>JARJEE010000019.1:9605000-10880000 GCA_030180105.1 Hyles lineata
AAAATAATGATCAGGTAAAATGAGCGCAATTAAATACTTTCTTATCAAATCTGGTCGGTGAAAATGTTCGATGGCGGTGGTGCATGAATAACATGCAATGTACTTGCATCCGCTCGGCTACTATGCTATCTACATACACCATCAGCACTTTCTAAACTGCATACTAACCTATTCTCGATTCTGTAAGTGAGGTTAGGAAAATGATCCTTCAAGCCAGATTTCGAAAATAACTCTGGAATATCTATCGCTAAATTAAGAAATTTAACTAGACAAAAACAAAAGCATAAAAGAACTACAATATCTTCAAATTAAAAAGATATTATGCACTGTTTAATTTCTTTTTTATTTAATACTGATTGAATGTTATACTCGTAAATCAACAGTAGCTTTAACGTAAATGTCATAGAATATAAAAATTGTAATATGTAGAGCAATTTACCATGATCCAACTATTAAACGATCGTAAATATGTGATTAAGTGGCGAGTAAGCGTTTTTTTTCACATATTACTGTCAGCAAAAAAGTGACCGATAATTGCTCGAAAGTAGGTCATTACTGTAATTGACAGCTGACTTAATACTCGGCAAGATTATTATGAATATTTGTAACTTTATACAGTTATGCTTAGTTTTAATAGGACCAAGTAATTTAATTCTAAGATGACATAATAATTTTCATTTATTTTTATTTTGTTACTTGACTCAAGGCTGTAGTATTTTGATTCCTTTGTCATGGAATAATCACTTTAAAAATCCTTTTTACAGACAATAGTCGTTGTTGTTGCTAGGCAAGCTTCTAATGTAAGCAATGGATAATAATATGTACCGATGGCGCCGCATCGCACGTGATTATTTTACAGATATCTTATTTAAAAGTTCGTTCACCCGTGCGATTAAGTTTAAGGTTAAAAAAGCTAAAATAGGAGCAGCAGTATCAAATCTTTTTAAATAAAAAAATATGTGAAATACATGTTTTTATAAAGTTTGTCTTTTTATTAGAAAAACATGGACCTTTGAAATGAGTATGAAGTCATATTTTAATAAAATATAATTGCGAGAATAAACATGACATAATCATAATAATCGTCAACGAGCTGTGACTGTGTCAACCGCAAATTAAGGTCCTTCCGATGCGATGTTATTATGTTTATAAAACATGTTAAATCAGCTGTTTAGTCATCTAATTTATTATAATAATTAAAAATGACATCATTTAATTATCAGTCTATAATAAAATATTTTTTTGATTAAAGCAAAAACTCCAGATATCATTAGCTTCATTGCTATTAATATTTTTAAACAATATCTGAAAAAGATTACAGAAAATGTAAAGGTGCACTGTTTTTTCGGATTGAAGGACATTGTAGCCAGAGTAACTACTGGACATATTGAGACTTAACATCTAATGTCTCAGGATGGCAAGCGCAGTGGAATGCTAAACATTGCTTTGTAATTCAAGGTGTTGTTTGGTTTTGACTGTTCATGAGCGGTCTTACCACTTACCATCAGGCGAAACTTACCATTCATTGCGATAAAAAAGGTACAATTAATAGTCATAAAATAAAGGATTAATAATTATAAAATTTCGTATCATAGCATATATTATCCATTATATATTACCCACCTCAAAGTACATGAATACAATGGACTCCAATTGAAATAACTGAATCACAAAGAACGAGGACTAACCAGCCTATTATATAATTGCAGCTTTGTAATCGAGAATTAATGATGGTTCAGTTGACCTCCTTGCATGAATATAAATTACAATTGTTATATATGTAGGTGTTATTAAGGTTGGTAGGAGAATATTGAAGATTGCTGGGGAGTTATTCTATGATTTTAAACGAAGTCCGAATGTTCGGATGTCGTACGTAAATCAGTATGAATGTGTCCAGGTACTCTACTAAATGTTCCTATACTCTATCGTACATCATGACTATAGACTTAGTTCGGAGTATGTCATAGAGAATTGTATTGAATTTTAGAAATGGAAAACTTATAAATTATTTTGAACGTCGAACTTTTAATCATTCAAAATTCATTACGGATCATAGACTGGATTTTAATGATAGTAATAAAATGTAAACTAGAATTACTGACTCCTTAACATCAGTCCATTTGCTTGTTGGCTATTGCTTAATAAAAACTAGGAATAAATAAAATTAATCAAGAGAAATGCCTCAGTGGTGCAGTTGTACTACGATATGGCTACAAAGCTAAAGTTTCAGGTTCGAATTCCAGGCTGATAGTCTTGGATAAAGAGGCATGGGGAAAGAAAACCTTTGCTCTACCTAATGACTGTTTAAGAGAAAAATACGATTACGATACTTGAATAATTATTAATCTCTACGCAATTTAAGTACAATTAACCTAAAATTATTGATTAGCTATGTCATCGACATTGGAAGTTAAGATTCATAGGCGTAGAACTTACCGTTAGCCTTTTAATTTCTTCCTCATCAATAAATCCTTACTTTTACGACCTTATTCACAAACAATTTATAAACCAACTAGCGGCCCGGCCCAGCTGCGCCCGGGTACAAATAGATTTCTGTACAATAATATGTACGTGTTATAAACCTTCCTCTTGAATCACTCTATCTATTAAAAAAAACCGCATCAATCCGTTGCGTAGTTTTAAAGATTTAAGCATACAAAGGGACATAGGGACAGAGCAAGCGACTTTGTTTTATACTATGTAGTGATTTTAATTATCGAATGTGAGTTTTGAATTTAGTTTGAGCGAAGAACACAAAAAATTCAATATCTATAATTAGTTTATCAACTATATATTTATAAGGCCACGCAAAAATAATTTCTGCAACACAATATGATAATTTTGCAATAATCTCTGTAATTTATTAAAATATATCTCCAAAAGAAGTCAATTGTCGAAAGCAAGATGGATTGTGCTTCATCATGCAATAACTGTGGCACAGATTAAAAATAATTGGATGAACTTTTTCTACAGCAGTAAAAAAGAGTAAAGATCAATAAGACTTTTTTTAGTATGATTCTTCATCGTGAGAAAATTTTAAAAGTAGGATTGGATTAAACCGTGTCATATTTTAATTAAATTAGATTAGGTATTGCTGAGTTTTATCATATTTTTAAACTGAAGCAACAACTACGACGGTGGCGTATTTTAACTACGGTACGGTTACAATGCTGAGGTCTCGGGTTTGAATCCCAGGTCGGGTAGTGATATTTTTTTTTTGCGTTAGGCTCGCCCCTATCATTTCGTGGGACAGAAAACATAATGCAAAATCTGTGGTCGTCCTGGTAGCATCTCTGCCTATCCCTCCTGGGAAAAAGGCGTAAGTTTATTTTTATGTGTATGTATACAGATACAGATACAGATCAGCCCATATATGTCCCACTGAAGGGCAAGAGCCTCCTCCACAATCGACAAAGATCCTTTAGGATGGAAAAAGGTTAAGCCAGATGCCTGTATATTATATTCATTTTATTTGCCCAGTTTCATAATATGTTTAATTCGAAACAGCACTGATAATTCACCTGATCTTAATTAAAGTGCAGTAGAGATAGAGTAGATATCCATTGGCGGGCAGTAGGTTATCTTACCATTTGACACAATTATCGGTATGAGTAATTATAAAATTGTTTTGTCGTTTTGAATGGTCAGGTTATATAGCCAATTAGTATGTCTATGGGTACCCGTAATCTGAACATACTAACATGAAATTTACTTAAAGATACATGGACTATATTACTAAAATGATACTATGGTTACCTTCTCAATTAAAATTATATGCAATACCGGGTACCCAATCAAAAGATATCATCTCTAAACCCTTTTAAAATCTTGTTAATATATCGTTAGAAAATCTTCTGGACATCAAAAAAATAATCCATCAAAAAACGTGACTGTCGACTTTGATACCAAGATGTGAACCACAGTTTATTATCTCACATTATGAATCAGTCAACTTGAAATGTTATTCCATAGAGTTAAAATAAATTTTAAAAAGCAAAATTTTAAAATGTTTTAACACCATTTCAATATATGTACATATCGCCTTACGACGCAGTATTATCAGCTTTAAGTGTAACTATTTTTACAACTTTTTTCGTTTCTGTTTAAGTTCTATCATTTCTTTCGGTAAATAATAATTTCTTTTTGTTATTTTTAGGTATAAGATAACAATAACATTATTAACTATCAGAAAAACCATAATGCATGATGATTAAATATGTTTTGGATACAAATACCTGTTCATTCACACTCGGAATTATAATCTTAATCTTTCTTGAAACTGCATTGACGTAGGCATATCTTATCATTTATAACATTCAATCTATTTAGTTTTTCGAACAAAATGACCTCATTTGAAGCTTTACTACACTCTGCACATATTCGTAAAGGTTAAATGGCTCCTAGGTATTAGTAATTTAAAAAATACCTGGTAATTTGGCAAAATCGAGCATCAGATTGAGACGGTGAGGTCTTAAGAAATTATATTTAATTTAATACGCAAATGTTTTATAAGTTCATTGATCTCAAAAGGCGCATTAGTTGCATGATCTCGACTTTCCACATCGTGAGTTAAATTTTACGACCTTTGCGAGTTTCGGAGCCATTTGTCTGGTAATGTCACGCGAAGCTGCCATCATGTACCAGTTACATAGAAAATACTGGTATATTGTCCTTTATGCGGAGCGTGGAACATCGCTGGAAGGTCGACCGACGAGAGCTGCATTCTTAGGTTTTGTTATTACAATATTTTTACTTATAACCAAAGTAGGTGAAACTATATAACGATCAAAAGACTATGATTTAAGAAGAGTTAGTTACTCTATGGATGAAAAGTAATAACAAAAGAGGCTGTCTTAATAAACGAAGCTATTTAAAAAGTAAGCCTTATTGAAAAAGAAAGTCACCGAGACATTAAAGTTTTAAAAGTATTCATTATTTCAAAAATAATTATCTGCAAGTGCGCTTTAAAACACTGAGTAATTGTTTAAAACAAAAACAACAATAATTTTGTTAATGGCGCGACTCCATTATCGCATCTGTCAAACGCACGTCAAAGTGACGTTTGAGATTTGTGTAAAAATGATTTTTAAATAAGACAAAAAGTGAAAGGCGGGAAAGGCAGATTTCATAGTAACTGGATAACGAAAGAAAGTGCCGTGTGAATAGAGAATGGAACGATTGTAAATGTGAAACCATGGCTGCTTGTACTCGCCAATTTCTCTCGGCTGGCTAGTCATTGCGTTGAGATATCCTACCTTAATTGAGGTTATAACATTTTACATCTCAATCTGGCCCTTATGAGTAAATGTCTGTTGATGAGGATAAACATGTTTCTTAATTACCATACTTAATCGGAAAGACAGCTCCGCTCTTCATTAAAATACAGAGATGTTTCGCATTTTATTTTGTATGACTTACGATTAAAAAGATGACAACTTTATGGCTATATGCAAATGCCTTTATGTTTAAATGGTTAATTTCGAATAAACTGCGTACAAAAAATACAATAAAATATTTTATGAACAGTAATACCGTGTTACGTGCAATTCTGTCCTAGATTTGTAAAAAAATGTGCAAAAATTTTGAAACGTTTATAATTTTTTTCGTCACGTTCCACTTTCCAGCCTAGTATGTCGATATAAATAAATTGCATTATTTTACACTTCTTTGGAATGTGTTAATTGTAGTTCCAGTTATCTAAATTACACAATGCGATTAAGAGTTCAAAAAGTCTCACATTAAACAAGATTTGATATTCGCCAAGAAAGTTTCTTACAACGATAATTTTAATGTCAAGCAAACAAAATAAATACCGATCATAATTTTAATGTCATTTTAAAAAAATCGATTAAAATATCACCATCAGATATGCTTTCGAACGTTTTTATTTTCGTTTAAATCGATTCACCATCGATAAAACAAACCTTTGTTTAAGTGAAATGATTCATGGGTTTAAAATGGTGTAGTTGTTGAGTGCAGTGGATGGTATGGCGCGATCACTATTTTTAACCGGCCATCGACCGTCCGACGGTGCGTTGAACCCAACACTAATAGCAAACTGTGATAAGATACGTCTGTGCGGGTTTGTTAGTTAAGGGCTGCCTGATTAGCTTTAAACGAAGCCAAATTGCTATTGAAATACGTTTATTTTTGCCAACATTGCATACCAGTTTTAACTTGACAACAGGCTAAAATATGCATTCCATGCTACGATTGGACCATTAGACATAAAGAAGTTTCAAATATGGAATTTATTGTTTTTTCAAAAATGGAAGCCGTAGGCGATTTTATGCGTCAATTTCCTAATCGATTCCTAATCCGAAACGATTGTTAGAAAAAAAATCCTGTACATATTCGTCTGTAAAATGCGGATCTATAACACCTTATACAAAAGTCTAAGAAATACGAATAGGCCAGGTAATAGCTTTTCGTAGAAGTGAACATTACCTTATATGTACATGCTGTCAAACACCTACTAGAATGACATCATCGTACCGACAAGGACCCATTACGTAATTGTTTTAACATAAGGCACAAACAAGTCAGCGATAAACTCTGTAGATGTATTTGCATAAAAACTTATATATTACATAGCGTCTAGATACGTAATAGGTATAGACTATGGAATATGAATTAAGAGGTTCACATTGTAAAGTCCTTTCTTTAGAATCATCTGAATCTTGACCAGAAATACTTTTAGAAATCTGATCGTTGACTTTGGGATAGTCAATATTATGTCTAATGTTGATGCCGTTTCAATAGCGTCTTGTTTCTCAAAACTGATATCGTATTGCAGTGATATTTCAATCTTTCTATGGATCCTTGGAGTAGCCACGCGCTGGTTTAGTATCCATACTATCACTTACTTTTCGATGTCCTGAATTTGTGATCGATTTGCTTGAAACACTATAGATAAAATGCCATGTTGAAAATTCACTTCACGAATGACGTAGCGCAGTTTCTTAAATCGTGATTATGAATTTCACACTAACGTTACATAAAAAACGAGAAATTCGGACCATATGGCGCACGAGTACATGCACAAATTGAATGGTAATTTGCGAAATAAACTCGCTTCGACTTTTATGGATGGATAACCCGAATATGGGATGGTCGTGGGCGGCGCCATTACGCTCAGCTGTCGGCTTTGTTGCGCAACGTCGCCGAGACACCGACTTAACATGAATTATGGATCCTGTCTGCGTGACGGCTCACTGGCTTTTATTGTCATTTGAATAAGATGAATGCAATGAACTCTCCAACCTTACGCCTACAAACCGGTTCAATAGCTTAGCTCCGACATCCCGAGCTCATGTGAAGGCATTTAAATTAAACACTTGAAGCACCTCAAGCCGCTTTCGATTCGTCACGCTAACGATTACTCTCTTTGTTCCAGTTCTGGGAGATCATCTCCGATGAGCACGGCATCGACCCCACCGGCGCCTACCATGGCGACTCGGACCTGCAGCTGGAGCGCATCAACGTGTACTACAATGAGGCCTCCGGCGGCAAGTACGTGCCGCGCGCCATCCTCGTGGACCTCGAGCCCGGCACCATGGACTCTGTCCGCTCAGGACCCTTCGGACAGATCTTTCGCCCCGACAACTTCGTCTTCGGACAGTCCGGAGCCGGCAACAACTGGGCCAAGGGACACTACACAGAGGGCGCTGAGCTCGTCGACTCAGTCTTAGACGTCGTACGCAAAGAATCAGAATCATGCGATTGCCTACAGGGCTTCCAGCTGACACACTCCCTTGGCGGTGGTACCGGCTCCGGTATGGGCACCCTCCTCATCTCAAAGATCCGAGAGGAGTACCCCGACAGAATAATGAACACATACTCAGTCGTCCCCTCACCCAAAGTATCAGACACCGTCGTCGAGCCCTACAACGCGACTCTCTCAGTTCACCAGCTCGTAGAAAACACAGACGAAACCTACTGTATCGACAACGAGGCTTTATATGACATCTGCTTCCGCACGCTCAAACTGTCCACACCCACCTACGGAGATCTCAACCACTTAGTATCCCTTACAATGTCCGGCGTCACCACCTGCCTCAGGTTCCCAGGTCAGTTGAACGCTGATCTCCGCAAACTGGCCGTCAACATGGTTCCCTTCCCCCGTCTCCACTTCTTCATGCCCGGTTTCGCTCCCCTCACATCCCGTGGCAGCAGACAATACCGCGCCCTCACCGTGCCCGAGCTCACCCAACAGATGTTCGACGCCAAGAACATGATGGCGGCCTGCGACCCGCGCCACGGCCGCTACCTCACCGTCGCCGCCATCTTCCGTGGCCGCATGTCCATGAAGGAGGTCGACGAGCAAATGCTCAACATCCAGAACAAGAACTCGTCCTACTTCGTGGAATGGATCCCCAACAACGTGAAGACCGCCGTGTGCGACATCCCCCCGCGTGGTCTCAAGATGGCGGCCACGTTCATCGGCAACTCGACCGCGATCCAAGAGCTGTTCAAGCGCATCTCGGAGCAGTTCACCGCCATGTTCAGGCGCAAGGCTTTCTTGCATTGGTACACTGGCGAGGGCATGGACGAGATGGAGTTCACCGAGGCCGAGAGCAACATGAACGACCTGGTGTCGGAGTACCAGCAGTACCAGGAGGCCACCGCCGACGAGGACGCCGAGTTCGACGAGGAGCAGGAGCAGGAGATCGAGGACCACCACTAGAGGGACTCGGGGCCTCGCCCGCAACTTAGTACATGCCATTATAATAAGCGTTACTTTCCGTTCGAGTAACATTATTGAACCCCGTACTGTGTCACGAGACATGCTTCCTAACGTCTTAACAGATCGCACGACTAAACAACTGCCGGTTATTATCGTACAACGTACATTCCGCGCTATTCTACGCCTCGTCGAGAGCAAGATCTGAACTTTACAAAGGCTGAACTAATATAGACACTCTTCATGTACGAACAAAGTTTGAAAGTCTCCGCGTGTGGCCAAACGTGAATATGTGACGGCTTCAGTAACCGAAGTTCTTTTTTTATGATCGATTAAAAATTGTTTTGAACAATAATTTAATGTATATAATAAAGATTTTTTATTTATAAAAACTTTATTTTTATTTATCACTAGCAAAAACCCCATTTGCTTGATAATTATTGACATTTTCGAAGTAATCGAACTGTTTAACTTTGGCAGTTTCTGGTAATCTGTCAGCTGGCAACGAAAATAATTTTACCTTAATCAGTTGTACCAATAGTTGTATCACTAATACTGTACACCAACATTGAAAATGTTGCACAAAAATAGAAATTATGTCATAATCGATTACCTTGAAGCACTATCTAATCGGACCAGTGTTATAAACACACGGACTCATTGCACTTTACGTAAACATCGATAAGATTTCATGACATGTGAAAGAGATAGGAAATAAAAATACTTAATAGTAGATTATGTATTTTTACCGGTTTGTTCGCATAGGTAAACCAGTATTAGAATCTTTATCGTAGACATACAAGATTATAAACATTACATAAGAAAAAATGCGAAATAATAATAGATTCTAGATGTGCCGTTGAACAAAAACTAACCGTAATAAAGTTATTAGAAACAACCTGCAAATTAACCAAACAGGTCTATCATTACGGTTGTGTATACATGACATCAGCTATTCCAAAACATTTTCACACTATATTACAGACCTCGAAACAATTCACTTATTCAACTATGTTCCGTCATTCGTATTTACGAGGCAAAAGTCTTAGCCACCTGACATCATTCTCCTTGGATAAAAATAGCAATGCACTTACCGACCAGCTTGAAGACCTCCGGTGTGTCCCGTTATGACCTTTATTTGGCCATATATGTACGAGAGTGGGGTGACATGACGGATCAAGTTGAGCTGGTCGGTGATAACTGCATGATGTCACGCATACATTGAGACGTGTGTCATGACAATTTGAAATATATAGATCACGATGCAGTTGTGTGGAACTGTTCAGGTTGGAGTACGGTGAGGTCACTTGCGGTTGGCATAGAGATAGGAAGCAAGGTTATAGGTTAGCGCAGTTTAAAAATAGAAAATAAAATTGACTGGTCTCCAAATTAGAAGATTTACGGCCCGTATACCAAACTTAAATCATCGTTGCAATAATTTGACTGATGTATGTTTATTGCAGAATTATTGACATCTAATTTTACGATCAACTACCTGCCTAATAACAATCCTTTGAGACAACCCCAGTTGATAGTAGACTTTTTATACTCTAGTGATTGCCAGACTTGAGTTCAATCAAGAAAAATAATTAGAGAGCATGAGTACAAACATAACATGAAAACATCATTGTTTACCACTAGTTAACAAGTATTTTTGATGATACCTTATCTAAACAATATTTATTACCAATAACAGATATTTTCCGAATACATTGTCTCTTCTTTTTACCTTTATCAGGTACAGCGTCACAGTTACCTAAGCGGAATTGGCGCAACGTGATACTATGCACGTCGTGAAATGATTTAAATAGATTCTTGTTTTATTACGTCAACTTTTTAAAAAACAATAAAGGTAGTGCCTAGATAATACCTAATCACTACGTTCTAGTGCGTTTGTAAAAAGAGTGAATACGTGATGTCTTTATTAGGTAATAAAAAATAGAAAGGAAGTTAAATTAGACAGCCTTGGAACGAGTCACAAAAATTAAGCCAATAAATCACTAATGTTACATCAGATTTAATATAATTTAAATCTACCTAATTTAATGCTGCTTATAGTAACTACCTATATTTTAGTACAAGAGCAGATCCAGCTTTTACGTCAGGGAGGGGGGGGGGGTCATATAGTTCTTGACAGAACACTGGTTGCGATTCCAATACTCAATACAAGTAATAACGTTTTTTTAGTTTGTTACAACCGTGATTTGTGAACACGCGAACACTTTTTTGCTTTATTTATCGACATACAAAGAATTAATTGTGCTAATACGGTTTATCAACAAGATAAAAAATAAATTCTGTCAATCTGGAGCCAGCCTAGGGGGGGTCATTACCCCCATGACCTCCCCCCTGGATCCGCCCTTGTTTTAGTATTATTTTTTAGTTTCGGTATGACATAAACTTGAAAAGCACTAAAATGATTTTATAGCCCGCCGCTTAAAACTGCGGTTAACCGTGAGCCTTAACCTTTAAAGAATCCAAAAGACGATGATTGTTTTCATAGAAGTCCGTCTGTTATTAAATTAAAAGAAATAATAATCAAAATAGGATCACCCAGTACAGAGTTATGAGATAACAAAAATAAAAAAACATGCAGTCGAATTGAGAACTTCCTCCGTTTTTTGAAGTCGGTTAAAAATGGAAGTTGTTGATGAGGCGTACCATAACGATAACCGATGAAGCAAGTTATTATTAAATAAAATAGGAACATGAGTTCATTAACAGGATAAAGTTATTGTATTATTATTTACATAGAATTCCTTCTTTAAAACATTATAACACGTTTTAACAGCTACCTCCCTGAGATTTCCTTGTGCAGGAGGTGCACTAGGAAACAATAACAAATAGTTTGTGTAACAAGAAAGAATATTAAGTAATCAGAATTTTCTAATTCGGTGTTAATTAGGTACTTACTTACTTACATCCTATATTTTTACAAGTTTTAAATAAATGGATTATCTATTAAAATACTCGTAACATATAAAAATGATAACTCAATATAAACCCTTTATCCATTTACAAAATATTGCTCTTGACTGTAGTAAGAGTTTGATTAGGTCGACTCGACTGAAGTGGTACCACTGTCTCACAGAAAACCGATTTGAAGCAACAGCTATGCTGTCGTGTTTCGTTCGTTAGATTGTTGGAGACTCAATACCAACTTCCTCTTCTAGTCATTTTTCCTTTCCATTTATATAGGAATATCACCTGACGGTAAGTAAATGCCGCCAGTGAACATCCACAACGCTTGGATCGTGTGTGTGGTGCTGGCCCATTAAATCAGTGGGGAGCAGGAAGGAAATAATAATAATAATAATAAAAGTAAGTTTGTACAATAGTAGTAATTATAGCTAGACTTAGGTATAGGAGAGATCAAAATAGTAACTAATACAATCAACTATCAAATAAAGAGGAAAATAGGGAAGTTTTTCACCGAACGAAACACGACAGCAAAGCTGATACTTCACGCTGATCTCTTGTGAGATTGTGGGTACCGCTCCGGAGGAACGTATAATTTATAACAAAAAACTGTGTATGTTTTTTTGTTAAAACTGTCTCGCAACTGACGCAACTCGAATGTTAACTTTAGAGCCATTAATTTTCCAAAACGATAAGATAATATAAGCTAAGCTTTCCTTTATATACATATTTCAATACATGACTGACATCCTTCAAATACTTATTATGTAAATAGCTCTTTATAACTATTATTGATACAATTTAAACTAATTGGAGAGGGAAAAATAGGCTCAAATAGATACTTGCATATGATTTTACAACGGTCCGTATTATTGTAGTATTAAATGTGAGCCTGCCCATTCAGGCTGAGTCATGGATAACAACAGCGAGGCTCTACCACTTCCTACCTCTACTTGTCAAAAAATGACAAAACTTACCTAGGTATTCTGTACTCCTAGGATTTTATAAACGTGACCAAACGCATATATACTTTAATATATAAATAAACGCGTGCATAATAACCTTGACACAGAACATGTCGCCAGTAACTGTATGTCGCGAAAACAAATTATTCACAAGTTGCAGTAATGAGTATGTCATCGGTATTTTATTCGAGGTGATTGAGTTTCCAATAATAAACCTTATTTACTTTTGTCAAAGTTCGTTCGTTTGTTTCAGCTACAGGAAGTCTACTGCTGAACACAAGCCTCTCTCAATTATCTCCACATCGACCTGTTGGAAGCAGCCTGCATCTAGCGACTTCCTGCAACCTTAGCCAGGTCGTCCGTCTACCTTGAAGGTAGGCGTCCGACACTGCGCTTGCCTGTACTTGGCACCTACTCCAGGCCCTCCAGAACACTCCAGAATCGAGCAGAGCGGGAAATAAAAAGAATCGGAAGAGAGAAGGGGTATCCGGTAATCTGATAAACAGAACGAAAAGCGACAGCAAACTGTCTCTTCACGTCGATTTCCTGTGAGATACCTGAATGATAGATGCTTTCAACAAGTCTATGTGGAGATCCTTGGCCTAGCATCAGAAGAGGAGTTTCTATGGCTAAAGAGAAAGAAAGTGGTACCGCCCCGTACGAGCCTGCTCTTTCATGCTGAGTCATGATTCATGATTGAGAAAAGCGTGGCTCTACCACTTCCAAAAAGTATTCTGTAGTGCTTTGGCAACACCGTGCATATTGATTATTCGGACTAGACGACTTTAGTTCATTTAGCCATATACTAAGTATATAACCACATATTATATAATTGACATATGTTAATGACACACTGGTGAAAGGATAAAAAAAACTGAATTTAAATGATGGATTATTAGATTCGATCACTTATTTTTCAGGTTCATTTTCTTAAAATATATGTCCTTCAACTCGAAATTAAAGAGGCCACGTGTGGTATTACACGTCTTTTAATATTATGTTCACATTCACACTATCTTACAGATAAAGGAGCGCTGAACTTTGTCATGCGATGATAAGATTTTTCGTACAGAAATACTTCAAATCTAAAATATTTAACCAAAAAACTTAGCTATATTTATTTAATGCATTTCATGAGCCATCATGACACCTGCCTCAAAAGACCTTACATTTTAATTCAATTAGCAAACTTAAGTAAACATTTACGTTGACAGTAATTAGCTATACAAATATGGGTGCTCAAGGGTCCCACAATGTATTTACATTTTATTTTTTTAGTTTGACACAGCATAATGACTGCAATTAACGGTGCACCTGATGGTAAGCGCAGGGCGGTCCAGGCGGAGTATCAAATGGCATCAAACGACAGCCCTATGCCATTCGAAACAATTATGCCGGCCTGCGGAGATAGTTTCTGATATATAGATATAAGGCCTGCTAGACCTACTACATACATATAGATACAAGTAAAACTAAACTTTCACATTATATTTTCACATTGTAAGATTATTTCAATAATAAAAACCACGAGAGGATCTAACCAGATGCCTGAGGCAACACAAATGCCGGCATCCCAGGCTGTACATCAAGTAGAAAGCAACAGTAAATGGAGAAGCATACTGGACCGCTTCTGTCAAAGCCACGATCATTATCGACGAGGGAACGATTTGAAAAGGAGGAGGTAAGGTAAGGCAAGAATTACGATTCTTTAAAATATACCTAAATAAGTCTCAATATGTCCTGTGGTTGCTCTGACTACAATGTTCTTTAAACCAGAACACAACAGTGCAATAACACTGCTGTTTAGTGGTAGAAATAGACATTGCGGTGGAACCTACCTAGGCAGCCTACACACAAGTCCTACCACCAGTGAAGGGAATTTGGTTACGAAGAGTCACAAGAATGCCTTAGAATTCGAACCTGCGACCAACGTATCGATTGATGGTAAATTCTACAGTCTACCGTCTCATATTTATAGAGTTGCTAGCGGCCCGTCCCAGCTTCGCCCGGGTACAAATAGATTTCTGTATAATCATATGTACGTATTATACATATAAACCTTCCTCTTGAATCACTCTATCTATTAAAAAAAACGTGTCAAAATCCGTTGCGTAGTTTTAAAGATTTAAGCATACAAAGGGACATAGGGACAGAGAAAGCGACTTTGTTTTATACTATGTAGTGATTATGCCAAGCAGTAGGATGTAAAGACTGATTGAATACAAGTTTTAGAATGCATGTTACTAAATCACAAATGAAGCTTAAATTATGTCACTGCCACCCCCTCATATCGTAGGCGTGGATGAAAGCAAATTGACACAAGGTTAGGTGACGTAAGCGAATTATTTCCTTGTCACTGGGCTATCAAAACAAGATGGCGGAAAATGTGTCAGGAGATCCTTTTCCTTGTTATTCCTCTTAGTGTATTTGGAAGTTTAGACTGATTGTTTAAAAAATACGAACGTCTTCAAACACAATTAAAGTGAAAAATATAATAAAAATTATTGGTGGGCATTACACACATTATTTAATTTAGGACTTTTTAAAGTAGGACTTAAGTACTAGACGGGTCGCAAAATACCAAAAATGGGGTTTACGGGTACCTAATATTAATTTGGAATGTATTGGCTTGAATTTATTTTTGAATTTTGTTGGCAGAAAGCTTTGTTTCCTTTACTTCAATACTTATTAAAACGATCGGATTTATTCATAATATTTGACTTCTTTCTACAAATGAGTGAATTAGCGTCTACGTGATGTGTTTAAAATATAATAGAATTACAATGAATTCTGGTATCAGATCATAGATAAGTTTATTGAGTAGATACCAACAATCTAATCACTATCAATATCAACACAATAATTGTAAAGCTCTAAATGAAGGGAAAGCAGTAAGAAAATAGGTTTAGGTACTGATACTTTGAAAATCTCACACATAAAACAAAACAAGGTCATATTGCTCCGCTGACTTCCTGCGTTCCTAGTAAACGCGCAAGGATTTTGTTTGCGATGTTCTCTCTACTACTGGGTATATCAAGACTGCTACCGAAAACGAAGCCGGGTGGTAAGTAGTTTAAGAGTCTACAAGCACAACGCAACTAAAAATTTCGCAAAGAAACGCGACAATTTTTTTATGATTTTTTAAATATCATCATTTTTGGGTGGTAAATCCATAGTTTTTGCTAAAATAATAATTTAAACTCTTTTATACCTTAGAGTCTTTATAAATAAAAGGGTATAGACTATTATTTTAGGAAAAAAATCCATTTACCATCGAAATACGACCATAGGAAAAAAATAACAAAAAAAATTGACGCTTTTTTTTGCAACATTTTGTGTTGCATTGTGTCTGAAGTTGCTTAAACTACCAACCCGCTTCGTTTTCGGTAGCAGTCTTGATATACCCTGTATATACTTTTATGACTAAAATGGTTATGTATTTACCTATATAATACTCCCTCTCTCTCTTTCTCCTCAGCTAATGGAAGTCCACTGCCTAACATAATCCTCGCACAAAGATCTCCACATCGACCTGTTGGAAGCTGCCTGCATCCAGCGACTTATATTAACTTTAGCTAGATTGTCTAATACAACTATATCTAGATCGTAGTACTCCTAGGAATAGGAACCCTTTTATTAACAATAACAAGAAAACCACGGTCGCTCTGCGGATGCTTAAATCGTCTTCATCCGCGTGTCTAAGGCCCTAAAAATAGACGTTTATTACTCAATCATGTCATCAACTATGACATGACGAACACAGAACCATTGTTGACAATAAATCAGGAATGCGAAGATTTCCTTTTAATTGACTTAAACATAAGAACAGACCGTAATGCGCGTAAAGTGTTCCGACGTAAGTGGTGCACGCGCTCCAGTTCATCTCTAGTGGAGCGTTACTGAAATTAGGCTTCACTCGCAACGATTTTGAAAATTCTTGTTTATATTATAACGTAACGTTAAATTAAATCTATTAAGTTAAGTTAATTTAATATTTATTTTAGCGCGATTGTCCCGGTTATCTTTTTGAAATTCCAAATGTATTGAAGGGCTCCTTAGTTTTTGAAACAATGCTTTTAATGTACTGCTTCTTTCAGAAGCTACTTATTCTGCTTAGAAAGAGAAGCGATAGCTTTGCTGTCGTGTTTCCTTCGGTCAGAAAGATTTGCCGAGGCCCAATATTACTTTCGTCTCTTGTACTTTTTCCGTTTTTCCCTTCGTCTTTTAGGAGGCTAACATTGCATCTATGATCCAAGCGCTGCCGAAACTCAGAAGGGCTGATTCCTTAACTATTGGTTGGCCCATTTACTTATTTTCTAGACTTAATACAAAAATATATTCATGGGATCTTATTGTTACTTGTAGATTGATTTTCTTAAAGTATGTAACTTTTTAGATTATATATATGTGTATTTACGACAATAGGCTAACCGTACATTATATCGTGGGATAAAAATAAACTCGGTTAAATTATGAGTACCTACTCGTACCAATGTGTTGATAGATGTGCTTGTTGATTTTCTAAAGTAATATTATAAAGAGGAAAGAATTAATTGTTTGTTTGTATTGAATAGGCTCTGAAACTACTGGACTGATTTGAAAAATTATTTCAACTTATTTATTTCAATTTATATTCCTACTTTATCCTATATGTTTATTATGTTCATTTTTTTAAAAGTGTATCTGCACAAAATATATACAATTGGAGAATTCAAACACACCAAGGATAAAATTACCCGGTTTCCTTAGCTGCTGCATAATACTAATAAATCTAATAATAGGTGTGGCATAAACACCGGAAATTACGGAAATTGTTCCTAGATTCTACGAGGCCTATAATAGTATGCAACACAAGATGGTATTTGCATATCGTTCAGCATTATGCAGCGTTCATCGGACCAATGACAATAAATCGTACTTCGTGATGTAAACGAACATTTATCTTGTTAGTAAGTACATAAGGAAGAAATTAACTGACATACAGTTTATCCTAGATAGCGGTCGGGCCCGGCCCTGCCCGGGTGCATACACGTTTTAAAATGGCGGTCAAAATGTTTAATTCTGACTATCAGTTTAGAATATCGACCAATCGGACCACGAAAAACGAACAAATTTTCCTCGTATTTGCTAGAAATATCACTACTGCTTTCCTCCTATTGGTCATAGCCTATAGCCTTCCTCGATAAATGGACTACCCAACACTGAAAGAATCATTCAAATCGGACCAGTAGTTCCAGAGATTAGCGCGTTCAAAAAAACAAACAAACAAACAAACTCTGCAGCTTTATAATATTAGTATAGATTAAAAGTCAAGATGTGACGGGTGTAGAAATGCTGTAATCTTGGATTTAAAACGATGGTTTCAAAATCTCAGGACACACCTCTGATTTTTCGGAGTGATATACTGCTAGTCGATTATCAAGCACTTAATCAGTGTCGGAAAATGTCATAAGTACTTATGTAATTCAGGAATTAAACCGCGGATTCGGAAAATTTTTGCTCAGTGAATATTTCGAAAGCTACCTTAATTTTACAGTAATTACAATTTTAAAATGTAGTTATTTTATTCTATGATCTGAAGCCTGCATGTTTGAGAGGTCTAAATGTCTTTTTTAATTGTCTGCTCCGTGACCACGAAAGCTTAAAGTAATCTAAACGTTGGGAAGTTAAAAAAAGGAAAAATTAAACCAAATCCGCGATAAAATCCGTAAATAATATGTAATTTTATTTCAATGTCTCTCGTAATTACTAATACTAGCGCACAATAAATGAATCTTAGCGTGGGGTCAGGACTATGTACGTGATATTTATCTATAAAATCCACCAAACCGCGATCACTCTAAGCCTTTATAATCAAAATTTCAATTGTAAAGTCCTATGCTTATGGATAGAAGTGCTACCAGGACACCCACGTTTCGCTTTATATATTCCTTCATACGTTGTGATAGGTCAATCGCCATATCTGGCACAAATTCCTGACTCCGAGCTGATAATGAATAGAAAAATCCAATATTACTTTGCTTTACCCGAGATTCGAGCCCATGACCTTGTTATCGTACCGTATTCCAACTACGCCACCGAATCATTAATAGTAGTGGGCTGACATCATACCTATCTTAATAAGTATATAAAGAAAAACAGTATTGAATATGGGCAAGGGAGTAACAACCGAACCATTTTAGGCATAATGTGAGTGACGAGAAAGCACATGACTCACAATTCGCAATGGCGCGTCTTGTGAAATCAGACGCTACGATTTATCGGTGTTGCCGCGTAAATCTTTCTGTATTTGCTCGTTTTTGTGCGAATTTATTTTTGTTGCGGGATGAGTGGTCGGTAAAGGAATTCAGTAATGATTACAGGAGCAATGATTGAAGGGAGTGGGGAATGTTATGCAGCAAATTGAATGACAATTTAAAAATGTTATTTTTACCAATACTTACATTTGATTGCTTATTTTTGTGCTTACAACTGTATCAGCCCATATACATAAGTCCCACGGCAGAGCACGGGCCTTCACTACAACCGAGAGTACGATTGAGAGTGATTAGGCCATATTTATATGTACTTATTTATAAATACTTGTGATCCGAGATTTAGTTTAATACCACTGAAGATAGGGTAAGCGGCGAACAATGTAGAACACCGGGCTCTAATAAAAGTAGAGATGTCATTTTTAGATTTGCCCATACAAATGTAGATAAAGATGCCATTATAGATTTGCCTTTACTTTAGAGATAAAAAAATTACCTGATAGTTGTATCATAGACATATTGAGACTTAACATCGTATGTCTCACTTCTCAGGATGGCAAGTGCCATTCCTTGCAATAAAAAAAAACTTTTACTAGACATTCTGTTATAAAGCCTTACACAACATACATTCTTTTTTTTTTTCATTTATATGATGTCATGAGGTCTGCCAGTCAACAGTATCAAACATAGTCCTATACCCAGCTGTGGGTAGGTTGATAACGATCTGGATGACTAAATTAATGTTCATAATATCCATATCCAACGATGCATATCGTCTTAAACTAAAGACAGTAATGAGGTGCGTTCCGCCCGGTCGGGTTCAATAACCTATGATAACAATGTTAATCATTACAACGCTCCAATAACTTCATACCTTTATGAATACTTTATTCTACAACTGTATGGGTTTGGCGCTATTTATATACCGTGTATCTCAAGACAGCTACCGAAAACGAAGCCGGGTGGTAGTTTTAGTGACTACAAACATAATGCAACTAAAAATGTTGCCAAGAAACGCGAGAATATGTTTTTTTTATAATTTTTTAAATATCGTCATTTTTGGGTGGTAAATCCATAGTTCTTGCTAAAATAATAATTTAAACTCTTTTATGCTAATACGCCTTTTTGAAAATATTGTATGGTCTATATTCATTAGGAATAATGTAAGATTCTAATAATGAAAAAAGTAGTTCCAGAGCCTATTCATTGCAAACAAACGATCAAATATTTCCTCTTTATGATATTAGATTACAGTCAGTTAACTCCTCGGAATAGAACAACTAAAAAAACATAAATGTCCTAAACCAGAAATCGAACCTAAAAGCTCACGGCTCATTGTCACAGAATACCACAAGATATATTAACGCTATCATTGTAAAAAACAGCCTGATATGCAACAAATTTTCGTTTTCATTTTCTCTTCTTACATTACGGGTGGTAGATAAAAAAAATGACTGAATCTAAACGATGTTGAACATTTTAATGGATTGAATAAATTATTTTCATTTCATTTCATTAATAAGTCGTCAACACATCGAAAATCTAGATATTATAGATTTTCATGTGCGGTAATAAATTGCTACTATGTAAGCTCGTAGCTCGCTTACCGAAGCGTGCAGTAAAATAAAATGCAATTTATTACAAGAATTTGTCTTAAGTGCAGAATTTTAACATATAAAATTTGTATTTACATATATCTCCGAGACGTTAACATTATTAAATAATAAGAATACAATATGCATAACTATTTTTACATATTCAGGAAAAATAATATTCGTGGCAACCTTGTAGTAATACTTACGTATGTTAGCGTTTAAGATGTATCCGATTTTAAGATAATGAACGATGTACATTACTGGTACATATAAATAAAATTGAAGTGTCTGTTTATAAAGTGAAAATAAAAAAAAAATCCAACTACATATCGTTATATACACGATACCTATAACGAAAATGAGCTTAGATTTTTTTGTCTGTCTGTCTGTTTGTTCCGGCTAATCTCTGAAACGGCTGGACCGATTTTGACGGGACTTTTACTGTCAGGTAGCTGATATAATAAGGAGTAACTTAGGCTACATTTATTTTAGGAAAATTCTTTTATTTTAGAAAAATAAAGTTTTTGTTAAATTCCACGCGGATGAAGCCGCGAGCACAGCTAGTTATAAATAAATTCTCTCAACAAATATAGACTTGACCCCCACATTACAATGTACACGTAAGTCTTGTGTTGTATGAAAAACTACGACAAACATTTTTGTCTCAAAACTGCAAATAAATGATGTACACTTATTTGTTTGCAGGATTTGAACCTGAGGCCTCTTACTACATAAATGTGTCTTAGAGGCAGAGGTAAAAAGCGTAACTCTTAAAACTTGACATGTTTTTTTTTTAATTGCTATGAATGGCGAGACGAGCATGCCGTTCGCCTGATGGTAAGCAATACGATCGCTCATGAACAGTAGCAAAACCAAACAACACATTGAATTACAAAGCAATGCTTGGCATTCCACTGCGCTCGCCATCCTAAGACATAAGATATACAATGCCTTTCAACCCGAAACACAACAGTGCGTTTACACTGCTGTTTGACGGGAGAAATAGACACTGCGGTGGTACCCACCCAGATGGCCTCTCACATATGAGAGACCTACCACCAGTAAATAGTAGTAGTACATGTTACAATTAAACCAAATCTTTAGCATGCGTTCATACAAAACCATGATTCTTTCGCAATATATTTATACGGACTAGCTTTTTAAATAGTAATTAAATTTAAACTGATATGCTTAGTATTCAGGCGACATTGTTACAATGAAAACACACATTTAAAAGTAGTTCAACGTGAATTTCTCATTACAAACAAATATTTGTGACATTTAAAACTTTAACGATCTAGCCGTCTGGAAAACTAAATAGCTAAACTAGTTTTACAAGTGTTATTTACCTTTCAATCACTTGAAGTGAATGGTGAAATAACAATAGGCAATAACAATCTATCAATTACGATAAAAATGGTGAACACAACACTGCATTACTTTGGACAACTGTCGAACATAACGATTTTGTTGCCATGTTTCTTTCAGACCAGACACGGCTGCCAACATGTTCACGGTGGTCGCGGTTTCAAATCCCAGGGCACATCTCTGACTTTTCGGAGTCATGTGTGTATTGATAGTCAATCACCACATACTCAAACGGTGAAGGAAAACATCGTGAGGAAACCTGCATACCATAGCGGTTTATAAGAATTTCTATGGTATGTAAGTCCGCCAACCCGCACTTGGCCAGCGTGGTGGACTATATGGCCTAACCACTATCAATCGTACTGTCGATTGTAGAGTAGGCCCGTGCCCTGCAGTGGGACGTATATGGGCTGATACAGTTTCTTTCAGTAACTGAGATTCCCGGAAGCCCAATACCCTTCTCTGCTCCCGTCCTTGTTTTCTCTTTCCCCATCCATTTTAAGAGAACAACACACGTATGATCTACATATTGTAATGTTCATAGGCGTTGTTAATCGTTTAATTTTAGGAAAGCCCATTCGAGAGCCCACCGGACATTTTGAATTGTCTATATCCGCTTCTAACAAACGTTTTCTGTAAAAATCCATCAGGGAAGCTTATGTACTGCCTTGGTGGCGTACTTGTACTACGTTATAATTACAAAGCTGAGGTGTCGGGTTCGAATCCCGGGTCGCGTGAAGTAATAGTGCATTTTTCAATTCACTATCGACTCAACGTCAGAAATTTGATCTGGCGATAGGCTCGCCCACTATCATATCGTAGGACGGAGCACACAAGGTGAAATGTGGGTGTACTAGTTGCTACCAGCACTTCTGGTACTCTATCGATTGTAACAAAAACTGCAATATTGATGCAGCAATGTACACCGTCCATACCGATACAGTCGGCAGACAAGTAGCGTAAAGAAGCGGCCGACCTACGTACTTCACGAACAGATGGTCGCGCATTTAAATATCACTATGGACTTTGCAAATACGGAGAAAGTCAACGTGTAACCTCCTTTGCGAATCGTGCCATCTGTTTTTGCAGAGACTTATAAAAAACTTAGGGCTTCGGGATAAAGAATATAGCTCAGATAAGCTGGGTACCTCAAAATTCACACAGGAAATTTAAATAGTCGTGTACAGAAGAACGAGAAAGCGGTTCACATAATTGGAAGTGAATTCTGCCATTCGTAAACGCCCACTTTTCGACAGCCTCTGTAGCGTAAGGATTATTATAAATCAAAAGGCCACGGTTTGATCTCTACATCGAGATAAATATTTATGAAATCCATAGATATATGTTTCAGATCTGAATGTTGTGACTTGTGAGAACAAATAATTTCTCGTAGTTAAATTGGGTAAAAAAGAAAACTATTATACAAAAAAAAAGAAAACTATTGAAAATATTGTCCTAATACCTAAATGAATAAATAATTAAAGGGCAAATGTAGATTATGATTATACTTTATGTTAATAATATAGACGTATTTCACTTTTGTTTAAATAATATGTATCTAGTAATACTTATCACCTGCCAAATAAATATTGTAAACTGGTATCTCGTACGAGTATAATGTTATGATAAAAAACCTCAACAACACAGACTAGTGGCTTCAACTATCAACTTAATGAATTTGAGAAGAATTGTAATGCTTACATGACTGTCTTAGTTTCTGTTTAATTTAATTTTTTTTTACTAATCTTCTTGTTAATTTAACTCAATTTAGTATCTACCTATTTCTCTCTATTTTGTATATTTAAATCTTTAATGTGTGGTAAACGGTGTTGATGGCATGATTAGCATAAGTCCTTAAATAACTTTTATTCATATCTCCTGTATTTTGTCATTGTTTGTTTACCTAAATAAAGAGAAAAAAAAAAAAAAAAAAAAAAAATTGGGTAATATCGTAGTGGGATGAATTGAGCTTAATAATTAAATATACACCTTAGACTAGATATTGCAAGCCTAGATCTGTCAAACCGTTTTTAGATATTAAGTAGGTATAATTAATGAAGAGATTTGATTATCATAGCCAGCATGTATATATTTTGACAGCCTCCGTAGCGCAGTTGGTTAGACGTCAAGGGGGTTACTGTATGAAACGATACGAACTTCGAATTTTCGGATGTTCGACCTCGGGAATAAGATATAAGTTTCCTACTTTTAAAAATCAATACTATTCTCTATTATACTTATCACGTTCTCCGAACTTAGTATATTATGGTATACGAAAGAGTATTTCAACATTTTGTGGAGTATCTAGGCACATTAGTGATGTTTTACGTACGTCGTCAAAACATTCGAAGTTCTTAGTAACGGGTTCGATCCCCGAGACAAAAAATTGTGAAGCCCACAAGTATTTGCCTCGGATCTTGGTATTTGTGAGTCCGAAAAGACTTAATTGATCTTAACGTCAAGACTATCTGACTGTTTGGTATATTTATTTATTTCTAACTCCCAGTTATTCATACTATTTGTGTAATTTCGTTGCGAATAGGCAAGTTAGACATTCCCAGAGATTCGCCTAACTTCAGTCAATAAAAGTATTGATCCTATCTTAAAGGAGTGACAGTGGGGTGCGGGCGGGATAGCCGTTAGTATCATCGCTAAATTTGTTACAATATAACAAGATATTAATTAATATTACAGTAGAGATATCAATTAATCCTTTTCAACGGAAATCAAACTTTTTATCTAAGTATTTGTGATAAAGCAGATAATGTGTATAAATAACTACACCCTACAGACACACAGTCTCGATTCCACAGTAAAATAATTAGAAGTAAAAAAGAAAAGTATTAGAAATTATGACTTTTGGATTAGAAAAGAAATTTGTAATCTTACAGAGCTGTTACCTAAATGTACCTTAGTATGTATGTTATATAAAATATACAAGATATATCCAGACTTCGACCGCAAATGAAGTCGGGTCGCAAATAAACGCGAATTTTTTTTTATTTGCTTGTTAACTTCATGGTTTTTGCTAAAATAATAATTAAACCTAGCGTACCATAGCGTCTTTAAAATAAAAGGGTATACATTATTATTTTAGGAAAAGCTATGTATTTACCACCCAAATACGGCGACAGGAAAAATAATTCAAAAAATCGGCACATCTTTTGGCAAAATTTTAAGTTGCATTGTGTCTGAAATCACTGAAACTAAACCTGACTTCATTTTTAGTCGCAGTTTGAATATACCCTGTATAGACCACCAACCCTCACTTTGCAGTTTGCGTTGTAGGGGAATACAGACTCTTCCATTGCAATTATAAGATTTTAAAAATGCATCAATGAGGTTTAGAAATATATCTTAGCTTTACGTCTTGGTGCAACGTGTACACTCACACCCCATTCTGTTTCTCTCGCCAAAAACCAGTTTAAATGTACTGTTGTGAATCGGTTTAAAGGATATTGCAGCTAGAATAACTACTGGACATATTGAGACACAACATATGTCAATGTCATGCAATGCCAAGAATTGCCTTGTAGTTCATCGTATTTGGTTTTCCTACTGTCCATGAGCGGTCGTATCGCTTACCAACAGACGAATGACATGCTAGTCTCGCCATACCTAGTAACAAAAATAAAATATATATCTATCTTACTGTTTTAAAGGGTGCGGTGTGTATGCGGTATCCCATATGTCGGGCCGCGCCTTATATTTCACGTCCCGTGTCAGAAGTACTTAGACACTGCGGTACACGGCATTGCGGTTTTTATGCCGCAGGACGACAGGTTATGTCTAGATTGGGATTTAAGGAATAAATAAGGGTAGATAGATGGTTTTTGTAGACTTTTGAGGCAGTCTATCGAGTACAGGTAGCTTTTAAGGATAATAAGGAAGGTCGATAGAGGATAATGATTTTTAGAACGCAGGACTTACGGGATTTTCCATTTGTAATCCTAGGGCGTTGTATTTCTCTGAAGTAAGTTGTCTCCAAGTGAGCAGTATAGTTATTTAATGGGCGCTGAAAGCTCAAACACAATTATCGGGTTTTGAAGAAAGTGAAAGTGACGAAATTTATTAAACTTGACTTTAATTCGCATTGTCACCTACAAGACGAAAAGATAAGATACATTTTAGTCAATATAAAAATACGGTACAGTTGATAAATATACATAGTCGTGCCATAAGTTCTGTCCATTTTTCAAGTGCCTCATAAAAAAAAAAATTAAGTGGTGCTGTTTAGTTTGCTTACATGATAAAGCTTTAGGAACTCACTGAGTATACAAACAAGTCATTTGAACACAATACATCTAACAATAAACATGGAGTGGGGTATTAAAGAGCATCGTATTGCAGTGATCGCGTTACACAAGTGTAACAAAACACCTAAGGAGATTTTTGACATCTTGAAACCTTTACAAATAACTTTAAAATTTGTTTATCGCTCTATAAAGCGATACAATGAGATGTCCTCTGTCGATGACAGACCAAGAAGCGGTCGCCCACGGGTCACAAAAACGAAAGTAGCCGTTAAAGCTGTAGCTGAGCGAATTCGTAGAAATCCTCTCCGCAAGCAAAAAATCATGGCACGAGAGATGAAAATCCCGCTACGGACTATGTCTCGCATCATAAAAGAAGACCTTAGGGTTGGTTCTTATCGAAAAACTACCGGTCAGCGTTTGACAGCGGCTTAACGTCACATAAGAGCAACAAGATAAAAAAAGTTACTCGAACGGCACGTGAGTGGTAGCTACCGCCAAATTCTGTTTACAGATGAAAAAAATTTCACTGTGGAAGAGAAATTTAATCGCCAAAATGACAAAATTTATGCTCACAGCTCTCGAGAAGCGGCTGAGAAAATTACGAAAGTATAGAGAGGACATCACCCAGCATCTGTGATGGTTTGGTGGGGAGTGGCGTACGATGGCGTTACTCACTTGCATTTCTATGAACAGGGAGTCAAAACTCGGGCAGCTAACTATCAAAATGACATTTTAGAGCAGGTAGTTAAGCCTTCAAACGAAACCATGTTCGCGGGAAAGCACTGGATATTTCAGCAGGATTCAGCACCCGCACACAAGGCTAAGACAACACAGCGCTGGCTAGCAGCCAATTTACCTGAGTTTATAGCTGCTGAAGATTGGCCTTCAGGAAGCCCGGACTTAAATCCTTTAGACTACCGTTTATGGAATATTTTAGAGGAGAGGGCCTGCTCGAAACCTCATGGAAAATTGAGGCATTAAAAGTTGATTTAGTGAAAACAGCAGCCTCGATACCATTAGAAGTGGTGCGTGCGGCGATAGACGAGAGCCAGATCGTTTAAAAAAGTCTGTAAAAACAAAAGGTGGACATTTTGAATAATTTTTATATTTTTACAATTGTATAGTAAGTATTAAATAAAATAAGCACACCTCTTTGTGTTTTATTCATTTTGCTTTTAAATTAGACGCTTTTATATTAGGGACAGAACTTATGGCACGACTACGTATTTAAAAATATTATTGATCATTCGTTTTATTTAGAATCGTCACGCTTGGTGATAAATTGTGCGATGGAGTGAGAAAAAACATCTGCTCCTGACACAAATATGACACCCTTTCGCCTTGGGTGTTCCGTCCTACAATGTGACAGAGGTAGAGCCTATCGCTATATCGAACACCAATACCGGACTGATAATGAATAAAAAAATCTGTTATCATTATGTCTGACCCGGGAATCGAACTCCAAACCTAAGCGTTATAAACATACTGTAGTACACTATTAACTGCCCTCTCATTTTTTCTATCTCTTATTGGCCATCCCATCTCCCAAGGTAGTCGGTAAGAGATTGCCTCGAGCGGTACGACCGTCTTTTGTACTGCTATATAATACAATGTCCTATTATTAAGTTTACTTAGTGTACAATAAAGGATATAAATAAATAAATAAAATACAACTGCGCCACCACGGGAGTCCTAGACTTAACTCTTTATTTATACAAATACATCCACTCGAACGCAAAACCTCCTTTTTGTATTCTTAAAAACCAGGAAACATACAGCCTACCGTTGGTTTCCAATGCACAGATAAAAAACAACACCTCTTTAGGCCAATCATTACACGATCAGTTTCACAAGCCATCTTCGGTGGCACCTTGTACGGTCCATCGAAAGCACGGTCCTTATATGAAGGAGGCTCGACCTAGTTAAACTCTTTGGAACATCGCATCTGCGGTTGCGGTTTTCGAATTTTCTTTGAGGCTGCAGTGTCACAATCAAAATCCACAGATTTTACTGAGCAAAGAACTAGGTTTTAATTATGTTTATCTGAGTAAATAATACTCTGTGAAATGCTATACCGAGATAAAATATGTAGGTATTTATATTCGGTATAGTTTTATTTTGTTCTTTCGGTTCCGAATGCAGTTTTCAGCAGAGAAAAACAGACACGAAACTCTAGTGTTGCACTTTTCATGACCAGTTTTCAATACCGTGATTATAATAAAATACGCAGATTAGTTTTGTACAGTTTTTAAATGATTATATATTATTTTCTTTTTTTCTGTTCATTGATAGCTATTGTCAAAAATGAGATGTTTGTAATAGGAATTACATTTACTAGACAACATTGCTCTTTTCATCGTACACAATAAAAAAGTGGAGTCAAAACTCTATTTACTTATGTATAAAGTGGTAGAGTCACGCTATTGTCAGTCAAGACTCGGTTTGAATTGTTCGGGTTGGTACTACTGTCTCACAGAAAATCGACATGAAACGATGGCTTTGCTGCCGCGTTTCCTTCGGTGAGTGAGATTGCTTGATGCCCAAAACCCCTTTGCTCTTCCTATCCCTTATCATTCCTGCTCCCTATGGGCCGGCAACACATCTATGATCCAACCGTTATGAATGTTCATAAACGGCAGGAATCACTTTTTTTTAATACTGGCCCGGTATAGTGGCCACACTGCACCTGATGGTAAGCGCAAATGCCGTCCAGGCAGAGTATCGATTGGTATCAGATGGCAGTCCCATGCCAATCGATACAATTATGCCGGCCTGTTAAGATGCCTCTTCACACTACGGCGGAAGAACCCAGGATTATAGGAAGAGGGAACACACGTGACAGCAAACAATGCCACAGCCTGACGGTGCAACACAAAAAAGACTTACCATTAGGTGACCTGCTTGCTCGTTGTAAAAAAAAACATTTTGGTCAACCCAGGCCACAACGAACACGGTGTTTATTGATATTGTTGTCATTTGACACACTTAACAGAACTATGAGGTCATGGTTTTAATTCCCGAGTTAAGACAAATTTAGGATCCACAAATATTATGAAGGCTTGGCATTTTACTATGAAGTACGAAGTAAACACAACAAGTGTCAGGTGTCTTAAATAAATAAAAAATAGAGACATCGGGTTACCGTAGATTTTCTCATGCTACAGAGTCACATAAAGATCTTATCATTAGCTCATAATGAAAACCGACAGGTTATGTTTTCAACTCACGCAAGAGACGTATAAATTGCCCTGAACTATCAGACAATGAAGGTTATTAAAAAGTTAACCAACACCCACTAATTCTATCAAAATAAACGAGTTTTGCATGTGGGCGGGCGCCTAAGGTCGGCAATGAATGTAGCTTGTTAAAGCCTAAAGCTATCATTAATCTCAACAATTCATAATGCCTAGTAATAAGGTAATAATTGCCTACGAGCAACCTATTTATTATAAATAATTTCATTTATAATAAATAGCATTTTCCTTGGATGTTTGTGAAAGAAATTGCAGATTGAAAATATATTTCAGCTTTTATTTGTGACTTTAAAAGTACTTTTCTAATTATTCTCCAGCTAGAGCTACGCTTTATGAAACGCCTTAAGTTTTTCTATGTTTTATATTATATGATTTGCCATAATTATTTTGACAGGAACCGTATCGCACATACAAACATTGCAAGTTAATGAAAAAGTAGGAAATTCCTGTAAATATCAAGATTAACATTTATTCTATTAATTATCTGATTACTGATTACTATTCTATGTATTTCACTAGTCTTTGTAAAACATACCTATTAAGGAATTAACTATTTCCTTAAATCTTTATTTAGTTCTTTCCTAACAGTGATTAAAGCTTAAAATACAATTAATTCTTGTTTACTTATGATTCAATTAAAATATTCACTTGACAATTTTGATACAATTCCAACAAAATAAACATCGAATCACACATATTCAGAATTATGAATCATACTATTACAAGGTTATAAGTGTTTACAATTAACAATATTTTTCCTTACCGAACAAATCTATTATTAACTTAGTATAATTTCATTAATGAAATCATATTTTGAATTTATATGCATTTTTTAAAATTTGCGGTCAAAGTGAGTATTTAAGCATTTGGCTAACAGATGTCGCTTTCTAAAACAATTGCTCCTACAGTCAATAAAATATTTAAAACAAGAATACATTATTAATCAAAACAAAACTTTGATGACATTATGAAAACAAGTTGGAGTGATATTTCTTGGAAATTGGGAAGCTTTACACAGCTGACCCATATGTTAATTATTTATTAGTAATACTGTGGTATTAGCACAGTTTATGAATGATAAAATGATGATTTTGTGTCGAATACTTGAAAATTATATTCCGTGAAGAGTATTTTGTGTTTATTTAAAAGTATTATGCGGCATTTTGTTGCCGGCCGGCGCAGACATAATATATCGGCCATCGCCACAAATTAATCGCCAATACCAACATGACGGACGAAACATCTGCGCCGTGGAATAAAGACTACTTCCTTATTTACGAATTTGGGAAGTATTTAAATTATTATTTATCTTTAATTAATTGCAAAACATTAAATTGTAGGCTCATATTATTGAAAAGTTGTATCTATATGCTGTTAGTATAAAAGAGTACGTAAACGATTTGGCCGCCATTGTTGTAATGTTGGCAGCAAGAGCTCAGTCGATATGGTGACTCCGACCAATAGGAGAGCAGCGACCGAAAATGGGTTGGGAGTGTATCGATATCGACATTTTGTGCGCTTTTATACTAAAAATTCAGTCTCGTACATGTTATGGAAACTCATAAATCGTATTTGTAATTTCAAAAATATATTATATTGAGAGTACAATATACTATAACACAACATACAGGTGATTTTTCCAAGTGAACATGGATGGCCAAATCTGAAACTACGAGAATTATCGAAAAATACTAACAGGACTTACTATCCCGATTTTGATGAAAGCTAAAACTGCATACTTAGATTTTTGATATATTAATATGTCTAGCTAGGAATCGAACCCGATGATGTTGAAAAAAAATGCTTTAATAATACGCCATTCGATAATGTTCCTAATAAAGATCAAATTCTGAAAAGCAATGACATCGACAAACTAAAGGATAACAGTCTTCTTAGGCAAAATAATATTTACTTACCCATTAACTTAGCCAGTCCCGTTGCTCTGACAATGGAACCAACGAAAAATAACTCCTTTTTTTCGGAACGCTTGTTTCTAATACTCCATTGATTTACAGTGATAAAGCTATCTATTTGTTTAAGATATGAATATGAGTGAAGAAGCCATATCGTCCCTTAGCTTGCAACACCGCCTAAGTTATTTTTACCAACTTTACAGGAGACGAAAAAAACTGTACATTACAGTAGTATCTTAATCTTCTTTTAAAACTATGCTAATCATAAGTGAATGGTGGGCTGTTAGTAAATGGACCAAACGCGCCTGCCAACATGTTCATGGTGGTGGCGGGTTCAAATCCTTGAGCACACTTTTGACTTTTTCAGTCATATCTGATGTCTGTATTGGTATTCGATCACCGCGTACAATAACGCCGTAGGAAAACATTTTGACATTTCTGTATCCGCCAGTTGACAAATTAAAATCGCATCTCTTTTATGATGCAAATGTAAGCAGAAATCAGTTTACTTTTAAGTGAAGAGACTATTCTTTTTATTCTCCGTATATAGAATGTACTCTGTGCTTTTTATTTGACTAACTCAGCAAAATAATGAAAGTTTATGTTCAGAAATGGATTGCTGCCCACTAGATAACGGCATATATTTTGTAATGTAGTTATTATTATATATTTTGATAAACAAAGAATTTAAACTTAATTTTTAAATTCTTGGTTTCATTACTAAATACAAAAAACTAAACACGTAATAAAAATATTAAAATATTCAAGATCAGGAAGCTAAACACTGGTATTACCAAAGCCTAAAATGGGTGGTCACACCCACAATATTCACAACATGACGCATTGCGGCAAATTTTATCGATATATTAGACAGCCAAACGGCTACATCACTGGCCACTCCGTACCTTTGGTAACCGGCACAGCGCGAACGAAAATTATTCTTCAACCAACCACGACAGTACGTGGTGCGTGCGGAGCAGAATTTATTTAGTGTTAAGTAATTTATTAAGTTCATATACAACAAAATGAGGGAAATCGTGCACATCCAGGCTGGCCAATGCGGCAACCAGATCGGAGCTAAGGTAATTTCTACATTCATTTGTTTCTGTTACGTGTAATTTTAGACTTTCATACGGCGGAATTTGTGGCCGGCATTTTGTGTGACGCTCGTGTGCCCATCACGAAAAACTTGATATACGCTTGTTGCCTTCCTTAATTCTCGTAAATACTAACTAAGATGGGTATTTAGACGACTTTTTCACTTATTGAGAAATGGGTGTGGTCAGTCGAGATAAAATTCTTCTAAGTTCAAACACCTATTGTAAATCTTTTTCTAGTGCCATATAACGGTTTATATCGAGCGTGCGTCATATTTTACACGTTCATCACCGAAATATATGCATTTTGTCGTCTGCCCCGCCTACTTGCGCGGTATCGATCGATGATTGAACACAGGAACAAAATTTCGCACGTGTTTCGTCGCCATTTAGTGACAGGTTCTTACTCATTTCGACGCATCGATTCATGGTCTTTTTCGAACACTGACTAACATTGTAGCCAGACAAACGCATTCATGTCATGAAGTACCGAGACAAAGGATTCGCGAGTTGCCATAGCGTATAGGGTTCGCAAACCGGTTTGTGGGTGAAACTTCCATTGTAAAGATTATTCCAAAGGGACGTATAGCGAAAATCAACCGTTTTATTCCCCGCCATAATTAAAGTTACCGTTACACAAAGGGCACGCGTGTTTTGAATCGCGCTCAAGGTTGTCCAGCGCGTCCCTTGATAACACAGCGACCAATCAGAGGCCGCGGTTTGTAACGTTCGAATTGTAAAAAAAATGATTCGAACACCAAATGGTATACATCTGCCAGTTAGGTGGTATCTATAAATTAATTTAAAAAAACAGATGTTGATTTTTTTTATATAAAGCACTATTGTTGTATGAAGACTTTATAAAATTTATCTGGTTACTGAAAGAAATTAACAAAAAACAAACACCTAAAGATTATACCTGTATGGTAGTTTAAAGAAACAATTGAATTATATTTTTTTTTTCATTCGGCGCGCATCAGGCAATCAAGATTTATCATTGATGAATTTGAAAATGGAACATGGCAATAGCGATACATTTTGCGGGCTGAAAATTAGAGACAAAAAATGCAATACGATATCTTAAAATGTACACAGGTGTGTAGACAAACCAGTTTTAGTTTTTTAAACATTTATGGTTGTAAAACGTAGAAGAATGCGCCGCGGATGGTGGAACGCATGTCCAAGTAATTCCACGCGCAGACGCGACGCGCAAAAAGCTAATCATTTTAAATAGGAAGGAAGGGGCGGTTCGATGACCGGCCGGCTTCCGCGTACGCTGAAATAGCAACGCACATGGTTTAAAAACTGTTCTCTTACGAAATACCTACACCTTCTTTCTCCGCGTTTGATGTTTACTGCTTGTGACAGGCGTGTTCCAGACTATTTTGGGATTTAGTTTAAAATACCGAAGTTAATTATGACGTGACATTACACCATGGAATCGAGTTCTAGCATTTGGCTTGGTTGACTTGGTTAACCTGGAGATATTGCAGGTGTAGTGCATTGCAAAAATAAATAACTTAATATCAAAAATACTACAGTATTAGTATTCTTATTAATAAAAGTTAGCATCAAAATGGTAGAAGCAGCAATGTAATTAATGAAAATTCACAGGATAGTATCTAATCAAGTCGTGACAATTTTAAATAATAAACAAATATATTTAATTCAATATAGTAGACACAATTCATTCCAGCATAACACCTTAAAAGTCTGAAAAGTTAAAATTAGGACATTTAACATTTACTTGCGAAGTAAATATTCATTGTAAGTTCTCAAAGCCGCTTTCTATGAATGTATAAAATACAGTATTTCATGAGTACAGTTATATTACCGAGACTGTATATTTAATGTACACTTTATAGTTCCAATAAATGATTCTCAGTTAAAGCGAAATGCAATAAAACATGTAACATAACTTTGAGTTTAAATCGAAGTTCTAATGAAATACGAATTTAATAACCAAATATGTAGTAAACTGAGTTGCTTTTGGTATTCTTTTGGACAAGCTGCTAAAACCCAGTAGTCCTCAATATTGGTTAACTTGTGCTAAAATACCACCAGGAAAGTTGCTTAGTAGTTTATAAGATATAGCTTAATAGATAAGATCCTAATAAACATGTTACATTCCAATGCAGTGCCTTGGCCTGCCTCTTCTATGATGAATGGGTTAAGTCCAATATGGGATCTGGCGTTCAATTATCTTTAAATTTTTCTGTAATACAAGTACGCAGATGTCCCCACAAAGTTTCTGGAAGTATAATGTATAAAAATATTTGGCAGATAGAATTCTTCAATTTGGTCAAATTAATGTCTGCGGTGATCAATAATATTGTTATGCATATTTTGTATATTAATATTCTATTCAATCAATTTGTTTTCCATATCAGTGGCAACATCCAGGTAGGTATCAAGTCAGACTCAAGCTAAATAAGGAATTAAAAAAACATGTTTCGGAGATTTGTCTTTGTTAATTAAATTTAATTACCTCCTAATGAAGACCTTGGATTAAAGGCACTCATCCAATTAACAATTTATTTATAGATAAGGATTATATGCTGAAGTTAATTATGCCTTATTTTATTTGTTGATATAATTAACTGAAGTATTTTCAGTCAGTCATTTAACAATGACTCATAAGTCGCTACATTATCATTGATTGATCATTTCTAATTAATTGGATAAACATGCATCCCATTTTAAATTATCTCTTACTGATACAACAAGCTAATCCCTACTAAGTTCAACTTTATGATGTAGATAGTTTGGTTACATAAACTTTAAATAATATATGTCTATATCGAAACTCAGAAACAGTGCAATTGATAATTATTGATTTGATTGATTGATAGGGATTTAAGACAGGTATCTTGAAAATTACTAAAATTGTTGATCTATAAGAAGTTAAAACAAATACTCTAAACAACTGTAAATTACAATTTATATTACTAATATAAATATCTCAATATACATACTACAAAATCACATTCCAAAAAACTTTAGTGTTATTTTTGGTAATGGATGGGGCTCCCCCATAGTATCATAGATTTTTTTCTTAGTGTGTGTGTTAGTGTTGCAAAATCATGTGATAAAAATTATAGTAAAACTTGGTCTTTAAATGTCTGAACCAGGTGAATGACTTCGAAAAGTACTCGAGTCTTGGTACAGTTCGAGGAACTGTTAAAGTAGGTGTTGATGAGATCAATAAATTATTATGGTGTTAAATCTTGCGTGCTCCGGCGCACTGGCATTTTGCCCGACGCGTTCAAAACCAAATTGGAAAGTGATATCACCTTAGATTCGTGAATACGTGTACACAAGTATGCAGATTCAAGAAATTATTATCTTTGAAAAGTCATTTAACTAGCACATTATACCGTTTTAACGGTTTATCAGTTTGATAAACAAAATTCGATTTTACATTTGTGTAAACAAATGAATTAATCATTTTCTTAAATTAATCCGGATGCTTATGATCATATTTTAATCTCGTTTGTAATAATAATTCATATTTCAATGTAATATTAACAGATATAATTATAGATTTTAATTTACTTCACTTAATTAACTTGAATACGTTCAAACACTGCAGTACCGAGAACTAGATGTAATGTATGAATCTTCATACGATGCTATAAAAACGGTACAGGAATGGAAGAGAATCTAGTACTTCGAGAAACATTGCATTCCATTGCTTTTACTGACAACGACCGGCTTTTATATTACGTATCCACACTTAAGCCTCATTTACATAAGCTTCTTTACTATCATTTTGTCAAGCTCCGTGATAGGATAAACTTAATACCGTAATGCCTAAAATATCGAGTCATTAATGTCGTTATATTTCATAATATAAAAGGTATTAGAATATATTTGTCATTCCCTAAAAGTATTTACACATTACGTATTCAATAAAATTAGTAGAAAGTTTTATAAATTGTACCTATTAAAAAAATTAGGCTGGGACAGTAACTGTGAATTTCATAAATTTTCTTTAAGTGTGATAAGTACATTAAGATCACGTTCGATAGGTAATACTTATCTCACACAGTACATAGTGACTGGATGAGTCAAATCTATGACGAACGTTCGCATACAAAATTCTGTATCGATTAGATCTCAAGATGGCGGCTGAGTAATTTATGGCGTAGGCTCACCCAACAAATTCGACTAAACGACCTATTGTTTCGACTCTGTTCATCGCGTGCCTCGCCCGGCAGGCACACTTAAGGCAATCTAATGATTTCACAATTCAAATATTTCGTCTATTATTTAAAAATGTTATCTAGAACTTCAAATACAATTAAATGCCACTTGGAAAATTGATACAATCTTTATTTGCTGTAAACTTATGTACATTCGAACTAAATAGTCTGAAAACCGAATTCAAACGAAAGTTGCACAATAAAATAAAGTGGAAGATTAGTTTTGCAGTACAAACGTTGAAAGTGTTAGCTAGAAACAAATATTTTATTAGTGAGATTAGATACCTATTTTCATTTTGTAATTTACTAATAGATTGCACAAGCTTTGATAACAAGGTGGGTTGGAAACAAGCGATATACAATTAAACATAGAATTACCAATAATAATGTAGGCGATGCCCTGACCTGCTCGTCAGACTACACGATTATGGTCTGCCTTTAAGCTATCTGACCATTTAAGGCGATGTGGCTCTATAACAATTTTTTGCAGTGACTTAGTGTAGGCTATTTAAATAGATGTGGGCGCTAGGATCGATAATGACGGCCTTACGAATATGCTAATGTGGTCGAGGCGGGAGTGGTTTGTTGCGGCTCCGTCGCCAAGGCGATGCTGACTCACGACCCATCCGCCAACGCTTAACCGAGTGCGCCATATGACGCTCTCTCCGCCCCGTCAAAAACCTTGAAATGAATTTTGTAGCATGTGAAAAACTAACTTAGGTACTTATTACATTACAACTGCATTTTAATAAGTCAATGTAAGGTTAAATTAGTAATCCAACGAATTACGTACTTGTTTTGTTACTTCTTATCTGCCAATGCAGTCGGGGATCTTAAACCAGTTATATTCATGTAAGACATAATCATAAATTTCCTAGGACTTGTTCTGACCAACACCTTTTTCTGAGTACTTATGACAAGTTACGTAATGTAGGTTTTTTCAAGAAATCGCGTACACTAGCACCTACTTTCACATTTATGCCGGTTTTCCTCGCAGGTTTAAGACACTAGGTATTTTAAGTTGCATCGTATGTCAACGTTGTCTCTTTGTTCCAGTTCTGGGAGATCATCTCCGACGAGCACGGCATCGACCCCACCGGCGCCTACCATGGCGACTCGGACCTGCAGCTGGAGCGCATCAACGTGTACTACAATGAGGCCTCCGGCGGCAAGTACGTGCCGCGCGCCATCCTCGTGGACCTCGAGCCCGGCACCATGGACTCTGTCCGCTCAGGACCCTTCGGACAGATCTTCCGCCCCGACAACTTCGTCTTCGGACAGTCCGGAGCCGGCAACAACTGGGCCAAGGGACACTACACAGAGGGCGCTGAGCTCGTCGACTCAGTCTTAGACGTCGTACGTAAGGAAGCAGAGTCATGCGATTGCCTTCAGGGATTCCAACTCACACATTCGCTCGGCGGCGGTACCGGCTCCGGTATGGGCACCCTCCTTATCTCCAAAATCAGAGAAGAATACCCCGACAGAATCATGAACACGTATTCAGTTGTACCATCCCCCAAAGTCTCCGACACAGTAGTTGAACCTTACAATGCCACACTCTCAGTACATCAACTGGTAGAAAACACTGACGAAACCTACTGTATCGACAACGAGGCTCTCTATGACATCTGCTTCCGCACGCTCAAACTGTCCACACCCACATACGGCGACCTCAACCACCTGGTGTCGCTTACCATGTCCGGCGTGACCACCTGCCTCAGGTTCCCCGGCCAGCTGAATGCGGATCTCCGCAAGCTGGCGGTGAACATGGTGCCCTTCCCCCGTCTGCACTTCTTCATGCCGGGCTTCGCGCCGCTCACGTCGCGCGGCAGCCAGCAGTACCGCGCGCTCACCGTGCCCGAGCTCACCCAACAGATGTTCGACGCCAAGAACATGATGGCGGCCTGCGACCCGCGCCACGGCCGCTACCTCACCGTCGCCGCCATCTTCCGTGGCCGCATGTCCATGAAGGAGGTCGACGAGCAGATGCTCAACATCCAGAACAAGAACTCGTCCTACTTCGTGGAATGGATCCCCAACAACGTGAAGACCGCCGTGTGCGACATCCCCCCGCGCGGTCTCAAGATGGCGGCCACCTTCATCGGCAACTCGACCGCGATCCAAGAGCTGTTCAAGCGCATCTCGGAGCAGTTCACCGCCATGTTCAGGCGCAAGGCTTTCTTGCATTGGTACACTGGCGAGGGCATGGACGAGATGGAGTTCACCGAGGCCGAGAGCAACATGAACGACCTGGTGTCGGAGTACCAGCAGTACCAGGAGGCCACCGCCGACGAGGACGCCGAGTTCGACGAGGAGCAGGAGCAGGAGATCGAGGACAACTAGATCCTCACCGCTCTAGTATACGTCACACTCGTAACCTCTCCCCCGACCCCTCTGGCGCCCCACCCGCTGGGACGTTTGCATTTCTTCGCTTAGTACTCGTAACCTTACAGTTCTGGACGTGATTTATTGTATGGCAAACTAGGGAGTTGCGTTAACCAGTTGCGTTTACATTCCCCAGTGTTTTCCTTGTCGACGAAGGGCAGCTCTCGGATGTTTATTGCTATAAACCGTACCTCATGCGACGTGAGCCCTTCGAGCGAACATCTGCGCGGTGCTGTGACACACATGACACAAAAAAGGAAAAGATCTTTTTTTTGATAAGGCTGAACTTGATTTTTTAATACCTAAGTTTAATTTTAATACTTCGTTTGTAACCAGTGTGATGAGTTTATAAGTTGGCTTTTTTTTGTAAAAAGCCACTGTATGTCGTACAATATTTTCGAAGTCGATCAAACGTTTTTTAATTATAATATTCCAGCTGGTGAGTAATAAAATATAATGATTTTATTCTTTGGTTTTATTCGATCCATACCTTTTCCAATCGAGTTATCTCGAGATAAGCTATACAGTCATGCTACACTTCCTAGTAACTAGTAACTTATCGTAAACTACACAAATAGGAAATCGATTTATTACCTAAACTTCAAACACCAACGAAATAATATCTTCCGTTATCCGTGTGTTTATCTAAATAGAATATGAAATTAGAGAAAACAAAAAATGCTTATTCAACATTGCCATTCACTTCAACCTACATTGCTACAAGATACGATTGAAAGCTTTCTAAGAACATTGCAGTTATAGATTCCAAGTTAGATAATTGCTTACAACACAAACATCAATCAATAATATCTTGCAGGTCTCTTAGAGGACAAAACTACATTCACAACATAACCAAAGCTATTTGATATGTCTAATTTCTAATATAGTTTTACCTAAGTGGGACCTACGATATGGACGGCGTTATAATGCGAATAATGACAATAAATCTTTACATTCTACAGACGGCGTTTGAGCCACACACCATGCCGGCCTACGTGTTTCCTAATCTTGGGTTTTTTGGTAGAAGTATAGTAACAAGCTGTTATCTAGCTGACAATAATGTCAAATGGCAGGAAACTGTGTCGAGATTGCACTTACCATAACATAATGCAGTTTGAAAAAAATAGTTATAATTTTGATTTGTTTCATAGAAAACTTTTTCCATTGTGAACACATTAAACGTTTTTTTAATATGCCTACGTAACAGGACGATAACGTGGTATAGAGTTAACATCGCAAAGAATGAATAAATACATAGTCAGGTACATAAGTTCACACAACGTCTAAACCTATATCACCTAAGCCCTAAGTGGTCACCAGAGGTGTATCGAGTACCACCCAGAGTTGACCGAGTTTATCTTCATCCCATTCCGTAATAATGACTTGGAAATCCATTTTCTCGAAAATTCTAAATACATATCTATTTCTAAAACTAATAACAATTGCCAGTGGTTCCCAAACTAGGCTTAACCAGTCTGAGAACTTCCATATATAATAAAGTAAGTACCCAATAACGGTGAAGGAAAACATCGTGAGGAAACCTGCATACCATAGCGATTTCTATGGTATGTAAACTCCGCCAATCCGCACTAGGCCAGCGTGGTGGACTATATGGCCTAACCACTCTCAATCCTATTCTCGATTGTAGAGTAGGCCCGTGCCCTGCAGTGGGACGTATATGGGCTGATACAGAAGTACCCAAATACGGTAATTCTATTAGTTTTAGAAATATTTTTTGCTCTGTTTTATGTTTTCAGAAATTGTTACACAAATTGGGTAATGAATATACGTATTATTATTATGAGACCGTTTCCATGAGATTTAGTACCTATATCACGGTGGTCCTAGTAAACACGTGAATTATTGGATGAGGCAATTTAATCTAGAGTAGGACTTTACGTGTTCTAAGTATACTCCCACTATTATTAGAATCGACTGGCTAAGCTTGTTCAAAAACAACTTAGGATTATAAATAGTCCACTCGCTTCGGTTTTAGTAACTGCATAGGCGTTTCTTCTGTAAAATTTTACCGGGAACTCGATCCCATGTCATTATTAAGTACGTTCTTAACTTTTGGATTCAAAAATATACTTATCTCAAATACTGTAATCTTAAAAGTTGCATACCTATTTCAAAATTAACTACCTATGCTTGGAAACTTTATGTACATAAATACAAGATGCGTAGACAATATTTATAAATCATAATGAAGATTAAAAATCAGTAGAACATGAATAAAATATTACTTTTCCGACGCTGTTTATAGTTACATAAATTACCATTATAATTAAAAATACAAAAGAATTTAAACTAATTTATTCATAACAAAGAAAATCTAATTGGAATCTACGCTTCTTAATTAAAAATTCTTCGTCAACCGTTCTCTAAACTGCAAAACAAGATTATTATTCTACACAAACACCAATTTCCTGTGATGATAATGTTATTTATGTACCTAGCCAATGGCGACTACCTATATGTGACGTACTAAGCCCCGCTAATGAAGTATTAGTTATCCTTGTATAATTTATTATTACATCGTCACTGACTGGTGTAGAAATATCGTAAGGAAACCAGCATACCCATGAGTGCCTCACAAGTGTTTTAATAAAGATAGATGTGTGCAATTTAGCCCACAAAACTACTAGGCTATCGTGCTAGACATGGGTCTAAATCCTTCCTTATTGAAGGGGAAGTGTGCTTAGTAGTGGGACGTATGTATATCAAAGATTGAATTTTACAAAGGCTAATTAAAAAAATACAAAATTCGTATGAAGCGACGTTACGACGATAAGACCCAGGTTTATGGGAATGGGAGGTAATAAGAAATAAGATTTTGTGAGATCGTGCTTACCTATGTGCTAGACATACATATATAAACTCACGACTTTTTCTCAGAAGGGGTAGGCAGAAGTGCAACCAGGACATTCACGTTTCGCCTTGCATTTTCCGTCCAACGGTGTGATAGGGGACGAGCCTATCGCCATATCGGGTACAAAATCCTGACGCCGCGCCGGGTTGAATAGAAAAATCCTCTATCACTTTGCCCGACCCGGGATTCGAACCCGAGACCTAAGCGCTACTGAGGCAGTCTTGGGCTATGCGCTCTAGAGATAATTATGAACTGCTACGAAATCAGAACAATTACAAATGATACAGTCAAACTGCAAACAGCCTGATGGGCTAGGTAAGATCACTTCTCACGCAAGCAATACTCAGAAACTATCAGCAAATCAGTTTCATAGCACTTATCTCAACTAATATTGTAAAGATTTGATGGTTTGTTTGCATAACATAGAATCTTAAAATTGTACTAGTAATAGTACTAGAGCAATTTGAAAAATTCTTTCGCTATTAGAATCCTACGTTATCCCTGATGAGGCGATAGAATATTTTCAAAAAAGTGTATCTGCACCCGCACGAAGCCTAGCCGGGTTGATACTAAATAATACATTGTGTAACGTGTTTTAAATTGATAACAGAAGTTTTAAACGAAAAGTTTATTTCATTCCTTTTAGTGCATTTAAATATACTTAATCCGGTTAAGAATATAGTTACAGTTAGTCTGTGTTTAAAGAAGGGATTTCATATCTCGACTTCATTTCATATTATAAATCTAAAGACACAGTAATCAGGTTTAGAAAGTTTTAATCACTATCTCAAAGTTGGTTGAACGCGATCGGCCATGCTATGCGGTGGCTATGCAAATAATTATAATTTACATACACTCGGAACGGACGTAACGCGTTTCCTCATTAGAGTAACGGAAAGTCCTAAGTGCACACGCTAATTTATTTGTACTAAAGGGCTCTGAAATTGGGACGGATAACTGTAGTGTTAGGTTTAGTGGTGGTTTATGGGCAGACGCCCATACGAAACTAGCGATGGTTAGTTTTATTACCGTTGTAAATTAGTTAGAGGTGCGTTGCTGTAATTAGTGCTACAGCTTATTTAAAAATATCTTAATTATAAAGTACATAACTTATTACTTTTTAGGTAGTTATTCTTTTACAAAATCATTGACTTTGTTATGAAAAAGTTTGATTTTAATATTGTCTTTCTGAAAGTGGAAAACTCAGTCCAGAAAGAGTTGATATCAGACAAGCGCCCAGATAATAGGTATTATGAGCCAAATCTTACTAAAACTAAAAAAATGGAGTTGGAGTTTAAGCGTGGGATGGTGCGGGCATGTCTCCCACTATTTTCACAAAGGCAAGATTGAACCTGGATTATAAAAATAACATTCGGCAATATTCACATACATAGTCCTGGACCCACAATAAGAGTCTTGTGTCGTGGGTATACGATAGACTTTTCGGTCTCAAAAACACCCGAACCCGAAACAAATACCTATGGATCGCACAAAATTAAGTTTCGGTACTATTGAACCCGCGGCCACTCGTTTCACAGCCGGTGTCTAACCAACTGCGCCACGGCTTTCAAAAAGAATCTTTGTGATCATACTGTTTGAACTCATATTTATATTTGTTGGAGTGTTTGAAGACAAGTTAAACATTCCCAGTGATACGATGAGTTTCATTGAGAAAATGACAATATTACTAAGCTTGCCCTTAGGAGCATTTGTATTTTATTGCCAATGTCCATTAGGCCCGGCGCCCATTATCGGCATCGGCAAGGAAAAGGATCCTTCGGCATCCTACATGCAAGCGCACACTATCGGCAATTATGCTTTGGCATGCTGCAAAGTTCTTAGGGATGACGAGGCGTCCTTAAGGATGCCGCACCGTCCTGTAGCTTGCCGAAGCGTCTCAATATCGTATTTCTCATCATAACAGTCTCAGAGTTGTTACAAGCTAGTTGTCTGAATTGTATTTAATATGGTGGACTGGGATCTAGTGTTCATAGTAACTCTTGCTGAAGAACTCCCCTCGCCCCGCAGGGCAAACTATCCCCCGAGTGTTGCCTCGGCGCCGGCGGCGTACCGAAGGTTGCCGAAGGATGCCGAAGCATCCCGAAGCATTCTCAAGGCTGCCGATACACCAGCCTCAAGCATACCGAAGCGGTATTTTTGTTATTACTACCACATATCACGGAAATTTCTACTTTATTGCCATTATGTTATAGTATATTGCTATTTGCCACCTAAAATCCTCAGTCGTACCGATGCCGATAATGGGCGCCGGGCCTTATCCTTTCCGTTCCTCTCCCGATTTGATGGGCCGGCGACATATCCATGACCCAAGCGTTGTGGATGTTCATGGGTGAAAGTGATCACTTACCAACAGGTGAGCTGTTTAATCGTTTCACAGACATATGCTATAAAGAAGTTGCAAATTAATGCGCTTATTTACGACCTACGCTGCGCGGACGATCTACCAACCAAATATTTGAGAATACTTCTATCTTCTAGTCCGCCACGCAGCCCTAATGTGGTTTGTAGACTCCAAAAACCTTCGAAATTCTTGTATTGGAGATATGAGGATTTCTTGCCATAACTTCCATCATCGAAAGCAAACGATAATTTATTAAAAAAAGCACACGTTGCCTTCTTCGACGATTACCTAACTCAGAGGTGCTTGTGTAGTACTGATAATGCTGTATGGATTTGGACCTGCGACCATCTATTTGGCAGTCCAGTCCTCATTGAATTGAGCTATCACGCATACACATTCCTATAAGTACATTCGAAAAAGAATTAAATGTATTAAATAGGAATTATTTGACCAACCCAAATGGTATAAAAAGATATTTTTTTTAATAAATTGATGCTATAATTAATATAGCGGTTATATCCAATAATCATTTTTTGTATCTAGTGGATTATCACACAGGCGTGTACGCTTACATACTTTTGCTTCGTCACAGTAAGTTATTTCTATAGACGAAGGCTGTACCGCTATATTGCCGTTGCCTAGATTGTTATTCAATACCAAACCAACCGAGCGATATCGGCCGATTGACTGATCAACATTTTTAATTCTCGCGAAGATCAGCCTTGGGTTGTACCGCCAAGGAAATATTGTGTACAGGCTTAACAATGATAATCAAAGGAGATTTTAACTAAATAGTTATTTATTTGTGTGATTGTTTTAATATTCTAAAAACCAATCATTAAAAATATTCGTGAACTACTTACATGGAAGGTAGTTAGAAGACTAAATACACATATAAGGTGGATGTTTCCGACAGCGGGTATACTGGTAATCATTAATAGCCTTACAATGATGATTTCTAAGATTAGTCTTAGTGACCAAACTAAACAAGAAGGCAAAAGCTGACACCGACCTATATAAGACTAGATAAACACAAAAGTAGCTGCTATTTTAAAATTTCTTTCGTAATCGGCATAAATAGATATATTCCAATAGTACCTTGCCTTGATCTGTTTTTAGCAAATTTAAAAAATATGTTCACAATTCGTCGGTTTTTATGCATGTTCACCAATTAATCGAAGATGCCTAAACCGATTTGGAAAGGGTATTCTTCACAGGTATTCTTCTCATTAAAAAATGATGAAGACCTGATGAATATCGTTGGAGCTAGAGAGTAAAACTAGAACTCCACAAAATTGAATAGGATTGTAATGGTTAATTCTGTATATAGGTTTTTAGTTTTCCGATATTAACCATTATCCGATTCCATATTGATATTGCCTGGGTATCGAACACAAGTTCTTCACGATGGATTCATTAGTTACTTGTTAATTGGTACCTAATAGATGAAATGATAATATTTGATTATTGATTTCAATCTTCTTTCTCTTTTTTTTTTAATTTCAATGACCGGCGTGACGAGCCTGCCATTCGCGTGATGGTAAGCGATATGGCCGCTCTTAGACAGTAGCAAAACCAAACACCATGAATTAGAAAGCAATGCTTGGCATCTTAACATTACTTAATTTAAATCTTGGCATTCAAATGGAATCAATAAAACACAGTATTCAAAGGAATGACTATAATACCGTATTAATCTTAGCTGATATCATAAAATAAAATAATAAAACTGATACCTATTTAGGTACCTAGGTGCCATTGTTTCTTGGAAACGATTAACTTTAGTCTAGTTATGTGTAATCAGGATTCATTGAAATATAAACTGTTATTCAGATTCGATATCCACGAGAAGTAATATCACTATTCTTACAATACAATATCGATAAACAGTTAGATATACAATACATTTTTTTCCTTACACACAAATAATACGTTTTTTTTTAAATTAATCCAAATTATCCTTCATACCAAACTGACATTCTTTGATGTGATCAAATACTATTTCAACGGTTTCGTCGTTAATTCTGCCGGATTTATTTAGCGTGTTCACTAAACAAGAAAGAGAAAAAACAGACTTTACAGTGACGCCATTTGCTTCGAGCACACTAGCGCCACCTTGCTCCCGGTCGAGAACTACAACGGCATGTGTTACTACCAAACCTTCCCTACGTAGCGTCTCAACTGTTTCCAACAAGCTGCCGCCAGATGTCACTACATCCTCCACAACTAAGCATTTCTGGTTTTTGTGGTAAACGCCTTCGAGTAATCTTTTAGTTGCGTACAGTTTTGTTTCTTTTCTTTTCATGATCATCGGAGTGTCTGTGTTGATGGACATGACTGTGGCTAATGGGAGAGCGGCGTATGGGACTCCGCAAAGAACTTCATGTTGTATTTCTTTAGCGATTTTTTCTAAATGTCGCGCCACCGCCATCTGTGAAATAAAACATCAGTCCCTCAAAATTTTGTTTAATCAACTGTAATCAAAACATCCTAAAGATTATCAAATGAAGAAAGCCAAATTGAATAATAATAATAATATCGATTGTGGTGTTTTTGAAATGATCTCATGTTGCTGAAAATAGATACAGTCCTTTCTGTCTTTCATCCATAGGATAGATTATCGCCCCATATACCCTGAGGGCTATGGAAGTCCTACAAACCCTGTAATTCTTTATTCTACAGTTCTACACAAGGTTTGGCGAGCTTCTTTCTTATTAGAATAAGATTGTCGCTTATTCTAAAACTTATATGACCTGTCCCCTATTACATCTAAACCCATCGTCTATCCGTGTTATTTTCACTCTTAATCGTACTCTCGATTGTAGAGTAGGCCCGTGCTATCTAGAGATAGAGAGCAAACTATAGAATCCCTAGATATCATATCAATAGCTTTAGTTCTCTCACGGCTAATTTTGTTTAAATACAATCTTTCAGATAATAATCATTTAGAATGGCACGTTACATTTTTTAAATGAACAGGCTAATTATAATAAATAATTTAAAGTGTCAAGTTGTCAAAGAAATATTTTATATTGATATAATAAATTGAGTTTTTAAGTTTTATAAAGAATAAGAATAGGTCTCACGCATTGTTAACGTGATGGGTTTAATAAAGTTTACCATTTTTATTACGTAATTAGTTGTCCATATAAGAACAGACTAGGTATTTATTTCAAGAGAATATTAAGCGATAGTTATATCCTGCATAAAGTTTATGAAAATTGTTGTTAACTCATTCCCTAATTTAGTGTGGGATACTGGCAGGTAAAGATAAATAAATAAATATTAATAATAATACCCAACAGTCAGATATATAGTCCTGACCCTACATTAAAATCGAGTCTTGTGTCGTGGGTATCAGGAACTACGAGAGACTTATCGGTCTCACAAACATCCAGATCCGAAAGAAATATTTGTGGGCCACACAAACATTTCTCTCGGTGCGGGGATCGCACCCGCAGCCTCTCGTTTTCCAGGCATCGTCTAACCAACTGCGCCACGTATGCTGTCGAAGATGAACTTCTACTGAAATATAGTAATTACCATAATGCGCGGATGTGACACTATAACCCTAAGGTCGAAGTAGATAGGTGTCCGCCTGCCGACCTTCGCCTCGATATCCCCCAGCCTCACAGCTCCAGCGTCGAACAGCTGCACCGCTAGGTCTTCTAGTTCTCCGGGCATTTTCTGGAACATTAATAAATTAAAATGACTCAACAGACTAAGAAAATGGCTTAACACTTTTCAAAGTTAATCAGTAAATTCGTTGTTGGTTTAGAAGTAAGCAATTTGGTTTCCTATATTCAATCTAGAATATAATAGAAATAATTGATTGCATTTGAAGTGCGTGGTGGCCTGTTGGTAAACGGACCAGGGGGGTTACTCTACAATCCGTTACGAAGCCCGAAACTTCGGATGACGGACGTCAGTGACGAAATAAATGTACCACAGAAATGTTGAAAATTCGTCGTAAACATAGACTAACTGCGGAGTGAATGATAATTGTCATAGATATTCTTAATGATTTTAGATGGATTTCGTGTAACGAAGTAACATCCGTCCGAAAAATGTCACGAAATTTCGAGTTACGGATTGTAGAGTAACCCCCCAGACGCGGCTGTCAACATGTTCACGGTGGTCGCGGGTTCAAATCCCAGGGCACACCTCTGACTTTTCGGAGTCATGTGTGTATTGATAGTCAATCACCACGCACTAAAAACGGTGAAGGAAAACATCGTGAGGAAACCTGCATACCATAGCGGTTTAGAAGAATTTCTATGGTATGTAAGTCCACCAACCCGCACTAGGCCAGCGTGGTGGACTATATGGCCTAACCACTCTCAATCGTACTGTCGATTGTAGAGTAGGCCCGTGCCCTGCAGTGGGACGTATATGGGCTGATACAGAATTGATTGCACCGTATTATATACACACTAAAACACTTAAAATATATCGTATGAGAGTATTAATTTTAGAAAAGTATTTGATTGAACTTTGATGCCCAAATAAAGATTTAACCTGTGGTGTGTCCAAATCGCACATATCATTTGTTCATAAAAAATATTAAGCTTTCCATTGATAATAGAAAAAAATACAAAAATAAAAATATCAATATGTACTATTGGAATAGACTAATTGAAGTCCGTACACATCGATAGTCACGTACTAGAACCTAAAGGCACACAATTTTGACTTATGTAAATAAGGTGTGTATTCTTAGTTTGCTTAAACGGCGGCGGAAAATAATATGCAAAACGTCTTAATTTGCATTAAGTTAGTGGAAAATAAAATATTAACGCATTATGATCAATCGGGCTCTGGTTACATCACTTACATCTTTAACATAATTTATGTGGGAAAATTCTTCTAAGATGATTATGCCAAAAAAATAAGTCTCCACTTGTCTATGCGAGATTGAGCCTAATATCCTCTGTTTAATATGTTGACCACGTCATTAATAAACATTTATGATAATTACAGGAATCAAACTATTTAATACAACAAACATAGAATTATAAACCAGTTAAGGAAAGAACAGCTGAGCACGGTTTTAATATTTCCTAGAAAAATGTAATGTATTAATGGACCCTAAAATGTCTTGGAATTCTCAAATACAATCCGTAAGTCGCATGATTTTTGTTGCTGCGGGGTCTTTGCGACGACTCCAGAACTTCTTGCCGTTTACCACTAAAAATTCGCTTGCACAGTTTCTTCTTCTACCAATTCTTGACTATGCCGATACATGTACCAGCTATATTGACCTCAGAGAAGACCAACTAGGTAAAGTTGAGCGGCTTCAAAGTTTCTGTATAAGACTCATATTTCCACTTCGTAAATATGATCACGTTTCAACATTTCGCGCTAAGCTCAAGTAGTTACTAATTCATTTTCGTCGGAATATTCATATAGGTACTTTCTTATTTTGTAAAGTATTTTTCAGTCCCTCATTTCTACATGGGGTTCCGGGAATATGGTTGAGTTCAATGCCAAGAAAACCCAGGTGTGTGCGTTCACGTGCAAAAAATCCCCGTTCTCTCCCCTCTCCATTCTTCAGGGTACTCCCCTCTCAGTGCGGAATGACCTGAGTATCCTTGGTGTGGATATCCGCTGTGATCTCAATCCAAGGAATCACATCGAGGGCGTAATATCTGCCACATCACGCAGGGTTGGAGTCCTGAACAGGGTGCGTCGGTTTTTCACGCCCGGTCAGCTTTGTAGCTTATATAAAGCGCAGGTCCGGCCGGGTATGGAGTACTGCTCGCACCTCTGGGATGGATCCGCCCAGTACCTGCTCGATGCCTTGGATGGATTGCAGCGGCGGCCATCCGCATTGTGAATGATGCAGACGTTACGAGCAACTTGGAGTCGCTACAACTCCGGAGAGATGTCGCCTCTCTAAGCGTGTTCTACCGCCTGTATCACGGTGAGTGCTCTGAAGAATTGTTCAACTTGCTCCCCTCCTCTCCATTCCTAGCCAGAACCACGCGTGCTGGCTTGCGAAGCCATAGCTTGACGGTCCACACCATCCCGGCGCGAACCAAACGGTTCTCAAATTCGTTTTTGTGCCGCACCGTTAGGCTGTGGAATTGTTTGCCGGCGCACGTGTTCCCTCCTTCCTACAATCCTGGGTCCTTCCGCCGCGGTGTGAAGAGGCACCTTAGCAGGCCGGCATAATTGTTTTCGGATCGGAATCGGACGACAGTCCCATGCCAATGGATACTCTGCTTGATTGTGCAATGCCGCCACTATGCCAGGCCAGTGTATAAGTTTCGTACTTAAATAAAAGTTTTAATGATATCTGATATTGTTTTACTAAAGTTTATTTGTGTTAAATCATTCATTACCTACCTAGGTACAAGGTAATCTTAAGATTAAGCCTTGTCCAATCACTAGTTAATTGCTGTCCCATAACTCAATTTTGTGTCCAATGACTATGTTTATTGCTAATATAATTTAAGGATGTTATTATTTACACTAATAGGAGGATTTCTATGATAACAAAGTATATATTGTTAAGGACATTCATTACAATACCAAATAAACAGTAATTAAAAAATAAAATTGAAATATTGTATTTTTTGCATATTTTTTTTCAAGTTCTTACTCTAAAGTGTCCAACAATTAGTACGTTACCCTACTTTCTTATTTTGTAAAGTATTTTTCAGTCCCTCTTCTCCTTCATATCTTAAAGAAAGAATTCAGTTCCTCAGTGAAAGATATGCGAGATCCCTGAGGTCATCAGCAAATCTCAGTATACATATACCTATCCATATTACAGTATATTTTGACAAATCTTTTACTGTTTATACAGCTAGATTTTATTTTATTTATTTTGTTATTGTACTCTTGTTGCATTTATCAATCCAACAATTCCTGTTCATCCAAAGGTTGCCAGTTAGAAATCGTCCAATGCGATATGGTCATACATTGTACTATTTAATCTTTTACTTGATAATTGATATATTTATTCACTACGTTACTTGAGATGTATAATAAAGAGTATAAATAAAAAAAATAATTCGGACGTAACGTCATCTCTTTTTGAAAACTGGTAACTAAACATAAAGGAAGTTATAGAGGGTATTTATTTAAAAAAGCATAAAATTAACATTGCATTAACGTAGTTTTTGTGTATCGTAACATTTTCAGAAGACAAAATGTTAAAGATTAAATCATAGGATTAAATGTTAATATTTATCACCACGTTCGCCACGAAGGCGTATTTCATTTTATATATGCTATTCATGGTTCGACATTTAGAGAAGTTTGTGACTTGGTAACAGCCAGTCTAACGACCACTGGTCAGCCACGTGATTTATCTTATGTAACTTGTATCTGATTCTTTATAAAAATAATTGTAACGTGGTAGACCCACGCTATGTATGTATGAATGGGTCATCCCCACCGGGGTTGTCCCAAAGGAAATTGATGAGGCAATATCATTGTGTTTCATTTGTTACATGTGATTTCCGTATGCTGTCTGCTTTTTTTATTCCTGGACAGCGACCTCTGTACGGTAACTATCAGAGGTTTCTAACATCGCGATGTTAGAAATCTCTGATAGTTACCCACGGTAGTATCACTGAAGTATTCTGTGGTACTTAGTATGTTGCGTATTGGATTTAATAATGAATACACCCAACATTTTAATACCTTTTCCACATTGAGTTAAAAAACTTTTCCACTTACAATTACATAAAGTAATTTTTTCGGGCAATAGGGAATATGCATGTCATTTTTTTATATTTTTAATCAATTCTGTATGTTATTACATTATCGGAAAAAAATATAAGTCTTTGAAAATATCAATCAAAAGAGTACAAAAAAATAATTAAAAACTGCTATCAGTTTCGAAGCATTCAAACGCCATGTTGGCGCGAACTCGCTGTGACGTCAGAGGTTGCGTTATGAACAACGTAGTATTTGGATTAACTTTCTTTCATGAATTGCTACAGAACTGTATTTCGCGACAAAATAATCCATTTTATTAATTTAGTATAAAGAAAGCACAAAATAACTCATAAATAAACGTAAAACAACAAGCTAAAACTTCATAAGAACGCAACCATTGTCGTCACTTTCCTTTTCAAGCAATAGATCGCGTTTCGGAAAAAATGCGCGGCAAATTTGAAATGTCAGTTTTTAAGTATTTATTTTAGCGATTTAGAGTTGATAAATTAAAAAAATATCTTTAAGGTATAATTCTATATTAATAAATATTACAAAAAAAATATTTTGACTTAGTTTAAAATCTGGTGCATGTTCCCTATTGTGAAATAGATCATTGGAATAAATATATGGACAAAAAGGGCAGAAAGCGCTTACAGTGTTCTGAAGTAAGTGGTGCGCGCGCTCCAGTGCATCTCTAGTAGAGCGTTATCTCAGATCACACCTTGTTTGTTGTGATCTGACAGCGTTACTGAAATTAGACGTCTCTCACAACGATTTTGAATTTTGTAAATGCTTGCTTGTAGGTAAAAGATAATATTGTTTATCACCGTTTAGACGAAATATATTTATTATTTATTTTAGTCCGATTTTCACGTTCATATTTTTGAAACTCCAAATGTACGTAAGGACCTATCCTTAGTTTTTAAATCAATGATATAGATATTAATACCTACTGAAGATTAGAATGAAACCAGGTACCTAGTTGCTTTGCAAATAACAAGCTAAATCAGATAACAATCCATTGGATAATTTAATTACATATTATGCAAATCTTACGGTTCTCCAAATATGTTATTCATTTTAAAATATACCTTCTTAAAATGGCTTATCTTTTTCACAATGTTTATTGAATGGAATTTTACTTGTGAATAGAATTTGGGTAATAATATAATATAAATAAACGTTGATTTAACATACTCATGGAAGAAATGAGAGCAAATGTCTAATGTCTTTCAACCGAGGATGCTAAAGAATGAGCAGAAAAAGCAGACCCCGATATCACCCGACATACCCCAAGAAAGAAGGAAATAAATAATATGATTGGGTTTCGTAACAAATAACCCTTAGACCGAGTTGCTGAAAGTAATGTACGGCCGTTCTCCATATCCTGTCTAACTTTAACAAGGGGTTAAAATAGTTACCATTACTGTGTCGATACAATTCTACGCTTCATTAAACAAAAATAGACGTACAAGGGGCCCTACTATATTCATCCGAACGAACGAACGAACGAAGTTCGAAACTTCGGACGATCGACATACGAATGTATCTACTCTGTAAAAGTTCGAAGTTGTATAACGTACATCGTAACCATAAGTCAATTACGACCATAAGTATATGTAGGTACATTCGTATCGTATATAAACTGCGATTATCCGAAGTTTCGAACTTCGTTCGTTCGGATGAATATAGAAGGGCCCTAGATATATAAAGAGTGCTACCGAAAACGAAGCCGGGTGGTAGTTTAACAGCCGCTGCCAATAAACAATCCCGATCCAAAATTTGCCGTTTGAGATACTATATTGTCATTGATCAATCTCAGTAGTGAAGAAACTATGGCAACATGTTAAATGATAAATCGAAAAGTAGAAAACAATCCAGGGGCCCTACTATATTCATCCGAACGAACGAAGTTCGAAACTTCGGATAATCGCAGTTTATATACGATACGAATGTACCTACATATACTTATGGTCGTAATTGACTTATGGTTACGATGTACGTTATACAACTTCAAACTTTTACAGAGTAGATACATTCGTATGTCGATCGTCCGAAGTTTCGAATTTCGTTCGTTCGTTCGTTCGGATGAATATAGTAGGGCCCAACTTCGTTCGTTCGTTCGTTCGGATGAATATAGTAGGGCCCCAGATTGACTTCAATATCTAATTTTTTCGATTGGTTATTGGCATCGGCCGGTCAGCTTTGCTCAATAATCTTATCTAAAAAGCTATAATATAGCCAGGAAATTTATTTATCACGCGGTAATAACATGTTAACTTATAATCTTGTAAAATATTAGAGGATATAACAAAAAACACTAATCTAAATTCATGAATTCATCAGCAAAGATCACAAGATATAAATATGGCTTATCATAGTATAATTTGAACTGTTTTTGGTATCCTTTACTGGGTGTAGGTCTCTCATATGTGAGAGGCCGCCTGGGTAGGTACCGCCGCAATGTCTATTTCTTCCGCTAGACAGCAGTGTAAATGCACTATTGTGTTTCTACTACTGGATATATTGAGACTTGATATCTTATGTCTCAGGATGGCGAGCTCAGTGGGATTCCAAGCATTGCTTTGTAATTCAAGGTGCTGTTTGGTTTTGCTACTTTTCATGAGCAGTCGTATCGCTTACCATCAGGCGAATGGCATGCTCGTCTCGCCATTCATAGCAATAAAAAAACCCCATCTGATTATGTGCTCTTTTATTGAATTGATCTTTAAAGACCAATTTATTGTCTGCGAGTTGATTTTATAGATATTTTATGACATAATGTCTAGATAATAATTATGAATACATATTTGTGAATATATTCGCATATTACGTAAAATGGTATGATTTAACTGGTCGCACGTTATTTAGCTACGTCCGGATAGCAACTTCATGATAAATGGAATAAAATTTGTCAAAGCAACCAGCGCATTCAGATCTTAAGAAGACCGTTATTATTAATAACGTACTCAGAAACTTTACTAGTATGTACCCTGTAGGCAGTTATACCAGCCAACATGTTCGCAGTAAACGCAGGTTCAAAAACCAGGGGACACCTCTCAATTTTCGGAGTCATGTGTGTATTGATAGTCAACCACCACGCACTATAACGGTGAAGGAAAACACCGTGAGGAAACCTGCGTGCCATAGCGATTTCTAAGAATTTCTATGGTGTGTAAGTCCGCCAACCCGCACAAGGCCAGCGTGGTGGACTGTATGGCCTAATCACTCTCAATCGTACTCTCGATTGTAGAGGGGCCTGTGCCCTGCAATATGACGTATATGGACTGACATAGTACAGTACGTACAGATAAAAAATATGCGGATGTTCCAACAAGAGACTGATGAACACACATCCATATCTTCACTACATAGTATAAAACAAAGTCGCTTTCTCTGTCCCTATGTCCCTTTGTATGCTTAAATATTTAAAACTACGCAACGGATTTTGATGCGGTTTTCTTTAATATATAGAGTGATTCAAGAGGAAGGTTTATATGTATAATATGTACATATTATTGTACAGAAATCTATTTGTACCCGGGCGAAGTTGGGCCGGGCCGCTAGTTCAAAATAAATAAAGATATTGCAAAAAGCGTATACTTCAATGTGGGAGTTTCATTGTAGTGTTTATTTAATTGTGCGTCATAATAATGCGTTTTTAATGACATGCATAACAAGGCATCAATGCCACTGGTTATCACGAATGAACTCTTATCGCTGTTGTATGCAATTCGGTTCACCCGGATTTGCTTACTCTCCCAATGTTTTCGACAAGAATGTGAGCCTTTTTAATAGCTTTTTAACGATGAAGAACTAGTCCTTATAGTTTTTATTATCTGGAGGGAGAGCTGCCATACATTTGCGTCCTCAAAAACTAGATGTTTTTGTTCGTAATGTTTGTAGCACTCCGATATTATTTAAAATAGGGCTTATTATTTAACAACAAAGAGCTTTAAATTCCATTGGCTACGGAAACTAAGTATATTTAGTTATGATCCGCCTAAAAGGAGTTTGAATAGAATTCGATAGCGCTAAACTATTGACATAAACATATGGATAGGGCGGGGAAAGCGCGTAAAGTGTTCCGGCGTGAGTGGTGCGCGCGCTCCAGTGCATCTCTAGTGGAGCGTTACTGATTGTCGTCACTCGTAACGATTTTGAAAATGCTTGTTTATATTTGTATCATGACATAAAGTTCAATAAAGATGAAGATAATATTTTTTTATCACCGTTTACATGAAATCTATTAAATTAACTTAATTTTATATAGTTTAGCACGATTTTCACTGTCATCTTTTTGAAAAATCCAAATGGTTTGAAGGGCCTATCCTTAATTATGAACTCAATGCGCTAAAGTTTGTTTTTATTTTTCAAATTCGTATTCCGGCACTGAAAAATGTCAGCTAATAGGAGGGCGGAAAAAGCCCCAGCGCCACCATTTTTATCTACGTTTTTTAAGTTCCAGCGCTCCCTCTAGATAAGTCATAAATACTTCTTACTTTATGGACCGTTCATTCATAGTGCCCACGAGTAAATGTGATGCGTTTTGGGTCCATCCTTGGTTGGACATCATTTTACTATTATTACTATTACTAGGTTGATTCTAGGCACTTTATCGTACAAATACTCGTATAAAAAAATGTGTGTGTGTGTGTATAAGTGTACACACGTACTTATGTAAGAAGTGAAACTTCTTTATGACACCATTTTTTGAAAAATGATCTGCTATTTACAATTTTACAGAAATTGGTTAAATAAAGCTAAATTAGATAAAGTTTAAGCAAAAGGCTTTTATTTGCATAGATATGGATACAAATAAACATGGCGCGTAACGGAAAAATTTGACTTAGAAATAAAGATGGCGCGTAACAGAAAAACGTTACAGATTTTTTACATTGCTATAAAATTTCTCCTATACGTCGATAAAGAAGTTTTACATCAAAAAGAGGGGCCTATAAGCAGCTTGCGGGGCCCAGGTAAACTTCATCTACATCGTGATGCTTTCTGCCAGCTATTGGACGTGGCTCTGATCATTGACTGATCAACAAAGGCATACTTGGAACTGAACATTTCTTATTTATTTTCAAAAAATATGATAACAATGTTTTTAGGAAAACGTGACAATTGCTGGATAAAGATTCAAGACTACGTATTTTCATATTGGTCGTTTTTTGATTACTTATTTTAAAATAATTTCAATAGTATACATGTGTGTCGTTGTTGAGGGTTCAATTAATATTTCGCTTCATTAAAATCTTCAATCAGGGTTACATAAGGTCTCGACGTCAGGTATTTTATTGATAAGCCAATTACTTAACATATAAATAGATTTGAAGACATCGTTGTTTATGCTTTTAGAATATAGTATAATGTCGGAAGGAGCGCTTGAACTTCAAAAACGTAGACAAAAATGGTGGTACCGAGGCACCATTTTGTGCCCTCTTTATTGGCAGACATTTGACAGCTTGTTGTTTCTACGAGTATGATGACGTAGTGTAATAAGAAAGGATTTTTGGAAATTCAGCCCCTAAGGGGGTGAAAAGGGTGAATAAATATTGTATGGAAACCGCTGAATTTGCACATACACTTGGCACCAGAAACAATTTGTGCGTACTATTGGGTTGATTTTTTTATGGAAAATCGGTACTACTGAAGTTATGAATGAAAATATATATTTTAGTTACTTATTATAAACAAAAATTAAATCACGTGTGTAATTTTAACTTTGTATTTGTGTTGTTAAATCTAATCATCATTACGTTTTTATTTTTCTATACAAACTTCAAAAATTGTAATATGAATTAAAGATCGATGTCGCCTTTTTGAACTTTTTAGTTATTGATCTGATTGGTCTTAAAACTAGTTGATTAATATCCAATATGGTATAACCTAAATACCAGGTAAGTTTGGGCCACACAAAAATATCGGGGGTATGCATCGATATCAATGTTACACTAGATAAGACGTTCTTTGTAAAAAAATGGTTGCCTGTAAAGTCGGTTTTACGGGCGAAGATTTTACGTGACAACGTCTTTTTCTCGGTAGAATATTTATTGATATGAATATAATTAAATTAATCACTCAACTATAATTAGATCATAGTTGAGTGGGAGAGAGACGCAAGGCATTCGGCGGGCCTCTCTCTCGTTCGGTGACTCATCGTAACGTTACCGGGCGTTACACTTTTTCATAAGTGACTCCCAGCCGCAACCTAATTTAACCCCTCGACCACAGAATACTAACAGAAGTCAAGCTCCATACAAAGCGCTCGAAACCAACGCACACATACACAGCGTTCACCGACACGATATTTGAGACCAGTCGAAACCACTGCGAGCGCGAGTGTCACTCGCTTCGGGCACGCATCTAGTAATATTTTATGTGCAAAGATTGGAGCGAATGAATAAAAGTTATTACACTTGTATATAAAACTTCAGATTATAGTAATTGAATATAAATTTCTTAAAAATAAAACACAATATGATAATTAAACATTTAAAAATTTATAAAAAAAATCTTAGATTATGACATACACATTCTCAACGACTATATAAATAAAATTACAATTTATTCATTTTGTTATTGTTTTTTATATTGTATTTTAACAATCAATCAAACAATGCAAGTGCTATTACGACGATACTTGTTTTCGCATAAGCCAGAGTTAACAGCCCTGGCGCGAACGCCGAGCGTAGTGTGAGTGCGGCAACAAAAGTGAAGTACATACACAAGCTTGACTTCTGTTAGTATTCTGTGCCTCGACTGTCGATTGACTTTCTGTCAAAAAACTGTCATGTCAGCGAACTGTTTGAAGGGTCGCGGACCGTCGTAAGTCTCCTCGCTCTTCAAGCAAAAAGCAACCTACTGTCATTGAAATAGGGTTTATTTTTATTTAAACAGGGTATTGATTTATGTGACAGGAATCGCATTGCGGTTCGCGAGTTGCGAAATGTCGTAAGAGTCTCCTCGGCTTCAAGCAAAAAGCAACCTACTATCATTGAAATAGGGTTTATTTTATTTAAATAGGGTATTTGTTTATACACAGGATACCGCATTGCGGTTCGCGACGATTTGCGGCACCTGTCATGTTTTTTCGGCGAACCGCAATGCGGGTCGCCGACGGTTGAGGGGTTAACCCCTCGACCGTCGATTGACTTTCTGTCAAAAAACTGTCATGTCAGCGAACTGTCGGAAGAGTCGCGGGCCGTCGTAAGTCTCCTCGCTCTTTAAGCAAAAAGCAACCTACTGCCATTGAAATAGGGTTTATTTTTATTTAAACAGGGTATTGGTTTATGTGACAGGAATCGCATTGCGGTTCGCGAGTTGCGAAATGTCGTAAGAGTCTCCTCGGCTTCAAGCAAAAAGCAACCTACTATCATTGAAATAGGGTTTATTTTATTTAAATAGGGTATTTGTTTATACACAGGATACCGCATTGCGGTTCGCGACGATTTGCGGCACCTGTCATGTTTTTTCGGCGACCCGCAATGCGGTTCGCCGACGGTTGAGGGGTTAAGACGTTGTCACGTCAAAAACGTGTCCCACCCAAGTGCGGTGCATGCCATGCACCGCACACGAATCAGTCTGCCGCGTGACGGCTACGCAGCAGTACGCCTCTTTGATTATATTTATAAGTAATTTATTTTGTCTTTTCCCCGTCAAACCGATAGCGAAATTTTCTAAAATTACAATATAATTAAAGCATACAACTTAAGTGATAAAATATTGCAGTATAATGCCGATAATACAGATATTTTATTTATTATTCGATTAAATATTTGTATAGCTCATTACAAATACAAGGTGAGCTTCTTAATCGTATGTCTCATTCCCGCGCATAAAAATTGCCCGTCGAGTGAGAGAGACGAACTATATTAGATATAGATTATTCATGGGGCATTCATATCAGACGACCAAATAGGCATAAACTATTCGAATACATTACAAATACAGATATGTAGGAAGAATGTAGGTAAAAATTGATTTCAGTATTTTATTTTAATTTTATGTTGTTAATTAATAACACAAAATATGTGTTGTATATATGTTTTGAAACAGTGGACAGTTTTTAGGCCCTATTTCTTTATATGAAATACCTAATGGACTACGTTGAAATTTCGAACCCACTGAATGTTATTAAAGACTAATATCACTATAAATTGTTTTAGATTCTTGCGCGTCGTTACAAAAGAAGGAGATCTCTATAATATTTGTCTGTTGTTTCATTATCTTATTGTAAAACTGTGATAAACTTGTACACTTATAAGAGTTTTTAGTTTAATTTAGATAACTTTCATGAATTACTCACATAAATAAAAAAATATTACAAAATATATAATTGCTATGGCGGCATTCATACTTAGGCAGTATCTTAGGAAAAGCTATTATTGATTTGAACTGTCTCTTCTGTCTAATAATCTTTGATCATAATTTGTAATATTCGAGTAAACGTACTAGATGTCGCTACTGAGCTTTATTGAAATATGGGACAAACAGTTTCTATGACGCGTCGCGTCTATCGGTAGAATATAAGTCAATGGGGGTATGAGAATTTTTAAGCCAAACGTATCATACATTTTTTTACCATCAAGCCTAGCATTTAAAAAACTATAAAGAAAAAAATTACATATTTCTAGTAAATTCCGAAAACTGATGCTAAAAATAAGACTTTAAATTAGTGATAAAAATTCAATTTAAGATGGTAATTATGTTATCGGTGAGAGCCTAAAATGTACACCAACGTGGAATGAACAATGACCTTTCAATGTAGAAAATGTTCGTTATTTTTTTGTTAAATTGGCAAAGGAAATATAACTCAGCCTAATTTTGCCTACGATTTAATGTGTCCGGGAAATATTAAGTCTATACTTGTTTAATTTTTATCTAAGTGAACATAATTATATATTCAATAAATATAAAATCAACAGGATTATTTAATTCGATTTTGTCTGATCCCCTGTCGGTTGAGGCTACATCCTTGTATAAATATGTTATGTTAGGTATTAAGAGACGCAGCGCTGATTAGTTTTATGTGACGTGCCCCAATGAGGGTGACATAAATATTTATACTTGAAACTTTAAATAATAAAGAGAAAGACAGCCTCCGTGGCGCAGTCGGTTAGACGCCGCCCATGAAACGAGAGGCCGCGGGTTCGATTCCCGCACCGAGAGGAATGTTTGTGCGGCCCACAAATATTTCTTACGGGTCTGGGTGTTTGTGAGACCGAAAAGTCTCGTAGCTCCTGATACCCACGACACAAGACTCGATCTTAGTGTGGGGTCAAGACTATGTATGTGACTGTTGGGTGTTATTTTTATGTATTAAAAAAATCAACATTTGACTTCCTGTAAAAGAGGTGAGAGAGGAAAGAGCGACTAAGAATTTTAATAATATTTATGAATATGTAAATTAAAGGTAAGTTCTAGAAACAGCTAGAATATTATATCATAATTCTAAATCTTTATAACAATGTGAGAGCTGCAAATAATACTTCTTAAACATTACGGCATAAATATTAGGTACGTAATAATTACCATAAATATTAAATAGATAAAAAGTAATAGAAGTTTGTGGAAAAGTTTTAGCACGGAAGTGAACTTTGACACCGCGTCGGGCGGGAAACGCAAAATAGAAGTAAATAAAAACATAACGCAATAATACTTACATTTACTTAAAATAACATCCAAGGGAAATCCTTAATCTGTTTTAATTGTTTACACTAACGGTCCTTCACTTTTCACTGATTCGATGGAAAACATATGTTTATCACTCAAAACATTTTATTACACTTAAATTATATTAAATAATTGTAATATTTAAATTTTATATTTTACAAATTAAATCCTCGTAAAATTAAATAAAATTCAAACTGCCTAACATCAAACTAATCCAAGATGGCGGCTACTGTGCGAATTTTCGACACAATTCTTTTAAAATAAATAGATGTGCAAAACACGGCGTTATTCGTTCCCTATCTAGAATATTATGATGTATAAACAAGTCGTTTCTCCGGAGACGCGATAGGTATGCAAAGGTACCGGTTACAGATAACATAGTGATTCATTAATTATGTATGTATGTATTGAATAAAACTTGCGAATGAAGGTCGATGGCAAAAATATAGAGTGGAACCGTTTAGGCAACAGTCACATGGGGAGAATATTTGGTAATTTTTTTTATTGCCATGAATGGCGAGACGAGCATGCCGTTCGCATGATGCTAAGCGATACCACCGATCATGAACAGTAGCAAAACCAAACATCTTGAATTACAAAGTAATGCTTGGCATTCCACTGCGCTCGTAATCCTGAGACATAAGATGTTAAGTCTCAATATGTCTAGTAGTTAGTCTGGCTACAATGCCCTTCAATCCGAAACACAGCAGTGCATTTACACTGCTGTTTGACGGGAGAAATAGACACTGCGGTGGTACCCATCCAGATGGCCTCTCACATATGGGAGACCTGCCACCAGTAATTGTATTATATTTACTGTACAGTACTGTAATTCAGAGCATATACGGCCACGGGCACGGGCTTCCTCTACAATCAAGAGCGCGATTGAGTGGGGTTAGGCCGTATAGTCCACCGCGCTGGCCTAGTGCGGGTAGGCGGACTTTACATAGTCTAGAAACTCTTAAACCTAAACTGAGCATAAATTAACTGATCTGATCTTTTGTAATTATTTTGAAATATTCCAATCGGACATCGGTAGATACTGGCTAATTTCTCCAGTCAATTTAAACAATTATTCTCGAACTTCGGTGAAATCTGTCATTCAATATAAAAATTCACTCTGCTGTTTTAAGGGTACCTACGATATTAGAAAAATCCTCTTACATAAAATAATCCAGATAGAGATAATTTATTTCGATGACTCGCCTGCCATATTTGTTCTTTACGACTTGCTTAAAGGAAGAAGGATTGTAAGAAGGATCTATGACCACAGCATTTAAGGAAGAAGAAAACAGGTAGGTCGATAAATTAGTTCACGTCTTTATGAGTCCTGGGCCCCTAGACAAATGTCACTTTTCTGCTTCACTGCTGCTTTCACGTGACATCTGTGATTTCAAAAGTGATATTTGTCTAGTTCCCCTGGTAAGAACTTCTAATATATAAACATGTTGTCGCGATCCTCAAAAGTGACGGAAAGATGAGAAAATAGATAATTAGCCAAAATACATCTCACTGTAACATATAGAGCTCGTCTACAATTGAAAGGGTTCTTCTCTTGACCTGTTCGGATATCAATAAACTCCATCCAGTGTTCTTTTCTACTACACACTTGCTACCTCCGGAATGAACTCCCTGCTCGGTGTAATGGCTTTTACCATTTAAGTATTTATTTTATGTACTTTTCTAGCTGTAAGTTCTCCTTTAATATAATAGAATAAAATAAAATAAAAATACCAGTCACCATTTGAACAAACCCTAAGTAATTTAATATTATCACACAAAAAATCTAAGTTAACGATTTTATTCCACTGCGTTGCTGTAAACCATATTACTAGTTTTTTGTATCGCTCCAATGCCAAGGCGGTTACAAAATGATCTAACATCGGGTCCACTCATTATTTGAAAGTATTCTAAATGGGAGAGTAGTGGTACAATCGATTGGATGAGAATTGTATGTTTTTGGGTTTATAAGTCGGGTTAGCCTGTTATAAGTATTTTAAATTATAGACAAATTAGGCGAAACATAAGCGTTTTGGAGGCTGTCACGAAGATCCAATAGGTGATTTTTATATTATGTCAAAATTATGGAAATTGACATTATAGACAATAAGCTCTATGGACATATTATACGTATATATACACAAGCTGTATCCTATTAAAAAGAGTCCACGATAGCTTTTTAAATGATGATATGTATTTTCACCAACAATTCTTATGTAAGAACAATTCAATAAATTGCTTATTTTACCCGACTGAGGCAAAACGTAGGGTGATCTATATTAGAAAGCGACAGATTAAAATGACGTTAAGACCAACGGAGGTTATCTGTTAACCTTCGGTTTAAATATCGGTTATATTTAGTATTGAACACATATCGGGTTTCCTGAAATAATGTTCACACGCTGAGCTCCCGTAATATCGCTTTGTTTGTGGCTGGTGTCTTTTGTTATTTAATTTTATCTTTGATTTATGTGTTAGAGATGGTTACTGATCTTTTGGCATCGGAATGCGATATTGTCATGCTGTTGTCAAAATATTAGCAACTGGTTGCCGAAAAGATCACAGCTTTTAATAAGTCGTAGCCATTCTAAAATACAGAATGGATCCCCATACATACATATCGAAAGAAATTCTGTATCTGTCTGTATCAGCCCATATACGTCCCACTGCAGGGCACGGGCTTACTCTACAATCGACAGTACGATTGAGAGTGGTTAGGGCATAGAGTCCACTACGCTGGCCTAGTGCGGGTTGGCGGACTTACATACCATAGAAATTCTTATAAACCGCTATGGTATGCAGGTTTCCTCACGATGTTTTCCATCACCGTTTTTAGTGCGTGGTGATTGGCTTTCAATACACACATGACTCCAAAAAGTCACATGTGTGCCCTGGGATTTGAACCCGCGACCACGTTTACCAACAGGCCATCACGCACTTAAATCGAAAGAAATTGCTTCACTTAAATACTGCAAAAAAAGCCAATTATAGAATGTGGTTCTGGGTTTCATTAAAGCCAAATAAAGGTATTCAAAACTACGATTTATCTATCTTTATAATCTACACTTATCATCAATGCGTACGGCATTCATCCTGCATGTATCAAACTTCAATGCCCAGGTGTTTTATGGCCGATCCCAATAATCAATCAAAAAAATTAGATTGAAGTCAATCTGGATTGTTTTCTACTTTTCGATTTGTCACTTACCATGTTGCCATAGTTTTTTGACCGACTTCAAAAGGAGGAGGTAATCAATTCGACTGAATTTTTTTTTTTTTTGTATGTTTGTTACCCGATTTCGCCGGTAATTGCGAACCGATTTTGAAAATTTCTTTTTTGTCGGAATGTATGATATACTGGGTTGGTCCCATAAAAAAATGGTGAAGATCTGATGAATATCTTCGGATCTGCTGACCAGAACTCCTCAAAATTAAACAGTCCAGCATTAATTCTTTTTGCGTTAGATTAAGTATAAGTATATTATTACAAAGGGTGGATGAAAATGGGGAAAGGGTGGGGGTGGGGGTAGAAAATAGGTACAATTGTAATTACTCAATATCTCCGGCAGTACTTAATCGATTTAAAAAATAACTTTTTTGTCGAATAGTATTGTATATTAGGTTGGCCTAAAAAAAATATTGTGAAGACCTGATGAATATCTTTGGACCTGAAGGGCGGAACTCCTCAAAATTTAATAGTACAGCAATAATTATTTTTACATTAGGTTCAGTATAAGTGTATTACTACAAAGAGGGAATAGAAAGGGGCGTGGAGAAGGGGGGGAGGATATAAACAAATATCAATACTTAATATCTGCGCCAGTAAAGAACTGATTTAAAATAACTTTTCTGTAATATGTTGATTACATATTTCTGTATAATGTTGATTACTTAAAATATGGTGAAGATCTGATGAATAAGTACATATCTGGAGAGCAGAACTCTTCAAACTGGGCAGAAACGCAATGATTTTTCGTCCATTAAGTTCAGTATATGTGTTTTATTAAAAAAAAGGAAGTAAAGAAGGCGTAGAGGTGAGCGGGTGACGAATGATTACCACGCATACGCACTGAATATCTCTGGCAGGTTGAGCTGATTTTAGTGATTTTTTAATCATAAAAACGAAATGACAGGTGGCTACATAAAAAGAATCATAAAATCGAATAATTATCTTCGGACCCGAATACCTATTATTAATTTTTGATTCTGAAAATATAAAGGATCACAATGATTCATTTTTATATACATTAATTCCAGTTTTTATTATATGATCGCCTTTGTCACCATTACAATGCTTATGAAAACTAAAAAGTAAAAAATAAAATAATTTAATTAAAAATTAAAAGACCGACTTCAAAGTGCACTACAAAGTAATAAATAATATATATTTCATTATGCTAGTACACATTGATTAATTTTCTTAGTGACTTGACTAGCCAACAAATCTTAAATACGTAATATTTTGAAGGCGGGTCGCCAAGTGACGAACACGACGACTTACACTTAAATTAAATTTGTGTTAAACATCCTAGCGAAAACACGCAAGTTTTACACGCAATATAATTTGTCTCAACGTATATAAACTCACGCACTTTTTTTCCCCAAGGGGTAGGCAGAGATTCTCCTGGTATCAACCAGGACACCCACGTTACGCCTTGTGTGTTTTGTCCCTCGGTGTGTTTGTGGGCGAGTCAATCGCCATATCGGATACAAATTCTAGACTCCGTCCATCAGGACGTTATTAGTTATCAAACTAATGGAAAAATCGAATATTACTTTGCCCGTCCTTAATATATCAGCTCTTAATAAACACTGTTGAGCCTCGGACTTATCTGCAATCGAGGGAAAGATACAAACTGAACTACTTCCCTTTCTTATATTTTCCTCACCATGATTCCTATCACTGTTAAAGTGCTTAGTAATTGTCTATAAATATAAAAGTGACTCCAATAAGTCAAAGGCGTACCATGGAATTAAAACTCTTGACCACTGTATCTTTTATCGTATCCAATTCATTATAATTAGACCACACATATGACACATAATAATTCTATTAAAATCTCAACATTGTACACGTAGGATCAATATGTTAAATTAATTTATTTCTAATTTACATATGGACCTTACTGAGCGCTAACGATACAGGATGTACAAGTAGATAATATCAAATTGTGTTACATTTACTTAAATTTGTTCTTGTTCGGCACTTGGCGACCCGCCTTCAAAATATTACGTATTTAAGATTTGTTGGCTAGTCAAGTCACTAAGAAAATTAATCAATGTGTACTAGCATAATGAAATATATATTATTTATTACTTTGTAGTGCACTTTGAAGTCGGTCTTTTAATTTTTAATTAAATTATTTTATTCACTACTGAGATTGATTATTGGCAATATAGTATCAGAAAAAAGATTGAGCTGTCAATCTCAAACGGCAAATTTTGGATTGGGATTGTTTATTGGCAGCGGCTGTTAGCCAGCTAATTGTAACAGGAGTGATAAAAAAAAACACCAAGTTCCGCCATCTTCCTTACTAACAAAACCCATACAAAACTCAATAAATATTTATCCATACTTGATAAAATACACAGCTTAACCACAGTTAAATTTAACCAGTTAATTTCGGATTCTTTCGCAATTTCTACGATGACGGATAGCAAACAGTTCCCGGATAGTAAACCCGTGTTTACTTAACATGTTATTCACCCTACATCCGGATACTGGCGAATGTATTTTTAACCAAACGTTACGTTCGTGTGATTAAAATTTAATTACTGGGTTAATGTACGTTTGGTTTTATTTTAGGTCAACTATGACGGTAAACGTTAGTTCTAAATTAGATTATTTCGGGGCATTATCCTTTTTATATTTTGCGAGAAGTTTTAATAGACTGTTCCGCCTTCACCTGTCACTACACTTTGACTATTTTTTTTATTGATAGCCTCCGTTGCTCTGCTGGCTCAGTTAGGTAGACGCCGGCTGTGAAACGAGAGGCCGCGGGTTTGATCCCCGTAGAGAAATGTTAGTGAGGCGACAAATATTCCTTCTGGGTCTGGATGTTTGTGAGACCGACAAGTCTCTTGTTGTTCCTGATACCCACGACACAAGACTTGATCTTGATGTGGGGTCCGGGCTATGTATGTGATTTTTGGGTGTTATTTATTTATTCAAAAGTCGTTACAAAGGGTCAAAATATTCGATAACCAAAATAGGTTTTCAAATGTTTATGAAGAACGCCATAAATTTAATATATAGATGTATATAATAAGTATCAACATAATATGTAACTATATATATGTAAGTCAGGGACAACAGCTCAAATTGTAATGACCCTGAACGAAGACGCTCAGCTTTTTCTCAGCTTAGCAAGGTTACGGAAATAAATTATTATATATTTCGATTTCCGCGTTTTTTAAGCCTTATTGGCTTTCGACATAATCTTAACATATTGATACTTAACATCTTATCAATGAACAAACTCAACAGTATACATAGTCCTCCCACATTAATATTAATTTAGGGACGGACCACCCCGTGACCATGAAAACTGTAAAGTGATCGAAACGTCGGGAAGTCAAAAAATCTAAAAATTAAACCGAATCCGCGATAAAATCCGTAAATAATTGTTTTATTTCAATCCTAGACCCGAGACAAATATTTGTGAGGTCCACAAAATGCGGGGATCGAACCCGCGGCCTCTCGTTGAAAATCTCGACCAATGGCGTGCTCGTCTCACCATTCAATATTCATTGCTATAAAAAACAACACAAATATTTGTTTGCTTCGATATTAAGGTCGCTGTTATGGTTAGCTTTTGAAACCTTGTACTAAAGGGCGTCCATAGTAATTAGTAATTAATATGATTAAAATGGAAACATGATCCAATGTCGGAATTTGTCCCCGAATATGACAATGCAGTGATGTGTTCCGGCACAAAGAACCACTTGTCTTGGTATTTTGTCATCCAATACCGACACATTTCCTCTCAGTATATTTTAAAACTGAAATATAAGCCGCTAAAGAGATCAGACAATGCAACAAGTTAACTAACAGCTATTCTCTATAATCTATCCATCTTTAACTAGAGATTTCATTACATATTTCGATATATTTTATGTTTCAGTTAACAAAGATAGAGAGGTATGAATATGGTGCAAATATTTATAGATAGCTAGGTAAGATAAATATATATGTCTATCTCTGTTTAATGAAGTGTAGAGTTGTACCGACATAGTAATGGTAACTATTTTAACCTCTTGTGAAAGATAGATAAAGGATTAGCAAGTTGAAGTGGCAGTGGGCCGGACACATAGCTCGCAGAACCGATGGCCGTTGGGGCCGAAAGGTACTAGAGTGGAGGCCACGTACAGTCAAGCGAAATGTCGGACGCCCGCCTACAAGGTGGACGGGCGATCTGGCTAAGTTTGCAGGAAGTCGCTGAATGCAGGCCGTTTCCAACAGGTCGATGTGGAGATCGTTGGGGGAGACCTATGTTCAGCAGTGGACTTCCTGTGGCTAAGATGATTGTGATGATGATGAAAGATAGATAGGTTATAGAAAACGGTCGTAAATGCAAAGAGCCGAAAGTTACTGGAGTGGACGCCACGTACAGGCAAGCGCAGTGTCGGACGCCAGCCTACAAGGTGGACGGACGATCTGGCTAAGTTTGCAGGAAGTCGCTGAATGCAGCCGTTTCCAACAGGTCGATGTGGAGATCGTTGGGGGAGACCTATGTTCAGCAGTGGACTTCCTGTGGCTAAGATGATTGTGATGATGATGAAAGATAGATAGGTTATAGAAAACGGTCGTAAATGCAAAGAGCCGAAAGTTACTGGAGTGGACGCCACGTACAGGCAAGCGCAGTGTCGGACGCCCGCCCACAAGGCAGACGGACGACCTGGTTAAGGTTGCAGGAAGTAGCTATATTCAGGATGTGGAGAATATTTGGGGACCCTTATGTGGACAGCAGTGTTCCTGTGGTTGAAGAGAGAGTGCTTTGAAACATCACCAAATGAGTTCCCCTTTCTCGAGTAGATGAAATAAAAATTCTTCCAATTCTATTTTATCAAACAATACATAATAATGCTTCGAATATTTCCGTCCCTATATAAGACAAATGTATCGGCGATTTTATACTAGTTAGATTATTCGGCATAAATAAAAATAAAAGACTTTCATAAATTTCATAAATACGGCAATCCCATCCAAATCAGACGAATAACAGTTGAAAAAACAAACATAAATAAGAGTCATTTGAACCCCCTTTTTCTATTTCGTAAAATTGTGGTAAAATCATTTCATACTGCATAATACATTCATGATAACACATTATGATAACAGGTGAAATATTCAGGTAACATTAGGTCATCGACCTTCCCTAATTTAGGGCGCTGTACCGCCGCCCACCACACTGACCCAATGCGGTTACTAGGCCATATTCAATATCCTCAAATTGTGTAATGTTTGACTAATGTTTTTGATCACGACACGGTTCCACCTTGGGATCTATACTTTTTGTTATAAGTTATTTTGACTAATTTACCAGCCCTTACTCTTCACTCCGACACGACGACAATTATTCGAATGTAAATCTGTAGGAATGCGTTTAAATTCTTTGAAAAATTTTCGAATCGTCTTTCGGTCGTAAGGTATTTTTTTTGTAATGAATGGCGAGACGAGCATGCCGTTCGCCTGATGGTATAGGTCTACCAGAATCTCATGGCATTTTGGGAAATTTGAATTTACGCATTGCAACACTGGGGTAATTGGATGAACATATTTTGATACTTTCAATAATTGTAATTATTTTTTATTTTAAATTGACATTATTTTTTTAGTACAACTTTTTAAATAAATTACATAATGTTTTAAGTAAAAATATAAAGGTTATTTAAACATTATAATTACTTCAAAATTGTACTTTTAGATTAATAACCAATTAAAATAGGCAAATAAGATTTTTTTTCAGTTTTAAATTATAACATACATACGAGTCTTACGAGTATTTATAATATAGATGGAGCGCTGGTACTTTCAAAACGTAGATAAAAATAGTGGTACCGAGCCACCAGTTTTGTTTTAATTCTCTCTTCTTGTTAGTTCTCACTTAATCAAACAACTTTCAATTTCCAAATTGTAAATATTTGATTATGAGTCGGTTTTATTTAAATAATTAATAGATTCGATAAATGTAATACGAAAGATGCAAGATTGTATAATAAATACGTATAATTTTATTTCCAGTCTTCTTTATTTCATTAACACTTTAGTCAGAGCTTACTTCTAAATACTTTTCCTGTAAATCTTCTGATGAAGACGATGAAGATAAAGGAATAATAATAAACCGTTCCTTATCTAATATCTCTGGAAACTCCTGTAAATAGGTATTTAATGCATTACTGTTTAGTTTCAAAAAATGATATCAATATACGATAAAACACATAGACATATCTAACACTAACCAAAAAAAAATGAAGTATCAAAACTATTCACTCCGACTTACTTGTTAAAACGACGTCGATTTTAAAATCGACGATTTTGTTTAAATTTGACCAAATTATTCACGGATCTAGCGATAAACCTTGTAAACAATGTGTCGCACTTCTGATTGTAGAACTAATTTGTACCTTTTCGCTAAGAAAGGATAGAAATCTTAAAATATTCACATCGAATGACATAACTCAAGTTTTGAATCAGCTGTTCGTCGATGGTATTGCCACATAAAAATCATTGTTTTTTTTTTAAATTTTATGCCATGAGATTCTGGTAGACCTATAAGCGATACGATCGCTCATGAACAGTAGCTAAACCAAACAACGCCTTGAATTACAAAGCAATGCTTGGCAATCCACTGCACTCGCCATCCTGAGACATAAGATATTCAGTCTCAATATGTCCAGTGGTTACTCTGGCTACAATTTCCTTCAATCCGAAATACAACAGTGCATTTACACTGCTGTTTGGCGGGAGAAATAGACATTAAGGTGGTACCTACCCAGGTGACCTCTGACATATGAAAAACCTACCACCAGTAAAGTAGGAAGTAGGTTACGTACGTATTGTCGTAATCGAGATGGACTAATAGTCTATTAATTATTGTTTGTTTAGCTCTTTCGATTCTGCTATTTTATATATCACAGCGTGCATTAACCAAATTATATGCCACAGGATAAGATATGTATGGATATCTTTTGGTGAAGTTTGTTTTGGCGAGGTGGGCGGGCAAACAAAAAACACGACTTTTACATAACTTAGTGAAAGAGTCCTATTGTAAAACGGCTTTATGCTTTAGGCTTGCATGTAGGATGTAAAGTTGGCGAACTAGAAAAAGATGGCGGAGATGAAAAGTAACTTACAGTGGGTCGTGTATCTTTTAATAGCAACTGCAGTCGCCGGTAATTGACAGAGACAACGCGACGTTTATTTACACGAAGCCCTTAGATATAAATAACGAGACAATTTAAAACGCCCTCCACGCATCGACAGATATGTCACGAAGTTTATTTCAAAACGGATATGGGGAGGGAACAGTAAATACTTTTAACTCTCTTAAAGTGAAGTCAATGTTAAGTCTGCCGCTGGACTAGATAGGCATAATCTCTGTTTATCCCGTCTGCTGGGTCTTGAAGTAAACTTATATGAATTCGGCAAAATATGGTATTTTGTCGATGTTGAAGAATAGCCTACCCATGGCCACATGCCCAAAATTGACTATTTAGGCCGCTCGCCATCCTGAGACATAAGATGTTAAGTTTCAATATGTCCAGTAGTTACTTTGGCTACAATGTCCTTGAACCTGAAACACAACAGTGCATTTACACTGCTGTCTGGTGCGAGAAATAGACATTGCGGTGGTACCTACCCAGGCGACCTGTTACATATGAGATATCTACCATCAGTAAATTGTGTCAGAACTAACTAATAATAAATTACCTTTAGATATTTTCCCTCAATATTGTAACCAGCGATAATGTTTGTAATTATCTCCTCTCAATAATTAAATAATTATTTCATAAAAATATTTCGTATTCATAATCAGGACACATTAAAATAAATTTAGATAACTCTTTTTTTGGTGATATTAGTCTGTCTTGACTACATAAAAATAACGTTATATCCACAAAAAGCACGTCATAAAAGCCTCTAAAGCAGTTAAATTAAGCGATATTTTCGCTCATCAAGTTATATTTCCTGTGAGTAAAAGCGTTTTTCATGTGATAGTTTCCTGAGCTAAGACGCAGCTTTGAATTCCTTGCGACGTCGTGTGGAGTCAACGACATTACGCACTGGGAACGAATTTAGAGATAATTATGGGGGGCAGACCCCCCCAAATACCAGGAAAAAAATACTTGAAATTAAGCATTACGCCTGCTGATTATTTTAGTGTTTTCCTTAAATATGAGAGATTGCTATAACATAACAATATGGCTTCACAAAAATCTTCTTACCAATATGAATGACGAATAAATGATCCATGGCGGCTGTAAGTCGAAGAAAACATTTTTTCATTGTTGATATTTGTCACAAAGTGACTAAGGCCTTAATAAATAATAATAAAGATCGTTGATACTTTGATTTGATACTTTGGAACTACCTACTGTTTAAAAGCAGTAGGTAGTTCCAAAGTTGCTTATAAAATGGTTTTAACAATCATTACCTACATAATTTATTCTAAAAATGTCAAATCCGTATCATATTGCGTTTGCAGATCAACTTAGTGTATTCTATTGTGAAAAGAAAATCATATTTAAGCTAGGTTTTTAGAAAATATAAAAAATTGTAAGCATACTTTTTAGCGTAGGATTTAAATTCGTACTGGATCAAATTACAGATACATTCGTAAGACCAGACTCTTCGGTCGGTGATTTATTTAACACATCCAAATCTGTCCCATGTCGGTGTTGGCTGCCGTCCAAAAACTCTGTGTTATCCCTTGTATCCTCGCTACATTCGTTTCAAATGTCCATAATCTACGACTATACGGTTATAGAATGGGTCGAATTAGCCGGTTCTAAACGTGTCCTGACTCATGCCAGCATATGGCACAAAAATCCTTTGGATATATTTTTGTATTTTAGAATGCTCATTGGTGAACTTGTTTCCACTGAAGCTGTAATTAGGCAGATTTAAAGTGCTATTTTGTTTTTCATTCTGGATTATGGATTTGGACCATATTTAAATGTACTACAATCAACAATAGTTCGATCCCCGCATCGAGACAAATATTTGTTTGATCCACAGGTATTTGTTTCGGGTCTGGGTGTTAGTGATACCGAAAAGTCTTTTGTCTGATCCCACGACACAAGACTCGATCTTACTGTGGGGTCAAGACTTTGTATGTGACTGTTAGGTGTATTTATTTATAGTAGGATTTTGTCGCACATCTCAGAGACAGAAAAATATTTCCAACTTCTATTATTTACTTCATGATTAAATTCGTTGCGGGTTAAAGACAAGTTAGACATTCTCGGAGACTCGCCGAGCGTCAATGCTCGGTGTCATTACATTGCGTACTGTTGATCCTGTGACACAGGAGTTGCATTGGTATCCACGGGGCCCTGGACTGCTGCCCAAAAAGCCCTTAGGTGGATCCGGCCATGCTGATAAGACCTGTATCGATTAGACAGAGTTTTTTTGTTACCCTAATAACCTCTAAACAAACCTCTAAAAGTACAAGGACGTAAAAATTACAGAAATAGACAACCTCCTTCCTTGACTGTTAACGTTTTGTCCGAACAGGTTATGGCGAGTTTTAGGCGATACGGCCGACGTCGTCGAATGCAGTTTTTGCAAGTTTTTTCGACAGGTGATATCGCACATGTCCAGACCAGGTTTAGGCAGGTGTTATACTTCGATAAGTATATTTTTGTAAATATTGAGAAAAAACTCTTACTGTGGCAACATATCTTTTTGACAGCCTCCGTGGCGCAGTTGGTTGGACGCCGAGTGAAACGAGAGGCCGCAGGTTCGATCCGCGCACCGAAACAAATATTTGTGTGATCCACAGGTATTTGTTTCGGGTCTGGGTGTTTATGAGACCGAAAACTCTTCTGATATATGACACAAGACTCCTCGTTCTTAGTGTGAGTGAGGACTGTGTATTATGTATGTGACTAAGTATTGGGTGTTTTTATTTATTTATCCTGCTTTTAAAGGCTGGTTATGAAGAAGCAATTAAACTGACTAACTTAGTGTGGGGTGAGGATGTATGTGACTGTTGGATGTCTATTTATTTATTATTACTATTTTGCCTGGTGGTAGAATATTTTCATGCACCATGTATATCCGGATATAATTAAATCAGCGTCTTGTCCTCTACTATTGAGAGTTCGATTGTGACAGATTAGGCCAGCCCTACGGCTTTATTCATATACAGTTTATAGACCAATTTTAGGTATCGATTTTATAGTTTTTCGCTCAAAGTGAATACAAAAGTCGTTCGAAAGGGACGAAACGAATAAGTAAAATGTGTAGTAAAATAAGGTTATAATCTGTCTAGTGTCTAGGGACAAGACTATTGTCCACTATGATCTAATACATTCCGCAAATTTCATTAAAAGATCTTTAAGGATATGCAGGTTTCCTCAGAAAGTGTTTCTTCACTGCCAAAGATTACCTTAAAACGAAATATTTCATGCTAAATATTCAATGTAAAGTTGTCCTAATAAACATCACGTTATGCGCATCCCATGGGTACATAATCAGGAGCGCCGGGAGAAAGTCTGCCAAGTATTACAATTCCCAGCTGATTGTATTCATAATGCTGCCAGTACTTTCATATTTGATTAGATACTGAGTTATTACGACTGTCTATATTATTACTGTATTGTATGAGCACATATACACACTGCAGGGCACGGACCTCCTTTACAATCGAGAGTACTTTAACTTTTTAAAGAAAGAAAGAAAGAAAACATTTATTTGTTACAAGCAATGGATTACAGCTTTAAGTAAATTACTACATACAATATATATTGGTATAACAGTGCTTGTTAACAAAACGGCTTAAGCTCAGCATGTGCTGGTGTAAACCAACGCTGGTCTTCCGCAAGGCCGGTAAATGACGTCACAAACGCCAAAAACATAATACGTATAAAAAAAAAAATTATGAATAGCCTATACCGTATCTCACTGATGGGCAAAGGCATCACCAAAAGGTTTAAATGAAATTTTAAAAATCACTCTTAGCGAATGTTTCAGTCGTGGATGGTATCTTTTCTGAAAACTTGCAATTTTGCTTGTCATAAACTTTTGCAATACATCTAAATGTTATTTCGGATCGATCCTACATAGTATGTAGGCGTTTTTACACGCACTAAAGCATTCACAGACAGAACCACAACCTCTATTTTCTGTGTAATCGGTTAAAAATGATATAACAAGCTCAAGGCAGGCGAGACTATGTAGTATGTAACATTAGTGCGAATGTTCGCAGCTGATGTTTTTTATGTGCAAACGTGGCGTGCATATGGCTGCGACAGGCGCCAAACCGGTACCTCTAGTCTAATGACCCACACCAGGGGTGCACCACATTTTATACATCGCGTTCTTTTTTGATTCCGAGAGGGCAGGCAAAAGAAACGCTGTTTTTATTTTTTTTATTGCGATGAATGGCGAGATGAGAATGCCAGACGCCTGATGGTAAGCGACACGACCGCCACAATAAGCGTGTTTTAATCCCAAAATATTATAGTAGACGAGACTGCCTCCACGTACAACCTCTCTTTCCCAAGCTGTGAATCCCACATGGTGGGGTCAGCATTCTTCGTTTTGCATCTCCACACCGCTCTATCCTTGCTGCCGGCTTCGGAAACCTGACATTCTTCCATATCCCTCTGCAGTACATCTTTCCACTTTGTCTTCTGCCGTGTTCTTTCTTCTATCCCAATGTGTATCTATGCATAATCGCCAACTCCTAATCATGAGACTTCTTTATAACCAAGGCTTTGATTGAGTAGGATCCAGGTATTGTGTACCACGCTAGTGCCAGTTGGCGGACCTCACATACCATCTGTGTTCAGGCCCTATTTGCTCTCCTGCAGGGCACGAGCCTCCTCTACAATCAAGAGTATGATTGAAAAGGGTTAGGCCAAATAATCCACCACGCTAGCCTAGGGCGGGTTCGCGGACTTTACATACCAACCAGTAGCAGATTTCTTTCATAAAAGTGCGTATGTTGTCATACACACATGACTCCGAAAAGTCTGATTATGCCCTGTATTTCAACCACTCCTTATCAACATTAATATTAAAAACAGCTATTTTGTTCCAGTGGTTGCGTACCCCTGACTTAGCAAGTCCAGTTCCCGGGATTTGAGTGCTAGGCGAAGAAAATGGTGTTTGCGTGCACCCCCACTCAAATCGTTTATTGAGTTTCATAAAAATCGCAGGATTTGATCCCCAAGTGCGATAGACTTGACTATTATTAAGGGAAATACCATGAACATTATTAATATTTTGTCTTTCGAAAATGACGAATGAATGTTTTATTTAGGCTTTTTAGAAATGCTTATTAAAAACTTGTTACGTTTCAGGATGGCGAACGCAATGGATTACCAGCCATTGCTTTGTAATTCATGGTGTTGTTTGCCACTGTCCATGAGCGTTCGTAACGCTTATCATCAGGCGAATGGCTCTCGTCTCGCTATTTATAGTAATAACAAAAAAGATAGGTAAAGAATATCAAGGCAAGGATATAGAAATGAATGTTGATTTTGTCGCAGCCTCCATGGCGCAGTTGGTTAGACGATGGCTTTGGAACAAGCCAAGGTTCGAACTCCTTACTGAGACAAGTGTTTGTGTCACCTACAAATATTGTTTTGTAACAATAACTTACTGTAATATCAGTGTTATGTATGTCTGTTTGATGTGTTTTACACGCTTTATATTAGTTTCACTTGTATGTTTGTTTGTTTATAGCCGACTCCTTTGGGCGCGATTTCGACCCACTTAAAGTGGTCAGATTTCATTCAAACTTTTTAGATTTGTCGAGGGCCGATGACAATACAATAATTTCAAAAGTATCATGATATTACCTTATCCAGGACCTTTTTTTGAGTGGGTAATTTATAATAATAATAACACCCAACGGTCACATACATAGTCCTGACCCCACACTAAGATCGAGTCTTGTGTCGTGGGTATCAGGAACTACGAGAGACTTTTCGGTCTCACAAACACCCAGACCCGGAAGAAATATTTGTGGGCCGCACAAACATTTCTCTCGGTGCGGGGATCGAACCCGCGGCCTCTCGTTTTACAGGCGGCGTCTAACCAACTGCGCCACGGAGGCTGTCGACAATTTACGCGCAGCTGTCTTCCTTTGATAAGATAGTTGTTTCAGTAGATAGTCAAAACAATTAAATTATAATATTTAATTGTTTTTATTTATAATGTCCGTTGGGGTAACACCGTAATAGTAATGCGTAAGGGGTAAGAATTTAAACTCATATTAAATATATGAGCTTAAGTTCCTACCCCTTGTATTACGGTTACCCCAAGCACCTTACATATTTATATAACAAAAAAATACAGCTACACAAAAGTGTTCCATAATGATAGAAAATATAGGTACTTCCGTCCGCTTGTATAGCGAGCGAATATTGTTACATTCCCGTCACTCATAGTGGTGAGTCACTCTTGAGGAAAGCTTTATTTTTACAAGACATATAGGGATCACTTCTATAATTAATTAAGAAATGTGTCAACTCCGATTACTACGACATACCATAAAAATCAGAACGGTGGTGGTTTTCGTAAATACATACTTACAAATGAAAGGAGAATGCCAATTTTAGTATGAAACTTAGTATCTGTGCGATGATTTTTGTGTGAAACCCATTGTTTTATGTAGGGAAATATATATATTTTAAAAAATATAAACATAATTGCGACTCAGGCCCAGTTCTTGGAGAAATTAACTTGAAGTCCAATAAAAATATTTTATTGTCTTTGGCTCTGTGAACAAAATGTGATGATAATTACTTTATTTCATAAAAATCTGTCGCCCAGGATAAAACGGGAAATCGTTTAAGGACAAACCATAAAAAATGCTATGGTGAATTTTATGCAGTATCGGTATCGGGATCAACGATATTTTTTACCGATGCAATGCAATGATATAATTTATAAAAACGGTGAAGGAAAACATCGTGAGGAAACCTGCATACCATAGCGATTTATAAGAATTTCTATGGTATGTAAGTCCGCCAACCCGCACTAGGCCAGCGTGGGGGACTATATGGCCTAACCACTCTCGATCGTATTCTCGATTGTAGAGTAGGCCCGTGCCCTGCAGTGGGACGTATATGGGCTGATACAAAAAAAAAATGCAATGATTCTCCTTTGGAATCGCGCTTCCTACCTCTTATTTAAGATACCAGTTCGCTATCGTTATAATTTATTTACTTTTTAAACTATGGCAGTAAATATATCAACGTATACTGTAATGACTATTACAGCAGTTAAAATTACTTTAAAAATTAAAGAAAAATGGAGTTGGTGTTGTTGAACCAATTTTTTACTTGGTTTATTCACAACTGGAACTTGAATAAGCACTTGAAAACTTAAAAATTGAACAAGGCATTCAGGAGTGGAGATAGTTATAATTAATGACTAAAGATCTAGACCATCTACTTGAATAAATGGTACCATTTGGAGTTCAATGGTGGTAGGTCTCTCATATGTGACAGCCCCCTGGGTAGGTACCACCGCAATGTCTATTTCTGCCGCCCAACAACAGTGTAAACGCACTGTTGTGTTCCAGTTTGAAGGACATTGCAGCCAGACTACTGGACTCAGATTTAACATCTTGTGTTTTATGTCGCAGTGGAATGCCAACCATTGCTTTGTAATTCATGGTGTTGCTTGGTTTTGTTAGTGTCCATGAGCGGTTGTATCGCTTGGTCTAATTTTGTTTTGTTTTGTTCAAGCTAATGCAGTTGTTCTCGTGTTTCTTAAAACGGGTCATTTTTAACATTAGATTGTATCAAGCAAAAGAATAAAACCACATAAGGCTTTGTACAAAAATGGATTGTCACGGCAAATGCGCAGATGGCTTGCAACCCAGAGGCCGCGGGCAATTACCTTATTAATATAATAATATATCAGCCCATATACGCACTGCTCAGCACGCGACTGCTCTACAAGCTAGTACTATTGAGAGGGTTAGGCCATTTAGTTAATCACTGTCATGCCACCACACTGGGCTATTGCAAATAAGGGGAGTTTACAGAAAGTCTTGTTGAATAAAAACATCAAAGCTTTCCTAATTTAAAAAGATATGATGGCCGAAAGAGACGCGAACTCTGAACTAAGTTTTTTTTTCTTCATATTAACCTTGTGAGAGTTTTTGTGTACTTATTTATTTTATTCTTTAGTGTACACCAAAAACAATTTAAAGTATATCAGAGTACAAATGGCGGGGGTACACAAGTCTAATTTCGTGGTATCAGAAATTACCAAACTTTTCGGACGCATAAACTACACCCGAAAGATCGGACAATTTTGTGACAATTTGTCGACCCAACTTTTCCTACAGTCGGCGATATACCAATTGCGCTCCGAAGATTTTTAAAGAAAGAAAATATACTCCGAACAGTCCCAAGGTCAGACTTAAAGAAAGAAAAGTTACCTCACTTGATTCTAACTTCTACAGTTATCCACAGACGTGGCACAGACAGACCATCATCGGCGCATGCAAACCAAACGCTTTCGTTCCGCTCTGCTTACAGTTTCATTATTAAATTCATGTTATTTATCTCCCGTTTATGTTAAAATTTTATTGCTTGCAACGGAAATTCCATTAAAGGTACCGTCATACTTTCTAACAAGCGTTCGGCTTGTAAATGCTTTTCAGTTGTAAGAATTATTTGGACAAGTTTTCGTAAGTTTATTAACATCATTACGATAAAGCGATTATGCGCATTTAAGTGCAGTTCTATAGAAATATTGTAAGTATACTGTACTGTTTCAGCCCGTATACCTTCTACTGCAGGGCACGAGCCTCCTCTACAGTCGAGAATACGATTGAGAGTGGTTAGGCCATATAGTCCACCGCGCTGGCCTAGAGCGGATTGTAAGTATAAATTGGCCAAAAATGTTTGCCTTTCGCCGTAATGGGCGACACAATAATTCTGGTCAGTTTAATTGCTTCTTCATAACCAACCTATAAAAACAGGATAACTAAATAAATACTAGCAATAGTCACATATCATCCCGACCGTGCACTAAGATCGAGTCTTGTCTCTGTCGTGGGTATCAGGAACTACGAGAGACTTTCCGGTCTCACAAATAACCAGACTCGAAACTAATACCAGTGGATCACACAAATATTTGTTTCGGATCGTGGATCGAACCCGCGGCCTCACGTTTCACAGCCGGCGTCTAACCAACTAAGCCACGGAGCCTGGCAAGAGGGATCTTCTTTAGATTTCTTGACTTAATTGTATACAATATTTGAAAAGCACTGCATTTATTTTTAAGCGACAGTTTGCTATGGCAGAATAAAAAAATATAAACACCTACTAAAGAAAGAAACTAACATATTCCAAAAACATAATCCTTCTTTAGCCAGTCGGTACAACAGAGTTCGTATTCATAAAACAAATGGGTATAAAATTGATATCGTAAAATCTATAACAGCGAAAACCATTAGACTAGCATGCAGACGCCATTTTGAACTTCAATTACCATTTAAACCCTAATGAGAAGACAGGGCTGTCATTTGAAAAATGAAGTCATTTATAGGTACTACTTTTATACCTACATAAACTCAAGCCTTCGTTCTTTTGGGGTAGACAGAGCATTAACTGCTACGATCGATTGTATTTATCATTTCTTGCATACTGAAGATATAGTAATGATTAAAAACTATAGTTAAAAAGTACAAAAAGTCTTATCCCAGTCAATTCCTTACAGGCTTAATTTAACGGTAAAGGAAAATTTCGGAAGGAAATCTGCATACCATTTCTTTGATATGTGAATAGTACTGTAACAGCCCCTATACATCCCACTTCAGGACACGGGCCTCCTCTATAATCAAGAGTACGATTGAGAGTGGTTAGGCCATATACGCTGGCGTATAGAAATTTGTACAAATCGCTATGGTATGCAGGCTTCCTGACGATGTGTTCCTTCACCGCTATAGTTGACTATTATACACCCATGATTCCTTAAAGTTAGAGGTATGCCCTGGAAAATAAGCCCGTGACCACCATGAACATGATGGCAGCCGTGTTAGGTCGGTTTTAGCAACAGGCCACCGCGCAATTATTCCTATGTGAAGTCTATCAATCCGCATTTGGTTAGTCTATGGTCGTAACTTATTATGCTGCATTTACACGCTTGGCCAACCTCGGCCAGCCTCCACTAACGCCAGCGTGTAAATGGGGTGTTTGGCCCGGCTGGTCTTAAGTTTTTCTTTGTAAATAGCTTGGAGTTGGTAGACGTTGGCTCAGCCTCAGCCAAGGTGTAAATGCATCATCACGGGCTAATCTCAAAAGGTAAAGAAAACTGGATTATCAGACATATAACCTCTTTCTATAAATAATATAGATTAACACATAGTAAATATTTTATCATCTTCATCAACACAATTTAACCGCGCATTTTCCTTGTCCCCTTACATATAACACGCAGTAAGTTAAAACAGTTTGTGATTCATTGGCTGGACAAAGAACAATGGTCCCGAAGTCCATACCGGGACGCGCCGGGCTATATTTGGACTGCTTTGAGTAATGGACCGGGACACACGCAGCTTCGGCTTAAACTAGATGGTTTTTTAGTAAATTCCTTGCTTTTTCTCCTGGGAATATTCGAGGTACTTGTCTGATTTTGATTTATAAGGTTTCACTGTTGTGAATTGAATTTTTCCGTGTGTATTGTTGGATAATATAATGTAATAATTAGTAGAATATTATTTTTATATAGTTGTGAAGCTGAGGAGTGTCTTGTTTCTAAGACCGACAATGCAAGACCTATATCTTGCGTGGAATAAGGATTAACTATATTTTATCATTATCATCTCAGCAACAGGAAGTCCACTGCTGAACATAGCTCTCCCCCAAGGATCTCCACTTCGACCTATTGCAAGCGGCCGGCATCCAGCGACTGCCTGCAACTTTAGCCATATATATTTATGATGGTTATTTAATATTTATATGTATTATATTTATCATTGACCCACAGTGATCATGACAGCGTCCGTGGCGCAGTTGGTTAGACGCCGGCTGTGAAACGAGAGGTCGTGGTTTCGATCCCCACACCGAGACAAATGTTTGTTTGGGCAAGTATTGGTCTCGGGTCTGAGTTTTTGTGAGACTGAAAAGTCTCTCGTAGCTTCTAATACCCACGACACAAGACGTAATTGATTCTACTGTGGGATCAGGACAATGTGTAACTGTTGGGCGTATTTATTTATAAGTATTTTTAGACACGAGAAGTTATTTGCTGAAGATAGGGTTCCCATTATGATTTCCAGACTGACCTATTGGAAGTGGTATGCATTTAACGACTCGATATTGTTTCCGTAAACTAGCACAAAAAATTAAAGCGCTAGACAATAAACCAGGACGCATAAATGCCTTAAAATTGGCTAAATTATTTAATCTAGCAACCCTAATGGAACCCATCAAATTGACAGTAAAAATGGCGGGTAATGTCCAACCATTGTGTGACGCAGACGTAATTACTTAGAAACGTCCCCAGACTGAACACGATTCATAATAAATGCAGTTCACTGTCTCTTGAATTGTTATTTAAATCATGCATTAAACATGTTTGCCTAAGTGGTATGATAAGCGATTTGTAATATTCTCATTGTCTTATTTTCTTCATGTGAAGTTAGACTATTGAGCAAGAGGAAATCGGGTTCTAGTCGACCTATTTTGGGAGAGGAAACCGACTGAGGCTGCCCTCCTGATGCCCTTACAGAAGTTGGAAAGAGTTTGTCGGGGTCTCTGGCAATCCAAACAATTTATTTCCAACTCCTCTTATTAATTCACTTTCTGAGTAATTTCGTTGCGGGTTAAAGACAAGTTAGACATTCCCGGAAACTTGCCGAGCTTCAATGCTCGGTGTCATTACATTGCGTGCCACTGTTGATCCTGGCTTACAGGAATTACAGTGGTGGGCAATCTAGCCAAGCACGGGGATAATTATCATCACCGCGCAGATGTTACTGTCAGGCGGGTTCCCTACCTACATCCAAGATATTTCGCCAGCATACTGAATGAAACCTCTCGATGGCCCTCACCCCCATTACGGGTGGCAAGCGATGTTGACGAGTGAGTAGGGCTTAGTAGATTCGCCATAGCCATAATCCACTCAGGCCAACTCTTATCTTTGTTGCACAATTTTCAAATTTCAGTTATTTGCCGGATCAGGGGCCTTACTACCATCTCTTATAGCAGTAATTACTTAGAAATTTCGTACCATGACGCCCTTAAAACAAGCTTAAAACCATCATGTTTTACTGAGCAGTTTTGTGCCCCAATCGCTAATCATTCAGTCTAAACCGTACCATAACGGGTCTTTTGACAGTAATATTACTTTTATGTCAAACTTAGTAATCATAATATTGTTTTATACCATCATGGTACGAATTTGAGTATTATCGCTTTAAGCTTGAAATAAAACGTTCCTGCGATATCATGGTTTTGTAAAAGATGGTAGTAAGGCCCCAGGTGATCCTATCTTTTTAAAATCAAGTCGACACAGTTGTTGCGACTGGCGACTGCGAATCTATTTGGATTCGATTGCATGTACCATCAGGCGCATTATATTCACTTTGTCGTGCATATAAAAAAATGCGACAGTGTAACTGTTACTTCTCGACGATATTGAAAACTTCGATATACTGCTCAAACACTTTATTTTCTAAGACACACTTATATTGTACATAGTATGACTATAATAATTAAAACTCATAACTATATCTTCGAGAGCGGTGTTTTCTCCGGAGGCCTCTCCAATGAATATATTGCTGGCACTGCGCGCTCTCAACCCAATGACTAAGTTATTACAAATCAATAGACGAACTTTTTATCATAAGAAACATATAAAACCTAAGAATTTAAGATTCACAACAATTTATATAATTTCCATTACTTCCAATATTAATTTTAGAATATACAATATTTTATATAATTTTCGGTATAATTTCCATTGTCTAACATTACATACATACCTCCGGTAGTATTAAAATTATATAAATCAATAAACGAACTTTTTATCATAAGAAACATAAAACCTAGGAATTTAAGATTCACAACACTTTATATAATTTCCATTACTTTCAATATTAATTTTAGAATATACAATATTTTATATAATTTTCAGTATAATTTCCATTACCTAACAATATATAACAGAAGTAGTAGGTACTAATCCGGTCTAATCGCCGACGTGGTATAAAAAAAATACAGCAGTGTCACTTAGGCTCAATTGCACAAACTAACTTTGCCAATATCTTTCACCTTGAAAATGTCAATCCCGTACATTAGCAAGGTCAAATACGTCTCAAATGTATGGCGATGACAGTTCCAAAGGCAAAGGTATTGGCAAAGTTAGTTTGTGCAACTCAGCCTTAATAAATCATAGCTTGTGTCAGTTTATTGTAGTTGAAGACAAGAATACGCGACAAGGTTGATTTTTTTAGCAAAATGTCGCAGCCATTTGTGCAGTAAAATAAAAATGCATTGAATTGGTTTGGCGAGACAGATCGAAACGTATTGATGGACAAAAACATCTGCTTAGCCACCGTTACTCCAAAAATAAATTTTCAAAGACATTTTGCGTTCGGAGAGTGTCTTATCCGCGGAATGACTTTTGACTGACTTATTTATTTAACACTAGCTGTACCCGCGGCTTCGTCCGCATGGTTTTAACAAAAACTTTATTTTTCTAAAATAACAGATTTTTTCTAAAATAAATGTAGCCTAAGTTACTCCTTATTATATCAGCTACCTGACAATAAGTCCCATTAAAATCGGTCCAGCCATTTCAGAGATTAGCCGGAACAAATAGACAGACAGACAAAAACAATTCTAAGGTCATTTTCGGTATAGGTATCGTGTATATAACGATATGTAGTTGGACATATTTTTAAATTTTCACTTTACAAACAGACACTTCAATTTTATTTATATGTATAGAAGATTGGAAATAATACTTTCTTTACAAACTTCTTATGAACAAAACCACATAAAAATGTGTAGCTATGACCCTTAAGATTATTTATAAATGCTTGCGAGAATCAACACTCAATCTCTAGATCACAAAGCCAGCTCCATAACCACCACGCCAATAAAGCATCAAATTCAAAAAAGGAATGCTGGGAAGGCTTTTTATTTGAACAAATCCCATATTAACCGACTTCGAAAAAAGGCTAGAGGTTCTCTATTCGACTGTATGTGTTTTTATGTTTATTTCAATAAATAAATACAGTCACATACATAATCTTGACGCCAAACTAAGATTGAGTCTTGTGTCGTGGGTATCAGATACTACGATAGGTAATTCTTTCTCACAAACACTCAGACCCGAAAAAAAAATGTTTCGGTGCGGGGATCGAACCCGCGGCCTCACATTTCACAGCCGGCGTCTAACCAACTGCGCGACGGAGGCTATTATTTTGATTATTTCTTTAAAGTTGGAACAAGAAAATACATTATTCAGTAAATAAATGAACTTTTCTTTTTCGAATTCAAAACTTTTGTATTGTGTTATTTTGTATAACCCCGGCCAGTGAAAACAGTAGCTGCTTTCTAATGGGGTCCGTGTAATGAGCGCTAAACATTACAGTGGTCACTGGATGGTGCATGATGGCACTATGTAATTACAGATTGTATTAATTCATGGTTTCGATGTCGGCTGTGCGCCGGTACTCACTCGGTACTCGGTAGTTGGTGAATCATGCTCGGTGTTGCCAGGTTTTGAATATTTATTTTACCACATTTTAGGGTGAAATAAGGAAATATTGTACGGAATGTGGTTGGTAGTGATTTGTTGAGTTTTTATTTTCGCTGAGAATAAAGGTTCTTTGTGTATTTTGAGTCGATGTATTATAAACATTATTTAAAAGAATAATAATATTTTATACTAAAAAGAACATTTACACCAATACTAATAATGATTTTATTTCCTTAAACTGTGGATTTAAAGAAACTAAGTTATTTACAATATTTACTGAATATTTAGAAAAAAATATTTTCATTACATGTAACATTTTGTTTCAAATACACTTACATTGGGAATCTACAAGCGTAGTGTTATATCCCAAGCTTAAATACATCTCTTACTTCTTTTTCTCTTTAAATTACATGTTAGGAAATAAAAATGACAAACGACTTTGTGTTTCCACTGTGTGTAGTGACTACACTAAGCCGGCTACTCCAACAATGTGGAACGACGTTTACCGAAATATAAAATTTTGAACTAAATATTTTGTTACAGGAAATCAACATTATTTTTCCTTGATACAAAACAGCATTAACTGCCTCAATAATAACCTAACTAATATTCGTTATCTAATACATGAACTCATCAACTTCCTGATACGATCACCGAAAATCGGGTAAAAGTTATTTCCCTGGCAACACTTACACACCCCGAGCCGGCCGGCCGTTCTGTACTCACCGCCTTATTTCACTCCACTGCAACCGAGCAGCCCGTTGTGTGTCGGCTGCGACGGGAACAAGTGACCCAACAAATATATTTTAGTAAATAAGATTAATCAAAGACATACACAATGAGGGAAATAGTGCACCTCCAAGCTGGCCAGTGCGGTAACCAGATTGGCGCTAAGGTGAGTGAATTCTTTTTTTAATTTAAATTCGCAACGCTCGGCAGTTGCGTTTGAATTATCGTCGCTTATTTTTTGCAAGGCTGTATGTGTTCTTTTTCATGGAAATTAAAAAGTATTTTTTTAAATTTAGAACTCTGGTTTTCATGCAGTGTTAATAGGAATTTTTGTTAGTTGAAACCTTCGGTTGAAACTGTGATTTAATGCGGCGATTTTTCCTCTATATCTCTGTGAACTAAGTATTAAGATTCTTGATAGATAAAGGTGCATTATCAAGAAATCGTTTTTGTGTACAAATATAGATAAGTTTGTGTATATTATTTTTTTATACCCGCAATTTTAAACTATTCTGTCAAAGTACTTCCAAGACAAACAATTGGATATAATTCATGTTTCCCACGGTAATCATTTAGCACTTTGGTAGACCCGTTATAACGTATCTGGATTAATATTTTTTATGTCTTATTGTCTATTTTGATTTTTTTTTATAAACTTTATTTTTCGCATGGGGTCTTGCTTTTTCATCCATAATTAAATTAACGCGATGAGTAGTTAAAAACTAAATTGCCATTTGTTTATTTTTCTCTTTGCAAAGTAAAAAAAGAAACATTTTTTTCGTATAAAATACTTTATCATTTTATATCAGCTATTTTTGCTCTTCATAAGTTTTGATAGGCAGATTTTTGCCTTAAATAGATTAAAACAGGGATATAATCCTAAATAACCATTGCTACAATCAGTAAATATTTTTCCTCACTATTGTGTTATTGAATATTATTAAAACATTTGATGCATTTGAATTCCAATGAGCAAGTAATAATATTTTATTTCCCTTAAATTATTCTTGTTTTAAAAGTTTTTTTTTCGCACAAGCATATCTGATCTAATTATTAGACAACACCACGTTATTATATAGCCATTTTTTATCAACAATATCAATACAAATAAAGACTAATATTTGAAATGCGAATTAATGTTTGCTATTTTGTCTTTCTATACTAAAATGTAGCAACGGAATGGCAAAAGCTTGCATATAGTTTGTGGGCTTTAGAATAAGATAGACCTTTCTAAATCCCATGGGATCTTGAATATTGACACATAAAGCGGTTCACATCGACCTCTAGGGGTCAACGGCGACCTTCTTAGGGTCTATGTCAGCGAAAAATAAATTGGGGTGCGCTTTAATTGATCTAATTATGTTGGATCGCGATATTTTATTTTTGTATGTAAAATCTTTCAAACTAGCAGTATACTCGATGTCTCAAATACATTTGAATTTGATGAATTTGAAGAATATCGCCTCAAATGTCTCGAGTTTACGATTTCAGTGCATTGCCACCAGTATTACTGTTGTCTAAAGACAGTTCTTACAATGACCTTCAGGAAAGTCAGCTCTTTGTGTAGATACTCCCGCTGTTGAAAAAATATAGGAGAATCTATTCAAAACAGTTTAACAGCCTACAAAACAGTTTGAAAATGCTAATCTAGAACTCAAAACTCCACAAAAAAGGATAAAAGCAACTGTAAAGCAAGAAAAGATCTGTCTACGTAATTTTAGCCCATTTCCGTCCCATTTCTTTGTTGTAATACTCAGTTTAGAGCTACTTAAATAACCCCAACACGTACGACATTTTGATGACAAACCTAAATTGTCTCGTATGGAATGCTATGCAATATGCATACAGCATATTCCGGGCACGGATATGTATTCAATTTTTGTTACGTTCACAACTTTTTATTGCGTCTATTGTTTCTTAATTGGAATGGAATATTTTGATATCGAAGTTTTTGTGATAGGTTTAATAATAAAAAAAGTTGTCCCAGGTTTTTATTTTGTGACAAAAACGAAGTTGTAAACAATTAGATCCGAAAAAAATTATATCCGTGCTGGATTGTATCTACAACTTCCAATGTGGATAATCTCTTAAACCTTGTACCAATCGATAGATTTGGATGTCACTATGCCTAGATGACTTTCAAAACCAGAAGCGGAAATGATTAGTCAGTAGGGCAAGTCCTTTAAAATCCTTCTATCTAGTTACCTGGCGATAGGCTCACCCCCTACCACAGAGTGGGCCGGAATACACAAGGCGAAACGTAAATTTACTGGTTGCTACTAGTATCTCTGCCTACCCCTTCTTGTAAAAAGACGTGGGTTTATGTATATATGTGTGTAATTACCTGGCTTGCTTCACAATAATCACAAATAGACCCAAATAACGCGACATCCAGTAGTAAATTTCGACTGGCACAGGTAAATAAAACTGTTGTCAAGGCATACGCTAGGGGCACTAAAAATCTACTAAACTTGGTACCTATAAAATATTCAGCTACCAACACGTGTAGCGTGACCTAAATGGTGAAGTTAAGGTCATTTTCGGAGTAGGAGACACGTTAATCGATCTTACTTTAAAATATGGACCTGGCTAACATATAGACTACCGAAATATGATTTACATGAAATTTATTATAGAAGAAGTTATGGAATGCCTAATTTGATATTTTTTGTCATGAATAATAATTTGCATTTAACCTCGTATTAGTCTAAGTGTCCTTTTGTCTTTTCCAAGATTACCCTAGTATCAAATTATGTCTACGGACACTTATTTATTGGACACGCAGCAGCCTTGTTCACAAAACTCCACTTAATATAGCCTCATTATAATTCCGCTCTCGGACTTCACCCGTCGCCATTTTGACCAAAAAGAATTCACTCTCACGAAACGGGAATAGACAAAACCTTTTTTTTTCTTTTCGAAAGATTATTCAGTCGGCTGCTTTCATAGCGATACCAAGTGTAACGGTGGCTGCCACGCTTTTACACATTTTTATTGGAGCAAAGCAAATAGATGCTTTCTAACGTGGCCGACGGTCGGCGCGGTTCTCGGTCGATACTCTTTGACAGCTGTCAAAACTGTCAATATGTTTTAATCTTTTCAAATTGAGATTTTATTCAGCGATGTCTAGGACATTTGTTCGATGTTTTTTTTTTTAGAACTTTTAAAATTGCTTCTATATTTTTAACCACTGGTTGACTCTGCTTCTCCTCAATTAATACTAGACTCGCTCTTAAACCTGAATTTATAAAAAAACAATTCATAGATATGTTTAGTCTCTCAAACAATAATTCTCATAATCCTAACGCCAAGATAGACTTATTACCATAATAAAATGTTTAAACACAATATGATAATTAACATCATCTTAAATCCAACCGTACCTAATGCCTGTAGAATCTTTAACCACGATGTTTGAACGTAAAGTTCACCGACCCGTCATAGAAGTAATTAAACCATTAATTGCAAGTCGTACGAAAATAATTTTCCCAGAAATGAATGAATCGTCTTGTAATATCTGCGCGAAGGCGGAAATATCCATCATACTGATATGCAAAACTAATTCTGTAATAATGGCTGACTTATTGAATTCATTTGAATGTTAGAACACACTTGGAGAAATCATAATTTATGATTTTCAACAGACTGAAGTTCCTTGATTGAGGTAAAGTTCTGTCAATTAATTTTTTGATGGCGCTGCTTATTTTGTTTGTGGCTTATTACTTTTTTCAGCTATTTACATGGCAAGGTTAAGTGATGTTTTTCATAAATCATCGCAGTACTCTTCCTCTCTCTCTTTCTTTCTCGCTTCAGCCACATCAGTGCTTATAAAAAAGGTATAGGTTATTTTTTAATTTACTTTGACTATATTTTACGTCTAACAGCAAATTGAATGTGCAGGAATTCTATCCGTTCTATTGTATACTCGAGACGAAAAAAGTGATCAATTTTTCTTTGTCTGCTCGACCTTCCGTCACGTTTTGATGAATTTCAAAGCAACTTTCACTTGATAGTTAGATTATTGGTTGCAGGCAACAATGTCTTAATGATAGTAAATTATAACTTGAAAGAAAATCTGTGGAGCAAGAGGATTTTAATGATATATCCTCCTTTCAGAATTATGCTTAATAACAATCTTTTGAAATCTATTGTAAACTATATGTTAAAGGTTACTTTCTGATCATAGATTAACATGCGATCTAAGTTCAAAGTTGAAAGTTGAACTCTGCTTAAGCCTGACAAAGAGATGATGCACCGAAACAAAAAGACAGCAGGAAGCTGCACATTCGTCTCCTTTACAAATGCACCACAGATTTGACACCTGGACAGAAGCAATTCATGTTTTATGTCCACGATTTCGTCTCTCACAGACGCTGTAGGTACAAAGAAAGTAGCCATGGCGGACAATGGTGTCGTTATTTGACACGAACAGTGAGTAATGTATATAATTGCCTCTCACCGCGGGCTTCGAGTCTGTCCGACGATAATTCATATTGTCATTACATCTATTATTGTGGAAAAATGGCCGACCGACCGCTACGCGCCGTTATTTTATCACAAGATCAACTTTCAAATATGGATTCCGTACGCGAGCGCGCTTCGTAATGAACGGGTGGATCAGATGATTTTATGAATTTGAATTTGGAACACTTTTTCGAATTTGGAACACTCTTAATTGTTTTTAATGTAACATAATGCAGTTTGCAGTACTTTTTGTATCTAGCACATTTTTTAAAACGAGCTTATACTGCCCATTTCTATTCAAATATCAAGTAAAAAATGGCGTGCAAATATAAGATCAGACGCGGGGACTCGTTGTATCAACCAAACAATCGCTTTTTTCTAGAGAGTGGTCTTTTTTAAGTGCCCTCGAATGATTAATGAAACCTAATGGAATTTTATTTGAAATTATGGCTAAAGTTTTTTTTAAATTATTCACACAGACAAGACAAAGGTCATTGTTTGATGAGTCCGTATCGATTGTCGTGGCATGTCTGATTGTCTCTATCGATACAATGGTTTTTAATATAAATAAATGGACAACAGACGTCTGCATTGTTTTTAGTTATGCATATTTACATTTCATTAATATTTTTATAATACAATCAATATATGGTTTTGTAATGACTTCAAAGCACCTGATTGACTATTATCGGCCGATGCCAATAATCAATCGAAAAAATTTGATTGAAGTCAATCTGGATTGTTTTCTACTTTTCGATTGGTGTCTTACCATGTTGCCATAGTTTTTCACTACTGAGTTTGATTATTGGCAATATAGTATCAGAAAAAAGATTGAGCTGTCAATCTAAAACGGCAAATTTTGGATTGGGATTGTTTATTGGCAGCGGCTGTAAGAGATATATAACAGGTTGAACAATTATGCCGGCCTGCTATAGTAATTTAAAACAAACTAAGTGATTCATAAAATTATCTCGACTTCTAAATACAGTTAATATAAGATAGGAGCTCACAAATATCCGTCAAGACCCAAGGGTTATCGGTATATTTTTTATTTTGGTCTACACTCGTAAAACTAATGTTATTTAGGTACTAAATCTTTATCGAAGTAATTTTTAAGAAATATTTGGATATATAATTTGCTGTACACTCTTAATTTTTTTGTTTTGAAAGCTGATTATAAATTTCACTAATTTCTCATAATTTGATCTATAGTTCGATTTAGAATTTAGTCCCATCTTAATATTGCCAATTAGTGTGGCCATTTTGGTAATAATAAATTACATTATCTCGTATATACCTTAGGACCCCTGGCAAGATATCCATAGTTTTAAGATTTTGGAAATTGGAATCCGGCTTTTTCAATGTCGGTTTTTTTTTTGTTTCATTATACAACCTCATTCTCGGGTTAGTCAATTAACATAAAATTACTAACATTTTCTTTTTAAACACCCAACAGTAAAATATTTCCCATGCAAGTCCTGGCAAAGGAACTATCACTTTTCAGGCGCCTTTATTCATAAACTTATTCATTCTTTTTCCATTATATAAGTTTAAAAATTTACGTATATTTTGTCGGTCTCTTTATTTATTTATTTTTTTATTATTATTGTTACTTTTTCTCTTAAATTCTATAAGTATTTTTTCATACCTTGTTATTATTTTATTGCATGTTATGTTTAGTGCTAGCAATAATAACACGTTGTGAAGACATAGGGATACGTCTTAGATCATATGACTAAGCTATGCTTTGATAGTTTAATTGACTATATTCTGTTTTATGTACCTTTACTAAATAAATAAATAATAAAACGGTTTTAAAACCTAGTTAATGAATGTTTTGTCTTCTTCACTCAAACCGAATTTAAAAGTCGTGCGAAAGGGACAACATGTTCGATAACTAAAATAGATTTTGAAACTGTCTATGGAAAGGGCCGCTAGAATCTAATACATCGAACATAATGCTGAAATCATGTAACTCAACACTATCAGTGAATGCGTCATGCGCCGTCTGTTCATGCCTATAAAACGTCACCCACGATAATTTCTTGATAAACAACGAGCCTTGTTACTGAGAAATTATTGACAGCATTTCTTCTGAAAGGATTGATTGAGGATGTAATATTTTTTACAGAGAAAGGGAGATAGATAGCTTGGGTGGTCTTTCTAGCGAGTGTTAAGTGCTATAACAGCTGATGCTAGAGTTTGCCTTACTGTTCAAACTTTTATTTATTTTTCGGATGTTTTTTGGCTGCCTAAATTTTACGATTTCGTGCTCTTATCTTCTTTGAAGTCTTGTTCTAGTGTAGCCAAGGTGGAAATTGCCGGAACACTGTTGTATAACAGTGGAATTATTTTGCCACATGCTAATGGAAAATATCATTAGGTGCATGAAATTTTACTGTTCAAGGAAAACGCTTGACCAACCATCACCATAACCAGTGACATAACAGTAGTTTTTAATATTAATAACTATTTATTTTAGTAGCTGTAATACGCATATAACATTTTTTTCATATTAAAAACAGTTTATGTTCAAATGTAATGTAATGTACGGGCTATTAATAAATCATAAGAATAAACGAATAAGCCAAAATAAGTCCAGTAACTGCGGAAAAGTGATCCACTCTACGCGACGTCTCGTCAGATGCTTCCTGTCATTATATTAAGCTGAAAGGCAAACCGAGGGGCTTCCTGTATCGTCGCCGCCATTAACATATCAAAGCACAATGGGCCTATCAAATGCAATTCTAAATTCGAAAATCGCTTCCCTCTCAAATGTCGCCATAGATAAAGGAGTTTCCGTTTATCTTTTTAATTAGAGCTGGCCAATCACTTCCTTGACATTTGAGGAAATAGAAAAACTGTTTAAAAGCCATATTATTTTATAATACAAACTTCTTTTTAATATTCTGTACTTCTTTTTTTATTAATTTGGTAGTCATTTGCCGCGACTATGAGGCTCGTACCTATTCCGGTCATACGAGATGTTTCCTGTCAATTATTGATATCATTAATTGAGAAATGTAAACCATTTTTGTCCATCTTGGCTATTAAAATTTAACATATATATTTAATGTAATGATAAATTAATGTGACACTTTTAAATAGGCGACCATTGAATAAAGTGGGAGGAAATGCATGTTTAAATCACTGCCACCCTTTATACAAAGAAACATTAGACTATTAAAAAAAAATACTTATTCCCTGATTTTTGAAACATTTTGTTCATAAGTATGGCTTCATAACTAACCGCAATTTCGATTCATATTCCCGCGTCAATATTTGACAGCTGTTTATAAACGCACTATGCCATAACATTGTGTAACTAATCCTTTAAATCCGATACCCATAAAAGGGAAATGCGTTCTATTGTCAGTTGTCACTAGCCAATAAATCATTCGATTGTAAATTTAAAAAATGGCGTGATTCGCGCGATGCTGGAAGTTGCCGCGCGTGCGTCGCATACGTCATGAGATGGCAATATGGCGGCGCCGCCATTGTGGCACTGACGAATATCCGGCCACTGTCTATGGACGTTTGACGACTTCATTTGTGAGTAATTGGGGTTTTATAATCCATTTACGTTGTTTATTGTAGTATGAACTTATTCGGAAGAAACATCGAGCAAAATTTAATTATGTTTTATGGGAAGCATGTCTTGAGGTTAATACCTATTGTATTCTTCTATGGTAGTTATTTCCTTACCCAACTTGGTTATTTATCAGGCAGTTGGTTACCTTTCAAAATGGTAGCTTTCAAAGGACCATAAGAATCTTAAGATAGTATCGTATGATTTACAGAAGCGATATCATCATTAGCGTTCAAAGACACTTTAGAAATAACAACTAACTTTAACATTACTTGGTCCAATAGTTATAAAAACAAGTTTGTTATATACCCACCTACTTATGCTAGTTGTGGTTCAAACCAAAATTTTGGCTGTCCAAAATAGTATTTGACCCAATTAGTCCCATTTAGTTAACTGGACTAGCTATCCTATTATGGCCTGCCAGTTTTTTGTTATCACGCCAGGAAAAATAATTAAATCACGTACAATATTTTGTATGGGTGTTGCGAAGGCATCTTGCTTCCGTTTTCCGGTCTCCGTGTACCTTATTCTTCTCGTATTCTTTTATAATAAGCCGTCTGAACCAGGGATAATTTTAAAACTATCTTTAGGTGATTTTCCTTAAAATATTTAGGTTTAAGAGGTAACTTAGATTCATATTTTCTGTATTTTGGTCTGATTAAATAGAGACAAGTCGATGTTAATTGATGCTTATAGATGCCCTACGCTAAATTCCAGCACCTGGCTCTGATTTATGATTAAAACCTAGTTTTCGGTCTCAAAGTAAATTTCTAGAAGCATAGTATATATTTTCTACAACCTTTTGGCTTTCGAATGCGTTGTTTTCATAATTTTTCTCTTTTCTCTCATTTTTATTTATTTATATACTTAATTTTACCCCAAACTTTATAAAAAATGGAACAATAAACAGATAAAGTACTTAAAACTAAAGGCATGGTAATAATTGGCGGTCTTGGATGGACTGGATTATTATAATATAGAATTAATGGAGCAGTACAGAGGATGAAGAAAAAAGAAAATAATACTAAACATTTTATTATACTGGACCTGTATTTTTATCTCTAGTGTAAATGACGCCATATGCCATCTATTTGGATGAATTATCACTATTATTTGACGTCTATCTTCTGACCTACAGTGGCACTTCAGTATAGCTGATACATTCAACTATGATCAATGGATACTAGACTCTACTACTGTCATCAAGAAACAATTAATCCATCTACAATAATTTATAGCTGACAATACAAACTTGTCATTCGTCAGTCATTTCCACGTACATGTTTTATCGTATTCGTGTTTAATGAATTATGTTATCGTACGTTAACCGGAGTATCTTAAACATTTCATTGGTGTGCCTTTTATTGGAGAAACTTTATTATGATTTTTATAACGGTTATACATGATACTAGCAATTAGCGGTAGAACATTTAGTCATTTTATTTTAAATTATTAAATATAAAGCACAGATCAGTCATTTTGTAATTTGATACAGATAAAACAATGGAGTAGGAGGAAAAACAATATCTATTCAAGCCAAATTCAATGATGCTGATCGCTTTGATCAACAGTGTATTGTTGTTCGAAGACTGGTCCTGTAAAACCCCTTATTCTACCTGATGCTAAATAGCTTGATATCAAACAATAGCCGAATAGAATCACAAAGAACACTCTCTCTTAAATTATCAAATCCAACTTACAAATTCGTCCAAACAAATCTATTTCTGTGTTTTTCATCTAACAAACTAAACAAAACACTCCTTTCGCTTGAGAATCCGAAAAAATAATTTCTCATTCATACCGCTTAAACTAATTCCAACTTCTAAACTGACAGAACGATACTTCATTCTTATCCATCTCACAGTATAAACTCACTATCAGAAACTTCCGAAGCAACAAGGACTTGACGAAAACATTGCAATTTCAATATATTAACGCTATCCTTGAAATAGCGTGGCGCGCTCAGTCGTACATTTACCTCGTCAGCTGTGGGACGTGTGTTACACTTTACACATGTGAGTAATATTATTAAAAACACTGCTTTTCATCAGCAAATCATGCTGACGACACTAGGATCGTCAGCTAAATTGTTACGAAAGTGATATCCCTTCTAGTAGGCATATTGCAAGGTTAAAATCAATTTGTTGTTATTTTTACACTTGTTCTTCTTGTTTATGTGTTGTGATATAAATGGTTTATGATTCAAGCATGTTAAAACTTCAATTCGTGAGTTTTGAAGTTCGTTGTATAGTAGTTTTTTTGTGAAATGTGAATCGAAATCATGATTCAAGGTTCGTTGCATTTAAATTGCATTGTTTGATGTTTTATGGCTATGTGTGCTTTATAACTACAGACATAACACAAAATTAAACTGCTACTTACGCTGTTTTGATTCTGTCACACATACTAACCTTATTCTTAACTTAAAACCTCTTTTGTTTACAAAAAGTATGCAACCTTTTTGCATCCTTCTTACTAATATACGAAAGAGTTTTGATAGGATACATTGTTTGTCTATGGTAGATTCAGATGACAGCCATGGTGCATTGGGCGGGAATAGCATACCAAGTGTATCCCAAAAATAAAGTTAACAAAATTATTTTGGCTGTGTGACCGAAAATTACTCGTTGCTGATACAAGACACGTATCTATGAAGATGAGAATACGTGACTGTTGATTCATTATTTAATTTACCGCTGATAATATTATCATTAGTTCTGTGGCTCTTCAACGTATGTTATTTTAAAACTATATACATTCGCTTCTTTAGTCTCAAGGAAGCTTGGCCTGTAAATAGTCATGGGTTCTATTCCCAATTCGGGAATTCACAAGGGACAACAGGACCTAAGGGTTTCTATAAAAACGATATGAACTTCGAATGTTCAGGAGAATAAGTTTTCTTCTTCTAAAAATCAGTACTATTCTCTATTATATTTATCATTTTCTCCGAACTTAGTCTATGGTTACGATGTAAGATAGAGGATTCCAACATTTTGTGGAGTATCTAGGCACATTAGTGAAGATTTACGTAAAGCGTCTGAACATTCGAAGGTATCGTTTCATAGAGTTGACTTGTTATTCGAACTCAGGATAATTCTTCAATCATTACATGCTCTCAGGAAACAATTACGATGTAAATCATACTTTGTTGTATTTAAAACCGCAACGGAATATAAGTCAGTAATTGCTTTATTATCTTGTATAGATACAAGATAGATCTATTTTAAGCCACCATGAGTTAGACATTCCATCTTGGGCAAATCATACCCATATTTATTTATCTATTTGGGAATCAGGGTTCAATCTAGCACTTTTCTGAAATTATATTGTTGTATGATTTACTTAAAGTGCTTTTATACGACTGTAAAATGGTGAAAATATATTATTAATATTTCTGTATGGAGGAAATTAAGCTAACGGAATTTCCCCGCCTGGGAATCAAACCAAATACTCAGTTATACGCAGTAGATCACTAAATTCGTCATTGCAAATAACATAAGTATGTATCTGTTAATAATTAATAACAGAACATGGTAAATATTATGTTTCGTTGTAGAAAAACCGGTTTGAAATATGATTCAAGCCGCGATCGGTAATTCTTCATGTGTCATTTGTTATTAATGTATTCAAAAATTAAAAAAAAAACTATCCATATTAAATTCATTCAATTTCATAATATGTTCTTGCACGGGGAAATTCTGTAACGTACTTTTTCTTGAGGAAAACCCAATTACAAACACATATAAGTAGATATGTATTTTTAGTGCATAAATATAGATATATAGCGAAAAGGCCTTTACATCATGGTCTGTGAAACGAGCAGTCCGGGGTTCCATTCCTAGGTCGAACAAATATCTTCTGTGAATTTTTAAAATCATATGTCGCTTCATTCGATAAGTTCGGCTCTTATCACATCTAGGGACGGAAATAAATTGGATTTACTATAGCTAACATTAGTGGCATCTCCGCTTACCCCATCAAGGATATAAGTGTAAGCTTATGTATGTATAGATATAAAGATACAAGCCTTATATATCGGGTATAAGAAATTACATGCTACGTTTTGGACAACCTCAAAACGGTGAAGGAAAACATCGTGAGGAAAAGTACAGATTGTAGAAGTTTCGAAAAAAATACTGTGGTATGTAAAATTCCACCATACTGCACTAGGCCAGCGTGTTAGACTATATAGACTAAACACTCTCAATCGTACTCTCGATTGTAGAGGTCTTGGGACGTATACTTATGGGCTGATATAATACAAACTTCAAAACAAGTACTAATTGTAGCTCACAAAAACATTAACTTTACCTGCAGATTCTCGTTCCACAGCATCCTTACCATGAGCTATGGAAACTGTCCAACTGACTATGTTAATTTCAATGTTATTGATCAATATTCTCGTCAGTTCAGTCACAGTGCAGGAAAAACGTCACACTGACGCAAGCCTGCCGTGTATGTAACCGCAGCTCGATGCACTACACCGCCCTTTTAATAATAATGACGTATGAAATGATAGCCTAGAACCATTTACATATACTAGGGGGGACAAACATAATTTTTGTAACTAAAATGAACAGTCCGTACTTTCTGATGCTGTCTCTGTCAAGCGTACGCATTAATATAATATTCGCTCTCGGTTCACTGGGTTTTACCAGCACAATGCGCAGAGATTTTGTTCCCGATGTCTAGAATACCTCAATACTATACCGCAGCAGAATTGACGAGATTTAGTGCTTTTTTTCCTGGTTCACCAATTTAAATCCCAGGAATCGTTTGATTGGATCTTGTGTAGGAAGATTGCTACACCAATTACAATCGGTCATAGTGATTCAGTTACTCTTGTAGTTAATGTCGAATTATTGCTCATTTTTACTTCGGGGAATGTCGCGAGGAAACTTGCATACTTGAGAATTTATTTCGTTTCAAAGCTGAGATTCATGTAGACGAATTCGTTGTCAAATAAATATCTTGCTTAGATCTCTTGTTACTCGTATGTTTTCTCCCCTATTAAACTAGCGATAATTATGATTGTAAAGTCATAACATCCTAAACTCAATGTTTGATGCCCTTGAACCTAACTCGCTACCTCTAATTTGACACAATTCTCTCTCAACTGGGGTGTTCCTCCCTCGATAGTACAAATAAAGGGACGAAAACGAACTAAATTTGTTTTACGAGCGCTCTGACCCTTCGGCACGTTTTAAGATGTACACACTGAGCTACATATTTCAAGGTTTTCGTATTGATTTGACATAACTTGGGACAGAAATCCAGTGAGTAATACCCGCATACCTTTAATAAGGTGTGTAATTAAAGGTTTGACGTCACAGGTTTTTTTTTATTTATGATGTAAAGGAAATTAAACTGAATGTTATTTAAAATTTATTTCTTTTTTGGTATGTATAATTGGCTGTATGATTTTATGGTCCTGTCAAAATTTCTATGGTATAAAAACTACTAAGCCGCAATAGGTCCCCAGACTATAGCCTAAATTCTCAATCGAACTCTCGATTCTATTACACTGGTCAGGGGGCGTAACTAAGCTGATTAAACTAAGTTTTTTTTACGAGCAAAACAATTTAATACCCTCAAGTAATATAGGTGTATATTAGTATACAGACCGGATAAATAACATTGTATATACAAAGATAATAGCATCGCGAATCGCCCACGTACAAACTAAAATGCAAAATGCATGACGACCGGTTACCTCCCCCCACCCCACTTTCCCTCTCCTCGCTGAATCCTCGCATTGTCACGCTCCCGGTTTAATTTTTTTTGTCGGCCCAATGGACTTTTTATTTACTGTTGTGACTACACGCTAAATGGAGTCGGGTTGCAAATGTTGCATTGAATTCGTGTGCATTTGCAACTTGAAGTAGGAGTAACTGACACTTGCATACCTACTTTTAATATAAATAAGTGTATACAATTTGTATAAATAAGACGCCTTTTTAAGCTTAACTGCGGCGAAGGGGGAAACATTTTGGAACAAAAAACAGGAAATGAGTAATAAGCTTTTATTGCTTTAGTTAGAATTTGCTGTAAATAAATTCATCGTGGCATTGATTTAGACGCAGCATCGTACTGTGTACCGCTAAGTCTTGAGTTTAATCTCAAATCGAGCATTGAGGGTTTAGCTTTTTTATTTTCAGTATATGACGTTTCTTTCTCTAAAACTGTATATGTATCCATTAAATCGTACTCCAAATAATTTGCGACCTATTTTCATATTCCGAACCCAAATATTTATAAAATTTTAATTTTCCTAAGAATAAAACACAAAATGCTAATAACAAGGCTGTGTGACATTTCCTTTGACATGAAAATACAGGCAATAGACAATTCGGAATGGCCGGCGTCCCGCTCATTTCTTTGAACATTGTAAAATGAGTCAAATTCGGTGTGTGTAATACGATAATTGAATAATTCGGCTTGTTCAGCGGGATGTCGGACCTTGAAGATAATGGACATGTCGACAAGCGGCAGTTACGCCAATTAAGCACGTCTGTAATACTATGTATCATACTTTATTAGCTGCTTGAAAGATTTGTAGTTTAAGAATCCTTAACCATAAATATAAATACAAATCAATTTGTTTGTTTGTTCTACCATAAAATTGGCACACATGTCATCAGGTGTATATAAAAGGATATTATAACTTTCACGCAGAAAACATTGTTCCCGATAGATAGAAAAAATAAATTCCTTTTTAAATGCTTCCTGTCAATCTAAATTATTAGACAAATCTATTAAAGCGTAGGACTGATCTACAGAATTCTATTTCAGTTTCACAAGGTCAAGAGCACATTCTTAACGTAACCATTCGTAAAAAAATTACTCTAAAAATATAATTTATTTTCATAAAAATAACTAACAAGTAACAGTTGATTAAAATTCTCACTAATGAGGTAAATGGCCGTGAATTTATATATGTAGTTAAAAGTTAGTCGTAGGGAAATCCATTACCCATTTTCCTATCGATTTCAGCTTATAGCTGTACAAATATATTAATTGCATAGCCTAGCAATGAGTAAGATAAAAATATTCTTTATTATTTCACATAAACGCGTCCTACAATCCACATACACTTTTAATTCTACAATAAGGCTCAGTTTCACAAACTAACTTTGTATGGCGATAACATTTTCAAAGTTATGAGCAAGTTACCTTGTACAATTGGGCCTAATATATTAAATATACCTTCAGACAACTCAACACAGCTCTCACATATACCCACGAGGCACAAAGGGATGACCATAGAATTTACAGTAGGACGACATTTTTCCGTCCCATGATGTCAAAGAATGTGTGACCATGTGTTACATAAATTCCAATCTCTTTTTTCAAACGATACACAGATGTCTTAAGATCAATGAGATATAAAGTTTGTCTATGCTTAATAAATTCTAGCACGTATCAACTTCTCTCTGGTTGTTTATAACTTTCATCGTATATTTGCTTGTAAGAAATCTCACGGATCATTAGTTTTCATACAAAGCGAATTGTTTTGGCTCACTGCCATGTTTGCAGTAATAAAGATGTGCTTTGTAAACAAGTCTTTATGGACTGTATATGATATGCCGGAAAAGCGATTACAACTCGCAATTACTCATAATCTATGAAAAGGGTTGATTCAGTGTCCGTCTGTCTCTGAAAGTGCTTAACAGTGCACACATATGACAACTATAAAACTCAGGCTTTAATTATTTAGAAATTGTATCAGTGACTGCCTAGTGACTAATAACTAATCAGATTCAACGAATAGTTTTAGTAATCTGAATGGTGAATCACATTGTATGATTGTTTTAGTTTTTACAGATAAGCGGATGACTACTTTTATCTTGTTTATTTGATAATGATTCAAATTACCTAAATGTTTCTGCATCGTCTTGATTCAAGAATACCTTAATTATAGGTCAATGAGATATTATACCAAAGGGGACACTGTAAACAATATTTGTAAAAAAAAATAACGGTACTGTACCACTCCTATTTCTGTCTCTATTACGCCTACTTAGTAACATCATCTTCGCTCTCGCTTCACTATCCTATACCAGCAGCTACGATCAAATATACCCTAGGTTATAAGTAACGGCTTAACAAACGGCAAAAGAAATAAGAGCACAAATAAGCGTGTGCTCTTATTTGATTTTAGTATGTTACAAAAACATAATAAAACTTAATTTATAGGAATAAGGCGTATTGTTACCTGAAGTTGATTATAATTTCAGGTTTTTTGCTACATTTATAAGTATAAACAACCTCGGCCACTTTTGGCGTGTGATTTTGTTCCGGACCCTGTATCTAGTATGTATTTATTTACCAAAGCGTTAAAGGCTATCCCGCTATCCCGCTTTCACCCGTCACTGTAACTCCTGTAAGCCAGGGTCAAAGTTAGAAGCATTTGAATGACACCGAGTACTGAAGCTCGGCGATTCTCTTGGAATATCTATATTGTAGCTACGCAACGAAATTAGTCTGGTACTTAGTAAACGAATAGGAGGAATTGCATATAATTTAATGATTCCTAGAAATATAAAACAAATTGCTTAAATAAATTGGTTTCAAATTAAGAACACAAAAAGTAATTATCACCAGCCAGCATCAATAATTTTCTATTCTTTTTTAATAATCCTAAGAAGTCCGAGGATATAAAACGAGTAATTAGAACTGCCACAGATAAGTATCAATTTAAAACAGCACAGTCAGATTGAGTGACGTATAGAAGCGAAAAAGTTTACAAAAAACTATTGTATCAGATTAATAGGTTTCTTTGAGGAAATCATGACGCCTATAAAAACATGCCCAACTTCTATTTGAACACGGAAGATAAATCTTGAAACCTAGTTTTTATCTGACCTAATCTAGATTTTTTGTCGTCTAAAATGATTGCTGCTCATGTTGCGCCAATAGTGTATCTTATTTCTTATTTAGATTTTTGGCATAAGTATTGCATTTATTTGTTGATTTATTCGATAAGAATTTTGCGGGGCTGGGGTAAATACATAACACAAAAATCATTTGCATTTCACACGGCTCATTAACACAATTAGCGTTGTGATGAAAACTTGTGGAGTGAAAGAGGATACGGTGACGAGAATTGAGAAAGGAATGTTACGATGGTTTGGTCATGTAAAGAGGATGGATGAAAGGAGAATTACGAAACAAATACATAATGCGAGTGTGCATGGAAGAGTCGGTAGGGGTCGACCTCACCGAACATACACCATCCAAATCGGTGATACCCTCAACAAGGGTCAGGTCAAAGTACCCTGAACCGACGAGAATGCATGAAGACGTTGATGAAAGTGGATGAAGCGAAAGTAGTATGTCAGGGTCGAGCAAAGTGGCGGTCTATAGTCTCTGCATACCCTTATGGGATACAGGCGTGACGATTTTGTATGTATGTATGCGTTAATACAATTATGAGTATAACAAAACTTACGAGTATCAGATTCAAAGTACCAGTCTTCAAACAACACTTTTTCCTCGACTGAACGCTATAAGGTCCACCATAACCCATTCCTTTTGCTTTGTACATTTACCACGCCAAGGTCTCTGGGTAAAATCTGTTCTGATTAGCTACTACAATATCAAAATTAATAAATGGCATAAAATAATTATATTCGATTTATAAGGAACACTTGAGAATCAAGTTCGAATTACTTGCTCCGATAGTTTCCATTACAATAGAGCTTGTCTAAAAACAACTTATGTATTGAACATTTCAATTTAATTATATAGTTATTTAAAGTTTTTGCAATACCTAATTTATCATTACAGTTAGTCATATGAAATTATCCTTGTTTGCAACAAACAATTATTACTGTAGTTATTTATAAAATAATAATTAGCGAGTTATCCTCACTATGTTTTGTAGGTGCTGAATATTGGCGTCAATTGTTCTTCAACCTCTCATTATGTTTAATTTGAAATTTACATCGTGCAATTTATTTTCCTGTTTTCAAAAAGGATTATTGATTGTTGATTGTCTATGGTATGTCTTATATATCATTTTAAATATCGGTTTGCTCGTTAAACAATGCGTGGTTTGATTTCCAAGTCGAGTTGTCGCCTAAGCAATTTGATTTTTTTGGTTTCAGTTTTTTTCTTCTCAGCGACTACAATTTGGGTATGTCATGGCGATTGGCTAGTCATTTTATAAATCCTAGGACAGTAATGAAGTCTGGTATCTGTAGGAGATAATAGTGTCTATCTCCTTCTTTGGGGATCCAGGTTACGCAGGCGTGAGCGTATGTAATGGATTACTCATGACATTGTGTAATATCATGTTGCAAAGTTAGTTTCATGAGTTTATTGTCTCTTTTTATATAAAAATGTTCCGTTTACGCAACCTTAACGCCTTTACGGAAAGTGGCTCCATCTATCAATAAAATCCACAATAAACACGGTCTGCCTATTTATTGATTTAAAAACAATACCAATAAACCTAGTTATGTATAGCACAAAAAAGGTTGAACTAACCTCATTTCTTATTTAAAAAAACAATATACCAGATTATATCTTCTGCCAGGCCGTTCTGCGAAGCACGCCTACAATCCTTGTTCCAGACTGGTCTATACTCTATAGCTAAGTTTTCCTCATGGGTCAGTAACCCGGTCGTCGCGGTGAGTCATTGATAGGGTCCTTGCCGATTTATAAAGCTGAATTGATATTGATGGAGGGACGGATTCTTTGTTTTTTATGCGATTGGAGAGGTACAAGGAATTATTAAATTAGTAGGATTTCAAAGGCAGGCGGGGTTCTTTCTAGTTTACCTTTGGTGATATGAATAGCAGTTTTTAATCAAATGCTAGTTAAACAAAAACTTTAAACGTATTTTGTCTTTTAAAGTATTATATGTTATTTTCTTTAAAATCAAGTGTATGATTATTTACGCCACATCAATGTTGTATTGTTGAAATATCTAACTTTTTTACTTTTATATTTTGGTGGTAGTAATATCTCATTTAATACATACAAAATATTAATTTCAACATTCATACTTAATGTATACATTTGATTATTATTTGTTTGTATTCTTTTCTCCAAAATTCTGACTCCATAGTAAAGTAAATATTCTGGCAACAATACAGTACCAACCATAAACAAAAGAGCGTTTTGACAGCCGGCAACATATAAAAAATGGCAGCCACTTCCTTTTTTTTGTTACAAATGTTTACATTACTTTCCGTTCTCGCACCCAGCGCGTTGTTTACGTTCCGTTTTAAAAATAAAAGACGTATGTTCTTGTAAGGGGATAGTTTTCAAAACAAATATACCTACTTGAAGTGGTGTTGGTTTAAAACATTCACTTTTTCCTTTAGTTAGTTCACGGTTGATATCATTTCACATATCACAAAGAAGTTATTTCTGCTTTAATACAATTGTCTATGAATATCGGTCCTATATGCGTTAGCCTCCTCTACGCCTGAGAAGGGTTTAGTCCTTACTTCAACATGCCCTGATAGAGAACGTTTGTGAACTTAAAATACCTTTGTAACTCACGTCTCAAGTATGCAAGGGTCCTCAAGATGCATGATCAGTATCTAGTGTTTCAGAGAGAGGCCATCTGGGTGGGTACCAACGCAGTGTCTATTAATCCCGTCAAACAGCAATGTAAATGCACTGTTGTTTCGGATTGAAGGGCATTGTATCCAGAGTAACTACTGGACATATTGAGACTTAACATCTTATGTCTCAGGATGGCGAGCGCAGTGGAGGGCCAAGCATTCCTTTGTAATTCAAGGTGTTGTTTGGTTTTGCTACTGTTTATGAGCGGTCGTATCGCTTACCATCCGGCGAACGGCATACTCGTCTCGCTATTCATAACATTAAAAAAAAACAGAAATTCGAAAATTAATTTATTTGAGAGACACAATACGAGCATGCGGCTAGAAGTTAACTCGTGATTTTGAGACCGCAGTCGCTGTCTTCGTCCGTTAAGATTAATAAGAGCGAATTATAATAAAACAAAAAAGGACTACTGTGGACTTGAGTCCGACGACGCGGCCCCTCGCTAAGCGACTTTCTCAAATTATTAACTTCGCTGTATTGGTAGGGAGTCAAATTTAACCAGCTTTTTTTTAAAATAAACAACTTACCTAAAAGAAGGCTCTTTAAGAACCCTATTATAACAAATCTACAAAGTCGCATCCCAAACTCTATTTACACTCCACTTGCGAGAGCATTATTGATCAATTTAAATTGTTAATACAATTGTTGTTCCTAAAAATCAGTCCTAAGATGTTAATTATACAAACCATAGACAAACACCCTTTATTAACTCGACTAAAATTAGACTAGTAAAGTCTGCTAATCATCTCTGGTATCAATTAACACGTCTGTTTAACGATGCTTCTGATGTTTCGGCGCCCTGCACCAAACATGGCAGCCTCTTAGTGCCACTTATTTTTATAGTTACATTAAACGTGAGTCACGGCTTTCATCCAACGCCGGCTTGTGATCACGGCTTTAAAGTCACTGGTTTATATTTCGTTTAATGTCACACTTTATACTTTCATTTTAAAACGATCGATTTATGGATTAAAAATCAAGTGTTGAAAGAGTCGATGTTAAAACGACGATACATTTTACATTCGATGTTATTGGGTCAATAAAAGGTCTGAGTTGCGATTTTCGTATTTCTGTTACTGAACTCGATTTTTGTCCTTTTGGCGTGACAGGAATGAAAGTATTTACCTACATATTTTAAATTCGTGCTTTTAAAATCGGTTTCTACATATAAATATATGGTTATTATGTAGATTATGTAGACAACTGCTGTAATAAAAACAGCTGACTATAAATGAGGCTTTTCGAAGTAGAACCTGTTTGGCAACAGTGTATTCATAAAAAATATCTGGAAGAACAGCAATATAATATCTCCACATATTTATACCTGGTTATCAGAGTACACAATCTAGGCGGATTATTTAAGTTTGCCTAGATACAGAATCAGATATAGTTATCCTCAAACATGGCGTCGCGGACGAATGCAAGATGTCAACGGCCAGCGCGCGATGCAGCGAGAAAAAAAACGCCCAGTCTATTTTCAAATTGCAGCGCAAGATGGCGGCGACGACAAAAAAGGAAACTGTTTTGTCGTGTCTGTTTTATTTCGGTTCTGGCTAATTCTGTAGAGGAAATTGTATTAACTTTCATTCTAAAATGTGTAACGCAATTTAAAATAATTTTAGGGGCGTAATTAGCTTAATAAAAAGAAACAACATTATTATTTTTAGTTCATTTTCTTTCTTTATGTAATTTCTTCTGTAATTTGACATGTGCTTGATGATGCTGAATAACTATTTACTATTCGCGAGTCAGATTTATATCGTGGGAACAGCAAGGCATAGTCTGGTCTACTGGAATATGTATGGAGTTATTGGTATTCCCGAAACGTCCACGACTCACGGCTTCGTAGTCACGTTCTAGGCGACAATTGTAACAAATTGACACCTTATTACAATTACCTTTCATTTATTGGAGATATTTTAAATTGGTTCAGGATTTATACAAATGATTGGTTAACACAAAATCTCAACAACATATTTTATCAACATATTTGTACATAATTTAAGTCTGATATGATGCTGAAACAATTTTAAAATAAAATGTATTATATTATATTAAAATGTATTAATTATATGTTGTAAAAAGATTATATATTGCCTCAGAAAAAGCACCAAAAAATTTGGCCGGAGGTCATTTTATTCTTTGCTTTTGCATCAATTAAAGCCCTTGTATCGACATTCGCTCGGTAAATATACTTCGCAAGGCATCTTTATCCATCCTTTACACATGACCGTTATTATACCTTCTACCTGTTGCAATCATAACGACTATAATAGCTTGTCAAAAATAAGACTATGTTAAGATGAAGGTTTATAGATTTGCCAAATGTCTCTAAGTTCTCCCAAAGTGGAACTAACGGACCATCGATTGCACGGGTCTTTAGTTTCTGTGTCGCGCCACCCCGCCATATTGAACTTAACTTCTTAATTACTACTTTCACTTACTGTTGATTGATTTTATTGTTTTCCTTAAAAGCATTCGCCAAATGATTGGCAATTTTATTGGTTGTTAAGCCAATGTGATTGTAATGGTTGGTTAAATGAAAGAGATTTATAAAATTCTATTGGTCATTTGTGACCGTTTTTTGAATTTAGTGATAAGAAGGTACTACATAAAACTCTATCTCTAATTAGAATTATATCCCTAATGTTTTTAAATTATTCCTATTTTTTTTACAACTAATCTATTATTTGTATAACTTAAACATTGTTAAACTATCATAATAAATCTACATCTTTTTTGAATCTTTCACAATCATTACAACCGCAAAGATTTTAAATTAAAAACTTACAACTTTTTTAATTCATTTTTTTCTACCACCCATAGACAATTTATTTTTTAAATGACTAAGGAAGTGGAACATGCAGCCTACTCGGCGCCGTGTTCACCGTAGTAATTAGGGAAGCTCGGCAAATGCCCGACAGACGATACAGGGAAGTGGCTGACCGGTGGTCACGCAGCCCCTACCATTGACATAGAGTACCCCCATCGTAATTAAAAGGTTTGAGGGTGATTTTTTAAACGTTTTACCTGTGGGGAAATTAACGGGAAGTACGCAGTTTGCGTGATTCAATGGATATGCTGAACTAAAATAACAGGACTAATACTTTTTGCTAGATACCATGGATGAAAAGAATTTATGATAAACAACTGCAATGTCAATTTCTCCCGCCATACAACAGTGTAAATGCACTGTTGTGTTTCGGTGAAGACCATTGTAGCCAGAGCAACTACTGGACATATTGAGACTTAACATATTATGTCTCAGGATGGCGAGCGTTATGGAATGTCATATATTGCTTTGTAATTCAAGGTGTTGTTTGGTTTTGACACTGTGCATGAGCGGTCGTATCGCTTACAATCAGCACGGTTCGCACGTCTCGCCATTCAAAGTAATAAAAAACAAAGTTATGGGTCAAGTAAACGCTTCTTTAGCTTATAGGGATTTTAGTATATAGGGATTTCTGCAAAATTCGCAATTTCTTTGTTGTAAAAAAAAAAAGCAACATACAGTCGAATTGAGAACCTCCTCCTTTTTTTGAAGTCGGTTAAAAAGTAAGACACCACAGAATTATAAAGTGAACAAAAAGCAATTGCCTTACGGTCAAAAATAGCAGGTTTTCAGTCGTATCAATATATTTTTGAACAGTACGAAATATGCACCAAAAGTCGACTTCCGGATTGTTTTCGGTTCACGCATCACTTGTTACAAGCTGAAATGACGTGTCCCTTTATAAGTGTAGTCATTGGACAAAAAATTTTCATTAGTCATACGGTTAGATGTCGCCTGAAAGAGTACAATTTAAAACGCGTTTTTATTTAAATTGACTAACGCCATTAAGCAATTAGGGTATAAGGGAAAATTAGTAGATGTCCTGATATTGGGAAAGCCCTATGCGAGTGATTAAGGTCGTTTGTTTAGTCAGCCAATCCTGTCATTAGTCTTGTGATCGCGTGTATGAATTGTAAATCTTCGGGTTATGGGTTTGATTTCAGGGCAGGTAATTCCGTTGTGTTAGCATATTAATTCAATGCTTTTTTAACGGGTTAATTGTTAACATATTCATGACTTTGGGCCACGTAATTTAGAGAACAAATCTTGGACTTTTATGAGTATTTCTTCATCTTCAATTGTCTTGTGCATCTTTTACTTCTACTTATATTGTTTTTCTTTAGTAATCCCAAACTTTTACCTAAAATTTTCCCTATGACATTAATAACTTACAGAGCAATATTATATCCTCTGTATCGCCATACTATACAGACAATCGAATGGTAACAGAGACATTGGTAGCGACTCGTTGGCGCCCGCCAGACCGATCGATGGCCAGTCGCACCGCCCTCCCACCATTCCAGTACTCAAATGAGTAAACACGGCAAATAATACATATACTATCGCTTATTGGATTAATATGCAGCTTGTTCGAAATAGTGGGGCGTTGGTTAGGCCGTTTTTGAGCACCAATACCAGTTATCTCAAGACAGCTACCGAAAACGAAAACGGGGTGATAGTTTTAGTGACTATAAACACAATGCAACTAAACATTTTACTAACAAACGCGACGATTTTTTTTATCATTTTTTAAATTTCGTCTTATTTGGGTGGTAAATCGATAATTTTTGCTTAAATAATAATTTAAACTCTTTTATACCTTAGAGTCTTTTATAAATAAAAGGTTATACACTATTATTTTACGAAAAAAAAATATTTACCACCCAAATACGACTATATAAAAAAAAAAAAAAAACAAAACAAAAAGCGACATTCGCTTTTTTCCAACATTTTCTGTTGCATTGAGTCTGAAGTCGCTTAAACTACCACCCGGCCTCGTTTTCGGTAGCAGTCTTGATATACCCTGTATATAAGGTCACATACACTAAGCATTAAGAGAATAAGAAATCTGGTGTTGTTCGTATGAGTTATGACATGTTTCGGTCTGACCACATTTTACATATAACACAAAACAAATATTACTAACTGTGGTAAGTGTGGACCACAAACATTTCTCTTGGGTCGCGATTCGAGCCCGCAAAATATTGTTTCGCAACCAATATCTTAACTTAATGTGACAGCCACATTTACATCGGATGTTCCGTCCCATGATATGAATGATAAAGCTAAATGTGAGTAATTACTGTTGGACACCTGCCTACCCTTCTGGGAAAATGTCGTGAATTTATAGACCTTATTCATAAACAATTTTAAATCCTATTTTAGTTTCGAATGTCTTCGCTCAAACTAAGTAAATTAAAAAGTCGTTCGAGAGGACAAATCACATGATAATTAAAATAGGTCGCTATGAATGAGGCGTAAATTGATATTATTTATGTAATTTGCCAGCCATCAGACAGGCTGTCAATAAAATGAAAAGAAAATTTATTTAAGAATTATCTTTTGCTTGATACGGTCCACGCGTACTATGTATGGAGCCGATGGATCCAAATATCTTATTTACAGAGAAAATAACCATAAAGTCTTATATATACTCCTCGGTGTATAATATAACTAACTAATCAAGTCCAGATGTCTGTTTGTTATGGTTCTCACATAAATTCAAGGTCGCGTAGATATTCAATAAGGACGCACACTGATTTGTTCAGCTAACGTTATTTGGTTTGTCTAGTCCTATATTTATTTCGTCTGATTAGTTCTTTTGGACGAAAATATATGTATATTCTATGTAGTTTGTTTCAGTACCTAAGTATAGTATCAGAGACTGAAAATATTTTAACTGTTGTTTTGTTGTTAAATCTACTCTTAATAATGATTTAATCGTCATAAAATGTCTCTGAGTACACCAGTTAACAAATAATTTAACTTTTTACACAATTTATTAAAATTTTAATTACAGACAGATAGTATTACTTTTGGATCATATTTTTTTAATGTCTTATTTATTTTTCTCTTCAGCTAAAGCCAATGAAAACTACATAAATTAGCGGTTGATCAATAAAAAGGCATTTTACAGTAACCATAGACAATGCATTATTCTTAATCCATTTTTAATATACTGCCCATTGACCTATAATTTTGTTGGGGTCAGGTTGGTATGCCGACGGGCGAATGTCAAATGATCGCGTGTCCACACAGACACTGTAATTATATCATAGATCATTCTGATAATGTGCTGGGTTTAACTAGTTTTTATTTAACTTACGATTTTTGTGGTGGCTAGGATATATTTTATGGCATGGTAAAGTGAATATCGCACTTGAAAATGCAGTATCCTATGTGTATGTGTTCTAACAGAGTAATAATTCTCTTTGTATATAGGTGCATTCATACTCTTAATAAAAAAGGGGTGAGCTCACCCTTTTTGCCAGAAGGGGTAGGCAGAAGTGATACCAGGAAATCCACGATTTGGCTTGTGTATTCCGTTCCACGATGTGATAAGAGCGAGCCTATTACCATATCGGGCACAAATGCTTGACCACGGGCTGATAATGAATAGAAAATTCCAATACCACTGTGCTCGACTCGGGTTTCGAACCCGAGGTCTCAGCTTCTATAATACCCTAGTATAACTGCGTCAAAAATTAAGCTTGATCAGAAATACGATATATTTACGGGAGCTACTATCACGCATTTCTTTACAATAATTTACAAGGGTGATGCAGACCTAAAGAAATGTTCTATTAACAGCTATCTGCTATCTTTGGCAATCTTACTCACTGAACGAATCGCGTCATCTAAGCTGACACTCCATATTTTTTTTATAAAATGATGCCACCGGTTTCGAATAATGTAGTGGTATCCATTTATACTTTACCTCACAAGATCTACGGTAACCACTAACCAAATTTGTTGACTATAACCACCAGTAAAGAATTGTTTATTGAATACTAAATGTTAACAAGGCGACAACGATGCACGATTGTCGACGATTGGTTGAATGCGGGCTTCAATTGCTCAATTCGATGTGTCACTTCGCACTGTACCTATTCGCAAAACCGATAAATTAATCGATACACTGCGACTTATAATAAATTCTCCGGTTAAATTACATGCAACTACTGGACTTATTGAGACTTAAAATATTATGTCTAAGGATGGCGAGCGCAGTGCAATGCCAAGCATTGTTTAGTAATTGTTACCATCAAGCGAATGGCATGCTCGTCTCACCATGCATTGCAATAAAAAATACGACCGAAAAATTTAATTAAGGAACTTAATAAACTAAAAAAAGAGCAGTGTATGAAGCTGTTGATACGCTGTCAAAGAGGATAAACTAAATATTTTTCTATCGTGTACTATTAATGCTTTATTAAACATCTTACTTCCTAATCTGTTGTACTTGGAAAGTTAAAATATGCTCCACCGTATTTTATACGCAAGCGTATTTTCTCTATTGTAATTCTTAATTAAACGACTTCATTAAAAAGGAGAAGGTTCTCAATGCGACTGTATTTTTTATTGCCTTTTTTAACCCCATATGAATATTTTTAAAACATACAATTTATTTACAAAGTTCCGTAATATCCTTAATGTGTCCTTCAGCGAATACCAATCGATTTTCCTTCCATATCTTGGTGTTACTGTAATTTATAGCTATGTGGGCCGGACATCGCACTAACGTTCACCAAACTAAACACGAGCAACGTATAATTCGACAATACTTTTAGATATTATTTTGAGGTTATTCAACTGTGTAGATCGGATCAATTTGCCGTGGAAACAAAATAACTGCAATGTTTTAAGATTTTATTTAGTTTTGAGTAAAATCTCTTGATATTTTTAAAGAATTTCCCGTACTTAGTTTTCCTATTTATTTACATCCCGTAGAATCCTTCATTCCCTCTACATCGAGTGCTAGACATAGACACTCTTGTTTCTTTTATAACACCAAAAACATTGAAATCCTACTATATTATAAAGGCGAAATACTTAAATAAATCAATAGTTATAGTTTTTAAATCAATGTTGCAAGGATTAAAGGTATTTTAGTTGACTAAAATATCTTTATATTTTCACCTAATTTCCCGCAGTTTTCTATTTAGCCCAATCAACATCCATAAATTGTATAACCATTATAAATTATTTCTCATGTATTCCTTTACGACTTCAAGCCAACGCTTTTTTTATTGATTCCGAATCCTTTAGTCCTCTACGTTGAGTGCTAAACACTCTTATTTAAAAGAAACAAGAGTATGTCAAAAACGACAACAAAATACAGTTAGTCTGATCCACAAAGTTGTAATAATAATGTTAGCCTTACACCATCTGGGCTTAGTTAGAAACGACAAGTCGGAACACGTTCCCCCAAGGCAGATGTTTGTTACAAAAAATCTTTTGTACAAATATCCGTCGAGATCTTTTCAAAGTATTTATCATGTTTAAAAAGAGTTTTGTGGGTTTTTTACCATACCCGGTGTTAAATAGAACACACACTAACTGTTTTGATTGCATTTAAGATTTGATTGATGGGCTTTTTTAAGCATAACTAATTATTGTTACAAAGGAGAAATGATCGTTTCTTAATGAACAAATGTGAAATGAAATATCAAGTTATACGTTTTACAGTCACTAGAACACCAAATACCACGTCATTAACAACTTATAATGTGTGAATCGAAATTCATAATACAATATTAGTTTACCAAAAATATATATCCTCTTTCTTAACTCATTATTGGAATTGCATTCAACCATAGAACAACTGTCAGTCAGTTTTTAGCTTGCCGCTAGAAAACCGCGAAGAGCCTGCGCAGAAGTTGGGGATACGCTAGTAAAACGCCAATAGGAATCTAAGAGTGACTTTATCCATCAGTGTTTTTGATATTCCTTACTAATGCAATGCTTCCTTTGTCCACAGTTCTGGGAGATCATATCTGAGGAGCACGGCATCGACCCCACCGGCGTGTACCGGGGCACCAGCGACTTACAATTGGAGAGAATCTCCGTCTACTACAATGAGGCCTCTGGTATGTATCTATAAAAGCGCATAAATATCCCACAGCAGGGCACGGGCCTCCTCTACAATCGAAAGTACGATTGACAATGGTTAGACCTTATAGTCTACCACGCTGGCTAATAAGTGTTGGCGGACTTTACATACCATAGATTTTTTAAATTTCTATGGTATGGTATATGGCCTTACCCCTCTCAATCGTACTCTCGATTTTAGAGAAGGCCCGTGCCCTGCAGTGGGACGTGTAAAGTCTGATACCGTGAGATTTGGACTATGTGTGTGATTAATGACCGCACTTAAAGACATCTTAGACGACTTAGATTGTTCCTTGGTATAGATTCTCTTCGTCAAATATAAACTAAGTAATGATTTTATTGACATTAAATGTCTTTGATTCCGGCAGGATGAGACTTAGTAATTTAATGGTAGCATCTGAAAGCGTGTCTCTAAAACAACTAGAATTATAGATAATTACCTAGATATAGATAAAATGCATCTTTTTTTCACTACGCTTTCTGTCACGCGACGCTTTCAACTTTCGTTTGTTTTAACAACCCAAGTAATTACTTACAAGTGAATAATTAATATTTAAGCTAAATTTCACATTTTCTAGTAAACTTAACATCTAATGTCTAAAAATGGCAAGTGCTATGCTTAGTAGTAATAAGTTTTATTGGATCTCTTGTTTAGGAGGCTTGCATTGAGGCGAGCGAGATCTCCTCTCAACATGATTTAACTAATTTTCGTTTATATTATTGATTAGCGGTTTCTTATAAATAAGGGGGAAGATATTAAAGAGAGTAAACTTATCGCCATGCCGAGCGCAAATTATGCTATGCTATTTGAATAACGCCTGAAATCTTTCGTCTCTTCTGTCTTAGTCCTAGGAATTACAATGCTAATTATTCTTGGCTTGTTTAATAATTGTCTTGAGACCTTACTTTATTTTACGACTGCTCTCATCCCTGACGTCACTCATTTAGTATTCACAATAGTTTCACTATGCACGCGTTTGTCAATCTAAATGCTACCGTTGCCTAATCTCAAATCCCGTGTAACGTTGATTAACTTAATTGCAAGTGGCATGTCCCACAATTGATTTAAATTGCTTTGAAACGGCCAACGACCTCTCGGTATGAAGAGGTATCTACTAGGATCATTACGACTTGGTTGTATGGAACTTTCTAGAACCTTTAAGCGAGATTTATTATTTGAGGTGTATTTCTAAGACCATAGGTAGGTACACAAATGAATGAAGAAAAATGTAGTGCGTGGTGGCCTGTTGGTAAACGGACCAGACGCGGCTGCCAACATGTTCACGGTGGTCGCGGGTTCAAATCCCAGGGCACACCTCTGACTTTTCGGAGTCATGTGTGTATTGAAAGTTAATCACCACGCACTAAAACGGTGATGGAAAACATCGTGAGGAAACCTGCATACCATAGCGGTTTACAAGAATTTCAATGGTATGTAAGTCCGCCAACCCGCACTAGGCCAGCGTGGTGGACTATATGGCTTAACCACTCTCAATCGAACTGTCGATTGTAGAGTAGGCCCGTGCCCTGCAGTGGGACGTATATGGGCTGATACAGATACAGATACAAGCACACAAATATAGTCCTGACTCAATAACTCATGGTACCAAATGTAAAAATCTTGTGTAATCATCAGAAACATAGAGTACCTATTTATAGGTAACGCTAGGTAACGCTGTTACTTCAAAAACGTAAATATGTATTTACCATTTAAACACGCCGATAGGAATAAAAATCGTCGCTTTTTATGCAACATTTTTAGTTGCAGTGTGTCTGAAGTCACTTCGTTTCGGCTTCGTTTTCGGTAGCAGTTTTGATATACCCTTTATTAAAATGGTCTCGAAACAGATTTTTGGTATAAACTTCATACAAATGATGAACAGTATAAGACAAAAGCATTGAAGTTATAAGTAAATGTACTAGCCACCGGGCCGCTTCGGTCCGTCGCGTCGATTAACTGCCAATGTACAGTTACTTGCGGCCTGCGTTATGCATTTATGCCTACATTCCGCCATTGCTGAACGTTAAATATTAGAATATTTTGTCATAGTCATAAAGCAGTTTTGATAGAGATAGAAAAAATTGTAGATTTGGTCATGCAAGCATTAAACTGAATGACAATGTTTTAGGAAATACCTTTGGCCAGTTCTGTTTAGGATCTAAAAACCGAATACAGTGGCCAATCCACAGTGTTCTCCTTGGATCTATGAATTAATCTTGTCAAAAATTTTCACCATTTTGTTTGCGCTAGATTCAAATTCATTTTATTATGTTCCGTAATCCCAGGGAATTGCTATCAGGATACTGTTATCTTTTAGTATAATAAGAGCTTAGATTATCCAAGTTAGTTTTTTTTTTTTTTTTTTTTTTTACTTTATTGGTTTATCAGCAGTTGTTACAATATTACATGATCGCTGTACGTTATTCCACTTATATATGTAACATATATTTATGTCTCTAATTGTACAACTATTTAAGATAAACACGACATGCATTAGGTGTAGTCAAGTTAACAATAAAAAAAAAACTATATTAAGAATGGGTAGATACAAAAAGAAAAGAAAAAGTGAACATTCCAAATTAATAATAAAAAAAACAAAAAAGGTAGGGCACAAATAATAATAGGATTATGATCATAATATTATGTTGTTTACACTGAATGGCTTATACATAAACAAATCAGTACTAATAATATGAAAGGTTTCTTAGTCGCAATATGATTTTCCGAAACGTATGCTCATTAGTGAAAAATATATCTAAGTTATTACTGCAATTGTTATACAGTCTGCATAGTCGTGGAACCGGTGAGCTACGACCCATGACGGTCCTATATTTTGGCGGTGAAAGAATATTTTTAATAATTTTACGTGGGTAGTTAAATGGGACACTAAGTTTGAATTCCTTTAGTAATTGTGAGCAATCGACAGAATTACGGAAAATTTTAAATAAAAACATCAAATCTAGTACATTTCTACGTTGCTCCAAACTGACCATATTAAATCGTTTTAATCTAGCGTCATATGATTTTATCGCCTTAGCTTCTCCCGCTGCAAATACTAAATGCTTCAGAAATCTTTTTTGTATTCTCTCAATATTGAGTGCATGAGTAGCGTAATGGGGTCGCCAAACTACCGAACCATACTCGAGGACGCTCCGTACTAAGGTGTTGTATAAAATAATTTTGGTTGTAGAACATTTGAAAGGTTTTACATTTCGAATCACAAAACCTAACGCTTTAGATGCTTTATTTACAATGTTGTCTATATGTTGCACAAATGTTAGTTTATTGTCTAATATGATACCTAAATCCCTTATTGTATCAACTTCCCTTACATTCGATCCATTAATTGTATATTTATATTTGATTATGGAACAACTTGATTTACGATGGAAATTTATATGGAAGCACTTTTTTGAATTAAGAATCATTCTATTTTTACAACACCAATCCACAACACTATTTAAATCATTTTGAAGTGCAATAGCATCGGATATAGTTGTAACTACTCTTAAGAGTTTTAGATCGTCTGCATACAGGAAGGGAATAGAGTTTTGAATACAATTTGGTATGTCATTGATAAATACATTAAAGAGAACAGGGCCAAGGTTAGAACCTTGGGGCACCCCAGATGTTATAGGAAATTTTACTGATTCGAAGCCATTAACAACAACATAAAATTGCCTATCCTCGATGTATGATTGTAACCACTTCAGTAAAGATACTGTAATTCCCACTTCAGCTAGTTTGGACAAAAGTAAGTCATGAGGCACTTTGTCAAAAGCTTTACTAAAGTCAGTATAAATTACGTGAGTTTGTTTTCCGGTGTCTAGAGGTTGCGTTATATATTTTGTAAAAGTAACTAAATTCGTGCTGGTTGATCTACCCCTGATAAAGCCATGTTGATGATCGGTGATGTGAGATTTTAAATACTTTTGCATTTCTGAACAGACTATCGATTCTAGAATTTTACTAAAAGCATTGAGAATTGAAATAGTTCATCAATATATTTTCCAAAAATATAGGGAGAGTCGTGAAGTAATTACACATCAAACATTTATTTCATATTTTTGTCTATTTGTATGTTCCCTTGTGCGCGCTTCACATCCCTCATTAAATTAAAGATTCCTGAAAAGTATAAAGCTTCTGACTAATCTATAAAGTGGTCTGAAGGTTATCCAAGTGCAGTTAAACTGTAGACAAGGTTCAATGACCTCGTGGCCGCGCTCTTGCCATTGTTGCGTGCTTTTGGTAATTGCACCCGTGACTCGCGAGTCGCGACCGTGAATTTAACTGGTTGTAGAAATAAAGTAGACAGACCTTTGTGTTTTTCACTTTTTTTTTTATTTCATTTCGTTGCTAGTATCGCTGTCACTATTAGATTACATTTGAAAATCGAATATTATTATTCGAAATAGAAAAAAAAACAAAAAAAAATATAGTGGAATTGAGAATTAATATTTTGACGACATTTATTTCTTTTTTGAATAATGTTCTCAATTATACATGCTACACCCATCTAACTCTATGGCATATAATAATGCCCTAATGTAGTCATAACAAGTCCTCCCCTTGTCCCACAGGACTTGAGTCATCCGCCCTAATGCAATCTTGATTTTGATTACTATGACTCATCCATACGTGACCTGTTTGACTAAATTAGGGTTTAATATTTTTTACGTTTTATAAACTTGAGTCTGGCATGCGACCAAACAGCTAATGGTGAATGAAAGTTATATTGTAGATGCAATGCCTCTTAAAATGGGAGAGGTAAGTTAGGGAAAACGGAAGACAGAAAGAAAGAACATATAGGAATTCCGGCAATCTTACTCGCCGAATGAAATACGACAGCAAAATTGTCGGTACACGACGTTTTCTATGAAACAGTGGTATTTTTTATTATATATGGCAAGACGAGCATGCCATTCGCCTGATGATAAGCGATACGACCGCTCATGGACAGTAGCAATGCTTGGCATTATACTACACTCACCTTACTTAGACGTAAGATGTTAAGTATCAATATTAATAAATATATTCAGGAGTATTTACCGATAAGCAAAATGTTTTTTATAAGATGACTGGCAGAATTTATGCATGCTATTATTATATAGAAATCCACATTGTGAGTTTCACACCAATCCTAAATGTCACAAGTCATAGTCAACGGGAAATACGTGCAAAGAAGCAGGTGTAGGCATTTATAACAATCAACAAAATGCACTGTAATCTATAATTTCCTTTTTGCATGGGAAAATGACTGAACTGCAATTGATAGGAGCGTAGTGCTATCCATATTTTTTTTTTATTATTCTATTGGTTAGTATCAAACAGGTCACCGGTTGGGTTATCATCGTCCTCCCATGAACATCCACCACACTTCGATCATCGATTTGTTGCACGCCCATCAAATCGGGAGGGGAGTGGGAAGGAAAAAAGGATAAGACGAGAAAAGGTGTATAAAGCATAAGGATATTTGGGGTGGATTCTAAATTTAAGTTAATATTATTATCACCTTTACAATAGCACCTCACGAAGTTCGATTTTCTTATTGACCCATCCCTCCAACCATCCCTTCTTCGAAAATCGGTGATGTATTGTATAATACGACTTAGATGTTGCTAAATATACGTGTGTTTGTTTGCAGTTGCGACGGCGGAGAGCGGCGGCAAGTACGTCCCCCGCGCCATCCTGCTCGACCTCGAGCCCGGCACCATGGACGCCGTGCGCTCCGGCGCCTACGGCCAGCTCTTCCGCCCGGACAACTTCGTGTTCGGCCAGTCCGGCGCCGGCAACAACTGGGCCAAGGGCCACTACACCGAGGGCGCCGAGCTCGTCGACGCAGTACTCGATGTAGTGCGCAAGGAGTGCGAGAACTGCGACTGCCTCCAGGGCTTCCAGCTCACACACTCGCTCGGCGGCGGCACCGGCTCCGGTATGGGCACACTCCTCATCTCCAAAATCAGAGAAGAATACCCCGACAGAATCATGAACACATACTCAGTCGTACCATCCCCCAAAGTGTCGGACACCGTCGTCGAGCCATACAACGCCGTCCTCTCCATCCACCAGCTAGTCGAAAACACAGATGAAACCTACTGCATAGACAACGAAGCCCTCTACGACATCTGCTACAGAACCCTTAAAGTTCCCAACCCCACGTACGGAGATCTGAACCATCTTGTCTCGCTCACCATGTCCGGCGTGACCACCTGCCTCAGGTTCCCCGGCCAGCTGAATGCGGATCTCCGCAAGCTGGCGGTGAACATGGTGCCCTTCCCCCGTCTGCACTTCTTCATGCCGGGCTTCGCGCCGCTCACGTCGCGCGGCAGCCAGCAGTACCGCGCGCTCACCGTGCCCGAGCTCACCCAACAGATGTTCGACGCCAAGAACATGATGGCGGCCTGCGACCCGCGCCACGGCCGCTACCTCACCGTCGCCGCCATCTTCCGTGGCCGCATGTCCATGAAGGAGGTCGACGAGCAAATGCTCTCTATTCAAAACAAGAACAGCAGCTTCTTCGTGGAATGGATCCCTAACAACGTGAAGACCGCCGTGTGCGACATCCCGCCCAAGGGCCTGAAAATGTCGTCCACCTTCATCGGAAACACGACGGCCATCCAAGAACTTTTCAAGAGAATATCAGAGCAGTTCTCCGCTATGTTCAGGCGCAAGGCTTTCTTACATTGGTACACTGGCGAGGGCATGGACGAGATGGAGTTCAATGAGGCTGAGAGCAACGTCAACGACTTGGTGTCGGAGTACCAGCAGTACCAGGAAGCCACCGCCGAGGACGACACGGAGTTCGACCAGGAAGACATGGAGGAGCTGGCGCAGGACGAGCACCACGACTAGACTGTATGTACCCCCGCTGCGGCTCTCGTGGTACAAGCAATGTAATTAAGGCGCCTTCCGCAGCAGGGACCAATCCTTTCCTCGCTAGAGATGCTGTCTCTCAACAAATATTTGTATTTCTCAACGAAATTAGAGGCTAAGTCGCGTGCATTTTATTTTTTCAGTTATACCAAAGCGTCCATTACTGGAGCAACGAACAAATTTTAACCACGATTCTTTTTCACGCGATGTCGCACTGTGATCCGTCAATAACTTTGACGCGTGTCTTAGAGTGCAAATAATTGATAAACAAAAATATTTTATAATATTGAATAGTATTATATTCGAAGTCTGTTTTTAATGAATCTAGAAATTTAAGAAGTCAGAACTTAATAAGGAACGTACCAATCTGTGCATTTCTTAGCTTAAGTTATTATTGTCTTGTATGCTTTTATAATTTATAATTAAATGTTTTAAAAAGAACGGAAGTTTTATTATTCTCTTATAGTTATGCCTTTACATCCACTCATATAAAACAAGCAGTGGGTTGTTAGTAAATTAATATTTTACACTTATTGTTGCCTAAATTCCTGTTTCGGTGGCATTAACAACGCTTTAACACGAAACGTGCCTGAATCACTGTTTTTATAGTCATTCCTACAGTTACCTTGGCTTGTAACGTTCTGTACACACAAAACCTCTTTTGACCTTGGTTGAAACTTGACGTTATTTGAAACAAAAAGTTATTAGCTATTGTGGTGTGGTGTGGACTCAAGTTGCTACTGGTTGCTACAGGATATCTGTCTATATCTGCCCGTATACGTCCCACTGCATGGCACGGGCCTCCTTACAATCGAGATTACGATTGGGAGGGGTTAGGCCAAATAGATTGAAAATTGTAGAGAATACCTGTCTCTGATTTAAATTGACAATTTTTGATAGGTAGGTCCATAGATAATACACTTTATAGGGAAGTCTATTCATTACATGGTTCGCGCTTCAACACAAACACGGCAGAAAAACAGGTGAAATCTAGGATCGATTTTCATCAAGCCAGCTTGTCAGTTATCCATATCTAACCTAAGGATACTCTTTCTGGTCTAAATAGCAGCTAGGGGGGTTTTCATTAACGGCCGTTCTCTACATCCTATCTATCTTTAATTAGGGGTTAAACTGGCTACCATTATTATGTCGGATCAATGCTACACTTTATTAAACAAAGATAGACATATATATTTATCTCGCCTAGCTATCTATAACCATATGCACCATATCTATATTTTTGTATCTTTGTTAACTAAAACGTAAAATGCATCGAAATATCTAATGAAATCCCTAGTTAAAGACAGATAGATTATTGAGAACGGTTGTAAGCCAGCATTAATAAAGACACCCAACAGTCACACAATAGTCCTGACCCAAGGGTGGATCCAGCTTGCAAACCAAGGGGGGCATATAGTTCTCGCCAGAACACTGGGTATGATTTCAATACTCGAATTCGTAATAATGATTTTTTAAAGAGTTTTACAGCCGTGATTTGTCAACACACACACTTTTTTGCTTTATTTATCGACATACAAGGAATTTATTGCACTTATAAATTTTAAACAAGTTAATAATCATGACCCCCATGACCTCCCCCCGGGTCCTCCACTGTCCTGAACCCACACTAAGACTGAGTCTTGTGTCGTATATCAGAATCTACGAGATATTTTCTGGTCCTAACACCCATACAATATTTTGTACCGCGTGGTTTCTATGAGTGACGAGCGATGAGTAAAGCAACCTATTCTAGTATGATGATGGTGCTGGCAGTTATATTAAGAAGAATAGAATAAAGATTTGAATACGGAGATGTCAATGACTGATGAGAAGAATAGCGAGTCGAATGAGAATTCCACTGTGATTGTTCACGAATAGATATTGTAGGCATTTAAATATGTGAGCTGTATGGTTGAGAGCCGTGTGATAATGTATATCATGTTGGATAACTAAATTATTTAATAAAAAAATAAAAACCGGCTTCAAAAAAAAAAGAAACTATAAAGTAAAATAATATTAATAATTGTATCACTGCAAAGAAAAAAAAAATATCTATTTCATTTAACATATTCATACATACATAAACATAAACTCACGCCTTTTTCCCTGAAGGGGTGGGCAGAGGTGCCAGGACACCCACATTTCGTCTTGTATGTTCCGTCCCACAATGTGATAGGTGGCGAGCTTATCGCCATATCGGACACAAATACCTGACTCTGGGCTGATAATGAATAGAAAAATCCAATATTACTTTGCCCAACCCGGGATTCGAAACCGAGAACTCAGCTTTGTAAGCGTACCGAAGTACAAATACGTCACCGAGGCAGTCATTGTACATGTTGATTAAATTAATTATCGACTTGACTAGCCAACAAATAAAAATATATGCGTAACATAATGAAGGCGGGTCGCCAAGTACCGCCATTATTTTTATAATTTTAAACAAAAAATAAAACATTTAAAAAACACTTGGATATTCAAATAAAATGACACAAATAATACACAAATAACTTTAATATTCTCTTTATGTTTTACGAGTTACTAGCAGTTTACACTACGATTATTATGTACAATATAATTTGAACACAATTCATTTTAACTATTTACAACACGGCTCGAAAATAAAATAGGTACCTTATATAAGACTATTATTTTCGTCGCTACAAAATTTAACAACTTTGTTCTATGAAAACAAGTTTTTAAATACTCCTCATCAGAAAAATCGAAACACTTTGCAAGTTTTTGTTTTGGAAGGATTAACAGAACATTGTATATATTTAGGAATATATTTCAAATCTTCGTTTAGTAGTAAATAATATGAGGTTTTTATATCGTAATGTTGACATACATAAACTCACGCCTTTTTCCCAGAAGAGGTAGGCAGAGGTGCCGGGGCGCCCACATTTCGCCAGTACGTTCCGTCCCACAATGTGAATAGTAGAGCCTATCGCCATATCGGGCACAAATTCCTGACTCCGAGCTGATACTGAATAGAAAAATCCAACTAATAATAATGTTGACGTTCTAATTTAAAATTGAAATACACATTTTTCTGATAATTCTTACAAAACAAACTATTACAAAATATTAGCAAAGTTTCATATTTTCTAGTATTTTTTCTGATGATCAGTATATATTCCGATAAATGGTCTTATTCATACAGTTTATAAACCAATTTTAGCTATCATATACTCTGTTTTCTTCACTCAAACTGTCATTCGAAAGGGACAGGACATCGATCATCGACATCGATAACTAAAACTGTCTAAGAATAAGGCAATATATCGATAATATTCCAAACATCAGTTAGTTAACTAAAAAATATTAAATTATATTCAAAGGTATAGCCACTGGATTTTTTATTAGTTATTATTTATTTTGTTTGAAAATATTGATTTTTTATATGACATGTATTTTAATTTCCAATTACTATAAATTGTAGCGATCGTATTTTAGAACGTCATTATGTCTCAAATACTGCAGTAAGTGGCAAGTGCAGTCAGATGGGAAACATTACTTTTTTTAAAGATATGGCTAATGTCGTCAAATTAGACGTCCCATTTTTATAGGCCATCTTTTGCCTACCATTATTTTTATGTATGTAATTTAACAGAAAAATAAATAATAGTTGAAAACAAATAATTCAATCAGACTATCATAAAATATTTTGTATTGAATAATTGAGAAATTAAATAATTTGACACTAATTTTGTATGTACAACACCACAATAATTTGAGGTCTACGAAAATGGACAATAATATTGTATATTCTAGAATATTGTAAAAATGGCATCAACTAACTGAATTTTCTTTGACTGCACACAACGTCTGTTTATTGTCCCGAGTATTTGGTCATTTTGTAAAATTAAGGAACCGAATATAAATGCATGCGATCTATTATAACTATTTACAATTATTAACATATTTAATATAAGTATAGACTAACAACTGGCGCGCGACACTCATTCGAAGGGGGGAATCAGGTACTATTATCATATGAGTAAATAAATACATCCAACAGTATATAACATAGTCCTGACCCCGCGCTAAGATCGAGTCTTCAACTACGAGAGACTTTGCTCTCAAACAACCGAACCCGAAACAAATACCTGTGGATCACATAAATATTTGTTTCGGTGCGGGGATTGAACCCACCGCCTCTCGTTTCATAGCCGGCGTCAAATCAACTGTGACACGGTGGCGGTCATATAAAATAACGAACTCGCCACTAGATTTTTTGTGAGTCGAGATAGACTGCACGCATTCTGAACTCTATCAATTTGTATTGTCCTTTAATATGACATCCATCTCCCCTGGATTCCCCACACGAATTGTGTCGTGCGTCATTTTCCCAGTCTACAATATTTTTAATATAAATTAATTCGCAGTGGCACGGCGAGGTAGGAAGTTCATGATTATATTATACATATTTTATGTGTCCTTTAAAGTAAATATAATTTTAAATTGAAATGATCTACTTATGCACATCCTCAACCAACACAAGACAAATAAGGACATGTCTAATAATTCGTTAATTTTTTGCCTACCAAATGGGTAGGCTAGTACATTTTTTATTTTTTATAGCTACGAATGGCGAGACGAGCACGCCTTTCGCCTGATAGTGCAGTAGCAACACCTTGAATTACAAAGCAATGCTTGGCATTCCACTGCGCTCACTATCCTGATACATAAAATGTAACAATTAATATTTCACTATTCCCTTTCTTCTACGCTCGCCTTACCACCGCTCGTGTACTATCAACAAGTGAGTTTCTTAAACATACAATCCGCTAAGAGATTCAATATTTTACGGACATAAAGCTAACAAAATTATTCAATTTAATAATAAAGGTATTGCAATGAAACCTCTTTTGAAGAAATTAAAAAAAAAAAGACGCCGAGGAATTTTCTTGTTTGATTTCTCAACTAGAACACATTCTGAAGTAGTGATAGTATTCTGCCGTGGCTATCAGAGAAAGATATATTAGTTTTATAATCAACATCTAATAAGTCCTATTGACAAACATAATATTATGTTTATTATATTATTATGTTATAGTATTAATAATAAACATAATGTGCAGGTACAATTAAATAGATTATAATTATTAATACATTACAATACCTCCATTAAATAAACTAAAACAAGACATTAAGTAGCCGACTTATTATGCTGTCATTTTATAAAGCTCCCAACCGGTCCCTTGACATTATTTTTACTTAACCTATTTCATCTGACTGCTGTGTAAATATACCCCCTATACCTCCACAATTCGCGCTTAAAAAATTATTCGTTAAATTTAGATTTCGTTTTTATTTCATATCAAAATCAAACACAGGAAATCCATCAACCTAGTTCTTTGGTAGGCAGGTAGGTTTGTAGTTCCTTGAGGAAGGCCTATTTTCAGCAGTCTTCGTGTGTTGTAATGACAGCTATAAGTCGCTAATTAAATGTCCGCGACTCAAAATGCTCAAATATACTTAAATACTATATACATATGGCAACATTACAATTACAATTTGTCTCTTCGACTTTTTTTCTACTTAGTAAAGTCTTAGTTATCGTCAATATATTTGTATTATTTTTATCCCTTCAGCATTCTTAGTAACACTATTTATTTTAACAGAATTTATCCCATCTCTAAATGGGGTGGACAAGACATGATTTTTAACACATTAAACAAAAAAAAAATTATCATTAATGCTGAGACGAGCATGTCATTCGCCTGATGGTATGCGATACGACCGCTCATGAACAGTAACAAAACCAAACGAATGAATTACAAAGCAATGCTTGGCATTCCACTGCGCTCGCCATCCTGAGACATAAGATGATAAGCCTCAATATGTCCAGTAGTTACTCTGGCTACAACTATATGTGTAATTAGTTACAATTTACAGAGTTAAATAGGGGATCTTTTATACAGAAGTCATTTTGTAAGTTAATTTTAGAATTCTTTCATTGCAATCTTTTTAAATACAACTGTTAAAGAACTACTAAAAATGCTGAATATGACAAAAAATAGACAAATACCAAGTAGAATCATAAATTACTACGTATTTATTTGCCCTTATCTTATTGTTATTCCTCATAGTTTCGGATTTGGCCATACACGGCAAAAATCATCTGTTTATCTAGCTTTGTTTATTGAAACAAAAATACCTAGATACAAATTGGTAGGTATTTTAACTTCTTGTCTAGTATAGATTATAGAGACCTGTCGCTAATCTGACCTAAAGGCTTCACAAATTGGATTTCATGTGATTATTTTGGTTTGCTCACAATGTTTTACCTCACTGTTACAATATAACTACATATATACACTTATAATATGTTTCTATACATTAAATGTACATCTTTACAATACTATTCGGCACTTTTGTGGCTATACTATTTATTAAGATTTCCGAGTCGACAAACCTAAATCATTTTTACAATACTTATATTTGAAAATTAGTAATACAGGCTGTATCAAGACTGCTACCGAAAACGAAGCCGGGTGGTAGTTATAGTGACTACAGACACAATGCACTAACAATTTCGCAAAAATAAACGACATTTTTTTTGTGATTTATTAAGTAGCATCCTATTTAGGTGGTAAATTGATAGTTTTTGCTAAAATAACAATTTAAACCCTTGCGTGCTACAGCGTCTTTAAAAATCAAAGGGTGTACATTTTTATTTTAGGAAAAACTATGTTATTAACATCCAAATACGACGAAAGCTAAAAATATAACAAAAGAAAACATGGCTTTTTGTAACATTTTTAGTAGCATTGTGTCTGTAGTCACTAAAACTACCACCTGGCTTCGTTTTCGGTCGCAGTCTTGATATACCATGTATAATGCGCTTATTCTATTACAAAATTTTGCCCAAATTTATACATTGTTTAATATTAATTATTATGGTAAATTAGGCCATTTTTTCTAAATGTAAATTCCATTCTCTCATTAGTCTCAAAATCTGAGTTTTGTAAAGACGAAATAGGTTTGACGGCTTAAGAAATCTTATCCTATATTATGTATAAATGTTCAAATGTACAAAGTGTTACTATTAATTTTATTTACGTGATGTTTTTCGTCGCTTAGCTTTGACTTTGATTTTATTCAAGGTTCGGGGTTCGATCCCCGTGCAGGTAAATATTTGTAAGAACTTTTCAGTCTGTGTTTGTGCTTGTACGTTATTCTAATATTGGACATGTTTTTTATAAATGGAAATAATGTTCAGTCTAGCGCATACCATGTTTCTCTGAAACATAAAAATGTGTACCATCTGAGAATCAAACCAGCACAACATTCAGTCTATACACTCAACCACTAAACCCACGGAACTGATCAAATATTACAAAATATTCTGATTTTTACTCGTGATGTTAGCTAAGCAACGATATACTATTCCTTACAAAATTATGTCCATTCTGGGCCATATATTTCAACAATGCCCAGTTTCTTGGGTGACAAGTGTAAATTTAATATTTGGGAGTATATTATAACTACGAAATCGTTAATTATTATTCTAATATAAATGTCGTACTGGGCAACACTCGATCCCATCGTGTGCGTAAATAAATTTAACAATATAAGTGGGTGATTGCATTCGTATCAACCGCTTCTGTAGGTCCTTTATTTACTTAAGTTCATAAAAGTATTGATGGATAAAAATAAACATTCATTTTAAAAATTAATAATTATTAAGATTTTATATTGTATCCACCCAGACGGCCTTTCACATTTGAGAGACTTGTACTGTACTGTGTCAGCCCTTATACAGGGCACGGGCCTTCTCTACAATCGACAGTACGATTAAGAGGGATTAAGCCATATAGTCCACCACGCTGGTGGACTTTTACATACCACAGAAATTCTTATTCGCTATAGTATTTTCTCACGATATTTTCCTTTACCGTTACAATGTCTGATGATCGACTATAACAGACCTACCTAATGATCAATTTAAACTGATCATTAAAAATGCAAATACACAAGTTATTTCCTCATATTTTCATTCACCGTTACAACAGATGATGACTAACTATAAGAGACCTATCTTACTGGTCAATTTTAACCGATCATTACGAATGCAAACACCCAATAAATATGATAATTACACTTCACCATCACACGGAGACCTCGTTGTCGTCGTCCAGTTGTATTGAATTGTCTTGCGCGGCCAGTTTGAGCAACGTCTTCTTGATGCGCAGGGCTGGCAGACGAACTGAAGGGTTCTGGTGCCAACACTCACGCATCAGCGCCGCCATACCCATCATAGTCTGTGGAGAAATATTAATTTTATATAATAATCAAGAGGAGTTATAGTTAACGTGACCATATATTTTTTGTGCCAGAGCGGGACATCAGTGGAATTAAATAATAAAAATAATAAAGTTTTTAATGTTTTACAAGTTTTTATCATAGAATATTGAATAACATAAAATAATAATAAAATGGTATTTTGTATTTCGGCTGAACAAATTGTTTCAAACCATCGGATTTGGTTCTTAGATTTGTGAAACTCAATACATGATTGAATGAATCAAAGTAACTTTTTTTACGAAAGTAAAGTTTTTACGAAAGTGTTGGTATAATACAACCTAACGGTTTTCGGTAGTAGTTCGGTAAAGAATTTCGAGCGAGAAATACATTTTAAATTATTGTTTGGTCTGTTTGCAAGAGCGGGACAATGTCGACTTTGCTGGGGACACCGGGACAGACTTCCTGAAAGCGGGACTGTCCCGCCTAAAGCGGGACGTATGGTCACGTTAGTTATAGTACATGTAGAAACTGATAAAAATCGACGGATGCGAAAAAAACGTCTGGAATATTCCTTTCGCCTAAAACTAAAATAATGCTGGTGCAAACCTTAATCCTACCCTTAATCGACTACGGTGATGTGTGCTATTTTGACCTGAATGCAGATCTGCTCAACAAACTCGACCGCCTTTTAAATAACTGCATTCGATTCATCTTTAATCTCCGTAAGTACGACCACATATCATCTTACCGCTCTAAACTAAAGTGGCTACCTATTCGTCAGCGACGTACATTGCGTGCTCTTACAACACTCTTTTCTCTACTCATTTCCCCCTCTCCACCTACTTACTTAATATCCCACTTCCGTTTTCTCTGCACCAACCATGATAGGAATCTTCGTTCTTCTACTAATCTTTTGCTTTCATGTCCCTCTCACAGTTCTGATTTTCTCCATTCTTCATTTCACATTCAAGCTATACTTCTATGGAATGCTCTCCCCCTTGAAATCAGGACGTCAACTACCCGTCTCAAATTTAAAATGAAGGTCCGTGAAATGCTGCTCAAAGAAGTTGCAGAATCCTCTCTATAGTCTCTTGTATATATATATATATGTATAATATTTTATTTTATATAGTGTATATGTGTATGTGTATATTTATGTATATATATTTGTAAATCGAATAATAATATATGTAATATAATTTTTAATTACTTGTATTTTTTCTCTTTATCCTTTAATTAAGTATTCGTACACCTACTACAGCTCATCTCTGCATCACCTAAAGGTCGACTGGGAGAAAATGCCACAGGCATTAAGTCCGCCTTGTATACATTTGTATATGAAGCTTAATAAATAAATAAATAAATAAAATATTCATTTTGCTATCAGTTGTGTTACATTATATTTTTGACGGGACAACGTCTTAAATTAGGTTGCGGCTGGGAGTCACTTATGAAAAAGTGTAACGCCCGGTAACGTTACGATGAGTCACCGAACGAGAGAGAGGCCCGCCGAATGCCTTGCGTCTCTCTCCCACTCAACTATGATCGGTCTGCCGCGCGCGCAGCACTAGAGAATTAGACGCATTGAATCGGCGCATGCTTGTGTCTCTGTCTTTGTCTTTCTCGAACGTTCTTGGCGTTGGAAAAACAAGAAAGCGTCACAATACAAGTTCACACGTGTGGTTAAAGTATCGTCAGCTGTGTCTGTAGTGAAAATATGGAGTGCTTAGATTCGTCATTTATCATTTACAACAACTACAACAATAAAGGTAAATAATTGTACACTGATATTTCATTATCGTAAACTATGATTGATTTTCATAAGTGACTCCCACCCAGCCGCAACCTAATTTAAGACGTTGTCACGTCAAAAATCTTAATTCATTAAAATTAATTTGTATCTGAAGTGTTTAAGTACTCTTCTTCAAAACAACTAACTATACATTCAGTCTTTGGATGAATAGGACTCTGGGATTTTTAAACTATGATTAAGGCCGATAGTCTTGGTAATATTACTGGTGGTAGGTTTCTAATATGCGAGAGGCCGCTAGAGGCTATTTCTCCCGCCAAACAATAGCATAAATGCACTGCTGTGTTTCGGATTGAAGAACTTTGTAGCCAAAGTAATTACTGAACATACTGAGACCAAACCATCTTATGTCTCAGGATGGCGAGCGCAGTGGAATTCCAAGTATTGCTTGGTAATTCAAGGTATTTTTTTATTCTGTATCAGCCCATATACGTCCCACTGCAGGGCACGGGCCTACTCTACAATCGAGAGTACGATTGAGAGTGGTTAGGCCATATAGTCCACCACGCTGGCCTAGTGCGGGTTGGCGGACTTACATACCATATTATTATTTTTTTATAAATCGCTATGGTATGCAGGTTTCCTCACGATGTTTTCCTTCACTGTTTTTAGTGCGTGGTGATTGACTATCAATACACACATGACTCCGAAAAGTCAGAGGTGTGCCCTGGGATTTGAACCCGCGACCACCGTGAACAGTGGCAGTCGCATCCTGTCTATTTACCAACAGGCCACCACACACTTATTATATTTTTTATTAGGTTTCTGTTTAAGGTAGGTTTGTAACATTTGGAAATAAAAACACTTATATTGAACTCGTAGTAGTTCCATAGAACTTGTAGGCGAAAAAAACTCCTCTCTTTTGCTTGGTCATCTTTAACGAATGAAATTGATAATTAAAATAGGTTTCAAATAGGACAGTCAGCATTAAGCAGCAGCATAGTGGCTTACCCTTTAAGAAAGAAAGAAAGAAAGAAAGAAAAGAAAAGAACGCACATACTACATAAATTAAGATACAGAAATAAATAAGTATTTACTGACCGGATGATCAGACTGCGGCGGATCAGGCCTGACCTGCTCGACGGCCACAATCTTTCTCATATCGTCGAAGGAGGGGTCTGCTGGCACGAGCGGGTGGTATGGCGGGTGGTAGGGCGCGTGGTAGTGGTGCGGGTAGTGCGGGCGCAGCGCCACGCGCCGGCACACCTCCCACATCACCAGCGCCAGCGCGTACACGTCGCAGCGCTGGTACGACTCCAGCCAGTCGGGGTTCATGCTGCAATTTCAACACGTTATTAATACTTATCTTTAATGTCTTGGCCTCTTTAGGCTAGTCAATGTCAATATAACCATTACAACATATTCATCCATATTTTGTTAAGTTAGACTGGCACAAAATGCCTCAGACATTAAGTCCGCCTTCATATAGTATTGTTTATAAAGCATAAATAAAATAAAATACATAAATATAATGAAAGCCTCAATGTTAACAGAACTGGGATTAATTAAAAAACCTTACGTTTGGCCCATCGGTAGGTGGACGTTTAAGTAATTATGACATGAACTGTTTAATTTTTTTATTATTGCTATGAATGGGTAGACGAGCATGGCGTTCGCCTGATAGTAAGCGATACGACCGCTCATGAAAAGTAACAGAACCAAACAACACCTTGAATTACAAAACAATGCTGGGCATTCCCCTGCGCTCACCATCCTGAGACATAAGATGTCTCAATATGTACTCTGGCTGCAATATCCTTCAATCCGAAACATAATAGTGCATTTACTAGTATACCTCTGGTCCAGCATCTCGGGGCTCATGTACCGCTTGGTGCCCTGGCGCGGGTTGGCGTGGTGCTGGTTGCCCGCGATGTGCGCCTGCGTCAGCGCCAGCCCCAGGTCCGCGATGCAGCACTCGCCGTTCATCTTCACCAGGATGTTCTTCGTCTTTATGTCCCGGTGCGCTATGGCTGGCTTACCCTGGAAAGGTTGGCTTATTTAGCAGTGGCTATTGGAGTATTCTCTTTATTTTAGGATTTTACTGTCTGGTATCAACTTTAAATGTATAAAAAATATTAATTTAATAATGTCACACCAGTATCTTCGAATTGGTTGCCAAAAATAGCACTTTAAATTGACACCAACATTTCAACAACAGTTTTAAGATACAGTTTTAAGGCGAGACCTTTGATATAATTAAATTCCAATTACTCGCCACAACTCATTTTAATGATTCAAACATAAAATCCATACAACATGGACGATAGTACCAATCCCAGGGGGCGGGGCCCTATATATCACAGCTGTCACTGTTACGCTCTCACTAGACATTTGTCACATGCGAGAATCGAACCTACAGCCCCTATTTTTTCAACCGGTTCTGACCAACTGCATTATAGAGGCTGTCAAAACGTTCACGCGCAAATAAGTCAAAAATACCTTTCTAAATCACAAAATATTCCTCATATTTACAGTTACATAACTCATATATTCCTCATCTTTACATTCACATAACTCATTTAAAGAATATTTTATGAAATTACCTGCGTCCCATGTATCTGCGTGTGTAAATGCAACAGTCCGTTGACGGTGGACAATATGATGACCATCATCTGATGTCTTGTCAATGTGGTCCGGTTCAGATGCTCGTACAGCGAACCCAGCGGGTGGAAGTGGGTTATCAACCATAACTGTGAACAATAACACATTATTAACCCAATTTTGTACTATTTTTTCTTAAGTTACAAGTAGTTTATTGCTAAACATCTGTACCTATATCAGCCCATTACATCTCACTGCAGGGCATTGGCCTCCTCTACAATTGAGTGTACGATGGAGAATGGTTAGGTTAATAGTCCACCACGCTGGCTTAACGCGTTAGCGGACTTTTACATACCATAGAAATTCATACAAACCGCTATGGTATGCAGGTTTCCTCACGATGTTTTCTTTCACCTTTTTAGTGGGTGGTGATTGAATATCAGTACACACGACTCCGAAAAGTCAGAGGTGTGCCCTGGGATTCTTACCCGCGTACACCGTGAACATGTTGGCTTTATTTGTTTTTGCCACTGAGGATTTTACTGATGATGATGATGATGATGATGATGATGATGATGATGATGATGATGATGATGATGATAATGATGATGATGATGATGATGAGGGTGATGGTACCTGCGTGCAGCTGCCCCGGCTGGTCATGTCGCTGCCGATGTACGCGAGGATGTTGTCGTGACGCAGTAGCACAGTGCTGTAGATCTCTGTCTCTCGCCGCCAACTCGCTTCGTCGCGGGAGAAGAAGATCTTCACTGCAACGCTGTCCGCGTACCACGAGCCGCGCCACACTTCTCCGTACCGACCCTGGGACATATACACAGGTTAAAAAAAACCGGCAAATTGAGAACCTCATATGGGTTGATACAATGCAATACAATACTTCCTAATGACGACAAACATAATAATTGATGTTGTTATATGTATGAAATCAAATGAAATGTATTTATTGGTCAAGTAGGCAATTTAAGAGCTCTTATGTCAAGTCAATACACAAAGCACTTAATCTAACATAACATATTTTCTATTCTTAGGGCCAGTTTCATCATTTTTGGCACACATTTGTCAAATAAAATACAAAGTTCGTTTGCAAAAGTTCCAATTTTTTTATTTTATCTAGCAGATGAGTGTCAGATACCTATCAGGAACTGGTGAAACTGGCCCTTAAGATTATTTATATTAATTTCTTACTTTAATTATTTATTTCTTAGTTTTATTTGTTTATTGTATGAATATATGTTTATACCTTCCCGATGCAGTCATAGAGCGTGACCTGCTTGGCGAGCGTGCGCTGCACCATGAGCGGCAGGCCGGAGCCCGAGCCCGACGTGACGGAGCACTCCAGGTACTCGCGCAGCGTGGAGTCGCCCGCCGCCACCGCCACCACCCAGCCCGCAGAGCCCTCGCCCCCTGCACGTACATACAGTTATAACTTGCCAATAAACACTCTGTTTTTAGGGGCGCTAAGATCGCATTCAATATTAATATGGGCATCTGATATAATACGCCGGAAAATGTTTAGATACTTGTAGTCATCGCCCATATTTTTTTTCGATGAATGGCGAGACAAGCCTAATGGCGAGGCGATGCGAACTGATTGAACATGTTGCTAAAATAATGCAGTATGGCGTAAAACCTGATGATACAAACTCCTTGTGTATGTGCTTGCTCGTACACAAACAACACCTTGAATTACTAAACAATGCTTGGCATACCACTGCGCTCGCCATCCTGAGACATAAGATGTTAAGTCTCAATGTGTCCAGTAGTTACTCTGGCTACAATGTCCTTAAATCCGAGACACAAAAGTGCATTCAAACTACTGTTTGACGGGAGAAATAGACAATGCGGTGATACCCACCCAGGCAGCCTTTCATGTATGAGAGACCTACCACCAGTGAAGCCTTTCTGGAAAAAGGCGTGAGTTTACGTATGTATATTACACAGTATTAAAAATTTGGTTAAAAATAAATAATACAGTAAAAATACCTTCATAATATGGATTTGTAACGTGTGGGTTGTAGACATTTGATGAGAAGTAATTAGGATCCGCTCCTAATTTGTGAAGAGCGGCACGTGATACTCGAAGTCTGAAATAGGTTAATTAGAAATTATTTATTAGAAGAATACAAGTGGCAATGAACCATATTATTTGCAGACACATTTTACCAATTGATTTTTCATAAATACAAAAAACAATGTCGTGGTGCGATTTATAATTTGATTAAAATATTATTAGGAATTTGAATTTATTATAAATTTATTATATTTCTGCTATTGTTAATTGCCAAGCTTCAAGCTTGTTTATATAACTTGTGAAATGTTATTATCGACTTCAGTTGCTATTTGCGAATGCTATTGCTATTCATTCCAACACTAGAACTTATGGATATTGGTACATGTGTGTCTCACCGATGCATCCTCCTCACAACAAACACAGCGACACCTACAGTGGCGACTAACGCCATGGATATTGGTAATAGCATGTATGGTTCTCACCGATGACACTAGAACCTATGGACATTGTTAATAATATATATATGTCTCACCGATGCATCCTCCTCACAACAAACACAGCGACCCCGACAGTGGCCACCAGCGCGAGCATGGCGGCCGGCACGACGAGCCACAGGCGCCAGGCCGGCGCGTGCAGCGGCGTGGCCGTGGCGGCCGGCAGTAGCGGGAACTCGCCCGCGTTGCACAACGTGCCGCGGCAACACGTCACGTTCAACTGGCCCGCGTGACGCTTACGAACACTGCACACACAACGTACATGTTTGCTTCAGTGCACTTTAGCTTCAGTTGTATATTTGTATGTGTATGTATTTTTGTATGTGTATGTATTTTTGTATGTGTATGTATGTTTGTATGTGTGTATGTACGTTTGTATTTTTGTATGCTTGTGTATTTGTATGTTTGTTTGTAACTGACATCTTTAGCCGTGATTTGGACCCACTTTAAAAGGTCAGATTTCATTCAAACTTTGAAGATTTGTCGAGGACCGATGACAACAACATTACATTATCCAAAACCATCAGAAATTTATTTATTTTTTATAAGTCATGTGTGGGTAATTTACACACAGCTATTTTCCTTTGATACTTGCGTACCATAGCGTGTTTAAAAATAAAAGGGTGTACACTATTATTTTAGAGGAAACCATATTATTATCACCCAAATAAATTACAAAAATATTATAATTCTTGCAATTTTAGTTGCATTTTATATCTGAAGTCAATAAAACCCGGCTTCATTTTCGGTAGCTGTCTTAATTTACCCTATATGTATAATCAATTACATGGAGTCCCAGTGTGTAAGAAAAATAACATATATCTGATGTGGAGGACTCAAAAAAACATCTGCACCCAGGATTCTGGGACGTTAGTATTAGACAAAAGCTACGTAATGTCTCACCTCTGATGGTGGTTGGCGCGGCAGGTAAACTGGTAATGATCCCGGCGCGTGGAGCACCCTCGCGAATGCTGCAGCTCCCCATCAGACAGCCGGACCGAGGACTTGAAGCAAGAGAGTGCCTCTTCACAAACAGTGCCTCCTCCGGCAGTGCACTCTGCACCTTCACACTGATGGCATTTGTACCTGCAGGTGATCATACTGTTAGTACAACCAACAGACAAACATATAGTCAGATAGGGAATAAATAAATTTGCAAATGTCTCAAAAGAAGTAACTTCAATATAATTAAATACACCGAACAGTCATATACATTTGTATTTCTGAACCTAAATTAAGATCAATTAAGTTTTGTGAGTATAAGAAACTACGAGTGACTTTTCAGTCTCGCAAACACCTAGAGAAATATTTGTGGGTCATACAATAAACAATATTAACATTTACCTCTTGTGAAATTTCCTTTATATGAAGCATGGAAAAAAAAAACATATTATATTCATATCACCTTGGTAATCAAGGTACATAAATGTGAAAAACCACTACAGTTTTCTAGTTAAAAATTTAAAATAATTAAATCCTTATAGATGATATTGTTCAAATATCCTATCATAGTCACTGGATTCATTTTCTAAAGAACTACAGAGGAGTACTGGACATATTGAAACTTAACATTGTATGTCTCAGGATGGCGAACGCAGTGGACGTATTGCTTTGTAATTCAAGGTGTTGTTTAGTTTTCCTACTGTTTATGAGCAGTTGTATCGCTTACCATCAGGCGAACAACATGCTCATCTCGCCATATTTAGCAATAAAAAAATGCAAAAGATGCTATGAAATACTGTTAATATACCTCGGTTGGTGTACCATCATCTTTTCGAGAGTGACGGGGTCATCGATTCGTTGCTCATTAGGTCCCTGTGTGCTTCCTGATAACCCATCTTCTTGCAATGTGTCAATGCCAGGCAGAGCTGAAAGAAAAATAACCATTTTAACAACTACATGATAGGTATAGGTTTACTGGTGGTAGGTCTCTCATATGTGAGAGGCGACCGGTGTAGCTACCACCACAATGTCTATTTCTATCGCCATATAATAGTGTAAATGCACTGTTGGGTTCCAGTTTCAATGACATTGTAGCCAAAGTAACAGGACATATTGAGAATTAACATTGTTTGTCTTAGGATGGTAAGCACAGTGGAACGCCTAGCTTTGTAATTCATGGTGTTGGTCGGTTTTGCTAATTTCCATGTATTGCTTACCATAAGGCAAATTGCATGCTTGTTGTGCCATTTGTCGCAATTAAAAAAGTGAATATACTAAATACTATAGAAATAGCTCAACAAATTATAATAATTAGGGAAGGATTATGTTTAACACTGGAATTAATGTGCTGAGACACTCATCTTACAAGGCATATTTATATTGTGAAAAGAATATAACTATCAGAATCCAACAAATGTGGTACGGGTCTCTTTTTAAATCACTTTATATCACAGAAAACATCAAGAGGATAACACTTTATATTCTTCATGGAACTTCATATGGTTATGAAGTCTGCTTTATATTAAGTCCCAAGTCTCCCAATCAAACTTTCAATATAAAGCAGGCCCGTATTCAACAGTGGGTCATTATGAATATGTACAGTTCTTTATATTTCTTGATTGAAAACATCTAAATTTCTCATACAACTAAGAATGTGTGCAATATTTTGAGCACAATACTTCCATTTAAATTGTATGAATATTGTATGTGGTGCTAAGGGAAATACTATTAGATTAATATACATTGCATCCTTTGGGTTCTCAATTTCCACCAAAGAATAAAACTGATCATCTGCAAAACATTTTAACACAGAACCAAATAATTTGTAGTGTAAATAGACTTTAGAGCAAAATTTATAGTTTTAGGAAACAGTTTATACATTATGATGGTCATTACTTAGCTTAGATCAAAGTAGGTTACATATATTTTGCGCGTTTGCCTTTTGATCACGTAAATAAATCATTTAACTACAAAATGTTTTTTCATGTTTCTGTCGGAATACGTATAATTTATTATACAATCCTGACAGAAACACTAAACCAATCAAGTTTGTAAGCGTTTGAAGATTGAAAAAACACAGCAAATGTAGTTTTTTCATAGAAAAACAATAATATTGGAACTTGTGTATCATGATATGCTTGTCATTACTAGTTGTTGCGGTGGACTGAGGCTCGCAAAAATAATATCAATTGCACAGGATAAACTGTAGAATAATACAGAATAGTAATAAACCACGTAACTCACCAAAACAAGTATTTATCAACAAAAATGTGAACAGACATCTAAATATGACAGCGTCCGCCATTCTTCGTTCATCATAACAATGCACTGAGGACATCAATAGCGTGTCTTCTTAATTAGAATAATGTCGAAGTTACCAAATATTGTTAAACATAGTATTCCAATAATTATAAATGAATTTTAGTTATCCTTTACTAAGCCACTTCTGGTATTTGTGTATTAAACTAGATTATTGTAATGTCGGAACAAATTACGATTTCCGTAGCTACCTCTTAGAAAACGTCAAATTTAGAAGCGACCTCTATATAATGTGAAGTTATCTTCTCTACGAAACTATTTATTTAATCTCTATTATAAATAAAATTCTTAATTCTTATTCTGACATAGGAATTCGATTTATAAACAATGCTTTTCTTAAACAATTTTCGCAGCGAACTGTTTGCAAATCAAAATTGTTTATTGGTGAACCCAGGTCTTATGGGGCATTTACACGTTGGCTGAGGCTGGGCCAACGTCTACCAACTCCAAGCTATTAACTATGAATAACTTAAGGCCAGCAGAGCCAAACACCCCGTTTATACGCTGGTGTTGGTGGAGGCTGGCTGAGGTTGGCCAGGCGTGTAAATGCACTAAAAATCAAGGCTAGTCCGGGCCAAACATCCCATTTACACACTTGCGTTGGTGGAGGCTGGGTGAGGTTGGCCAAGCGTGTTAATACATCATTACAAGTCCCTTTAAACAGATAACACAAAACTCCTCATTATGGTGGATTTACTTGTTGGTTGAGGCTGGGCCAACATCAATCAACTCCCAGCTATTAACTATGAAAAACTTAGGGCCAGCCAAGCCAGACACCCCGTTTATGAGCTGGTGTTGGTGGAGCCTGGCTGAGGTTGGCCAAGCGTGTAAATGCAGCACCAAGACTTGTTTTTCGGAAAAATATTGAAAAGTAATAATATAAGGGGTGTATTGAAACTCAGGGAAAATAGGAGTAGTTAGAAGCTTTGTTTCAAAATCAATTTGATTAACATTTATTATAATTATGGATAAATAATAATTTTTGACTCTTTTTGTTCTAAGAACAACAATCAGATTTGATCCCCACCGTGAATTTAGACTCTACAGTACGAAAATTTACTTTATCAGCAAATTAACGAAGATTATAAAAAGATAAAATGAATTTTAAAATTTACAAGCTCGAATAAAGTTCAATTTATTTCCATTTTTTATCAATTTTGATTTTCAGAATTTAATGTTGAATTTACATGCTTGGCCAACTTCGGCCAGCCTCCTTTCTAGTTGGTCTGTGGCCTCCACCAATGCAAACTTGTAAACGGGGTGTTTAACTCAGATGGTCATGGTTTATCGTCTTTGATAGATTGGAGTCAGTAAACGGTTGCCCAGCCTCAGCCAACGTGTAAATGCACCATTACACATCACCAATCATATTCAATTTATTAAAAAGTAAATAACTTTATGGTGAACAGAGGCCAGAGCTGTAAATTTAAAAAAAAGTCAATTTGAAAATGGACGGTTGTGTTTTGTGTGGTGTTTTGTTATTCAAACACGTTTTTAAAAACTTGCAAAGTTTGGGGAGATATTAATACATTAAATTGGTTAAAAGAACTTTATTTAGTTTTAAAATAAGTGTTGTAAAGTTTAAAGTAGTTAATAAGTGACAATGCCGCGAACTAAAAGGCCGGTAAAAAAGCAAGAGAAATCAGCAGAAGACGATGAAGCTTTGAAAAAATTTAATAAACTAGGTAAAACAACATAAATATTTAATGAGAACATTTTTCCAAGAAAGTATTTATTTAGAAATATGTTCTTTCTCTTATTTGCATTAATCCCATATGTTTAGAGCTATTTTATTATAAACCTCTTGTATACTTTTGTAATATCACTTTTTATTGAAACTATATTGAACAAACATGTTGAAACGTTACAATGCAATTCTTAAATGCTTTATTTTACCCAAAAAAGTATATTTTATACTTTCAAATGCTATAAAATGCAAATATTTAAATATTCAATAATAACATTGGGGCTTCTTTACATGGCAAGAATCTTTAAGAACTCGATGCGAATCCGGTTTTATTTTATATCATTGGCCTCAATCAATGCCTGCAGTCAGACAAAAATTACATAATGTTCAAGTTCTTATGTTACCTACTTAATGCTTATATTCATTTTTAATTTACACATTAATAAACATATGTTTTCTTCATACTGAATTTCCTATCCTATTGAACTCTCTACGCCATTTGGGGCTATGTATTAGGAACTTTTGTCATAGTGCATCTAGGAGGTTGTGCAAAGAAATACAATGGCTTATTGAATAGATTTCAAAACAATTAGCCTTATTCATAGATGATTCATAAACCTATTTTAGTTTAGTTATAAGATGTTCTAGCGTCTTCACTTATACTTAATTCAAAAGTCATTTGCAAGGGACAAAATATTCAATGACAAAAAAAAGGATTTATAAACTGTCTATCAACAAGGCCATATGAATAGGCCCTTTAGTAAATTTGGAGTATCAATAAGATTTTTTATCATCATCATCTCAGCCACACGAAGTCCACTGCTGAATGGACTCCCCCAAGGATATTTATAATTTTTTATAGCTATGTCAAAATAAAAAAAATCTTATATAAGTATGAAATTAATATAAAAAACAATTTTGCCATAACAGTGATAAGAATTATTATTTTTATAATTTTTTTTTCATAATACTAACAAGCATTTTCAATATTGTAATACTTAACTGGAGATGCACTGGAGTGCTGCCCATGCCACTTATGTCTGAACAATTTACACGCTCTTTGCCTTTTCTCTATACTTATGTCAATGGCTTTTAGCTATGCTGTTAGTTACTATACAAAAGCATTGTCAGTTATGCAGAATAAACATTTGCATAATCTTTATCAATATTTTTCTTTTATTTTCAGTGTTGGATCAGAAGAACAGGATTGATTCCCGTGCTCAAATGGAGCTCCGGAATGTTGAGTTGGCATTCAAGATACTACTTGGTTCTATCAGCAATACATATCTTCAGATGACCGTGGGACAATTGGTTAGTAAATACTAAATATATCATTGAGTTGTGGACTTATGGTCTCAACATTGATTATAAACTAAGAATAGGCCCTTTAGTGCATTCAAAAAGATGACTGTGAAAATCGTACTAAAATAAATATTAAATTAACATAATTTAATAGCTTTCATCTAACAGTTATAAAAAATATAATCTACTTTTTTACTTTCTGTTATAATACAAGCAAGCATTTTCAAAATGGTTGCAAGCTTAGACTAATTTCAGTAACATACCCCTATACATGCTCTGGAGCACATGCACCACTTATGTCGGTACCCTTTTCGCCCTGCCTATGTATGTCTCATTTAGCTAGAAACCTCATTCAGTTCGAAGTTATAGAATAACCCATAATATTATCTTGTGTATATATTACTTTTAGAGTATGTAATCTTTTATTTGTATAGTGTTAAAATGACTAAAGCTGATAACACATTTAAAGTAATTTATTTTGTTTAGAATTCGGAGCTGCTCTTGAAGGAGGTGCCGACGGGTCGGAGTACCCGCCACTCGAGTCGTGCAGCATCACAAGATGACGGTAAGATGACCACTGCCTTCAACACAATAAGTTACTTCACAATCAATACACTGCACAGTGTACACTAAATTAACTTCATCAGCAATAACATATTTTTAAAACTATTATTTACGGATTTTATTGCAGATATTTTTTTATTTTTATTCCCGATGTTTCGATTTAGTCTTCCAGTCCGCCCTGTGGTTATAAAACCTGTATAGTAAATAATAGTTTTATTTCAATGTGTAACATTCACGTAAATCTAAAAAACCATTAAGTTACATTGGATATTGATCTTGGTTGAAAAGTAATTGTAATCATCTTCTATAGACCCCTCCCAAGATTTCCCATCTGCATTAAAGGACACCCTGTGGTCTCTATTTTGTTGTTTGTACATCTTGTGAGAGAATAATAGCAATTTGTAATTATTTTATTAATTTAAGTAAGTAAATTAGTATACTTTGGTGGATGGATAATAATCAGTATACCATTTAAGTATTAGAAAGCTAATTAAATATACTAGTTTTAGTGAAACCTTTTTCCGTTTCATAACATAGCATTATTTTGTATATACTGCAATGTATTTCATAGAAATTAATAATGGCTTATTACTCTATTAATATAACTTAAATGGGCTCGGTATAAATAATAATTTAAAGTAAATTTTAATTTGATAAAAAGTCTTATTTGTTATTTTCACACGCAAGAGAATAGTATGAATCAGTTTTATTAACTGATTATGCACAACAAAACCGCTTGTATTATAAAAACTCATTCCTTTCCTTTTCTGAAAAGCCCTATGCCTAAATAATATGCCGAAATTAGCGGTCGAGATGCAAAGTATATGAATCCGCGAGCAAAATATGTGCTGTCTCTGTTAGTGATATATAGTAGTCACAGATTTTGTTCGCTCTACTCCAGTAACTATCTCAACAGTCTAACCCAGGGGTTCCCAATCTTTTCACGTCCGTGGCGTATTCATGTTTGCGATTTTGTCACCTCATCCTAACGTTTCTAGCTTGTGGAAATATGTATACAAATTACAATGATGATACTAGTTCAGGGATCGGCAACCTGCGGCCAAATGCGGCTCTTTGGATTTGAAGTTCCGGCTCCTTAAGTCCATACGCCATTACAATTTATTTCAAAAATAAATACAAAAAAATCATTTTGAATCGATTAATGAGGATTAGGCACCATTTCTATCTCTCAGCCGCTTGTCCTCGCTTTTTACCGCACCCCTCCCCCGCAACAGGCGACGTTAAAACCCGTCAGAAAAAAATGTGGCTCGATAAAAACTTTGGAATGTTGTAAATTGTAATTTTGGCTCTTCCGACTCAAAAGGTTGCCGACCCCTTTACTAGTTAGGCCCATAAAATAAAATTAGGACATAATTACTTCACTTTCCACGATGCACATTTTGGGAACCCCTGGCCTCATAATGGGACGGTAAAAAGGTTACATTGACTCCTGGGTCTTGCCATCACGTGTGCGCATACTAACCCGATCATACCATGTAAGTTTCCACTAACCGGGTGCTATCTGGGCCAGGCTACTTGACGGAGAACACTTCGCACGGCTCCGGAGACAGGGGAAGCAAGAAGAAACTCGGTGAGTAGCTTACAGCTTTCTGGATCTTTCTATTTGCTGTACCATACACATCATATTACTCGAGACACTTAATTTTTTTGTGTTTTTCCAATGTCTGACTGTTATTAATAATAAAGCCGTTATTAATGATGAATTAATATAACAATTATAAGGCTGCGTATTTAAAAAGAGCGGAGCGACCAGATTAAAATAAATAAATACACCCAACAGTCACATACATAGTCCTGATCCCACACTAAGATCGAGTCTTGTGTCGTGGGTGTCAGAAACTAAGGGACTTTTGGGTCTCACAAACACCTAGACCCGAAACAAATACCAGTGGATATCGGTGCGGGGATCGAATCCGCATCTTTACGTTTCACAACCGGTGTGTAAACAACTGCGCCACGGAGGCTGTCAAGAAGAAGACAAGGTAAGTAGTAGTGAAAAACAGTATATACTGGTGGTAGGTCTCTTATATGTGAGAGGCCGCCTGGTTAGGTACCACGGCTATGTCTATTTCTCCCATCTAATAGCAGTGTAAATGCACTGTTGTGTTTCGGATTGAAGGACATTGTGGCCAAAGTAACTACTGGACATATTGAGACTTAACATTTTATGTTTGAGGATTGCGAGCGCAGTGGAATGCCAAGTATTGCTTTGTAATTCAAGGTGTATTGTTTTGCTACTGTTCATGAGCGGTTGTATCGCTTAGCATCAGAAGAACGGCATGCTCGCCATTCATTGCAATAAAAAATATATAGGGAAAAAATATATCTGGACAGGCTCCGTGGCGCAGTCAGTTAGAAGCCGCCTGTGAAACGAGAGGCCGCAGGTTCGATCCCCGCACCGAGAGAAGTGTTTCTGCGGCCCACAAATATTTCTTCCGGGTCTGGGTGTTTGTGAGACTGAAAAGTCTCTCGTAATTCCTGATACCCACGATACAAGACTCCATCTTAGTTTGGGGTCAGGACTAGGGATGTTGCGGATGCCGATTTTTTCACATCCGCGGACGCGGATGTTTAAAATCTTATATAAATTTATTATATGAATGAAGAATTAAAAAAAATGATTAAGTAATTATTCACATATTAATTAATGAAAATTACTTATCAAGTCAATTAACATTTTTTTAAACTTATTTTTATATTAGTAATTGAAGTTAAAAATAGGAGCATTATACTTAATGAAGAGTAATATTGCCGCCTTTTCTGATTCAAGGCGGTTACGAAGAGATTCGTAAATTAAACCCGTGCTACTAAATAATTGTTCGCTAGGAACACGGCTTGGTGGAGTGGATAGAAATCTTCGCGCTATCGGCGATAATATTTTAAATTCTTCCCGATGAACACTCCACCATTCAAGAGGATCTCCATCCACATGGACTCTTTTTTTAGTTCGGTAAGAAAGAAATTCATTTTTGAGTACCGCTTCAGTATGGTCCGGTATTTCTTGACTCTCATCTTCACTAGAATCTAACATCATAGCAAGGTCTTCTTTTAAACATGGCTTTTTTACGAAACTTGATGTTCCTAGTCCTAGTTGTTCCAAATCGTTTTCCGTGGAATCAGACATTCTCATTCTTTTAGCCCCGTCAGAATTGGCATAAAAAGAACCGATAGCGTCATTCTTGGTATTGGTCATCATCAAAATGTCTTCTTTAATCTTCCCCTCAGTCACCGGTGTTACAAATTTGTGCTTATAGCGAGGATCTAAGTAGGTGGCGATGATATATAAATTGTTCTCCCCCAAGTTGGAAAACTTTGTTGAAAGTTCATTTTTCAGAGTCGTGACGGCTTCTCGAATCGGATCGTACTCTTGTGATCTTGTTAAATAGTCATCAATTTTCGTTTCAAGCGTTTGAATTATCGGAATCACAGATGAAATAAGGGCGTGAGAGCTGCTCAGTTCCCTTGTGGCTTCCTCAAAAGGTCTTAGTAACTCAATACAACTTTCAATGATTTTCCATTCTTCTGGCAGAATAGGGTTAATATCATTATCATTGATGTAAAGACTCAGGGCGTCCTTTACCTTTGCAAAACGCTCGAACATGTAAAACGTACTGTTCCATCGCGTTGCACAAACTTGGAACACTCTGAGATGAGGTTGATTCAGTCTATCCTGAATTGTTTGCAGTTGTTTCTGAGCAATGGTTGAATGACTGAAATGAGTCGAAATTATCTTACATTTTTGTTCCAGTATTTTGATGTTTTCTCGCGAACTTAAGGAATTGCGTATTGCAAGTTCTATTTTATGTACAGTACAATCTATGTCATTCAATGTTGCTAATGGCACGGCACGTCTCATATTGGACCCTTCATCTCTGATTAGGCAATGAACTTGTTCTTTTTTAATATTCCATTCAGAAAGCATCTGTTTAAATTTTTCAGAAATTATGTCACCAGTGAGACGGCCATCGAATGTCTCGCATTTCAATATTACTGATGATCTAACAAAGTTCTCTGCAATACCATGGCAAGTCAAGCTGAGCAGAGAAGCGCTAGAATTTGGATCGAACCAAATGTCAGACGTAAACGACATGTAATCAAATTTTTGGATTAATTCTTTAACTTTTTGAGCAACTCTACTATATAATTCTTTGCATACGAAATCAGTAAAAAAAAAAACTTCCCCTAAAATTATATTTTGGTGCTAATTCTTGTATCAATCTGCGAAAACCCAGGCCTTCAACAAAGTCAAACGGTAAATTTTGAAGGGCAATCATTTCTCCAATAAGTTTATCAATTTTTTTCGAATTTAAATGATTAATGTCCCATTTCTTTTCTTTTGGAATTACTTCTTCTAACGAGAGTTGTTTCTTGGCTTCTTGTAGAGGAGTGGTAAATTCATCTGAAAAAAATAATAATTGAATAAACAGATAATTCAGGATTTAAAAAACTAAAAGCAATGATGAATGATGAAATGAATGATATAAAAAATACGAGCTTGTTACATTTTATAAATATCCCAAAATATATCTAAGAGAAAAAAAACATCCAACCCAATTTATATTGCAATAAAATATTAGATACAACACAATACGCCAAACGGACCGCTTTTTTATTACTACTGATGAATAAAGTTGAAATGGGATCGAAAAATTACATTATAATTAATAATTTTATGTCAAACTGAGAGATGACCAAAAATTAAGATAGCTACAACCACTGAGATGCTAAAAAGAGACAGCACTACTTACGTATAAAAAATATAAATAATGAAAATCGAAATATACAAATTCATTAACAACCTCATACAAATAACATTAAAAATCAATATGGAACTGATCTTATTTATTTATGACTTCGAAATATGACGGAGTTTGTGACGGCAATAAAGAAAAATTATGAATGGAAAAATCGCCTGAACCAAACCCTAACTAAACTATACCTCAAGGAAATACTAATTAATTAAAATTATATAAAACTTACCTGCTTCAGATTTTATCTTCTGTAATTGTACTTTACTCATGCTCTCAAATATTGAAAATTCTTTTGGGTGCATCGATTTTAGATGATTTTTTAAAGACGAAGTGGTTCGGCCTTTGCGAGAGTAGCTTTTATTACATATTTTACAATCAGCCTTATTGCGGTCGTGTATATTTGGTTCAAAATAATTCCATATATTACTTTGTGTCGGTGGTGCCATTTTTACCAATCAAGAACGGGAACCTCGCTACAAAAATAAAGAATATAAATATAACCAATACAAAGGTTTCCTAATAAATAATTATTTACACAATACTCACAGTAATATAATACTCCAAATAAAGATTTATACGATAAGTAATCCGCAGCGCAAACACACGTACTTACTGATTTATTCGCAAGAAACAAATGATGCACTATAACGAACGCGTCGGATCATGTCACTATTTCTTTCGCTCCCATTGGTCGATGTCACGTGAGAACGGAACGCGCCATTCGCCGGCACCCGACAATTTCCTGTCGCAACTTGTTTTACATTCGCATCCGCATAAACATCCGCATTGATTATTGCGAATGCGGATGCGGATGCAGATGTCTATATATGCGGAAGCTCCGCATATGCGGATGCGAATATGCACAATCTCCATGGTCAGGACTATGTATGTGATAGGTGGGTGTAATTTATTATATTTAAATATCAGAAGCTTATTTAATTCTTAAATACGAAACGAAGAAAATATTATTTCACTAACCGATTATTTAATTAATAATAAAATTTAATCAAATAAAACATTTAAAAATTTGAAAACAATAATAATAATCAGCCATGCGTCGCATCCGAGCACCCGCGTGAAAGTGAGAGTGTAATGTCGACTCTTTCAATCGTTACGTCATTGCGTCACGTGATCATGCGATGCTTCCACCTCCTTGGTTAATATCCTCTAAGAATATATCGCCTCTTTAGAATTAGAATGACCTAATCCGAATAAAATAGATTTTGGCTTTTAAACATATTTTGGCTCAAAAGGACCTATCGTTATTAAAGAAGGACATATTGACGCATGAAAGGCATGATCCCCCCTGGGTTGGGTTCAGATTGACAGAATGTATTAATTAACTTATTGATAACATTTGTAAGTAAAATATATTATAGGTATGTATTTCGATAAATAGTGTAAAAAGGTTTCCGTAACAAAGAATTCGAGCATTGAAATCGTACCCAGTGTTCTGACAAGATATGACCCTTGGCTTGAACGCCTGATCCGCCCTTGTCTGCCCACCCCAAGGGGACATGGCGTGAGTATATATGTATACAGCAGGCATCCCGGTGTCGACGTCCCGCGCGGCAAGCCGTCGCTCGCGCTCTGCGGACGCGTCTGCTCGCAAGCCGAGCCGCGCGCCCGCCACGCTGCAGCGCCGCCGCAGCCGCTCCGTGTACCGCACGCCCGCCTACAACAAGAACGCCGCTATGAGCTACCCTGCTATCACGCCCAAGGTATGTCTCATCATCATCTCTGCCACAGGAAGTCCACTGCTGAACACAGGTCACCCCTAAGGATCTCCACCTCAACCTGTTAGAAGCGGCCTGCATCCAGCGACTTCCTGCAACTCTAGTCAGGTCATCCGTCCACCTTGTAGGCAGGTGTCCGACATTTCGCTTGCCTGTACGTGACCTCCACTCTAGAACCTTTCGGCCCCATCGGTTCTATGCGCCATGGTACATCTACATACATTTTATCTGTAAATCTTTTATAATAGGTCCGACAAACGAACAAACAAGTACTAAGTAGAGTAGCAATACCACACATTCCATCGATTTTTTTATATCCAATCTAGTAATAGAATTCATAGTTCTCAGAATGATAAATACTCCCACTAAACCAATACGGTGATAAGGTTATTAGGGTTATATAAGGTAATAAGGCATTTCAATTTAGACAGGCAGGCGTGTACTTTTATTCTATGTTTATTCATATTCTGAAATTGGCACGTCTTCGCCTAGAAATCATTGTATTTACAATATTAAACTACACTTATGTGTTTTTAATTTGTACTTGATATACTTTTCCGTATTATTTTCTATTATTTACACTTTTGACTACTCTCTGTTAACCCTTTGCTTGAATATATCATGTTTGTCTGTAAGCCATTGTCTTTAATCAACAAGACCGTTGATTGTATTTCTTATGTTTGTGATTTTCGTTTTATTTGTATTTTATTGTTTTTGAGCAATAAAGTGTATATAAATAAATAAATATAAATATAAGAAAGGCTAACACATATGTCGCATTGTGCAGGTGACTCCGCAGACGCCACTGACAGTGCTACGGCAGCCGCGGCAGGGAGAGATGGTCGTGTCCATGTCGGGCTCTCCCGTCATGGTTCCTACCTGCTACACGTGAGTAACAATCAAATACACAACAGTCACATACATAGTCCAGGGGTTACTCATCGCACGTAAAACTGTATGAATAATATGCCTAAATACTTATAATATAATAATTGCCTATACTCTAGTGTATCAACAATAACGAATTGTATATAGCAAGGGCCTGCAAAAATAAGATTCAGACCTTCGTTATTTTATAGAATGTGAAAGTTTATCTGTGTATGTCCCTAACATTGACATCGGTTCTCCTATGCAGTTTGGATCGCGGTTGCTTTTAAGCCTAACAGGTACACAAGTTTATAAAATTGCACCACAAATAAAGTACAATGCTTAGTTTTTAACCGACTTCAAAAAAAAGTAGGAGGTTCTCAATTCGACTGTATGTTTTTTTATATATTATAATATTGGAAACCACGTCGTCCATTCTGACTTACTACAGTTGCAACTTGCAGTTTCATGTAATATACACCATTAAATTATAATCAATTATAATCATTATAGCATATAAGCTGAATTTTATATAAAAGTTATTCGAGAAACTATCAAAAGTTGTTTTGCCAGTAACCAGACAGGATCGATGTTTTTCACTCCTTGTCAGACACATAAAAAGTCTACCGTAGGTGTGAGTGCGAGGTGTATATAGCCCACAAGCAGGTGCGAGTGAAATAGCACATTCGGTATGTTACGAGGTTTTACCGAGCATCAGCTTTCAGCTGTCGGTTTTTTAGTATTAAACTGTGCAGTTTATGAAATAAATAACGTGTTATCATGGGTGACGCAATAATTTGTGTTGTTTGTAAAAGAAGTGATGGCAAAGAAATACTATTTACTGAGCAGACATTAAAGAAATGTCAAAATGTTTTGAAAGCCAGAGCCAAACATAACCTCAAATATAAGGATATTGTTCTTCCCGACGAATATACGGATGGCGGTTACCACCGGCAATGTTATAAAATATTTACGGGAGTTCAGAAAAAATATTTTAATTCAAACCCTTCAAGTTTTGAAAAGGAGAGTGCAAAAGACCCATCTCATTTACAGCCTTCAAATGAATGTACAACTGGATTGCACCCCTCAAGTTTATTAGAAAATGTTTACATATTTGAATCAGATGTTGACAATAACGATTCAAATCGGAGCGCAAGTACAATGACCAAAAGTAATTCTAATGTTAAAGACATTCAAAATGTTTGCATATTCTGTGATAGAGAGAAAAAACATTTACGAACGAAAATGCTTCCACTTCACAAAGCTGACACAAATAAATTCAAATCTGTTGTAGTGCCTAAAATTGAAGGTCGTGAAGAGTATAATGAATTGTTATACAAGCTGAATAATTTTTTGGGTCCGAAAATACATTATCACACTATATGTCGAGTGAAATTCAATAATAAAATAGCTTCATCAAAGAAAAGATGGCAATGAATTGATAAGATATATTGCAATAGGCCAAATACTTTATTGTACTCGCAGCCTTTTATCAGCCGTAGACTGAATGTGCCTGACAATGTGTACGAACCATTGTAATTGTCTGTTTTCTGAGAAAACAAATTTTAATAGCTCCTCAAGTAATCTATACAAAATTCAGCTTTTATACTATGATGTAAGTACTTATATTTTTTTATTTCACTGAATGGTGAGACAAGCATGCCGTTCGTCTGATGGTAAGCGATACGACCACTCATGGACAGTAGCAAAACCAAACAACACTATGAATTACAAAGCAATGCTTGGTATTCCACTGCGCTCGCCATCCTGAGACATAAGATGTTAAGTCTCAATATGTCCAGTAGTTACTCTGGCTACAATATCCTAACCGAAACACAAGTTCAGTGCATTTACACTGCTGTTTGGCTCGCGAAATAAACATCGTGGTACCAGGCGGTCTCTCACATATGAGAGCTCTACCACCACCAGTAATTGATAACAATCAAGGGTGTTAAGGTTTAATGTTTAGGGGTGTCTAAATAGGGGTTGTATCTGTACTGTCTGAGAATAGACATAATGTTTCTGATTTGATATTAAACAAAATTTAAAAACTGAGCTTAATACAAGTTAGCTTTCAAACAAACCATGATCCAAACTTCATAGTCGGGGATTGTTTATACCTGTATTAGAGAAATAAACAGAATCTTTTTTTTAACATAACAAAGATCTAATTCTCATAGGCTCCTTGACTATTTTTTATTATTTGAACATAATTCACTTATTCACAAAGTATGTGCCTGAGTCACTAAAGTAAAAGAGTGTCTGAAATCACTAAAACTAAATAAATAACACCCAACAGTCACATACATAGTCCTGACCCCACACTAAGATCGAGTCTTGTGTCGTGGGTATCGGAAACTACGAGAGACTTTTCGGTCTCATAAACACCCAGACCCGAAAGAAATATTTGTGGGCCGCACAAGCATTTCTCTCGGTGCGGGGATCGAACTCGCAGCCTCTCGTTTCACAGACGGCATCTAACTGCCTGCGCCACGGAGGCTGTCACTGCCCGGTATACAGGGTATATCAAGACTGCTATCGAAAATGAAGTCGGGTGGTAGTTTTAGTGATTACAAACACAATGCAACTAAAATTCGCTAAGAAATGCGACAATTTCTTTATGATATCTTAAAAATCTTCATTTTTGGGTGGTAAATCCATAGTTTTTGCTAAAATAATAATTTTAATATTATTTTGAGGAAAAAAATGTATTTACCACCCAAATATGACCATAGGAAAAAAATAACAAAAAAAAATCGTCGCTTTTTTCTAACATTTTCTGCTGTATTGTGTCTGAAGTCGCTTAAAATACTTGGCTTCGTTTTCGGTAGCAGTCTTGATATACCCTGTATAATCTATTTATGGGACAAACTGAATGGTGTAAACACATCACCATTGATACAAATTTATCAATTCCAGAATGAAATCAGAGGAGAAGGCCAATTGTAATATCCTGCTTCAAGATGGCACCATGCTGTCTCTCCAACCGAAACAGCTTCGTCAATCACAAGCGTACATACCATTCTCTCTGATGGGTCCCGACGTGCTGAACCAGTTGAAGACCCTCAAGGATAACCTGGATAAAGTGGTGAAGCTGGGAGAACGGGTCATGAATTGATCTCTACTGTAGAATAGGTCTAATGATGTGGATTGTCGTGTGGTTGTTTCATATGATCTAGTGATGGGGGATGGTTTCCCAGACATGAAATGAAATAAATCATTCGAAGATAATTTTTTAAATGGTCATACACCTGTAATTTGGAGATCAAGGCTTTGGAATATGCCTATATCCCTGGACTGTGAGAGGAGCCCTATTACGGCTCCTCAAAGAAACATAAAAGATGCCGCGAACCGGCGAGAGCCGTATTGCGGTTCTTGTTTATAAATAAACCCTATTTAAATAAAAATAAACCCTATTTCAATAACAGTAGGTTGCTTTTTGCTTGATAGTTGTTCTGTCAAAAAACAATTGACAGTCGAGTAAGGTGGGTGTGCATCATCTGTCATCGTAGTTACACTATTACCGTGTCATCAACAATGTTTTCATTATTCATTCATCATCCTCACTATCAGTATTTCATTTACGTTACTTTTAAGATACGATATTGGAAAACACCTCGCGTTCATAATCTTTAGTATTTAAATACCACGCGATAATGCCCGTCGATGTGTAGTTAATATTAATGTCTAATTAATATAATTATTAGTTTATATTATTATCGATTTAAATGTGTGAATGTGATTATGTTTTTAAATTCTTGCGATATTTTAAGTTTCCAATTCAAATCCAAATATAAGCGATTATTTTGTTTTAAAATTTAAAAATAGAATTGTATTTTTAACAGAAATCAAAAGGAGGAGGTAATCAATTCAACTGTTATTGTTTTTCTAAATTCTCTACTGCGTCAAAATATCGCAGCGCAGACCGCGACGGAGTGGCCAGTGTTTTTTATTAATGGATATTCCTCAGACTAAATACTCTAGACGTAGCCATGACTGAAACCTCAAAGATAAGAGTGAGACAGCAAGTTGTAAATTAGTGTGCGAGAAAGAGACAGTGAGCTTCTTTGTCCTTGTCACCGTGGCCGGTTTTTTCTTTGGCAAACGGTGCAGTATGACAAACAAATATACGTAATTCAGTTTTTCCGAGATTTTACTAGTTTTGAATAGTGGAAAGTAGCGATTTATATAAATATTAGTGACTATAGTGTATGTGCAATGGTGGGTTGTAGTATTTTAGGCCGCAAAAGCCGCAGTGAACGAAAAATTTGTGGAATATTTCGCTTGTAAGTTACTCATTTATAATTATTTTGTCATTTATTGGTTAATAATGTTGTATTTTAATGTCAAATCAAATTGTTTTACTTTGAAAAATCGATTACATTTAGAATTTCTACAAATAATATTAAATAAACTTAATTTCTTAAAAGTTTAGTGTTACCTTGCTATGAAAATTGATTTATCCTAGATATTACTTGCATATTATAGCTTGCATACATAGCGTTTTACATACGTAAAAAAATAAAATTAAGTACTTCTTATTTTAGGTTTCCTGCTAACAGTGAAATTAGAATTAAATGGATGGAAGCTACTGGACGCCAAAATTGGCACCCAACAAATAATTCTAAAATTTGCTCAATACATTTCGAGATAGATTCCTTTCATTATAAATAGAAACCAAAAACAGTCCCAATAACACGCTTTTATTAACTTCGCCTGTATGTATATGTATATTATGTATGTATGTAACAGAATCTTTGAAGTAGATTTTCGAGCACTTCGAAACGTCGGATTGACTTGAAATTTTGCATACTTATCCAGGACCGAGGACAACGCAATAATTTAAAAAGTATATGACATTATCTCACCCACAGTAATGAAAAAAATATTATTTTTGAAAAAATATTAAAATTGGTTATTTGCGCGTAGTTGTCTTTTTTGATAAGTAGATAGATATTTTAGTGCAAGCAATTAAATTATCGTTTAAAAACTAAAAAAACATGCTTTCATAAAAGATACAACTAAAAAGTAAAAAATAATCCCAATCTCATTATCAATAATTAAAAAATAAATACGATATACGAATAAATACGATTTAACTCGTACGGTTGGCAAAGCTGATGTTGGCATGTGTTAGTACCCACCAAAAGTAGGATTTTTTTCCCACATGGTCACACTGAAGAATTATATATCTCTCTTGTGCGGCCACGGCATGGCTACATCTAGAGAGTACTTAGTCTGAGGGATATTCAAACTTATACGGTGGGAATACGACATAAATTCCATTGTTTTAAATTAATGTCGTGGCATCGAGAAATGCCTGTTAAAGCCATGCTATTCCTGCGCTGGTTCTTATCAGGCCTCGAGTTGACAATGTACAAAACCGTTTTAGTTATAATTATTCAACCAATTTTGTTGTGTCGAGTCATTTGTGCTTTATTTTATAGTACATACTCTCAGTTTAATATCTTGGGGTCTGTATTTCAAGGTCGCGCAAACAAATCTTATTTTTCATGTGTGCTTCTAGGACATACCTACATAAGAAAGAAAGAAAAGGCTATTGTTGGTAGTGGTACAAATAGCACAAATATTAAAAAAAAAAACAAAAACCATTCCAATTTAATGTATATTTCAATACGTACATATACTCACGCCTTTTCGCAAAATTGGGAGGCAAAGTTGCTACCGGGATTTTTTTCGCCTTGTGTATATAGCAACAAAATTCCTAACTCAGGGCTGCTAATGAATAGAAAATTCAATCTCATTTTGCCCTACCCGGGATTCGAATTCCAGTGTTATCGTACCGTAGTACAAATCCGCCACCAAGGCAGTTTCTGGACTAAACTGTTAATTTAATTCTTTCACTTCATTGTACCAAAGTATCAGTGACTCGTGTTAATAATAATTATGAATGTTTTGTATTGAATGAATTGTAATTATGACTTATTAGTAAATAATAATATTAATAAGATATTTTGTTTTATTTCCACATAATTTATAAACACATTCCTTAGTACAAGGATTATTAGTAGGCATACACATGGAACAAATGCAAACACTTATAAGAACAGCTGTCAAGCTTGTAACACAGCGTTAATATCAAAATTACTTGTATTTTTGGTTAAGATATTGTCCAAAAAAAGCAAATTAGACTCGAATTCATACGCACCGTGAAGAGTTCCTAGTACCAACAATTGGCCCCAAATGCCAATAATTGTGCCCAGAAGCATTTATTTATTACTAGCGGTCGGTTGAATTTCTGACATCCCACGGGAACACTACATTTTTTCGGGATAAAAAGCCTATGTTTTAATCCAGGGTCTCGGCCATCCCTATACCAGATTTCATCAAAATCGGTCGAGCCGTTTTTGCGTGAAAGAGAAACAAACATCTATATTCATTTTCGTGTTTATAATATTCGTAAGGTTTATTTGCCCGTAGTATGCGAAATTATGTGTAATTCGCTCTATTTGGATACGATCTAAGGTTAATAAAACAAAGAGTAAGCTTGCAAGTATAATACCACCATTCAATTGATACCACACAACATAAATGAATATCAAATGCATTGCTCAGACGTATCCATGTTTGGCGAGGGTCTGTTCGACCTCCTTCACGTACTTCTCTGAGACCTTCTGTTCTCGCATGTCCGCCACCTGCCAAAGAATTCCAAATAAATGTATTGCACATAAATAATAAACAGGAATATCGCCTTGAGTGTATAGTAGTGTTGACAACAATGTAATTTATATGTAGTTCTTTTTACATATATACATAAACCCACGCCTCCTACCCAGAAGGGGTAGACAGTGGTACCAGGACACCCACGATTCGCCTTGTGTGTTCCGTCACACGATGTGATAGTGGGCAAGGTTATCGCCATATTGGGAACAAATTTTTGACCTTGGGCCGATAATGAATAGAAAAATCCAATATCACTGCCCGACCCGAGACCTCAGCGGTGTAACCGTACCGTAGTAAAACTACGCCACCGAGGTAAACAGTGATCGCGGGTTCGAATCCCTGGGCACACCTTTCAGACTTAGAGACGTGTGTATTGATAGTCAATCACCACGCACTAAAACGGTGAAGGAAAGCTTCGTAAGGATACCTGCATACCATAGCGATTTATAAGCATTTCTATGGCATGTAAGTCCACCAACCTGCATTAGGCCAGCGTGGTGGACCATATGGTCCAATATGGTCCACCACGCTGAATATATGTAATATATTCTGCGTGGTAATATGGCCTAACCACTCTCTGAGCTGATACAGGATACAGGAATTACACAGATTCATCTACAAATATCCAGTATCCGTACCTTTTGCTTGATGATCCTCCTCTCGTACTTGTCCTGTTGCTCCTGCTCCATGCGCAGCGCCACGCCCTCGTTGTGGATCTTCTCGCGCAGCTCGGCTCTCGCTCGCTCCTTGTCGTTGATCTGCTTCATTATCTCCTGGCGGTGCTGCTCCACGCGGGCCTTGCGCTTGTCGTCCAGCTGCGAGGACAAATGAAGACAACTCCAATAAAATGTAATAAGCTTCAATAATCAAGAAAAGGGAAGTTGGAAGATCAGTGTTGTCAAAAAATGAGAAATAATTGATAGGTCGTCGGCAGGCAAGATAATAGTATAACTGTTACAGTTCCGAAAAAATTAGCATCGAAAGTAAATCTTCGCCGCTTTTTCGTATATTCAAGAGTGGGACAGAGGCAAGACAAGAAACAGTGTCTTTATTCTTTTTTTAATCCAGTTGCTCTAAAACAATTGGACAATAGCTCCGATTTCCTACCTGTTTCTCCTTCTGTATGAACTCTTCGTTCTGTCTGGCGGCGTTGTTGAAACTCTGCTCATCCTTGGCTATCTCACGAGCAATCAGTCTATGAATGTCTTTGATCTGAAAAGATATATGAAGTGTGTTAATAAACGTTCCAGCTCCATCACTGAATTATAGGATGTGATTTTGAAAACATTATCACACCACACATCTAATGTTGCCAGTTGTACCATTGATAATAACAATAATAACTCGTGCATCATTTCGACTTCTCACTTCGGGATTTAATTCTATCCCGACCAAATCCATGTCTCAATCGGATCATATTTGAATATCATTGATACATCATACAACGGTAGCCACAAGACTTCCCTGTAGCATCAGGTTTCAAAGTCTTATCTGCAGCAACCGGGTGTATTGCAGCCCCTTTATTTACTTACCAACACGAAGGGTTCAAGCTACTTTTTCGTATCCCGAGCTATATTATAAGGATTCAGTGGAGTATTATTGGTACGTAACTAGCACTAGAATACGTTAAAAATGCTTGAACCCTTCGTCTTCAAGGTCTTACCTGCTGCACCCTGGCCTCGTGCAGCTGCTTCATCTCCTTGTTGCGCTTGATGGCGGCATCCCGTTCCCTGCGCCGGTACTCGCGCTCCACATCCTCCTGGATCTTCAGGTTCCTGATGCGCTCCAACTCTTCCTTCAGCTCTTGTTCAGCCTGGGAAGTATCAAGTGATTAATATACCTAATTATGCTATTGATCCTGATTTATGAGGATTTTTTTAAGTGATGGGTAGAATTATGGCATCAATTCTGATTGATGGTAATGATAGATTAGGTTCAATGAAGGGTATTGAAAAAAAAAATTGTGACAATTGAGCATGGTAAAAGTCTCCATACGATTCTAATTATGTCAATTCGACTAACAAACCGCTTTAGAGATATTGGTCTACCTCACTAGGTAAACGAAAGTGCATTCTTACATTCATTAAACCTATGATAAGGATAAAGAATCACACCCAATATTAGATTTAATTGATTTGGGCCACTGTAAATCTAGTTGGACAACGTTTAAAGAAGAAATTATTATAATATTTGTGAAATGTAGAAGTCAAATGATTGGCATTGGCAATTTATATTTGCGAAATATTCACAATTAGTCATTTATATTTTTTGACTATATATTTATTTTTTGACTCTAATTGTGAATATTTCGCAAATATAAATTGCCAATGCCAGTCATTGCTTTTACATTTTACATATATTGTAATCATTAATCTTAAATTCAGCTATGTGATGTTAAGACACTCATCACACACCTTCTGTGCCTTGGCAATATGATCGATGCCCTTCTGCTTGGCGGCCTTGATGGCTTCAGCCTCTGCCCGCGCCCGCGCCTCCCGCTCTCTCTTCTGCTTGATGAAGTTGGCAGTACGCAAGTCCATTATGCGCTCCTCTTCATTCTGCAGCTGCTTGTAGTATAGCAGCTCCGCGTTGCCTGAAATATGGCATTATCATTATAACAGGATCGGTATCGGTATCAGCCCATATACGTCCTACTGCAGGGCACGGGCTTCCTCTACAATCGAGAATACGATTGAGAGTGGTTAGGCCATATAGTCCACCATGCTGGCCCAGTGCAGCTTGGCGGACTTTACAAACCATAGAAATCGCTAAATCTTTAAGAGGCTTAACTCAGCCTAAAATAAAAGACAAGTGTCGTACCTTGGTCGAGCATCTCCTTGAGTTTGGCCTGCCTCTCGTGTTTCTCTTTAAGCTTCTGTGCTTCGTCTATCTGCATCGCGATGTTGGCCTGGTTCACTCGGATGCTCTCCTCTTCAATACGTTCTGCTTCCATCACCTGATGATTAACCACATATTAGTTTAGTACATATATCACACTAAGTATGACACTTTCCTCATTACAACGAGGAAAGATAAGATGCGTGGTTTACTAAGCGAAAGTTATCAAATATATCATTATGGTTCTAAGATTCAATTCACATGTTAACTTAAAAAGCATAGTATCAAAATGACGCGGTCTAGTTTCCATATATGCCCCAAAGTCTTGCCCCAAAGTTTCTTTATCCTCATTATTCTTCTCAATTATGTCCAAAAAATATTCCAATCCTCACATTTGGCTAAAACCTCTAAGACGATCCTATCAATAATGTATTTCGCTATTGTGACAAAATTACTAGAATGTGACAAAAATAGAAACATACTTTAGCAGTTTCATGAGCCTTGATCTGCTCCTTCAACGCCGAGAGGTTCTGCAGGCGCAGGCGATGACGTCGCTCTTCCTCGCTCTCCGCGCGTTGCACCGCGGCTCTACGGTTCTCCTCCATTATCGCGTCGAGGCTTTAACATCACGTAATTATTCTGTTTCTGTATCAGCCCATATACGTCCCACTGCAGGGCACGGGCCTCTTCTACAATCGACGACACGATTGAGAGTGGTTAGGCTATATAGTCCACCACGCTGGCCTAGTGCGGGTTGGCAGACTTACATACCATAGAATTTTTTGTAAATCGCTATGGTATGCAGGTTTCCTAATAACGTAATTATATAACGTAATTATAGTTAAGAATATTTTCTACATACAAATATAGGAATACCATTGAGGCCTGCGCAGCCCGGGATGGTATTTACGTCGTATTCATATCGGATAAGTTTGAATATCTTTTGGCTAAAATTTTAAATCCTTAGTCTTATTTTATCGGTCATCATTGGTCTTAATACAGTAAACAATAAACCAGAATGATCGCAGATGACGAAATTATGCACGCGGGACAGATTTTAGCCAGATTTACAAACTAAGAGTTTATCTCTATAAATTTTGGTAATCTAAAAGAGATCACATAGGTATTAAAAAAATTACATCAGCAAGATACTCTGAGTTGCACTGAACTACCATCGGGTAAATTGTAACCTACAGTAATAATAATAATAATTTATATGCGGCATACAACAGTCGTACAAAAAACACTTAAAATAAATCGTATTTACCACTCTGATGCCCAAATAAAGATTTAACTTGTGATATGGGCACAGTAGGTTATCACCTGTCCGTGCAATGAAACCTGATGTAAGCTCACCGTCTCTCCTCTTCATCCAGTTCTTTCTTGATGAGTTCCTTTTCGACGATCTGTGCGTCTCTGATAGCGTGGCACTTGGAAGCCAAGATGATGCGGTTGCACAGCCTCGGGCCCTGCATGTTGTCCGCGCGGAGTACTGTGGGAAACGACATACTTAGACCATTTTTAATTCTCTCTTTATTGAAAACCTGTCCTTCTTCCTGTCCTTATCAAAAATTTGTGGTACAAATCGTACATTAATCATATTTACGTCCATATCTTTTAAAGAAAAAGTAGAGGTGGCGATGTTACTCACAGTTCGAAGACCTTATTTACGAACCGTATCTATATGAAAGAGAAAAGACTATTGCTTTAACAGGTATAAATTCTAGTCCAGGACAATTTCTAAACCAAAAATTCATATAAATTACGAATGTGGGACCCGAAAACCAGAAAGACCTTATTTTATAAGTGAATTTTATACGGCTACGCCCCTTATCCCTGATAAATTGGGTATTCGTAGTTCCATTACGTAGAAAACTAATGATTCTGCTATAAACACAATAGCCCCAAATTATTAAATTTTTGTCCAAAAACATACGTACCTTCAGCCCTAGACATGGTATGCGCGGCCTGGTCCGGTCCTTCCAGTTCAGGGTCAGCGGTGCCCGACCCTGCCTCAGCGCCGGGTTGGGGTAACAGGTTGTCCTTGAGCAACTGCTTCCTCATCTCCGACTCCTTGGCCGCCTTCTGTATCGCTGCTTCTTGAGCATGCATCGCTTGGATCTGCTCCTCTTGGGTTACTATCTGTTGGTTTTATAATAAGGTTGTTTATGAACCGTTCTGTGCTAAAAGTGGACTATATGACCACTCTCAATCGTACTCTCGATTATAGAGGAGGCCCGTGCCCTGCAGGGGGAAGTATATGGGGTGGTACAGAAAAGTGGACTAGAGAGTTTGTTGAGTATCCTCTGTCTGTTAAAAGATAGCAATTATAGAGGTTGCTGGAAGCTCTGGGAAATCTGCGCAGGAGTTACGCCCTCATTACCTTTAGTACATGCAAGGAATGTTTTAATACCTTTAAAGGGCGTTCAAGCAAAGATCACTTAAAATTGAATTACCAGTTTTAGCTTTGATTCATAGGGCTCTCTTTTAACATAGTATTTAGGTTATATACATCATTTCGTTTCAGAAGTAACCATAATACATAATACTCAAAAAAATGTGTAGGTAGCCAAGGTAGGGAAATCTAACTGGACCTTAGCCTGTCTCTTCAGTCTATCAAACTCCTCCTTATGCATAAGCGCTGGGTAGTAGTTGGGCTCAGTCTTCGGCACCAGCAGGTTCCTCCAGCCGCCCATCTGATTTACCAGGAGGTACTCGTGCTTCGGAATTTCGCACTTGTGGATTGGCCGCTTTGATATCGGAAACTTGAGGCGGCATTGTGATGGCCTGTCAGAAAATTGTATAATATTATATTGAAATATAAAATTAAATTGCATCATAACATTTCATCATCATCATCATCATCTCAGCCACAGGAAGTCTACCGCTGAACATAGGCCTCCCCCAATGATCTCTACATCGACCTGTTGGAAGCGGCCTGTATCCAGCGACTTCCTGCAACTGTAGCCAGGTCGTCAGTCCACCTTATAGGCGGGCGTCCGACATTTCGCTTGCCTGTACGTGGCCACCACTCTAGAACCTTTCGGCCCCAACGGTCATCGGTCCTACGCGCTATTTTCATAACATCTATATGGATAAAATCTAATAAAGTGTGTTTCGTAGCATTTCCGCTCTGTGAAGGTCTTTTTTGATTCGACGGTACTCAATATGATTTAGCAATCAATATGATTTAGATTATGTTTAAATCGTCCTCATTCCATAAATGTTATCAACGAACACCCGATTATTCTGGACTCGTAGGTATATATGGGCAGCTATGTTGATTCTCCATCAGTTAGCAGTTAGACTGATGGCTAATTACTACAACATAAAAAATATACTTTTAAAAATATACATGCAATATAGTAAAATAAAAAAAAATGGTATAGAAGTAGCTGACACCCAGGATTAATACATAGGGTACTTTTTATCTTTAATAACAGTGCTTGACTGCTTTGGTGGCGTAGTGACTGCCTCGGTGGCGTAGTTGTACTAAGGTACGCTTGCAAAGCTGAGGTCTCGGGTTCGAATCCCGAGTCGGGCAAAGTGATAATTGGATTTTTCTATTCATTATCAGCTCGGAGTCAGGAATTTGTGCCCGATATGGCGATAGGCTCGCCACCTATCACATCGTGGGACGGAACATACAAGGCGAAATGTAGGTGTCCTGGCACCTCTGCATACCCCTTCTGGGAAAAAGATGTGAGTTTATGTACGTATGTAACATAGTGTTCCTGTGGGATGATCAAGGAATTCACATATACATGTTTGCCACTCTTAAATTCAAAGAAATGGCACGCGACAAAAGAGAACGTTATAATTTAAATAATGGTACAGGATAAGACCAACGGGACAGGACGAAAAAAGCAGTATCGTGGACGGCAGTCACATTGAGTCATATAAAACAGTTGATTCGCGAAATAATGTGTTGTTGGTGTGGGATGGTACTCAAAAAGTATCTGCACCCGGGAGAAGCCGGGCCGGGCCGCTAGTACTTATTAATTCGGTAAGTAGTACATTGAGGTATAGTGGAGGGGACATCGGAAAGGAAATGTTTGTAAAGGTAGCTACGGACTGGTCTACGGTTCATTCAACCTTCTCTGTTTTTGGACACAGAATGGCTCGCCTTACGAATCGAACCCAACCGCTCTAATTGGTAGTCCAGTATGGGCTAAAGGTTTATCTAGACCTCTCTTGGTTTTATATCAAAACAAATACCTGTGTAACTGGTAACATCCGGGATCCTTTCCTTTGTATACTTTGTGATATGGGACGCCGTCGTGGGCAGTTTTAAAAACTCTGGGCATGGTGAAATAAAATGTTTAAAAAATTCAATGATCTCCTTTGATTTTTGTATGTTGCTAAGCGACATAACATTTTATTTGAGTTCTAGGGGTATATTTTTAAATACGTCGGTAAACAAAAATACTATGAAGATATTTTTCGCATTTGTTATATAGTCATATTTATATGCTTACGTTAATCAATAATTTTAAAATACATTTTATTTATTTTTCTGCGTCGTATGGTTCATGAACGTGCAACAATACATATTAGCGTTGTCTGGTTGTTAAGCATGATTAATATATTTTATCTCTGTTTTACTGAGGTTCGTGTACGCATTTTGAGTATTTCCCATCTCTTTCTAAATGAATTCTTTTTTTTACAATTGGACCGCGTTTGACAGTTGTTTTTGACATTAAGAAGCGGGAATCACAAAAATATTACATCATTGTTTTATATTATTAATAAAGAGCCAAATAATTAAACTTCGATTGGTTTAATCAAGCTGAGATACCCATAGTCTGTCCATAATGAAATTATTATTACCAAAACGGGTCTGTGATAAATATTGTGTTGACAAAAATTTTTGAAGTTAGGTTATATTTTCATTTTGCACACCTTGTAATATTATTAAATATTGTAAACATGGGACCTACAGATGGACGAAAAACGATAAATTCAACATATTTACCGCCACTTCTGGTAAGTTTTAACATACATTTCTGTCAGGATTTGGTAGAAATATGTTTTTAAAAATATAATATTTTTAGGCTGGCGCTATGGCAGGATTGTCCGTGGACGTCACATTATACCCCTTGGATACCATAAAAACTCGTTTGCAAAGTTCTCAAGGATTCCAAAAAGCCGGGGGTTTTAATGGGATCTACAGAGGTATGTATGAGACGGGTACCTAACCTGTTGGTATTTTCAATTTGTTAATTGTAATCATTTATAGGCCTGTTTTTAAATAATAGATGCATTTTAAGGATAAATTATTTCCTTGTTGACATAGCTGTACTATGGTATGATTGAAATGTTGGTCTTAAATTAAAGTCCGGGGTCAGGCATACTGTATAATATTATACATACATAAGCTCACTGCTTTTTCCTAGAAGGGGTAGGCAGAGGTGCTGCCAGGACACCCACGACTTGCCTGGTATGTACTATCGCACAGTGTGATAGCTGGCAATCGCCATATTAGGCACCAATACCTGACCCCGAGCAGATAATCAATTGAAAAATCTAATATCAATCATGTCATATTTAATGTGGCCTAACCCCTCTCAATAGTATTCTCTATTGAAGAGGAGACCCGTATTCTTTACTGGAAAGTATATAAGCTGATACAGATACATATTTAATATTAGAATATTAATAATATATCTTTTGCTCCAGGTCTTTTAACAGTGGCCTCAACATCAATGCCGACAACAGCACTATTCTTTGTATCGTATGAGACAACAAAGACGCTATGCAGTCCACATGTTAGTTCCCAGTACACTCCTCTAGTTCATATGTTATCAGCTAGTGTTGGTGAAGTGGTAAGTAAATATTCATTTTATATTATCACATATTTATGTTGGAATATCCTTATTGCAACCTGAGGATGAGCTAAGGATATTTAAGTTGACCAGCTTGTTCTAGCTTACTCATTACTGATACTGGTGGTAGGTCCATGGGGGTGAAACTCCCTTATAATTTATTCCTATGGTACTAGTAAGAGCCATCTTACGTTAGGCTTAAAAAAACAAGATGATTTATTTTTTTAAAGTATTAATAGATGGCGCTTTGAGTGCCAAAAAAATAATAAAACTAAAAATAATAATAACTACTGTTATTTAAAATAATTATTTGACTTATTATTAATATAACAATATTATTATTTTTAATTTATTAATATAAAAATAGTATTTGTTACTTTACATTTTTAAATTCATACCGCCTCTTTACAATTTGTGTCATAAATTGACAGTTACACAATTTTTTCGAAAACTTTCGTGTGCGTGTTACTCCGATTCAATTATTATAATTTTACGACTTTGGCTTTTAACTGGACTTATTTCATATCTTCTGCGTTTAATCTCGGCTTCCTCTTGCTGGATTTTGATACTTTTTTCTCGATTTAGTTTTATTTGACTTGGATATTTCTACAATAACAATGTCACCTAAGAGGTGTCTGGAAATCCTACTTTGGACATTACTTTGGATGCATTATTTTTTTTTTTTTTTTTCCAATTGTGGGATTTGGGACAGAATACGATGAACTGACGTCGCGGCGTGGTGGCGCCAAATTGCCATGACCCCTTCATTCTTTAGAAATTATTGGAAATTATAAAGGCACAATTGCACCATCTGGCGGGTTTTATTTAAAATAAAATATTTCCAGCGACATCTCGTACACAGCTGAGTAAATTTTTGTTCCTCAAATATATTGAAGAGTTGCTCATCTATGTCCTATATAGTGCATTATCTATGGGTAGGTCTCTCATATGTGAGAGGAGGCTTGGGTAGGTACCACCGCATTATCTATTTCCCTCTCATTTCATTATTAATTCTCATTCTTATTAAATTCAGTAAATTATATGACTTATGAGTCATATTTATGGTTCTAGTGCATTGTATTTTTATATATATATGCCATTGGTCTGATGGTAAGCGATACACCTGCTATGGACAGTAGCAAAACCAAACAAACCATGAATTACAAAGCAATGCTTGACATTCCAGTCATGAGATGTTAAGCCTCAATATGTCCAGTAGTTACTTTGGCTACAATGTCCTTCAACCAGAAACACAACAGTGCATTTATACTGCTGTTTGACGGGAGAAATAGATATTGCGGGGGTACCTAACCAGATGGCCTCTCACATATGAGATACCTACCTCCAGTAAAATTGGATGACTCATAATAAGTGTAAATATTACCTGTGTGTGTAAGTTGTACCTAACATATAATATTTAAAATGCATAATTTATTTTATTGAACAGTTGGCGTGCGTCATCAGAGTACCAACTGAAATAGCAAAACAGAGGAAGCAAACTTACGTCGGTACTAAGATACGGAGCAGCATAACCATATTATTACAGGTAATGTAACCAGAAACCGTAACATTTATTCCACACCTTTTCCTCCCCTTTTTAAAGGCTCGGAGAAAGTAGGGATGCGTGGAAATTACCCAGTAACATACATAGGTATATGTTCAACATATTACATATATATATAATGTGTAATGACATTATGATACTACAGTACCATAATTATTATTATTGGTCTATAGATACTTATAAGTACTGGTCTTATCTTTAGTGGAATATAGCATAAATCCACGAATCAACAAAAAAAGTAAATGCAAAGAAAGGATACGTAATATTGGCGCTTAGCGGTTTACCGATTTGACAGCCTCCGTAGCGCAGTTGCCAGTTGGTTAGACGCCGGCTGTGAAATGAGAGGCTGCGGGTTCGACCCCCGCACCGAAATAAATATTTGTGTGAACCACAGGTATTTGTTTCGGGTCTGGGTGTTTGTGAGACTGAATAGTCTCTTGTAGTTTCTGATACCCACGATACAAGACTCGATCTTAGTGTGCGGTCAAGATATGTATGTGATGACTATTGGATGTATTTATTTGTTTACTAAAAGCGACAGAAATATATTTGAAATAAAACTATTATTTACGGATTTTATCGCGGATTTGGTTTAATTTTTATATTTTTTAACCTCTCCACGTTTCGGTCCGTCAAATCCGCAATCAGTCCCGCCCCGTGACCACGAAAGCTGTAAAGTAATCGAAACGTAAATAATAGTTTTATTTTAATTTAATTACGTAAATCTACCAACCATTATAGAAATACATTTATAAAAATCCTCAGATTTTATTTTTCCTGCAAATACCCCCACAAAATATATCTAATTCCATTGACAATGTTCGTATTGTTAGGCGTACAAAGCAGAAGGGTTTCGCAAGGGGGTGTACCGCGGATTCTTATCAACAGTGGCGCGCGACCTGCCCTTCAGCTTCATCGAGATGCCCGTCTGGGAGTTCTTGAAATCCACCGTCAGGAATCATAATGATGGACAGATCAGCAGTTTTCAAGTAAGTTGTATTATACAGGGTAGAGAATCAGTGCCGAAGGGTGACTATTTTCAAATAGAAAGCCGGAAATTTCCATTGCGTTTTTTAATTGTGTAAATACTATATTATAAATATATTTTTAAATTCAATGCGTTTATAATACACATCAATTACAAAAGTAAAGTCGGTAGGAATCAGCATGTATGTAAGGAATACGAAGTTATTAAACATGACTTCGGTATGACTAAATTGAAATATTTTGTTAAACTAGATGACACTTTGAATCTAAAAATTAATGTATGCAACCTTTTCTTTTAAATAGAATTGGCCCGGTAAGTGAGAAAATGGTTAAATTGATGTTAGTGATTACTGCACAAGAACGTCTATACCACTCGGACCCTTGATGCTTTTAAGATGGAAGAGCCGGAGAGAAAAAGAATGGAAATAAGATGGGAGGAGGGAAGGGATATTAGACCTCCAGCTAACACTTACCGGGTAAAACCACGACAGCAAAACTGTTGTTTTAAATCGGTTTTATATGAGACAGCAGTACTACCAACCAGCTCGATTCCTATTTAAATCTAAAGGAATTTGCAATGTTGACTAACTTACCCATTTATTTCGACAGCCAACGTGGCGTAGTTGGCTAGACGCCGACTGTGAAACAAGAGGCTGTGGGTTCGATCCCCGCACCGGGACAAATGTTTGTGAGGCCCACAAATATTTGTCTCGGGTCTGGATGTTTGTGAGACCGAAAAGTCTCTCCTAGTTCTCGATACCCACGATACAAGACTCGATCTTAGTGTGGGGTCAGGACTATGTATGTGACTGTTGGGTGTATTTATTTATTATATTTCCATCTAGAGTGCTCTCTGCGGGTCAATAGCAGGAGGCTTCGCGGCAGCAGTCACTACACCTTTAGACCTGGCGAAAACCCGGATAATGTTGGCCGAAGACTACGCAGTCACCAGAAAACTCAGGATCAAACCGGTCCTGGTCTCCATCTACATGGAGTCAGGAGTCAGGGGACTCTTCGCGGGAGTCATGCCGAGACTCACGGCGTTTACATTAGGTGGCTTTGTGTTTTTCGGAGTCTATGATGATACTAAGAAGTTCTTTGAGAGGATTTTGGATAGGTAGGGGAGGGTAGAAATGTTTTAAAGTGGGAGGAAATAATAGCGGGTGAAATGCATTTTGTCAATGGCTTTATGATTGTGAAAATGATGTTTAGTTAAGTCCTACAGACAGAGACTTGACAAGTCTATAAACCGGTTTATAATCTAGATTTTCTGACCAAAGCAAGTACAGTTCAAGACTATAGTAAAGAGAGTTTATTCTATACCATAGACATAGATAACTAAGTCTATGATTTTAACTTTTTACATTATGATTGATGAGCCCTAATTCCTATAGATTTGTCTATAAATTATGTGTTATGTTTATAATATATTAAGTGTATAATTTAGTTTTGTTTTGTATAGTATGTGTTGTTATTGTTGTAGAGATTAAATATGTTTTACTGTTTTTGGTGTTTTTTTTACATTGCAGTTGTGAATTTTACTATTGACACTCTAATCAATATTTCCGCTTATGTCTTAAGTTTAGAAACTTCATCTAAATTCTATTTTGATAGAAATTTTGGACCACAAATAAATTTTAATTCGGTGTCAATATAACTTTTTGGATTATGTTTTCATAATATAAACAACAAACATTTATAATCGTAATTTAATAGTATAAACTTGCCCATATTATTAAAATACGATGGGAGAAAACCTGGTCCTAATATTTGGACACTAGAATGACAATAACGCATTCGGATAACAAATGGTCGTAGACTATCCGTCTTAGGCTTAGAAAAGGTTTGAAATCGTCCAAACCTTTGGTAATTTTAACTTTGTCGTCGCTTATTAGATCCGCTAAATGTGGTATCGATTTTCTCAAGATCAAAGCTATGATTATCGACATAGTAACTACTAACTTCACGGTTTAGTTTTGATGCAGTCAATGCCAAGATGGATTTTACTAGACTACCGTTAATCAAGCATTCAAACATCAAAATATATTTTAGATTTTAATACAAAATTAAATATGGTATCACTTTTCTCCAACGTTGGGTCGAAATCGCCTCTTTAAACTCACTGAATTGATGGAAATAATGTTAGTGAAGGGTAATTAACTGCGGGTAGATGTATAATTTCGGCTAGACATCGGGCTGTGGGTAGACCATTCGAACTACAGTAGGGTAAATGAAACCTCCTTCATTTTTCTGTAGCCCTAGTACTTTCCGTGTACTGAGAAATGTTGCGCATATTGTTGATATAGGTTTAAAGATACCTCCTTTCAATTTCTGTCGCCCTAGTACTTTTTGTGAGAAATGTGGCGCATATTGTTGACATAGGTTTAACGAAACCTCCTTTCAATTTCTGTCGCCCTAGTACTTTCTGTGAGATATGTTGCGCATATTGTTGACATAGGTTTAACGAAACTTCCTTTCAATTTCTGTCGCCCTAGTACTTTCTGTGAGATATGTTGCGCATATTGTTGACATAGGTTTAACGAAACCTCCTTTCAATTTCTGTCGCCCTAGTACTTTCTGTGAGATATGTTGCGCATATTGTTGACATAGGTTTAACGAAACCTCCTTTCAATTTCTGTCGCCCTAGTACTTTCTGTGAGATATGTTGCGCATATTGTTGACATAGGTTTAACGAAACCTCCTTTCAATTTCTGTCGCCCTAGTACTTTCTGTGAGATATGTTGCGCATATTGTTGACATAGGTTTAACGAAACCTCCTTTCAATTTCTGTCGCCCTAGTACTTTCTGTGAGATATGTTGCGCATATTGTTGACATAGGTTTAACGAAACCTCCTTTCAATTTCTGTCACCCTAGTACTTTCTGTGAGATATGTTGCGCATATTGTTGACATAGGTTTAACGAAACCTCCTTTCAATTTCTGTCGCCCTAGTACTTTCTGTGAGATATGTTGCGCATATTGTTGACATAGGTTTAACGAAACCTCCTTTCAATTTCTGTCGCCCTAGTACTTTCTGTGAGATATGTTGCGCATATTTTTGACATAGGTTTTTTACATTTCCAGTGAGGGAGGGAGGGTATTAAGCTGAAATCATGGACGTAAAGTGAAATTGAATAAGTGACATTATAAGTTTTTATAAAGTTTATTTTCAAAGTACGCGTATATAACCATAACAATCTATACAAATCAATTTATCTCGAATAAGTTTTTACACCGATATACAACTATACTAAGTACATACTTTATACAACATACGTATACGTATCAGTCTAATTACGTGCAAAACTCAACCGTGATTACTATTTTGAAAAACATTTTCCCGCCAAAACGGATTTTGAGGTTAGAATTTTTGGGTGCGATCAATATGAATCGTGTTTTTTAAATTTAAAATCGATCACAACCAAAATCATACGACTATGTTAATATTTGTGACATATCAAAATATACATTTTTGTTAATTTCAACTGCCAAGATGGAGTTGAACAACAATTGTTAAATAGTTAAGGAAAGGTTTAGTAGAAAATATTTTAGTATAGTTGGGACTATATTTAAAATCCAGGCGGGTATCGTAATATCTTAAATTAAGGCATACATAATATACAAATAAGTAGTTAGTACACTAAACATTCGAAATGTTTAAAAATATAACAAAAAGATAACAAATTCGTTAATTTTCTTAACTCAATTACTGCGCACGTCTTTTGTACGAAATAAAGATGTGACAGCCGAAGATTTAAATATATTTTCAATGTAAAATATTTACATTTACATATCTACATAAAATACGGTATAAAATAAATAAGCAGATACAAATACATAAAATTTTACTTTAATTAAGAATATTCTCCTGATGGCGGTTTTTTAATTAAATCTATATTAGTGAGGGCAAACACTTTGGAACATCATAGCCAAGGTATAGGTCCCGAAATTCTAATTATATATTTAGGAACCTAAATATATAATAGTTGCGAATGCCGTGCAAGACTGGTCACCGGATAATCCGCTACTATACCAAAACACCTTATTTTGAAACTAAAACAACGCTGGGAACAGATAACAGATGGCGCTGACAACAAATACACTTACGGCCGAAATCTTGCTGGGTATCAAGAATTGATAACGATAATAAACCAATCAAAAGACGTTAAATGTGGGCGTGTTGGTCAATCTTCGACCTTATTGGCCTATTTAGAAGTTGATACTTCGTTAACAATCAAAATAGTTAATTGATTTCGGACGTTAACTAGATACATAAAGATAGATAAAGTCTTAAGACGATCAGTAAAATTGGACGGTAATATTTTCTTACAATACTTTCGTATTTGGTATAGTTTAGGGCTGAACTGACAAATGAATCTATATGAAATGGATTGTGATATTATACTAGACAGGACATCTCGAACAAAATGTTTGGAACGAAAAATTGTGGTACTATATTGTTCACACCGTCTTCGCTTTTGTTCTGTTATTTTTCTAAGCTCTTTAGTCCGTGCTATTTTGCTCTCGGATATCCGCCCCAGCAATACTCCATTATTTATGACTGATTTATGAAAGATCCCTGAAATCATATGTATGCGATGTACTATGAGTGAAACTGAACGGAAACAAATTTGTTAGGCCCTGTTGCATAAATTATTTGACCATAATTCTCGCAATGAACATTGCATTGCAATACATTTGTCATTTCATAAGATTGAAGTTAAAATGGTCAATGTTAGTTTATGCAACCGGACCCACTACATTTTCGTCTTATTTAGTCTTCTTTAGTCTTAAGTACATCTGAATATATCAGCCGCTAGATGGCGCTGACACCTGAAACTAGATTCTACAGCTAGATGGCGCTCATCTGAATATGACGTTGGTGTGTGAGCCGCGATGCGAGCTATCCCTCGCAGTATGTCTTCGGAAGGGGTTCCAAGATGGCGCCCGGCGTGCTGAGGACCTCGCCGTGACGGCCGTGGAGCCGCTGGAGGCTGTCGACGCGGCGGACACGGAGCCTTGGTTGGAGTTCGGTTGTCGGGGCGAGTCAGGTGACGCCTGTGAATGAAAAAAATTGAAATTTTTATTAAAATATACAAAATTAACGCTTATACAATAAGAGATCGTACAATTAGATTAGGTTTGCACACTAGTTCCTAGTTTACATCAAAATTTTTTACCGTGGTTTCCCACTAGGCATGCTTGGATCGGGAGTAAAAATGAGACAGTTAAATTGTAGACATACATATTTTATTTATTGCCATGGGCATATTAATAATTGATTTTTGGACCCCTCCGCCAACAACGGACAATCAGGCGAGACTTTCGAACGACTTTTGAATTCAGTTCGAGCAAAGAAGACAAAAAAAATTGATACTTAAAATAAGTTTTAAAATTGTCTATGAATAAGGCGGGAAGTATGCTGGAATATATTTTCTCCTTCTTCTCCATGTTTCTTGATAGTGATTCAATATGTACTTCGATCAAACATATACCAGATACAGGGTCCGGAACAAAATCACACGCCAAAAGTAGCCGAGGTTGCTTAGACTTATACATTTGAATTTCGAACTACGAGATGTAGCAAAGTATTAAATTATAATCAACATCAGGCAACAATAAACCTTATTCCTTTATATTAAGATTTATTATATTTTTGGATCATACTAAAAGCAGATAAGAGCACACGCTTATTTGTGCTCTTATTTCTCTTGCTGTTTTAGGCCGTAACTTGTAATCTAGTGTATATTTGATTGAAGGGTATGAAGTCATCTCTAACCTTAAGATTAGTCTTGTCCATGGGTGTAGCAAGACGTAATGTGAGTGTATCCGTGGCTTGCTGTATCAGTCGGACAACTTCCTCATGAGAGCTCCACTTCACATCTTTATCGCCGATGGAGATTATGAAGTCTCCTTCACGCATGCCACCGATCTGAAAAACCAGGTTATTGACATGTAGAGAAGATAGTAGGCTGAATGGTTGCTGTTGCTAATAGATAAAGGGAATGCTATGGTGGTGCTTAAGTCGCAGCCTATCATGTGGTAAATACACAAGTAAACAACTTTCTCTAAAGAACAATTTATACCGCTTGGAAAAATATTAAAAAAAAAAACTGAAAATTAATTCTAAAAATTGCAATTAAATTGTAAAAGTATCGCTGTTGAGAGAATGGATATGATTGGATTGTTTCCAGGATATAAGAATAATCGCTCAAGCTAAATTTATTAGTGCGACGGTAAAATGATGAATATTTAGCTTATGAAGATCGAAATTCCGCTTTCAATAAATTAGAAAACATTCAAATACATTTTAAAAAAATCGTGACACTTACATCAGCCAACGAGTTGGGTTCCACCGCAGCAATGATAACCGGAGCATCTCCCCTCACGGAGAAACCAAATCCCTCCTCATCCCTCGACGACATGTTATATTCACTCGCCGCCCTCCTCAGAGGTTCTTTCCGCCTCTCCCTCCCCTTCTTTTCCCCCCTTTCCTTCTCCCCCTTCCTGTACTCATACTTATGATCATAATCCAAAACTTTAGGGTGATATTCAAAGTTATTATTATAGCTATGTATATAAATTCCGTTCTGCTTCGTAACTCTGTTCTTCTTCTCGTATTCTTCTGCGTATTTCTCATCGCTCCTTATGATTTGGTTGTAGTAAGTGCTGTTGTCTTCGGATCTGTCCCGTTTCTCGCTGTTCCTGCTCTTGATCCGTTCCTCGTCGTCCCTGAGGTTCCTGTGTCTCCTGGAGTCGTGTTTCTGGAGCTGGACCAGCCTGGGAGCGCTCCAGTGCCTCTTGGCTGAGAAGACGGCGATGGGTCCGAGCGATTTGAACAGGTCGTCCACTCGGTATTGCGAGAAGTCTGGCGGTGTTAATGCTAGTTGGAATTTTGATGATGCTGTGGAAGGAAGTATTGGGAAATTATTTCTTTGTCATGTTTTTCTATTGTTACTCGATTTATTCACGAATTATACTCTCATAAAATAGTTACACTTTATTTAACATTTTTACTTAAGGTATTCTTAATAATTCAATTAATTTCTACTATTTCGTTGTCATGAACAACCATGGACGTAATTGAACAACATAGTGCGAAAATCGACAAACGTCAAAATAGCTATCTGGCATTCACTGTCAGATAAAATACGAAACTCGATTGCAAAAGTACTGAATTTTGTATTTTATCTGAGAGATGAGTTTCAGATAGCTAATACAGCAGTTATGTATGTACACAGCGTAGGTGTTATTGTTGAAGTTGATGTTTATGTTAAAGAGTGGTTGTTATTATTGAAATGTAATATGTGTGGTACGCGGTACACAGCGTAGGTTATCGTCGAAGTCAGAGTAGTGTGTGGTGCGGTACATGGCGTAGTTATTATTTATGTATGTATGTGTGAACATAGTATAGTGTGTAGAGCGTAGTTGTTATTGTTGAAATGTAATGTAAGTGTGGCACGCAGTACATTGCGTAGTTGTTAGTGTTGAAGTAGATGTTGATGTTATACACATGCGCGGTACGTACGCTGCACGGCGGGCGCGTCGATGAGGTCGGTGAAGTGCGGCGCGTCGGGCGCGTCGGGCGCGCGCTCGTGCGCCAGCCGCTCCAGCCGCAAGCGCACCACCAGCGACAGCGCCTCCTTGCCGCGTAGCTCACTGCACGACAATTACTTATATATAACTTGGTATTATTTTAAGCATTACTTGATAATATATAACCCTGTTAGTATTTTGACCAATTCGCGAACCCGCATTAGACCAGCGTGATGAACTATATGGCCTAACCACTCTCAATCGCACTGTCGATTGTGGAGGAGGCCCGTGCCCGCAGTGGGATGTATATGGGCTCATACAGATACAGATTTTAGCCAAAGTTCGTATGTCACTCTAGGTGACCACAGAAAACCAGCGTTGCGCTGTGGCTCGCGCCGCAGTGCAAAATTATGCTGTGTGGTCACCTAGAGTGTCACAGTAATGCGGCACGCAAGCTGTTTCTACATTACAAATATAGCATTCATAGTGTCCCATCATTATCAGCCTCCGTGGCGCTGTTGGTTAGACGCCGACTATTAAACAAGAATCATGACCTTCTCCTGAAACCGCCCATGACAACACAACGTACTTACCGGCACATTCTCTGCAGCCTGAGCGCCTCTTCGTACAGCGCGAGTGCCTCGGCGAGGTGCGCGCGAGACAGCGCCGCGTAGTCGTACTCCTCCTCCTTCTCTATCTCTGATGCTGAACCTGGTCATATTGTACATGTTTACTTTTACGTATTTATATCTTTATGCCTCTTCTACACGTCAATAGATGTATCTGCAGACTTTGTGTTCGGATGGGTGTTGCGATCGTCACGTGGAACGCACGGTTTGTGTCATTTAATAGATATGAATTGTTAATAATATTTTATCTTCGATGGAATATAAACTAGATTATAAGTCCTCTGAGCCACAGAAAGTCCACTGCTGAACATAGGCCTCCCTCAAGGATCTCCATATCGACCCGTTGGACGTGGCCTGCATCCAGCGAATTCCTGCAATCTTAGCCAGGTCGTCCGTCCACCTTGCCGGCGGGCGTCTGACGTCCGTTTTGTCTTTCCAGTTCCATCATAATGTTTTATTTCTCCTTATAATTAATTGTATGTTTACTGGTCATATGTGAGAGGTCGCCTGGGTAGGTACCATCGGAATGTCTATTTCTCCCGTCAAACAGCAGTATAAATGCACTGTTGTGTTTCGGATTGAAGGACATTGTAGCTAGAGTAACTACTGGACATATTGAGACTTAACATTTTATGTTTCAGGATGTACCCAGTGAATTGACAATCATTGCTTTGTAATTCAAGGTGTTGTTTGGTTTTGCTACTGTTCATGAGCAGTATCGCTTACCATCAGGCGAACGGCACGCTGGTCTCGCCATTCATTGCAATAATAAAAAAATAAAATAAAAATAAAATAAACTAGAATATAATTAAAGGTTAGTAGGTAGTAACTAATGTATGTGTACCGTTATGTGTGTGCGTGTAGAGCGCGGCGAGGCGCGCGGCGGCGTGCGCGGGCCGCGGCGAGCTCAGCGCGCACCACGAGTACTCGTGCGCCAACGCTGCACATATCACCACCATCATAGTAGCCATCATCATCATCATCATAGTAGCCATCACAATCATCATCGACACCATTGTAGTGACTATCATAATCTTGATTAGGGCTAGCGCGGAATTTGTGCTATGGCATCAATTAAAATGAATTTAAAACATTCTAATTTATATCGTATTCTCACCAGATAAGTTTGAATATCGTATATTAAAAAAAAAAATCCCTTGCCATTCCGTCCCGGCCTGCGCTGGTCTTTACAATCCTCGTGATTATCATCATCATCATCACAATCACAGGGATTATCTGCATCATTACCATCGTCATCGCGCTCAGGGGCGTGACTCTAACAACGATACGAACTTCATATTTTTGGATCCCGTAAGTAAAACTTCACTAATGTGCCTAGATACATCTTATGACTCAAGATGGCCAGCACAGAGGAATGCCGAGCATTGCTTTGTAATTCAAGATGTTTTTTGATATTGCTACTGCTTATGAACAGTCCTATCGATTACCATTAGACGAACAAAGGTTAATTAAAAAATATAAAAAATAAGGTACAATAAATGTCTCACCTTTGTAGAATTCAGTCTTGACGTGGACGAGCGACACCCACGAATATGGCACGTAACTGAACACACCTTCCGTCTGCATCTGAAAACACAATAAATAACATTAGAACAGGAAATTCCACTTTATTTAGTAGTTAGCATCATTCTCACAGAAAAAACACCTAGTCCAGGCAACGTGGCTTATGACAACGACAGTTATATTTATATCTTTCCTCTTCCCATCCTTTTTCCTTCCTACCCCCTCCTGATGTGACGAGCCGGCAACACATCCATGATCTAAGCGTTGTGGATGTTCATGGGTAGCAGTGATCACTTACAATTAGACCTGCTTGCTCATTTGCCGGTCCTATGGTATAAAATATAAATAAATAAACTATAAATTATGGACAGAGAGGGCAATTGTTTAATGCTAGGTCAAGTCCAGCATTAGACCGCGGCAGCGGTCTAAGCGGTTTCTTGCAGATTCTCTATCTACTAGTGGCCTCTACGTTAAGGGTATACTGGCAAGTCCAGCAAACGTTCGGTACCTTCTCATTCACCTGCTTTTTCTAATAATGGGCTCAAGGTATTCCTATTCAAAATAGTCTAACAGTGGGATAAAATTGTGTACATTCTAATTCAGCTCTTAGTCCTAAGAACATAAGTATGTTATTTAGATTCAGGGTATTAATATTAAGTCCAGCTGTGAGGTTCCCTTACACGCATCTGATTTGTCTAGTTTTTGATATTGCGATGTCTACAGTGTTCTAGACTAGGATATGACTATCCGGCACGTACCTTCTCATGCAGCTGCTGGTAGGTGTGCGCGAGGTGCGCGCTCTCCTGCGCCAGGTCGAGGCACAGCTCGAAGTCGCGGCGCAGGTCGGCGCTGGCCTCGCGCGCCTGCAGCTGCAGCTTCTCCACCAGGCACTCGCGAGCTTGCGCCTGGAACACACGGGATTTGAAGGTTTTCAGATGCTTTTTTTATTGGCATGAATGGCGAGACGAGCTTGCCGTTCGCCTGATGTTAAGCGATACGACCGCTCATAAACAGTAGCAAAATCAAACAACACCTTGAATTACAAAGCAATGCTTGGCATTCCACTGCGCTCGCCATCCTGTGACATAAGATCCAAAGTCTCGATATGTCCAGTAGTTACTCTGGCTACAATGCCCTTCAATCCAAAACACAACACTGTATTTACACTGCTGTTTGACGGGAGAAATAAACATTGCGGTGGTACCTACCCAGATGGCCTCGCACATAGGGAGACCTACCACCAGTAAATTATGTAGTTATGATGGCACATCATCCAAGCATGAATATTAATACATACGGTCATGAGCGCGCCAAGCACGAGCAGCGTGGTGGCGGCGAGGTCCACCGACGGCGCGTTAGTGAAGTTTTCGTGGATATAGCGCAATGCACCCGCCGCGCGCAGCAGCGCGTCCACTGCGCCGTCCAGACCCGCGCTGCTCTTGCGGTCCTGAGGAGAGGCAGCAATGGATAGGTAAGGCTCATTGATGAGTTAAAAGAAAAATATTACTTTAAAGATGGTTAGGACATAGTAAAGACTAATAATGATAGTATTTATGATATCAATAATATTTTATTACATCATTATTTTATAATTATTACTTATTTTACGTTTTGTCTGTTTCGCTTAACAGAATTCAAAAGTCGCTCGAAAGGACAAAACTTTCGATAGCTATAATAGGTTTGAAATCTGTTTATGAATAAGGTCGAAGAATTATTGAAATTATATATGAGAACATGTTTTTTTTACTTGGATGTCTTCGCCAAGCTGTTTTATTAAACTTAATGTAAAATAGGCATGAATACTGATTAAGTAAGGTTGTTACCTGTTTAGCACCAATTTGCGTGTATATGCCAGCTATATTGAACAAGACACAAGCTTTCTCGAAAGCCACTGTTCGCTGGCACGACGGGACTCCTGCAAACAAAAACACAATTCGTCAAACAAATATACAGATTATACGCATACTTTGTAGCTCAACTAGTATTATAATTTGCTAACTGATTTAAAAACGAGGTACTATATTCGGTTTTAGGTATATGTTTTTCATTAATTTTGTTTCCTATGTGACTAAAAGAATTTTAAAGACAATAATGTTGTTTCTATTTGCGTCGTCCTTCGTATATATGGAAATATTTTTTTTCAATACTGCTTAGTGCTCATCCTATGCACTTTTAAAAGTTATACGTTATATTATCACCAACTTTATGTGTTTCTGTGATTATTGTATTTTTTTTCTTTTGTCTTTTGTTTATTGTTTGTTACATGGTGTTTTAATAAATAAATAAATAACACCTAACGGCCACATACATAGTCCTGACCCCACATTAAGATCGAGTCTTGTGTCGTGGGTATCAGGAACTACGAGAGATTTTTCGGTCTCACAAACACCCAGACCCGGAAGAAATATTTGTGGGCCGCACAAACATTTCTGTCGGTGCGGGGATCGAACCCGCGACCTTTTGTTTCACAGGCGGCGTCTAACCAACTGCGCCACGGAGGCTGTCAAAGGTTTTTTAATAAAGGGTTATTATTATGTATAATGAATTTTAAGACATTATAGATGTGACAGCTGATCTCCATCGTGGTATTGTTCAAGTGCCCGTAAGAGTAAATTTAATCGTAGTTACCAGTGAGCGAGTCGAACCACTCGAAGTAGACGCCGAGCGAGCGGTCCGGCGGGAAGAACCGTCGCTCGATGTAGTACAGCTGGTTGTAGTACTTGAACAGCAGGGTCACTCCGGCTGACGAGCGCACTGGGGTACGCATCGCCTGAAACACGACAGAATTCAAAGATTTTTTTTAGCAATATAGAGCAAAAAAGAAAACCTAAGTAATAAGTGAACCTATTAAGAGAACGATTGGCGGTCCTATTACTAAGAATTAATAGTGATAAATTTGCTAACAACCATACAACGCAACATCTTTGCTTAATAAGGCATAACTGCGCATGTAGATACATTATACAGGGTATATCAAGACTGCTATCGAAACCGTCACTAAAACTACCACCCGACTTCGTTCTCGGTAGCAATCTTGATATATCTATACTAATATTATAAAGCTGCAGAGTTTGTTTGTTTGTTTGTTTGAACGCGCTAATCTCTGGAACTACTGGTCTGATTTGAATGATTCTTTCAGTGTTGGGTAGTCCATTTATCGAGAAAGGCTATAGGCTATATATCATCACGCTAAGACCTATAGGAGGAAAGTGGTACTGATATTTCTAGCATATACGAGGAAATTTTGTTCGTTTTTCGTGGTCCGATTGGTCGATATTCTAAACTGATAGAATTAAACATTTTTACCGCCATTTTAAAACGTGTATGCACCCGGGCGGAGCCGGGCCCGACCGCTAGTCTTATATAATTCTACCATAAAACACCTAATAATCTTTGCTAGAAACCGCTTATGACTACAAATTGTAAGGCTTTGTTTATTGCTTTTTAATTTATTCTTGTTATTAATATTTTTTTCCTCGCTGATTTGGTGAGTAATAAAAATAATTAACAAATTAGCGGTTCGAACCTAAATCTTAGTCCAGGCCGCTTTTAATTAAACTATCGCCAAGTTAATTGGACATAACGCAAATAATGTTATTAATTAAGAGAAGGCAACTTTTATTGCGTAATTTGTTACAAGAAATGTCTATCTAAAACAGCTAAGAGCCTAACCTGAGAATCAAACCCGGGATAGCAAAAACACAACCTAAACACTGTCATTATTCCATCAAAACGAAAGACACAATTCCTCAAAGAACCCTCATACCTGTCTCATATCCATGAAGTCTGAGATGGCGTCCTCATAGGCAGCGGCGTCTTCGCTGTAGTGCTCCAGGATGAAGTCCTTGAAGGGCTCGCGGAAGTCCACCTCCTTGGTCTCCTTCAGACCCAGCGGCACCATCGGCATCAGGCATTCTTTGCTGCAAATTATTTTTATTTTTTTAATTGCCGACTACCATGGGATGGACATAAGTGAAGGAAAATAAAGATAGGGCAGTCTAAATTGTACTTCACTACAAAGTATAAAACAAAGTCGCTTTCTCTGTCCCTATGTCCTTTTGTTTGCTTAAATCTTTAAAACTACGCAAGGGATTTTGATGCGGTTTTTTTAATAGATAGAGTGATTCAAGAGGAAGGTTTATATGTATAATACACATATATTATTGTACAGAAATCTATTTATACCCAGGCGAAGATGGGCCAGGCCGCTAGTTTAGAATAAAGTTTGAATGATAAAAATAGGAAATAATGAAAATATCAAGCTTGATTTGATAGATAAAAAGGATACAAATATATCTCATTATGTCAGACTTTATTTCAGAAGCTCGTGACTTCAACGCTACGTGTAACAACAATGTATCTCAACATGATTATAACAACAAATTAATCATGGTATTTTTTAAAATTGAGGTGAATGGCGAGATGATTATGCCATTTGCCTGATGGTAAACGATACGACCGCCCATGGACATTAGTAAAACCAAACGCCATGAACTAAAAGCAATGCTGCAGTCGCCATCTTGAGACATAATGTTAAGTCTCAATATGTCCAGTAGTTACTCTGGCTACAATGTCCTTCTAAATACAGTGCATTTACACTGCTGTTTGGCGGGAGAAATAGACATTGCGGTGGTACCTACTGGTGGCCTCTCACCTATAATTTAGCCAATGGATCCTTAGATTTATGGGAATGTTGCACATTGAATAATAATATAGCTAAACTTAAACCAATAAAATTTTTCAATCTCAATATGACAATTGATGCACTTCACGTCAGAACATTATATAGGTATTATAACAAAATTACAATACAAAACCTATTTAAACAAGAAAACTATCTCAATTTATTGAATATAAACAAAATCCAGCAATTAGTTTACAAGAAATATGACGAGTTAGATTAAAATTACATTAATCATAGAGTATTATACATTTTATATGTGAGAACATTAATATACTGAAATACATACACACATACATAAACTCACGCCTTTTTCCCAGAAGGGGTAGGCAGAGGTACCAGGGCACCCACATTTTGCCTTGTATGTTCGGTCCCACAATGTGCGAGCCTATCGCCATATCGAATACTGAAATAAGGTGCTAATATTTACGTAAGTCCTGAGATAGTAGATATTTTTAAAATAGCAGTTTCTACATACAAATACCTTCTATTTCTTACAAAAATATGTGTCAACGTATCATAATGTCTAGTTTTTGTATCTTATGAGTCTAAGTTACTCGTGTTCTAACTCATAAGCAACAAAAACCTAGGAATGATTCAATAGTCGAGCTGTGATCAAAGCGCCGCCGCTTTCAATTACCTTCATACCACTAACTCTATGGTTACAGGTCGTTTACTAACTGCGTGTGCGACACAATAGGACATAAAGAACTTGTTTATTTAATCATTTACGGCCGATGCCAATAATCAATCGAAAAATTAGATTGAAATCAATCTGGATTGTTTTCTACTTTTCGATTGGTCTTTTGACATGTTGCCATAGTTTTTTCACTACTGAGATTGATTTTATTGGCAATATAGTATCAGATAAAAGATTGAGCTGTCAATCTCAAACGGCAAATTTTGGATTGGGATTGTTAATTGGCAGCGGCTGTTAAACACATGTGATCAAATAAGGAAAAAAAATGCATAAGACACCGTATATTTTGCCGTAATGAAAATGCAAAACTAATAATATAGTAAAGTGCAGCCGTCTTATTAAGTAAAAGGTGGGTTGTTTCCCGTGACGTCTTAGGTTTCATTCCTGGTTCGGGTGGTTCACTTTGTGAGTTTATTTGTTTTTAAAATATCATATGAGTTGCCGATAAGCCTATAGTCGGCTAGTCGGCCGTTAAAAACTTTCAGCACGATAGTAATCCTTGCAAATAGTGGGTGTTTTGGCTCACTTGTACCCTAAGTGGGTGTTTAATTTCATTTCTGCCTTTTCCCGTTGATGGCCTAAGTTAACGTATGAAAAAAAAAAACAATATTATACATACATGTCGGAAATAAAACCATGTGTTATTTATTTTCGACAAGACCAGGGATTACGTCACCGGTCTATATTCGTCTATTTATTAATTATTGCTATTATATGCGACACGTTACAATTAACGGATTAACAATTTATCCGAATATCTTCGACAACTTGTTACTTTTATAGTAAACACGCGTATTCCAATGTTTCACTGTCGACTGCTGGATGTTGAATGCCTTGTCTACGGTCCGGAGGCGCTTTATATAGCAAACTGTCATGCTCCCACCCTTACACTGACTGTGGGTAGTGAAATAGAATTACAACCGGGTTTTCTTTAATAAAATTACTTCTACAGCTACCCGTAGATTGCTTAAGGCTTGTTTACCATTGTTTTAACAATCCTTTTGTTTAACATTTTGATTTTACAAAAAATCGCCCCGCCTTACACAAATATTTCTTTCAGGTCTGGGTGTTTGTGAGATCGAAAAGTCTCTCGTAGTTCCTGATACACACGACACAAGATCCGATCTTAGTGTGGCTGGACTGTTGGGTGTATTTATTATTATTTATTTTATTTATATTAATCTTAGTATTTGCTCGCACATGACATTGTGTCATGTAGTGTACCGCATACCAACGCAGACACAAGATGGCGGCGTAGCGCGGGAAAATTGCAACAATGGCGGAAATTAGTGCGCTTTTTTAACTTCTTTCTTAATTTAAATTGACTACACGTGAATGGCATCATTAAATGTGAATTTTTATTTACATGTGAGAGTTTTTTAATGAAAATTTGCTTTCTACGCGTAATTTTCTATGGGCTTACAAAAGCAAATAGAAAGAAATAATAGTTTAAAAAACTAAAAATACACGTTTTAATAAAAGACGCAACTAAAAACGTAAAAATAATTGATAATGAGTTTAAGATTAGAAAATGGAGTGAAATACATTCGTTTTATTGTTACAAAGCGTGGGGTGCTTACATACATACATACATAATCGTCACGCCTGTATCCCATAGGAGTAGGCAGAGACTATAGACCGCCACTTTGCTCGATCCTGGCATACTACTTTCGCTTCATCCACTTTCATCAACGTCTTCATGCATTCTCGTCGGTTCAGGGTACTTTTAACCTGACCCTTGTTGAGGGTATCACCGATTTGGATGGTGTATGTTCGGTGAGGTCGACCCCTACCGACTCTTCAACAATTAATTATCCTTAAGCAAATATAAAGCTTAAAAAATAGATGTTTAAAGTTTGAAAACGGAAAATTACATGTTTTTGCAAAAAATATATTTTGAAATAGTACAGCTATTTCAAAATATATTATATATCATACGGGATAAAAGTTTTTAAAAGTCCCAAGACGAAGTCAAAAAAACGTTTATTATATTATAAATACTCCCGAAACCCACACATGTAATCCTGATTCCACATTAAATCTGATGGTTTAGTTATTAGTGTAACTAATATTAACTAACGCTAATCCTACCCAGGCCCTCATAGTTTATTTATTGCAATGAATGGCGAGACTAGCATGCCATTCGCCTGATGGTAAGCGATACGACCGCTCATAAACAGTAGCAAAACCCAACAACACCTTGAATTACAAAGCAATGCTTGGCATTCCACTGCGCTCGCCATCCTGAGACATGAGATGTTAAGTCTCAATATGTCCAGTAGTTACTCTGGCTACAATGCCCTTCAATCCGAAACACAACAGTGCATTTACACTGCTGTTTGACGGGAGAAACAGACATTGCGGTGGTATCTACCCAGATGGCTTCTCACGTATGATAGACCTACCACCAGTAAAACCATCACTAGTTCACAGCCTTTACAAGCTATTACAAACCAATGAGGCAACGTTTATAAATGTATCATAATATTAAATTATACAATATTTCGCATGCAAAATAACTACATAGCTCTCAATTCGGTGTTACGAATGTCGAATCTTTTCATTCATCTCAATTTCAATCTCGTTAGTGTAAATCATTGATTCTCAATATTGTTGTGCCATAAAGAACGTTATAACTTACTTAAATTTTTCCTTTCGTATCTAAAGGAATAGTTATGAATTTTAGTTTTGACAGCAGTTCAGTTGGTTAACGCGCTTTTGACGGTTAGTATACATAATGGCCCGGCATCAGCAACTATGGTCGATGACAACTAATAGGCTATCTTCGCCGATGATCGGTGGCATCACCAAAGGTCCAGCTTCCGTTCAGCAGAGCTGCTAAAGTCAACTTTCCAAATACCAAATTGCGTAACCAGTATTTCCATAATGCGTGGTGGCCTGTTGGTAAACGGACAAGACGCGGCTGCCAATATGTGCACGATAGTCGCGAGTTCGAAACTCATGACAAATTTCTGTATTTTCTGACTCATTTGTATATTGATTGTCAATCACCACGCACTAAAATGCTGAAGGAAAACATCGTGAGGAAACCAGCATACCATAGCGGTTTGCAAGAATTTATAGGGTATGTAAAGCCCGCTAACCCGCATTAGGCCTGTGCGGTAGTCTATGGCCTAACTACTTTTAATTGTATTCTCAATTGTAGAGGAGGCCCTGTGCCCTACAGTGAGACGTATATGGGCTGGAATAGTATTAGAAGTAGTATTTATAAATATCAAAATGTATGGCTAGTCGCATAAAATTCACCACAAAGTGAACTCGTAACTCGAGTCCAATTTAGGTATTGTTACATTATCAAGCATTAGTAATCGTTCCAGCTTTACATTAATTAATTTTGTAAGCATCCACATCGATCTTAGTGCAACAATGTATCAACAAATATTTTAATGTTGAGACGCGTTGCCGTGGCACCTTAATGTCGGTCCCGCCACCCTCATTACGGCCCATTTAAAGTTTTTGCGCCCCGGCCTGTTGAGACGTAATGACACCCATTATGTAAATGTTATTGGCACGCATCGTGGTTTATTTCTGCCGCTCTCGCATCTGTAATAGCGTTATGTTAAGGTAAACAGACCACCGGGTTTGGGAGGGGAAAATAAATAAATAATACCCAACAGTCACATACATAGTCCTGATCCCACACTAAGATCGAGTCTTGTGTCGTGGGTATCAGGAACTACGAGAGACTTTTCGGTCTCACAAACACCCAGACCCGGAAGAAATATTTGTGGGCCGCACAAACATTTCTTGTCTGATATTAAAGTGTAGATGTGAATTGTGAGGTCCTGGGTTCTATTTTTTATACTGGGCTATCGAATTCCTGTAGGATTTTTACTTTGAAATATGTATAATAAGTTGTTCATTTTTTTTACTGACTTGACGCTTTTTTTCGAAAATTTAAGCACCACAAACTGTGAGTGACATTATTGGCATTTCTGTCTACATCCTAGGGAATATAGGGGTGAATATAAGTATATTATTTCTAGTATTTTGCACATTAGTTCACTTTTAGTATTCTCAATTATCACTAAGGTTGACTGTAGTAATTTATAGTAAGTAATAGGTATGTGTCTCCAGATTTATATAGCGATATGATATACTTTCCCTGCTCAGTATATAATTACGTATGTAATGCAATATAAATATATAGCGTGGAATGTGAAAGTGCGTCGGTATGTATGTTGAAACTGATAGACGTTAGTACATATATTTATTACACAAGACATGCGGGTAATCTGGAGTTATTGATTTATTGTTTTATAGTATCAGTAAAGCAATTTTAATCTTATTTTATATATTATGTAGATTTTAAAATGATGAGACAGGCAAGTCGTTCTGATAGTAAGAGTTTCTGGTATGTGTTTCATATTGTCTATGCCATGCAAAAAGAGGCGGGAAACCAATGCGCGCGTTTTTGTACTTTTTTATTAATTTGATAATAAACTTGTGTTTTAGGGACTGGTTATTTTATTCTACTTCCACATTTATATCAATTTTATGTCTGTCCATAAATAGGAGCAAGACTCACACCAAAGGATATTTAAACTTATCCGGTGGGATTGCGATACAAATTCTATTGTTTTAAATTGATGTCACGGCATCAGGAAAACTTACCATTTTTACATATTATATTCAAGGTGGTCTACACAATTTTTCGCGGTAATTGATTTTACATTACATTAAAAATACCATGAAATAGTAAATATTAGAAATTACCCCCGCGACTACATTGCACTACCAAATACACTCTAGCTTCCTCAATTCATTCCTTCAAAACTATATTTTTTTTATTCTATTAATTGTTGGAGGACATTGCATCCAATCGATAGTTATAAATATGCCATGTTTATGTGTTTTAATTGATATTTTGACATAAAATACGATTGACCTTGTAATGCAGGATCTAATAAATTTTCGTTCAACATTTAACAAAACCGGTACATTATAAATTATTTCATTGATATTCACAAAATGCCTAATATGTTTCTTTAATTGTAATTTTATACATATGTGTCTAGAATATTAATATGTGAACAATCTAATCTAGAACAAAAAGCATTTTAATTTATAGCTGTGAAACGGCAATAATATTTCAAGGTTAATACCTCGAAATTTAATAAATAAACACAAAAAATAACTCAATAACGAATGCAAATCCAATAAGAGGTCCCATTCATATGTAATAATGATTTAATTCGTGGTGCTTTACAGCTGGTATCTCCGGCTGTAAAAGTCTTTTTGCGAGGTTATTTACCTCTTTAGTTCATTGTTTTGTCACCCGCTTAGCACGGAGGGAAGTGGACAGTAATTTATTTCCAACTCCGTCTATTAATTTAACTTTCTGATTGATTTCGTTAAAGGAAATGGTAGCCAGGGTTACTACTGGACATATTGAGACTTAAGAGAAAAAAGCTTTCATCTTGTATATAAAGGGACATTATATAGTAGATATAATTTAAAAACATCATTGAATTACGATTTTTGACGTAAAATATTTTAATTTAACACTGATGATATATCAAATGAAAGCAAAACTCAATATATGAATATGTAATATTATAATATAACAAGTTATTAATATACACGTGTTGAAAGTGTATGGACAAAATTGTGCATGTTTTATTCATATTGAGTTGTTATGAAATTAATGTAATTTAATTACTTTATTATTTAGATTTACGTAAATATTTTTGTGAAAAGTAAATTGTGGTGGCACCCCTTCAAGCTGTTTTGAATGCCTTTCGCCTGATGGTAAGCGATATGACCGCTCATGGACAGTAGCAAAAGTAAACAACACCATAAATTACAAAGCAATGCTTGGCATTCCACTGCGCTCGCCATCCCGAGACATATAATGTTAAGTCTGAATATCGTAAGATGTTAAGTTTCTCTCTCTCTTCAGTCACAGTAAGTCTACTGTTACACATAAGCCTCCCCCAAGGATCTCCACATCGACCTGTTGGAAGCGGCCTGCATCCAGTGACTTCCTGCAACCTTAACCAAGTCTTTCGTCTACTTTGTTATCTTATAACAGCTAACAGCAAGTCAAATATTCTATACACTCTCTCAAAAGCATAATAAACCACCAATTGGTACTGACCGGCAGTTGAAAATGACACAAAAGCAGTATTAATAACCAATAAGTGCTTGAAGTACAAACAGCAATGTAAATGTACTGTTGTGTTTCGGATTGAAGGGCATTGTAGCCAGAGTAACTACTGGATATATTGAGAATCTCAGGATGGCGAGCGCAGTGGAATGCCAAGCATTGCTTTGTTATTCAAGGTGTTTGCTTTTGCTACTGTTTATGAGCGGTCGTATCGCTTACCATCAGGCGAACGGCATGTTCGTCTCGCTATTCATTGCAATAAAAAAAGGTTGTACGAAGTGACACCAACCTGTCGTTCTGGTAGAGTTCCACTGAGGAGTTGAGCTCGGCTAGTTGCTCCTTCAGCAGCTGCAGATTGGAGTTGACGAAGCTCAGCTCAAGAGCCACCGTCTCACGCAGCTTCCTATTCGTCGTGGCCTGGAAATAAAACTATGATTAATAAAGGTAATATAGATACAACTTTAAAGGCTGTAGATAACACAAAAAACACAGAAGATATTTATTTATTCTTAACTGCACATAAATAGAAGGGGACAGTCTGATATCCGGTATTACAATTTGATTGAATGAACAATTGCCAGTTTTTTCGCTGTTAGTAAACTCTTCCAGGCAAACATAATGTGATGGACCAGTTGTAATCAAACAAACACAAAGTAGGGCAGTTATACATAGTTCTGACTCCACATTAACAATAAAAGTGTAATGTGGCGTGCTTCAAAAACGAAGAGAGACTTTATTTTTCCCATGTCTTATACCCGTAGCAAATATTTATTGACCTAATATTTGTTCCGAGGGAGTCGTTTTGCACTAGCGTTTTCTTTACCTGTGCCATGAATGCTGTCATGTGTCAAGTCGCCATTTGATATGCTTATTAACTTCCGCAAATAAACAGAAAAATACGGTAAACTTTAACATCAACAGATAGCTTACAATAAAACGTAAGTTCCTATGTAAGTGACACAGAATTTTATCGTACTCTCAACATCAATTTTAATAAGCCAATTCTAAGCCATTGCGGAAATCCTTTACAACAATTTTGAAATTAACAGCCTCCGTGGCGTAGTTGGTTAATTTCCGGCTATGAAACGAGATTGCGGGTTCGATTCTCGGTCTGAGACAAATGTTTGTGACCCACAAGAATTTGTCTCAGGTGGGAGTTTGTGAGACTGAAAAGTCTATCGTAGTTTCTGATACCCAAGATACAAGACTTAATTGTTTTGAATATGGGGTCAGGAAATATGTATGTGACTGTTGGATGTACATATTTATTTTTACTATATTTGATTTAATGTAAGATACGTAGTACGGTCAACTAATAAGTATAATACGAGCTTTCAAATGTAAACCAGACCTTTCATTACTAATCAATTTCCATTATTTTTTCTAGAAGGAAACGCAGTATTTTGACCCAAGAATCACAACAATGGGCGGTAAGAATCCTGCGGGTTCGTCGACCGTATTGTTTGGCTTCGGTGGGCGCACACCGTGACACCCTTCTTCGGGTCCCTGACCTCTGACCTTGCGTGGGAACCTGTCAGCGACCTCAACATGAGCTTCTTGTTTATGTTTTGTCATAATTAAGATTATTTTCTTTAACGCAGCGATTTTTTTAAAACCGCGTTGTCAGTTTATGCAATGCAGTCCAAGTAAAGAAGTAAATTTTCATAAAATTTTAGACCCACTTCTTACAAGGCTGGAATTCGGTCATTATTTCCAAAGAATAAAGAGGAAATTTAAATTTCGGCGCGTTCGTCCTAAAGTATCTCCGAATTGCAGATGGACATAGGTTTTTAGCCGGTAACATTTCGGCATGGACTGTCTATTTAGATAGTCGAGTATCCAAGGATGACTTTACCGATTAGTAAAACCTGTTCTAGGATAGACCCCCCTTAATATTTACATGTATATTTCACTGGTAGGTTTCTCATGTGTGAGAGGTCGCCTGGGTAGGTACCACCACAAAATCTTATTCTTCCGCCAAACAGTATTGTAAATACACTGTTGTGCATCGGATTGGAGGACATTGCAGTCACAGTAACTACTGGACATATTGAGACTTAACATCTTATGTCTCAGGATGGCGAGCGCAGTGGAATGCCAAGCACGCTTTGTAATTCAATGTGTTGTCTGGTTTTGCTACTGTTTATGAGCGGTCGTATCGCTTACCTTCACGCGAACGGCATGCTCGTCTAATTCAATGAAATAAAAAAAGTGCATCTTATTTATTGCCGTGTGATGGTCGGCAATTATCGGTTGAGATATACTATAACTAATGTGCTAATAGCTATTGATGTCTTGAATACAAGAAAAAGTACTTAAGTCGCATTTCCTGGCAATCGAACGGTATTGCATGTGGCACTTCCTTTCACTACTAAAGAATATGGTTAATGGAAATTATCCACATTTCTAAAGAGAATGTATAATTTATATTCAACCTCTATTTAAGTTCAGTCATTGGTAATATTATTTCAATGTCAATAATTTCCTCTCTGCTGCTTTCTTTCTACTGCCTTGGTTGCGTAGTTGTACTACGGCACGGTTAGAAAGCTGACGTCTCAGGTTCGAATCCTAGGTCGGACAAAGTGACATTGAATTTTTCTATTTATTACCAGTCCGCAGTCAGGAGTTCGTGCACGGTATGGCGATAGGCTCACCCCCGAATCAGTTTTTATCAGACTTACAAAAATATTATGGCGAAGGAAAACATCGTGATTTGTAAGAAGTGTGGCCAATTCACACTATGCGTGGGTGGTGACCCCTCTCAATTGTAGAGGAGGCCCGTGCCCTGCAGTGGGATATAGGCTGATACAGATAAAAATTACATATAAAAATTAATGGTATTTATCACTTCTACTACACACGTAATAGTTTTAGAATTGCGCAATATTCGCATAATATATTGTCACTAAAAACTTCTCACAACCGCAATAATTTAACACAATATTGACATTTATTTAACGCATGGTATAAAGTGGGAAAGGTCTAAACAGATTGTGCAAGAACGCGACATGCCGGCTGAACAAAATTAACGTGTCGCTAAACAGCGGCGGAACAATTGATGCCATACTATTGTACTAACCGCATGCGTTTGAAATAACTAGGATAATTATAGAATTATCCTTTAATAGTCTTTAATATAGATTAAACACTTAAAGGTAGGCTTGGCCTTGGTAGGCTTTTCAAAACATAGTTAAAGTTTAAATCGGTTAAGTCCAAACACTGAATTATATCACTAACGCCCGAATACTGGAACGCCATTGAAATAATAAGTTGCTCTTAACAGCGCACGGCCCACTTAGCCAGTACATTTAAGCGGGATTAACGTAGTTAAGCGCAATTTATATTTAAGTTGCGTTCCAGTACAGTTCGGGCGTAATCCGTTGTTATAATCCTATAATAGGTACCAAAATATTGACACACTTTGGCCCTTACCCTCTTCCCATTTTTTATCCTTCTCGCTACCTTCCTTATTTTATGGGCCGGCCCGCAACACATCCAAACAGTAGAGTAAATGCACTGTTGTGTTCCGGTTTGATTGACACCTCACATCTAATGTCTTAGGAGCACAGTGGAATGCCGAGCATCGCTATTGTCAATGAGCGGTCGCATCGCTTACCATCAGGCGAATGAATGGATGAGTATGGACTCATCCATTCAAAGCAATAAAAAAATGAATCGAGTAGCCATAACTTCATCTATGTCAACGCTATTCATTTGAAATGTCATATGAGCTTAAGTAAGCAAGTTAGCTAAGTAATCTAAACAGACTTAACGTCCTAACAAGTCAAACATGATGGTCACATTAGCGCGTATTACCGCACGTTGCTCTATAGTTATTGACACTTTCTCCATCGGTATTGCGACAACTGTGCATCATTGTTTACGGTGCCTCTTCCTCATACGACGATACTAATACTGTTAGTCGAATTATAAAGTTTGGGTTTCGATCAAATATGCACCTATAAGTAACGGCCTAAAAACGGTAAGAGAAATAAGAGCGCAATAACCGTGTGCTATTATTTGATTTTAGTATGGTCAGAAAACATAATAAAAATTAATTTAAGGGAATAAGGTTTATTGTTGCTTGAAGTTGATTATAATTTAAGACCTTTTACTACATCTCGTAGTTCGAAATTTAAATGAATAAGTATTAGCAACCTCGGCCACTTTTGGCGTGTGATTTTGTTCCGGACACTGTATCTAGTAAATATTACGGTGGTACCTACCCAGGCGGCCTCTCACATATGAGAGACCTACCAGTAATAAATAAATAACTACACCCAACAGTCACATACATAGTCCTGGCCCCACACTAAGATCGAGTCTTGTGTCGTGGGTATCAGGAACTACGAGATACTTTTCGGTCTCACAAACACCCAGGCCCGAAAGAAATATTTGTGGGCCGCGCAAACATTTCTCTCAGTGCGGGGATCGAACCCGCGGCTCTCGTTTTACAGCTGGCGTCTAACCAACTGCGCCACGGAGGCTGTCCAATGTTTAGTTTTATTTTAATGTTTATAGGGAAGAGTATACTACCTTAAAGAGGTTCTCAGCGCCGGCCCGGAGACGCAGCTCCTTGTTGATCTCCTGGTTGAGCTGACAGCGGCGCGTCTGCAGCCGCCCGCGACACGTCGCCACGCGGGGGTCTGAACCCTGCAACAATAATAACATTATACTACCACTGACATAACATATCTCCCCATCTCCGCAAGTGACGGAGTTATTTTTCTCCAGAAGATTCGATTCGTCAACGTGACTGTTAATACAAAATATAAGTGTTTGTCCATAAGAATAGCGTTATCACGGCCAGTCTTTCGTCAAACTTTGCGTCCTCCATTGTAAAATCATTGGCTTTCATATCTACCTTGATGCTTGTTGGCGGAATTCGAGGCCTCTATCAGCTATGTTGAGGTCCAAGCAAGCGTACTTTCAATCACTGCTTAGATGTATATGAATCAAATTATATTATTATCTATCTTAGTGACATCGCACAAAAATACTTTATTGATTTCAACAAGATGCTGTTATATTTCTTGAACTTTTGTTCATTATTGAATAACTTTTTTTTATAGAAAAGCTGAAGTAAAAATAAGCCAGATATGACAATAGGCTCGCTCCCTATCTCATCATGCGAGAACACACAATGCGAAAAAGTGGGTGTAGTGCTCACTTCTCTCTGCTCTACCTATTTCTTCTGGGAAAAAGGCTCGAGTTTATGTGTGTACTAAGGAATTTTAAATGGTCTAGTGAGTAGCTATATGGGCAAGGACCATTCAGAAGCCACTATATAATTTAATTGCGCTGGCACTATGTATATAGATACATAATAGGGTCAAGATAGTCTTTGCAAAAAGCGGGGGCAGGTCAAGCGGAACCTAATGAATAAAAACGACACCACTTCATTTCATACATGTGAATTTCATGGGAACTGAATATGGCAATTGAAAGTCGTAAAATGAAGATTTTTCGGTTATTAATCATACGTGGGAAAGTATTGTTATTAATTATGTAATAGACGCACATTAATTCTTAGTTTCATACGTACAGTTTTAAATGAAATTGTGAAGCGTCAGTAGAGTGTAATATTTCTTGATCGAATCGTTGAAAAAAATCTCCAACATGTTCCAGTACAATGAATCGGTAATATTCACAGATGTAGTATAGAACAATAACATTTTGAGTGTGACCAAAACTTTATTTTTCGTCTTTGGTAATACGAAATGTCAATATCGCGAAATTATTTTTCAATCCAATTTCAATAGACAAATTATGAAGCTGTGAGTCTTCTAATCAAGACTATATGGCCTAAGCTCTCTCAATCGTACAATCGGAACATACACTATCTAATATCTGAGCCAAACCCATTACATAATATGGGACACGAAGGTAAACAGAAGATCGGGCCATCGGAAGCTATAGACCCTATTAATAAATGAAAGTATATGAAAGTGCCGTTTTTGCACACAACCAGGGACATAATGCATAGTTAATAACAGTGCAATAAGAGCAGACACGTTGCAGCGAAAGCTGATCGATTACATACCGACGGACATGCGACATACTGAATCCAATGTTTTTGTTGATTTCGTTTGGCTAATGGTGGCAGTAATGTTACTCAAATGTTATCTAAAATAGGCGTGACAACAGTATCAAGATATCAAATATTTTACGATGTTAGGGGGAAATACATATTAGAAGGGTTTAAAACGATGTTTTAGTTTTAATCAAGAATTGGAGATTAACAAGATTTTCAATAAAATAAAACTATAAAATATAGCAATCGGCCATTTTGACAGAAACGCTAGTCACGACGCATGACGTCACACCTATGTAAACCTGCCATAAACATTACCGATTTCTTTAGAAATGTGGAATGTGAACTTTACCGGAACCACTTATTAGACTTTAGAATTCATTTTTATCAAACGAAATATGTTTTGTTACGTTAACTTTCTTCGCTGCGCATAGACCCAATTACATGTTTACCTAGGGGTGACGTTATAACGGACGCCATGACACCTACTAGCTTTTTCTGTGCACTATTGAAAGATGATTAGAAAAATGGCTTAAAACTGTGTTAAACCTTTGTTAATTCTTGAAATATGGTTTATTTCGTATATAAGAAATGTGTATCCATATTATAGAACATGATTTTAAAATAATTCGTCATGCCTATTGTCTGTATTTTTATTAGCCAATTTTTTTATCGTACCGTAGATCAACTGCGCCACCGAGGCATTATATACACATAGTTACATAAAACATTCCTGTACAAAGGAAGACAGTCTTACAAATAAATCAAAAGTCAGAGTAGTGAGCCATAAATAAAATTTCACACGCTACGTTGACAGCTAAACGGAATACTAATGCGGGATTCGAACCGAGGACGGGCCCTTTGCGGCGAAGGGCACTAAACCATCGGGGACGCGGGGTGAATCGCAATGAGCGATGATCCGATAACCGATGATGTTGGGGCATTGTGGGCTTCAGTTGCGATCGGTATTTTTGATTGGTTAAATTTGAATTTAGAACGCATGTTTAAAAAAAGAATATATAATTATGTTTTAAGGTCTGGCTACGTGACTTTTGAGCTAGTAAACCAGCCATTTTTTTCTCTTCATGGCAAAGCACAAACCAGCCAATATTAAAAGAAAAATTTTGGTTGAGTTTTTGGATGATATGAGATTTGAAATTGGAACGCATTTCAAACGAGTCTAATGATTTTATTTTAAATAAATTAGAGTCTGAGCATTGGTCATTTGAGTCAGCGATACAAATCAAAATATATGACTTATGACAGATAGCTAACAACGATATTAAAGAAATTTAAAAATAATTAAGTCTTGATATTTTTCATTTGAACCAGTGACAAATCATAAGGGAATTTACATGATAACTTTTATAGAATTGGACGGTTGAATAAGAAAAGATCGACTAGTAGAGAGTAGAACAAAGTCAAATGTAGTGTTGACACAAAATAGTATAAATGTTTACTGAAACGAATGCTAAGTCCCAAAAATTTAATCTCAAAATTAAGATACCGCTGTTATGACCCCAGGCCTAATTATCCAAACTTAAACCCAGTAAGGGACGTGCAATGGACCTTGTGCCCAAACGTATCTTGCATAATAGAAATGTCAACGTGATTCGAATTTGTAATGAGCCGCCATTTTTGTCATAATTCATAATTATTGCGAGCGCGTACATGTTGCTCAATTTGATGTAATTTGTTGCTTGGGCCCTATGTAATGCAGGGTTCGATGTATTTTAATGATGGGACCATGACACTAATTATAGATTTTATGGTCTGTTATAAGTGCAATAGGGGCAGTTGTGGAAATCCTTGGGTGAGGCCTATGTCCAACAGTAGCTTTCCAGTGGCTGAAGAGAGAGTGAGAAGAAGAGAGAGAGAGAGAGAGAAGAGAGAGACAGGATAGTAAGTAAGCATTGTCCATAAGCACAAGAAATGTAACCTATACCTCGGCCACACCAGTGCATGTGACCCCTCCACAAAAGTTCAATTAAGAGGGGTTAGGGTTAGGCTAAATCCACCACGCTAACTTGATGCGATAGGTTGGTTGGTAATAATTAATCAATAAAAGATTATTTGTCGTATTAAAAACTCCGAGACATAGGTCATTCTCATAATATCCACAAACGAAACAAATATTTGTAAATCATATAAACTTTTGTCTTTGTGCCATTGACGTAAAATATATGGACGGGGCGGAGAGCGGGAAAAGTGTTGTCACAAAAGTGCTCTGCAGCACCAGTGCAGCGGTTGTGACGTCACAGCACACCGTTTTGTAAGTCGTTGACAAATGCCTAATTTATCGTGTGTGGGTGCAATAAAGATGACAGAAAGTTAACAAAAAAAAATATAATATTGCTTATCAGCGCTAAGTAAAAATTATAGTACTTTAAGTAAATATAACATTTATTTTAGCAATATTGAAAAACGATTTCATGGCCGCCATTGACGTAAAAATCTGACAGATGGCGCGATTTTCACAGGCATCTTTTTGACGTACCCAATGTACTGAAGGGCCTATCCTTAGTTTTTAAATCAATGCTTTGTGCGGTAATTGACCCCGCATTCTCTTCTCTCTAATCTCTTCTAATATAAGAACGATTTTAAATAGTATTTGTTATATTATGTTTATGTATTTAGCATTTATCCAACCATTAAACATGAATTTCTTGGGAAAATATATTATTCGGGTATTGGCCGATCACAATATGGTGGACTTTCCACTTCACAGACTCTTGTGAAAATAACTCGATATTTCCCCACGATGTTCTACTTCGTTATAATTACTAATTAATAATTACCAATACACGCGTAATTTTTAAAATAAAGTGGCCGATAATTAACCGTAAACAATTTCGTAAACATTTATATATAATTAAATATCAATAAAGCACTCAAACACGGCAAATTTCATAATGGTTAAATATTACACGAGGCGCGTGACATTTGCAGTGGTGAAACAGCTCGTTAGTGCTGCGAAATCGCTTCTCGATACTATTTTTTGTCTGTATCAGCCCATATTTGATAGCCTCCGTGGCGCAGTTGGTTAGAGGCCGGCTGTGAAACGAGAGGCCGCGGGTTCGATCCCCGCACCGAGATAAATGTTTGTGCGGCCCACAAATATTTCTTTCGGGTCTGGGGGTTTGTGAGACCGAAAAGTCTCTCGTAGTCCCTGACACCCACGACACAAGACTCGATCTTAGTGTGGGGTCAGGACTGTTGGGTGTTATTTATTTATTATTATTATTTATATACGCAGGACACGGGCCTCCTCTACAATCGAGAGATTGAAAGTGGTTTGGTTATAAAGTCCACCACGCTTGTCTAGTGCGGTTTGGCGGACTTTAAACACAATTAAATTTTTACAATTAAATTCTTATAACATTTGTATGCTTCGTTAAAATGGCAGATTATTTATAGAATGTTTAAATAACATCGTCTTTCTAATACAATGTATTAATTAACTTTGTTGTTTTCATGAACACTGATATATTATAAAAACGCATGCAGATTTGATGTAATATTTGCATAAACGTAAATATTTTCAACAAACCATACTTTGCAAAATGCAGAAACTATGCTGTATCTATACCACTTAACTATGAAATAATATGTAACGTCCTTTTTCTTAGACAAACTTTAAACCTATTTTAAATATCGAATATTTTGTCCCTTTCGAAAAACATTTGAATTGAATATGAGCGAGGAAGACAAAACATTCGACAACTACAAGAGGATTTAAAATTGTGTTTGAATTAGGCCGTAAATTACATTTAAAATCTGCATGCAAACTAAGTGCTAATAATTCCTGCTGGTATTTAATAGAAAAAGAATAATTAACAAAACCAGTTTTACTAGTATTAGAGCAGACTATTTTGAATTTATTCTGTAGGAAATATCAACTTGTTTCTCTATCATTACTGGTCTTATGCATGTATAAGGTTTCCCTCCTACTTGTTACTCGCATGATGTGCAATGCGACACATTCGTTCAGAATATTTCCGTCTCACGCATGAGAAACGCCTTCTCAACTACATAAATGTAAATTAGTTAAAAAATGTTAAGAGGAGATGAAACGTTCATTAAGTTTTGTTATTCATAATGTTTTTTTCAATCATTTTAACTAATATGGCCACTTCACGGAAAAAAGTGATTTCATTCACGTAATGCTGGCACTTCACATGGCTATTTGTATTTGTGTATTTGGCATATTTGGCAAACAATTTAAGTTTAATTGACATGACATAATTGACATATTTGCCTCTATTTGCATGTTTGCTTTTAACGTCATTTATTTTGCCAAATACAACAAACACCCAATAGCAAATACAAACAGCCATGTGAAGTGCCAGCATAACAGTAATATCAAACGTTCGGCTGACAGACGTCCGCCATTTTTCTGATTAAAATATGCTTAAAAAAGGGTTCAAATTTTGGATCGGGGTTGTTTATTGGCAGCGGCTGTTAGTCCTTACTTCATATTAAGACACAACTGCAATGCGTCTATATCAAAAACTACAAGAGACTTTTCGGTCCCATAACATTCAAAACACTCTTGACAGCCTTCGCTTCGCAATCGGTTGAGACAGAAAAGTGTCTCGTATTTCCTGATACCCACGACATAAGACTCGATCTTAGTGTCAGGACTATGTATGTGACTGTTGGATGTATATATTATTTATTTATTCTGAATAACAAACGTAAATGAAGAGTAAAAAAGAACGATCCGATTTCCTTTCCTGCTAATACTTGATGTTTTCATTCAGTGTCAGTGAATGGACAAGTCATTTCGCGGAAATCAATCGATTGAAGTCAACGACAAAAGACTATTAAGGTGTCGTTTTATCGCTTCTTTAGTTAGCACTGTTTTGTTTAGACTTCACTTCCCGACGGCAATGTATACCACATGATATAGGTATTTGATATACGATCGAATTTTGTGCATTCTGTATCATTGTGCAGTAATTGTTTGGCGTTACTTCTATTAGTGACATTGCTAGAGATGCAAAAGTCTGGATAGAGACATAAGTTCACAGCGTCCGTGGCGCAGTTAGTTACTCGCCGGCTGTGAAACGAGAGGCCGTGGGTTTGATCCCCGCATCGAGACATATGTTGGTGTGATCCACAGGTATTTGTTTCGGGTCTGTGAGACTTAAAATTCCCTCGTCGTTTCTGATACCATTCGAGATTCGATATTAGTGTGGGGTCAGGACTAGGTATGTGACTGGTGGATGTATTTATTTATTATTTCGTAGTGATATTATCGATCAATATTAAAAAGAAAACATTTTAATAACAACTCCACAGTTTTCTATGCTATACAGATAAAAATACCCATCGGTCCAGTAATCAATGTAATGTATGCAAACGCAAATAGTTACATAAAGCCAGTGACAGCAATTATTTCCCGATCCAAGATGGCGGCCGTTGCGTAATCAGCGGGTAAATATAGGAAACAAGTTGAACTGGACCCTTCCTATACTGCGAGACTGTGTGGGTTTATCATATGCTAGGTAGTTTATAATAAACTGTGAATAAATTATTATCATGCTTTAAGGTTTATGAAGTTCTGAAATATATGAAGAAAGAAAGATTTATTGAAATATAATAAAAATAACATTTAAGAATATCAGAATTATTTTTTCATATTTCACAAAATGCATGAAGCAAATACTAGATGTTAAGAAAGGTGACTTTTGTGGTGTTCGTCTAAGCAACGGGTTTCTTTGGAAACCCAGGAAAGAGGCCTATGTTCTGCAATGAAATTCCCGGGCATACCACTAGCATTCAAAGTTAGGCAATGGCTGATCATAATTATGAAATATACTTAATGCGTAGAGGAAAGTATCGTGATAGAAATGGGACAAGAATTTTAGTCATTTGAAGCTAACGAACCCCCCCTGGCATGGTGTACTAAAATATCTATTCGCGAAAGGAATAATGTGAGATAAAAGTCCAGTGTTAAAATTTCAACCCAAAACATTCTACTTGCCTGAAAAGTTACTTTTTCATTTAAATGACATATAAATAGCATAAGGCCAAGTCGAATAATGAAACCCTAACTTAAAAAATTACCTGCCCCAGTAACCAAACCTGCATTACATCATTAAGGTTAAAAGTGAGCTGAGACAGGTGGAATAAGGTCAGCAGTGAAGACTGTTATTATCTCGGAGTAACCACGTGTGCACAAATTGCAGGGTTATGCGTTCGCCCGAGGCGGCGGCTTATGTGGTTGTGACGCTAACCAACTGCGTCACAGAGCCTGTCAATGTGTGTTATTATTTAATCAATAGATTTCCTTTCAGTATGGCGACAATTGAAAATTAAAATAGTGAATATTACTTATATTCTCAATTAATTAAACGAGCGGGCACAATAAGCAACATTAGAATACCTCATACTTGCAAAAATATTCTTGAAGGCGGTTAGTTTCTAGTAAAAAAATATATTACCTAATTTTAAAAAGACATCACGGCAAAGTCATTAATATCACATTGTCTGATAACTATCTGACAGCAAAAAGTTTTTATCCAACAATATGTACAAGAGCGAAAATAGCAAAAACTGTTGATGCGCATGCGCCGAGGTAACGGGATTGGCTCGCGTCATCAACCAATTAAAACATAAAGAGCAATTCAAATTTAGAACGAATCACGCGCACTGCGCAGTCGGTGTTCGAATGTTGAATGATTTGGTATGCTGTGATTTATAGAAACACGTTGCTTTTAATTTATGTGGGTATATTTATTTCATAGGACTCTACTATCCTATGTCAGAAGAATTGTGAGCCATAACCACTGATTTAAAAACTAAGGATAGGCACTTCAGTACATTGGGTACGTCAAAAAGATGCCTGTGAAAATCGCGCCATCTGTCAGATTTTTACGTCAATGGCGGCCATGAAATCGTTTTTCAATAATGCTAAAATAAATGTTATATTGACTTAAAGTAATATATTTTTTACTTAGCGGTGATAAGAAATGTTATCTTTTTTTTTGTTAACTTTCGGTCATTTTTCTTGCACCCACGCACGATAAATTAGGTATTTGTCAACGACTTACAAACCGGTGCGCTGTGACGTCACAACCGCTGCACTGGTGCTGCAGATCACTTTAGTGACAACACTTTTCGTGCTTTCCGCCCCGTCCATATATTTTACGTCAATGGCCATAACTGTCACTGAAAAGACTCCAAAAAACATGAAACTACCATATGGCTATAGATTAATGATAATTTTATGAAATCGTAATTGATGATATCGTATTTCCGATTACAACAGGCCGGGTAACCGATTATGTTAATTTACGGTTAGTTATCACGCACAATTCATGAATTTTAGTGCCAAAATTTCAAAGTGAAATGATTTAATCATCATATACATATTTATGTTATTGAAAATATTTTTTTCATTTTTTTTATTGCATTGAATGGCGAGAAGAGCATGCCGTTAGCCTGATGGTAAGCGATACAACCGCTGATAAATAGCAGCAAAACCAAACAATACCTTGAATTACAAATCAATGCTTGGCATTTCACTGCGCTCGCCATCCTGAGACGTAAGGTGTTAAGTCATACATTTTTTCTTCTCCTATCGCCTATCGTATCCTATCGCCATTTGTACCTTATTATATGTAGCATTCAGTTCCTCACTTGTAAAGTTATTTTATTATGTATTGCGTAAAATAAATAATTATAAATAAATAAATAAAATTGCTCCCAGGAAACACTTATTTCAGTAAGCCATTCCATTCCCTCGCCGAATGCACAAAGTAGGGCGCAAATCGCTTCGTGCGAATTGGTGGTAATTTAACGTCATAAGGTCTCTCATATGTAAGAACCCACCTGGGTATGCACCACCGCTATGTCTATGCTCCCTCCAAACAACAGTGTAACTACACTGTTGTATTTTGGTTTGGAGGACATTGTAGCCAGAGTAACTAATGGACATATTGAGACTTTACATCTTATGTCTCAGGATGGCGAGCGTAGTGGAATCCCGAGCATTGCTTTGTTATTCAAGACGGACGGTATAATCCCCGCACCGAAACAAATATTTGCGTGAATTGTGAACCACAGGTATTCATTTCGGGTCTGTGTGTTTGTGAGACCGCAAAGTCTCTCGTAGTTTAGTCTCGTGGACACAAGACTCGATCTTAGTGTGGTGTCAGGAGTGATCCTTTGATAACAATTGATATCGCTTATTGAATCCATTTGTAACTTGCTTCTGTCGCAAAGAATAGACTCAAGTCTTTTATCACACAATTTCCTACACTAAAACTCCAATTAACTTGTCATTTTCACCACACAAGGGAGTGGATGCTAATTCCATACAATTGTAATGCGTCAGTGCGTACTAGTGATTTTCTCCCTGTTTCACTTGGAAACCATGTCTTGTATATATGTATACGTATGGTGTATAATGAATATTTAGTGACAGGCGACGTGTGAAACTCAGTGAATTTCTGATATGCCCACGATTCCATTAACACGACGTGTTCGATTTGTATTATGTAATTAGTTATGGTTCAGTTGACTGTGAACCACTAAGACAGAGGTTGCAGGTTCAGGTCCTACCGAACTACTTAGCCTAAGATGGTAAGTGTGGTATGCTTCGATCAATTATATACTAGATACTAGGTCCGGAACAAAATCACACATATAATCAACTTCAGGTAACAATAAACGTTATGTTATGTTTTGGACCATACTAAAATCAAATAAGAGCATACATTTATTTGTGCTCTTATTTCTCTTGCCGTTTTTTAGGCCGTTACTTATAATCTAGTGTATATTTGATCGAAGATTATACTCGTATGTAATAGAATTTTGGGCATTCAGAGGGGTAATATTTATCCACCCATATCTAACCTTGAAAAACCACGTTAATAAGGAAAAAAAGTTATTTCTCATTTAGTTTATTGGACTTTTAATCTTTAGCTAGGACTATTAAATTATAATTTCAAAGGAATGGAAATCCGAATCACTTATTTATTTATTTTAAACATTCCTTACTTAGCTTATCTTCTTTACAAAACACACTAACTATATCCCACGCGAATTAATATTAGATTAAAAATCTGAAAATCACCCAACGTTCATATTCAACCACAAATCACAATTTCAAGTAATATAGCAATACAGTTCATATTTGCGCGTGTGGTAATGGCCCGGCGAGTCCCGTTAGCTTGCCCTAGCCGCGGGTTCGACACCCGCGCGCGCATACATTTGCACCATAACGCGCTAGTGATGTCATTCTATCGATATTATATAATATTAGATGATAGTGTTGGAGTTTCTTGTGGACATACGTAAAGGGTTTTGAAGAGTTTGTATTTTTTAAGGATTTGGAAAAGCAAGTGAAAAAATAATTTCTTTCTCCTATTTATATGCCATGGTTGTCGGTAAGAAATTACCTAGTGGGATAAGTTCGCCACTGGTACTATTATTTCAATGTGTAATTTATAAATTGTGTCTCTGCATTGAGCAAAAGAGGATTAAATAAATAAATACATTAATAAATGTTGGTGATTATACGAATAATCATAATCCTTTTTTTTAGTCGAATTTGATCGACGAGTGACGATTTTGGTGTGGAAAATAGTTATTGGAGCCCCGAATTAATTAGACGAGGGAATCCATTTCGGAGACTTGCCGGCTAAAAATGAAGAGCAACAAGCAAAAAGAGGTGCAACCAGGACACCCAGTTTTCGCCTTGTATTTTCCATCCCACGATGTAATGTGTTGCCACAAAACATTCGCTAGCTAAAATAGGTTTTAGAATTGATTATGAATAAGCCCGAGAAAGTATAAACAAAACTACAGTGTCCTTGTAAATGATTTAACATCATCGTATTACGTGATCTTGCGATGACTGTGTACAATAATATTCCAATTACGCGCAAAATTGAAGTAAATAGCGCCTATTGTCTGCTAAACAATAACTATTGTCCAAAACAATTGTATTAAAAACCAATTTATTTACCTTGGTTCTATCTAAATATTTTATAGTGCGGTAAACGAGTAAGATCAATTGACTATGAAATAATAATAACAATCGCGTCATCCACTACAGGGTTATGAGGTAACAAACTTAAAAAATACAATCGAATTGAGAACCTCCTCCTTTTTTAAAGTCGGTTAAAAATGATTACCGGTGCATAATGTAAATGATTTCGGAATACCCAAAAACGTTTAAGGCCACCAGCACCTTTTAGGTTGGAGCATGGAAGTGGAGATATTTTTCTCATGGCCGATACAGTTGTGGAAATTACTATGATAGCTTAATTAATATATTATCGATCATATGTGACACAGCGCATGTCGTCGAGTGACACTGTTGTCGACAATGAATCAGTATGAATGCGCAGACTCATCCGAGGCTCACCACTATCTGAAAAAAAAGTGAAGCACCGGCTTTGCTGTCGCATTTCGTTCGGTGAGTGGGATAGCTGAATGCCCCTTTCCTCCTTTTTCCTTTCAGCCCCCCTTCCCCGAATGATAGGCTGGCAACACGTCTATAACACAATCGTTGTGTGCATGGGCGGCAGTGATCATACCATCAGATGACCGGTCGTTTGCCGGATAAATAACAATATTGAAAGTCGATATACGGGCAAATACTAATATCATACTTCCAACCACAGGGTCACTGCCCAGCATGCAACTAACGATGGAAAACCAAATGTAAAGCTGTTATTTGACGCGGTATTCTATGAGACAGTCGACCGATTAGTGCCGCGAGTTTAGCAGCCTACAGTAAGACTGCTTACAGCACGTTTACTTATGTTTTTATAAGCAGTTTTGATATTTGAATTTCGAACTACGAGATGTGGCAAAAAGTCTTAAATTGTAACCAAATTCAGGTAACAATAAACTTTATCCCTATAAATTAAGATTCATTATGCTTTGGACCGTACTAAAATCAAATAAGACCACGCGCTTATTTGTGCTCTTATTTCTCTTGCCGTTTTTAGGCTGTTACTTATAACCTAGTGTATATTTAATCGAAGTATGTAGGACATAAAAATAAACTTTGTTTGGTTGGTTGGTTGATGGTTTCTTAGATTTACGCGAATGTTACACATTCAAATAAAACTATTATTTACGGATTTTATCGCGGATATGGTTTAATTTTTAAATTTTAAACTTCCCGACGTTTCGATTACTTTTCAGCTTTCGTGGTCACGGGGCGGACTGAGGTATTAGTCATCCGCTCAGTGACTGTTACAATTTAACTACCCTTATATTACAATAGTAAATTTAAAAAGTTAGTTGGTTTTTGCGATCTGATCTACACAAAAAGAGTCATAGATAATACACTATATAGGAAGAAAGAGCTCACAGTGTCATGAGGTCTGGCAGTTGGTCTTTTGGGTTCCGATTTAATTAAATATAGAATAGGATCCCATGTTTGTGTAAGCTTCAAGCCATCTTCTCTATTGAAATTTTGACCTTTTTTAAATTTGCATTATGTTTTCTTATTCCTTTCTTTGCTGTGATGTATGTGACTGCAATGCACTTGGTTTTAAATGCAATCCCTTCCATATCGATTGGGAACAGACTAATTTTATCATTCTTTACTCGACACTATTCAAGTCTCCCTACGGCCGATGCCAATAATCAATCGAAAACTTTAGATTGAAGTCAATCCAGATTGTTTTGTGCTTTTCGATTGCTCTTTAGTCGCTTCTTATACTATATTGAAAGATCTCGGGATTTTTAAAGTATAGATCTCGTGAGTCGACATTTTTTTCAACACTTAAATAAAATATCGATAAAGTTCCATCCCTACGCAGCGGATTGTATGTAATTAACGATTATGGAGTGGCCGGCAGTCTGAGTGCGCTTCCTACTCGTTCATTATCAACATTCACTTGCACGCGTAACGGATCAGCTATAGATACACATAACTTATAGAGAATGGACTATTCGATAGATATATTCGGACAGCCTCCGTAGCGCAGTCGGTTAGACGCCGGTAATGAAAAAAGAGGCCGCGATTTTGATCCCCGCACCTAGACAATAGTTTGTGCCTCCGTGGCGCAGTAGACGCCGGCTGTGAAACTAGACGCCGCGAGTTCGATCCCCGCATCGAGACAATAGTTTGTGAGGCCCACAAATATTTGTCTTGGGTCTGGGTGTTTGTGGCACCGAGAAGTCTCTCGAAGTTTCTGATAACCACGACACAAGACTTACTTGACCTTAATGTGGGGTCAGGACTATGTATGTGACTGTTGTGCTATGATGGCTGTGAAGCCAGCTGAAAATCAGTGTTGTTGTAAAACACCGTATTTTGATCTGTGACTTGTGATCATTGGTCGAAGTTCCAAGTCGAAAATAATCATTTAAAAGGAGAGCAAAAACAAGATTAATAAAAAAACCGGTCGCACACTAAATAAGTTAGACTAAACTTAAATACGTAATTTTGTAGATAAGAATATTATCTGTCATTGTGCATATTAGTTTTTTTTACGTATATTATATTTTAAAATTAATAATACTCATAACTAGGTATTTTTCACCCATAAAACACACGTAAAGATGAATGATTTTGAGTCTTAAGTTAGATAACCAGCAAAATATTCCGGAGCAGGTATTGAACTAGGTTTTTGAAGTTTACGGTAAATACAGCCACAAATTTTATAGATTTATCGTATACCATATTTCCCATACAAATTTGAACCAGTTATGAACGTTTTGCATAATAAAAAGTAGGCAAACGATGCTACGGCTATTAAATTCTTATTTATGTCATATTTAATGGCCGCGTGGTCGCATCATGGGCTTATAACGAGCCTATTATGGGTTCTTTGTAAATATTTTGATCGCCGAAAAATTATCACACGTGAAATTCTTTTACAGAATTCTTGGGTTGGATATTGAGCCTTTAAAAATAAAAGGATGAACAATTACTTTAGGAAAAACTGTGTATTAACCACCCAAATACGACGATAGAAAAAATAATAAAAAAAAAATAGCCGCTTTTTTTTTTGGAAAAGTTTTCGTTGCAATGTGTCTGAAGTCACTAAAACTACCACCCGGCTTCATTTCCGGTAGCAGACTTGATATAACCTGTATAATGTAAATGTTTGTTAGTTTTTTTAATGTACCCCTTTCAAAGAAGAAACTGAAGAGTCAATTTTGTGTGTGTATTTTTAGATGTAAAAAAATTTTATAATATTTTTTTTGTTTACTTATTCTGTGGGGGATATTAGCAATAGCAGAAATATAGAGCATGCTAAGTCTTCAAAAACAAAAAGGTTGTGATGTTAATTTCTATTAGCAACAACTCCCATTATCTGTATCTGTATCAGCCCATATACGTCCCACTGCAGGTCACGGGCCTACTCTACAATCAACAGTCCGATTGAGAGTGGTTAGGCCATATAGTCCACCACGCTGGCCTAGTGCGGGTTGGCGGACTTACATACCATAGAAATTCTTATAAATCGCTATGGTATGCAGGTTTCCTCACGATGTTTTCCATCACCGTTTTAGTGCGTGGTGATTGAATTCAATACACACATGACTCCGAAAAGTCAGAGTCAAAGTCCGAAAAATCCTGGGATTTGAACCCGCGACCATCGTGAACATGTTGGCAACCGCGTCTGGTCCGTTTACCAACAGGCCACCACGCACTCATATTATACGCTGACTTATTCCATAAGTTCATAGCGTAATAATAACAGTTGTAATAACTAGGACAGGAAGCCTCTACCCCGAAGGTCAAGAGAGAAGCGTTTAGTCTCGGCCCAGCGGAGCAGGGTTCGATTACGTGTGGCGTCCATTACGCAACGTTTCCGACGGATATCGATCATTTCCAATCGTTATGCTGCCTGGTATATCAACGTGGCCTACATTGAGCGTTGGAAACAATGTTTAGAGTTTTGGGCAACAATTATGGTTAAAAGAATAAGAAGTTATCGTTTGTATGTTTGTGCTTTTTACTTGAGACAGTATAATTAAGTGAAAATCAATTTTGGAATATGACGTTTGAAGTTAGATCGTCGATTATATTTTGATGTGATTTTAATTAATTGGTTTGTGTTTTTATATATAATATTAAATCGAATACAAATGTATTGAAATATAGCACTGAAAGTTGTTTTTCAAAAGATATTTAAGGCGTATGCCTTCAAGCTACCATGTGCTTGAAAATAAATTATATTTGGCCGAACCCAAACAGGCAATTTGTAACTTGTTTTCCCCGGCAACTCGAAACTAATAATGTGTATGGGCGGATATTTCGTAAACTATTACGCGTAGTACCGACGACGCAACCTTACAATCTTTATTATAACTTACTATTTATATTAACAACATATTTTAAGTTTTGGCGTCAGATATCACTTATGAGAATGATATAGTTTTTTTTAAAACATGTCTGGCATAGTGACAACACTGCGCCTGATGGTAAGCACGAATGCTGTCCAGACAGAGTATCGAATGGCTTCAGACGACAGTCTCAAGACATCCGATACAATTATGCCGGCCTGCTGAGTTTTGCCTAATAATCGAATACGGGCCTTGGATACGTGATTCTTTATTATTCCATATAACAATTAATAAATAATAATGCAATCAATAGAAACACGATAGGCCGATATCAGAAAGCAAGAAAGACTTTTCGTTCTCATAACACATAGTTTCCCAAAGTGGGCGATATCGCCCCCTTGTGGGCAATGGAGACATAGAGGGGGGCGTTAAGGATTCCAGAAAAAAAGGGGGGCGATGGTTGATTTGTAATTTTAATTACTTTATATTTGAAAATTCACTAAAATTATAACCTACCTACTACTCAATATCGAATAATTAGTTTATGTTTCTGTCCTATAAGATGGTTTAATCACTAAAAATACTCAAGTACAATCAAGTTGTAAATATATTTTTTGGGTAAGAATCGGCTCATTGTAAGTTTAAACACCAGAGCCGATTAATATATCACATTATAACTGAATAAATTAAAGACATGATTTTTTTGTTAGGAGTGTATCAATTGGGGGCGCTGAAAAATAATAGACTTTCAAAGGGGGCGGTAAAAGAAATAAGTTTGATTATCTCTGTCATAACATCTAAACAAAACAAACATTTGTAGGGATCGAACCTGAGGGCATTTATGTCACAGCGTCTATAGTGGCTTGTATAAATGTTACTACTGGGTAGAGTTAAAAACTGTTATCTCTGGATATTTTAAATATATTAGTACTGATCTGATGCACTATATGGCCTAACCACTCTGAATCGTACTCTCGATAGGAGAGTAGGCCCGTGCCCTGCAGTGGGACGTATATGGGCTGATACAGATACAGAGTACTGCACTGAATAAGCAAGAGTTTATTGCATTTTGTCTGTATCAGCCCATATACGTCCCACTGCAGGGCACGGGCCTACTCTACAATCAACAGTACGATTGAGAGTGGTTAGGCCATATAGTCCACCACGCTGGCCTAGTGCGGGTTGGCGGACTTACATATCATAGAAATTCTTATAAACCGCTATGGTATGCAGGTTTCCTCACGATGTTTTCCTTCACCGTTTTAGTGCGTGGTGATTGAATTCAATACACACATGACTCCGAAAAGTCAGAGGTGTGCCCTGGGAATTGAACCCGCGACCACCGTGAACATGTTGGCAACCGCGTCTGGTCCGTTTACCAACAGGCCACCACGCACTCATATTATACGCTGACTTATTCCATAAGTTCATAGCGTAATAATAACAGTTGTAATAACTAGGACAGGAAGCCTCTACCCCGAAGGTCAAGAGATAAGCGTTTAGTCTCGGCCCAGCGGATCAGGGTTCGATTACGTGTGGCGTCGGTTACGCAACGTTTCCGACGGATATCGATCATTTCCAATCGTTATGCTGCCTGGTATATCAACGTGGCCTACATTGAGCATTGAAAACGATGTTTAAAGTTTTGGGCAACAATTATGGTTAAAAGAATAAGAAGTTATCATTTGTATGTTCGTGCTTTGCACTTGGGACGGTATAATAGGTTAGTCTAAATTACATTACTTTACATTAAGAATAATATAAAATGCAAATATTATATATTATTATTATTTAGTTAAAATCTATTTTGAAATATTACATTTTAAGTTCGATCTTCGATTATATTTTGATGTACCTGTATCTGTATCAGCCCATATACGTCCCACTGCAGGGCACGGGCCTACTCTACAATCGACATTACGATTGAGAGTGGTTAGGCCATATAGTCCACCACGCTGGCCTAGTGCGGGTTGGCGGACTCACATACCATAGAAATTAAATATATTTTGATGTGATTTTTAATAAATGATTTGTGTTTTTATATCAAAAATCAAATAGAATAAAAATATTATAGAATAAACCTAGCATTAAAAGTGGTTTTTAAAAGGTATTTAAGGCGTATGCCTTCAAGCTACCATGTGCTTGAAAATAAATTATATTTGGCCGAACTCAGTCAATTTGTAACTTGTTTTCCCCGGCAACTCGAAACTAATAATGTGTATGGGCGGATATTTCGTAAACTATTACGCGTAGTACCGACGACGCAACCTTACAATCTTTATTATAACTTACTACTTATATTAACAACATATTTTAAGTTTTGGCGTCAGATATCACTTATGAGAATGATATAGTTTTTTTTAAAACATGCCTGGCATAGTGACAACACTGCGCCTGATGGTAAGCACGAATGCTGTCCAGACAGAGTATCGAATGGCTTCAGACGACAGTCTCAAGACATCCGATACAATTATGCCGGCCTGCTGAGTTTTGCCTATTAATCGAATACGGGCTTTGGATACGTGATTCTTTATTATTCCATATAACAATTAATAAATAATAATGCAATCAATAGAAACACGATAGGCCGATATCAGAAAGCAAGAAAGACTTTTCGTTCTCATAACACATAGTTTCCCAAAGTGGGCGATATCGCCCCCTTGTGGGCATTGGAGACATAGAGGGGGGCGTTAAGGATTCCAGAAAAAAAGGGGGGCGATGGTTGATTTGTAATTTTAATTACTTTATATTTGAAAATTCACTAAAATTATAACCGACCTACTACTCAATATCGAATAATTAGTTTATGTTTCTGTCCTATAAGATGGTTTAATCACTAAAAATACTCAAGTACAATCAAGTTATAAATATATTTTTTGGGTAAGAATCGGCTCATTGTAAGTTTAAACACCAGAGCCGATTAATATATCACATTATAACTGAATAAATTAAAGACATGATTTTTTTGTTAGGAGTGTATCAATTGGGGGCGCTGAAAAATAATAGACTTTCAAAGGGGGCGGTAAAAGAAATAAGTTTGATTATCTCTGTCATAACATCTAAACAAAACAAACATTTGTAGGGATCGAACCTGAGGGCATTTATGTCACAGCGTCTATAGTGGCTTGTATAAATGTTACTACTGGGTAGAGTTAAAATCTGTAATCTCTGGATATTTTAAATATATTAGTACTGATCTAATGCACTATATGGCCTAACCTCTCTGAATCGTACTCTCGATAGGAGAGTAGGCCCGTGCCCTGCAGTGGGACGTATATGGGCTGATACAGATACAGAATACTGCACTGAATAAGCAAGCGTTTATTGCATTTTGTCTGTATCAGCCCATATACGTCCCACTGCAGGGCACGGGCCTACTCCACAATCAAGAGTACGATTCAGAGTGGTTAGGCCATATAGTCCACCACGCTGGCCCAGTGTGGGTTGGCGGACTTACATACCATAGAATTCTCATAAATCGCTATGGTATGCAGGTTTCCTCACGATGTTTTCCTTCACTGTTTTAGTGCGTGGTGATTGACTATCACTACACACATGACTCCGAAAAGTTATTGCATTTTATTAGTTATAGCATTTTGTGCACAAGTAAAAAACAGTTGACTGTTTTCTCGCTATTCCTTACTGCTTGGCTATCAAAGCTTGGTCTTCAACGCAAGCCAGTACATTAAAGCCTGATCCAGGTAATTGGAGTTACGTTATAGTATAGAACAATAGGTGGGCGCAACGATTTGCACAATGCGAAACAATGTTGATTCGGCATCGTTGCGCATCTATTCACTTCGTACACTCGCCGATAACTAGGCTAATCAATTTAGCCCGGTAAAGTGAGGAAAATATTTCAAATTTTGTGGTACAGTTGGTTAATTGACGAGAGGTGAAACGCAAGCAAACAAAAATTTGATCTCAGCATGAACCTTTTTTGCCTCTGATATTAATTGCAGTGATCAAATAAAGTAGAAACCATCTTTATTCTTAAGTACGTGGTGGCCTGTGGTTAATAGACTTGACGCGGCTGCCGACATGTTTACGGTGGTCGCGGGTTCGAATCCCAGGGTATACCTCTTACTTTTAGCATCATGTACGTGTTGATAGTCAATCACCACACCCTTTAACAGTGACGGAAAACATCGTAAGGAAAATTTCTATGGTATGTACGGTCCGGCAACCGGCATAAGGCCATCATAGTGGACTATATGGCCTGACCTAGTAGTATTAATTTTATGTATAAGCATTAATAAGATTGCTGGATTCCGAATACCTTTTTCCTCTTCCCATCCTTTAACATTCCCACTTCCCTCCAAATTTGATGTGCCGGCAACAAATCCATGACCCAAGCCTTGTGGATGTTCATGGGCGGCAGTGATCAAAATCAGATGACCTGTTCACTCGTTTTTTTTATTGCAATGTATGGCGAGACGAGCTCCCGCTTCAACCGATGGTAAGTGATACGACCGCTCATGAACAATGCCAAAATAAAACACCTCGAATTATAAAGCAATGCTTGGCATTCCACCATCCTGAGACATAAGATGTTAGGTCTCAATATGTCCAGTAGTTACTCTGACTACAAAATCCTTCACACCGAAACACAACAGTCTTTGCTGGACCTCTGCAATGCAACCCTATGTAAGCCATTCTATCGTGTCCTAAATTAACCACTTTTGTCGGCGAATGTACATACCTATATATTATATACCACCTGATTATGTTATCAGACACGGCTGGGTGGGCAAGACCTTTAGTTTACGCAATTTTTGGACGCTATTATGTGCATTAATGGTCAATATTGGGTGTATCTAAAGGATGTTGCGACCTACAAAAGAAAATTTAGTTTCTTAGCTAGTTAAATTATATATTACGAAGTTTCCTGTTCATTATATTCTTGTTTACTTGGTCATAAAATTATTACTAAAGATTAATAGAATAAAATCTAGTTCGTAGTTAACTACATAACATAGATATAAGGTAATATAACTTTTGATTAGATTTGATTAATTTTGGTTTAATTTTTTTTGAATGTTACATTTGTTCTTTTATTTATACATATTAATAGTTTTTTTTAAATTGTTGTTCTTATAATTGAAGGTCCTACATCATTATTGGCAAACAAATACTGGCAATTAAGGATGGTGGATCTTCTTTCATCATTAAAACCAATACTTGTGTACAAATTAACAATTTTTTTACTATACTGAACTGTATCAGTCAATTTAGGTATCACTGGAGACCGAGCCTCCTCTACAATCGAGAGTACGATTGACAGAAGTTAGGTCATATGGTCCAACACGCTGGCCTAGTGCATGTTGGCAGCAATTTCTACGAAACTAAAAATAGTATCAGAGCCATCCCTTACTTATAGTCTGTAGTCTGTACACAACATGGCGACGGATAGAAAGCGGTCGCTAATCGCTCGCAATGGCTCACCATGGCTATTTCTTACACTTTCACTCGTTTTAATTAATTTATACCTGTTTATCACGCAATTAAATCCTTCGTTAAGTCGATTTTCTTTTAATACTATTAAAATGTTAGATAATAGTAACAAGTTTCATATTTGTGCGACACAGTCACTGCAAGGCAGTCTATTTGCCATGAAGAAACAAAAGGCACTTAACTTAAATTGACACTCGCCAGTCGACTCAATTTCGCCGGCATAGACAAAAGCACATACACAGGCTGAACTCGAACGCTAAACATTTGCATGGATCACCATGACGGGTATTCGATCATTTTGTAATGGCTACACAAGTTGTATGCATCATACCATATATTGATTTTGAAGATTTTGCAATATACTGTGAATATTTTATACCGATCGCCTCATCATTAATAGAGAGAAGTCCAAAGAGTGGCTGCATACAATGAGATCCAGCGTCCAATTTCCGAACTAGTAGCATTGTGGGAGTTTTTTCGTTAACAAATATTTTACGAGTTGGATAGAATTGCAATTTATAACTAGCAGTCACAGAATAAAACAAAACTGTAGAATATTGATAGTGCTAGTGCCTTTTTGCCTGATCCCTCGAAAATGCAGGCTAAGATTACATATGTAAATAACTCTCACATTAAATTTCCAAACAGTGACCGAAAAACGATATTTTCACAGCTTTGTGCAATTATTGCTACAGGTTAAATTGACCAATGGCTGCACGCGAGAGACCCAATTAATACTATACATACCGCTTAACATTACACACTTAAAAACCTACATTTGGCAACGGAATTTCGCTTCGGGCCTGTCAAAGTCTTAAGTAACTCGCAATGAGGTTACCGGAAAATAGTATTTAACCAATTTAAAATGGTTTAACTTGTCCGCCATTTTGAAATTGCTTTGCGGTTTACGCAGCTCATTTGGTATTGATAAAATGACATTAAAACGAGAAGTCTTGGTTTCTTTCACTATGATTGTTTAAATGTCTGAAGAATCATTATTTTTATTAGTATTCAGCAGTAATATATGCTAGAATCCAGCGATTATCAGTAACTTTCATTAGGCTTGTTAATAATGACATAATATTCAATAATTTTGAAGATATTGTAGACTTTCTATTGGGGGATTGACAATTCTCCATGAACACCATAACGTAAGATAGCATAATTAGGCGAAAGGCTTATTAATGTAATAAATTAATCCATACATTCTGAATAAATTATAAAGGTAGCAAACGTGCAAAGTGAGTGAGTATTTCAGAAATAAGGCACTCAAAACACTATTACGAAAATCATATTATATAGTTCACATTAAGAATTCACACAATCTCGTGGACTGCAACGGGCTGATGAGGATGATGATTAAGGCCCAATTGCACAAACTAACTGTGCCAATACCTTTGCCTTTGAAAATGTCATCGCCATGAGACGTATTTGACCTTGCTAATGTATGCGATTGGCATTTTCAAGGGCAAAGGTATTGGTAAAGTTAGTTTGTGCAACTCAGCCAAAGAATCCAATCAGTCAATTTTAATTTATGGCTTTGTCACAGATACTACAATTCCACCCAAAGTCAAGTATTGGAAAGCACTGATTATGTAAAGCGTATAAATTGTGAAAATTAGAAACGTAACAAAAAAAGAATGTGGATTAACATCGAGAAAACGAAATTTAAACATTAATGAAACTAAAACAACAATACCAAAATATTTAAATAAACTATACTCGTATATTTAATTTTAATTTTATGTTTATGCAAAATTACTCACACAAAGAGAAAAAGTTACAAAAATAACACTAAACCTTGGACTAAAATTCTTATATTTAGATATCTCTTTTATGTTTATATAGGTTTATATATTATATGTGTATTTTGTGTATTTGTATGTATGTATGTATGTATGTTTATATATAAACTTAATAATATTATAAATAGGAATATTCGTACACCTGAAGCCCCAACTTTCGTTCTTTTCATTTATCCATCCCATGGTTGTCTGGCAGAGATTGCTTCAAGCAATAAGACCGCCACTTGTACATATATTTAATTTCATGTTGTTATGTAATTTTTATGTATATGGTGTACAATAAAGTATTAAATAAATAAATACCATAAAAACAAAAAATAGAGTTTAATATTATTTAATTCTATAAATTTAAGGAGTGTGTGAATTAATGAAGTATTGGTAACAGTTAGAAGGAAAGATATATTAACTGTATCAGCCCATATACGTCCCACTGCAGGGCACGGGCCTACTCTACAACCAAGAATACGATTGAGAGTGGTTAAGCCATATAGTCCACCACGCTGGCCTAGTGCGGGTTGGTGAACTTACATACCATAGAAATTGTTATAAATCGCTATGGTATGCACGTTTCCTCACGATATTTTCTTTCACCGTTTTATTGCGTGGTGATTGACTCTCAATACACACATGACTCCGAAAAGTCAGAGGTGTGCCCTGGGGTTTGAACCCGCGACCACCGTGAACATGTTGGCAGTCGCGTCTGGTCCGTTACCAACAGGCCACCACGCACTAGGGATATCAAAAATTTAAAAACATAGACCTTACCCGTTATCCCAAACCAAACGAATCGATTAATTTAATTCGTGCATCCGTTTATACGAACTTCAATACAAATTTTATAAACATACTACAAAGAGGCGGCGCGTTGCATTTTCTAAGCAATTAACTAATCCGAAAAGCAAAGCGTTCGCTATTAATGTTAATTACACAAAAAAACATTCGTTAGTCACTCTGTTTGTTATTCAGAACACTGTTTCTAAATCATTTACTGGCTGTATTTTAGTTTTTAGCTCGTAGTTCAAATGGCAGTTTCTGTGGCGCAATTGGTTATGAGACGACTGGGAAATATAAGGTTACGGGTTCGATTGATTCAGAAAATGTCTGTGTTCAAGTTCACTCAGTGGTATGTCTCTTTATGTGAAGGCCGCTTCGGTAGGTACCACCGCAATGTCTATTTTTTCGCCAAACAGCAGTGTAAACGCACTGTTGTGATCAGCTTTTAAGGACCTTGTAGCCAGAGTAACTACTGGCATAATGAGACCTAACATCTTATGTCTCAGGATGGCGAGTGCAGTGGAATGCGAAGCATGGCTTTATTATTCAGGGTATTGTTTGATGAGCGGTCGTATCGCTTACCAACAGGCGAATGGCATGCTCGTCTCGCCTGCTGATTGTATTCCGAAACTTGAAATACGGGGATAATGGATCCTTCTCATACGGTGGTCCTTTATCGAGGATACAAATATTGCCAACAGCAAATACAAGTGAAGTCGGGTGTTTAGCTTACAAATATGCACGTGAAGTAACTGCAAGTGAAGTCGGGTGTTTAGCTAGTGTATCGGCTTGCGCAGAATGCTTGTGAAAGTGTAATCTGTGCGGCGTTGCGTGATTTGACAGTGTTTTCATCGCTCTAGTCTATTGAGCGGTTTATTGCACTAGGATTTGATATTACTGACAATTTTGTACTATAAAATGATATAAAGTTAGCAATAGGTTAGTACGAAGGTAAACATACAAACATACATATATAAACTCACGCTTTTTTCTCAGAGGGGGTAGACAGAGGTGCCAGAATACCCACATTTCACCTTGTATGTTTCGTCCTACTGTGTGATAGGTGGTGAGCCTATCGCCATATCGGGCACAAATCCCTGACTCTGGGCTTTTTTATTGCAATGAATAGCGAGACGGGCATGCCGTTCGCCTGATGGTAAGCGAAACGACCGCTCATGAACAGTAGCAAAACCAAACAACACCTTGAATTACAAAGCAATGCTTGGCATTCCACTGCTCTCGCCATCCTGAGACATAAGATGTTAAGTCTCAATATGTCCAGTAGTTACTCTGGCTACAATGTCTTTCAATCCGAAACACAACAGTGCTTGACGGAAGAAATAGACATTGCGTTGGCACTCACCCAGATGGCCTTTCACATATGAGAGACCTACCACCAGTGCTGAGTGCAGTGGGGTGATAATAAATAGAAAAAATCAATATCACTTTGCCAGGATTCGAACCCGAGACCTCAGCTTTGTAACCGTACCCTAGTACAACTACGCCACCGAGGCAGTCCTAAGGTAAACATAATACGTCAATAATTAACTACAGCTAACTTCAGAAATATGGCGTCAAATTCAGCTCATCGCCTACGCTTGTTGGCTGGGATTCGACACGGCTATCAATCGTCAGGCAATATTCCCTCCGAGAGGGAATTAACTCTTCCGTTCCGGTTGTTCAGAGGGTTTTGAACCGTGTTTAGTAGTGGAATTTGATGAATTTAGTAGAAAAACGAGCAATAATTTAGCAGCATTTAATTGAATTGTGCTGTAATCTTTTTGACAGCCTCCGTGGCGCAGTTGGTTAGACGCCGCCTGTGAAACGAGAGGCCGCGGGTTCGATCCCCGCACCGAGAGAAATGTTTGTGCGGCCCACAAATATTTCTTCCGGGTCTGGGTGTATGTGAGACCGATAAGTCTCTCGTAGTTCTTGATACCCACGACACAAGACTCGATCTTAGTGTGGGGTCAGGATCTATGTATGTGACTGTTGGGTGTTATTTATTTATTTATTCAAGGTATTACCAGACTACGACCGAAAACGAAGTCAGGTGGTAGTTTTAGTGACTTCAGACACAAAGAAACAAAAAAAAATTGTATTTTTCCTATCGTTTTATTTGTGTGGTAAATACTAACATAGTTTTTCCTAAAACAATAATGTAAAACCTTTTATTTTTAAAGACGTTATGGTACCCAAGGTATTTTTGCGAAATTGTTATAATATTAGTTGCATTGTGTTTGAATTACAACTATCACTCTGCTTCGTTTCCGATCGTAGTCTGGATAAACCGGGTATAGAATAAATAAATACACGCAAAAATTTCATTTACCGTCCTAACCCTACACTCAGATAAGTCTTGTATCGTATTGTACTGTAAAAACCCATATACGTCCCAATGCAGGGCACGGGCCTCCTCTACAATCGACAGTACGATTGAGAGGGCTTAGACCGTAGTCCACTATACAGGTTTAATGCGGGTTAGCAGACTGACAACTTCAATTCTTCAGTATAGTATCACAGGTAATAATCTACGTCATAATTTTCGCCTGGACAACTTCCGTGGCGCATTTGGTTAGACGCTGGCTGTGAAACGAGAGGTCGCGTGTTCGATCCCCGCACCGATGCAAATGATTGTGTGATCCATTGGTATTTGTTTCGGGTCTGGGTGTTTGTGAGACCGAAGTCTCTCGTAGTATCTAATACCAACGATACAAGACTTGATCTAAGTATATGATCAGTATTGTATATGTGACTGTTGGGTGTATTTATTTAACAGAAAATACGATACAATTTTCGGACTCGCAAACATTTAGAATGACGAGAATTATATCCAATCTCTCGCATTCTTCAGCTCACTAGGTCAATCGTCAAAACTACTTATTCAACCATTAATATTACGATTATGTACTAAATTAAGTCAGGAAGTACTAAATTGGGCATCGCGACATGTAATCACCGTTCACCAGTCTGCCATATTTACTAAACAGGTTTTTAAATTGATTGAACGTTATATTCGGCATGTCAATAATTTATAGCGATCTGTCGGGCTAACAAACTGGAGATATTATTAATATTTTTATGTTACATATGTTTCTGGTTTAATGCGTTTTTGAAGGAAAATAACGTTGAAAACCTGAATAAATATAGTCTTTGATCTTTTATCGATCTGCAACGATGTTGTGCCAAGTCATATGTTTTTCTTCGTTTCAATTTTTATTAAATTTGACATAATTTAACTATTTCATTATGAACATAAATGCTCGTTGTTTAAAACAAGACAAATAATATCACAAATAAGTTTGTAGTCTTATTTGAATTTAGTATGGTCCAAAACATAATAAATCTTAATTGAAAGGAATAAGGTTTATTGTTACGTGAAGTTGATTATAATTTAAGACTTTTTGTTACATCTAGTAGTTCGAAATTTAAATGTATAAGTATAAGCAACCTCGGCTACTTTTGGCGTGTCATTTTGCTCCGAACCCTGTATCTGCTATATATTTGATCGAAGGTTATAATTTATATGAAACTAGTGCACATAATTAGGGCGTCGCAGTACACGAGAGCCCAAGCGCCACGCTCTGTTGGTTCCGCTGAATTCGGTCGCGCCGGAGAAAACATTACCTTTCTCTCAGAACCTCGCGCAATGTCTCAGGTCGGTTATGTGGCTATTGGGTTTAGTCGATATTTGGAGACTATCACCCTCACACCCGCCACTGCAACTTCTGTGTCGCAGGATCAACAGTGGCACGCAATGTAATGACACCGAGCATTGAAGCTCGGCGAGTCTCTGGGAATGTCTAACTTGTTTTAACCCGCAACGAAATTGATCATGATGTTAAATGACAAATATTTGTGTGAACCACAGATGTTTGTTTCGGGTCTGGGTGTTTGTGAGACCATAAAATCTCTCGTAGTTTCTGATATACGACACAAGACTCGACCTTAGTGTGGGGTCAGAACTATGTGTGTGACTGTGGGATGTATTTTTTTCTCAAATGTTTTTTTTATTACTATTCGATTATTTCATCTACAAACCGATGGTGCATAACTCAGCTATATTACAGTAACAATGGTTTCCGATAGCGGGCCCGTCCGTACGGTACTTGCGTTGTAGGTCATCGCAGTTTTCGGTCTCGGATTCGCAATATACGATTATGTTTCTTGTGCATTTCGCAATTAGCTCGGTTTTTGATTGGCAATTTTGTCAGTTTCGTCATGGAATACGGGTTAAGCGTTGGACTGATCTTTTATTGTTGGTTTAAAAATATTGGATGGTCACTTACATTATTGTTGATGTTTGACTAAAGGAAATAAAGACATGTACATGAAATTAGTTCCATATTGCTAACGGTAGGTGGAGACGCATCTAATATTTTATTAAGGTAACAGTTTGCAGTAAAAAAATCTAATAATTTGTTACAAACAACAAAAAGAAAGATATTATAAGTACTGGTGGTAGGTCTCTCATATGTGAGAGGCCATCTGGGTGGGCACCACCGCAGTGTCTATTTCTCCCGTCAAATAGCAGTGTAAATGCACTGTGTTTCGGGCTGAAGGGCATTGTAGCCAGACTAACTACTGGACATATTGCGACTTAACATCTTATGTCTCAGGATGGCGAGCGCAGTGGAATGCCAAGCATTGCTTTGTAATTCAAGGTGTTGTTTGGTTATGCTACTGTTCATGAGCGGTTGTATCGCTTACTATCAGGCGAACGGCATGCTCGTCTCGCCATTTATAGCAATAAAAAAAATATATATATAAATCAAGTTGTGTCTACCACAACTAAATAACTATTACACAAAATTGATTCAAAGCATACGTAAGTACAATAATGTTTGATGGTTGTAGTTGGACAAGCATAAGTTTTTTTAAATGTATTAAGAGAATCGAAGAATATGTCAATATCTGATACTAAGGTATGTGTATTACAATTTTTTTTTTTATTCAATGAGAATTGGGGGTTTTTGTCCATATAGACATGCCAACCCCATCATAACTTTTTTCCATTACAAAATTTTGTATTATAATTTTCTCCCAAGGAAACGATTACGTGTATAGTTTTTGTTCGCAGTAGGTGGTATAAATATTTGCAGGTGTTTATCATTTAATTTACTTACACGAGAGGGGTGAGATAAATATCTACTTTTCCCAATAAAATTTATTCTATAATAATATCAACTATATTGCGTAAGACTTATTTAAAACTCAAATAAAGCAGACGTTTAATATTCGCAAAGATGGTGGACCGATTCAGTTATTATTAGTGCCAAGAGTTGATATTACAAACATAATAACATTTAATTTTACAATTGCACCCATATATTTAAATAATTTATTTTATTGTTGGGGCAAACGAGCTTTCGGATCGACTAATGGTAAATAATCACCACCGCCCATGAACATCTGCAACACCATAGGGCATGGAGATGCGTTGTCGGCCTTTAAGAGAATACACTTGGTTTTTGAAGGTCATTAAGTAAATCGGCATATTTGTGAATAGGAGGGTAATCCTTTGTAGTTGATCTTTTATCTGGATTACGCTAATAATCTGCTACAGTATAGTAAGTTACTGGGTTAGTTAAATAAAATATTAAATAAGCTATTAAAGTTATGAGACTAGCGGCCCAGCCCGGCTCCCTCTGGGTGCAGATACACTTTTTGAAATATACTATCGAATACGTTTATCAGGTATAATGCAGAATTCTAATGGTGGAAGAATTTTTCAAATTGGTCCAGTAGTTTTAGAGCCTATTCAATGCAAACAAACAATCAAAACTTTTTATTTATAATATCAGTATTTTTTAAAATAAATAACACCCAACAGTCCTGATTCCACACTAAGACCGAGTCTTGTATCGTGGGTATCAGGAATTACGAGAGATTTCTCGGTCTCACAAAACCCAGACCCGAATGAAATATTTATGGGCCGCACAAACATTTCTCTCGGTGCGGGGATCGAACCCGCGGCCTTTCGTTTCGCAGGCGACGTCTAACCGTCTGCGTCACGGAGGCTGTCAAGTTTAGATAGTTTATATAAAATCCCAATGACATTCCTCATGCAATCTCAATTATTCTTATGAATAATTCATTCGAATTATCCTCCATTCGGCGACAAACCACGCGTCACTATAGTGCCCACCTCTCCACACGTGATCATTTTCACAAAGAGTGTTTTAATGAAACAAAAGAAATTTCGTGGTGCCGGCAGAATTTCAATCGTAAGTCATAATGTCGATGAAGAATGGAAAGGATTTTTGGGAGTGACACATCCGTGAGAGTTGAAGTTATTTTGGTTATTTCTTTTTAAAACATGTCCGGCTAACGATACAGGTCACCTGATGGTAAGTGATCATTGCCACCCAGGAACATCCACAACGGTTAGATCATGGATGTGTTGCTGGTCCATCAAATCGGGAAAGAAAGCGGGATGGAAAAAGGGTGGGAAGGGGAAAAGGGTATTCAGCAATCTTATTCACCAAACGAATCTCGATTCATCATTAATCAATCAATATTTCAATAATCAATTTGTTTTTTGATTGTATATGACATGCTATCCTAGAGAACACTCTACAGTAAGTAAGTCATGTGCTATTAGAACAATTGACTTAAAAATAGTAATTAAAAGACAAAAATAAAAATCGGTATTTAAAAATATCTATAAGTACCTCAACATGCTAACAATATCTTTGAGGTTGGTGGCAGCTGGACTGTAAGCTGTATATACTACGAATTACAATTTATCGAAATTATTTTTTTCTTTTGTTTTGATGTCAATTAATCACTTTTAATTTATTTGAAGTATCGTACGTTTTAATTTATTTAAACATATCGTAAAAAGTGGACATAGATTCCACTCTCAAACAATATGATATTTTTGTAAACGAAATATCGCAAATGCACTACCTAGAGTTTTAAATCACGAACTAAATTAACTAAAATTCACACACTATTTTTACAAGCAATGAATGGCGAGACGGGCATGCCATTCCCCTGATGGTATGCGATACGACCGCCCATTGACAGTAGCAAAACCAAACAAAACCAGACAGACAGCCTCCGTGGCGCAGTTGGTTAGACGCCGCTTGTGGAACGAGAGGCCGCGGGTTCGATCCCCGCACCGAGAGAAAAGTTTGTGTGGCCCACAAATATTTCTTCCGGGTCTGGGTGTTTGTGTGACCGAAAAGTCTCTCGTAGTTCCTGATACCCACGAAACAATACTCGATCTTAGTGTGGGGTCAGGACTATGTACGAGACTGTTGGGTGTTGTTTATTCTTTTTGCCATGAATTACAATGCAATGCATGGCATTCCACTACGCTCATGCAAAATCATACATCTTTACAAACAAAACAAACATCCATAATATATAAAACACACATCACAAGTCGCATAATCTATAGGACCAGTACTAAAGCCACTGATAGGAAGGCATGAATCGAAGGCAGCGCGTTACGCAACCGGCCGACGACCCCGGCGCGCCCGTGGACACCGCCTTACGCTTTCTTTTTTTTTCTTTATTTACCTTTGATCTTTTTATCTTTACCTTATCTTTAAATTGTGTGTCATGTGTATTGATAGTCAATCACCACGCACTAAAACGGTGAAGGAAAACATCGTGAGGATACCTTGTATACCATAGTGATTTTTTAGAACTACTATGGTATGTTAAGTCCGTTAACCCGCATTAGGTCAGCGTGGTGGACATTATAACCTAAACACTCTGAATCGTACTCTCGATTGTAGAGTAGGTCCATGTCCTGCAGTGGGACTATGTGGGCCAGCCGGGTCGACTCAATAGTGTGATCCAAAGTAACAGCACTACTGCTCTATCACAATTAAAATTGCAATGAATCACATTTATTTATTTTATAATGTTATAGATAAAGCCATGCAGGTATACAGAGTTTAAGAAACTTAAATTAACATTGCGTTGCGCGATTAAAACTAATAAGTAATTTTAGCTCCCACACTAGCTTGTATAGTGGGCAGTCTTCGATCAAATATATACAGGGTCCGGAACAAAATCACACGCCAAAAAAGGCTGAGGCTGCTTATACTTGTAATTTGAATTTCGAACTACAATATGTAGCAAAACGTCTTAAATTGCAACTTGCCAAATCCCAGCGTGTGCGAATCATAGTTAATTAATAATTAAATAATAAGTATACGAAGCCTCTCTACAGTTTTCTATACTCTAGAGAATGCATGTGGGGATTGCATTTTATTTATATGGGAAGGAAACCAGGCAGGACACGCGACACGCAAGCCATGTTTTTATAATGAACGCATGCGCTGTATACGCTGCGATCGGATTATATTTACCTCTCTTATTCTGCCAAAGGAAGTCCACTATTTGTTATTTAACCCTGCTAATATATTTTCTATTTATTGACATCAAATTATACATTATATTTACTATACGGTTTAAAGTAATTTTTAATATTAATTAATGTATAATCAACCAAATGTCCACAAATAAATATAATAAAAATAATATTCATCCCGTGGTTGCCTGTAAGAAATTACCTAGTGTGATAAGACCGCCACTTGTACTATTATTATGTGATTTCTTTGTTGTTTCTATGTACAGTGCAAAAAGAATAAAAGAAATAAATAAAATAAAAATGTGCATAACCAAAACACGTGCATCAGAAAAAAAAAACATCATAAAGTATTAGGTATTACAAGGCGGAAAAGTCGCTTATGCTTATGCTAATTATTATTTATTGAGCACATTACTATCCAACTAAACTAACAGGTACCGTTTGACGTTTCATACTTTTCAACTTTGTACAGGCGTAACTTACACAATTTCAATAACATTTCGCCTAAAACCATGGAATTGTGGCTTTACGGCAAGCAAAATTAAAATTGTGTGAGTTGTCTAAATATGTTTAAAATTGAAAAACATGAAACGTCAAACGGTACATGTTAGTTTAGTTGGATAGTAGATAAAACTCTGAGCAATGTCGTCTAAAGCTTGCTTCTTATGTAATTTGTTTTGTTTTGAAGCAAAGAAACCGGAAATACTAAAACTAGATACTTGGTTGGATTTACGTATTGAATCTTGGAAGTAAAATACGAGTATTCAATACAAGCTGCCGCTAGTAATGTACAAAGCATTACATACTTTCGGAAAAGTGGCCAAGCCTGCAGTAATTAGCGTGATTAATAAATAAAATACATACATACATAAACTCACGCCTTTTTCCCAGAAGGGGTAGGCAGAGGTGCCAGGATATCCACATTTCGCCTTGTATGTTCCGTCCCACAATGTGATAGGTGGCGAGCCTATCGCCCTATCGGGCACAAATTTCTGACTCTGGGCTGATATTGAATAGAAAAATCCGATATCACTTTCCCCAACCCGGGATTCGAACCCGAGACCTCAGCTTTGTAAGCGTACCGTAGTACCACTACACCGAGGCAGTCGAGGCAATAAATAAAATAATCCGCCGATTATATATTCATATCCTTATTTAATCATGTGTCAGACTGTGCAAATCATAGGAAATAGTTTTTTTATAATTTGCATATGTGTTAGCATATGCAAATTAGTTTAATGAATGGTTGAATTAACGGATAGTCCATCTAGAAGATGATCGCCTGAAGCCAGGCCGTGGGTTCGTGTCTAGGCCAATAATGTCTAGAAGTTAGATAATAAGCATAAATTATAATTTGTCTTTTTTTAATGAAGATATTTTAGGTTAGTTATTATTACGTCTTTTTAATTTTTCAATCGTATAGATACTTTCCCAGCAGTGGGTCATATATGATCTTATGTAAATACTGCCACCAAGCGCAGTTGTACTAGCATTACTGTGCTGAGGTCTCGGGTTAGAATCCCGGGTCCGGCAAAGTAATTTTGGATTTTTCTGTTAATTATCAGTCCGGAGTTGGAAATTTGTGCCCGATATGGCGATAGGCTCGCCCCATATCACATCGTAAGACGGAACACTCAAGGTGTAAAGTAGGTATTTTGATAGCACCTCTTCTGGGAAAAAGGTGTGAGTTTACGTATTTATATAAATAGTGTTTAAAAATATGACCTCGGCTCATGAAAAAGTGACATTTACACACTCAAATACTTTACTTTTAATAATGCGTATAAATAAAATTGAACTTTTCGCGAAACTTCGAATCTCTACGAAAATATTCGAGAGAAATGAGAGATCTTGGCCAGCGATACCAAGAGGCACAAACTGCAGAGTAATTCAATATATTATATGATTTAATTGTATGAGCGCACGCAACGCAATGTCTAATATATTGCGTTTATTTATGGGCTCTGTCTACCCTTACACGCGTGATGATTTGTATGATGCGTTGTATAAGACATGCATATATTCATGCTAATACTTTCAAATGGTAGGCAGCGATACTTTCATGGGTTATAGACTTATGTACTTGCTTAGGAGACATTATTTATTTATTTAATCATTTCTTGCACTGTACAGAAATACTATAAATTATTACACAATAAAAATAATAGTTCAAGTGGCGGCCTTATCACACTAGGTAATTTCTTACAGGCAACCATGATATATTAACAGGAGATAGTATTCATTCATTAACTCTCCAAATCTCCGAGCCTGAGTAAGTTAGACTCAGACTGTGAAACGAGAGGCTGCGGATTCGATCCCGGACCGAGACAAATGTCGTGAAATCCACAGGTATTTGTTTTGGGTCTGGGTGTGTGAGACCGTAAAGTCTCTCGTAGCTTCTGATACCCACGATACAAGACTCGATCTTAGTGTGGGGTCAGGACTATGTTTGTGACTGTTGGGTGTATTTATTTATTTATTTATTTATTAATTCCACTAAAATACGCCGTCATGTGTCCCACGGTGTAAAAGTGGTTGAGCCAATTCCCATGACGGGCGCAAAATTCAGTCTCAGGCAAATAAATATTCAAATAGCTATACATAAACGCATACAAAATAAACAAACCCAACTTGAGATTCGAATCCTTGACTACACGCTTTACAATTCTGCTACTAAATCAAAAGCAATAAACTCTAGCGTGCCTGTGTATCCTGTAAAAAATCTAGGAATTTAATGTCAGTGGGTGCATCTCTACGGCCGTTTAATGTATCGCGGATGACCATATGGTTTATCGGTGTTTTTACCACCACATGTTCCAAGTCGTTTGTGTGGGTACTAGGTTCAGATCCGGGTTGGGATGTTTATGGTATGATTGCTTTTGATTGAGTGCGTCAGGATTTTATGATCAAGGATAATGTTTTGAATTATTATTACTATGTTAGTTTTCTCCTGGGTTGTGGTAATATCATTTTTATTTTATTACATCTTATCCAATATGTACATGAAATGAGCGAAAACAATTTTTATTTTTACACAGTCTGACATTGTTCTACACCTATCAGAAATTGTCATAAAACTTTTGTTAACATTTAGTTCGTGACAGCACATCAACATATTTATTTAAATTAATTAAATTCAGAGAACCGTATTGTTAAAAACTTTTTAGATAATTTATAGGGAAAATGAAATGGAATATATATCTAGAATATAAGTTAAGTTTAATAAAAGTGTTGATATTTATCAATTCACGGAAAAAAATATAAATATTTTATATAAGTTCTAAATATTGTTTTATCGAAAAAATATATTTAATTTAAAAAAATATGCAGGATTTTGCATAACCTGTGTTACGAGGCAGCCATTTGTCGTTGACACTAAGCTTAAGTATGTAATTGTAATAAAATTAATAAGTTACGTCTTAACCTAGATTTATATGCATTTCCGACTTGGCGTGAGTGAATTATTATATTGCATTTTTTTATTTTAACATATGAATATCTTTTTAGAAAAAAATGAGATAGAAAGCTTAAAATGTACAGGGTATATCAAGACTTCTACCGAAAACGAAGCCGGGTGGTAGTTTAAGCGACTTCAGACACAAAGCAACAGAATTTTTTGGAAAAAAAGCGCCAATTTTTTTTTTATTTTTTTATATGTTCGTATTTGGGTAGTATTTTTTTTTTTCTTAAAATAATAGTGTATTCGCTTTTATTTATAGAAACTCTAAGGTATGAAAGAGTTTATATTATGATTTTAGCAAAAACACTTGATTTACCACCCAAAAATGGCGATATTTAAAAAATTTTAGTTGCATTGTGTTTGTAGTCACTAAAACTACCACACGGCTTCGTTTTCGGTAGCAGTCTTGATATACCCGGTATATTTTAAATGTTCATTTCTTTATAAATTGTTTAGTGCACCCCACATACAGTGATACGGCAAAAATATGACAACACTACTTAATAAAGGTGACAATTGGCGGTCTTATCGCTTAACACGATTTTACAGACAACCATTAGATAGACTGGGTTGAAAAGAAACTAGGAAGAATAGGGTGGTCACAAGAAAGGCAAAAAAAGAATAATAGAAATCACAAAAAAATATATAAACAAAATATGAGATGATGAGATATTAACACGATATGTGTCATATAGATACAAACATAAACTCACGCCTTTTTCCCAGAAGGGGTAGGCAGAGGTAACAGGACACCCATGTTTCGCCAGTATGTTCCGTCCCACGATGTGATAGGAGGCGAGCCTATCGCCATATCGGCCACAAATTCCTGACTCTGGGTTGATAATTAATAGAAAAATCCAATATCACTTTGCCCAACCCGGGATTCGAACCCGAGACCTGAGCTTTGTGACCGTACCGTAGTACAACTACGCCACCGAGGCAATCAGTTATATAGATGATGGATATTAATACCCTTTTATCCTATCCTTGTGTGAGTGCGTGGTAATCGACTATCATACACATGTGACTCCGAAAGTTAGAGGTGCGACCTATAATTAGAATCCGCTACAATCGTCTCGGCAGTTCGTGGTTTATCAAATATTTTGGTTTTTGCGGAGACTGTCACGCCCTCACACCTACCACTGTAACTCCTGTGTCGCAAGATCAACAGTGGCACGCATTGTTATGACACGGAGCATTGAAGCTCGGCGAGTCTCCGGGAATGTCTAACTTGTCTTTAACCCGCAACGAAATCATGAAGTGAAATAATAGGAGTTGAAAATATTTTATTTGTAAACAAAATCTTAATTATATTATTATTGTAATATCAATGAACATTATCCCGATCGGCATGTGATTACATAAAAGCAACTTGCGATCGACGTAACAATTTCATAATGATTGCAACGCACGGTGCAACGAATGTCACGCGTCGGCCGCACATTTTGACATTAACACTTTCCAATGCGTTTTCGCAAGTATACTACAAATTAATCACATTTTGACGGCCGCAGTAGAACAGGTGGATATGCCGGCTGTGAAACGAGAGGCTACGGGTTCGATTCCCGTGTCATAAAGCTGGTAGGATATTTGTTTTCGCCTTTACACTATGATGGAAAACCCGTCAGTGTACTAATCCTAGTTTGTTGCTTTTCTGGTTCAGTACTTATAACATTTTTTTGCAATTAATGGTGAGACAACTATACCATTCACCTGATAGTAAGCGATACTACAGCTCATGGACATAGCAAAACCAAAAACACCATGAATTACATTTTACAAAGCAATGCATTTGTATTCACACATAATGCATTCCACTTTGCTTACCATTCTGAGACATAAAATGTTAAGTCTCAATATATCCAGTAGTAACAAAGTTAAAGGAGAGCCTATTTATTTCATATCAGATACTTTAACATGTTATGTCTCGGGATGGCGAGTGAAGCGAAATGCCAGTAATTGCTTTGTAATTCATGGTGCTGTTTGGTTTTGCTATTGCCCATGAGCAGTCGTATCGCTTACCATCAAGCGAATGGCAATCTCGCCGTACATTGCTATTAAAATGGTTGCCTAAATACCGCCTTAACTTTGTCTATCATAAAATCGTAGTTTCCGTTTCGAATAACAGTATTTCGACACTGACCATTAAAATTTAAATTTTACATTTCACAATGCTAAGCTACGTCATATACTTAGCATAAAACGTTTTATTTTACTATATTTAGATGTTGAAGTTCCTTGAACTATAAGCAACAATGGCCACGGATTTCTAAATATGTTTTTATTTATTTATTTATAAATTCTTTATTGAACACCACATCAGTAAATAGATAAAAAATATGACTACCCTTTTAAATAAAGGTGACAATTGGCGGTCTTATTATTTGTTTCCATATCTGTATCAGCCCATATGCGTCCCACTGCAGGGCACGGGCCTACTCTGCAACCGAGAATATGATTGGGAGTGGTTAGGCCATATAGTCCACCACGCTGGCCTAGTGCGGGTTGGCGGACTTACATACCATAGAAAATTTATTTGTTTAAAGAATTTAAATAATTAACACCCAACAGTCTCTACACTCTAACTCTACACTAAGATCGAGTCTTGTGACTTGTATAAATACAAGAGACTTTTCGGTCTCACAAACACTCAGACCCGAAACAAATATTTGTGGGCCGCACATATCGGTGCGGGGATCGAATCCGCGGCCTCTCGTTTCGCAGCCGGCGTCTAACCGAATGCGACATAGAAGATGTCATTATGCTTTATTATACACATTATAAATCACGGTTATAGATTTATATCTACTACAACAACAAAGTACAAAGGGCGGTATTTCCGCTCTATGGCAATATCAGCCAGACAACCATAGGATGGATATATGAGACGGAGAAAGAAAAAGCAATGTAAAATAAAGCCAGTGAAGTGTCAGAGAAATAAATAATATTATTAAATACATGAGTATTATACATATACATAATGATATACATTTATAAGTAACACACATGTATAAATATCTGTATCTATCTGTAGCAGCCCATATACGTCCCAAGACAGGGCACGAGCCTCCTCTAAAATCGAGAGTACGATTGAGAGTGGTTAGACCATATATAAATATATTATTGATATTTTTATATCGATTGGAAATGTAATGCAGTTTCAAAGACGATCAGCTGGCAAGACTGGCTGGCTACTGGTGGTAGGTCTCTCGTATGTGAGAGGCCATCTGGTACCACCGCAGTGTCTATTTCTCCCATCAAACGGCAGTGTAAACGCACTGTTGTGTTTCGGGTTGAAGGGCATTGTAGCCAGAGTAACTACTGGACATATTAAGACTTAACATCTTATGTCTCAGGATGGCGAGCGCAGTGGAGTGCCAAGCATTGCTTTGTAATTCAAGATGTTGTTTGGTTTTGCTACTGTTCATGAGCGGTCGTATCGCTTACCATCAGGCGAACGGCATGCTCGTCTCGCCATTCATAGCAATAAAAAAAAAATAGAACTATTTGGTACAATCTCTTGCCGGCATGCCGTCCCATTTAAAACCAGATATGATCAGAATGATTAGGAAATGCGACATATTTGCAATTTGCATACATCAAAAAATTCTTTTTCTATTGATGCGATTTTAGTATAATTAATAAACACGCAACAGTGGTAGGTCTCTCATATGTGAGATGATATACCGCAACGTCAATTTCTCGCGCCAAACAGCAGTTTAAATGCACTGTTGTGTTTAGGTTTTAAGGAAATTGCAGCCAGAATAGCTACTGGACATATTGCGACTTAACATCTTATCTCAGGATGGCGAGCGCAGTGGAATGCCAAGCATTGCCTTGTAATTCATGGTGTTGTTTGGTTTTGCTACTGTCCATGGGTGGTCATATCGCTTACCATCAAGCGAATGGCATGCTCGTCTCACCATTCACTTCAATAAAAAATGACGCTTCTTCAATCTTCTTTGTATACCTATTTAGCAAATTATATTTATATAATTGACTTAGGACTATCACTTTCACATTTTTTTATTTTATTTCCTTCCTCAATGACGTAATGTTTCTTAGTATCTCATTAGTGTCATACAGTAGTCGTTTATTAATTGGTGGTAGGATATTTGGTGCTATATATTAGGTATTTGGTATAGCTATATATTTGCTGGATATTTGGTGTATTAATGCCTTGGTGGCATAGTTGTATTACGGTACGATTTCAACGCTGAGGTCTCGACTTCGAATCCTGGATCAAATAAATAACACCCAACAGTCACACAAAGTCCTAACCCCACACTAAGATCGAGTCTTGTGTCGTGAGTATCAGGAACTACGAGACTTTTTGGTCTCACATACACCCAGATCTGAAACAAATACCTGTAGATCCCACAATTATTTGTTTCGATGCGGGAATCAAACCCGCGGCCTCATATTTCACAGCCGGCGTCTAACCAACTTCGCCACGGAGGCTGTATAATAAATTAAAAAACAATCAATTAAAAATCCACTATACATTCGCCTGAGCCGGGATCCGCACCTAAGACCTCAGTTTTGTAATCGTACCGTAGTAAAACTACGGCAAAGACGCAGTCGTAGATATGTAGTGATGATTTTTTTATTTTTTTTATTGCTATGAATGGCGAGAAGAGCATGCCGTTCGCCTGGTGGTAAGCGATATGACCGCTTAGGAACAGGAGCAAAACCAAACAACACCTTGAATTACAAAGCAATGCTTGGCATTCCACTGTTCGCCATCCTGAGACATGAGATGTTAAGTCTCAATATGTCCAGTAGTTACTCTGGCTTCAATGCCCTTCAACCCGAAACACAACAGTGCGTTTACACTGCTGTTTGAAGGGAGAAATAGACACTGCGGTGGTACCCACCCAGATGGCCTCTCACATATGAGAGACCTACCACCTACCTACCCCACCTAAATTAAATGTTAATAGATAGTATTCCAATAATTGAGTTATGAGGCGTTCCATAAAATATCTATTAACATAAGCAGGCAGACAGCACAACGCAGTATTTATTAAGCAGGCATTTTGACTTCGGCATTGCCAATTATCATCATCATCATCAGCCTATATTGTTGTCCACTGCTGGACATAAACCACCTCCAAATTACGCCATTTTATCCTGTCTTCCGCTTGTCGCATCCAGCATCTGTCAGCGATCTTTCACAAATCATCACTCTACCTAGTCGCTGGGCGTCCTACACTACGCTTGCCAAGACACGGTCTCCACTCAAGAACACGTTTACTTGAGCGGTTGTTGGTTCTTCGACAGATATATAGCCAATTGAGATCTTATTGTGCTCCCACACTGCTGTTAAAAAATGTCAGTTAACATTTTCTAACACTAATACATTCACTAACAAATGTTAGAAATTGTTACATTCCGCAAGGAACTGTTAGATGTTTTGAGTGCTCTTACACTGATGGAGAATGTTTACAAACATTTATAACATTTGAAAACATGACGTCGGTTCTCAGTTTTGGACTACTTTTTCGAAAATGGAAGAAGATTTGCTCATTGGATAAGCTTTTTTTTTGAAATAAAATTATCTCCGTATACCCCTGCTGTTGCCTGGATATATGTTTACAAACAAATTATAACAAATGTTTTATTTTGTGACAATTTGTTAGTTAACAATCATGTTTAGAAATGTTTATTAACATTATCTAACATGAAAACATTTTCTAACAATGTGATTATATGTGATCAAATGTTTATTAAAAAAGGTTAACTAACATTTTTTAACAGCAGTGTGGGAGCATAATTATATTTTAAAGAAATTTTCAGTCATGTGTTCAAATTGAAATTCCATTTAAGATTCTCCGATTTGAGAATCGAATTGAGTCCTTCACAATGACACCGAAATCACACTGAATGTATTCTATATTTCTTATATTAAATCTTCGTCTCACAGCATAATATGTTCAATTTAGTCAATTACATTTAATTTAAGAATATTCTCCTGACATTTTAATCCGAAAAGTAATATATTAAAACTACGCGAATACGTCTACAACTGAATAATTTATGAACGTGCATTTACAAATGTCAAATCTGTATATAACACATATCTATAATTTACTTTATTGCGAAAACATTCTTATAATTTAAGAGGATATTGTGATACTTTAAGATAAATTATGAGTTTTTTTTTATTGCAATGAATAGTGAGACGAGTATGCCGTTCGCCTGATGGTAAGCGATACGACCGCTCATGAACAGTAGCAAAACCAAACAACACCTCGAATTACAAAGCAATGCTTGGCTTTCCACTGCGCACGCCATCCTGAGACATAAGATGTTAAGTCTCAATATGTCCAGTAGTTACTCTGGCTACAATACCCTTCAATTCGAAACACAACAGTGCATTTACACTGCTGTTTGACGGGAGAAATAGACATTGCGGTGGTACCTATTCAGATGGGGTTAATAAATCAAAATAATAGCACAAAACAAAATAATTTAATTCTTGATAGTAAAGACTTCAACGAGCGCAGTGGGTCAGTAGCTGGTCAAAATCTAAAGGGTTATGGTTCAATTCTGCGAGATTGTGTAATTGATAAATATATGTAATTGATAAATATATGTTATGGAATTGGAAATTTCGTAACTTGTAATAGCCAAGATAGCTATCTCTATGACTTTTCATTAGTGTAGATAAAAAGTAAGACAAAGAAAGACGTGTAAGATTGTAATTCAAAGATGTTTCGCATTTCCTCCAATAATTTTCCACTTGCATAATTTTCACTAATCAGAACATTTATGTGATAACTGTTTAGTTCATGTTTATTCACTAAAATATGTAAAAATAGCGCGCTAGGTAGAATTAGTATTCCTATGCTCCTTTAGTAAATATTAAGGCATATAATTAAGATTTACGACATTTAGTACCTAGGACTACATTATTCCATCACCAGTCAACATCATAGGCAGAACGACAATTCCTTTGCCTAAAAAAAAATAATTAAAAAAGCAAACCTCCTTAACATCGATGGTCTTCATTGTAATTGCACAGTACACATCACACACAACACACGGGCGCGCGCGACGGCGCTGTTTCACGACTGACGGGCCGCGTTCCTACGCGCGCCACGGTTAAGGTACAGAGACTGTCGAACCATTCAATTATTTAGGGATTTTATTAAGTTTTAGATGAAATGGTTCGATCAAATATACACTAGATTATAAGTAACGACCTAAAGAACGGCAAGGGCAATAAGAGCACAAATAAGCGTGTGCTCTTATTTGATTTTAGTATGGTCCAAAAATATAATAAATCTTAATTTAAGGTTAAGGTTTATTGTTGCCTGAAGTTGATTATAATTTAAGACTTTTTGCTACATCTCGTAGTTCGAAATTCAAATGTATAAGTATAAGCAACCTCGGCTACTTTTGGCGTGTGATTTTATTGCGGACCCTGTATCTAGAATTATATATTTGATGAAAGATAAAATAGAAATGGAATGAAATTATTTTCCATTTTCTTTATTTATTTATAAACGAATTTAAATAATATTGTTGTATTAGTTTGTTGGGTTTAATTAAATATTTATTATATTATTTTTATTCATATAATTTACATTGTGAGTTATCTATTTTGTTCTATTTTGTGCATGCTAAACTAGCCTACAGCATGTCGTTCGTCTGATAGTAAGCAATAATAAATAAATAAATAAACTATCGGCCGATGCCAATAATCAATTCAAAAAAAATAGATTGAAGTCAATCTGGATTGTTTTCTACTTTTCGATTTGTCTCTTACCATGTTGCCATAGTTTTTTCACTACTGAGATTGATTATTGGTAATATAGTATCAGAAAAAAGATTGAGCTGTCAATCTCAAACGGCAAATTTTGGATTGGGATTGTTTATTGCCAGCGGCTGTATACCGAATACCAAGACTGCGACCGAAAACGAAGGCAGGTGGTAATTTTAGTGACAAGACACATTAATTTAAGCCCTTGCATAACATTACGTTCTTTTAAACTTCGTGTACATTATTATTTTTGACACAAATATTATATTTAACTCCCAACTGGCGTTTACGGTCGCAGTTTTGATATAATTGATATGTATCTGTATCTGTGTCAGCCCATATATGTACATACGTCCCACTGCAGCCACGGGCCGCCATTACAATGACAGTACGATTTAAATTATTTGTCCCTTAATTAAGTAATAAAGGATTTGGGATTGCGCCTTGATCCGACAGAAGCTTGAAAAATAAAATAATTAAATGTATTTTGTAATTCAAATAATCATTTGACTATTTTTAGTTCTATATTTATAGATCTACGGGAGGTCCTAAGCTCACGACGTGATTTTTGTAGGTATTTCTAGGCCAAAAGTCAACATGAACATAGCATAATTGATAGCACAAACATTATCATTGATAAGGGTTTCAAACTTCCCGGGTTACACAGCCTACTAATAATAAACTGCTTAAGGAATTAAAAAATATATAATTTTTACTATTTAGTAATTCTTTTGTTACAAATCGTTAAGCCTTACCCACTTGCTAGTATAAATTGTAGCCAGAGTAACTACTGGACATATTGAGACTTAACATCTTATGTCTCAGGATGGCGAGCGCAGTGGAATGCCAAGCATTGCTTGGAATGCAATCAAGGCGTTATTTGGTTTTGCTACTGTCCATGAGCGGTCGTATCGCTTACCATCAGGCGAACGGCAAGCTCGTCTCGTCATTCAACGCAATAAAAAAATAAAATAAAAAAAATAAAGTAATATCTAAAACTACTTTTAAATCGAAGCCTTGAGTCAAATAATTCATTGTATAAGTTCATATTACGACATGCTGATTATCAAGAATATTTCGCATTAATATAGGAATTTGCAAACACTGCATTCATTATAATACTAATCAAGATTATGGTATGAATATACTTTTAATAGAAATGTCATAATATTTTGAACGAAGTTTCGACATAATAAACACACGGTTTTTTTTTCATTAATTCAAGGATATGTTCTTTTCTTTTTATTTGCAGGGTATATGGCTCGTAGTTCGTGATATTTTGAGTTCGATTCCTAGGTGAGCTATGATATTATAAGGTTTAATAAATATGATTAATTTAGGGCGGTCCCTCCCTAGTGTTCCTGGAGGTCCCAGATTGTGTTAAGATATTTTTTGCTACATAAATAAATCTAAACTGCCTCGGTGACTGCCTCGGTGACGTAGTTGTACTACGGTACGCTTACAAAGCTTAGGTCTCGGGTTCGAATCCCAGGTCGGGCAAAGTGATATTGGATTTTTCTATTCATTATCAGCCCGGAGTCAGAAATTTGTGCCCGATATGGCGATAGGCTCGCCCCCTATCACATCATGGGACGGAACATGCAAGGCGAAATGTGGGTGTCCTGGCACCTCTGCCTAACCCTTCTGGGAAAAAGGCATTAGTTTATGTGTGTATGTAAATAAATCTAAACTATAGATTACAGTAGACCTGTATGCTAATGTAGATTTTAAGTATTGGATCGTCAAAATAGCTATAATAAACTTGATGGTAAGTGCGTCGCGATTTAAATAAGGATTCAATTAGTTTATTATTATTATTTTATTTTAGTTTTTCATTTTTGAAAATGTATTCTTAATTTCACACTGCTTTCTCTTTCTTCTTTCTTTATATCCATCCAAAGGGTGTCTGGCATAGATCACTCAGAGCGATTAGACCGTCTTTTGTGCTATTCTATTTTAGTTTATTTAGTTGTTATTAACAACATAACGGAATTAACTAAAATATAACAACTTGTTATAATACATTAGTGTTCAATAAAGATCAATAAATAAATAAATAAAATAAACCAAGAGATTAAAAGTCTAAAAACGGATACAATACTGACCTAGCTCACAAACAAAGTCTAGGCCTTAAGAGGATGCGCTTCGCACAATGCGGAAGCAGCGAGTGCCGGCCGAGCCGTGGACCTCCCCCTCCCGTCGCCCCTATCCCCCTCCTGGCACTACCTCAGCAAATACTATATCGAAACTAACGGTACAGGCCAGCTATTGAACTGATCTAATGCGGGAATAATTATACTGGGTAGCGTGTTTATGGACTATGGGACTTGAGGATAAATAGGCAATGAAGTGTTAGGGATTTTATTGTATGTATTAGGAATATTTAGCAATAATTCTTTTGCATAAAATAATTTTATTTGTAAAGAAATAGACTGTCAAAAAGAAAGAACGTAGGTAAGGATTAAAAGGGTTTCAAAATCCATAAAAACAATTGGACCTTTTCACAAATAATAAATAAATCAATTAGTAGTTCTATTAAAATTAAGTTACCTGCTTAAAAACCTATGGCAAACTCTCTTGGATAAACTTTATAAGCTTCTTTGTTTTTTACCATTGATAATGTCACTGGAAGCATGACAGTACATCCTTCCCCTCCTTCTCCCTATTATTCCTTAAATTATTTCTATGTATACGTTATTAATGGATAACATTATACATTACATGTTGATGTAGATGAACTTAGCTTTAATAAACGTGACGATTTCTTTACTTTTCTATGATATAAATTAAAACTGCTGTTATACACAACATATTGTAATTAAATTGAACATGTAAATTAAAAAAGCTGTCTCTAAACGAACACCCACGTGTTACAAAAAAACTATGAAACAATGTCAATTAATCAGGAAACGCCTGTCAATTACTTATAGCAATTGGCTATCAAGTAACATTGCTTTGTACATTTTAGTAGGCGCTTATATTAAATAACCAAGTTGTTACATGTTAACAAGTGCTTATAGCATGCAATAGCCGACGTGGTGGAATATATGGCCAGCGTAGTAGCCTTGGCCTAAGCTATCTCAATCGAACTCTCAAGAGCCCCACACTCAGGAGTGGATAATTATGGACCAGATATAGAAAACTGTGGGTAGGTCTCTCATATATGAGAGGCCGCCTGGATAAGTTCCACCGCAATGTCTATTTCTCTCGCCAAACAGCAGCGTAAATGCACTGTTGTGTTTCGGTTAGAAGGACATTGTAGCCAGAGTAACTCCTCGACATATTGGGACTTAACATCTTATGTCTCAGGATGGCGAGCGCAGTGGAATGCCAATTTTATGCCGTTCATGAGCTGTCGTATCGTTTACCATCAGGTGAACGGCATGCTCGTCTCGCCATTTATTGAAATAAAAATAAATGAAAAGTTACAAGCTTACTCATACAAAAGTGGAATGTATTTTTGACTGGGACTTTTAGTGATGCTGATTGCAAGCTATTTATTATAATGAATGGCGTGAGGCAGGTAGGTCGTGCAGTCAAGGTGAGTCGGGTCGATGCCGAGAATGTTTAATTTTGTAATTAGTTACGCTATGGAGACGCTTTTGTGCATTTTACACATGTGAAAAATATTTTCTTACTTTGTAGGTAGTGTATTTAAGGGTTAAGGAAACTATTGTAAGTAACGGGCAAGACTGGAAGTTTTGAATCAGGTTTTGAGAAGTTTATGAAGCCAATATGCACTAGGTTAGCTTTTATAACGGTCTTATTCCTTTTAGACCCAAACGTAGAGAAGACCCGTACAAAACACGGAATTACAAAGGGTTGATCCATTTTTGTTATTAAAAATTTTAGTACTATTAATCTAGTCTTTCTAGGTAATATCAAAATACTCAGGAATTGTTAATGGTCTAGTTTATTGGTGTGTATATAAGCTACAAACCATGGGTTTCTGGATTCTATTCCGTATGCATTCGAAATGGTCCACTTTGCTTGAGTTTACGATTTGCGAACGTTATGTGAATTACCTCAAATTTCGGCCGGTGGAACATGCTTCCTATCATATTTACGAATATGACAAAAGTAATATTTCTACCTACCCTCTCACAGAAAACGCATGAATATATGAAATTGCAGTACAGGTACATAATTCATCTATCGTATATGAGGTCACACAATATCAATGTAGGCAGGCGAAGGTCACGATGCGACCTCTGCATGGGAACAACGTGACATTTCAGTGTATGGACTGGGTGACAGGGATAGGTGTATCTGGGTACTGAGTGAGAGAGAAGGATAGAATGAGAGTTTAGTTACATTTCGATAGATTTTTATCATCTCTGCGGATAAATATGAAATTAGTAATTGATTTTTTTGTAATAACGATAATGATAAACGAACAGGTTGGTACAATAACTGTTTTTCTTCTCTATACATGTGGGCACAATAAGATTTTTAAATACATACATAAACTCATGCCCTTTTACCCAGAATGAGTAGTTGCACCAAGACATCCTGTTGTATAATGACTTCTTCTCTCCCACGATGTGACAGGAGCGAGCCTATCGCCATATCGAGACCAAATTCCTGATTCTAGACAATGAATAAAAAAAATCAATATTTCTTTACCCGACACGGTTTTCGAATCCCCAGCTTTGTAACTGTTTCGTAGTCCAACTACCCCCTTTTTGTATAATTTAATTAAAGGGACTTCAATACTGTGACATAAAAATGTCAGTCGTATACAAATGACATAACTGAGCACTGCATTGCTTTACTCCAGTTTGTCGACATAGGCAAAGCAGGAGGAAAGCTATCTAATACTAGGGTTTTACCACCTATTAGTTCTACATTTGGATGTTAAAGATCTTATAAATTAGTTGAGTAATTTCACAACATCTAGGAGCTGTAAAGAAACCAAGCAAAAACACTCAGCAACACCAACCGTCATTTTTTGTATATCCTTCTCTATATAATTTGTTTTGTTAAATGTTATTTTGTTAACAACAATAATGACAAAATTCATCAGAAATACAGCACACAAAAAGGGAAACTTGAAGACCCCATCCAAAATTGCATAATAATTAATTATAAATACGCCCAACAGTCACAAATATAATCTTGACTCCACACTAAGATCGAGTCTTGTGTCGTGGGTATCAGGAACTACGACAGACTTTTCTCCCAAACACCCAGACCCGAAACAAGTCCTTGTGGATCGCACAAACATTTGCCTCAGATGAATAGCTCATCTATACTAATATTATAAAGCTGCAGAGTTTGTTTGTTTGTTTGAACGCGCTAATCTCTGGAACTACTGGTCCGATTTTAATGATTCTTTCATTGTTGGGTAGTCCATTTATCGAGGAAGGCTATAGGCTATATATCATTACGCTATGACCTATAGGAGGAAAGCAGTAGTGATATTTCTAGATAAATACGAGGAAATTATGTTCGTTTTCATGGTCCGATTGGTCGATATTCTAAACTGATAGTCAGAATTAAACATTTTGACCGCCATTTTAAAACGTGTATGCACACGGGCGGAGCCGGGCCCGACCGCTAGTGTATCATAAAACCTATGGCCACGTAATCACACACTGGTTGAATCAATGAATTGTGCGTAACACCTCGAGAATCGCGGGCAACGCGCCAACTGCATGGGTGGCCTTTGTAGAGATGGTACATTTATATCGATATTTTTGTATCGATGTTTCTATGGAGGTGTCATAATGTGAATATACGATGGTAATTGCAATGCAATTCTAATATCTTTGCAATAAGTGTGTTGATATTTTAGTTTGCGTAAAAAGTGTTTTAAATTAGCTTAAGAAATTCCCTGTTTTATTTTAATTATGATTTTATCTTATTGTAAACTTAATTCTGTTGTGAATAAAGATTTATTGTTATTTCTTTTTAACTGCAAATAAAAGTGGAAAACTTTAAAGATGTTACAAATTAACAAAAAAGTCCAGGTGTGCGTTTTATCACTCGCGATTATTATTATTATTTTTGAAAACAGATACAAGTAGGTTGGGCCTAAAAAGCCACGTATTTGCATGTGACATCAAGTAAGTAGCTTTTATGTCACCGTGTACAGTAATCACATGGTAATCACTTTACGGGCAAATACGGGCACCCTACTACCAAATTTTTGTTTTTTATTTCATGACAAGTATGCCGTTCGCCTGATAGTAAGCGATACGAACGCTCAGGAACAGTAACAAGACCAAACAATTCCTTGAATTACAAAGCGATGCTTGGCATTCTACTGCGCTCGTCATCCTGAGACATAGGATGTTAAGTCTCAATATGTCCAGTAATTACTCTGGCTACAATGTCCTTCACATCAGAATACAACAGATCATTTACTCTGCTATTTAGTGGAAGAAACAGGCATTGTGATGGTCAGCCCGTCAGCCTCTCATTTGAGAGATCTACCCAGTAAATACAATATCATCGATGTTTTAAGAACCATGTACGTCACTATAATGCAATATCGATAATCCGATTCGCTATGCAAATGGTGTACTCAATACGTATCGTTGATACGAGAACAATTCAGATTAAATACATACTCATATTTTATATGCGACAGTAATTTTCATTGGCAGACTTTGTGGCGCGAATGAAAAATGAATTTAGAGGTCATGGTCCAAATGTTTGTATTCTGAATTCGGAAATCTACTTCACTCTTTAAATAAGGGTCAATTTATTTTCACCAGGTACGTTTTTACATACGTAGCTAAGATATGTGATAGTGCGTGGTGGCCTGTTGGTAAAAGGACAAGACGCGGCTGCCAACAAATTGAAGGTGGTCGCGGGTTCGAATCCCAGGGCACGCCTCTGACGACTTTTCGAAGTCATGTGTGTATTGATAGTCGATCATCACGCACTATAACTGTGAAGGAAAACATCGTGGGGAAACCTGCATACCATAGCATTTTCTATGGTATGTAAAGTCCGCCAACCCGCACTAGGCCAGCGTGCTGGACTATATGGCCTAACCACTCTCAAACGTATTCTCGATTGTAGAGGAGGCCTTTGCCCTGCAGTGGGACGTATATGGGCTGATACAGATAAAAGATGAAGCAGCCAGTAATCTGATAAGGAATTAAACTATGCACTCAACTGAACCTTGAGATATGTCGTGACAGCTATCTGCACGCTTTAGCCTTGGTGTCGTATAGAAAACAAAATAACAGATACATACGTCTAGTCTCCACGTACCGACTACTGTCAGCCTTAACGGCGCAGTTGGATAGATGCCTGTGAATCAGGTGGCCAAGGGTTCGATTCCCGCATCGAGACAAATGTTTGTGTGGCCCACAATATTTGTCATGGGTCTGGGTGTTTGTGAGATCGAAAAGTGTCTCGTAGTTTCTGATACTCATAAGACTCTTAGTGTGGGGCCAGGCCCATTTAATTGTGACTGTTGGGTGTATTTTGTTATTTTGCTTTTGCTGCACTTTATTTCGTAAATAGTTAATGAGATATTTGGAGACTAAACTATTATATATGTGGTGATAGCATAATATTTGATTTCACCCCGATAGCGACCATCGTACAATTTAGTGCAGAGGTTCTTAACCTTTTAGTCATGAGGGAGCCATTTGACCAAATTTTTGCTAAGCCATTGACCACCCGGTCAACTGACTGGTTTGTTTGTTTGTGAAAACAGTAACAAAATGTAAATAAATAAAGGGTAGTTCTATCTATATAAACAAAACATGATAACATTATTTTAAGGATGGCCTTATAATGGCTCCGCAGAATACTGCGGATGCTTCCAGGGACCACCGGTAAAGAACTAATCTGTATCAGCCCATATACGTCCCACTGCAGGGCACGGGCCTCCTCTACAACCGAGAATACGATTGAGAGTGGTTAGGCTATATAGTCCACCACGCTGGCCTAATGCGGGTTGGCAAAGAACTAATGTAAGTTTTGTTTTCAGATCAGCGTATACATTTCTAATTCGGACTAAGTACTTGCATAATTGTATCAGCTATTTAATACTTCATGGACCATACTACACTTGAATTGCATTGTAGAATGTAATATTACATACTCCTGGATTGTCTGAAGACCAACCCAGCAACAGAATGAGTGAAAGTAGTAATAAACGTGAATTCTCGAGACTCGACCCAAAACCGAGCGCTAACAGTATTCTGAAACAGGTCCTGCGCACATCATATTGCACGATAACCTACATAGATGCCACAAAATATTCCGCAGTATATAAATATACACATTGTCTTTTGCACGTGGTTTTTTTATTCCAAGGAATGACGAGACGACCATACCATTCGCCTGATGGTAGGCGATACGACAACTCATGGACAGTAGCAAAACCAAAGAACACCGTGAATCACAAAGCAATGCTTGGCATTCCACTGCGCTCGCCATCCTGAGACATAAGTGTTAAGTCTGATTTTGTCCAGTAGTGACTCTGGCTATATTGTCCTTCAAATTGGAACACAACAGTGCATTCACACTACTGTTAGCCGGGAGAAGTAGACATTGCGGTGGTAACTATCCAGGCGGCCTCTTACATATAAGAGACCTACCACCTAGTAAAGTGTTTTTTTTTTAGTTTTAATTTGATATACAACCTTTTATGGCTTTTGATGCAAGGTGGAAATTCTTCGGGGAGGCCTATGTTCAGCAGTTAACTTTCTGTGGCTCAAGAGAGAAAGGGAGAATAAATATTGTACTGTACTCTACGATATCAGCTTATGTTACGTACATTATCAATACACACATGACTCCGACATGTCAGAGTTGTGCCCTGAGATTCGAATCCGCAACGACTGTGAATATATTGAAAGTCGCGTCTAGTCCATTTACCAACAGGCCACCACGCTCTTGTATATACTTATAGCGATTTTTAAGAATGTCTATAGCATGTAACGTTCCCCAAACCATACTAGGCAATCGTGGTGGGCATGGCCTAACCACACTCAATCGTATCGTCGATTGTAGACGCTCGTGCCCTGCAGTGGGACGTATATGGGCTGATACATACATACAAACATATTTAGGCTAACCTGTGAAACTCCTACATCCAACAACCTCCTTTGACGACCTTTTCCGTCCATAATTCGCATAATTTATCGCCTACATGCCCATAGAATTCCGTTGAGGTTGGGCGGAGAGCGGTCACAATAGCCGAGGCTTTGTTACGCAGCCACACCCTCGCTCGAGGACAATGTGTGGTCGGCGGGAATGCACGTGCCTCAATAACTAGTACCGTATGGATTGACGCCGCTGACTTATCTTGTTCGACATGTTTCGTATGGAATAACCATTATTTTTATTCTATGTCAATTTACATCTAAGTTATGTTCTCTACAATATTCGTGGTATCCCATGGTTTTGTATAAACATCGACACGTTTCCATTTCCTAGGTCGATTAGTCTATATACTTGAGTTTTTGCTGTGTATTATGGGACTTGCAGAGGGTAGGAGGGCGGAACAGTCTACGCAGTAAATACTTCAGACTACAATTACCATGTAAACAAGTAAGTTGTATACAAAGTCTGGCATGGCAACCACATAGTGTAAAGACATGCGTTTCCCATGCCGTGTGGAGCCGTACAATGGTGTTTAGTAAACACTTGGAGTTTCACCGAAACATCCGCCGCGCGACGCTTTCTCGTGCGAATGTCGGTTTACTGCGGAATATGGCTTGTTTACATGCATAAGTTTAAATCTATGAAGGTGATAGAGCCACCCACAATTCATTGAGTTTACATATATCTATCTCAAATGTAATGCGCGGCGAGCATATCGTCATGTGGGGCACAAGTTACAGCCCTATGCAGTTTTGAACCTAAAAAATGTTTTCAATTTAGTTTTTCAATTCAATTTCATCAGATTTTATAAAGGTAATAAATAAATAAATAAATAACACCCAACAGTCACATACATAGTCCTGACCCCACACTAAGATCGAGTCTTGTGTCGTGGGTATCAGGAACTACGAGAGACTTTTCGGTCTCACAAACACCCAGACCCGGAAGAAATATTTGTGGGCCACACAAACATTTCTCTCGGTGCGGGGATCGAACCCGCGGCCTCTCGTTTCACAGGCGGCGTCTAACCAACTGCGCCACGGAGGCTGTCAAACATCATGAGGAAAGCTGCATACCACAACGATTTCTATGGTATGTAAGTCCGCCAATCCGCACTAAGTTAGCGTGGTGGACTATATGGCCTAACCACTTTCAGTCAAACTCTCGTTTGTAGAGGAGGCCCATGCCCTGCAGTGGGACGGATATGTGCTGATACAGATTATATTATAAGTGAGACTTTCCATACTATAGAATCTCTTTAAAATCGTTATGGTATGCAGGTTTCGTCACGATGTTTTCCTACACCGTTATAGTGCGTGGTGATTAACCATCAATACACACTTTATGATATATATGATTTTATACCTTGCATACTCTCATAATTTCTCAAAATTCAATTATTATAAAGCAGATTATGCGCTGATTAATGAGTATTTTCGTGATGCCGACTGGGCCAAGTTGTTTAAGGATACTGACGATGTAGACGACATGGTTAACATTTTTTATAATAAACTACGGGAATGTGTACGTACATTTGTTCCTTGTATAGAGAAAAAGAAAAAAAGCCGTTACCCCATATGGTTCAGTCGAAGCTTGATTCGTAGTCTGAGAGAAAAGAATAAAATACGATTAAGATACAAATTATATAAAAATCCCATGGATGAACTCGCTTTGAGGAAAATGAGCCATCGTTGTAAGCTTTTATCGTCTGAAGATTACAAACGGTACTTGGCTAATATGGAGCAGGGTATTAGTAAAAATCCCAAACTTTTTTGGACCTTTGTTAACAATAAACGAGGCAATAGCGGGTCGTATACTAATCAAATGTCTGATGGCGTATCTTGTGCAACTGACGGAGCCACGATATGTGATATGTTTGCTGAGAATTTCTCTAAGATTTATTGTGCTTCTCGTTCCTGTATTAGTAATGATAGTTATTTGCATGACATGAAGCAGCTTAATGCCTATAGTCAGTCATTTACTACACCCGTAATCAGTGAACAAACTGTTAAGAATGTTTTAAAGGCTTTAGACCATCGTAAGGGTGCAGGTCCAGATAATATACCTCCAGTTTTTATTGCGTCATGTAGCTCCGTTTTATCTTTGCCCCTTACTATCATATTTAATAAATCATTGTCATCAGGAACATTTCCTAGGGAATGGAAGGTTGCAAAAGTGATTCCGATCTACAAATCCGATGATATATGCAATGTCAATAATTATCGTCCCATCGCAATACTATCAACATTTGCCAAAATATTTGAAATGACTGTCTGTCCTTTTATCCAAAGTCACTTCAATTTGTATTTAACTCCTTATCAACATGGTTTTGTAACCCGCCGTTCCACAACTACTAATTTGGTTACTTTTACTGAGACTCTTATTGATTCTATAGATAGAAATAAACAAACCGATGTCTTATATACTGACTTCAGTAAGGCATTTGACTCTGTACCTCATGATATATTGGTATCTAAACTTTCTGCCTATGGATTCACTGGCTCTCTGCTCAGTTGGCTAAAATCGTATCTAGAGGAGCGAGTCTTTTATGTGGTCATTAACGGTTTCCAATCCAGCCTTCATAAGATTAAATCAGGGGTACCACAAGGCTCTCATTTAGGACCTATTCTGTTTAATATTTTTATCAATGATGTTACTAATTGTTTTAAATTTTCTTCACTTTTTATGTATGCAGATGATTTGAAATTTTGCAGAACTATCGAATCAAGCGACGATTGCACTTTATTACAACAAGACTTAAATAGACTTATACGGTGGTGTAAGGACAACAATATGCTGTTAAATCCTAAGAAATGTTATAGTGTGGTATTTTCGAGAAAATTAAATGTTATCAGCCATCAATATAAAATTGCAGATGTTAATGTACACGAACTGGAAGTGATAAAGGATTTAGGAGTAATTTATGACAAAAAAATGACATTTGTCCCCCACTTAGACTATATAATCAGGAAGTCTTCTAAAATGCTGGGGTTTTTATTAAGAAATGCTAAAAAGTTTAAGAATAACTCTACAAAAAAACTCTTGTACAATAGCCTTGTTAGGAGTAACCTTGAGTACTGCTCTACAGTTTGGCGTCCACATTTTGCTACACATAGCTTAAGGTTAGAAAGAGTACAAAAAAGGTTCCTTTGGCACCTTGCGAGGAGTATCGGTAGAGCTGATAGAAGGTTCTCGTATGCTGATAGATTGATTTATTTTAAAATGAGCTCTTTAGAAAATCGTAGGGATATTTTAGATTTGCTATTCCTTTTTAAACTTTTTAATAATAAAATAGACTGTGCATCTTTGCTTAGTTCCTTTAACATCAGAGTTCCCTCTAGAATTCCTAGATTCTCAATCACCCCATTATCGCCTCCTCTGAGAAGATCCATTCTTGGTTGTAATTCTCCAGTGCCAAGACTTTGTAAGTTGTTGAATAGCTACAGTAACGTGGTCGACATTCACGTGGACTCATTAAATAGCTTCCGAAAAGGTATATGTTCTCGTGTAAGCGAATAAATATTACGAACTTGTTTATAGTTAGTTGTTTAATATTATTTGTTGTTTTAGTTTATTCTATTATTTTTGATTGTTAAACTTCGAATTGTTAACTTACTTTACCTAACCATTGTTTTATTGTATGTAATCTTTGTGTATGCTGTGTCTACTATGGAAAATCATGTATTTATATTTCTTTTTTTTCATTTTTGTTTATTTTTATGTACTGATATGTGATTTATTGTAGACCTAATAAATATAAAATAAAAATAAAATAAAATATATTATTATCTGTTAATCAAGACAGCATGTTTTAACGTCCCTTCAACTAAGCTCGCTGTAACTGGGCATAGTAGTAATTTCACAAGTCCTTCGAGTTGCGCAAGGAAAGCTGTCCGGGCGAGCGGGTCGGCCTGGCCATAGAATTCGCAGACAACTCTCGCTAATGCAACTACTTCATTTCTTTCCGTGCTCTATGAGACTATTTATTTCAATAAAAAATTAGACAGACAAATTAATATTGAGTTTCTTCCTTTCCTTTTTAATGACTATCTTCGATTTTCCTTCTCCTATTCATTCCAATCCATCCAAAGGTTGTCTGGAAGAGATCGCCGTTAGCGTTAAGGCCGCCGTTTGTACGTACTTATGTTATAAGTCCCTTAATTTGTAAAATTAATTTAAGATATCTTGTGTACTATAAAGAATTATAAATAAATAAAAATAAATAAATAAATTAACTTGTAAATTCATTCCCGAATATAGAACCAAAATCAATTAAAATCAAAATATTATCTATTCAAATAATTTTGAAATAAAACTGTTATTTAAGGATTTTATTTAATTTTTACATTTTTAATCTTTTCACAAGATCTTTTGAATCGTTTATTACTACTACCACCGCTTCGTAACGTGATGTAGCTGTAAAGAAGAAACTCCCTCAAAAATACAAACTGTCTCCTTGTCTCTTTGTATTTTTTTTAAGCCATAATAAGGATATAATGAGTCCGCCCCGTAACCATGAAAACTGTAAAGTGATCGAAACGTCAGGAAGATAAAAATGTAAAAATTAAATCAATTTTGCGATAAAATCCATAAATAATACTTTTATTTCAAAGCCATAATAAGTTACAATGGTTCATGTTTTATATCACAATAATGACGGTATATAACAAAAGTACCGTTGGAATACAATATTTTCATTTCAAGTAAATTCCTGTTTACTATTTATTTACTGCCTCGGTGGCGTAGTTGTACTACGGTACGGTCACAAAGCTGAGGTCTCGGGTTTGAATCCTGGGTTGGGCAAAATGATATTGGGTTTTTCTATTCAGTATCAGCCCAGAGTTAGGAATTTGTGCCCGATACGGCGATAAGCTCGCCACCTATCACATTGTGGGACGGAATATACAAGGCGAAATGTGGGTGTCCTGGCACTTCTGGGAAAAAGGTGTGAGTTTATGTATGTATGTATGTATGTCCTATTTATAGTTACTGGTTTTAAATCTTTCATATGTGAGAGGTCGCCTGGGCAATAACCACCGAAATGCCTATTTCTTCTGCCAAACAGCACATAAATGCACTGTTGTGTTTCGGTTGAGTTTGTCATAAAATAAAACTCATCTTAAATTTTCATTTAGTTCCTATATGTATATATAGTGTACACCATATTACATACAGTGAATACAAGACACAAGTACGTTAGCGGGAATGCTGCGCGCGCTGTTTAGCTCGCGTGCTGACTGCCGAGCGATACTCGGAAAACGAGAGTATATCGTATTGGGAAACTAAATGCTTTCCGCGGTTAAATACTTCGACGTTAGCTTGTGGTATATGTATATAAATATTTATTGCTTTGAGTGGCAAGACGAGCATGCCGTTCGCCTGATGGTAAGCAACAGCTCATGGACAGTAGCAAAACCAAACACCTTCTATTACAAAGCACTGCTTGGTAGTCCACTACGCTCGCCATCCTGAGACAAGAGGTTGACTCTCAATATGTCCATAAGTTACTCTGATTGAAATATCTTTCCGACAGGAGATAAAAAAATTACATTTGTTAGGGGCGAGCGGTCTATGTGCTACATTTAAAAATAAAATTCTGAGATCCTACAACAACTTTACTGGTGGTAGGTCTCTCATATGTGAGAGGCCGTCTGGGTAGGTATCATCGCAATGTATATATCTCCCGCCAAACAGCAGTGTAAATTCACTGTTGTGTTCCAGTTTGGATATTGCAGGTGGAGTAACTACTGGACTTAATGATGCGTAATATCATGAGACATAAGTCTCATGGCGAACTCAATGGAATGCCGAAAATTGCTTTGTAATTCATGGTGTTGTTTGGTGTTGCTGCTGTGTCTGAGCGGCGCTTACCATCAGGCAAATGGCACGCTCCTCTCGCCATTCATTAATATAAAACTAAATAACATAAACCCTAAGAAGTGAGCGATTGAATCTGCGATCGTGTAGTGCCGCCGCCGCGTGTAAGTAGCACAACGACCTGCGCCCAAATCGATTACACGTTACGTATTATACACAATCGCGGCTCACTTACTCGTGCACATCACTACGCGCTGAATGAGGATATTGGGAGTTAATTAGGATGTTAGGAATATTTAAGAGTCTTATTGGATATAAAATAGTTCATAAACGCACGCCTTTTTCCCAGAAGGGGTAGGCAGAGGTGTAATTAGTACACCCATATTTCGCCTTATATGTTCCCACGATGTGATAGGGGGCGAGCCTATGGCCATATCTGGTACAAATTCCTTAAATAGTACTTACGATAAATCAATAAAATACATTGATAAATGTATATGCATTAATGTAATATGTGTCAATTTTAATACTAAAACACGTTTTATGTACCAAAACAGGTTATACGTACAAAAACAAATTGCGCAACAAAACGTTAAAGTGTGTTTTAAAATTTCTACAAATGTGTCTCATCATCGTTATTATAATAAGTCTTGGTGTCAAATTACTTTACGTGGAATTTTTAAGCGGAAGGTCAATGAACTGCCATCAACTGCTATTAAAACGTTGTCATATTTAAAAACGCCGAGGTGCTGCATTTTAATGTTGAAGCCGATTTTTCTTATGAGTTCTTCTGTTTATGAATTTTATTTCAAAAACGCTACATTCGCATTTTTTTCGCTTGGCTTTTTAAATTACAAGTGATTATGATTCTCATTGTTTAAATTATCTCTTAGCTACTTTTATTTTTTATACTTAAATGTTTAAGCCTATGCTACGATCTTTAGCAATTGTTATACAGCTTTGAATTGATTGGTATATTTAAATTTTTAAAATACATACCCGTACAAAAGGGTTCTTCTTGGGCAGCTGTGCGTCGACCTCGTCCCGTGACTCGTCATCATCAGCGGAGTTGACCCTCACGCAGGTCTTGTGTACTTGGAGGTCACCCATACTCCCCGCTCATCATACACGGGACAAACTTATATCCGACTCACTGCACCACACTTCCACTGGTACGAACAAAACGCTTTCCCGCTTTTAATTCAAATTTAAATTTCGAACACTAGTCGATAACACGAATACACAGAACGTTGATCTAATTTCAAATTCAAATTTCGAACACTGTTTAGTCGATTATGATTGAAAGAATCGATTATTCACTGTTAGTCGAGTTTTTCGGATTGAGACGCAGCACTTGGTTGATGAACCTGGAATTAAAGAATAGGTTTGAGTGAATTACAGGAATGGAGATTAGGTAATGAGTGGTGCTCAAATATTGATGTCACTGCGACAGGCATGTACTAAGGACGGAAAATAGGTCCCTACTTACTTGAACAGTATTTCATGAATGTTTTTTTGCAGAATTACGATGTCTATTGTGGCAATATTTATAAAGAAATTTGCATTCAAAATCAATGATATTGGTTTTAGAGATCTACAGTTTAGTTTTAAGATTTTTATAAAGCAACTTATTAATATTTCAAATTGCTGCTATTCTAAGTACCTTATCTATCTTTTAAAGGGACAGCCAAAGTCGAGTCGATTTTAAGAAGCTTAATACTAATCAACTTTTTCAATTATTTATCTTAATTTACGAAAATTCCGCATTAAATTATACAATGATATAACCACGAAACACATAGCTCAGAAGTCAGAGATCTGTTAAATACAAAAACGAGATAAACTCAAGTTATCTTAACAATGCGGTCCGCCGGCCGCCGTTTAACATGAACTATTAACAATAAACCGGCAATTAGTAGTACGTAAATTAAACTATACGCAACTAATTGAACGGGGAGGGCCGTTGAGTTGAAAACAGAGGGGATATAAAGGATAAAATTTATGTCGGATAAATTGCCATCACATACACCAAATCCGCGATAAAATCCGTTAAAAATGTTTTATTTCAATGTTTCTGTTACTTTATTCAAATTGTCCATGATTATTGCACCATTATATTTCTAATTAGAATTTGGGCCGACTCTCAAAAAACGGGATAGTATTTACACTTTACAGCTTCCATTGATCAGTCCACTCTATAAAAATAGTTTTATTTCAATGTGTAATTTGCGTAAATAAGCAACCTTAACAGAAATATGCGTTCATAAATTGCTTGTAATATCACCTCTATTAATCTATCTTTGACACGCCTATAAATGAAATGTATGCGTTTAAAAATGCATTGAATTAAATGGTAAGTATGTAAACATGGCTGTATGTGGGACATGTTAACTGCGAGGATAATTCTGCTATTAGTATTTATGTGACTGCCTCCGTGGCGTAGTTGTACTACGGTACGCTTACAAAGCTGAGGTCTCGCATTCGAATCCTGGGTCGGGCAAAGTGATGTTAGATTTTTCTATTCAGTATCAGCTCAGAGTCATGAATTTGTGCCCGATATGGCGATAGGCTCGCCGCCTATCACATTGTGGGACGGAACATACTGGCGAAATGTGGGTGCACCGGCACCTCTGCCTATCCCTTCTGGGAAAAAGGCGTGAGTTTATGTATGTATGTATGTATGTATGTATGTAGTATTTATGTGGCAATGTGTTGTTTACTTGTAACATGGTTGCGGTGCATTCGCGTTTGTTGGTAGGTTATAAGACGCATAATTATTATACTAATACATGAAATAAACAGTCAACAGACATATGTGACTAAAGCCAAGGTTATAAGAACCTATATAGCTATTTCTCCCGCCAAATAGCAGTGTAACTCTACTGTTATGTTTTGGTTTGAAGGACATTGTAGCCAGAGTAACCACTGGACATATTGAGACTTACTATTTTATGTCTCAGGATGGCGAGCAAAGTGCATATCCAAGCATGATTTTGTATTCCAAGGTGTTTTTTTTTGTTTTGCTAGTGTCTATGAGTGGTCGTAACGCTTACCATTAGGCAAATAGCATGCGTCTCTTCAATAATTGCTATAAAAACAATAAAAAGCTAAGTAGAAATAGATCTTCATAATATGTTTCTGGAAGCTAATTAATTTGAAAGGTTTTATGGTCTTATTCAGTATAAAGTACTGCACAATTAATATCTATCTGTATCTGTATCTGTATCAGCCCATATACGTCCCACTGCAGGGCACGGGCCTACTCTACAATCTAGAGTACGATTGAGAGTGGTTAGACCATATAGTCAACTACGCTGGCCTAGTGCGGGTTAGCAATATAATATAATATCTATCTATTTCATAAATATTTTGGGTCCCCTATATGTCCCCTAGTGCGTGTTCCCGCGTCCGACTTTCGGTTTGTTTGTCCTGATAGTGGTTATCTAGTGAGCTAATTGTTGAAGTAATTCCATTGTACACGCCTTGAGTGCTTGTACATCATAAACTAATTCAGGTTTACCTCATCTTATATGGGGGGATTTTATAGGTATAAACATAAACATAACGGATTTTTCTCATAATGGGGTAGGCAGAGGTACTACTACCTACGTTTTGCCGTGTGAGTTCCTCCTTCCTTTACTAGGCGAGCCTTTGCCATATCGTGCCCAAATTCCTGTCTCGGGTTCGCGTCCAGGGTCTGGCAAAATAGTATTGTATTTTTGTATTTATTATCAGCCCGGAGTTGTAGTATTGATTTTTAGAAAAGCAAACTTTAACTCTCTTCGGACGTCGAACAATCCAACATCGTTTCTTTTATTGCAATGAATGGCGAGACGAGCATGCCGTTCACCTGATGGTAAGCGATACGACCGCTCATGAACAGTAGCAAAGTCAAACAACACCTTGAATTATAAAGCAATGTTTGGCATTCCACTGCGCTCGCCATCCTGAGACATAAGATGTAAAGTCTCAATATGTCCAGTAGTTACTCTGGCTACAATGCCCTTCAATCCGAAACACAACAGTGCATTTAAACTGCTGTTTGACGGGAACAATAGACATTGCGGTGTGAGTTTATGTATGTATGTATGTAGGTATGTATGTATGTATGTAGGTATGTATGTATGTATGTATGTATGTATGTAGGTAAGATTAACAAATTAATCATAAACCGATGAGTGTGGCGTGTTATCAAGGGGCCAGAGGAATTTAGCCGGAATACGTGCCTCGCAAGAATTTCCTTAACTTTTGACTCATCTGTTATCACTGAGTCATGATAATTAGCGCGGGGGTTGCATACTAACTACACTCGGGTGGTACGTGCCATGTATAGAAACGATTATGTTTTGATATTGATTTCCTCGTGTGATATGCGCGAATGTTAGTTAATATTTAACAGACTGAGAATCGAGACGCCGCGGGTTCGAATCCCCAACGAAATAATTCAATAATGTAGTATATGAATGTAATAATGTGGTGCACACAAACAGATGCTGTGATTAGATATTAAGTAGCTGTTATTGATATAAGTTCAGCGGCGCACTTCTTATATCATAATTATAATATATTGCAAGCCATTTTTGTTGTTATAAATGGCGAGACAATCATGCCATTCACCTGATACTAAGCGACACGACCATGAATTACAATGCTTGGCATCCCACTGCGCCTCGCCATCCTGAGACATAATATGTTAAGTCTCAAAGTCCAATAGTTACTCTAGATACAAAGTCCTTCAAACCGGCACAAATTAGTTCATTTACATTGCTATTTGGCGGGAGGAATATACATTGCGATAATACCTATCGAGACAGTCACAAAACCTTCATTTAAACCCCACAAACGTCTATTCAATCGGATCATTCGCACACTAACTACAAATAAAAACTTCTCGGAACCGCTTAGTAATTCGGGATGCCATCTCAGTCCTCAGATAAATGGCAGGCGTCTTTGGAAGCGTCATGGTATGGGAATGTGACTGGAGGGTCGGCCGCAAGGACGTTTGCCAGCCTTGTAACTAAGGATTAGCAAAGGTGTAGAATTTAGAGAATTGGTATGGTCGAGTCTGAAGACTTTCTTGTACTAAACATCATCCACCTCACTTATAAAAACAGCTTATCAACTACTTAAACGTAAATTAATTAAAGTTTTGCTATTCACAATGGTTTTTTTTACATATTTTAACTATTAGGGTTTAAATTACAATTTATTTTATATTATTATTATGTTTCAATACATATTTTAATAACTTTTTGTGATTTGTATTAAATTAGTATCTACTAAACAATTGCAACGCCAGAAATATTTGTTAAAAACGAGTGCTTAAATAATGTGCTTAAATAATGTAGCGTTGATGAGTGGCGACTTCAAGAGCAATCGATGTATTTCACTTATCGATAAAATACATACTTATATGACTAAACTTTTTAAAATATATCAATATCAGCCCATATACGTCCCACTGCAGGGCACGGGCCTACTCTACAATCGACAGTACGATTGAGAGTGGTTAGGCCATATAGTCCACCACGCTGGCCTAGTGCGGGTTGGCGGACTTACATACCATAGAATTTCTTATAAACCGCTATGGTATGCAGGTTTCCTCACGATGTTTTCCTTCACCGTTTTAGTGTATGGTGATTGACTATCAATACACACATGACTCCGAAAAGTCAGATGTGTGCCCTGGGATTTGAACCCGCGACCACCGTGAACATGTTGGCAGCCGCGTCTGGTCCGTTTACCAACAGGTCACCACGCACTCATACCAAATAAAGTATTTTCGCGTACTTTATAGTTCACATAAAGTATAGAGTATAATTTCCTGAAATAACGTACAATACTTTATTAAGTACGGGTGGCAACCCTACTACCTACCTCCTACGACCTACTAGGTTTATGGATGAGATAAGCTCCAAAAACAGTTGGGCATCTTTGGTCGCACTATACCCACCTCTACCCACCCTTTCAGAGTAGAAGTGTTATGATATACGGTGTATCACGGCGGTGGCAGGGCGTGGATAGCGGTCCCATCCATATTCAACGCAAACGGAATAACACGCCAACCGGCGTGTAACAACTAGTTGTGCGCCACTTGTGAACTTTAATGTCGGGGGTTTTGTGTAATGTCTGTTTTTTGTTATTGATTGTTAGCTCATATAGTTTTATAAAAATTCTTCAGTACGTATTTAAAACCAACACACTTTACTGATGGTAGGTCTCTCATATGTAAGAGGCCATCTGGATAGGTACCACCGCAATGTCTATTTCTCCCGCCAACAGCAGTGTAAACGCATTGTTGTGATCCGATTTGAAGGACATTGTAGCGAGAATAATTACTGGACATATTTAGACTTAGGCTGGTTCGATCCCCGCACCGAGATAAATACTTGTGTGATCCACAGATATTTATTTCGTGTCTGGATATCGAAAAGTCTCTCGTAGTTTTTGTTACCCACGACACAAGACTCGATCTTACCGTGGGTTCAGGACTATGCATTTGACTGTTGGGTGTTGGTGTGACAGCCTCCGTGGCGCAGTTGGTTAGACGCCGCCTGTAAAACGAGAGGCCGCGGGTTCGATCCCCGCACCGAGAGAAATGTTTGTGCGGACCACAAATATTTCTTCCGGGTCTGGGTGTTTGTGAGACCGAAGTCTCTCGTAGTTCCTGATACCCACGACACAAGACTCGATGTTAGTGTGGGGTCAGGACTATGTATGTGACTGTTGGGTTGTATTTATTTATTTATTTAAATACATCTTCTACATGACTACTTCTTGAGGCCCAACTTTTTCAAGTCTGATATCTTTAGCTAGTCCTTTGACATCTAATCCCTGCGTGATGTGATTCTACCAGCAAATCTTCATATACAAAACAATGCTGGCAAATGCTGTCAATAAGTTAGACTGTATATACAGTTACAGAGCCCAGTATCTGCGGCTCCAATAAGCAATAACAGTGGCATCATCGCTCATGCATACTCGATGCGAACGGAATAACACGCGCAACCACGTGTGACAGCGGAGAAACGGCGCCACCGGCACTCTATTACTATAGGGTTTTTTGTGAATTGCCTATTGAAATAAAATTCCTATTAGGACTGATGTAAGGTGTAAGATTGTTTTTTGAATGGCGAGATGAGAACGCCATTCGTCTCATGGTAAGCGATACGGCAGCTCATGAACAGTAGCAAAACCAAACAACACCTTGAGTTACAAAACAATGCTTGGCATTCCATAGCGGTCGCCATCTTGAGACATAAGATGTTATGTCTCAATATTTCTAGTCGTTATTCGTCGTCGTCGTAGTCGTGGTGGCCTGTTGGTAAAGGGATTGGACGCAGATGCCAACATGTTTTGCGGTGGTCGCGGATTCAAATCCCAGGGTATATCCGAAATCATCGGATCCCTCTGACTTTTCGAAGTCATGTGTGTATTGAGACTCAATCACCACGCACTAAAACGGTGAAGGAAACCTGCATAACATAGCGATTAATAAGAATTTCTATGGTATGCAAGTCCGCCAACCCGCACTAGGCCAGTATGATGGACTATATGGCCTAACCACTCTCAATAGTACTCTCAATAGTAGAGGAGGCGTATGTCCTGCAGTGGGCCGTATATTAGCTAATACCGTACAGCAAACTGTGATAGTTTTGAAGCTTCAAAAAGTTGCAGAATGCGAAATGATAACTAGACGTGTCAAATAGTTAAACCTTCGCCCAGTGCGGCAGAATTAAGGGTTTCGGCATGCATGGTTATACTGTTGAACCATTGAAATGGGGCTGTAGCAATCTTGACACTATAGATACCGCTCAAATCTCATAAAAGGCTCAAAGCAATCATTCTCATGGCGCGGATAGTGCTAAATCGAACCAGCTAAGGGTCCCACAGTAGGCGATTTCTATAACAAAACACACAATAATACAGGAACTAAAAAATGATTTACGGAGAAAAGCAAGAAATAGAACTCAATAATAGGAAAAACACCCAACAGTCACATACATAGTCCTGAGCCCACACTAAAATCGAGTCTTGTATCGTGGGTATCAGAAACTAGGAGAGACTTTTCGATCTCACAAACACCCAGACCCGAAACAAATACTGGTGGATCAAACAAATATTTGTTTCGATGCGGGGATCGAAGCCACGGCCTCACGCTTCACAGGCGGAGTCTAAACAACTGCGCCACGGAGTATGTCTGTCTATGTTACAAAGTATAAATAAACTCAGCTATTTTTCCAAACGACCCAGAAAACCAGCCATTATTTAACAAGTCTAACAGTGCACATTGCCAGCACATGCAGCAACGCTCTGATTCCGGGGCGTTTCCGCGAGGTCGCGCGGTAGCTGGTTCAAGGCTGCGTGCGCGGAATCGAACCCGCGTACCTAGACAACTGCATATTGTCACTTACAGCCGTGTCTATATCCTATTTATCTTTAACAAGCGGTTGAAATTGCGACCATGTCGGTACAATTCCACGCTTCATTAAACAAAGTTAAACATATAGATTTATTTGAACCTAGATATCTATAAATATAATATGCACCTTATCTATACCTCTCTACCTAATGAATTCTCTTGTTAAAGATAGATAGGTTATAGAGAATGGCCGTCAAAGTTTCTCTCGTATTGTCACTAAGCAATTTATAATAGTTTGTACACATCTATCCAATAAGTATTATGAATGGTAGAGCCACGCTGTGGTCAATCATGCCTCAGCATGAATGGGCAGGCTCGTCCGGGGCCGTATCACTGTCTCACAGAAAGTAAACTTTAAGTGAGCCTGCCGGATTCAGAAAACTTCTTTCCTCTTCCCGCCCTTTTTCTTTCCCCACCCCTTCCCGATTTGATGGGCCGGCAAAATCCATGACGTAAGCGTTGTGGATGTTCGTGTGCGGTAGTGATTACTACCATCAGGTGACCTGTTTGCCCGTTTGCTGGTCCTATGCAATAAAAAAAATACTACCATATCTGGCGAATTTTAAAAGCGGTTGAGCAACCCTAATGCGTTTTTATTGGTCTAGATTGTTCTTGTAAGTGATAGAGTCTCAATATATCCTGAGTGACTAAAGGAAGAGGTAGACCCGGCAGGGCTCACAGACATAAAACGATGATTTTGCTTGTCCCGTCTTTTTGTAGTTCCTTTTTTCGTCCATTTTGAGATGCCGGCAACACACCCACGATCGAAGGCTTGTAGGTTTCATTGGTGGCAGTTAGCACTTACCATCACAGCCATATTTCGGACATACACAATAAAAAATCTTGATAGCTCTTCCCTTATTTTTTCATTGTCATCATGAACAGAAGCAAAACCATACACCTTGAATTACAATGCTTGACATTCTACTTCGCTCGCCATCCTGAGACATAAGATTTAAAGTCTTAATACGTCCCTTAGTTACTTATATTATATAATAATATACTCCTATATTTTACAGAACAATTCTAAAAATCATACCCATATTGTACCTGACCAACGACATTGTAATGCAAAATAATTCTACACTTCAATCAGAAATAACGTGCGGTTAAATTACACTTTAACATACAATTGACCCATAAATAAGAAATTAATTAACTAGTAATCATTTACAATTAAAGATAATTACAGTAACGCATTTGGTTCAATGCTGTTACAAGGTTTTAGGAATTATAGCTGAGAAAGTATTTATGGCGGAGTTGGTTAAGTTTTTTGAATGCATCGATGGCGAGATTACAACGCTGAGGTCTCGGATTCGAATCCCGGGTTGAGGGAATTGGTGCTGGATTTTTCTATTAATTGGAAAGGCTATATTTCTATTACATCGTGGGTCAGAACACAAGGTGAAAACTAAGTACCCTGGTAGCATTTCTGCCTACCCCTTCTAGGAAAAAAGAGTGAGTTTGTTACGGTTAAGTTACTTGCTGTGAAAAGTAAGGACATGAGTGACATCTCTGAACAAATTTGTTTGAGTGACTCACATATGTTTGTTCTGACGTCGGTGTTTGTGAGACTGAAATGTCTTTAGTAGTTTCTGATACTCACAACATCTTATATGTGCAAGTTATGTGGATTCAGGATTGTATGTGATTGTGGGTGTATCTATTTATTTAAAAGTAGTATTCGGAAGTCAGTTAGACGCCACCTGTGAAACTAGAGGCCGCGGGTTCGATCCCCGCACCGAGAGAAATGTTTGTGCGGCCCATAAATATGTAGTTATTTGGGTCTGGGTGTTTGTGCGACCGTAAAGTCTCTCGTAGTTCCTGATACCCATGACAAAAGACTCGATCTTACTGTGGGATCAGGACTGTTAGGTGATATTTGTTATTTATTAATGTTATGCTATAATTTTGATACCACGCTCTCAAAGAAAACCGAGAGGAGTAATTTTGTTCCTATTTTATTTAGTCAATACTAAAATTATGGGAGTTCTAATAAACCGAATCTTTTTTCTTCCCAATACATTCTATCTAGAAAGGTAGATAATGATTCACTACGATCGGGAATATTCATGAGTCGTGGTGATTAGTCATACTTAGAAGTACAATTGCGTTCGTAAAAAGGTCGCAAAAGAGGAATTTTGCCTTTGTTCGTAAAGTTTATTGACCTTAGGAAAGCCTTTTGAAAGCCAGCGCTTATGATTATAAACTCTGCCATAGGTAACAGAAACCTATAAACCTCCCAAAAACCAAAGTCGGTGACTAGTTGATCGATCATAAGCGCAGGTAACTGTACGTCCACAGTTAGGTGCGAGAGGGACGCGCGGTCTGCCCCTCCCGTGTTAGAAAGAGATAGAAGGCTCACGAGCTATCAGTTTGTGCATAAGCAATGGCGTTGCCGCAGGGTTGCCAACAATCCTATTTTTTATAGAGATGTAAAAAATATTGAATGTGAAAGTAATTTTGTATGTCATCTTTTTAGGATCAAAAGTCGATCAATTGGTCTATTTGGAATTTGGAAGTAGACAATATTATAAGTAGACAAGGATGCGGGGTAATACATGAGCTATTTTGTACAAAAATATTCAACCAATTATTATGACAAATGGAGTAGAAGATTTAGATTTATTAGGAACTAGTAAGAAAAGAAATAAAAAATTGAACCCACGCAAAACCGAATTGGGCCGTTAGATTTGTATTTAAAAACCATTTTCAATAATTCTGTCATATCGAATTGATAGTTCAATCGAGGGAATTCGACCATAGCACGGTTTTTAACTTATTTTTTGCGCATGTTATTTAATTTTAAAGATGACTGCCTATGAAGGCCGCGCTGTTGTGCTTCTTACGCGATGCGTGACAAAAATAACAAAAATCAGATTAAATAGAGTAGTATTGAGTGCTAGAAATGGTTTTTAACACGATTATATTTTATCTGTACAATTGACTTTCTGCTGTAGAAAGATATACCGGTCTGCCAATGAAAAAAAAAAGAAATGTAACCTACTTTTAATGGTGTGTTATTTTAGGGTCAGAAACCCTATTCGTACATTGGTGGAAGTCCACTGCTGAACAAAGGCCTCCAATGATTTCCACATCGACCTGCTGGAAGCGGCCTATCCATCGACAGAAAACAAAACTAGAAATAGAAAAATATTGTCTTAGTTTTTAGTGTAAAATACTAAGTTCGAATTTAAAAAGATTTAAGTAACTATAGCTAGAAGGACTTGATCTTGATCATTAATCTTTGGTTAGTAATGATTGAAATCATAATAAAAACAATGTTAATTCATAAGTACCATAAATTTTTATTGTACCTTGCTAAAGAAAATATAAACCAACCCGCCCTAGGCTAGTGTGGTGGATTATATGGCCTAATCACTCTCAATAGTATTCTCGATTGTAGAGGCCCCTGTTGTGAACACTACACCCAGGGGAATATTCCTGTTTATTTTTTTTCACAAATATTTTTATCTCCTGCGTGGCAACCCTACCAGGCACCCGATGTAGCATGACGCATGCACACGCACTCCCTCGCTTCCTGCACCGTACACGACGCATGTACGGCATCCTTGCATACGTACAGGATATCTGTATAGCCTTACCGTTGAGCAATCATTACACAAGGATGATTAAGATTAACCAGCTGGTTCGATACCCGCCAGATGAACCCATTTACGCCCACCGTGCCCAAACGGGGTCGGCTACTAAAGTAGCCAATTTTTTTAAATCTTGAAAGTTAAGTATGCAAGTAAAGTGCATATACGAAATACAATAGTTGTCCTATTTATTTTATAAAATATAATATGTATTTTATAAAAAATATATCGCCAGTTATTGTTCGGGCGTAAATAGGTTAAGTTTAGTATATTTGTATTGAATATCTTAATTACTTCCAGATTTAGGATATTTATCATTGAATACATATGGTGGTAGGTATCTTATATTAGAGGCCGCCTGGGTAGTTACTACTGCAAGATATTTTCAGGCATAATTCGATACATAAAAGTCACTCAGTAAATAATATGTGAGGAAATATAAGTTAGTTAATCAGCATTAGTAGGAGTTAGAAATAAAATGAAAGTTAATAAAGGTTATACATATAGCCTTGAATTAGAACAATTATCAAAGTTAATTATTTTATCGAACATTCATTAATTGTGTTATGTTTTAGTTGTAAACAGCATCTCAATCTTTATGTTAACCACTGGATTAACTTCTAGTGATTATGGGCCTCTCTACATCTGTGGTGGTAGGTCTCTCATATGTACCACTAGAATATCTAGTTCTCCCGCTAAACAGCAGTGTACATGCATACTTGTAATTCGGTTTGAAGGATATTGTAACAAGAGGAATCACTGCACGTATGGATACTTAACATCTTATGTCTCAGGACGGCGAGCTTCCCACGGATATCAAATTAGCAGGATATAGGTCGTTAAGGTTCATAATTGAGCAATTAAGTCACCTGGAGAGGTTATGGGAAAGAGGACCAATGAGTCAATTGCGGATTACTTTTTGCCAGGATTTTGATTATTATTAATTTGACTAAATTTAATTTTTAATTTGACTGCCTCGGTGGCGTAGTTGTACTTTGGTACAGTTACAAAACTGAGGTATCGAGTTCGAATCCCGGGTTGGGCAAAGTGCATCAGCCCAGAGTCAGGAATTTGTGCCCGATATGGCGATAGGCTCGCCACCTATCGGTCGGAACATACAAGGCGAAATGTGGGTGTCTTGGCACCTCTGCCTACCCCTTCTGGGAAAAAGGCGTGAGTTTATGTATGTATGTATGTAATTTGACTAAATAAGCACACTCAACAGTAACGTACATAGTCCTGACAACACACTAAGATCGAGTCTTGTATCGTGGGTATCAGAAACTACGAGAGACTTTTCGGTCTCACAAATACCCAGACCCAATACAACTACATATGGATTGCAGACATATTTGTCTCGATGCGGGAATCGAACCGCGACCTCTTGTTTCACAGCCTGAGTCTAACAAACTACGCCATGAGGGCTGTAAAATATTTATCGATGTTTATTTGTATGGTCAAATCAGCAGGGTATGTGATGACCAAAAACGGTATGCCCAATTTCCATACAAGTTGGGACCGAATTGCATTTTCGATATATGGACTTCAGTTGAATTTACTAGGCTTTAAAAAAATGTCGTCAACCTTCCTTTTCGCCTTAAAATATATGCAATTTGCATTCACCAAATGGAATTTTCTGGTGTTTACTTTTTTGGATAAAGTCAAGATATATTTTTTTTATTATTATTTATTGTACTTAAAACATAAAGAAGGGAATGACACAAACAAACTTACATATAAATATCAGTACAAATGGCGGTCTTATCGCTCATGGCGATCTCTTCCAGATAACCTTTGGATAGACTGGAATGAAGGAAGGAAACCGAAGTATTTCATTAAGTTTTTTTTTCTATATGGCCTAATCTGTCTCAATCGTAGGTCGTCTCTCGATTGTAGAGGAGGCTCGTGTCTTGCAGTGGGACGTATATGGGCTGATACAGTACTATATTTTTTTGTATAAATGAAATGGTTAATGCATGCGTCTAAAATCTGGGCATCTGTTTAGACAACAGTGGCGACGAAACAGCTGATTTCATGTTTGATTCCCGTTAGGGTAAAATTGACTATTTATCTATATTGTATAACCTGGAATCATTCAAAACCCACTGCTCTTGATTGGTCCGTGTTTCATTTTAATGACCGCAGCTCGTTTGAATATACAACAATTAATGTGTTCACCACTAACAGTTAACTCAATTAAGTATTCATGTATTTAAAATGTTCGAAATGATTCACAGCATGCGTTTGGTTGAGTTCAAGTTTAGGACAATGAAAGCAAATTCAAATTATGATTTATCACACCAAGTTTCTTTTGTATATAGTTTGACAAATCTCAACAAAACAATTATTTCATATTGAAGTTATTATTGGTATGAATGCCTCGGTGGCGTAGTTGTACTACGGTACGATTACAAAGCTGAGGTCTCGGGTTCGAGTCCCGGGTTGGGCAAAGAAATATTGGATTTTTCTATTCATTATCAGCCCAGAGTCAGAAATTTGTGCCCGATATGGCGATAGGCTCGCCACCTGTCACATTGTGGGACGGAACATACTGGCGAAATGTGGGTGCCCTGGCACCTCTGCCTACCCCTTCTGGGAAAAAGGCATGAATTTATGTATGTATGTCCTTACTATCAAGTATAAGGTACATTATGTTCACTGTATTGTCACACTCCACAAATGTATCCTCAACGAATTTGGTGGTAGGAAGTTTCTAAGGTCAGATAAGAGCCCGCATATGTATCAAGTCACCTTCGAATTTAATGTTGAGTCATATTATGGTGGTATTGTTTTCCGTCATTTTCAATGTGACATTGATTGTTTTTGGACTATGGGATGACGATGATGATTATCGGTTGGAAGTGGGTAAAATGTAGGAAAATTTGAATCCGGGGAATGCCATTTCAATCCTCTTAATTGTACAATTGTTTCTGTTACCAACAAATCATTGTTATATGTTTCGAGTTTGGATTTTTGGATCCAAACTCTAACCTTTAATTTAGACCCACAACACTAGAATTGTATATTGAAAATGCATGTGTAATTAAGGGGTGTATTAATTTGTATTTCCATACGACTTTCTACAACGCAGGATGCTGGTTCGATCCTCGCCCGAATAAATAATTAAATGCCCACAGATATTTGACTGGGTCTAGGTTCTCATCAGCTTAAAAATATTTCTTGTAATAGATTGCAGCTAACAATAAGCAATCCTAGTTTCGAACCAAGTTTGAAAAATAGAACCAAAACATGACAATTTTCAATGTTTTGCTAAGAGCAATGCCTTCTTCGTATTACTATCGCTGTGGTATGTTGTATATTTACCTTAACAACAAAACCTTTTTAACCTATTCCGGTACAACAAAGCCGCAATGTGCACGGGACGGGAAAGCGAGGCGGTGGCCGGAAACGGTCGTTTTTCAATCGTCTCGTCTCAACCGAAGGTCGTGGTGAGGCCGCCATCCAACCGTGACCAGTTCGGAGTACTTATACCTATAATATACTTATTATACAGGGTGTATCAAGACTGCTACCGAAAACGAAGCCGGGTGGTAGTTTTAGTGACTACATACACAATGCAACCAAAAATTACCACAAAGAAACGCGTCAATATGTTGAATTATTAACAGAGCTTCGTAAGGTATTATAGTGAAGAAGAGACCAAGCAAGAATCTCCAATAGTACCACCAAACACTATACAGTGTATATCAAGACTGTCACTTCAGACACAATGCAACAGAACATTTTGCAAAAAAAATAAGTGACGATTTGTTTTTTATTTTTTCATATGTTCATATTAGTGTGGTAGTTATTTTTTCCTTAAATAATAGAGTATAATTTTTATTTCTAAAGCCTTTAATTTTTAAGATATAAAAGAGTTTAAATTATTATTTTAGAAAAAAATATGGATTTACCACCCAATAATGAAGTTATTTAAAAAATTAAAAAAAAAACGCGTTTCTTTGCGAAATTTTTAGTTGCCTTGTTTTTTTAGTCACTAAAACTACCACTACTAGCTTCGTTTACGGTAGCAGTCTTGATATCCCCGGTATGCCAAGAGACCTACCACCAGTAAATCCAGTAATCTTATGTGCTTATCAGAAATATCTATAACTAAATGTTCTTTAACTATTGATGAAGATACCGAGCGTATTATCCTAAGTCTATTAATCTGCCACCATGGCGACGTAACAAAAACAGATGCACACAAGGCCAGCCATTTTGAGTCGTCGAAGCGTGACTAGTTTATGATTATAATTCGCAATCATTATCCGCTTTGTACATACGTCAGTTTATTACATGTGTTGAGTGTAAAAGGGTTTTGTTGTGGGCAAAAGGAATGGAGATTAGAAACCAAAAAGGCTCTTCTGGTCTGATAACAAGAGCACAAGACTTGTATCCTAGTGGTAGGCAGGACTATGTATGTGACTGTTGAGTGTATTTAGTTTTTGAAAATATTCTATCGCCTATGTTCTGAAATGAAATGAAATGTATTTTATTGATCACGTAGGCAATTAAGGAGCTCTTATGACAAGTCAATACACATAGAACTTAATCTCTATTTACAATATATTTCCTATACTTATTATTACTTATTTTAATTTCTTGCTTTTATCAATTTATTTATTTATTTGTTTATTTTTAAATTAATTTTATTTTTATTTATAATTAGTTTTATTTATTTATTTAGTTTTTATTCATATTTTATTTAAAGTATTAGTTTTTACTTTATAGTAATTTATTTGTCAAAGAAATACATTATTTACGTTAGTCAAATTAAATTATATTATTTGTGGACCATGAATATCATTACAACGGTGCGTAGCGGTTTATTGTTACCACCGGATCCAACGCGGCCCTTCCTGAGAAGACCCGGCGAAACAAACTCAGTGGGCTTACACTACCACTGGAACTACGCGACGCGACCCAGTCCTGAGTATATCCAGCGACTAGACTCAGTGGGCTTGTTTTGGGTCCAACTTAAGACAACGACCATAAGTATTTCCGATACGTCCCGTATGTTTAGGCTTACTGCCGGATCCAACGCGGCCCTGACTGAGAAGACCCGGCGAACAAACTCATTTCAGTTCATCATCGTGAGGAAACCTGCACACCATAATTTATAAGATTTTCTATGGTATGTAAGTCCGCCAACCCGCACTAGGCCAGCGTGGTGGACTATATGGCCTAACCACTCTCAATCGTACTCTCGATTGTAGAGTAGGCCCGTGCCCTGCAGTGGGACGTATGTGGGCGTATATTATCCCTTGGCAAACATTTTTAATAATATTTCAGTTTAAGTCTATTTGTACTGCCAATGTATCAAATACTGCAGCTTATTTTTAAATATGGCGTTACTAAAAATATAATATTTCAAGTCTTTAATAGCAAATACGTGCTTAAATTCAATAAAATTATATTTTCGGTTTCTGTAATAAAATTAACGTATGCGCATAATTATGTGCAAAAACAATTGTATAAAAACTATATGTACGAATTTATGGACGTCCGGGTTGTATTTAGTTATTCACGTTTATTTAATAGTGACTGCGTGATATTGAAAAAACTCTTATATTTAATTTAAACGCACCCAATTTTATCATCATTTTCAGCTTAATTCCACTGTAGTGCGTGGTCGTATGTTGGTAAACGGACCAGACGCGGCTACCAACATGTTCACGGTGGTCGCAGGCTTGAATCCCATGGCATGACTCTGACTTTTCGGAGTCATGTGTATATTGATAGTCAATCCTGCATACCATAGCGATTTCTATGGTATGTAAAGTCTGCCAATCCGCACTAGGCCAGTGTGGTGGACTATATGGCTTAACCACTCTCAATCGTCTTCTCGATTGTAGAGGAGGCCCGTGTCCTACAGTGGGACGTACGAGTATATGGGCTGATACAGATGAATTCCAATGCAAACATAGGTCTCTAACGACTTGGAGATGGATCTGTTGGAAGCGGCCTGTATCCATCGACATAGTATTTTTTTGCAATGAATGACGAGACGAGCATGCCGTTCGTCTGGTGGTAAGCGATACGACCGCTCATGAACGGTAGCAAAACCAAACATAATCTTGAGTTGTAATGCTTGGCATTCCACTGCGCTCGATATCCTGAGATATAAGATGTTAAATCTGCATATGTCCAGTAGTTACTCTGGCTACTATTTCCATCAATCTAAAATACGACAGTGCATTTACACTGCTGTTTGGCGATTTATATCGTTCAGTCTGGATTGAAACTTGTTATACTTGTAGGCAATAGAAATGTCGGGGCTAGAACCCGTAACATAAATAAATTCTTCAAATAAAACGAAAATATCAACATGTATCAACTCCATAACTCTGTATGACTAAATCTCCGGTCCTATATTTATATAAAATGAATGAAAAAAACGTGTTGATGGTATGTTTCGACAGCCTCCGGGCTTCGCGGGGTGGATCAACGCCGAGATAAATCTCTTTGCAGTCCTGAGTACATACGCGAATAGATTTCATTCACGATGTGTATCTCAATATACATACATAAACTCACGCCTTTTTTCAAAAAGGGTAGGCAGAGGTGCTGGTAGCAACCAGGACAAACATTTCACCTTTGTGTGTTTCGTCCCACGCTGTGATAGTGTGTGTGCTCAAATTCCTCTGGGCTGAAAATGAATTGAAACATAATCTATCCCTTCGCCCGACACGGGATTCGAACCCGAGACCTCAGCTTTGTAATCACACAGTACATTTGCGCCACCGAGGCAGGCAATAAACGGTGGTTTCAATTAACAACCGTAGCAATCTTCAAGCTATTAACTCAGTAGGGTAGTGGGTCTCGCGTGAGTTCTATCTCCCATCTACATAAACGCCATTTACAGCCGTTCTCTTTAATATATCTATCTTTAACTAGAGATTTCATTAGATAGTTCGGTGCATTTTATGTTTCAGTTAACTAAGATACAGATATATAGATATGGTGTATATTTTTATAGATCGCTAGGTAAGATAAATATATAAGTTTATATTTGTTTATTGAAGTGTAGGCTTGTACTGACATAGTGATGATATATATTTTAACCTGTTGTTAAAGATAGATAGGATATAGAGATCGGCCGCTAATCTATCCTACGACTCAGAGGTTTTAGCATATTTTTTTTATTACGTCTGGGTGAAGGAATCTTGTTCATCATTGATTCTTTGCTTATATGTGGAAGCTTGTAATTAGCAAATCACTTTTATATAAAGTTGATATTTTATATTTTGTTAATTTCTCTGAAAATTTTAAAAATAAAAGTAAATAAATACTGGCGTTCGGGATAAATATTTTATTGACAGTCTCCGTTGCGTTGGTAAGATGCTCGCTTGGAAACGAGAGGCCGCAGGTTTGATACCCACGCCGAGACTATTGTTAGTTGGGAGATCTGAGACAAATATTTGACTCGAGTCTGGGTGTTTGTATGAGTGAAAAGTCTCACGTAGTTCCTAATACTAAAACTATTGGTGGTAGGTCTATCATATGTGAGAGGCCGCCTGGGTAGGTACCACCGCAATGTCTATTTGTCCCGCCAAACAGCAGTTTAAATGCACTGTTGTGTGAAGGGCATAGTAGCCAGAGAACTTATGGACATATTGAGACTTTACATATTATGTCCCAGGATGGCGAGTGTATTGGAACGCAAAGCATTGCTTTGTAATTCAAGGTGTTGTTTGGTTTTGCTACTGTTTATAAGCGATCGTATCGCTTATCATTAGGAGAACGGCAGGCTCTTCTCACTATTCATTGTATTAAAGAACAAAATACGACACAAAACTCGATCCTAGTATGGGGTCAAGACTATGTATGTGACTTTAGGGTGGATTACTTATAATTTTATCATTATATTAATGGTGCATTTCTTAAAACTTAAAATACTGCAGTAATAATACAAGTGCTACCAGCAAGCGATAACGCGACAACTGTGGGAGTAACCAAATGGTTATTATTTAAACATTCAGATAATTGCAATGTCGCGTCGTGCTAACAATAGTTTACGCTAGTTATCCTTGGGCCTGTTTGATTTTGTATTCATTTATTTCATAGTTATGTGCTATCGTCTATTAAAAATTATGATATTCGCATCTACTTTAAGACCAGGGTGTAGTTAAAAACCCGAAATAGTGATCTACCCAACTGGGCGGTAACTCTATGAAACGATACGAACTTCAAATGTTCGGGCGCCGTACGTAAAACTTCACTAATGTGCCTAGATACTCCACAAAATCCTCTATCGCACGTCGTAAACATAGACTAAGTTCGGAGAAAATGATAAGTATAATAAAGAAAAGTATTGATATATGAAGTGGAAAACTTATATCTTACTCCGGACGTCAACATCCGAAAATTCGAAGTTTAAGGGAATACGATCTTTTTTTGAAGGTCGCCAGATCGTATTTGTCCGAAAGTGCTGCTGTTGAGAATCTGGATACAACAAGGCATAACTTATTTTGTGGTACAATAAGCCGCAGGTTCGACCTCTACATAGAGAAATGTGTGTGAGATACTCGAGTATTTCTCTCTGCGCTGGGTGTTTGCGAGGCCGATGTGTCTGTTAGTTTTTGATATCCACGACACAAGATTTGTCCTTTCTATAGAGGATAGGGCAGCCAGGTAGAGCTATGTATGTAAATGTACGTATGTATTCGTTCATTTTGTCAGCCTTTGTGGCGGAGTTAGTTAGACGCCGTCTGTGAAACGAGAGGCCGCGGGTTCGATCTCCGCACCGAGAGAAATGTTTGTGTGGCCCACAATTATCTCTTTCGGGTCTGAGTGTTTGTGATACCGAAGTCTCTTCTATTTCCTGTTACCCACGTCAAAAGACTCGGTCTTAGTGTGGGGTTGGGGCTATGTACATATGTGACTGCTAGTTGTATTTATTATTTATCAAAGTTCAAACATACAAATCTATAGATAAAGGAACTCCCAATTGCGTAATACCCTACTTACAAGTTAAAAATCTAGCTATACTCCATAAATACAACAAACCTATTACGTAAAATAAACGCAAAAAGTCAAACATCCATGATCTCTCGTGCAAGGATACGACCGTTTTATTATGCATAATAACAGTAATTTCTTCTTAAACCTAACACTTTATAATTATCCTCGGTTGAACCCGCGACCTCGCAGTCGCAACCCATCTAAGGATGTCGATCATTAGTACGCACGTGCTAACTCGATTGCACGTGTCGACTATTTAAGTCTTTACACGTATGTAATTTGTACGAGTGCGAAAGAGAGGGATAGGCGTGTGCGCTAGTAATGAGGATTGCGTGAGTGGGAAAGAGATAGATGACATTACAATTCAGGAATATCCCCGTCTGAGGAAGTGATTAGTGATTCAAATTGCTTTGAAGGATTTAATTGGGATTTTGTGCTTAGCAGTTTTTAGGTGGAAAACCTGGGGGGTTTAAAGTATCGCGGTTTGAGTTTAAGGCTATATAGGTATATTTGGTTAGGCGGGATCTGGCATAATTGTGTCGAGTGTCAGATTGTCATCTGTAACAGGTGCTTACTTGGATTGCATGCATATAGAATTTAGTGTACTGTATCAATCAGCTCATATACGTCCCAATCACTGTAGTCTGTAGTCACAGGCCCGCTTTCCAATCCAGAGCACGATTGAGGGGGGGGGGGGGGGGCATACAGTCCGTAAGATCGAGTCGTTTTTCAAATCAGTATAAAATAAAGCAATGCTTTTAAAACGAAAATGAAAATTTTTTATTAAAATATACAAATTAACGCTTGTACAATAACAGATCATACGATCGTAACAATTCGATTAATTTTGCGTGATAGTTACTGGTTTACTTCCAGGGGCGTGCGCTACTTGTAGGCAGAAATGCAGTGCATTACTTGCCATTCACAGATATTTTATTATAACGTTCGTATGGTTTAGATGACTTTCATTTATAGTAAATAAATGAATAAACAAAATACAATAACTTAAAAACGCCTAATATTTTATAAATAGCATTTATTTGCAAGCACCCAAACATTATGTTTGCCACGCGATAAGCAAGCGGCGCTGCAAAGCAAAATAATGTACCTAATCAACCAAGTCCTGCCGCCGCGTCCCGCATTACTTTTCTTTGCATGTGTGTAGTAATTTTCGTGTCCGTGCACAGTCGCAAACGCACACACCCATGAATATCGAAAGCCGCAATTCCTGCGGCAGGCCTCGGAAGTTCGGCAGTTGTCGGGAGTAATCGGAAATGTTCGTTGCCTATAATCCGAGTAAAATTAATAGGCGGAAATCTAATAAATCACCTATGCACATTATGCATTTTTGGTTAGTAAGGTTTTATTTGTTTAATTTGTTTAAATAGCAGAAATCAATGACGTTTTACAATAAACATCTTAGGCAGAAATGTTTTGTGTTTCGCGGGGGCCATTTTGATTTTTTCATGTGTGTTTGCATTGTTTACTATTTTATACTAGTATGTTTGTGGTTTTCTTAAAAGATTTTTCATTTTAACATTTGAAAGTGTGTACATTTAACAGTTTACAAGTTTCGATATTAATTGTAGTCATTTGCTTTTACTAGTGCGTTTGTTTATTTTTTAAAATGTTATTTGATTGTGAGATTTGTGTTGAAAATGTATGTTTATCAAATGAATGAATGAGGTGGCCGAAATCTTCCGTTTATTTACATCGGGATATAGTAATCTCAAGTAACCGGAACCTTGAATATGTGAAAATTGAAGCTGACATGGTGAGATTTTTATTTTACTTATAAGAATTTCTTCCGCCGCGACGATCGATCGCTGTTTTGTGTGCCGTAGAAGATGGACATGAATAGTAGTACCAATGACGTTTTACAAATAGACACGACATACACTAACATAATGGCACAAAAAAATGGCGCGATGCGTATTGTAATTTCCTTAGTAATTCCAAATTGGTTCGAAGAATGAGTCTAAAAGCAAGATACATAAGTTAGAAGAAGATGAATAGACATCGCTAGTTACGTAACAATAAGTGCCGCACTGTTATTGGCCAAAGCGCGCGTGACGTAGCACCAATCATCAAGTACGGGATGACGTGGTGAGAGTTGTCAAACGTCGCCATGAGAGCGAATTTAATAATTTTATTTCATAAAAAAATAAATTTGTGTGTACTTGCGCACTAAATAAAATATTTATTTTGTTTCACAGTTTCAGAATAATTTTTACGTTATTTTAAATCAGTCTAATCTATTTTTCTGCATTTGGTTTTGAGAATACAAATAGTCAGAGAAACGTGTATCCGCGACACTGGTTGAAACGTGACCATGAACGTGACTGATTGCACGTGAGGCAATTACCTTCCAAACGTCTTGCCATTATAAAGCTCGGACAACGCATCTATGCTTTATAAACATCTTATGGTGGCACTTCACATGGCTGTTTGTATTGGCTATTGGTTGTTTGTTGTATATGGCCAATACGTATTTGTTATTGGCCTTGATTGTCAAATTGTCATATTTGCCTCTATTTGCATATGATTTGCATGTTTGCTTTTAACGTCATTTATTTTGCCATATACAACAAACAACCAATAGCCAATACAAACAGCCAAGTGAAGTGCCACCATTAGAGTAGTACATCTAAGACTTGTTATGTTGTCATGGTTTCCGACTTAGAGATCCGTCGCGTGGCTGTGGCTATGCTAAAAACATAGAGTTAGTATTATAACTTATTAACTCCATGGCTAAAAACTATAAAAGAAAAAGTTTTTGTGGCTGAGTACTCCGCCGCATACCCAGTGTCATAATCCTGTGCACGCCGCTGTTTACTTCTAAATGTTTTTAACGTGGTCCTCCACTAGGCGTACCTGGATCGGGGGTACCAATAACCAAATAAACGGAAAATTTGCATAAATCGCTAATAATACTGTAGTTTCTTTAAGTCGAAAGAATTCAATTTAAATCTAAATCAGTGTTATACCTCCACTGAATCACGGACGGTTTTCAGCATAAAAAAATTAGAATAGAAAATATATTATTAGCCGTTACGATATAGTTTTGCGTAATATATACGGAACGCCTGTTGCAACCGGAAGGGGAATTGGGTGCACCCACATCAAACGTTATGAATCATTGATTAGTAAAATATATCGGCAACGATGAAAACCTAACTTATACAATTAAATTGTTAATTATCTAGATGTGTTTTATTATTAAATAATTTATTGATGTTTTTTAACTGTGAAGGAAAGCATCGTGAGGAAATCTGCGTACCATAGCGATTTGTACAAAATTCTATGCTATGTGACTTTACATATCAAATACAACCAGCACTAGGCCAGCGTGGTGGACTATATGGCCTAACCACTCTCAATCGTACTTTCGATTATAGAGGAAGCCCGTGTCCTGCAGTGGCACGATAAAAATGTAAAAATTTAACCAAAATTCTAGATAAAATCCGTAAAAAATATTTTATTTCAGTGATAAAGTTTCTCATTGAATCCAACAAGGTGGAAGAGTTAATATACATTGACTCAACTTCACAATCAGACCCGTAACAGTTGGAAGGTTATTATAGATCATTTAACACATCGTAAATGGACCATTACTTTATCCAATCGGATGTCGATTATTATACAAGGGGAAATACCTCTCTTAATAACTTACGTCAGTAAATCACGTGTGTTAAGTTAAACGTAGCATAGGGTTGGTCATAGGAATAGCAACATCACTTCTTAGACTTCAGAGTACAGAACAATTGAACATGGTTACGGGTATCTCAGAAATTGTGGGTGATTTGGATGTCCAATACTCCTTAGATGCTTCTTCCTGCTCGTCACCCCATTTGAAGGGCCAGGGCCAACAACAATTTTTTTTTTAATCTGGCCCGGCAAAGTGGCGGCATTGCACCTGATGGTAAGCGCAAATGCCGCCCAGGCAGAGTATCCATTGGCATCGGACGGCAGTCCCATGCTAATGGAAACAATTATGCCGGCCTGCTAAGGTGTCTTTTCACACTACGGCGGAAGGACCCAGGATTGTAGGAAGAAGGGAACACGTGAGACGGCAAACAATTCCACAGCCTGACGGTGCGGCACAAAAAAGAATTCCGGAGGAATTAAATAACCCGTGTGGTTTGTAAAATAATATATATTTTCTTATGACAAGTTGACATGACATTCCAAACATTCTTTTTCATAATACAAACTATAACTATAACCGCTTGGTTCGCGCCGGGATGGTATGGACCGTCAAGCTATGGCTTCGCAAGCCAGCACGCGTGGTTCTGGTTAGGAATCAAATCAAATCAAAATATTCTTTATCCAAATAGTCTTTCACAAAATCTGTTGGATCATTGATTTCTGCTATCCGGCAGTGATCACTTACCATCAGATGGCCTGTTTGCTCGTTTGCTGGACCTACTGAATTCAAAATGAGCCTGGATATTTTTATGAACTTGTCTAAATGAAAAATGATTGTACTTCATTTGATGGTAAATCCAACACCATCTTAAAAGAGTACAGATTAACTATAGATTAGTAGTCTTCATCCCAAAATATAACATAATATCACTTGCCTTTAAAACTCACAATAGGTACTTCAACCCCTATATTTAATTTTAATTCATCATCTAAAATTTTATGATCCGCTTGTTTTGTGTGTCGACGTTGTTATTAATGCTAATAATATAATTTGTATGTTTAAATAAAACAACGTGGCGCTCCTTGGGTATAATTAAAACAATTGTTTTCGCTTAACATCGTGTACCCGTCGACCTTGCGTACATACGGTCGTTAAATGTGATGTGACGAACTTGGGTATAGCGGGGTGTGGTATATCGAGACAGAATGTTTTACCTCACATCTTAATGTAATGAAATGAGGAGGAATAGCTAATCAATCCTCAAAATAAGAGGAGATGTGGAATAAAAAGGATCGAATGGATTTTTTTTAAATAGGTCCGGCAAACAACAAAGTTATCACTGCCGCCCATGAACATCCATAACGCTGTTCTAACATATGTTTTCCCAGACCATCAAATCGGGAGCAGGAAGGAAAAACGATGGAGAGTGAAAAGACGTATTGGGCATCCAGCACTCCTTCTGACTATCACCGGTAATCAACACGACACTTAGATCGAATTTGCTTTTCCAGCCTCTTAAATTGGATAGGAGAAGGAAAGTAAAAATGACAAGAGGAATTAGCTATCGAGACTTCAGTAATCTTCACAGAATGAAAGGCAGTTATGTTATGCTGTTACTACACATAGGTTTGTTTAAGACATTGGGATAATTGTCCAAGACAACAGAGTGGTCTTACCACAGTATATTTACGTTAACCAGAAAACAAGAATACCATATTTATACATAGTATAAAACAAAGTGGCTTCCCATCTGTCTGTAATGTATCCATAGATGTTTAGAACTACGCAACAGATTTTGATGCAGTTTTTTAAATAGACAAGGTAATTCCAGAGAAAGGTTTATAAGTATGATACATATACAGGTTGTTATAGTTTGTAAGAAAAATAAAATGTATCTGGTTAGGAGTCGAATCAAAAAATATCTGCACCCAGGCAACGCTGGGACGGGGCAATAGTATGACAATAAAACAGTATTTCGCAATACCGAGTCTTGTGATCACCAGCACTTCACTTACATAAGTTAAAAGCAAATTGAATATATTTGTTTTCAACACGTCATGCTCACTTTAGTTTTTGCTTCTCTCGTTAATGTTGGCTAAAGTACAAATTTACTTAACAAAAACCCATAAAATAATACGGCTATGTTAAACATACAGGCGTTAATGGTTTGCAGGCAGTGTGAATGGGTTTAAAAAAGTGTAGATTCGGTTTGATCACTAGGTTGGGGACAATTTTTTTCAATGGTAAAAGGCGTCTCAGCAACTATAGACCTGAGGTTCGATCTAGACCCCGTATGTCTTTGTAAACTAGTATTAATGATATATAAATTATGAAAAACGAGTAGAATTAAACTTTAGACGAATGATTGATATGGTTGCGTAAGAGTTAAGACGATGGAATATTAGGTTGAAGTCGCAATAAAACACAAATTATAGAATACGATTTTATTGTTAAGAATTTCTAAGCTATGTTCTTTTCATATGATCCGAACGGATTCCCACATCAATATAATATGTAAGTTCTGATAGTTAGGAGAAAGGATAGGAGTTATGGGACAAGAAATTTAAAAAAACTGGTAGGATATCCATTTCCGTATGGATAGCGGAATGAGACTAGATGTATGTGTTGCATTTAGGTTTTTTTTTATTGCTATGAATAGCGAGATGAACATGCCGTTCACCTGATTGTAAGCGATACGACCGCTAATAAACAGTAGCAAAACCAAACACCACCTTAAATTACAAAGTAATGCTTGGCATTCCACTGCGCTCGTCATCCTGAGACATAAGATGTGAAGTCTCAATATGTCCAGTAGTTACTCTGGCTACAGTGCCCTTCAATCTGACACACAACAGTGCATTTACACTGCTGTTTGACGGGAGAAATAGACACTGCACTGCTACCTGACACCAGTAAAGAATACGAAAACTATGAGATATCTGAATATATTTACAGCACCGTATTTATCATATATCCGCACGTATTCATTCTGCCGCGGCAGCAGAAAAAAATAAGAAAAAGAAAAACAACATTAGCATGTCAGTTCATTGTATATTCATAAATATTTTCCATGAAGATTGACGTCAGCGGGCAGCCAGTTGTAAAATTACTAACCGTATCCTACATTACGAGATGAAATGTGCTCCATCAACATAAAACGGCTTCCTAATTAAAGTTTAATTTAATTAATCTCAATACTCAACACGTAAATCATTTACCGTAAAATAATAATGTCATTTTTACTATACTGGCCAAGTTGACACTTTTTAACAACTGGAAAAGGCTGAGCAAGTGAGAGCTCTCTTTTCGATAGCATGAGGAAATTAAAAGATGTGTTAGTGACACTAGCCTTTGACCCTGCACACAAATGTCCCAGGAAAATCTAGGTCAGCACACAGGCTAAACATCTGGGTGATCGTCAAGAGTTCTGTGTATCATGACGCGAGAGGGAATCCTAATAACACCTATGGTTGCACCTACATTTCGCGCCAATAATACTTTCTGATTCTGATCCGAGAGGAACCTATGATATCGTATTCTCAAGAATTTATTTGGAATCTGATCTGTGCCAACCTGCACTAGGCCAGCAGCGTGGTGGACTATATGCCCTAACCACTCTCAATCGTACTGTCGATTGTAGAGTAGGCCCGTGCCCTGCAGTGGGACGTATATGGGCTGATACAGATATATGGAATCTGAAGGCTGCTAACTCGTTAGGCTTTGATTATGGCGTAATCTTTCTAAACAAAATCCTCTTGTAGAGGAGGGCCAATTCAATTCTGTCACTTTCCTTTTATAGCCTTAGTATTTACTGGTGGTAGGTCTCTCATATGTGAGAGGCCGTGTGGGTAGGTACCACCGCAATATCTATTTTCCTGCCAAACAGCAGTGTTAATGTACTTTGGTCTCCCAGTTTGAAGGACGTTGTAGCCAGCGTAACTACTAGATATATTGAGCCTTAATATCTCATGTCTCAAGATGGCGAGCGCAGTGGAATGCCACGGATTGCTTTGTAATTCATGGTGCTGTTTGGTTTTGCTACTGTCCATCAGCGATCGTATCGCTTACCATTAGATGAATGGCATGTTCGTCTCGCCATTCATTGCAATAAAAAAGTATCCCTGTCAATAAGTGGGTGTAGGCGGTCCCATTTTCGCCTAAATTCGTGATCACATGCGATTTCCTTTCGTGATCTTTGCACAATAAATCGTTTTCTGTTGCGTTATTATGAAGTGAATGGAATTTTTAATTGCCTTATCGTGATTTCTAATTTTTTTTATCAAAAAATATCTTTGTCTGGTCGTTCTAACCTCTGTCTAAGTTCCTGTAATGTATAAAAAATATCTGATGTCTAGGAAGAAAATAATGCAGCAATTTTTTAAGTCCTTTACAATTTAGGAAAGCTTTTGAATATTATAAAATTGAACCATAATTAGTACTAGTTATCAAACAAAACTGTTTAACTAAATATTATTCAACATTCCCAATTCTGTTTAATAACTAGAAGAGCATAAAATAATTAGCCACGTTAAACATTATTTAATCAGTGTCAATATTTCCGCCGAAATATCTGTATTTGTCCCACGTGATGACTTTTTGTAAATATTAAATTGACATTGATCTTGACTTTTTGTTTGAGGTCAATGTCTAAAGAACTTTACATAACCAATCACATAGAATTCATACATTTGGTAACTATTCTAATGATACTTGTTGTGTCGTAATCTTTTATTATATAATTACATACATAAACTACTGCCTTTTGATCCGAATCAGTAAGTAGATGTGATAATAGTGTCAACCAAAATTCATAAATAAATAATAAATAACACCCAACAGTCACATACATAGTCGTGACCCCACACTAAGATCGAGTCTTGTGTCGTGGATATCAGGCACTACGAGAGACTTTTCGGTCTCACAAACACCCAGACCCGGAAGAAATATTTGTGGGCCGCACAAACACTTCTCTCGGTGCGGGGATCGAACCTGCGACCTCTCGTTTCACAGGCGGCGTCTAACCAACTGCGTCATAAAGCGTTATTCTATACCAAATGAGAAAATGATATATTTTTGATCTCGTAACAAGCGGCACTATCGAGATTCCATGTCCAATTTCAACTTCCTAAATTAAAAATTCAAATTTTTTTGTTTTCCTTTTTCCCTAGCATATTACACATACTTCTCACATTCTATCTATCTTTAACAATAGATTAGAATAGCTAGCTACCATTACTATATTGATACAATTCTATGCTTCAATTAACAAAGATTGACATATACATTTATCTTGCTTAGCTATCTATAAATATATACACCATATCCATGTTATGTTTGTTGACTGAAACTTAAAATGCATCGAAATATCTAATGAAATCTCTAGTTAAAGATAGATAGGTTATAGAAACCGGCCATAAGTTGTTTTACTGTCTTTCATCTGACGAGTTAGATTTTTTTCAGTTATAACTACCTAATGTAAGTACTAGAATATAATCAAAAGTATTTATTACTATTTTAAAATGAATTTTAACATCTTTAAGTAGGTACCTACTCATCGTTTTTCGCATTGGAAATTGTTGCACAACAGTGCATTATACCTTATTTAAAAAAATATTAATATGAAATTACCCACAACTAATAACTATTCTTAAAATATGACTTAGAAAAATCCGTTAATTTTGGGACTTGTATCCTCATCACAAGGTGAGGGATAAGGCTTTGGATAATTTTCCACTTGTATTAATAAAGGAATAATGGTAAAATCTTCAATGAAGACTTTACTTTGTTTATATGCTAGTTTTGTAAAAGAAAAGAACATCTACCTACTTGCTTTCGGGTTTGGTTCATGTTGATCAACCGGAAAATAACATATTTTTAAGAATAAAAGGATACAAATCGGAGCAACTAAGTTAAGGAATCACTGCGGAAAATAACTGTTATTAATTTAATGTAATTAAATAAAAAAATCAATACTGAATGCAATTTAATATTATTATTCAATTACAATTACAATTTATTGTCAAAATAACTAAAATACTATACGAAGAAAAAACTCAAATCTTTGAGTAATTTAGCGTTTTAATTCAAAATTTCATGGCTATTAATCTGCGTTTTAATATTTAGAATGCAAGTTTCTAAACTAAGTAGGTTTTAACTGTTCAAGTAAAGGGTCGAAGTATGTCTATGCTCTAGAACGGCACGATGACATTTTATCTATGGTAGGTATCATTAGGCGTTCATTCACGGAATGCACTTAACCTACACAATCTAAATTACAAATACCAAAACCGACAAGTCAAACTATTAACTCACCTTTATATGTGACCGTGTCGCATATCGATGTATTGCGCCGTTACATACACTATAAACAACACCACAATATACTCGCCACAACACTGTTTTAGAACAAAAAATACACCAAACCAACTTTTACTGGTCGTACTTGTGAAGCGAAATCAAATTGGATACATCGGAAAGTGAGACGCGTTTTGGCGCGAAAACGCACAATGACCACACGTCATTCACCCGGCGCGACGAGCGCTCGACTGGATTTTTCAATTCGATTTTCGAATGCTCTCAAGTCGGTGTCACCGCCTTGTTGAAGTTACAAAGTGTATTCATTCCATTGAACGCTGGCGTTTAGTATTTTTCCATGTCTGTCTTATTGAACGGTTAATGGATAGCAATTTATCTGGAATCTTCGCGGAAACATGGATCGGAACGTCTGTCAATCAAATAATGGACGGGTGTCGTACATTGCGTCACTGCTTGGCTTGATTAATTACAAAGGTTGAGAAGTCTTGTTTTTTTCAACTTAGCAAATCGAACAATGTTGAATAGTTTTTCTTTTATTTTTGAATGGAAACTTCTTTCACGAGACGTGATTATGCTTGGATGATTAATTTAAGGATAAAACGTAAGTAACAAGACGTTATAAAATGATTTATGCTTGAGCATGTTGTTGGTTCATGTTTCGGAATGTGGGTAGTTGCCTTCAGAGTATAATTACAATAATTAATATTTAAAATTCATACTTGAAGTAAGTATTAAAGTGCCTGTCTGTCATTATTTACATTGTTAACTAATTTCATAATTAATTGGTCAGAACATTTGTTTAATTTCGAAAATGATATGGTATCCACCATATTTAACGGTGAACTAGATGTATACGGGACGGACTCAAAAAGGGACACATTTTCATAGATCTTGTAAGGTTTCCCACCAAAATCGGGACAAAGGTAAATCATGAGGAAGCAAAAAGGGACAGTAGATACCGTCGAAGTCAGGTCAACGCTGACAAAATTGGAAAGTATAACTCAGAAAACAGCTGTTTTAAGAAATATAGGTTTTATCAAGACTGGTACCAAAAACTAAGGTAGGTGGTATTTTTAGTGATCACAAATACAATGCAACTAAAACTTTGCAAAGCAACGCGACAATATTTTTTTGTGTTTTTTTAAATATCATCGTGTTTGGGCTTTGGTTAATTCATATTTTTTGCTATAATAATAATTTAAATCGTTGCGTCTTTAAAAATTAAAGGAAAAAAATAATATTTATTTACTACCCAAATACGACGGTAGGAAATAAAAAACAAAAAAGTTATCGTTTGTTTGTTGCAAAATTTTTAGTTGCATTGTGTCTGAACTCAATAAATCCGGCTTCGTTTTGGATAGCAGTCTTGATATACCCTGTATATAATTGCTATACATTGCAGAAATAAATATAATTGCTTGTTTTCAGTGGTCGATAAACACCTGAGTGCAATGACTTGTGATAAGTGGTTTAATAAATGAGACACATCGTCATTTAATGTGTTGTTAAGTGTTTAACAAGGGTTCAATGCAACTACATATATGCATACATAAACCCATGATTTATACTCACAAATGGCAGGTAGAGGTGGTGCCTGCACACCTACATTTCCCCTTGTGTTCCGTTCCATAATGTTTTTTTATTGCGATGAATAGCGAGACGAACATGCCGTACGCCTGATGGTAAGCGATACGACCGCTCATAAACAGTAGCAAAACCAAACAACACCTTCAATTACAAAGCAATGTTTGGCACTCCACTGTGCTCGCCATCCTGAGACATAAGATGTCAAGTCTCAATATGTCCAGTAGTTACTCTGGCTACAATGCCCTTCAACCCGAAACACAACAGTGCGTTTACACTGCTGTATGACGGGAGAAATAGACACTGCGGCACTAATGAATAAAAATGAAGTTTGTGTACGATTAGATAGGGACTTAATCCAATACCTCAGGATTATAACATAATTTCCGGGAGGTTACAATGGGATGTAGGACTAACGTGACCATACGTCCCGATTTAGGCGGGACAGTCCCGCTTTCAGGAAGTCTGTCCCGGTGTCCCCATCAAGGCCTACATAGTCCCGCTTTTGCAAACAGACCAAACGATGATCAAAAAGTATTTCCCGTTCGAAATACTTTATCGAACTATTACTGAAAACAGTTGGGTTAAATCATTCCAGCACTTTCGTTAAAAACAATCTTGATTTAAAAAGCTTTTCCACAATTATCGAGTACGTTATGTGTCTGCCTGGAAGTCATGCCACTACTGGGGCTTATAAATCGTGCCTAACTAACTATTTTGTGTTTAGTGCTATGATTATTTTTGTTAATTCAATCTTCTCTATTAAAAACTTGTAAAACACCAAAAAAAAATTATTATTTAATTCCACTCTCATTATTTAGTCCCGCTCTGGCACAGACAATAAATGGTCACGTTATGTAGGACTCAACATGGCCGCTATTGCCTGCGCTGTAGTGGTAGTAGTAATGGTACGTCATACCAGGGAACGCAGGCGTAAAAAAATGCTAAAGGATAAATAAAACGCAAACTCTTCATAATTATTTATTAATTCCTTTATTTTTGTGACGGGACAGAATTATTACAAGTGTTTTGTAGACTTCGTTAACGTATACGATTAAAAAGACGCCATGTTTATTTAAATTTTGTTTTTACTTAATTTAGACGATATGCAAATTTTTATTTTGATATGCACAATATTTGCGTACGGTGTTTAACTCAAATACACGTTTACGTATTTTATATACAATACAATATATTGAAATAAAAAAATATCTGAAAATCACAACATAAGATACGAAATGAAGAACGTTTGATCCTATAATAATAATTGCTTTGAAAATATATCGGTCACTCATATTGTTAAAGTAGATTAAAAAGAAATACCTGAAAGTATTAAACCATACTTTTTTTATGAACAAAAATTGTCTATAAAGGAAGATAATTAATATTTTACAATATATTTCAAATACTCATCGTTGCAAAAGCTCCATAAAAGTTATGAAATTATAAGACAAATAAAAAAAGTTTTTTTAAAGTAATTGGCAATTAATCTATTAAATTAATATTTTTCTTTGAGTAAAACACCGCACCGCAGACAATGATAAAATTTTCCAAACTTTTGTGCGTGATATTATGCTAGCGTACAATTCAAAATTCATTATATTAATTAACTTACCGAGACACATTTACATGGGATCATTCCCGAGCGTTTTTAAAAACGCAGCGTTAAAACGCCGAGTGTAAATGCACCCATTAACTAACTATAAGTATATCTACACGACATTTAAGTACTATAATGAGTATTCTAAACGTTTTCTTTGGCGAAGCGTTTCGATTATTTACATTTTTTTTGGAAAAAAATACATAACATAAAATATATTTTATCACACAATTAAACAGTCTTGAAATAATTAATAATAACATAATATAAATTAACAAAAGATTGTTCTAACCTAATTAATTTTCTAAAAGTCTTATCAGTTTATTCAAATCCTCTCTGTTGATATAGATAGACAAACAAAACTTAACATTTTAATATAAATAAAATATTTTTACCACGTAAATATTCTGGTAACATGAATATTCTTAAAAACTTCAAATATTATATCACTTTGGCACAAGAAATTGATAGTTTTTAAAACTTGAGAAAAATAAATCTAGTTGTATTTTATAGAGAAAAATGCTTTGGACAACGTGGATATTATAATATCAAAGAGATAAATCTTTAAGATAAAAAGTTTAGATTTAAGTCTCTCCGTAAAAATTACATTTAATTACTTAAATGAATATATACATAATAAATTATAGCACAGTTCTAGTCACACAACGAATCAATTGAAACAATAGTAAAAAATTCCCAGACGAAAACAAAAGTACATTAAATAAAAAACACACACAAAATATAAATATAAATAAATTTTTACTAATAAAAACCTGGTAATGCATAAATTAATATTTTTGTTAAACACAAATCGACTTGCGTCATTCCCAAAAAAAATTCGTCATTACCAAAAAACATTTGCGTCATTCCCTAAAAACGAAAACAAAAATTACCTCTCCCCCTCCCTTCTGAGCAGCCTGTTAACTCTAAAGATCCTATTCCTGTAGTTCTCTATAGGTCCTCGTCGCAGCATTCGTGACACGGCGACTCGGGTCATCGCAGCTTTGTAACTTTCCGGCGACAAGATGGCGGGCGTGTCGCGCGTCCGTAGAATGTCGTGAGGCATCACCGCCGCGTCGGACAACATGGCGTCAATATCCGAGTTCAGCATAGCCACTGAATCCGATGATGTGTAGTTCGTCATTGGAGTGCATAGGGGGATCGCGTTGGACCATTTTCTATTCCTGGAATCAATTTTTGTTTATACTACGCTGTATCTAAGGCAAATAGAAGAGCAGTGGCAGTGTAGGTATCGGGTTGTTTTGCTGGTAGCCTAAAATACTCAGGCGTCCAATGAGTTATATAAACTTAAGTGGGTCACGAAGAAGGATTTTCCAACATCGAGTAAGATGGCTTTTCAGTCAAATGTTTCAAACACTAATAATTATTGTCACGTTAACAATTTACATTCGGACAGCTGTAACATTATGGTGTATAGAAAACTAAATATCATTCAGGATAGTAAACAACAAATTTTCAATGACTAACTTCATTGACCAATAAAACCTCCTGTTTTTTTAAGGCGACTAAAATGAATGCTTGATGACTGAATCCCATTCTTGAACGAATGCTTATTAGAATTCCTAATAATCCTATTAAAAAGGCTTCTGTCTACACGGTGGTTAAGACTGCGTCGATATTGTCCTCTAGACATCTTAAATCGCAATGTCATTCTGAGGTCATGACTTATTAGCATTTAATTATTTATTTATAGCTGACGCCATTTTAGGCTATTACCAGCATACAGTATACCACCCTTATTGATAAAAAAACATTAATCAACCACGTAAACGTAAATTAGTTTAATCATTGTAGAAAAGATAAGACCTATTACCTAATAAGTCCACAGACTAAAAAAGGTCTCGAATATTCCCACTCTCAATCGTAATTTCGATCTTCTTTCTACAAGATTGGAAGCGTTTGTAACTTGGCTAAAGGGGCTGTAGTGGGACGTATATGGGCTGATATAGAATGTACCTGATAGAAGTCTACTTGTGATACTTACTTCAAACACCTAAGCATGGGAGCCCCCTTGAGCCGGTAGCCAGGCTCACAGGTGAAGGTAACCGTCTCGCCGATCTTGTAGTAGAACTTCACTGAAGACATCCGCCCGGATATCGTTGTGCCTGGATACGTGCAAGCTTGGGCACCTAGAGGAAAAAAATTGTATGAAATCTTCATTCTGCTGGATTTTTTGAATTCTAGATGAAAAGTCTGTGTCCTTGACTACATTAAGCTAGACTTTTAGTTGACTTTGTGTCTCCGGAAGTCTAGGCTTCTCTTGTCTGTGTATTTGGTTTTGGTAGAAGGTCCAATGCTGAACTTAAACCTTAAGGATTCCCGTAGCATCTACCAAAAATTTCCTGCATCATAAATTTAGAATTGAAGTACTTTATTATAGTTAGACCTAGGCCTTTATGGAAACCTTGGAGAAGTCCTGTATACTATAACGATTTACACTTAAAAAAAATGGTATGTAAGTTCACTAACCCGCATTATGTCAGCGTGGTGGAGTATATGGCCAAAACACTCTCAATCGTACTCTCGATTATAGAGGAGGCCCGTGTTCTGCAGTGGGACGTATATGGGCTGATACAGATACAGAAATGACTCACATGTGGGCGGCTTGTCGCTCCACCGTCCGCTGTCCTGGCACACGAGGATGGGCCTGCCGTGCAGCGTGTGCTCGGGGTTGCAGTGGAACTGCAGCACGTCGCCGGCGCGGTACGGCGCGCGGCCCAGCACGTAGCCCGACGCGGGCGGCGGCAGCGCCGGGCATGACACTTCTACCGGCAGGAAGGGGGGAGGGGGTTGAGGTTATGTCGAGAAGTATATAACTTTATTTTGATTTTACGTGTAGGTACTTAGTATTTGGTATGTATTTCTTTTGTTTAATAAAGTTTATTTGTTTATTTACTGATTGGAGTATACACTCCCAATCGTATTCACGATTATAGGGCCCGTGCCCTGCAGTGGGACGTAAATGGGCTGATATAGATTTAATGATTAGAGGTGACGCTCATTTAACTGCAATATGGACTGGAATAAAGAGGAAGTGAATAATTTAAATCCTCGGAAAAGACGAAGACTGCAGTTTCATGATAAGTATGTAGACTGGTGTCAAGGTTTCATCAACAGTCAAGTGAATAATAAAGAAGTTAATGTTTAGAAAGAGCTCAATTATAGGAACTGTTTTCTCCTTGGTTTTATCTAAATGGTATACAAATGTACTTCATTAAATAGGAGCAATCACCAATGTTGGCACAAATTCAACACGAGGCAGCTTTTGCTAGAATTATTAGTTTTTTTATTAATAATGAAAAATGTGTATAAATATTATTATCATGTAACTCTGAGTTTTGGTATACAGGCTTCGCCTAGTTTGCGAGCTCTGGTAACGTTGATGTATGTGACTACTTCTTTTAATTTTATGTCAATCTGTGTATGTTTAAATCTATGTAAGTCTGTTTTTTAACAAACAATTTTTGTTATATTTTTATTACTAGTGTAGGTGACGACTAATGACATCTAACCTGTACAAACGGGGAATGGCTTGGCCCAGTCGGCAGCGGGTAGACAGACGGTCTCCGGCGCCCCGCGCAGCGCCCACCCGGCCGGGCAGGAGAAGGCGGCCCTCCCCCCCACCCCGCGAGACACCACCGCCACGCGCGGCCGACGCTCACCAACGCCCAGTGGACCGTCCAGGATCACGTCGCCGCATTCTACACCTGCACATACAATATTACTATTGTTTTTACAGAATACCTTCCTCTTACTGTTACTAAAGTAAAGCCAACCTGCACTAGGTCAGCGTGGTGGCCTAATCACTCTCAATAGTATTCTCGATTGTAGAGGAGGCCTGTGCCCTGGTAGGACATATATGGGCTGATACAGAACTGGAACAGTCTCTCATATGTGAGAGGTCATCTGGGTAGGTACCACCGCAATGACTATTTCTACCGCCAAACAGCAGTTTAAATGCACTGTTGTGTTTCGAATTGAAGGACATTGTAGCCAGATTAACTACTGGACATACTGAGACTTTCAATCTTATGTCTCAGGATGGCGAGCGCAGCAAAAAATATAAACAGTGAAACACACACAGACAAGAGTTGATTACATATTTTAATGTAAACTTTTTTGATGTGGCCTTTCAAACAATCATATCCGCAAAAACATCGGAAGCAGATGTATTGGTGTTTAAATCTACATATACAGTCCTTAATAGTTAAATCTTATGTAATATGTAATATACACAATGAGCCTGACATGGTTATAATTGACTCCAAGTCTCTTGAACAAATAAATAAAAAAAAACAGTCATTACTGAGAAATTCAGAGAGTGAGAAATGGCCAAAGAGCTAAAAGCAGACCTACTGCTCGATGGTTGATATTGAAAAAAAAAAAAAACAAACTACTACTACTAAAATCTGACTACTACTGGAATAATATCTACTACGAGTAGAATCTGTTTAATTTAACAAGTTTTAGTAAATATTATGTCCTGCATCTGAATCATATATGTATGTATGTTATGTTGGTGTATTTTGATGTTTAGTTAGTACAGTATTATTTAATTTCCATTCTTTATTTTTACACAACCCTCTCTTTCTCCTTCGTTTAAATCCATCCCATGGTTCTAATACATTACTTTAAGCGATAAAGCCTCGATTTGTACTTTTTTGTTTCTGTACATTGTATTTTTTTTGTGTACAATAAAGATTTAATAAATAATTAATTAAAAAATGACGAAAGATTAACTCACAATGGATGGGAGCGATGAGTGCAGTGCGATATCATGCAGTGCTTAGTAAAACCACTTCTGAGTGGTGTTGTATATATATTTATTAAAACTCTTAAAGATACAGAAAAAATAATACAATTTATGGGCAGGCGAAACGCTTACCATCAGGCGAGCGACGCGTTCGTCTCGTCAGTATCGCTAATAAACAAAATGAGTAATTTAATAGACAACTCCTTGGTTATAAGCGCATATTTATGCCGTATTACATGGTATTAATGTATGTCAAGACATAATTACTGCACCTGATGGTAAGCGCAAATGTCGTCCAGGCAGAGTATCGAATGGCATCAGACGGTCCCATGCCATTCGATACAATTATGCCGGCCTGCTAAGATGCTTCTTCACAATACGGCGGAAGGATCCAGGATTATAGGAAGAAGGGAACATGTGTGACGGCAAATGATTCCACAGCTTGACAGTGCGGAACAAAGAGGAATTTGCTTTTAGGCAGTTTTAGTTCTCGATTAAACGAGAGATGGTGCATTTTTTACAACTTCTATTAATTTTACTATTTCAAAGACTTTATTTCGGATTAAAGACAAATTAGACATTCCCGGAGACTCTGAGCTTCAATGCTCAATCATTAAAATGTGTACTGTTGATCCTAACTTTGCGGAGTTGCAAGGACGGGTGTAAGGTCGGGACAGTCATAGTACATGGTAGATAAAAAAACAATGTACTCACTCTCACAGACAGGTAGCGGTGCGCTCCAGTTGCCTGAAGCTCTGCAGCTGATGCTTTGTGCTCCGATGAGAGCGTTGCCGTTGGCACAGGAGAACCGGATCTCAGTGCCCAGACGAGTGCCCACGCCACTCGCCACCAACCCACGACGAATCGGCAGTGGGGGGCAGTGGACGTCTAGAAGGAACGACCATAGATAGGCACCATTTAGAACTTGATTGTAATCGCAGTCTATTTATATAGAACAGGGTTTCCCAACCTCTTTTGTAACTCAGACCTTTTTGAAGTAAAATTTCTAGAGCACCGGTGTTATTTGAAAATTTGATGAAACGAAAAAGCGACACAAAACACAGACAAACCTATTCCTACATAGGAATAAGTCTGCAAGAGAATGAGACAGAAGACAAGTATACAGCAGAAAGGGTAACCAAAATTAGTCTGTAAAAATCATACAAAAAAGATTTTAATGCATGTTGCTTAGTTGGTATATTTTATTTTGCTTGATGTATGTTAAATTATAATGTTTTGTATTATATGTCTTTGTGCAATGATTGTAACTTTATAATTTAATTTTTACTTTATCTGACATCCTAGAGTGGATCACTTGACCTGAGGTTGGGAAACCCTGATAAAGAGGGTTGAATGGAGGTTTTAAAACTTTGCCAGCCATACTGTTAGTCCACGTCCCATGCACAAGGTAACATTCAGTTGTCATGCCAACGCATCCAAACCATGCCAAAATGCTCAAAATTTCAAGTTATTTACCCAATGATATAAACCTTAGAAGGTCTAAATGCTATTTGGTTTCAAATAATCTTCTCGATGTGCTGGTTATGGCTGTAACGGATCATTAGTCTTTAAAATAACTTGGCGCCAAAAAATCCACGTATATTAAGGTTATTGGCGGCCACATCAATATTATGTTTTCTCTTTCAATATCATAAATACGTCTACTTAGTTTTGCACGTCTATTTCTTTGTGACACAATAGGCTTACCATATCCTTAATGTAAGTAATAGTATCAGCTGTAATAAAACTAATTAGGATACAATGCTAAATGTTAAAAAAACTACGGGACTTTTTCTCATCGACAAAACTTGTTGGCTTGGCTCTATAAAAATTATACCAAGATTTTACTTTGTAACAATTTTCCTTATTATCAACATTTTCTAAATATATTTTACACCTATCGTTTTTATTCATTTCATACATAATATAAATTAAATATAAGCTTGTAGGCAGCTATAGTGTTGGCTCCAGTATACACTGATTATTGTTCTTGTATCTCTTAGGCATGCCCCAGACCACAGAACAGTTGAACTGTTCTGTGCCCTAGACGATCAATATATTTGCGCAATATAACAAAATGTGCAATATTATTGACCGTATTCGGATTATATTGTAGATTACGCAATGATTAATCATTTGGATTCCAAGCGCCTTTCAATCTTATTGTACAATATTATTGTAGGTCTAGGAGCTGCCTTAAATAATTCGACACAAAACAAAAAGACGAGAATCTCAAAATTTCCTAGAATTCTACCTTCAGTACCTACTGATACTGAAACTAAATTGGAAACAAAACTATCTACGGATTTTATCGCGGATTTGGTTAAATTTTTACATTTTTTAACATCCCGACGTTTTCTACGTTTTAGTCCGCCCTGTGACCATGATAACTGTAAAGTGATCGAAACGTCGGGAAGTTAAAAAATGAAAAAAATATACCAAATCCGGGATAAAATCTATAAATAATAGTTTTATTCCAATGTGTAACATTCGCGTAAATCTAAGAAACCATGATACTAAATTTAATACTGCCTCTGGTAGTAATTATACTGCACCTACCTTCAACAATGATCTCGACCTGATGGCTCTGTCTAGCAGGAGTCTCACATCTGTATATCCCGGAGTCTTCCTTCACGGCGTTGATGATGCTCAGACGGTACTCCAGCTGGCTGTCCCGTCCTGGGTCTGTGGTCCAACCCTCCGCGTATTTGCGTTCGGGGCTGTTGAGATAGTATAATTAAAGTAGTCAGCTTGATGGGTTAACTGTTAGCAGTATTTTAGAAGTAAAGATACCGAATTCCGTAAGTGTTACTAGAGAATTGATCAAATGTGTTTTTTCATATCCATTTAAAGCAGAATTTTAGGAAAAGTTTTGAGATTTTCTTGCATACTATCATATTAGCAGGTCATTACTTAAATCCTCCGAACAGTCGTATTTTCTGCAATAGATTTTCTATTTCTAAAGGACATTAAAGATAGCTAATGAAGAACGAACATTTACATCGAAACACATTGCCAGATGCCCAGTACCCCTTCCTCCTTCCGTTTTTTTTTCCTGATCGTTCCCCTCCCTATTCTATAAGTCAGCAACACATCCATGATCCATGCATTATGTATGTTCATGGGCGGTAGTGACCACTTGCCATCAGCTGACCTGCTTGCTCGTTTGCCAAACCTATACAATAAAAAATCCTAGTGCCAAGGAAACTGCTATTCATAATTGAATAGTTCTAGACCCTCTGGTTAGATTATGGTCAGTCAGTAAGTTACAAACATTATACTAAGTAAACGGCTCTGCTTCTTTTTTTATTTATTTATTGGGAAAACAAACAAGTGTAGAGATAGATTGCAAGATCTTAAAATTAAGATAGAGTACACTGCATTACGTTTTCATGGATTACTTAAATACGTTATTAATGCTTCTCCAAATGGTCCAAAGCATCATTGAATTTCACTGAAGGAAACATAAAGAATTTATCGAGTGTTTTTCCAAGAGTTTCTCATAAGACAATTCCACTTACTCAGGCACATTATGCGTGACGTTCCATTTGGGGTTTCCGAACCTCCTCATCCAGAGACATTCCATGTGCAGCACGGTGCCTGGGTATACCAGCAGTTTGCCGTCGTTGGTCTGCGCTATAGGACCTTGGGAGTGGCGGAACAGGATCGTTGGAGGCTTGTCCACTGGAACAAGATATTGAGATAAATAAATGTGAAGAATCTTTAGAAACTTATTAAAGATTTAGGTTTAGGCTCCATAGCATGCAGTTGCAAATTTAATAAAGTTAGGATAAATTACACCAAGTAAGTGAAAATTACTATTCTAATAGAGGCAAATAGCAGTGTAAGCCCACTGTTGTGTTCTGCTTTGAAGGTCTAGCCAGAGTAACAACTACTAGATATATTAAGACTAAACACATATCTTAGGATAGTGAGGGCAGTGGAATGCCAAGCATTTCTTTTGTCTAGAGTTTTTTGCCCGTTGTTCTCTAGTGAAAACCGCTTTCCGAACCGGGTGGTAGATAAAGAAATGACTGAATTTAAATGATGTTGAACATTTTAATGGATTCAATAAATTATTTTCATTCCATTGCATTTCACAAGCAATGTTCTGCTCAGAATTTCTGCCTCCTTATTAGTACTGTTAATCAATATAATCATCATATTCCATCAAAATTACTTAACTAGATCTGCATGCAACAAATTATCCTTATCGAAATCAATAGTAGCATGAATTTGAAAAGACTTACTAGCGTAATCGTTTTCCTGGTTGAGTCCGAAGCAGGTGGGTTTGACGCCGTCCCAGGATCCGCTGATGCACTTCCTCGTCTGCGAACCCGTCATCGCGTATTTTCCTATATCGCTGCATCTGCAAGGTACATTACTGTCTACAAGGAAACTGTTTATGATTACTTTCCTGATTCAATGTATTGTACAGAAGGTAATTTGCACAGTAGGTTATACTAATATAGAATTCGTGCTATGTTAGAACGTTATCATATACTGTTGGTCATTAGTCAAGAGTAAAACTGTCGGTAGCGTGGATCCTTAAAAATGCTGTTAAATCGTAAAATACTAGATAAAACAAAATTTAAAAAAATACTCAGTGATCTATTTATCTTTTTTCTATGGAGTATAACTGGAGTCAAGTCCAAATAAAATAAATCTAAATCCTCTCAATGTTTAATATCTAAATAAAATTGCTTTAAAACGAGATACCGAGCACGTAGGTACAGGAAATACAACTCACTTTGATATTAAAAGCAAAACACCCAACGTATACTAAAAAGCCAGTTACCTAGAAATAATAACCGCCCCATAAGGAAAGTCGACGGTCTCCGTGATTTCCAGGTCGTTGTAGAAGGCGACCACGTGAGGCTCTTCGTTGTGGAACGTGCAACTGTTGTTGTTCATCAACTCCTCGCTCTGGGCCTCGAGGTCCTCTGGAAACATACTCTATTACAGGCCTGGAAGGATAATACTCAATATCTTTATTGCACACCACATGTTATAAAGATGTTAACATTTTATAAAAGGTACAATTTGGACCCTGTTGGGCACGACAGCAATTAAGAAGAGAGGAGGAAGTCCTTTGCCTATTAATTTGATGCATATATGTATATTTATAATATAGAATCCTTATAATTGATAATAATAAGTGCACATATTTGTGTTTAATATGCACTTATATAATACTATCATTATTTTGAGGATTTTTTTATTTTCTTTTTATTTGTGAGAAAGGCGACCACGCTTGAATGTTTTAATATATTATGAGCCATGCAACCCCCTCACTTACCAAAGTCAATATGCACCTTGTTTTGATCTGAAGCAGATTCGAAATATTTAACCTTCGAGAGACTGTCCTTGACTGCTGGATTAAAGTTTATTTGGAAGGTACTGCACTTACTATCAGGTTTAAATACAGTGATATATTCGTAGGCATTCGTAAAAAATGCCTTAAATCAACGATCGGCAACAGGCGGACCGCGGTCCATTTGCGGACCGCGAAACGTCGAAACTGGTACCGCCAAATATTGTAATGAATTGTATACCAAGTATAAGTTAATATGTATGGTAGTAGGTAATGCATACAGTAAGAGCTCCTCATTAACGGATTTCGCATTGGTGTTTTCAACAGTCCGTCGGTCACTACAAATGTGACCATTTTCCTCTATTCCGGGCAAAAAATGTATTTATTCGCGGATGTAATCGGTAACTGTTTTTTTTTTCTGGGCCTTGTAAATTTTTTCCCACAGCAACCAGATCCCACTTAAAACTACTTGCCAACCACTGCCAAATAAGTATTTGCCCTCCCTCCCTGAGAATTTTTAATCAGCAAAGTAAACTAAACAAAAAATCTCCATGATTCGACTTACCACAGTTAAAGCTCTTTCCCACCCACTCCCCCTGCTCGCAGATCAGTTTCCACGTAGTCTTCTCTCCCATAATAGACGCTATGCACTTGAACGTGATCTCTGTCCCATGCGGGTACCCTTCTAGGCCCAACGTCCCATTCACTTCGTCCCCGTCGCGGTACACTAGCGTCCCTTGCACCCTTTAAAAGAAGTTCGCATTTAGACGACACGTTTTGAAAAGATTTTTCAACCGATCTAATGAAAGACCTACTTGATAATTCGGAAAAAATAGATTTCCTTAGTTTAAAATCGTTGCGAATGAGTGAGACTAGGTGTAAGATTCTCAATTGGAATACAAGGAGTTGAAAAGTTCAAATTTTGGTTCGATTATATTTCGATATTCAGAAATTTTGTATTGTCTTCCAATTTTAAATTCTTCTTCAAAATGATCTTCACCAGAAAGTCCAATCAGCATTTAAAATTCTAAAGAAATTTTTCAGTTAGTTTAATTCTTAATACCATAGTATTAATTTTTGTATATTTTAATTAAAACTAACAAAACAATTATTATTTTAGAAATAGAGTTTAATATATATTGATGTATTATTCCATAAAACATGCACTACGTTTAGTGAAATATTGTAAATTCAGCAACAAAATGTAAGCTTGGCCAAGACATAAGAAGCCAGTATCACGGCCATACACATAGCTATCTTGTTCAACATATGTACACAAATGTATATTTAGGTAGATTTCGCAATTATCCCGTAGAAAACTTGTAAGCCTCTTTTATTTTGGACCTTCATCGTTCATCCATATTATAAAAGTGAACGAAATTTGAAAATCGAACATTATTTAACAGCTGATGAGTTTAAACCAAAATGTCAGAGCAACTTTAAAATGGCGTATTCTCGACAGTTATTTGTCAAAATTCACAATTTGTTTTAGGATTATCAGAACTAACCAATAAATCATCGAACATTAAATTCTTGTTTTTTGAAACACTAGTTGATTTAGTGCGAATGCGAAATCTACCCAACCGAGGCGTGGCCATCGGAATCATCAACCTAATAACTATGCCCTGCCATCTAGGGATTTGATCCTTCGAAAAAGAAATGTACATATCGAAATAATCGAAAATTGAAGTATCTTGAAATGCTTGTTATAAAATCTGATGGGGATGACACTGTATTAGCATCATTTGAAGATGTTTATGATGATTGTGAACAAGTGATGTGAAAGTTAAAGAAGCAAAATTCCGAACCTATATAGGTCTCACCAGGGCTTGGCATCCCTGTACGCCTGGGTTCCTTTCAGTCTTATCCAGCCAGCAAATAAGAAATTTACTTTTTGCAAAAACATTACATTCTTTTTGTTTCTCTCAGCTCAATTCCATCCTCTAGGATGACGATGATTTTGATTGCGAACAATCTGGATCCAACACTACTTTCGTGATCAAACATTTGCTTAATACAATTAATGCTTCTTTGTAATACTTTAAATTTGTGGTACGTTGGTTCCAACTTGCTCCAAGGTTTCACACAACACAACAGCAAAATAAAATATATATAAAACAAAATCAAAGAACTTAAAGCGTTGGAAGCAGATTCAGGACCAATATTTTGCTAAAAGTATATTCCAATTACTTCGTAAACGTTAGAAATTTTACAATAGCAAAATAAAGTCCTTTATATCACATGAAAAATAACATATCGATGAAGTTGTAGTTACGCCACATTGAATGACAAAAAAATGTGTAAATAGAAATATAAGCACCAGAATTGTAGAATCATAAGGTTAGATTTGATGAAGTTAACAAGGATCAAGAAGAAATAGATCTTTTAGATTATAGTTTAGAAAAGACGTCACAAGAATATAGCGTAAATACATAAACGATAAAAAATGAATGGAAAAACGTAAAACACACATAAGCTACAATGAAAGCGTTTGATACATAACTTCATGATTTACTTTGTCATCCACATTCCTTATAATTACTTATTCATGTCTAAAACAATTTATTAAAAGATCTCCTAGACTAAATTCATCAAAACTTTACAAAATGATTTTCAAAATTATGATTTCATCAAAATGAAATTTAATATATGAAATATGGATGACAACAGTCTCTAACTCCCAAATATCCGAATTTACATCCCCATCATCGGTGCCAATAGATTTTCTATCGGCCTCGATGCGTCTAGTCTAGACTTGAAGGTAAATTCTCATTACCTGGCCGGGGGACCGCAGTCGGTGATGCTCTTTCCGTCTAGATCTGGTTCTAGGTCCGAAATATCTTCCCTGACTATGTCTGAACCGCTTTGATAGGCTGAAGTCGGTCGAGGCCGGGTTAAGTTAGCTGCAAGTTAGTTCACACGTGCACTGTTCATATTAAGTTCATGTTTAGCTATATTTATTACAATATTTTGTAGGTTGATCAGAATAGTTTCCAAATGAAAATACATGATGGATCTTTACCCTTCCCAACATTTAGAAGAGGTCATAAAGGTTGCAGGAAGTCGCAGTAAGCCACTTCCACCAGGTCTCTATGAAAATACTCGGGGGCTTATTTTCACCAGTGGATTTCCTATATTTGAAGAAGAACATGTAGCATATCTTATTCATAATCTCCTTACCCAAAGGCCGGCAGAAGTCATGGACGGTAGGCTGCAGCCTGCCCAGGTGGCAATTGAGGGTGGCGGGGGGCGTCCTGCCAGGGTCGCAGGCGATGTTGACGGAGGAGGCGTGGGCCACGGTCAGGCCGGCCCTGTAGCCCGCCTCGTATGATGCACCGTGAAGGAGCGGGAGCTCGCATGGTGCTGGTGAAAATAATATTCTATTTAAAATTTTGCTTTTTTTTAATTGCAATGAATGGCGACACGAGCTTGCCGTATGCCTGATGGTAAGCAAAACCAAAAACCAAACAACACGTTGAATTACATGGCAATGCTTGGCATTCCACTGCGCTCGCCATCCTGAGCCATAAGATGGTAAGTCTCGCTATGTCCAGTCGTTAAGCTACAATCTCCTTCAATCCGAAACACAATAGTGCATTTACAGACGGGACGAGAGATATAGACATTGCGGTGGTACCTACAATCTGGATGAATATTTATAATAAACATATACACTCACGCCTTTTACCCAGAAGGGATAGGCAGAGGTGCTAGCAGGACACCCACATTTCGCCTTATATGTTTTGTCCCACGAATCACGACTGCCCATAGCAACGTTCGACACCTTGTGGAAGAAAAGATTGTCGTGGAACCATTGGGGAGTCTCTTTAAACCGGTGTCTCCATGTAGATTTAGGTTTATATAATTATCAAAAACCTGTTTCTGGTGTAGGCGATGTTAAATATCATTGAATATTGATAACAGTATTATACAACGGTTTCTTAGATTATCGCGAATTTTACACATTGAAATGAAACTATTATTAACAGATTTCAACAATCGGAATGATTATGATGAAATTCATATATTTATTAATTCATTCATTCTGCGAAGGCGTTATCCCAGCCTGTGCCAGGGTCCGCCTTCCGGCTGAGTCTCCTGCATTTCGGCCAGTCTTAGGCATCCTCAATCTTAAGATTGTCTCTCATATCTTCCTTGATGACATCAAGCCAGCGCCACCATCGTTCGAGGTCCTGCAATGTTGAGGCTCAGACACACTGCCGACGTAGTTCAGCAGCATTCTTCGGATATGACCATACCATTGAAATAAAACTATGTTTTTTATCGCGGATTTGGTTTAATTTTTACATTTTTTAACTTCCCAACGTTTTCATTACTTTACAGCGTTCGTGGTCATGGGGCGGACTGCGGGGAGTACATAATAGTTTTATTTCAATGTGTAACATTCGCGAAAAACTAAGAAACCATTATGATCATACCATCTGAAGCGACATTCCTGGTGTTTATCTGCCACATCGCAGACATTTATGATTAAATTAATCTTTTGCTATTTGATAAGACCGAATACTATTAAAATATAGAGATAGTCAAGAATCTAACGACAGTAATTTAATACTTCGAGACTCCCATTAGCGATAACCCATTTGAAATGGTACCAAACACTAACATTAAGGTAATGATGCCACACGTATAATTGTTTCTTAATATACAAAATCATTAAGGATCTTCACTGATTTGAATACCTATCACGCCACGACAAATTTAGTTTTAAAAGATTTCTATAATAGAATTATGTGTGATGGTTTAAGGAACAATAGCTTATCGGTCAATTTTGGCCGTGGTTTTGGTGCTATGTATTTCTGATGCTTCATCATACTGTGGAAAAATTTGCTGGCACTTTTCATAGCCTTGGATTATTTAAGTGAATCGTGAAGAAGCATATTTTTACCATTGGTAGGTCTTCCATATGTGAGATTCCGCTTGAGAAGGTACCACGGCAATGTATTTCTCCCGCCAAATACCAGTGTACATGCAATGTTGTTCATACGGCATACCGGAGCGTTTGAAGGATGTTGTAGCCAGAATAACTACTGGACATATTGAGATCTTGTATTTTTCCGTGACGTGTCTTTGACACAGAGGTTCTGTGGTGCAGTCGGTTAAACGCTACTTTTGAAACGAAAGGCCGCGAGTTCGATCCCCGCACGGAGACAAATGTTTGTGCGGCCACAAATATTTCTTTCAGGTCTGTGTGTTTGTGAGACCGAAAAGTCTCTCGTAGTTCCCGATACCCGCGACACAAGACTCAATCTTAGTGTGGGATCAGGACTATGAATGTGACTTAAATCAATGGCGTGCCTATTGTTTGTATTCATTACTCACCTGCAACACATTCCGGCATGCTGGTGACGGCCCATTCTCCGAGCCAACAGCGTAGGTTTGTCGGTCCTTGCACATTGTATCTGAAAGAATAATTTATTAAAGCCCAAACATGCCATATGTTGTCTTGATCAATTTTCGATTCATGATCCTTGGAGTTCTTATAAACTAGTAATTACTTACGATATTACACTCACCCATATTCACAAGAGAAGTGAACCACCTGCCCGTTCGGAACTGGGTCGGTCTCATTCAATTCCTTTTCCTCTTGTCCAATGCCAAGGTTTGGAGTCAGGTGGCTGGACTCTGACATCGTATAAATTCCGTACTCTGTAGTAGGCACGTGACAAGGCACTGGAAAGAATGTTACTCGAAGTATCGAAGAATCGTAAGAAAGACCGTAGGAAGGTTCAGTAGACCGCAGTAGACCTTGAGATTTTCAGGCATTTTTCGATTCAAAAAAGTCATGCAGTAAATAATATGAGGAAATATAATAAAGAATTAGTAAGAGCTAGATATAAAATATGAGTTAATAAAGGTTACACAGCCTTACTATTATTAGTAATTATTAGTACTTATGATTTTGATTTATTTTATCGATCAGCTTTTCAATTACATTTCATTTTGAAATCTCACTAATTATGAAACTAGACATAGCAGGTATTAAAGGCATGCTAGGTACTTTTAAATTTCAAATACATGGAACATTATTATTACTTTAACTGTAGAATTATTCGCTAAGCCCAGGAATCTTCGGTCATTAAAATAATCATATCATTTATTTTCCCTTTATTTATTTATTTAATAATTATTATAATGGTAACGAGTGTTTTTCCATCATATTTTTTAGATTTTTTCGAAAGTATTTCTGATGATTCTCACTTAAGCACAATCACTATTACCAAATCCTTCGTATAAAAAATAAATGTATACTTACATATTTCACATTTGGGTTTCTCTGGTTTCCAGCGTCCCCGCACACATTTAGCCGTCGCATTTTGTTCTAGATTCAACCCATAACCTTTCCCGCAGGCCACACGGACTATGGTACCTGTAACATAATATCAATATACAGATTTCTAGATACAATCTTTATGGAACCGTATAACTCTCCTAGTATTGTTTATTTTATTGTCTCGGGTCTTGGAGTTTGTGAGACAGAAAATTCTCTTGAGCTCCTGATTACAAGGACACTAGATTAAGTGTGGGGTCAAGTCTAGGTATGTGACTGTTGGGTGTATTTATTTATTATTATTTTTTGTTTAAAAATGTAAGCTCGTAATAAAATTACATATATTTTAAAGACATTACTGTAACATCGGACCTTTGTGCGTGATCGGCGATATAGTTTATTCAATAAATAACAGTCACTCATATAGTTTGGAGCCCTGGGCAAGACACGAAATCTTCTGTTGTTGAATTTTAACATTGCTATTCATTATATCTGATCACATTTTAAATGACACAATCGCAAATACCCCAACATGTTTTGCCAACACCCAATTGACCTGGTCTAAATTATTTACAGTATATTCTCGCAGATATTCTATAAACTTACCTGAGCTAAAAGTATTATTAGGATCCCGTCCATACTTCACCACTTCGATATTAACATAGGGGTCGCTAGCGATGGGTTCGCAAGGGCTCTTCGGTCGCCCCCTCCTGCCTTTCTCAGTGGAGTTGCCTTTGCCTGAACTATCGATGGTCTCCTTGATGTCTGAGCTCTGGGCTAGCTCCTCACTTGAGGGGTCTGGGGGTTGGTGCCTGGTGCGGCCGCCTTTGCCTTCTCTGCCTCTGTGATTTAAATTTATTTTTTGAGCACGGTTTTATCGATGCAATAGGAATCTTAACTAAAATTGCCAGTAATTTTGAAATTAGAATATTTTAGTTTTATTTCAAAATAAGCCCAGGTTTTAATAAAGAATACGAAGCAACAAATGCAAAATCTTGGGGTTATATATATTTTATACATGACATTGAAATTTAGGTTTTTATTTCCGGGCCTCTATAGTTGCTTGAGTTTTTTAACATCGATTAAATTAGGAGTATAATATTTTTTTACTAATAGGCTGTACTTACGTTTTAGGTACTGTAGCCGTAGTTTGATTAAGTCTATCAGTCTTCCTGCTCGTCCTCTTATCTCTCTTATCAAGAATATTATCTACCTCAGTAGAATTAGTCTTATTGTACTGCAGTGGAATCACCGCCACTTCCTTGCTCGATTGCGTGTCATTCCTTTTCAAAGGTATTACTTTAAGTAGCTCAGTGCTTATATCATTCGTTACTTCTAAATCGTAGATAGGTTTCGTAAATTCCCTATAATGTTCTTCTTCATTAACATGCCTCTTACGTCTTGCAATTGCCGTAACACTTTCAACAGTAGATTCGGCACTGTCTAATTCATCGTCCAATTCCTTTTTCACATCACTATTTTTGTTCAAAAACCTCTTTCTGCGTTTATCGACATATCTTTCGAAGTACTCGTGCTTAAGTTTATCGATATTATCGATGTTATCATCTTCCTTGTCGGAGAACATGCCTCCTTTAAGTACGGTCGCGTGTGGGAGATCATAGCTATCTGTATCTTGGTATTCAAACTCTTCTTCGTGATCTATAATTTCGTCATCTTCAGGTTCGTAGACAGGTTGGTATGAATACAGCCTGTGTCCAATAGGTTCTCCATGGACATTAAAAACAGTATACACAGCTGTAGGAAAGTTTTCACCATCTGTATCTGTTCCAGGGACAATATCTTCTTCGAAATCGTCGAATTTTTTCATGATCTTGAAGTTGGCGTGTCTGAGTGTGGGTTTTTGGGTTCCGTGGTTGTATTTGTCGTAGAGTTGGTCGACGTAGTGGTGCGTGGGGTCGGCCTGGCGTCGCAGGTTGTTGTAATATTGGCGGAGATAGGCAGACCTCCTGTGACGTAGCTCTGTGTCGGCGATGGACCGGCGCCTTCTACTCCATCGTATGCGAGGATGTTGGTAGAGGGTGCATCTTTAAACGTTGGTAACGAAGAATGATTATTATCTATGGACTATTATCTACGATAACTGTTTTGTTAATTGATCATGCACCTAATGTAAAGTGTTCATAATCAAATAATGAATTGTTTGCACTAACAATCGACATAAAATACTTTATATACGTATAAAGTTTGTTACAAAAGTAGGTAAGTAAATATTTTCGATATTATACATACATGAATAAATAAAAGCTACAGTCAATAACTAGTATTCTTCCTTCTAGAGTAGATTGAGGATAATCAACAGAAGGTTTTTTTTTAAAAATCAAGGCTTACTTAGGTAGTTCTCTGGGACTCCAGTGTCCGCCAACGCAAGTAGCACCAGGAGGCCCTTCAGAAAGTACGTAGCCTTTCTCACACTCGTACATTATTTGTTTATTGTTCACCACCTGAAATAAATGATAAAACTTAATGATGAATCGGGGCATGTTGAAGTTAGTTCTAAGGACGATAGTGTCGTCGCTATCTGAGCGGTATTACTGACTTAAGACAACTGGGAGATTGCTGAAAATATCTCCATTATTTCCAAATCCCAAAAAAAGAAAGCAATAATTCCCCAAGGGCAATAGCAAAGATTTGCAACAAACAGTGTTTTGTTCTAGTCGCTCCAATGGTATAAAAATGAGTTTTCATTTTAATTACGAAGACATCAAAATCAATGCCTACCTTTTTGACATAAGGCCTGTAGTCATACAGACCCATGTTGCCAACTAGGAGAACTTTTCCATTTTCAATGTATCCGGGAAAAGGGCAGAATACTGAAACGATAATATGAAACATTACATTATACAATAAAATCACCGTAAATAAAAATCAAGAAGTCGTTGGATGCAGGCCACTTCCAACAGGTCGATGTAGAGATCCTTGGGGGAGGCCTATGTTCAGCAGTGGACTTGCTGTGGCTGAGAAGATGATGATGAAATAAAAATGATCCGTTTGATTTTACTAGTATTATTTTATAAACTGTATTCAAAAGGATTTCTAATATATGAAATAAGATTTACAATTTGACACATGAAGATTAGAAATATGGAGTTATTATCACAGCCCAGAATACCGTAAATTCTATAGTTTTGTTCTATAGTCTATTGTCTCTATAGTAGTATTGTTGGCTATCCAACAATACTACAATATCAAGACATAATATTATCTAAAAGAAAAATGAGTTTGAACCAAAGTAATACTAATTAACAGACCAGATTTAAATGACATAAATCTAGATTGCAACTACACAGAGATTGACGCAAATATCCCTAAGAACATATCCGACACCAAACATTAAAAAATCTTACCTACAACGTATCTACGTACAGCCAAAAGACTATAAAATATTTTAAACAATTTTACCCACCTTCCTTATACTTGATCTCGACAACTGAACTACAAAACTACAAATCCTGTTTATTTATCAATGCATAAACCCACCTTCCTCACATTTGGGCGTCTCCCCACTCCAATTCCCGAAGGAGCAGACGACAATAGGGTTTCCTTTCAACTCGTACCCGTCCTTGCAACGGAACCGCGCCTTCATCCCGTGCTCTGTTTTAGGAGCTATCACCATGCCGTTGCGAGGAAACTTGGGCATTTTCTTACACCTATAAATGATTTTGGACATCATTTAGTAGTCAAAAATTTTACATACATACATAACATAAACTCACGCCTTTTTTCTTAGAAGCGGTAGGCAGAGGTGCCTGGACACCCACATTTCGCCTTGTATATTTTCGTCCCACAATGTGATAAAGGGCGAGCCTATCGCCATATCGGGCACAAATTCCTGACTCCGGGCTGATAATGAATAGAAAAATTCAATATCACTGCCCGACCCGAGCCGAGGCTTTGTAAGCGTACCGTAGTACAACTACGACACCGAGGCAGTCATAAATTTTAAGAATCAAAATATTCCATTCATGAGATCCGCTGGAGAGACTGTCCCGCCCTCACACCAACCACTGTAACTCCTGTGTCGCAGGATCAACAGTGGCAAGGAAAGTAATGACACCGAGCGTTGAAGCTCGCCGAGTCTCCGGGAATGTCTAACTTGTCTTGTCAACGAAATTAATCAGAAAGTTGAATTAATAGGAGGAGCTGGATTATTGTCCGCTGGAGTGTACGGGTTCGATCAATAATTGAGTTTGATTGGGATGGGTTAGATAATAGATAGCCCAAGGACCGTAGTATAAAGTTCTTAAAATAAAATGTCTGATTGCGTACACACTATTTTGGGACTTTTGTATGTGTTTGAGCTATAACCTACAAAATAAATTTTAAATGCAGATAGTAAACATTAAGCTATCAAACTACACGAACCTGGCCGGCTGACACCTAGGTATTTGCGTCCAGGTGCCATTATTGCAAGTCACCGCCGCATTGTTTGAAGGAAACTCGTAGTTCTTCTCGCAGTCCACCATTATCACCTCGCCTGTAATGGTAATTTATTACTCCATTTTACCAAAAGAACCTTAGGTGGGTTGGCACAAAAGATGTTGCAATAATAAGTTATTTTACAAAAAAGTATTATTTATGTAAAGCCATGAAATATTATGAGTATTGATTTTTCAATTTTTCATATTAAAGAGTGCCAAAATAGAATGCCCATTCTACTATGAAACTTAGTATCGGTGTGAAAATTTGTGTCCGTTAATTAAAAATTGGAAAAACAGCGATTTTTTTTCCTCTAGTCGTATTTAGGTGGTAAAAAAACAACTCTTCCTAAAATTATAATGCACAACCTTTTTTAAACACGATATGGCACGCAAAGGTTTAAATTATTATTTTACCAGAAATTACGGATTTAGCAACCGCACAAGATGATATTTAAAAATTCACAAAAAAATATTTTTTTGTTGCATTGTGTTTTGTAGTTCCTAAAACTACCACCCGGCTCCGTTTCCAGTTGCAGTCTAGATATACCGTGTATAAGATCATACCATTTAAAAAATAATGCATTGCTAAGAAGAGAGAGAGAAAAAATACCATACCATGTTGCACCATGGACGAGCTGCCGACAATCTGCGTGTTGGGCTCATGTGTAGCGTTGTCCCCGGTCTTGTTCTCCACCAGGACCACCTTCCCTTGGGAAACGTGCGGTACCACGCACGGCGCTGGAATATAATTAATTCTGGATTAAATATGGTGTTAGTGATATTAAAACATGAATAGTACCTATTAATAAAAATAAATGGACAGGGCGAACAGTGCGTAAAGTGTTCCGACATAAGTGGTGCGCGCGCTCCAGTACATCTCTAGTGGAGCGTTAATGAAGTTAGTCGTCGCTCGCAACGATTTTGAATGTGCTTGCTTGTATTATGACACAAAGATAATAAAAATAAATATGATAATTCTTATCACCGTTTGGATGGAGTCAATGAAATTACTATAAGTTAATTTAATATTTATTTCAGAGCGATTTTCACGGTAATCTTTTTGAAACTCCAAATGAGCTGACGGGCCTATACTTAGTTTTTAAAATCAATGATTGTACCCTTAATTTCACAACTAAGGATAGGCCTTTCAGTACATTTGAAGTTTCAAAAAGACGACCGGGAAAATCGCGCTAAAATAAATATTTGATGAATTTAATTGCATAGATTTCATCCAAGCTGTTAGCGTCAGAAACCCATAAGGACGACTGAGGGGGTGGCGCGTCGGGGATCGGCGCCACTTGACACCGGGAGCGCCGCGGAGGAACCGTGCGGGGTCCGCTACACCGAGCCAGCCGCACGCCGAACCACTCAAAAACAGTCCACACCGTTCTCCCAGAGTGTTAACACGTTACCTATATTTTTTTGTAATCACTATTACTATTGCCAATAAAGTCAAGAAAAAGTCTTGCATTTATATTCATCCCTTACACAAGCGGTGATAAAATTTATCTTCATTTTTATTAAACTTTTTGTCAGAATACAAGCAAAGTTTCAAAATCGATGCCAACGACGACTAATTTCAGTAACGCTCCACTATAGATGCATTGGAGCACCACTTATGTCGGAACAATTTACACGGTTTCCGCCCTGTCCATATATTTGTCAAAGATACGCCCTGTTATAAATAATTTTACAACTTCAAACGTTATAGTTTACTAGATTGATTATTACATCCGAATATTTTTCTTTTCTGGTTATTCCTACGTTCTTGAAATGTAGATTATTTCATAATGAAGACTATTTAACTTACTTTTTGTTGTAGAAATATCATTGACTTACCCAAGCACTGCGGCAGCGGATGACTCCACGTGCCATCACTCTGACAGATCGCCGAGCCATTCCCCTCCATCTTCATGCCATCCTGGCACCGAAATATGATGGACGCGCCCAGCCCCGTGCCAGACGAGATGTTCTCCAACCAGCCGTTCCACAACTGACCCGGGTGGCCGCAGTTGATCTCTGGGTATATTCGTTTGATGATAAATCATGTGAATATTGGATAGTAGTATGAAGGTAAAGGATGTAAGCAATGTAACAGACGTAACAGAGATATAATTATTTATCGAAAGTAAGTGGATAAATAATTTTAACTATTCAAAAGCAACAGTTACAGAAATAATTTAAGTAAAGTTCAATTATTATTAATGAATGATCCCTGAATTGACATAGCTATAAGAAAAAATCTTTAAGTTATGTACCTACCGTCATTTTAAATGTATAAGAACAATTATTTCAAAATTATGAATCTCAGTGTATGAAGGTGTATCAATTTAAGGAATAATGTTTAAAGTGACCAACCTTTGCACATAGGCTGCGTGCCGGACCACTTCTTGTCCGCCCCGCAGCGGCGCGTGGCGTCTCCGACCAGCCGGTACCCGTACTTGCACTCGTACGACACCACCGAGTTGTACGCACAGGACGTGTACACCGCCTTGCCGTGCCTCGGCGCCTCGGGCGGCGGACACTGCACCTGCGTCACCACTAGGTGGCGACACCACTCGTTAACCTAACGCATACCACGCTACCACCCCACCAAAACCATGCAAACCAAAAAATCATGCAAAAATGAAACAATCATTGATTTTTTCCAAGTTTATTTCGCTACAATACAAGAATTACAATACTCTGGCACGAGAGACATCGATTAAAGCGTCTACGTCTACTTTCATACCAGCTAGGCAGTAGTTTATCATGGCCACAGAAATTCGTATCTAATTTGAATTCACATAGAATATGAACAATACAAAGATATTGTGGTGTAACATTATTCAACGCACTACAGACGTAACGACTCAAACGCTCCCGTTATCTCCTTCTAAAGCAGCGGTGAAAAGAAAAAAAAATCTTTTAAAACAACACATTTAGGCTAATGTTCGGAGGAGGTGAGGGAATATGGCGAAACGCCAAGGTCTGTTAAATTTTATTTAATATCTTTTACATTCAGTATCAGAATCTAGTCTAGGGGAAACTGTTATTTCTCTGTACAATCTTGGCTCGAAAACCAAATTTAATCGAGTGTACATATTCTTAAACTCTTTCATTATTATCTATTCTAAATTACTACAAAATTGGACGGATTGTTGTTATAAACATTTTCAAAATTACATGTCCATATTATTGATTCTAATTCAGCTACATCAAATTGTTTCTCTTTTTGTTAGTTAGGATTGACACAATAGTCTTCCAAAGAGCTTAACTCTAAATTAGACAGCAACCCAGACCCAAGTCCCATTACGAGCGTAGTCGCACAAAGCGACAACTAATTGCATCATGACAATGGTATTGCATTGGATGATAGCCATGATAAATTCTCAAGCGCCATGCCATCTAACCATCGATATCGATAAACACATGAATAAAAATTCCATTAACAATCATATAATAACCGTTCATGCAACATTCCAAACGATAGGGGCGACACTCAGTACTCTGCAACTACATTGTCACGAAGCAATGCCAGGACGCGATACAAAGTTTTATTTTGAAAAGTTGAAAAATATATTAACCGGGTGTTGGTTTTGAGTCTGATTAGCATATCTATGCAAAACTTTTATTAATCTGTCAATTGCTGTTTAAAACAAACATTAAAGATAATCAAGAGCACTAAGAAACCCATTTCTATTAGTTTCCACATTCCTCACAATTTGACCTACTCAAAAAACATGACTTATTTACCATCAGACTCAAAACCATCCCCACACCCAGAGCATGGAATGAACTTACGGACGCAGGTGGGGAGCTCCTTGGGAGCCCAGGCGCCGTCGGCCTGGCAGTAGCGCTCCGCCTTGCCGACCAGCTCGAAGCCCTGGCCGCATTGCACCACAGCACGACATCCGAAGGTGTGGCAGTCGGCTGTCACCCAACCGTGGGGCACGTCGCCTGGCTCGCCGCAGGAGCGAGCTGGAATCATTTATCATTAATCATTACATAGTATAAAACAAAGTCGCTTCCTGCCGTCTATCTCGATGTATCTTTAAAACTGCGCAACGGATTTTGATACGGTTTTCTTTAATAGATAAAGTGATTTAAGAGGAAGGTTTATGTGTATAATACAAACATATTATTTTAGGGAAATCTATCTGCACTCAGGCGATATTAGAATAGGTATTAGATTTATATTACTGACGGCATCAGCATCAGCTATAGGATATCCAATCGCTTTACAATTAAGCCGAATCTAGAGTATCTATTCACTACTACATACGAGTCTTTGATTATTGAACTGTTTTAGTTATTGAATAGGATATAACGTTATTAAATGATTAACGTTATCAAATTTATTTAATAACGTTAACGTTATGATTAACGTTAACGTTATTAAATGAATTTGATTATTGAACTGTTTTAGATATTGATATTGGATAGGAGATAACGTTATTAAATGATATGACCACATTCATGATTACAAGTTTAAATGAGGCTACTCAAGTGGATGTTCAGAAACTATATCGCGAAATAATAAAATAAATTATAGCCTTTATAGCTTTACTGTTACGACGGCAATAGGAGTTCAAACAACGATAACAACCTTAAGACTATTTGGTTCTGTGTTGGTCTTTTTAAATAATAACCCAGTGTCATGACTGACTTTTACCACAACTAAATTAATTAATAAATACATCGAATAGTCACATTCACACATATTCGTGAACCCACACTAAGATCGAGTCTTGTGTCGTCAGGAACTACGAGAGACTGTCAGTATTCTTTATTTGTCTTTTTAAATAAGAACAACCTTGTTCAATCCTTCACTCCTACCACAGCCAAATTCCCATTAATAAACAATAATAAAATCCAAAACTCACGCTCGCAGCTGATGTCCGGCCCATACCAGGAGGCCTGGCCGTCGATGGCAAGGCACTTAGCCCTCGGGAACCCGTTGGTGACGTAGCCAGTGTGACAGTTGTACTGGACCGTCGCATCAAGGTCGAAGGTCGCTTGCTCAGGAAGAGCTGAGTGGCGCGCGTGTTCGATTGTAGGCGGCTGGAGGCAGTAGACTGGAAGGGAAGGTTAAAGGTTGAGAATTATAAAGGTTGTTATGATGTGTATACTTGAGGAGTTTGATTGAAAGCTTTGGATTAATGATGCCAATGTGGCCTTCCCTTCAGGGGGCATTGCATGCGTGAAGTTCTACATATGTTCATATGACTATATCATTAAATTACACAATATTTAAAAAGATGCGAATCGTGACTGTCTTGGTTGTATGTCTGCCTATCTCTTCTGGGAAAAGATTTATTAAAAAATGCTATGATACAGTTATTATAAGTTAAGTAATGCTATCCATTGGATGTGCTATTGTGGTATAAACTGCTTTTCAACGCTTGCTTTGCTTTCTATACTGGACTAGCCCATTAAATATCCTTAAACAAGGCGTAAAAAAGTTCCAGGCATACCAATATAATTGGGTCTACCAAGACGATTTTTTTTTATTGCAATGAATAGCGAGATGAGCGTGCCGTTCGCCTGATGGTAAGCGATGCGATACGTCGTAAACAGTAGCAAAGCCAAACAACAGCTTGAAATAAAAAGCAATGCTTGGCATTCCACTGCGCTTGCCATCCTGAGACATGAGATGTTAAGTCTCAATATGTCCAGTAGTTACTCTGGCTACAATGTCCTTCAATCCGAAAAACAACAGTGCTTTTATACTACTGTTTGACGGAGAAATAGACACTGCGGTGGTACCCACCTAGATGGCCACTCACATATGAAAGACCTACCACCAGTGTGTGACAATTGTTTGATTTTGTTTGATATGATGAATTACGAGTATTACGAGTTTTAGCTATGGATAGTATTGTATTTGTTTTTATTTGCTTCATAATACAAATTTTGTAGTATTATAGTGTTAATTTTGATTAACCAACAATATACATATATTTTTATGTTTTGTTTCTCCTTTTTTTGAAAGGGATTGTAGGTAATAGTCATCTATCAATAATAAATATAATGTGGATAGAAAACCGATATTTGATAAAGTCAGTCGGAGCCTAGTAATGGAGTTTGATTAATTATCGTATAACCTTTACAACTGTCAGCATTGCACATACCTTGAAGTGCAGTCTAGTAAATATCCAAAATACATGTTTTAAGCCAGCTATTTGACTACTCACTGTTCTCCTTGCATGCCGGTGGCTGTCCAGCCCACTTGCCGTCCGCTTGGCAGCTGCGACTCTGCAGCCCCACCACGTGGTACCCGTGGGGGCAGGAGTATACGGCTCTGGGGAAAACAAAAGATACAAGAAGATATGTATCAGCCCATATACATTCCACTGCAGGGCACAAGCCTCTTCTGCAAACTAGAGTACGATTAAGAGTGGTTAGGCCATATAGTCCAACACGCTGACCACGTTGGCGGACTTACATACCATATAAATTCTTATAAATCGCTATGGTAGGCAGGTTTGATGACTTCCAGCCTCCCGAACAAGCCGGTTTCCGAAAAGGCTTTAGTACCATAGACCATATTCATACGCTACGGCAGGTTATACAAAAAACCGAGGAGTATAACTTGCCGCTTTGTTTAGCGTTTGTGGACTATGAGAAAGCCTTTGATTCGATCGAGACCTGGGCTGTGCTACAGTCTCTTCAGCGGTGCCACATAGACTATCGGTACATCGAAGTGTTGAGGTGTATATACAACAACGCCACCATGTCAGTCCGAGTACAGGATCAGAGCACGAAGGCTATTCCACTACAGAGAGGCGTGAGACAGGGAGATGTCATATCTCCGAAACTGTTCACTGCCGCGCTGGAAAATGCCTTCAAGCCCTTGCAGTGGAAAGGATTCGGCATCAACATCAACGGCGAGTATATTAGTCACCTTCGATTTGCCGACGATATTGTAGTCTTGGCAGAATCGCTGGAAGACCTTAGCACTATGCTCGAAGACCTTAATCGAGTTTCCCAACAGGTGGGTCTTAAAATTAACATGGATAAAACTAAGATCATGTCGAATATCCATGTTGTGCCCACCCCCATTGGAGTTGGGGGCTCGACTCTCGAAGTTGTAGACGAATATGTCTATTTAGGACAAGTGGTCCGGTTAGGCAGGTCCAACTTCGAGAGAGAGGTCAATCGGCGAATCCAACTCGGTTGGGCAGCGTTCGGGAAACTTCGCGACGTCTTCTCGTCCAAAATACCTCAGTGCCTAAAATCGAAAGTCTTCGATAGTTGTGTGTTACCAGTGATGACATACGGCACCGAGACGTGGCCTCTCACTGTGGGCCTCATTAAAAGGCTCAAAGTCACTCAACGAGCCATGGAGCGGGCTATGCTCGGTGTTTCCCTACGAGATCGAATCAGAAATGAGGAGATCCGTAGGAGAACCAAGGTTACCGACATAGCCCATAGGATTGGCAAGTTGAAGTGGCAGTGGGCCGGGCACATAGCTTGTAGAACCGATGGCCGTTGGGGCCGAAAGGTTCTCGAGTGGAGGCCACGTACAGGCAAGCGAAGTGTCGGACGCCCGCCTACAAGGTGGACGGACGATCTGACTAAGGTCGCAGGAAGTCGCTGGATGCAGGCCGCTTCCAACGGGTCATTGTGGAGATCATTGGGGGAGGCCTATGTTCAGCAGTGGACTTCCTGTGGCCGATATGATGATGATGATGCATGTTTCCTCACGATGTTTTCCTTCACCGTTTTAATGCGTGGTGATTGACTATCAATACAAACATGACTCCGAAAAATCAGAGGTGTGCCCTGGGATTCGAACCCGCGACCACCGTGAACATGATGGCAGAGGCGTCTAGTCTGTTTACGAACAGGCCACCACGCACTTCCATACAAGAAGATGGAAACGGATAAATATATGTTTATGTTTGATATGTTTTTAAGGCCGTATATCAGCCCATATTTACCTATTGCTGAGGATGGGTTCCCCCACTATCAAGAGTAAGATTGAGAGGGAGAACAGGGCATACTTACATTTCTGTATAATGATGATTAGGTACCTATAGCAACCACCTGAATCAGCAAATTAATAATAGTGAAATGTGTTCCAGGTTTGAAACTGTGTAAGATTTATGTTTACAATGCTCTATCCTTTGGTAACATAAACACACGAATATTCCTTATATATTTAAATCCTATATCTTGTCGTGATAGTGTAATAAAATAATTTAGATTAAAAAAAAAACACTTCAAAGTGCCACTACAAAGTAACAAATAATATCTATTTCATTTTGCTAGTACACATTGATTAATTTTCTTATTGACTTCACTAGCCAACAAGTCCTTAATATTTGGAAGGCGTGGACCTGCCTATAAATACGTTGCCATTTTCAACCCTTCCGTATCAATCTCCTGCTGAGACTGTTTATAAATGGGGGTGAATTTTTAGCACCAAATTAGTTGCTTTTTTGGTTAGTGCTGATACTATATATAAAAATAAAGACACTTACTTGTCACCGAAAAGTCTGCCAGTCAGCGTGACCTTGCCGATTTCAGGCTGCTCTAACTCAGGACATTCACGATCTGCGGAAGAAATAGTCGATTAGAAATAAATAGAAATAATTGAATATTTTTGTAAATAGAATACTGCCAGCAAGTCATTAATCTTTTGATAAGGTTCACGTCGGGAATCATGGCTGAGAAATCATGTTATCCAGCTCTTGTAAATGTGTGAGAAGAGCAGGTAGAAGATAAACTACTGGTGGTCGATCTCTCATATGTATGTGAGAGGTCGCCTGGGTACCACCGCAATGTATATTTCTCCCGCCAAACAGCAGTGTACTTGCAATGTTGTGTTCCGGTTTTAAGGACATTAGTACATTAGTAGCCACATAAACTATTGGACATTAACATTAACATCTTAAAATTCAGGATAGCGAGCCCCGTAGAATATCAAGCATTGCTTTGTAATTGAGGGTGTTGTTTGGTTTTGCTAATGTCCATGGGTGGTCGTATCGCTTACCATCAGGCGAATGGTATGGTCATTTCGCCATACATTACATTTTAAAAAAAACATTAGTCTTTCGGGTTTCGAATCTTTTAGTATCTTAAACACATTTCTAGTTCAAGCATATTGCAGAAATTATACTCTAATAGTCCATAAGTTTACTGCTACCCAACACAAACTCTTCGGGGCATATATTTCGTTCTCTATACACAATATGTTATCAAAGTTATTGTATATTGTACTCCACAAGATTGTGTAGTAAATATTTCATAGAATTCTGTGTAAACACAGCAGGGACATGCACATAAAATATTCCAGACTGGACGATCGTTGTGTCTGCGACCAAATCTTGGCCAGACATCAAATTATTGATGCTTGGACGGTCGCAAATATATTGTTTACGTTAACGTATAACAGTGTTTTTGATTTATCATGTTTTTATTTTATCGCAATAAATGGTGAGACGATCAGGCCGTTCACCTGATGGTCAGCGGTACGACCGCTCATAAATAGTAGCAAAACCAAATTACAAATCAATTCTTGGCATTCCATTGCGCTCGCCATCCTGAGATATAAGATGTTAAGTGTCAATATGTCCAGTAGTTACTCTGCTTAAAATGTCCTTCAATCGGAAACACAACAGTGCATTTACACTTCTGTTTGGCGGAAGAAATAGTCATATTTCTATATAGACTTTTGCTATATAGATCATCCACGATCTTTTGGCGCTCGAATGCGTTGTTGTGATGCTGTTGTCAAAATATTGGGAACAGTTGCTCTTTTTCACATTTTATTGAACTGGACATGATTGAGATGACGAGTATAAATGCTTATGGTTAATAAACATATCTTAAATAACGTATTAAATAAATATTTATAAATTTTATTTTTAGTTCAAATTTTCGCCACAGGCAATAAGAATATAGATGACTTATTTTATAATGTAAAATGTACGCTGTAGCATAGTACATGTAAGATGATAATGATAAATACACCCAACAGTTATATACATAATTCTGACTTCACTCTAAGATCGTCTTGTTCTGAGTGTCAGAAACTACGACAGACTTTTCAGTCTCAAAAACACTCAGAACTGAAACAAACACCTGCGAATCTCTCAATTATCTGTATATGTGCGGGTTTTGAACCCGCGGCCACTTGTGTCACAGCTTCAAACCAACTACGCCACGGAGGCTTTCAAAACGATTAGTTGATATTATTATTAAGTTTTATTCGCCTTTTTCGATTAAATATATACTAGATGTCCAATTACTTTAGAAACGCCCCGTAAAATATTAAAACAAAGAGAAATGTTTTGATATTTCAATTTAGTTTGTTCAAATCAACGCCAACGTTAAGACGTGAACATTCCGCAGCGTGAGTTTACAATTTATAATAATATACACCGAAATACCTTTATTCCAGAGGCTATTATTGATGAAAAGTATTGAGCCTCACAAGAAGATTGTACTTCACTACATAGTATATAACAAAGTCGCTTTCTTTGTCCCTATGTCGCTTTGTGTGCTTAAATCTTTAAAACTACGCAACGGATTTTGATGCGTTTTTTTTAATAGATAGAGTGATTCAAGAGGAAGGTTTATATGTATAATACGTACATATTATTGTACAGAAATCTATTTGTACCCGGGCGAAGCTGGGCCGGGCCGCTAATTTAAATATAAATTTATTTTCAAGAGAAAATAATTGCTTAAAGTACAATAAAATTCACACAATCCTTACTAATATTATAAAGGTGAAAGTTTGTAAGTATGGATGTATGGATGTTTGTTACTCTTTCATGAAAAAACGGCTCATCAGATTTTGATGAAATTTGGTATAGTGATAGCTGACACCCTGGATTAACACATAGGCTACTTTTTATCCCGAAAAATGTAGTGTTCCCGTGGGATGAGTCAGGAAACCAATCAGATTTTGATGAAATTTGGTATAGTGATAGCTGACACCCTGGATTAACACATAGGCTACTTTTTATCCCGAAAAATGTAGTGTTCCCGTGGGATGAGTCAGGAAACCAAATATACATATTTTCTACTCTTTCAAATTCAAATTGTTGGCACGGGATGTCCTCTCCTACGGAAGGGAAATATAGTCGACGGCACGCGGGAAATATAGTTAGTAGACACGCGAAATAATATGTTCTTGATGTGGATTGGACTCAAAAACTATCTGCACCCGGGCGAAGCCGGGCCCGACAGCTAGTCATAGATAATTCCCGGAACTAAATATATTATTTATTTCCGAAACTGTTAAAAATTAATTTAATTGCATTAATTGTTAGAGAATTTACTTTTGATACGAAATAATTCCTGTACTATTTGCAATACTCAGAACTGTTCATGGTAAGAATACTATTGATTGTCTACGATCTTTTGACGTACTAATTTGATGTAGCCAGGCTTTATATATGTATGTATATAACGTGTATTATTTAATTATGTATCATATATTGTGTATATATTCACTATAAATTTGTTTATCTATTCCCTTATAAGAGCTTGTTTTCTTTAAATTCTATACTGTCTTCTAATCTTATCCTTTTCTTACATCCATCTAAAGGTTGTCTGTAAGAAATCGCCTAGGGCGATAACACCGCCAACTGTAATCTTTAATTTTATTTGTAAAATATTGTATGCCTTTTGTATTTTTTGTGTATGCAGTAAAGAATAAAATAAATAAATATATATATATGTTATGGGCCAAGTGATTAATGCAGGCAGTATTCACAATGCCCGGGCAGTATGAATATTGCCGAGCCATATCGGGCCAAGTGATTAATTACAATCTAAAATCACCTATTTATCACATTGCCAGGGCATTATGAATATGGCTACATGATGATCGGGCAGTGTGATTAATAGGTGATTTTTTACGTGGTGCGCTGCCGCATTGTCGCATCTGCGATTGACCCATGAATTAGAAGAAAATTAGTGTACCCACTTTATGGATCAGTTAGGTCGACTGTGCCCCAAAACCGACTCGGAACACCCCGACTTCACGTAGTCTTTTGGCTACTGACCCTAGAGTGTATATAAAAAGCCGGAGGCGCGGAGGGAGAGCAGCCCTCGCCCGCTGTAACGAAGGATAGGCAACCGTGCGATCCGTAGCGGCTGAGACTGGTCGCCGGAGGCGACCAGCAAGCCGAAGATGCGGAGGTGAGCATGGTTGCCTATCTTTTGTTATGCAAGGGCGAAGGGGCTGAACTTCCCGTAGCGCCGGAGACGATGCAGAAGCTAATTTGTATTGACAACAAGTGTTTTAAGGGTAAGGTTGCTATAATAGATATTTCTCAGGAATGGTGCGTTACCTTTTCATGGGAGTGGTACCAGGGGAGGTGCGACACTCCCTCCACTCCTCCCAACCCACCCCCTCATGCTGCCCTATTCTAAATTCTACTACTTCGGCTCATTGTTTTGATTTTGATTCGCTTTACATCACTCTGCCCAATAGGCACTTGGCATTATTCATAATGCCCGGGCAATGTGATAAATTGATTGGTTATAATCACATTGCCCGCTCGTATTGGGCATTATTCATATTGCCCGGGCATGATGAATAATGCCCAATTAATCACTTGGCCCATAACATATACACTAAATAAACAAGTGCACTTAATAAAAAAGTGCGTGGTGGCCTGTTAGTAAACGGACCAGACGCGGCTGCCAACATGTTCACGGTGGTCGCGGGTTCAAATCCCAGGGCACACCTCTGACTTTTCGGAGTCATGTGTGTATTGAGAGTCAATCACCACGCACTAAAACGGCGAAGGAAAACATCGTGAGGAAACCTGCATACCATAGCGATTTATAAGAATTTCTATGGTGTGTAAGTCCGCCAACCCGCACTAGGCCAGCATGGTGGACTATATGGCCTAACCACTCTCAATCGTACCCTCGATTGAAGAGTAGGCCCGTGCCCTGCAGTAGGATGTATATGGGCTGATACAGATACACTAAATACGATAAAATATTGTTACATTGTTCGTACACTTGAAGCTGTCCCAACTTTCTTTCTTCCGCACATATCCATCCTATGGTTGTCTGGCAGAAATTGCTTCAAGCAATAAGACCGCCACTTGTACATTCTTTTTTATATTATTTACTTATAATTTAATTGGTGTACAATAGTGTTAAGTAAATCAATAAATTTTAATTTCATCACTTTTTTTTTATTTCAAATTTCACCAAACACCAATAGAACGTAGACAGGCGATATTTCAAATCTGTCAAATTCAAAACTTCACGGTAGTGACTACAAGCACAGTGAATTATCAAAGCCTCTTCATTATTAAGTTTTTGTTGAGAATTTAAAAACTCCGTCAAAGGCCCTTTATTAAGTTGGAGGGATGCGGCCGACACTTTGGATGGCAATTTATTATGAATATAATTAGTAAGGGGTCTCAGCTTTGTTTAAGTCGGTAATCGGAATTTCGAGGTATTGTTTTCTATATTTATATAGAACTTTGTACTGTATAAGCCTATATACGTCCTACTGCAGGGCACGGGCCTCCTCTACAATCGAGAGTGCTACTGAGACTGGTTGGCGGACATTACTTACCAAAAAAACTCTTCCAAATTGCTACCGTATGCAGGTTTTAAAGCGATGATGTCATTCACCGTTGTAGTGCGTGGTAATAAACTATCCATAGATACACACATGACTCCGAAAAATTAGAGGTATACCCTGGGATTTGAACCTGCAACCACTGTCAATATGTTGGCTGCAGCGCCTGGTCAAAAGCAGAGCCCAGTTGTGACATTACTGGCCGTACCACACGTAACGTCAAAATTGTAAATGATGGCAATTTCCTATAAAACAGAGGCACCGCTGAATTATACATCTCGGTCGGACCGACCCGTTCAAACCCTCACCACTTCATGCATAAAACACGGAAATATAAATACTTAACCCTCGCAGCCCGAACGCATTACACATAACCCTGGCAATGCACCGAAACTGGGGCATATTATTCCGCTCTCATTTCTCTGTCCACACTGCCAGGGTTAAGCGTTACAAAAGGGGTCGGAGAGACCGTTTAAAAATCGCTCGCACAAAGCGTAATGGCGCGACTACGGTCTCTAGGGCCCTCACGCTCGCTTTTGTCTTGCAAGGTTAAGTTCACGGTTGTGCATAGATATGGCGTAATTACCTACATTGTGTAGTGAGGGTTAAAATGAACTTGGCTCTTTTTTGCTCACTTATAAAGGGTTGGATAGGGGTGTCACTGCAGATTTTTAAACCAAAACCCGCTTAAAGATGAGGTGTTGTTATAAAAGCTAAGAAACCGATAGGGATATATATATTTGAAAGAGTAATATGTGGTTTAGAATATTCAAAAAGAATGTCGACTGCCTCGTTGGCGTAGTTGTACTACGGTACGGTTATAAAGCTGTGGTCCCAGGTTCGAATCCCGGGTCGGGCAAATTGATATTGGATTTTTCTTTTTTCATTATCAGCCCGGAGTCAGGAATTTGTACCCAATATAGCGATAGGCTTGTCCCCTATCACATCATGGGACGGAACATACAAAGCGAATTGTGGGTGTCCTTGCACTTCTCCCTATTCCTTCTGGAAAAACGGCATGAGTTTATGTATGTATGTAAAAATAATGCTAGTGTGTGAAGTCTGGTCTTTATTAGACAAGGAAAACATCGTGAGAAAACCTGTAAATCTTTACTAAGTTTTCTTTTGTTGTAAAATACGTCAACCCGCACTAATCCAACGTTATGGTTTAGGACATGGTATAGCCTTCTCAAAGGAGCTATTGGTTTTAGAGGGATGTCGTGCTCAGCATAGGGCGATTATAAGCATTCAAGAATGCAGACACTTGTCGTAGAGCTACGCTGTTGCCAGTCATGACTCAGCATGAATGTGAAGGCTCAACGGGGCGGTACCAATCTCTCACAGGAGATCGACGAGAAGTGACGCCGTCGCTGAGTTTGTGTGCCAGTTTGAAGGAAATTACGCCCAGAATAACTACTGGACATATTGAGTCTGAAGATCTTATGTCTCAAGATGGCGAGCGCAGTAGAATGCCGAGCATTGCTTTATAATTCATGGTGGTGGGTTTTGCTACTATCCATGAGCGGTCGTATAGTTTATCATTAGGCGAATGGCATTCTCTTCTCGCCCTTAATTGCAATACTAAAAAACCCTTATCTTACTTCATTTTCGTTTCTTTTCTGGACGTATCAGTATTAAAAGGGTGGATTAACCTGCGTATATTCAACACGGCGCATTCAGGGCACGTGCATGCAAATACAAGCCTTGCTCATGGCACCGTCTATTCATCTAGAAAATGGAGGGCTTGACCTCAATTCATAGTGCTTGGCCCTAGTCTTATGAATTGTCGTGTGATTCTAGCAGCAGTCGGTAAAAATTTTAATCGGAAGAGTCAAAAATTACAATTAACAAAATTTCAACGTTTTAAAGAACTTATTTTTTGTGGCCGCGGTGACAACGATTATCATGGGGGATAGATACGTGCGGAAAAAGCGAGTAAAATTCTTGATCCTTGTTAAACTATAAAGAATTCCTTTTAAATGATTATTTTTATAAATAAATAATAATGGCGTTTGGAACTAAAGAACTGCAGCTTCACATCCAAAGACCCAGAAAGGCCGAAAGGTTGCCGACCCCTGGGCTAGGGAATAAGACTTTAAGATATTACGTTATTAAGGGCTGCGAATCAAATTTGTTTTTTAATTAAAGTCTTTTTGAGCGAATATGTATCCTTTTAGGAACTTTGTGATACAAAAAATTAAGCGTGGGATAAAAGTTAAAAAAAAGGAATATCCAAATGTCTATACCCCAAATAGCGTGAAAAAACTGAACATAAATTATTTCCCGCAATTTATTAGTGAAATCATGCATTTAGACTTTACGTTCATGCTACATACAATCGTTTTAATTTTTTTTGCCACCTTTCTGCATAGGATGTACCTAATTATTCCATATAGTTTCCAGACACCAAATTTTCCCTAAGCAAGTCTTGATACTCGTCAAGTAGGTACTAGGTATTTGAATATGTAAAACAGGAGCGGGAGGCTGCTTTCGGATCAGAATCAAGAGGGCACGAGATAACCTCTAAGCCGGCAAACCTGCTCTGATTAAAGACGAACCAGGAAATCAGATAATATCACTTTGGTTGAAAAAATCTCAATAAAAAGCTGCTGGTATGGGGAAAGTACAAGAAGAAGATTTTGTGTTTTAGCTTCTTGTTCCGTGAAATTAATAAAAATAACATTTGTCTCTTTTACAAATATGTATAGATGTTCATGTTGCAAATATCTTTAATTTTTTTTTCCAAAAACTTGTCAAATTAGGTGGTAAACAAAAGTTTTGTCTCAGTCGCCGCAACAAAAAGTTCAAGAAAAATCCTTTTTTTTTTCGCGATTTTCTTTTTGCTTTTTATTTCTACAGTCAAGTTACATCTAATCTTATTCAAATTCCAATCATAACAATACCTAATTAGATAAAATTATCTATTAAGTTAATTATCTTCATCCATTACAATTCGAATCATAAAAAAATACCTAAATATTCCATATTTAACCTTCTTCGACTTAAGCTGTACCAAGTTTTAGAATATGTAAAATAGCTGCGAGAGGCTGCGGTGGGATAAGAATCAAGAGGGCACAGGATAACCTCTAAGCCGGTAAGCCTCTCTGATTAAAGACGAGCTGGAAAATCCGACAGTTCACCTTGTTTTTGTCGGAATTCATTTTCATTTGCTGAAGTCCCGGATTAAAGCATTAGGAGTCATTGTCGTTTATGTGTATAAAAAAATGAAATACTAAATGAAATGCAGTGTTTTATAAACACCCTTATATTATTATTATTAGCTCTATTTCCATGCAAAAGGGATTTTTGAATGACCAGGGATCTAACAAATAAAATAAAAATGAAAATAGTTCATGGAGTAATTTTTGTGTAATACCATTTTAGAACTACCAATACTTGGATTCAACATCATACATAAATATTTTTACGAGATCTAATAGACATAAGCAACACATCAAAAAACATTCATAAAAATAAATAAGCCCCCGACCCCAGATTAAGATCAATTATCAGAAACTAAAAGAGACTTTTCGGTCTTGCAAACATCCAAACCCGAGACAAATACTTGTGGACCTCACAAACGTTTGTCTCGGTGCGGGAATCGAACCCACGGCCGTCGAAGAGAGAGACAGGATATTTCATAAAGTTTTTTTGGTGTCATTACACTGTAGAAGTACCAATTTGGATCTAAAATATCATCACTATCTTATAAAAAAGACACAAGTAACAGAATTACAGCCTCCGTGGCGCAGTTGGTTAGACGCTGACTGTAAAACAAGAGGCCGCGGATTCGATCCCCGCACCGAGCAAATGTTTCTGTGGCCTCGGGTCTGGGTGTTTGTGAGAACGAAAAGTTCCTCGTAGTTCCTGATACCTACGACGCAAAACTTAATTGATTTTAATTTGGGGTTAGAACTATGTATGTAACTGTTGGGTGTATTTATTTAATTAAAACACTTTCATCTAGTTTTTTTAACCCTTTTCATGTCTTGAAAAATTCCAAAGAACTTAACGACTAACGCCATCTTACATGTCAAAACAGCCGGACTGACTCAAGGGTTAAACTCTACATTTTAATTAGCTTAATCCCGGGTAAGCTTTCAAATTGAGGCGTCGAGCCCCGGGCAACGGCGCCGGGACAAAAGCCGGGAACACGGGATGATTCCCGGGAACTTAATATGTGTGAATTTTAGCTAGGATATACGGGTGGAAATTTCGCACGATGTTGCATAAATTATTCTGTATATTTCTATTTTATTTGCGTGTAAATTCAATCTTGGGATAGGTCAGTTGGTAGGATGGGATTATTATTTGTTACATAGACATTGTGGTGGTACCTACCCAGGCGTCCTGCTATATATGAAAAACCTACAACCAGTAAAAATATTAGAACAAAATCCTAATCACCAATGAAAAATTAGATATTATATATTAGCGTTTTGCAGCACACTACGCTCCCGTGACCTCACAAATGCTAGAGAATGTAATAGTAGTGTAGCCGTGCTGACGATATATTAAAGTTTACAAACAAAATAGGCTCGCAACGTGATTGATATCTAGGTGGCAACCTTTTGATCTTCAGAGTAGGGTCGAGCTTAGTGATGCCATGTGAAAAAATCTCCCGAAATTTGAGGATATTGCAAAAAGTCTGCGTTGCTTCTCTTTTAAATTATACACACAATATATGTAATTATAACACTATTGCTCTTTCACACTTATAGTTTGGCAAAACAGAGTCTGTTTTTAATGAGGGCGCTGATATCGAATTTAGTATTAACATGGCAACCCGATATACAAGTATATAGTTATATAGCAGTATATTCGCCTATATTATATTATATAGCAGTATATTGTTCGTTTTGGGTTATATTCAAGATAAAAAACATTATTGTAACTATTTAGCAGCTTTAAGATTGTAACCTGTTTTATGTAAATAAAATAAAAAAAAATATATACAACGACGGAAAATGTTTAGATACTTGTTATTTTTATTTATTATTGTCTTTGTGTTTATTTTAAATCACAAAACAAACAGAATCGTACGAAAATGTAAACCTAAATACCTGCGTATAAAATTATTTAACGAACACAATGACATTTTCAATAGTGTTGCCATAATTGTTTTTCTTTAATGCCAACTGTCACCGCATCACTTTTTTGCCAAGTTTTTTGTAACATAATTTTAATCTATAAGTGAGAAATTGTTATTGGATTTTTGACATCAAAACTGTTGCTTTTCCTAATATAACTATAAATAGCTGTAAGTTTTCCATGCTGTAAATAAATAATAATTTTAGCTTGTTTTAAGCATAATAAAACAATATATATACACAGTCAGGTCATAAGTATTGTCACACAGTAAAAACTTTTCTTTTAGAATGTTGGCCACAAAAAAGTTTATTGAATTCGAATTTCGAATGTTCATGAAAATAAAAATGTATACTTTTCTACTTCTACCGAAATATATGTGTGTCCATGTTGTATTAACGCTTTTTTAACTTTGAAAGAATATGTTATTCCGAAACAAATAGTTGGGCAGTTCCTAATTTACCGCACCCCGTTAAGTACTCTAGTCTAAAAGATCAATTATCCAATTAGTTAATCATTGTTGTGATATGACAAATGAATCATTCACATTTTATGATCATACGTCATAACACAAAATATGGGAAAATTGGGGAATAATGCTTAACATACATACAATTTTAAGTTATTCCACAAAGTTATAGTCTATAACAGTGAAGAAACCTGCATAGCTACTTGTGTGAATTTCTATGGTATGTAAAGTCCACCAGCCCGTACGAGGCCAAGGTGGTGGACGATATGGCCTAACCACTGTCAATGATACTCTCCATTGTAGAGGAAGCCCATGCCATGCAATATATGGGCTGGTACAGAACAAAGTCTATACCATTTTATTATTTATTTATTACCCCGAAAACCCGGAATTTCTCCCAAATCACACTAGGCAACACCGTTACCTTTCATTCTATTTTAGGGCACCGAAACCGACAGGTAATTCTTACAATGTATTGTGTTTTGTTGTGTAAATTACATTACCTGGCCTGTTTGTTACCTCCTACCCGTTTTGCCTTTTACCTATTCTACCCTATACCCGTCCGATCATTTTACTTATTCATCTTAAACGGACAATAGCGGTTTCACGTGTGATGTTGCCTGATAGTGCAATTTTTCTTGTGTAGGGGATACAAATAAGTGTTGTACATTTATAAATTTGCTAGGAACGTTGTCCTGCATAATATGAAATTAAGGTGGTAGGGTTGGGTAGGAATTTAGGTAAGCTTGTACACCGACCGTATATGTTATCATCATCATCATCATCATCAGCCTATTCGCGTCCACTGCTGGACATAGGCCTCTCCTATGGCACGCCACTGGGCTCGATCTTCAGCCCAACGTCTCACACCGCTACCAGCCATCCTTCGGATATCATCATTCCACCTCGTTGGAGGGCGTCCTACACTACGCTTGCCGAGGCGCGGTCTGCACTCGAGAACACGTCTACCCCAACGGTTGTCGGTTCTCCGACAAATGTGACCAGCCCGTATATGTTATAGTAAGTACAATCCAGATAGCTTTTTTTTACATAATTAAGGTCTGGCAATCGAGATAGGTTATCTGATTGTATGTAATCACTGCCACACATGAACATTCATAACGCTTGGATAATAGATGTGTTGCCGGCCCAAGAAATTGGATGAGGAGCGGGAATGATAAACGTTAGGAAGACGAACGAAAAGTATGAAACGCGACAGCAAAGCTGTCAATTCACTTCGATATAGTGTTCGGAGACAGTGGTACCACCTCGGAAGAGACTACCTATACATGCTTAGTCAGGACTGACAACAGTGTCGCTCTACCATTTATAAAATAGAGTCTACTAAATAGGCTAGACAAAAACAATACCTGCTCTGATCCTATAATGACATAGACTTTTTTTTTTTCAATGAATAGCGAGGCGAGAATGCCGTTCGCCTGGTGGTAAGCGATACAACCGCTCATGAACAGTAACAAAACAAAACAACACCCTGAATTACAAAGCAGTCCTTGGCCTTCCACTGTGCTCGCCATTCTGAGACACAAGATGTTATGATGTTCTGAAGACAGTTTTCTCTCAAGGATTTCTACATTAATATTATATGTTTTGCAAAACGAGCATGCAATTCGGCTGATCATAAGAGATACGACCGCTCATAGACATTAGCAAAATCAAATCTTCCATTACGCCCGTCATCCTGAGACATAAGAAAGTCTCAATATGTCCAGTATTTACTCTGGTTACAATATCCTTTAAACACAAACACAACAGTGCATTTACACTGCTGTTTGAGGAATAGACATTGCGGTGGTACCTACCTAGATGGCCTCTCACATATGATAGATCTACCACCAGTAAAACTTGCAATAATATGGCGCTTTTTTTACATCTCATTATACGGTAGTCACTATTCGGAAAGAAACCAAGATCCTAATTTCTACCGTCAATTAAGAGATTTTTTTACGTCTGAAACAGTATCTTAAATAATTAAAACTGCTCTATAACCGTAAATTACCTTTACAAAGAAAATCCATCGAAGTTTCCTCACAAAAAACTTGGCAAGACTTAAAAACCAATTTCCATTAGGAGCCGATCAACTCAACAATGAAACCAATCTGGAATTGTTTCCAAAAAATAAAAACTTAAAGGACAAGATGGCGGATTTTTCCAACTGCACTTAAAAGGTACACTAAAGAAGTTTCACAAAGATCTAATTTAAAATCTCAGCTTCGCCGCCCACACTGGCAACTCACTGGCAAATCTTTGGCAAGTCGCTGGCAACTTACTGGCGAGTTTGCCAGGCCGGCGCCAAGTTCGGCGGGATTGCCATTCGGAAGTTTCTCTGGAACTTTTTGAAAAGTTTATATTTAAAGATTTCAGCGAGCTTTGGTAAGCTAATAGCAGCGTTTCTCAAACTTTCGCCCTTTGATCGGCGTTTACTGTTTTCTAGGGCCATTCATATGCTAAAAGACCGCTAAAAGCCTTTGATATGAAAAACTCAAGCCCTTAAGCATTGAACGGCATAGCGTTTGCTCGCTTGTAAATCCCTACATCCATTTTTGAAGTACAAAGAGATTTAATATTAATACATTGATGTTGAAATAATGTAGGGTGACTCGATAGCGCAGTGTTACTACCGTATGTTTGCAAAGCTGAGGTCTCGGGTTCGAATCCCAGGTCGCACAAAATTTTATAGTATTTTCTATTCAATATCAGCCCGGTGTCAGGAATATGTGCCTAGGCGGTAGGCTCGCTCCATATCACATCGTGAGACGGAAAATACAAGGCGAAACGTGGTTGTCCTGATTGCACCCCTACCTACCCCTTCTAGGAAAAAGCCGTGAATTTATGTACATATGTACTAACAATATACAAGTGATAATTAAATAACAAAACAATGTAAATAGAAAGATGTTGAGAACCGCTGGAATACAGGTTTCTTTCAAAGTGTCTGGGGCCGACGTCACAACTTTGATGTGATAGACTGGACAAACAAACTCCCAGCGGATCGTTTTACATTTATAATGGATTATAAAGCCTTTTATTTCTTACACCTACTTTATAATAACTGAAAAGGGATGTATATTTAGGTTATTATGAGGATTTTTCATTGTTTGCCGCGTTTTGATGGAAGATAATATTTACTGGCGGTAGGTCTCTCATATGTGAGAAGCCGGCTGGGTGGGTACCATCGCAATGTTTATTTCTTCCGCCAAACAACAGTGTAAAAGCATTGCTGTGTTTCTGTTTGAAGGACATTGTAGCCAGAGTGTCTACTGGATATATTGAGACATAGCGTCTTATATCTCATAATGGTTACACGCCAGGTGTACCCAAAATTTTTCTTCCACATCACAAATTGTGCCTCTGAAAATATAATAACTTTATACACATATGTATGCAGGATTTGAATGTTATGAAGAAATATGAGTACAATGAAATGTTAGACGAATGACTGATTTGAAACGTGTTGTGTCAAAGAAACGACGAATGGAAGGTAGTACTCAAGAGTGAAAGAGTTAGATGAACCGAAGGACGGAATAGGAGAAAACGAAATGTGGAAGACGATATAAGGCGGAAGACGAACGAAGGAAAGAGGCTTGTTTTTTTTAAATTAAGTATAATTTACTTCATTTAAATGAATGTAAGTTTACAGACTTAATCCAAAACACTTACATTAAAAAATCTAAATTATTTTATTGCAATGAGTGGCGAGAAAACCTTGTCGTTCGCCTGATGGTAAGCGATACGACCACTCATAAACAGTAGCAAAACCAAACAACATCTTGAATTACAAAGCAATGGTTGGCATTCTACTGCGCTCGCCATCCTGAGACATCCAGGGATCCATGAGAGCCCAGTAGTTACTCAGGCTAAAATGTCCTTCAATCCGAAACACAACAGTGCATTTAAACTGCTTTGTCGGGAGAAAGAGACATTGCGGTGGTACCTATCCAGGCGGCTTCTCACATATGATAGACCTACCACCAGTAAAATAATGACGTAATTTAAAGAAGACGTAAATATATTGAAGTATAAATAAGCAATCTATATTTAATTTGACCCGTGGCGGAGCTATTCCATTTATGTTTACAACCCACCTCTTAGCATAAACGTCGTGTACATACAAAGAACTTAATAAAAAGCTTAGTACACTAAATACAAAATACCATTACCCAAAGTACCCACTTATCGTCCCTGCGCGCTGGATAGTGCTAGGGACACCATGCTATGGAGTGTTCGGGGATATTCCCTGTAAACTGATATAGTAAATAAGAGGTCGACTGATGGTTAAGGAAGTCAAATAATGGTAAATAAGTCAAATTATGGCAAGCGTGACAACTGATGGCAAAATAAATGCACAAAGTTGAAAAGTATGACAAGTCAAACAGTATCTATTAGTTTAGTTGGATTAAAGAAATAATACCATTTTAAAAATATATTAAATTAAACAAACTTCTATTGCGCTTTAAGGTGCCCTATATATACGAACGAATACAGCAAGAAAAAAAAATCACCAAGAAATTTCCATAATAATTCATAAATATTGGTTACACGAGCACACGCGCTCTCGCCGAAGGTGGGAGCTGAGACAAATCAAATAATATGAAACGGGCCAGCGCGCGCCCGTGTCACTGGTGCGTCGGCCACGATCGATACCTTGCCTATATGTATGTGTTGATATATGTAAATATTGACATACTATGTGTTCTCTAGTAGAGACCACGCCTCGGCAAGCGTAGTGTAGGACGCCCTCCAACCAGGTGGAGTGACGATTGTCGATAGCTGGTAGCGGTTGAAGACGATGAGCTGAAGATTGAGCCCAGTGGCGTGCCATAAGAGAAGACTATGTCCAGTAGTGGACGTGGATGAGCTGATAATGATATGTCTACGCCACATATATCAACATATTGACTATGTGTGTGGCTTTGTTACGAGAAGCTAAAGATTTCCTTTAAATGTTGGTGTTTGTGAGGTCAATATTTGTTTCGGCTCTGGGTTTTGAGTCCATTGAATAGTTTCTGATGACGGAAGACCTATAATTATTGCGGGATCTGGACTATTCACCGCCCAGTTATGGATCGTAAGAATTCCAACATGGTATCCTTTGTCCTTCTTAAGAGGCGAGTCAAAATTCTCATCGCGGTGGCTGGGCATGCATTGGAGGCTGTGCGTTCGCGTCATGAGCAACTCCAAACGGCAGAAAGTGTGGTCTTGTAACTATCCCGGACGATCATCTCATCATGAACTGAATTAGAGGTTTACATGTTAATAGCAAAATGATAGCTGGCCGGTATGGTGAATTATACTGGTCATTACTCGAGATCCACAACGTTCGTCTACTAGTCTTTGCTTATACAGGGTATATCAATACTGTTACCGAAAACGAAGCCGACTGGTAGTTTTAGTGACCACAAACACAATGCAAGTAAAAATTATTTGGCGGGAGAAAAGGACATTGCGGTGGTACCTGCCCAGGCGGCCTCTCACCTATGAGAGACCTACCACTTATCTTGTCCATTCGAGAAATTTTCATCTCATCACTATTTGTCTTATTGCTTGTTTAAATGGTTACCAAAGAACTTTCTTTGCCGGTATGGTATTCTCTTTCAATAATATATGTACATAAACAACTCTCTTTTTTCTTCTTCTATCTCTATCTCTGATGTAATTTAATTTATATTATTATGAAGATTCATTGCTTTAAAAAAAATTAAAGACTAAAATATTCTCTCGTTCATAATTCCCAATACATTTTATAATGAACGCGAAATGTTAATAGTTCGATGTGTAGTTAAATATTGCCACGACGGTGCACAATTAAAATGGAATCATTCGTGTTATATACATTGAAATGGGACAGTTATTCCGTACTAATTAGAGGTACTTTATAATTGAAATGTTTCACATGAATAATTATGTAAAAAGAAGTTTATATGTATACATACATAAACTCACGCCTTTTTCCCAGATGGGGTAGGCAGAGGTGCCAGGGCACCCACATTTCGCCTTGTATGTTCCGTCCCACAATGTGATAGGTGGCGAGCCTAGCGCCATATCGGGCACAAATTCCTGACTCTGGGCTGATAATGAATAGAAAAATCCAATATCACTTTGCCCAACCCGGGATTCGAACCCGAGGCCTCAGCTTTGTAAGCGTAGTAGTACAACTACGCCACGGAGGCAGTCAGAAGTTTATAAAATTCTATTAATAGTCAGTACAAGCATTGCTTTAATTGATCTACATTGTAGATTATTCATTTGGGTATTTGCTTGAAAAATTATACGGGTATCAACTTCGGGTAGCTTCAAATGCCGTTAATATGAGCTAACTCAAAAACGTTATTCATATTTCATAGGGTTAAAAAACAGTTGTTTAACAGGTCATTAACTTTAAAATGACCGAGTCTCTTGTTTAAACAAATTTAAGAAAAATGGATGTCTCTCAGCTGGATATTTGATTTTATGTTACTGTTACAATTACAATTTGATGAAATTACTTTTTGAAACGCTTTTATTAGCTTCAGACGTATGTATGTTAGTATGTAACGGAATCTTTGAACATGATTTTGACCCCCTTCAAAACGTCGGATTAACTCGAAATTTGGCATGCTTATTAAGGACCGATGACGATTCAATATTTTAAACATTTTGACCCGTTATCCTTACTAGGATAATTAGGAAACGCTTTTATAGTAAATCCAAATAAAAAATACGCTTTTATAGAAAATTCGACTAAAAATGAAAAATAAATAATAGTTAAAAAAAACTAAAAAAAATACGCTTTTATAGAAAATTCGACTAAAAATGAAAAATAAATAATAGTTAAAAAAAACTAAAAAAAATACGCTTTTATAGAAAATTCGACTAAAAATGGAAAATAAATAATAGTTAAAAAAACTAAAAAATACACTTATATACAAAATCCAACTAAAAAATAAAAAATAAATTTTAATAAATTTAATTCAAATTTATATAAAATAGTGTAAGAAAAAAGCGTGGGGTGCATGGCATCAATAGTGCTAAATATTTTACGAACATAATATATGACTAGGAGGGTTATTTTGATAATATCCTGAAAAGCACCCCACTCTTTTTTTTACAATAACATTATTTTTTCTTACACTATTTTTAATTCAAATTTATTAAAATTTATTTTCTATTTTTTAGTTGGATTTTCTATAAAAGAGTATTTTTTTAGTTTTTTACACTGTTATTTATTTACTGCGATTGCCACTTCGTTATTTTTGATAGAATATGTTGAATAAAACATTATGAGTAGCAAAACTTAATTAACGTTTTATCTCTTCTTAACATGATTTCACTAATTTACGTTTATGTTGTTGGTTATCAGTTTATTATAAATAAGGGGGTTTGTCAAGTACAGATATCAGTCACTAGATAACCAGTAGCCAAAGTTATCCCAAAGATAAAATCCACTCAGAAATTCACACAGCAAATTTTCCCTCAAGTGTTTCCGAAACATCAAAAGCCTCTATTAATCAGAATTAACGGGGGATCTGTAGCCTGTAGTGGAGGGGGGAGAGGGGGGGGAGGCAAACAAATTGGCCCGAGACTAGAGCCGACAATAATCGATCTACAGATTACTGGCTTTAAAATGTAGTCGTTGGGTTTGAGGCCATAATGGCGGGTTCCGTTTAATGACATTTTTATATCGGCGCGAATGAGAGGGTTGGTCGAGGTGTAATTGAGTGCTTCGGATGATTATGTTATCAAGGGTTGCGGTTATGGTTTTATTATGGTACTGAGTTATAAAAAAAAAATTAAGTATTTTTGTTTTTTAAAGACCCAAATATCTACTTGTCTCGGTGGCGTAGTACTACGTTACGGTTAGAAAGCTGAGGTCTTAGGTTGGTATCCCGGGTCCGGCAAAGTGGTATTGGATTTTCTATTCATTATCATTCCGGAGTCACGAATTTGTATCCAATATGGCGTATAAACTCGCTCCTATCACATCGTGGGAAGGAACATAGACGGTGAAATGTGGGTGTCCTAGTTGCACCTTTGCCTACCCCATCTGGGAAATAGGCATGAGTTTATGTATGTGTGTATATAAGTATCTATCTATAAATTCAAGTCCAAACCTCAAAGTTTTCAGCCCTCGTACGTTGTTAACATTATAGAAACAGTTTGAAACTTAAACAATGCTTTAACCAAAGCTGAAACAATGAGGAAATATGCTCGTGTTTTTTTCTTTTCAGAGAGTGAAAACTATAGGCAGAGGTGCTAGGTCACCCAAATATTTCCTTATATGTTCCGTCCCATGATGTGATAGGGGGCGCGCCTATCGAAATATCGGGCACTTGTTCCTGACTCCGGGCTGATAAATGAACAGAAAAATCCAATATCACTTTGCCCAACTCGGGATTCGAATCCTTGACCTCAGCTTTGTAACCGTACCGTAGTACAACTACGCAACCAAGGTAGGCAGTTACATTTTAATTATAAATAAACAATATCAAAAGTAATTTTGTACGCGCCTTCAGCAAATTTATAATATTGCCGTCATAAGTTATTTTTTACACGATTTTTATTTTTTGTTATATAATATATTTTGTCACATAAATGCCCACTTTTATTTTCTTCTCCTATGATCCCTTATATCTTTTTTTTGTCTGAAATCGCTCATAGCTATAATACCAATCGTTCGCTTACTTGTAAGGCTTCCATTTTTTTATGTACTTTTTAGTGTTCAATAAAGAATTGTGTTGATCTATATAAAAAAAATAAAACACTATTGAATCTTTAAAATGTTATACATTATTTAGATTCAGTCACTTTTTTGCTCTATCACCCGGTTTACAGGGCTGTTTTCGGATGATAGGAACGGGCAAGAAACACTAGTGTTAGTCGTCTCAAAACAAGTTTATAATACAGTTATTATACAGGAGTCGCACCTTATCTATTTTTTTCATTATCTCTTTATTGTACATACATTTATACACCAAAAGAAAAACAAAAACGAATGTAGCTATATTTAAAGCAAGTTAAAAAGTGCTTAGCAAGCTTAGTTGAATTCAAAGCTGTTAATATAATCTATACATCTATACATATAAATAAAATTGAAGTGTCTGTTTGTAAAGTGAAAATAAAAAAAATGTCCAACTACATATCGTTATCTACACGATACCTATAACGAAAATGACCTTAGATTTTTTTTGTCTGTCTGTCTGTTTGTTCCGGCTAATCTCTGAAATGGCTGGACCGATTTTGACGGAACTTTTATTGTCAGGTAGCTGATATAATAAGGAGTAACTTAGGTTACAATTATTTTAGAAAAATCAAGTTTTTGTTAAATTCCACCCGGGCGAAGTCGCGGGTACAGATAGTTTTATAAAAAAAATATATTTATAATTGACTGTTCAGCATGACGATAGCCTCATCAAAGCTGAAAAATATAAAATGTCTCAATATTTAGATTTGGCACAAGAGGTTACTGACATGTGGGATGTCGACTCAACAATTATTGTCCCGATTGTCGTTTCTGCTCATGGGTTGATACCAAAGAGCCTCGACCAACATCTACAGAGGCTCTCAATTGGCTGTTGGGTCAGGAGTCAGATACTAGGCAGTATTGCTTGACACGGCACGTATACTGAGGAGGTTCCTCACTTTGGAGTCCTAGCCACCGGCGGCTTGGTTCTCGAGCCTCGCCATTGTTGGATTTCTTTTTCATTTTTATACGGATTTTGTTTCATATTATATGTATAAACATGTAAAAATAATAGATTAAAAAAAGGAAATAATTATTAATAATAATATTGGAAGTGCGTGGTGGCCTGTTGGTAAACGGACCAGACGCAGCTGCCGACATGTTCACGGTTGTCGCGGGTTCCAATCCCAGGGCACACCTCTGACTTTTCGGAGTCATGTGTGTATTGATAATCAATCACCATGCACTAAAACGGTGAAGGAAAACATCGTGAGGAAACCTGCATACCATAGCGGTTTATAAGAATTTCTATAGTATGTAAGTCCGCCAACCCGCACTAGGCCAGCGTGGTGGACTATATGACCTAACCACTCTCAATGGTACTGTCGATTGTAGAGTAGGCCCGTGCCCTGCAGTGGGACGTATATGGGCTGATACAGAATACAGAATAATATTGGTTAAGTAAAGTGAAGTCACCTAGAACGCGGGATCGGTATACACATTGGTACACAGGGTATATCAAGACTGCTACCGAAAACCAAGCTAAAACGACCACTACCGGCTACGTTTTCGATAGCATGTTTTATACCCTGTATATCTGTATTTACCACCAAAATAATAATACATCTAGTAACACAAAAAAGCTTTTCAGTAGTCGTGTATAAATCAACACGGCGACTGAGAAACGAGCCGGAAGCGAGTCGAAGTGTTGCAACTCCCAAGTTCCGACGTACCGACTCGTATTAAAACATAAAAATTGCTTTGTGTAAAGTTTTGCTACTGTTCTTATACGGTTTACGTTTGAGTAATGTTTTACATGGTTTCTTGTTTTTATTTATTGTTCTTTTTCTCGACAGCCTCCGTGGCGCAGTTGGTTAGACGCCGGCTGTGAAATGAGGGGTCGTGACTTCAATCACCGTGACAAATGTTTGTGAGGTCCACAAGTATTTGTTTCGGGTCTGGGTGTTTGTGAGACCGAAAAGTCTCTCGTCCTGAAACCCACAACACAAGACTTAATTAATCTTAATGTGGGGTGATGACTATGTATGTGACGGTTGGGGGTAATTATTATTATTTTATACAATGAGTCCGTCAAATGAGCAAACAGGCCACCTGATGGTAAGTGATCACTGCCGACCATGTACATCCACAACGCTTGGATCATAGATGTGTTTATGCCCCATCAATTTGGGAGGGAGAAAAAGGATGGAAAGAGGCAAGGGGTATTGGGGAACCGGCATTTTCACTCACCGAACAAAAGCTCGCGATAGCAAAGCGTATCAGGTGACCTGTTTGTTCCTTTGCCGGTACCATGCATAACAAAATGTATCTCAACATTTTATTCCCATTTTTTTATTTCGTTGAATGCCGACCTGCATTTCATCTGGTGGTAAGCGATACGATCGCTCATGGACAGTAGCAAAACCAAACAACACCATGAATTACTAAATAATGCATTCCACTGCTGTCGCCATATTTCCTGATACGTAAGAAATTAATTATTCAAAAGCAAATCGCAATAATTTTCTCTAAACAATATTCTGTATCTGTGTCTGTATCTGTATCCGCCCATATACGTCCCACTGCAGGGCCTACTCTACAATCGAGAGTACGATTGAGACTGGTTAGGCCATAATATAGTCCACCAAGCTGGCCTAGTGCGGGTTGGCGGACTTATATACCATAGAAAATTTTATAAATCGCTATGGTATGCAGGTTTCCTCACGATGTTTTCCTTCACCGTTTTTAGTGCGTGGTGATTGACTATCAATACACACATGACTCCGAAAAGTCAGAGGTGTGCCCTGGGATTTGAACCCGCGACCACCGTGAACATGTAGGCAGCCGCATCCGGTCCGTTTACGAACAGGCCACCACGCACTTCTTACCAAACAATATTCAGTAATGAATAATTTTTCGCGTAATGTTTATTCATAAACGTCTAACAGTACATTATTCCGCGGTCATGTCTTAATGCCTCGAGATCCGTCTGCGCTTATTTGAATTTCTGGACGTTTCCGCGGCATTTTAAATGTTGATTTCACTTTCATAGCTTCGCTGGAAGTCAGGATTAATATTTGATGGAAGATTTAACGTAAATTGAGAAAGATAAATGATTGTATCTGCTATGAGGTGGGTAGACATGCTATTAATGTTATAAATAACTTATTTATTTATTTATTTAGAATCACCAATATAACGTACAGTTGTGAATCATAAATTGAAATCAATAAAAACAAGTAAAATTGTTGCTACATTTATAGACAATCACGACATGACAGTTAATTAAACATAAAATTTAAAAAAGATAAAAACCAAGAAAATAATTCAAAACAAAACGTAAATATAGAGCCTATTCGCCGTAAAACATTGAAATTACAAATTGAAAAAGTGTAAAAAATAAAACCGCAGTAATTATTTAAATATATTAAAATATCCAAATTTTTATACTTGTACAATCAATATTAAATAATAAGTGAATTTTTAATCAAAGTGAAAATAAAATTCTCGCCCTAAGAATAAACAAAAAGAAATAACGATTCATAGCCAGAATACTCGACCAATAGACAGTAGAAATGACTAAATTATATAAATCACAAATCTCTTCTTCATCCATCATCCATCCATCAGCCAAAGAAAGTCCACTGCTGAACATAGGCCTCCCCCAATGATTTCCACAGAGACCTGTTGGAGGCAGCCTGCATCCAGCGACGTCCCGCGACCTTTACCAGGTCGTCGGACCATCTTGTGGGTGGACGTCCTACGCTGCGTTTTCCGCTACGCTGCCTCCATTCGAGCACATTCCGACCCCATCTCTTCTTCAACCTTCACAATATTGAATATTCAAATATGTATGCACTCTAGACAATTAGTCAGAAAATATCTCTGTATTTAAAATCTAAGGTTGAAGCAGCTAACTTGTACAAAACTGCGCCGTATCTGAACTACTCGTAAAAGTCAAAACTCACAATTAAATATCTGAAACAGTTTTATAACTTTCGCTCATAAAAGAGTTCTAATGGGTTATTAAGTTTAATACTTTAGTAGATTGCTTGAAGCGATAAAACCGTTGCAACTGGTAAACTGAGTTAGAAACTTTACTTGTGGTTCAGAAATTCTGACACAGGGTTATCCTAGATATCTAATAACCTTGTAATCTGACCATCTGAGTTAAATGATCCAATAATATTAGTCTGATGTTGTGGATAAATGCCTAAAAGCTCTTACTTTTATGTAACCCGAGATAAGGCATTCCAAATCAATAATAAATTAATGGGGCATAGTCACATATCCCTGATTCATATTGGGATTAAGTTAAGTCTTGTGTCGTGGGTATCAGAAAATACGGGAAACTTTTCGGCCTCACAAACATCCAGACCCGAAAGTAATATTTGTAAACCGCACTAAATTTTGTCTCGGTGCGTGGATCGACCCAGCAGCCTCTCGCTTCACAGTTGGCTTCTTACCGACCACGCCACGGAGGCTGTCAAACATATACCTAATAACCTTGTAGTAAGACCATTCGAGTTGAATGATCCAATAAAATTAGTCTGATGTTGTGGATAAATGCCTAAAAGCTTTTACTTTTATGTAGCCCGAGTTAAGGCATTCCAAATAAATAATAAATGAATACACCCAACAGACACACACATAGTCCTGACCCTACACTTGGATCAAGTTTTGTGTCGTAGATGTCAGAATCTACGATAAACTTTTCGGTCTGACAAACACCTGATCCGTAAGAAATATTTGGGAACCACACTAACACTTTTCTCGGTGCGTGGATCGAACCCGCGGCCTCTCGTTTCACAGCCGGCGTCTAACCAACTGCACCACAGAGGCTGTCCATGTAGATGATTAAACTAACCCGTACTTTCTAGAGATAACTTCTAAAGTAGCCAAATAAGTGGTAGAGCTTTGCGTTGCCTAATTACAGAGCAAATAATAAAGTTCAACTTTGTTGATGCTACTGCCGTCCAGAAAATCTACTTAGATTACAATTTTGCTGTTGCGTTCCGCTTAGTGATTTACGATTGCCAATGACTCAAGGAATCTTGTCTAAAGTTTGGTCTTATCTGGTCGAAGGAAATTCGGTACCACTTAGATACCAACTGCGCTTAAAGGTAGAAAAGTTTTTATAATAACGAAAGCTAATGTTTGTTTTTATTACTAGAACACATTGACCGGTCTTTAATTTTGGATTGTGATGATTAAGCAGGGAACAACTCACAATCAAATTAAGTTATTGTATTAGGTTCAATTTAACTCCAAAATTACTATTTAATGTTATAATTTGACCATAGATCTCGAAAATGCGGAGAAGAACTCCCCAAAACGATGTAGAATGTCAAATATTATTTTTAGCTTGGGTTCAGTAAACTTTCAGATTACCATATTATATCAGCCCATTTACGTCCCACTGTAGGGTACGGGCTTCCTCTACAATTGAGAGTACGATTGAGAGTCGATAGGGAATTTACCATTATAAGGCAGGCTACTATTATTAAAATTCAATCATTATTTCAATTGTTATTTAGAAAGCAAGCAACTGCAAACTTAACTGAAATACACGCAAACACGAAAGAATCTACAAAGAACAGTTTATAAGTAGATAAACAGATACTTCAGACACAAATGTTGAAAAGCAATTTCTGTTTAATGCACAAAAGCAAACATTTGTATGAAACTCTCAATGGCCACAAACCGACAATCGTCAAAGCAATAAAAGGAGTTCCAAACCGCACACGTAGACACATCGCATATATTAAACGAACAATGAATATTTCCCCCGGTTTAAATTAAAAAACGTCCAACGAAAACGAGGTGCACGACCAACTACACGATGCAGTCGGAGAAACTGCCAAATTGACAAATACCCTACATTCGAGTACTGAAAACACGCTACTACCCTCCACCGCGAACGCAAAAACAACATTGCGCGGACTGTATCGCATGAATTCAAAGCTTTGTTGTACATCGAGTGATTTATTCGCACAATAAACGGGCCTCGTTTGTTAAACCGGCGGTGCACAGCGACGCGTGTGTTCTGTACTTGGCTGAGGTGTTTTAATTACAAATTCTATTACGGTTATCTAATTCATTTGTGTTGGAGATGAACGGCTTTTAGTATTTGAACAACCCGCTGCGGGAGTTTAGCTTTAGGCTTAACGAGTTCTAGAATAGTAATAACCTTTACCGAGGACTTTAACTTGGTGACTGGATTATTACTGTGACGATCGTGTGATAAAATATAAATGTGGTGGCGGGTAATTATAAGTAACTTTTGAATAAACCAGTCTGTCGTTAACCAACGCCTTTTATTGACGTTTCACTGGCGACGAGTGCGGGATTTTTCTTTCAAAACCTATTTCCTTGTGCAGTTTTAGTTGCAAAAATGCCATTCGGAAGTCTACAACCGTTTGACGTAAATTCGAAACAGTGGCCAGCGTATATTCGGCGTGTAAAACAATACATTCTGCTGAACGAAATCAGTGACGATCTAAAGGTGCCAATGTTAATAACGGCAGTTGGGGACGAAACATACGCATTAATGTGCGACCTGTGTTCGCCTAAGTATCCCGAAAACCATACATTCGACGAATTAGTAAAGTTATTGACGGAACATTTAGAACCACAGCGGTCCGAGATAGCCGAACGCCACGTGTTCAGGTTGCGCCGACAAAAGGCCGGCGAACCCCTCACTGAGTATTTGCAAGCGCTGAAGCATCTCGCAACCACATGTAATTTTGGCAAATGTAATTCATGTTCATCGCTTGAAGAAAATCTGCGCGACCAGTTTGTCTCAGGTTTGGCAAATGATGCTATGCGATCGAGAATTTTTTCGAAAAAAAAAATTCAATACAAGGAGGCCGTCGAGTTGGCTTTGGCGCTAGAAGCAGCAGAGAAACATGCAGAAATAAGTGGTTCTATGGCGGCGACGACAGACTCATCGGGAACGACGGGCGGTGAGCTGGGGGAAGGCTTGCATTACGCGCTCGGCGGGCGCAGCGGTCCGCGAGCGCGAGCTTGGCCGCCGCGGTCAGGCAGCGCGGGCGCGGATGGTGGCGCGACGGCGGGCAGCAGCACGAGGGCTGCGGGACCGCGCGCCCAGCCCGCGCGATCTTGTTGGCGCTGTGGTAAGGCGCACGACGCGGATAGGTGTCGGTTCAAAAACTACAACTGTGATGTGTGCGGTGTGAAGGGTCATCTTAAGGTGATGTGCAAAAGGAAAAACCAAAGTGCAGTGGGACACAACTACGTAAGTGATGAATCAGGCGATGATATGTTTAGCATAATGTTAACAGCTCAAGGTAACAAACCTTTTACTCTTTCTTTGTTTATTGAAAATAATTATTTCGAATGTGAAGTGGACACCGGTAGTCGAATTTCAGCGATAAGTGATTGTATGTACCGGCAATTTTTTTCATATAAAAAGATTACCGCAGATAATTTATTATTGCGCAGCTACTCGGGTACAAAGATCGAATCACTCGGTTACATTGAGGTTGATGTTCGTTTAGGAAAAATAAAATGTGAATTATTAAAACTGTATGTCATTAAAGGTGGATCACGACCCCTTTTGGGACGGGATTGGATGCACGCGTTGAAAATAACACAAATAAACCTCAATGAGATCGGTGATGATCATTTTGTAGATCAATTGTGTAAAGAATTCCCGGAAGTTTTTTGTAATCAGTTAGGTACATGCAAACGGTCTATTCAACTACAGCTGTTAGATAAGGAACCGGTTTATGTGCGAGCGAGAAGTATGCCACTGGCGCTGCGCACACGTGTTGAGCGTGAACTTGCACGACTCGAGGCAGACGGTACTATTTATCGCGTGGAATACTCCGACTACGGCACCCCCATTGTTCCGGTAATTAAAAAGAACGGTGAAATTCGCATATGCGGAGATTACAAAATAACAATAAATCCGAAATTAAAAAGAGATTACTATCCTTTACCGCGAATTGATGAATTGTTTGCGAAGTTAAGTGGGGGAGAACACTTCACTAAAATAGATTTAAGACATGCATACGAACAATGCTTATTGTCAGATGAGTCACAGCCCTATACGGCTATCACTACGCATGTGGGCACATTTGCGTATCGACGCACACCATATGGTTTGTCGTGTATTCCGGAGAAATTCCAAAAACTAATGGAAGAAACATTGCACGGGGTGCCAGGTTGTGTCGTATTTCTCGACGATATTTGTGTAACCGGGGCCGATACACTTCAGCACAAAAAAAATCTAAGAGCTGTACTTGGACGGCTACGTGATATGGGACTGACGGTCAAATTAAGCAAATGCCGATTTATGCAAGACAGTGTAAAATATCTAGGCTTTATTATTAATAAAGATGGTCTGCGGCCAGACCCCGACAAATTGGAAGCCATTTCCAACGTACCTGTGCCGGGTAATATAACGCAGCTTAAAAGTTTTTTAGGCATGCTTAATTACTATGGTCGGTTTATTCCAAATTTAAGCATGTTATTGCAACCGTTGTATAACCTTTTAAAAAAAGACGTCCGTTGGAAATGGGACTCTAAGTGTGAGCAAGCATTTGTAAATGCGAAACGATACCTTCAGAGCGAGCGGGTACTAGCACACTACGAAGAGGGTCGCGAACTTGTGTTGTCAGTGGACAGCAGTGCTTACGGATTGGGCGCGGTATTGGCCCATCGATATTCAGATGGTAGCGAGCGACCCATTAGTTATATATCACGCACGTTAAGTGCGTCAGAACATAATTACAGCCAGCTTGATAAAGAGGCGTTAGCTATCTTATTCGACATTTTATCCTGCGCACTGACCATCAGCCCCTCACTCACATTTTTGGGATTAAGGGTGGAATTCCTCAAACGGCAGCTAGTCGTTTACAACGGTGGGCGGCACGTTTGGCTGCATACGATTTTAAAATAGAATATATTCGGTCGGTGGACAACGGTCCAGCCGACGCGTTATCGCGACTACCATTGCCTTCGTCTCGGGAGGATCGTCTCGCAGATAACTTAGATTATTTAAATTTAGTAGAGGAGTCTCTGCCTGTTTGTTGTAAGGACATTGCAAAGGAGACGGAACGCGATAAAATGTTATGCAAGATTAAAGGTTATGTTCTCTTAGGCTGGCCATTGGCGCCGAACTGCGACGCGGAGAAACCTTATTTCAGTCGGAAACATGATCTATCGATTAATCAGGGATGTATTATGTACAAGTATAGAATTGTTATACCAGAGGTTTTGCAAAAGAAAATATTAGATGAAGTCCACGAGGGACACTTAGGTATTAATAAAATGAAAAGTCTATCGCGGAATTACGTATACTGGCCGAGTTTAGACAAGGACATTGAAGAATTATGTAAGACGTGTAGTGCGTGCTATAGCGTACGCGACGCACCACCACGGTCACACCTGCATCCCTGGGAGTTCCCATTGCACCCTTGGGTGCGCGTTCATGCCGATTTCGCGGATTGTGGTGGTACTCGATACTTTATTATGGTTGACGCGCACTCCAAGTGGATAGAGGCTATACCTATGAAAAGTACAAACGCGAATGCAACAATGAAAGTCTTGAGAAGTATATTCGGACGTTTTGGGTTACCGTCGCAGCTCGTTACGGACAATGGCCCGCCTTTCTCCTCTCAGGAATTTAAATTATATTGTAAAAATAATTGTATTAAACATACAACTTCGGCTCCTTACAGACCCCAGGGGAACGGTGCAGCGGAAAATGCCGTCAAGACGATTAAAAAGGCAATTAAAAGAGCATTGTACGAACGACAGGATATTAACGCGGCTTTAAATAAATTTCTCTTGCAATATAGAAACTGCGATCATGCGACTACAGGGGTGTCCCCAGCTGTGGCGCTTCAAGGGCGTCGACTACGCACCCGCCTGGACGCACTGAGACCCGATGTGGCGGCCACTGTGCGCGACAGGCAGGAGCAGCAGGTTATGAGATCGTTGGGTTCAGCCAGAAATATCAATGAAGGGGACAGGGTATTAGCTCGCGATTATTCGACGGGAGGAGATAAATGGGCAGTCGCCCAAGTAATTAAAAAAACTGGGCCGGTATCATACAAAGTCGAGGCAGGTAAAGGGGTGGAATGGCGTAGACACGCGGATCAAATTATTCCTATAAATAATAAAAACAAATATTCCTTATCTCGAATGAGCGTAGCGTTAGCCGAAGATTCGGGTTCAAATCTAGGAACACAAGAGGGTAATAAAGGAGCCGAGGATGTAACGTTTAAGGAGGCCTCTGGCGGGGACAACATTTCGGGCGAGACGACGGCATCAAAACGCATCCAACCAGGGTCACCGCGACCGAGTCGGTCAGAAATACCTACACCCCCGCCAGGGGCGTCCGCGCGAGCACTGCGTGCATTCCATCGCGCCAAACGAACGTACCAACACGATACTGAGTAAAAACAACAAAGTGTAATAAATGTTAAGATATTATAATTCTAAGATGTTTGTAAGCTTAAGGGGGAGATATGTGACGATCGTGTGATAAAATATAAATGTGGTGGCGGGTAATTATAAGTAACTTTTGAATAAACCAGTCTGTCGTTAACCAACGCCTTTTATTGACGTTTCAATTACCAAGTGGCCAGATCACCCAACTAGACATAACTTTAGTAATTTATTCATTTAAGGATCTACCTATAATGGAATGCCAAGCAATGCTATGTAATTCACAGTGTTGATTTTGCGACAGTCCATGAGGGGTCATATCGCTTACCATCAGGCGAATGGTATGCTCGTCTTGCTATTCGATACAATAAAAAAACTTTATTCTCAGGAATAATTCAGATCTTAAAGACGACATTCACCACTTGTTTAGATCCTCTCGAGTTGCGTTTTTTAGATAGTTTTTATAAAAGATAATACCAGCATGATTTGTCCTGCCCATACAGAAGTTTAAAGTCACTGCAATGAGCCCTATAATTTACCAATAATTTCAATGCTATGCAATATATGGCGATAGGCTCACCCCTTATCACAGTGTGGGACGGAACATACGAGGCGAAATGTGGGTGTCCTGGTAACACGTCTGCCTACCCCTTCTGGGAAATAGGCGTGAGTTTATGTATGTATATTCAATATTATCACTACGCATTTACGCCCATCTCTATATCCTATCATTAACAAGAGGTTACAATATCTACCATTATTATTTCGTTACAATTTTAAGCTGTAATAAAAAGTTAGATATATATATATGCACCATATCTATATGTCTATATTTATGGTAACTGAAACATGAGCATCTAAATATATAATTAAATCTCTGATTAAAGATAGATAGATTATAGAAACCGGCCAGTAATCAAGTACAGACTCTGAAATAAGAAGCTTAGAAATATAATTATTCTAATCAAGACAGCCATTTAATTGAGAACAATTTTGACTTCAATAACTTGATTTTGTTTCTCCCGCCTACACCAATGTTAATATGATCCTCAGTCAATTATTTCAAGAATAAGTACGGTGGTAAAAGTCTAGCTGAAGAGTAATGGTTTCTTGAGAATGGAAACTATCTTTACTAATATTATAAAGGTCAAAGTTTGTGAGTATGGATGGATGTGTGGATGTCTGGATGTTTCTTACTTTTTCACTCAAAAACGACTGAACCAATTTTGATGAAATTTGGTATAGTGACAGCTGACACCCTAGATTAAAACATAGACTTTTTATCCCGAAAAAAGTTGTAGGTACTACGGCATGATTACAAAGCTGAGGTCTCAGGTTCGTATTCCGGGTTGAGCAAAATTATATAGTCTTTTTTATGACTTACCAGCCTCGAGTAAGGAATATGTGCCTGATGTCGCGAAAGGCTCGCCTCCTATCGTAAGACGGAACACATAAACCGAAACCTGGATGTATTGGCAGCACCTTTGCCCATCCTTTCTAGGAGAAAGGCGTTAGTTTATGTAATATCGAGTATGTATAGTATGTATTACGTATTAAAGACTCGATTACCCACATAAAACCACCGGGGAATAGTCATTGCAACGTAAAAAGTCATATGCCGACGATACGAGAGGCCCACAAAAAGCTTTCACGTACCAAGCGGGGTTTATTATAAAAGATAACCTACATATGCTCCATTCAACCAGAACGGAATAGAATTTTTTAACACGTTTCACTAGGTATTAAATGTCGGACAGCGCTATATTAATTTAAAGGGAAAAATGCGAGTGGCTCTTTACGTATTCCGTTTGAAAAGTTGTGCGGTGAATACTCGTATATTTGGTGAATAAATCGATTTTATTATATTCATTGGATTTCCGGAAACCAGAATCACCGTGTACGTGGAAAACCTATTATTGTGATTTTGCGTGTCGAGTTTCGAGTGTCTATTCGATTTCGAGGAAGCTGGTATTAATTTCAGCTTTCCTGGCGCTGTCGGTTAGACGCTGCTTGTAAACCGAGAGGCCGCAGTTTTGATCTCCAACCGAAAGCAATGTTTACGGCCCACAAATATTTCTTTCGGGTCTGGGTGTTTGTGAAACCGAAAAGTCCCTCGTAGTTCCTGATGCCCACGATACAAGATTTGATCTCAGTGTAGGGTCAGGACTATCAGTATGACTATTGGGTGTTACATATTTATTATTATTTACATGTCGACCAGCGAGAGGTAATCATTTCCCACCTGTGGTATAATTACTTTTCCGACATCATTCTGCGTACATTTTGTCAAATCAACAAATAATGACACAATGTATGTTCCATCAAGAAAGAAGTATCTACTATTACCGAGAGATATAAAAGCAACTATTCGTTTCTACTATTCACCGTATGGACTTGAGAACCAATATTTCTAAGCGAAGCCGCGAGAAAAACCTTGTGGTAACAAACTAAAACTCCATAGAAATCTCTTCCTCGACAATTACACAAGCAAGTAAAGAATAAAAACGACTCCGAGCTGCTCTTTGACTAACCTAAACCCCGTGTTTGCCTAACCAAAACCGGCGATGCTCAGTCTCAAAAGTTAAACTGTCTTTCAGCGTTGAAAAGCCTACAGGCAAACTGTGTCACGGACACGGCATTAAAAAAATAAGTGAAAGCTCTCGCTCGGTTGAGAACGCTCTCGACCTTTTTGCCAAAGAACTGGCTGTAAGGCTTTAGGTCAGAGGGGATTCAACTGAAAAACTCTATCGATTGAAGTTTAATGGGTTTTAAGGGATTTTCACGGGTTTTGGGTAGATTATTTGGTGTAAATTGTGTGCTATTGGATGTGTTTAAATTATTTCGTGATTATATTTCCTTTTTTGTGATGTTTTGTTTACAGTTTCCCTACGATCGTTTGTCGCTGAAAGCGCTGTTGTCAAAATAAAGAATATTTTTGTCTCTACACATTTTATTAAGTTAGACATTTTAATTTTATTAGATTATGAGTTTAAATGCTTGTTATTTACATTATAAAAACAAACAGGGTTTGTCTAAACTACTACCGAAAATTAAGCTGGTTGTTAATTTAGGGACATTTTAAAATCGATCCAGCAGTTTCTGAGTATATTCAATACAAACAAATATATATTTTTTGTTTTTATTGACTAGACTCATTTCATTTTCCTTTCATAATATGGGCTTGATTATGTCGGTGCTTGTTCAAAATGCCATAAACAGGGCATTTATTCAACATTCTCTCACTTTAAAAAGACACTAATAAAACCCCGGGCATTTAATCAATATTCATTCACTTAAAAAAATTACAAGCATTAAACCCCTTAGCAAGTTCTAACACACTAAAAAAACGTTTAACGAAACTGAATCCAAGTGAAATAATAGATAGTCCCGCGCCGTCCATTAGGCAGGAATTAGGTGTCGGGATAAAATAAGACAAAACGGGGAATTGTTGTTTAATTAGTTGAGTTGAAGTAGCTGGCGCCTAAACGGTCCTCTGGGGTATCAAAGCGATGTTTGTGCTTGAAAATAACTCTTTTAACAGGTATTTTTACAAGTTTTTATAAAGATTCTTGGTTTTTATTATTTGTTTTATAAGTCTAAATACCTTAAAGTTTTCGAAATAAAACCATTCTTATAGATTTAATTACGGATTTAGTTTAATTTTTACATTTTGTGGCCACCACAGATAATACACTATGGATGGCCACTAAGGATGTAAAGTAATCGAGACGTCGGTAAAGCAAAATAAATTAAAATGAAATCAAATCTATAAGAACATATATAGTCCATAAGAACTAGTTTTATTTCAGTATGTAGTATGCATGTAAATCTAAGAAGCGATTCGAGTATTTTAAATCAAGGAATTTTGAGAGATTATTGCGCCTTTGTGTGTTTTGTCTAATAATATCACATTTTTGCGCAAAAAAAAAAAGTTTTTAACAAGCGGGAATAATCAATTGTATTGGTGTGACATGAATGACAAAAACTCATGAGACAAATGACAAGTATCTAGGACCCACTATAATATACATATTATTAAAGTCACTGCACAGTCATACAAAAAATATTAAATTTTAAATGGAAATAACACATAATTGATTATGTGTATTATAGGCGAGGAACAGTGATAAATATGTTTAAATAAAATTGAAATTCAAAATGTTTTATTGTGGTATATAGAATAGAAAGAATAAATTACTTATATTTTTTTTCTTTATTGTACACAATAAACACGACAATATAATTTAGAAATAATAAAACAAGTAACTACAAATTGCGGTCTTATCCTTATAATTATGTATTTTCCTTCACTCTTTAGTAATGAAAAAAAATACCGGCAGCCCAAAGAGTCCTCTGAGGATTTAAAGATAGCGCGATGTTTAAAAAACTCTTTATTCAGACGTTGATGTGTTTTTAAGAGCTATTTTTAAGCGTTCCTGAAGATTCTCACTCATTTTTGCGTGGGATAAGCGTGGGTTCTTTGTGTATTTGTTTTTATAATAACTACACTTAGGATTCTATATTAGCGCTTCTGAGTGATAATAATGGCACTTGTAAAAATCTTCAAAAATGTTCAAAAACAAACTGGCTCTTTAATTGAAACCTCCATAAAATTTATATACGGCCTAACCGCTCTCAATCGTACTTTCAATATTAGAGGAGGCCCGTGCCCTGCTTTGGAACGTATTGGGGCTGACACAGACATGGAATCCGTATATTAACTTAAAACGGATCCCTATCACATAGAAGAAAAAGTATAAATTCATTGTACTCTGTATCAGCCCATACTGCAGGGCATGGGCCTCCTCGACAATCGAGAGTACGATTGCGAGGGGATAGGCTATATAGTCCATCATGCTAGCCTAGTGCGGGTTGGCGGACTTTACATACGATAGAAATTCTTATAAATGGCTACGGTATGCAGGTTTCCTCACGATCTTTTTCTTCACCGTTTTAGTGCGTGGTGATTGACTATCAATACACACATGGCATGTCATTATACTCATGTAGTCAATTTCATGGAACTATGGACACTTAAAAGCCATGTGAAAAATTAAAAGAAACATTCATTAAAAGGTTTACAAGGTTTACTTTTTTCTCCCTAAATCACATTAGCAAACGGGACCCAATCTTAACGTAGCAAACAGACCCCCATAAAACAGAGATCGTCAACTAATTAGGATTGTCTCGGGCCCCGCGAGTCCCCCCGAATACGGCGCTTTAGCAATTCAATTTGTTTTATTGATCTTGTAAAAATGTTGTTTTATTGTCCTGTTAAGTTTCATCGCTCTGGATATTGAAAATGGAATATTCTGGAAGATGTATAACTGAAGGGATGGCTAGAGGTGTCATTGTTAGCATTATCGGTTATCCAGCTGTTGGAAGAAACGCAGACATGAATCCTTTGCGGTAGAATAATTTATTTTTCTACTTTTGTACAGCTTCGCAGAAAAGTGTCTGTTTTTAATGAGGGCGCTAGGAGCGTATTAATTGATATGGCAACCCGATATACTACGACGGAAAAAGTATAGATACTTGTTATTTTTATTGACGAGGCCTATGTCCAGCAGTGGACGCGAATAGGCTGATGATGATTAATAAATAGGATGTTTGTTTATTTTATATCACAAAACAAACAATAATCGCACGAAAATGTATAGATATACGTAGATATTCTACGTATAAAAATATTCAACAAAGACATTGACATTTTTAATAGTGTTGTCATATTTGTTTTTCTTATTGCCAATTGTCACCGCATCGTACTCTTTTTGCCAAGTTATACACGTCTGTCATTACTAAAATGTCTGAATAAAACTATTGTTTCGTTTTTCACAAGTCCTGATACTTGTTTAATTTAACAGAAGCTTATTTTCGTATCATTATGTCAAAGAAGGCGAGCCTACCACCATGTCAAGTACAAATTCCCATTCAAAGCAATTCACATCAGACATTTCTCATCGAAAAACTTACAGTGTGGAGTTCCCTACCTGGGATTCAAATCCAGATACTTTGTAATGACAGTCTATATTTATTACCACCAAATGTCGAAATGTCAAAGCATTTTATGGTCGAACCTCGAACCCGCGACTTATGCCTGAATTGTCTCACTTTTAACCACGCTTACATATCTAAAGAAAATATAGGTTACAGCCGCTGCTAATAAACAATCTCAATCCAAAATTTGCCGTTTGAGATTGACAGCTCAATTTTTTTTCTGATACTATATTGCCAATAATCAATCTCATTAGTGAAAATACTATGGCAACATGGTAAGAAACCAATCGAAAAGTAGAAAACAATCCAGATCGACTTCAATCTAATTTTTTCGATTCAATATTAGCATCGGCCGTTAGTCACCAACAAACGGTCCCTCAATTTGTCATCATATCTTCAATAAATCTTACCCCACAATGTTCAGCGAAATGCGAATGTTCCGTCAGCGAAACACATCTAGACGTATTGCAAAGCTCGACAGAAATCAACATTGGACATAAATAAATCTGTCCAATGAATTATCCCCAGGGATAAATAACAAAAAAGGCATCCTGAGAGGATTACAGCTAAATCTTTAAAAGATTTCTTGTCTTGCTAATTCGGTTGAGTAATGGGAGTTCCACTGCGGGATGAACGATGGAAGAGGACACTTATTTGAAGGTTACTTAGCTTGGTTTTTGAAAATATTTCTTGTAATATAAGCTACTATGTAAAAACTGGTAGATCTGTCATAATCTACCTACCTAAGTAGGTAGGTAGTATAGGTACCTACGTAATCTATTTTTATCCCGATAAACAGCACTGTAAATGCACTGTTGTGTGCCGGTTTGCAATGTAAGCAATCATGGTAACATATCCTACAACGTAACATTGTAGGTAGAGTAACTACTGGATATATTGAGACTTAACATGTCTTAGGATGGCGAGCGTAGTGGAACGCCAAGCATTGCATTGTAATTTATGGTATTGTTTGGTATTCCTACTGTTTATGAGCGGTCGTATCGCTTACCATCAGGCGAGAAAAACATACAATTCGCCAGATGGTAAGCACTCATAGATAGTAGCAAAACCTACAAACCTACCAACACCATGAATTACAAAAACAATGCATGGCATTTCAATTTTTTCAATTTCAATGCGCTCGCCCTACTGAGACATAGGATGTTAAGTCTCAATATGTCCAGTAGTTATGTTGTCTACAGTATCCTTCAAATCCAATCACAATAATGCATTTACACTGTTGCTATTACTTGCTGTTTGGCGGGAGAAGTAGACATTGCAACCCCTAAATGAATAATTAATTTCTCGATCAAGTTTATATCAAGTTAACTCTGTTTTAGTTGATAATATTTGAGTGCTTAATACTGGGTTATATTGACATACTATTAGGCATTATCATTTATTTGACCCACATGGGTCTATTCATACCATGTAACAATGTATAAACATAGAGTTCAGATTAAATTTTTGGTATAAAATCTAGAGTTTAGTTTCCAAGATTTTTGATCACCGGTACAGGTGCCAGTCTTTTTACCGCCCAGGTAAGCTTCCGAACCGAACCGAAGTTCATATTAGCGGAATAAGATCAAATGTTATACTGTCACAAGGGTTGATGTAAAAAATGTTAGTTAAATTACCCACTAGGCCAGAGTAGTGCACTAGGCCATCGTGGCCTATATGGCCTAACCACTCTCAATCGTACTCTCAATTGTAGAGGAGGCCCGTGCTCAGCAGTGGGAAGTATATTGGCTGATACAGATAATTTATCCATTTAACAATCCAAGTAGTTCAAAGAAATAAACGAGGCCCGAATCTCTGAAAATAAATGTAGAACGTACCTTTTACAAGTGGAATATATTGCGTCGATAAAAATTGAAACAAATACATTGCAAACAAATAGAAAACAAACAATGTAAATGTTCGTATGACACAAATTGCACGGTGCAGGTGGAGACGTGGGTACAAAGAATATCTGTGATACAGTGTTGCCAGCTTCAATAAATGTGCCCTAAATATTTCCTTTGTAACAATATTTTATTGGACATCCAGATTTTTATTGAAATTTGCTATTGAAATTGTTTTATTTCCATTGCTCTTATTATTTTGTTTTACGTATCTTTAAGTCAAATTGTATTGTTTGAGTTCTTAATCGTAATAGACTACCATATATGATTATCATTATTTAAAAAAAACTGTAATAACACGAAACGATTTTTTCTTTATTATTAAATGTTAACCAATTACGAGTTATTATATGGTTTATAATAACAAATTTTTATGAGCTTGTTACCTCTTCACTCTCAAACCGCTGCACTGGACCAATACTTTTTATCCCAAGAAAAATAATGTTCCCGTGGGATGTGCACGAATATATGCAATACTCTTTCAAACACAAAAGAACGGGATGGGCAGTTTAAAGTACGGTAGTAATGATGAGTTTACATCTGTATGTTAATTAATTATCACGCCAAATAGTTCCTGTGTTTCTAAAGAAGACTCAAATAGTATCTGCACCCGGGCGAAGCCGGGCCAGACGCTTGTTTTAAATATATACCGCGGGCGGGCAGCGGGCCTTTTTGATTGTAAAGATTTTAATTTTCAAGATTCCGTTATCATGATACCACCATCTGATTCCATTCAATACTCTGTATGTACGGCATTTGCCTTTAAAATGCAGATACTATGCCGTGCTAGATTGAAAAAATTATACAATAACTAAAAGAAGAACATATGTAACTTAAATAATTTACCCTAAATTCGAGGAATTCTAACCTGGCAACACCAGACATACCGCAAATACCTCTGCGAATAGAGACATACCCTAGCTTAGACCAAGGCGTGCATCTAGCAAATTAAATTCCTAGTTCTGATATTCAAATATGCCAGTGGGTCGTAGGTATTCTGTTTTTATCTAGATATCTATACAAACAAATCAATGTTTTAAATAGCGCTTTTAAATTATATTACAATAGGTAATGTCGCCTAATTTTGAATGGATTTTAATTGACTTGAAATATTCTTTTTTAATCGTGAGGACTTTTTGTATTTTTCTAATTGTTTTTTATGATATGGTACCATATTGTCAATTGTGCCATAAAACTTCCCATCCAGTGCAATAGGGCTACTTTCCCATACAAGGATTAAAAATATGAAATTCCTAACAGTAAATAACTATATTCCTATTTGTAGCTAACATTCAAATATATCAGTTGTATACAGGCTTGTATCTTTGATCTGGATATCTATTACAAACCAATCTGTGCTGTATGATTGGGCCTGGTATTGTTAGCGTTCCTGATTTATATTACATTGAAAACCATCTCGCTAAATTTTAAAAATAGATTCAATGTTATTAACTGTTGGAGGAGTTTACAAAGTCTTCTGTATTGAATATTATTAAGTACCATTACTTGGAAATTGAACAGTGAATTTACACTCCTATTTGGCGGGAGAAATAGACATTGCAGTGGTATCTACCCATGCGATCTCTCACATATAAGAGACCTACCACCAGTATTTTTGTGATTTAGCACTGATCCAGATTCTATTCAAATCCTGATAATGTTCTTTAGTATCTAGCACTGACCTGGTTTGATGCAAGACATGCCGCAGGCGCCGTCACACAGACACTTCTTCTTCTTACTCTTGCAGTCTTCATCCGAAGAGCATTTGCGAAGACACTTCTGACCCTGGAAATTATCTTCAGTTAATATTTTGTATCAGCTCATATACGTCCCATTGCAGGGAACGGGCATCCTCTACAATCGGGAATACAATTGAGAGCTGTTAGGCCATATACTCCACCACGCTGACATAGTGCGGGTTGGCGGAACTTACATACCATAGAAATCGTTATGGTATGCAGGTTTCCTCACGATGTTTCCCGTCACCATTATAGTGCGTCGTGATTGACTGTCAATACACACATGACTCCGAAAAGTCAGAAAGAAGTCAGAAGTTAATATAAATAAATAAATAATTATAAATACAATCAACAGTCACTTACATAGTTCTGACTCCACCCTAAGATCGATTTTTATTTCGTGGGTATAAATAAATGAATAAATAACACCTAACACTCACATACATAGTCCTGACCTTACAAAAAGATCCAGTCTACGAGGGACTTTTCGGTCTTACAAACATCCAGACCCAAAACAAATACCTGTGGGTCACACAAATATTGCTGGTGCAGGGATCGAACCCGCAGCCTCTCCTCTCACAGCCGTCGTCTAACCAACTGCCCCACAGAGACTGCCAAATTGGGTTAATGAACAAGAAAGTAAACTTTAACCCTTCATATCTTTAAGCCAAAATACTTCTGCGTTTTCAATACCCTTTGAATAGATAACCTTTTTAAGAAAAGTTAATTGCTAATATTTTGATGTTTGTTAAAAATACAATTTTGATTAAATTTCCTTTTTAAAACGTAGATTATTAAATCTTAGCGATTCGTCTCACTGTTATAGTTTTACTTAGATAAGACGTAAACTGTTATGTCCTGGATTTGATTCCCAGTCTGGTACTCATCTTAGAGTAAAATTGTCGATTTGAACAATCTGAAATACGCTGGTCGGTGATGAGCATGGTGATATCCTCTCGACCTCGACGATACTTTGAAATAAAACTATCATTTACTGATTTTATCGCTTTGGTTTAACTTTTATATTTTTTAACTTCCCTACGTTTCGATTACTTTGCAGCTTTCGTGGTCAAATTAAATAAAATTCGGGATAAAATTCTCAAAAAAAAAATTAGTTTTATTTCAATGTGTAACATTCGCGTAAATCTTAGAAACCATTACTCGACGATACTGTTAGTGTTATGCCCAGATGTATGTACAAGGGTGGCATATTCCATCTATGGGGCGTAACCGTTTACTTTCAATTAAATACAGTACATTCAAGTTACAGCTTTGAGAGTTGGCATGTTAGAAAAGCATATCATAAGCATGGAAGTAGACGGTTACGCCCCATAGACGGAATATACCACCCTGACCTTACTCCTAAATAATCATAAACCTGAAACCTCACCAACAGCGTGGCCTGCTCCTCATCCCTGGGGCACTGGGCGGAGGGCGAGTTCCGGGGGTTTTTGTACACCCTGCCGTCGTCATCAGCCTCGGGCCGGCTCTGCTGCGTGGTGTCGTCTTCGTCTTCATCATCATCAGCTGATGTCGGGCTCGGCATCGCCAGTGCTAAAACAATACAGCTAGGTGAGCGAACATTCGAGGGAATGAAAGCATGGTTAAGATTTGCACCCGATATTCAGATACGCATTCTTTATTTCCTCATAATATGAGTTAGTTTTAGTTGGTACACCTGAAACAAATACCTGTGGTACACACAAACATTTGTCTCGGTGCGGGGATCAAACCCACAGCCTCCCGTTTCACAGTCTATATCGAACCAACTGCCCCATGGAGGCTGTCAATTCACATAGCTCTACCCTGACAGTAGATACCAGTCTTGTTTGTATCAGAAACGCCCAGACCCAATGCAATAATATGACGACATTGCGATATTTTATCACATCATTAAGGTAATATAAGTAAAAGTATTTGACTCGACCAACCCAATCTTGAACATCTCCACCTACCCCTTATACAAAATAAATAAACAATTTCCGCCATAATTTCTCCGATGTTTACATCAAACAATACGGTTCCTTCCAAGCTAAATAAACAAATGTAATTAACGGAAGGAAGAGAACAAAAACAGGACAAAGTGGCGAATAATTACATAAGACGGGAGAGGTTAGGGCCTCCATTATTGCAGATAAAAGCCTTACTAATGACGCCTCGAGAGTCCGTGTGTGAGAAAACCCAAATACGGAGACGAGGCTATTTTATTTATTTATTTATTTAAATGCTTTATATACAAAGTATAAAGGCGGACTTAATGCCTGAGGCATTCTCTCCCAGTCAACCAGTCAGTCAGTTATTTTGTTTTTTTTTATATTCTCTCTATCTCTCTCTTCAGCCATGGGAAGTCCACTGCAGAAAATAGGCCTACCCAAGGATCTCCACATCGACCTTTTGAAAGCAACGACTTCGGATTTCGAGTTGGGGCATATTTTTCCTAGCATCATCATCCTTAGAAATAAGAAGTGAACTGCTGAATAAAGCCCTCCGCTAAGGTTCCCCATAGCGACCTTATGGAAGTAGCTAGCATCCAGCGACTTCTTGCAACCTTCATTGGGTCGTCTAACATGAAATAACATTAACTGGTGGTATGTCTCTCATATATGAGAGGCCGCCTCTAGGTAGTACCACCGCAATATCTATTTCGCCCGCCAAATAGCAGTATGAATGCACTGTTGTGTTTCGGTTAGAGAGACATTGAAAAGAAGGGCTTTACGTATCCTATTTATCAAGTGATTCCAAATTATAAATTGGTGTATATATTTTAAATTCATGCATGAATAAACGATTTAATGAATAAGTAAATAAGTAACATATAAAAAGACCGTTTATCCCAGAGAATCGACGATTTCTTCAGCAATAAAATAATATTAATTAAAAATTAAAAGACCGACTTCAAAGTGCACAACAAAGTAATAAATAATTTCATTGTGCTAGTACACATTGATTAATTTTATTATTGACTTGACTAGCCAACAAATCTTAAATACGTAATATTTTGAAGGCGGGTCGCCAAGTGCCAAACAAGAACCAATTTAAGTAAATGTATTACAATTCATTATTATCTATTTATAGATCCTGTATTTTTGGGCGCTCAGTAAAGTCCATGTGTAAATCTGAAACAAATTAATTTAACATATTGATCCTACTTGTAAATATGTTGAAATTTTAATAGAATTACTTACTATGTGTCATATGTGTGGACTAATTATAATGAATTGGATACGAAAACAGATACAGTGGTCAAGGGTTTTATTTCAGGGTACACCTTTGACTTATTGGAGTCACTTGTATATTTATATTCAATTACTAAACATTTTAATAGTGATAGAAATCATAGTGAGGAAAGTACGAGTATAAGAAAGGAAAGGGTCCGATGCTCAACAGTGTTGATTAAAGGTTGATATATTAAGGACTTGCAAAGTAATATTAAATTTTTCTATTAGTTATCAGGACGGAGTCTGGAATTTGTGCCAGATATGGCGATAGACTAGCCCCCGCTCACACTAAGGGACATAACACACAAGGCGTAACGAAGGTATCCTGATTAATACTAGGAGAATCCTTGCCTACCCCTTTTGTGAAAAAGGCGTGATTTAATATACATTAAGACGAATTAATATTGCGTGTAAGACTTGCATATTTTTCGCCAGGATGTTTTCTATCCATCCATTCATCAACCCAAAGGAAGTCCACTACTGAACATAGGCCTCCCCCAATGATTTCCACAGTGACCTGTTGCCATCTGTGACCAGTATGTTTTACACAAATTAAATTTAAGTGTAAGTCATCGTGTTCGTCATTTGGCGACCCGCCTTCAAAATATTACGTATTTAAGATTTGTTGGCTAGTCAAGTCAATAATAAAATTAATCAATGTGTACTAGCACAATGAAATTATTTATTACTTTGCTGTGCACTTTGAAGTCGGTCTTTTAATTTTTAATTAATATTATTTTATTTATTACTTTTTAGTTTTCATGTAGCCACCCTGTTTTCGTTTTTGTGATAAAAACATCATTAAAATCAGCTCAACCCGCCAGAGATATTAAGTACACCTATGCGTGGTAAGCATTCACCCCACCCCCCTCTCTACGCCTTCTTCACTTCCTTTTTTTAATAAATCATATACACTGAACCTAATAGCAGAAAAATCATTGCGTTGCTGCAAAATTTTGAGGAGTTCTGCTCTCCAGATATGTACTTATTCATCAGATCTTCACCATATTTTATATCACCAATATTACACATCATTCGTTCCGAAGAAAAGCTATTTTAAATCAGTTATGTAATGTTAGACATGTGAAGTATGTATATTTGTATATTATGTGTTTTTTTTTATTGCTATGAATGGCAAGACGAGCATGCCGTTCGCCTGATGGTAAGCGATACGACCGCTCAAGAACAGTAGCAAAACCAAACAACACCTTGAATTACAAAGCAATGCTTGGCATTCCACTGCGCTTGCCATCCTGAGACATAGGATCTTAAGTCTCAATATGTCCAGTAGTTACTCTGGTTACAATGCCCTTCAACCCGAAACACAACACGTACGTTTACACTGCTGTTTGACGGGAGAAATAGACACTGCGGTGGTATCCACCCAGATGGCCTCTCACATATGAGTGCTACCACCAGTAATGTATATTTATATATTCTCCCCCTACCATGCCCTTGTCTACTTTCCCCTTTCCATCCCCCCCTTTGTAGTAATACACTCATACTGAACCTAATGTAAAAAGAATTATTGCTATACTGGTCAATTTTGAGGAGTTCTGCTCTTCAGGTCCGAAGATATTCATCAGGTCTTCACAATATATTTTTTAGTCCAACTTTACATATAATACTCTTTGACAAAAAAGCTATTTTTTGAATCGATTAAGCACTGCCGGAGATATTGAGTATTTACAATTTTACCTATTTCCTACCCCCACCCCCACCATTTTTCCATTTTCATCCACTCTTTGTAGTAATATACTTATATTTAATGAAACGCAAAAAGAATTAATGCTGGACTGTTCAATTTTAAGGAGTTCTGGTCAGCAGATCCGAAGGTATTCATCAGGTCTTCACCAATTTTTTATGGGACCAACCCTGTATATCATGCTTTCTGACAAAAAAGAAATTTTCAAAATCGGTTCCCAATTGCCGGCGAAATCGCGTAACAAACATACAAAAAAAAAAAAATTCAGTCGAATTGATTACCTCCTCTTTTGAAGTCGGCCAAAAACTGTTTGTAGATGCACCTCTTGTACTGTCAAATATTTGTATGACCTACATACAAACACTTACACCACGCCTAGGCTTTTCGTATGTAAAACTTAACTTTTGTTTTTATTTTTTGTTAACCTATAGACAATACAAAAGACGGCACAGGCCTCCTCTACAATTAAGAGTACGATTGAGAGGGGTTAGGCCATATAGGTAACCACACTGGCCTAAAGCGGGATACCGGATTTTACATACCATAGAAATTCTTACAAATCGTTATGGTATGCAGGTATCCTCACGATATTTTTCCTTCACCGTTTGTTACCTTATGGAACCTTATAAAATGCACATGTTAGAATGGTTAATAATAAATTATTTGAAGCATATCTATAATTTCAAAGATAATTCAGCAGCCTACAATTCACTAAATAGACGAACAAATCACCCCAAAATTCAATTACGCGCCATACATCTCACGAATTCCGCTACCATTCCCCCAAAACTAATTCCGAAGATTAGTTGCAACATTGACAAACTATTGGGCGGTGTATTCCCTCGGGATGTTGCTCATCCAAGTTCAAATGAAGCGGGTAAATAAATGATTAACAGGCCTGTGAAACGGTAGACCTGTGGGACGGGCTGAGGCAATCATGTCAGCGATTAATATTAAAAGCCTCCTGAGGGAGGCTGGATGCCGGGATTGTTGCTTGTCAGTTTTTTGTATTAGGTTTGTTTTGGTGTGAATTATTGTGAGTTCAGGTGTTTCGCAATATTGAAATGGATTCACTGCAATGTTTTCGAAGAATCGCATTCGTATCACAAAACAATAAAATCCGTAGCAAATAAATAAGTACAATACTGTATCTGTATCAGTTCATATACGTCCCACTGCAGGGCATGGGCCTACTCTACAATCGAGAGTACGATTGAGAGTGGTTAGGCCATATAGTCCACCACGCTGGCCTAGTGCGGGTTGGCGGACAAGTAAAAGTACAATACACGGTAGGTATATTAAGAATGCTACCAAATGGTAATTTAAATTACTACAGAACACAATGCAAATAAAAATTTCGCAAAGTAACGCGACAAATTTTCGTGATGTTTTAAATATCATCATGTTTGGGTGGTAAATCCATAGTTTTTGCTAAAATAATTGAATCCCTTGCGTTCCATAGCGTCTTTAAAAATAAAAGGCTGAACTGTGTTATTTAAGGAAAAACTATGCGTTTACCACCCAAATAAACAAAGCGGAGCGTTTTTTTGCAAAAGCTTTTTAGTTGCAATGTGTCGGAAGTCACTAAAACTACCACCCAGCTTAGTTTTCGGACTTAATATACCCAGTATACATAATCATGTGTGTTTGTCTCCCGCAAACATTCACCTAGTTACGAAATCAAATGAAAGCTGACTATGAATTCAATATCTTATACACTTAAAGATGGTTACTTAGACCTAACTCAAGTGCTCTAACCTAACCTCGTTAATGTTACTCTATTATGCTTTGAGTGATTGTGGACCTTCCTGTATGGAATAGACTTGCCTGCCGGTCGCAGGTTCAAAACCCAGTATACACCTTTGACTTTTCGGAGCCATGTGTTTGGATAGGTAGCTATCACGTGCGTTAACGGTAAAATAATAAAATGAGAACAGGCTTCAAAAGAACAACGCAAGAGTTTATGACTGTTGTACTTTGGTAAAAATTGCCTTCCGAACCGAGTGGTAAAGAATGCCAAGTGTAATATAAAATATATTTTATTAATTAATTTATTTTATTTTTTGTACAACACCGAATCTTAACAAATAAAACAATATAAATTATATGTTATTCAATTAAAAAAAACAATGATAAAAAAATTAAACAAACAAACATTTAATAGGATGACTTGGAAATAATGTTTGTCCACATTTCTCCGCAATAACACAGAGGATAAAGCTATGAACTAGATCCTTAGTTCACAAAGTGGTCCACATTAAACCCCAGGGGTCCACGGGAGCCTCGACGAGGGTCAAGGCTGGTGTGACAATAAAATCTTCTGTATCAGCCCATATACGTCCCACTGCAGGGCACGGGCCTACTCTACAATCGAGGGTACGATTGAGAGTGGTTAGGCCATATTGTCCACCAAGCTGGCCTAGTGCGGGATGGCAACAAAATACAAGTTCACAATTCATATGCGGGAAAATGTATCTGCTTTCGATAGTGAAGAACTTCAATGTTTACTTGACTTCACCTATCAATGTAGGCAGATCATATTTTAAGAAACTCAGCGACTGTTACTTGTAAAAACTTGCATACTAAATTTAAAAAACTCGAGAATTGATTGGTTCCTTTTGTTACCAGTATTAGTTCACCGGAACCAGCTTAATTTAAAAACGCTCCATGGGAAAAATGACTGGGAACCTCTGGACTAAAAGGACCATAGGGCCATAACTAAAGGGCACTCTCAATCGAAACGTTTCATGGCGCCTGTCCTGCAGTGGGACGTACATTAGGTGATCCAGTACAATAACCTCATTACAGTCGATGTCGGTCAGTGGAGCAAAGCTGATAGTGGATCTGCAAGGCAAAAGGGAAACTACAAGCGCACGTAACAGCGGTGTTAGCGCGTTTGATGCAAATGTCTTTGCATCGGGTGGCGCACGCGAGTATCGGAAGACTGCATGTTATTTGAGATTAGCGGAAAATATACACATATGTCGCAGGATGGATAACCGCTGGAGCAACTACTGGTTACTAGTGGTAGTTCTCTCATGTGAGAAGCCGCCTGGGTAGGTACCACCGTAATGTCTATTTCTATCGTCATACAGCAGTGTAAATGCGTTGTTGTGTTTCGGTGTGAATGACATTCTAGCCAGAGTAACTACTGGACATTTTGAGATTTAACATCTTATAATTTTGTCGTATCTCGAAATCATTCATCAATGAATATGACTTTTATACATCATTCAATTCAGAAAAAAATACCGCATTGAATGGCCTCGTGAAAATGGAAGATTTTATTTTAAAATGTTATTACTATACAAATGGTATTCCTTAATCTTCGAGTTACGGAACTCTCGGTGGGCGAGTCCAATTTGCGCTTGGCCGGTTTTTTGTATGAATATTGGTTTTAGTAGGGACTGACGTTTTTTACTGTTTTCACTTTTGTTATTAGTTTATTAGAATGTAAATAGTTCGGATAAATTCTATAAACCTAAATTTATTAATATAAATAATTAAATTTATGTAATGGTAAGTACAGAAAAATCTTCGTAGACATTACAAACAATTATGAAGGTCTGCACACAACAAGGTATAAGGTACATCAAGGTATAAAGTCTAAACGCGAAATGCAATACAATTCTGGTAACTATGACAGGCATTCCACAATTGTATTTGAGTTTCCAACTATTGTTGCACACATATATTTATTGCACATCACAATGGACACACAGACTATCCTACAAAATAGCGAAGTCGCGTCTCCTTTGCAACCTATGAATCCTCACCTATACAGCAGACACTCTTCAGTGATACAACCTAACACAGAGAAACGGAAAAAAGTCTAAATCTTGGAATAAATATTCATCCCCTTAAATAATCGTGATATTGACAGCCTCCGTGGCGTAATTGGTTAGACGCCGGCTGCGAAACGAAGAGTTACGGATTCGGGGAACCTCAAGTATTTCTTTCGGGTCTGGGTGTTTATGAGACCGAAAAGTCCCTCATATTTCCTAATACCCACGACACAAGACTAGATCTTAGTGTGTGGTCAGGACTATGTAAGTGACTATTGGGTGTATTTATTTACTAATCCGCTTCCGCTCCTCTCAGCCCTCACCCTCTTACATGGCGGATACTCAGCGCACTTTTACCGGAACCGTCACGCGATACCTCCCCCCTCCCCCTGTCCCGACACCCCGGCATTGCGACTCTGAGCTGTTATGATATTGAATCATATTTGATGGCTCTGCATTATATGTAACAGCTGTAGTCATATTTAGATTGTCATAACAGCTTTTCTGTCTTATCGTCAAAACATTTGAATGCTTTTTGATAGCGTCCGTGGCGCAATTGGTTAGACGCCGACTGTGAAACGAGAGGCCGCGGGTTTGATCCCCGCACCGAGACTAATGTTTATGACGCCCACGGGATTTTGTCACGGGTCTGGGTGTTTGTGAGACCGAAAAGTCACATACATTCTTATACCTACGACAAAGACTTGTCTAATTACGGGGTAAGGACAATGTATGTGACTTTTGGGTGTTGGGTAAATTGTTGTTCGGCAGGAGGAATAGACAATCCGGTAAGTATCCATCCTGACAGTCCTTCAGTTCAGTTTAGTGTAAATGCACTGTTTATTTATTTATTTATTCTTTTTTGTACACCAAATAATACTTAAACTAAAACTTATATTTAACATAAGAGTACAAATGGCAGTCGTATCGCTCAAGGCAATCTCTTACCGACTACCATGGGATGGACATAAATGAAGGAAATTGAAGATAGGGCAGAAAAGTGTACTTTTAGAATATTGCTTGAATTATAAAAAAAAATAGGAAATAATTAAAATATTTAGCTTGATAGATAAAATGATGCAAATATATGAAATTAAACAACATACCTACATGAATTTACTTAAAAATAAACATACACATAAATATATAAAAACCAAATATTATAATAAGTACACACATACATGCACATTGCTCTCCAATATTTGAGATACATAAGCAAACAACCATTAGTTTTTAAAGAGACAAGTAGTGTTCTTTTACCATTCTTTTGAAGGACAACAGTGTTCTTGCCCGTCTCACAGCAACAGGAAGTGCATTCCATAGACGGACCGCTTGGACAGTGAACGATTTGTCCATAAAAGTTGTTGAGTGCACGGGCATTCTTAGTTTTAGGTTCTCCGACGATCTCAAGGATCTCGAATGTGAATCATGTAGGAATATAAAACGGTCTTTAAGATAAGAAGGAGTGAGAGGATTAAACAAGATGTTATATAGAAGAAAAAGAATATGAGTATTCCGACGAAGTCGTACGGGTAACCACTTGAGCTTAACACGAAACTCGGAAACATGGTCATATTTGCGAAGACCGAATATGAACCGAATGCAAAAATTTTGGGGACGCTCAAGTTTATTAAGTTGGTCCTCGGTGAGATCGATATAGCTGACATCGGCATAATCAAGGAATGTTGTTGAATGTTGTGTTCCGGTTTGAAGGACTTTATCGCTACAGTACACACTGACATATTTATTTTTATTTATTTAATAAGTGTATTTATTTAATAAGTTTTATTTATTTAATTAAAGTGCGTGGTGGCCTGTTGGTAAACGGACCGGATGCGACTGCCAATATGTTCACGGTGGTCGCGGGTTCAAATCCCAGGGCACACCTCTGACTTTTCGGAGTCATGTGTGTATTGATAGTCAATCACCACGCACTAAAACGGTGAAGGAAAACATCGTGAGGAAACCTGCATACCATAGCGATTTATATGAATTTCTATGGTATGTAAGTCCGCCAACCCGCACTAGGCCAGCATGGTGGATTATATGGCCTAACCACTCTCAATCATATTCTCGATTGTAGAGTAGGCCCGTGCCCTGCAGTGGGACGTTATGGGCTGATACATACATACATACATTTAATAAGCATTGCTTTGTAATTTATGGTTTTATATGCTTTTGCTACCGTCCTTGAGCGGTCGCATACCGATACGTACCCTCGTATACCATCAGGCGAATGGCATCCTCGACTCGCCATTCATAGCAATTTGAAAAAAGGAAACGCTTTATTTTTTAAATCCAAGCGAAATAAAATTGTCCTTCCCGCCCATCGAACACGCGACCTTGTTCCCAGGAGCTCCGGAGCGACCCTTGACCCAAATACCGGCGTCGCGTCAAATGACTTAAACACTTCAACCCGGATCGATACCATCACTCACACGTAATGTGATTGCACTGGGCTGTTACCGACGATGCATCTGGAAGGTGCAGTGTTGATTTTGATGTGAGAATGTCTCCGGACGAAATAAATAAAACCAACAGTCACATAAATAGTTCTAACTCCTAAGATGGAGTCTTGTGTCGTATTGAAACTACTTTCAGGTCCCACAAACACCCAGACCGGAAACCAATTTAATTTCCGGAGTCACGTATGTATTTATAGTTAATCACCACGGACTATAACGGTGAAGGAAAACATAGTCAGGAAACCTGCATACCATAGCGATTTGTGGGAATTTCCATGCTTCAAAATCCGTCAACCCGCACCAGTCCGTGTCAGTCAGTTATAATCGAACTCATCTCAATCATACTCTCGATTGTAGAGAACGCCCGTGCCCTGCAGTGGGACGTATATGGGCTGATACAGATTGTCTGTATTAGAATACTTCAATGGTTATCGAAAAAATCATGACTGCGAAACAGAAAGAAAATCATGACTCCGGGACTAGACCGGTATAGAGCCGAACAAATGTTCCATCTGGCTATTGATGAAGAGGAATACAAGAAGCTGACGGCCAACCTTCAAAAATAAAGAAGCAGGTCATCGCCAAGCCAAGGCGTTAAACTATTTCATAAAAATTAACAACCGCTGTAAAAATTTAATGAAGATTGATTGCGGTCGAAGTTATTTGTTTTTACTGCGTCGGTTCAAGATTTCATGCGCTTACATTTAACAAAGCTGGGTAATTCCTGATTATATTTCCCGTTCAAAAACTGGGATTTGCAATTCTAGTACTTTTAATAAATGTTCACTTTATTTACAAATAATTTTAAGTATATTACATATTTGCAATTGTTACTTATTTTAATTTACATTGCACAAAGTGTAAACACATTACATTAAACATCTTTGTTTCTTAATCATAGTATGATTTTTTAAATACAAATAATATATTATGAGTCTGTAAAGTGTATTTAATGGAACTAAAAACTTCAATTCATTTTAAATTCGTTGTAACCTGTGATATTCAATAAAATACAAAGTGAATAAACACTACCCCAAATATAAACGAAGTGCTAGAAACAAAATCAAATGAAGTAAAATACAAGAGCAAATTGCCGATATCCAGACTCCAGCAATTCAATTCCTGAACAGACGAAAAGAATAACACAGCGTTCAATACCCTAATGCAAACATTTTGATATACTTCGCCTGATGAACAAGACTTTAAAGGTTTATTTTTTTAGCACAGATACTTGATGCTGCACCCGATAGTAGCCGTAGTAAAGATAGAAAATATTACTGACTTACTGGTGGTAGGTCTCTCATATCTGAGAGGCCGCCTAGGTAGATACCACCGCCTGCCAAACGATAGTGTAAATGCCGTATTGGTTTTAAGGACATTGTAGCCAGAGTAACTACTGGACATAACGAGACTTAACATTTTAAGTCTCAGGATGGCGAACACACCATAAGATACTCTCACATATAAGAGAAGCAGCTGTTAAAAGTAACCTCAATCCAGTGATCCCATAATATTTGCTTGACCCCTTTTAACCCAACAACTATTTCATATGCCATTTAAACAGTTATATTTACGGAAGTATAGCACTATTTTACAATGATTCAATGGAGCTGCTAAAACTCGTCCATCCACCTTGGAACTATAATTATTGTAATCCTAATTCACTACAAAAAAATAATTTCTATTATCTTTGCATGCAACAATAGTACATGGATTTTCAAGTAATTGAAACTCGACTGTTTTCATGTATCTCTGGATATTTCGGCATTAAATCTCTGCCCACCTCCAGTCATACAAACTTGACTCTCCATTTTGTTTTATGTCTATCAAACCATAATACACGGAATCACAAGAAAGATTAAGAGATACACACAAAGCCATTGCAATTGGAAGGGATCGTCGTAAAGCCGGATATAAGGTGTTAACGGCAGACGTCCTTGCAGGAAATTGTTTCTTTACAACGCAAAGTTTGAGGTAAGCATCCACTGAGCCGCAGATTGGATGTCAAATCGTACAATCGCCGGAGACGAGGCAACGAAATTCTCTGAATATGCTAACCGTACAGTGGAAATTTGATTTGTGTCATTTTTGTGAAAAATATAATAATAAAAAATCGAGTTCCATTTTGTTGGCCACATGAGTTATTTTATAACGTATGTTGACATGTTGGTATGTTTTAGTGGTATCGAAGTTATTAAACTGCTTCCGTGGTGTAATCGGTTAGACGCCGCCTGTGAAACCGGAGACCGCGGGTTCGATCCCCGCACCGAGATAAATGTTTGTGCGGCCCACAAATATTTCTTTCGGGTCTGGGTGTTTGTGAGACCGACACGTTTCTCGTAGTCTCGATACCCACGACACAAGACTCAATATAAGTGATGGGGTCAGTACTATGTACGTGACTGTAGGGTGTTATTTATTCAAATACAAAGAAAAGTTATAAATATTGTTTATATTCATTATAAAACTATACATTTTCAATCTCATTCTCTGCTAATGTCAATTATTCGTTGAAATTAGCGTCTTATGTTGCCGACTGTACCTTTCAACCATAGTGGGCACTTATCTTTTTATCTCTTCAAAGGGAAAACTTTCCCCATTCCCGTCAGAAATCAAGGATACTTCCGTTGAAGAGGGCAATCAAATAATCTTTTAACATTTCCACAATCTCCGTTAATTTCACCAAGGGTTTATATGTTCCTATCAGCTTTGAAGAAAGGTTGTTCAATTTTATGACCTAACAAGCCGTTTTATGGTCATGACAATCACATGAATAGAAGACAGGAGGTAACTACTTTAGGGACTGAAATCAGAAGGCATATGCAGGAAGAGAAAATAATTCTAATTTCAAATAATATTACAAAGGCGAAAGTTTATGGGTTTGTTACTTCTTCATGCATAAAAAGCTGGACTAATTTTGATGAAATTTGGAATTAAGGTACCTGTTACACTGGATTAACGTATTAGCTACTTTTCTTTAAATATTGTGGAAAATGTGGTATTACCGGATGAGCAAGTACTACTTTATGGAATTGCTACTCTTTCAAACTGGAAGGGATGCGATGGGATAGAATGGGGGGGGGTGGATTAAATGGGAAAAGGAACGCATTCCCGTGGAGTTTAAATATAAAATGGTAACGCGAAATAATATGTGTGATGTGGACTTGACTCAAAGAGTATTAGCGCCCGGGCGAACCCGGGCCGGACCGCTAGTTAAACATAAAACCAGAGATTACTCTGTACTTGGACATGACGATAACTGTTCGAACATGCACGTAAAACTGTACGAATATGCCTAAATTCTTTACAAAATGTTTGAATCTTGTGTAATCTTAGACTAAGTTCGAAGTGAATGATTAGTTATAGAGGTTTACGATAGTGGATGTGCATAATGTTTGCTATAGAAGAGCGATGAAATACTCAATAAAGACACTGTAAATTATCGACTATTTGTTTTTTTGTTCGACCTAACTCTGCCGCTTCAATACTTTTGATTTTTAGAAGTGATGTAGTGATGTTTGAATGAAGTTTAATTTTTAGACTTTTGACTTATATTTTGACGTTTAATGTCCGAATATTCGAACTTCGTGTCGGAATATATAGTAACCCCCAGATACTTCGCTTCGCTAGCTTTCAAAGTACAAATTGAACTCAGTAACACTGATGAAATAACTAAGTTTTATACATTTGCAAGTCAGAGGTTACTCTCCGCGGGCCCTTTCAGCCAGTACGCTCTATTAAGCGTGGAGGGAACTAGACCTCCCCCGAGGTAACGCGGCACTCCAGCCGTGTATTGAGCTAAATATAGAATTAAATGTAGTATTTACTGGTTTAAATGATATTTAATATGAAAAGGTAAAAGAGGTTTTGCTGCAATGTAGAATTGTAATCGCCATATCGGGCACAAATTCCTGACTCTGGGCTGATAATTAATAGAAAAATCCAATATCACTTTGCCCAACCCGGGATTCGAACCCGAGACCTCAGCTTTGTAAGCGTACCGCAGTACAACTACGCCGCCGAGGCAGTAGTTTTTAATATGCGATCCCTTAATGAGTTATATTAAATAAATAAAGATTGTTACTTGGGAATAGAACCTAGGACTTACAGTTAATGCACGCTAACCCTACACCAATGCGGCCAAATAAATATAACACACGTATGGGAGTAATAAATTTCAATAATTCTTGTATCGCGGTCCCAGAGAGGTCGTTATTTCATTCAGTTTTATGTTTGCAGAATTTTCATTTGAGTGCGCACGTTTTGTATTACATTGTTATATTTTATGCAATTAATTTAAAATAAAATGTTTTTATTTAACAATAGCAATAAATCTTTATTTATTTTTAACTACATTTTGTTAGACAGTAATATAAAATATTGAGTAGTAACCTTTCAATAAAATAGCAAATTTCTTAAAAGCGTGTGGCAGTCTCTTGGAAATGGACGGAAAGAGGCTGCTGTGACGGTCCTAGTGGGTTCAAATCCCAGACTGAGACTTTTCCGAGTCATAAATATACATAAATAAATAAATAACAGCCAACAGTCACATACATATTCCTGACCCCACAGTAAGATCCAGAGTTGTATCGTGGGTATCATGAACTCATAATCATCATCATCATATCAGTCCACGTTAATCCACTGCTGGACATAGGCCTCTTCTTCATTATACCACTTCTCCCGGTCCTGCGCTTGTCCCATCCACCGATTCCCTTGAAACCTACCGATGTCATCCATCCATCTGGCGGGTGGTCTGCCTACCTTTCTTTTGCCCCTCAAGAAAGTACGAGAGATTTTTCGGTCTCACAAACACCCAGACCCGAAAGAAATATTTGTGGGCCGCAAATATTTCTCTCGGTACGGGAATCGAACTCGGGGCCTCTCGTTTCACATAGGATGTATAGAGGGGCCGGTAGTCCACCGCGTCGGCATAGTGTGGGTTGGAAGATTAAGACTTAATTTATACAAACCCCATCTCGACCAAACCTTACAATGAATTATGCAAATACATAAAAAGTAAATTCACAGAACACTTATCAGCTCGGGCTGACTTGGATCATTTGGAAACCGCTGAATTCCACTTTAATAATGAAGATGTTACAAAAGCAACTGTATTATGAAGGGATAGAGTAGGATTTACAAGAGCAAAGGGCTTAGACATTGAATATTTGGCGTCAAGATGTAATACGTCTCTTAGGATTTGGTTGATGGCAGGTATTGTACTGGGTTTAAGTTCTACTTGTAGTTTCACCCGGTTTCACTTGAATTTGGAATTCAAATTCTCGTGATTCATACATAATTTCTTATCAAAATTGACAAGCTCTGTGGCATAGTTGGTGTGGTGCCGCCTGTGAAACGGAAGGCCGCGGGTTCGATCCCCGCACCTAGAAAAATATTTGTTGCCGTTCTGGGTGTTTATGATACCAAAAAGTCTCTCGTAGTTCCTGATACCCACGACCGAAGACTCGATCTTATTGTGCGGTCAAAATTATGTATGTGAATGTTAGATGTAAAAATGAAAATAAAAAAATTGACAGCAACGCAAACAAAAGTTACGCCACAACATGGATGGTTACAACTTGTCAGTTGACACAATTTTGTCGGCTTGCTCTGATCCTAAAATCCACATTTAAATCTTTGCCTAGCCGGATTTATTCCCAGTTTTCCTACACTAGGCTAAATACATTTCCATTAGTAAAAAACCCAGTGCGCGCGTTCCCACGAGTGGCGTGCGTTAACCGCACTTTGTCTTACATTGTTCGTTTTTTGCCGACCGTTGCGAAACTCAATGCACAGGAAACGTAGTGGTAGTGAAACACTTTCCTACACACCGAAAAAACTGGAGGACATTGATCCAATAGCATTTTAAATAGAATAACACCCGAATGTCAGCATACATAGTCCTGATCCCATATTTGGATACAAATCTTTTGTCGTACCAGAAACTACGACTCTGGTCTCACAAACACCAGACCTACCAGCAGCTTAAATGCACTGATATGTTTCTGTTTGAAGGATATTGTAACCAGAGTAACTACTGGACATATTGGGACTTAACATCTTATGTCACAGGATGGCGAGCGCTGTGGAATACCAAGCATGGCTTTGTAATTCAAGGTGTTGTTTGGTTTTCCTACTTTTCATGAGCGGTCGAATCGCTTACGTTGACTTTAAAAATATAACAGTTAATGAGCGAAATAATATGTGTCTACTCAAAAACTGTCTGTGCCCGAGCGAAGTCGGGTCAAGCCGCTAGTTCCTACTATAATTCAACGTACCTTCAATCTCTCTACTTATTTTTATACACAAGCAATGATAAACATTAAGTCACAATTAAGGTTAATGTCGGTTTATTTCCCTGGAATACCAAAGCTCCAGTAAAATGTTAGTTTTATTTATGTCCCATGGCGCAGTTGGACTTGACAACATTCAACTTTGTATTTTTTGTTCAAATAAACTGAAATGCACAAAGTTTCGAATGTTTTGCTTGTTCCTGGTTTTTTTGTACTGCTCTGCACCTGAAGAGCTGGCCAAATTTTGGATTGAGTGATACTCGACACAATTTTGATAGCTTTGGAATAGTTTTTGACTGAGGACAAGTTACAGTCCCCTTGATATTTACGGAGAACGCAAATATACTTACGGTCGATATCACCAGAAGTAAAACAGCCCATGCTGAGTGGTGATTCGTACAATTTACATGCTTTTAAAAAAATGCTTTCATAAGTCATCATTGATTCATTATCAAAGGTTGTCCGGAAGATATCGCCGATTTATAAATTTATGTTTTCATTTTGTGTTGTAGGTACAATAAAATTAAAATATAAAAAAAATTAATCCAACACAAATTTTAAAATACTTTAATATGTAAAATCCTCTTAATATACACATCAGCTTTAAAGTACTCGATAATCTCTTGAAGTGCAATTCATGAAGTGCTTTATTTTAATTACGATGATGTCACTATTTTTATTTGCACATTATGTGCACTTTTTCTATAATTTGACCATCCATCCTTGTCTATGAAAATAAAAGCCTTTTGCTTAAATTTATCAAATTTTTACGATTTTTTTTTAAGTATAACCTTGAAAAATCACTGTTTTCTTCACATCTTCATTTATAAACATTGAAATCTCGAACTGTCGGCGAAAGTAACAACTTAGAAATGAATTGCCATTGTTGTCTCCACTTTGCATTTATGTTAATTGGAAAATGTATCTCAAGTCGGTGGGTATTTATATTGCTTCCTACCCACACTTACAACGACAATGATAGTCTTCAACACGCTAGGTGGCTTTTACTATAATTAATTGTTATAACTTCCCGATATGATACAATGGCAGTCAACGACCACAGTTCCTTTGTGGAAGACCCGTGTCGGGTTTTAGTTTTCAGGTAATTTCATACACATATAAAACTCACGCCTTTTTACAGAAGGTGTAGGCAGAGGTGCCAGGACACCCACATTTCACCTTGTATGTTCCGTCCCACGATGTGACAGGGGGCGAACATAGAGTCATATCGGACACAAATTTCTGACTCCGGGCTGATAATGAAAAGAAAATCCAATATCATTCTTCCCTACTCAGGATTCGAACCCGAGACCTCAGCTTTGTAATCGTACCGTAGTATAACAAAGCCACAGAGGCAATTAATTTCGGTTTTCTTTCATTCGTTTCATATTTGATTTTTTAACCTATACAAAGTGACTGCACTGCACCTGATGGTAGATTTATAATTGCGTTTAGGTATTCTATTATGATAGTGGTATGAAGAGGGCTATGCTCAGTACTTCCCAACGAGACCGAATCAGGAATGAGGAGATCCGTAGGAGAACAAAGATTACCGACATAGAAACCGAAAAGGATTGGCAAGGCGCAATAACAGTGAACCGGGCAAATAGCACGTTGATGGCCATTGATGGATGAATTTTGGGTAATTATTTCGTCGTCCCAGAAAATAAGCCGAAAATTATTCGTATCAACATCTCGTGGTCCAAGACGATAAATTATTTAGCCAGCCTGCCCTAATGTATATGTATAAATATGTATTTACATGTGTAAACACCGATCCTGCAGTCAAACTGTTTGTATACAGTTTTGCAGGACAATACATTAGTTCCTATGTATATATCTTCTTTTGTTAAATAAATAAATAAATAATTAATTTCTCATTCCTTTTAAAAAACTAAAATCATCACAACACGGTTCCCTGGCGTTCATATTAAGAGTAATGCATGTTAGGTGTATTTATAAATGAATTATTTACCCTGGATACAGCTATCAGCACACGCAAATAAACACACAAAATATTGAAGTTAATTAATATATCACCCACAGTCCATTATTTGCAGTGAAATGATTTTGCAGCTTAATTTAACACAATATTTGCAGTCATCCGCTGCATTCATTAATATTCAATTAACTGGGCACATCAAAAATTCAGCTTTCAATTTAATTGGAGTTGATAGAATAACCTAAATTGTTGCGGCGCTGTGTCTAGCCAAGAACGGGTACATATAATAATTTTGACATTAATGGTCTTAACAATCACTTTTCTTCTTGCGCTTCTATTGACGTAACGGTTAAAAACCAAACTATTAACTCTCTCGATTCCTTACCGATTCCTGGTTATACTCCCTTTGTTTTAAAACGATTTACCGCTTGTAATGTTAAGAAAAGCATTCTGTCCGTGACATCGAATGCAGTTGGTGTAGATGGCATTAGTCGCAATATGCTAGTGCCAATTCTGGACTTTATACTGCCTTCGATTAATCACATATTTAACTACTCTATACTATCTGGAATTTTCCCTTCTGCCTGGAAAGACGCTCAAATCATACCTCTTCCTAAAAAATCCAATCCTCATAACTTCTCCGAATACCGACCAATTTCCATCCTGCCCTTCCTTTCTAAAGTGTTTGAGCGGCTTGTCTACTCTCAACTTAGCTCCTTCTTAAATAATCACTCCCTTCTTAATCCTTTCCAATCCGGCTTCCGTCCAGGTCACAGTACAGTTACTGCTTTAATCAAAATCACTGACGATATCCGTCTCGCAATGGATAAAGGGCAGCTTACGGTATTGTCATTACTAGATTTCAGCAATGCATTCAATACTGTGGACTTTGATATCCTTCTTGCTTTACTCCGCTCTATTAACATATCTCCAACGGTAATCGATTGGTTTCATAGTTATTTGTACGGTCGCAGGCAGCGAGTTCGACTTGACGATAAATTCTCGTCATGGTGCAACACTTTAGCTGGCGTACCGCAAGGCGGCGTTTTATCTCCATTACTCTTCGCTATCTTTATTAATTCTATATCACAAAATTTATCTTCTTCCTACCACCTTTATGCAGACGATTTACAAATTTACAGACAGGCTTCCTTGAAATCTTTAAATGACGCAATTGGTTCCATTAACTCAGACATGATGAAAATATCAGAATGGGGTAAGCGCTTTGGCCTTAAAGTGAACCCAGCCAAAACACAAGTCATGATCGTCGGAAGTTCGCGCTTAATACCCAAAATAGATTGGTCGTTTCTGCGCCCAGTCATTTTTGATGGTGTCATAATACCCTACAGTGATTCTGTCAATAACCTGGGGGTAATCTTGGATCAGAGTTTGTCATGGGGTCCCCAACTTGCAGCTACGAGTCGTAAGCTGTTTGCATCAGCTGCAACTTTAAAGAGGCTTCGTAATTTCCTGCCCATGGCCACTAAAATTGCGCTCGCACAATCTCTTCTTCTGCCCGTGTTAGACTATGCCGACGTCTGCTATCTTGACTTAACCCAAGTTCAACTTGATAAACTTGAGCGGCTTCAAAATTTTTGCATACGATTCATATTTGGTTTGCGCAAATATGATCACATTTCTGAATTTCGCCTTAAGCTCAAGTGGCTCCCTATTCGCCTTCGCCGGAATACTCATATTCTCTATATGCTTTACAATGTTTTATCCAGTCCCAAATGTCCAATCTATCTAAAGGAATGTTTTCAATACCTCCATAGTTCTAACTCCCACTCGTTGAGATCCTCTAGGTATCTGCAACTTAAAACTCCTTGCCATGACACTACTTTTTATGGTAGTTCTTTTACTGTTAATGCTGTTCGCCTTTGGAATGCATTACCGTCAACAATCCGACAAGCGCCATCACTTAATGTTTTTAAAGACAAAGTTAAAAAATTCTATCTTTCTACCCTATCGTGACAGTCAATGTTTAATTGTAGTTTGGTTAAAATATATTATTATTATTACTTATTTATATATATATATATATATATATATATATATATATATATATATATATATATATATTTCTTTTGTTCATTAAAACTTTATTGATTAGGATTAGGTATATATAATATTTGTTACCCTTGTATTTATAATGTATATATATTCTTATTTGTTAGGTTTTCAAACCCCCCCCCCCCCCACATTACATATAATCTTATATAACGGATGATCCATCGTACGTTTGGTTGTCTGGAAGAGATCGCTAATAGCGATAAGACCGCCAGTTGTTACACTATTTCAAAAATGTAAACTGTTTACTTGTATGTAATATGTGGTGAACAATAAAGTGTTATCTATCTATCTATCTATCTACATATTAATGTGTAACCGTTGCTGTATCATAAACAGCGGAGGCTAAAAACTGTATTTTTCGAAGTCCCTAAAACCCTATACTCTATTAAATACATAAGAATTGCTTTTGTTGGAATAATAATTATAAAATGTTAAAATGCTTTCTAGACAAAGCGCTCATCAAAAAGAACAATGACGTAATTACTTTTTAGCTGTTTTTCGGAAGAATGTTTTAAAAGTTCATTAAAAATATAATTTATTTCCAACCATCCTGATGAAATCTTTTATTAGTATATGTGTGTACTTTACTATGAACCATAATTCATAATAAATTCGTGTAAAGACTTAAGAATTTAAAAAAATCATATAAAACAATCAAACATTTTCATCATTGTAATTACATCGTTGTTCTATTGGATGAGCGAAAGGTTGAAAATAACAAGATGTAACCTGACACGAGTGTATAATGGAAGTCCAGTAACTAGGGTTAGAAACAAAAATATTATATGAAAATCAGAACAAAACACATTTTTCTACTCTCCAGTGTTATTAAAACAACCACAACAGAGGTTACATTTCTCCAACAGTTATAACTTATAATGCGGTTTAAGAGATGGTAATTCCAAAATGTTAAAGCATCTTTAGTACAACCAAACGATACACACTTTGATACTAAACTAACTAAATTTCTAATTGAATCTGTTACAAGGGATATTGAATATTTTTATAAAAAACCTAGCTATAGTCTCAAGCTGTAACTCAAATACACAATTTGCTTCTTAAAGCGTGATACAGCAACAGTTTGCCAGCACATCAATAACAAGGCAACCGAGCGGCCGCGTTCACACGCCACATTATGGAAATAGTTCGCAACACAATGTTATATAACGTGATGATCCGACGCCGGTAAAATTAATGCTCTGTATCGAATACTCTAGTTTCTGAACAGCTAGTGAAATTGTAGATCTTTGATAAATGATATGGCTTGCGGTTTACCAATGTAACACTTTCTTTTGAAATGGACGTGTTTACGTAAAATGTGATGATAATGCTTGCGGAGATTGTAACTAGCAAGATAAAAAGACTTAATTTTTTATGAAATATAATAAAATACAGAGAAAAAACCGCTGTGTTCAATTAAAGTACAACTTATAAGCTCGTTTACATAATATCAATGTTATTTATGGTCGCCTGATGACAATAACAAAACAACACCATGAATTACAAAGCAATGCTTGGAATTCCACTGCGCTCGCTATCCTAAGACATACGATGCTAAGTCTTAATATGTCCAGTAGTTACTCTGGCTATAATGACCTTCAAACCGTAACACAACACTGCATTTACACTGCTGTTTGACGGGAGAAAGAGACATTACGGTGGCCCCTACCCAGACTGCATCTCAAATAGGAAAGAACTACCATCAGCATATCCTTATATCTTTATCACTCAAAAGCTAAGACAAAACAAGGTCGAAAAATACAATTTTGCAGCAAAATCCCCATACAAAACAATGCACAATGGTAAACACTTGCCATGAGACAGACCTTCAAACGCTTAAGTAGACTTCAAAGATATACTGGTGGTAGGTCTCTCATATGTGAGAGGCCATCTGGGTGGGTACCACCGCAGTGTCTATTTCTCCCGTCAAACAGCAGTGTAAACGCACTGTTGTGTTTCGGGTTGAAGGGCATTGTAGCCAGAGTAACTACTGGACATATTGAGACTTAACATCTTATGTCTCAGGATGGCGAGCGCAGTGGAATGCCAAACATTGCTTTGTAATTCAAGGTGTTGTTTGGTTTTGCTACTGTTAATGAGCGGTCGTATCGCTTACCATCAGGCGAACGGCATGCTCGTCTCGCCATTAATAGCAATAAAAAAAAAAAAAAATATATACCTACAGAACACATGACAAAAAAATATATTTCTTAATAAAGAAATGTTGAATAAAAGTCTCCCCACGTTTCATAAGGAGGCATTAGCATACATTATTGGGTCCTGGACCAACAATAAACATATAAAGCTTTCTGTGTATGTTTTCATTAGAATATTTAGCTTCATTTAAAATCTTCAACTCGGTATGAATCATTTCCTAGCCTGCTAACTTTTCGTCAGTTCTATGAAATTGTATAAATTAGTTTTAAGGTGCTTTTAATTTTTATTGTTTTTTTTTTTGTGTTTTATGTAATACTAGCGGCCTGACCCAGCTTCGCCCGGGTGTATATAGATTTCTTTACAATAATATGTACGTATAAACCTTTCTCTTGAATCAATTTAAAAAAACCGCATCAAAATCTGTTGCGTAGTTTTAAAGATTTAAGCATACAAAGGGACATAGGGACAGAGAATGCGACTTTGTTTTATTCTATGTAGTGATAGTCGCTTACTGCTTAGCGACAAAGCCTATAAAAAGTTTCAATTAATTCAGTTCTGTTTTGTTTAGGAACCGAAAATAAAATATTCGACTGACTTCGAAAATGATAAGATTCAATGGAAACTTTTATCCTATCAGATATTGTCTTAGAAGGTTTCTAAGCACCTCTTGATTCATTTCCTGTTTTAAGGACCCGGCATAGTGTCTTTATTAGACGTGATGGTAAATGGAGTGCAGTGGCCACAATGGTAAGTATATGTATATGAAACTAAATTTACACTGGATGACCCCGAAACGTTTTTATGACGTATGACGGACGAATATTCAATCACCATATTTTAGTTCTTCTGGAATGGAAACCCAACAGCAAAGCCGTTTTTTTATTGCAAGCAATGGTGAGACGAGCTTGCCATGATGGTAAGCGATTTAACCGCTCATGGACAGTAGCAAAACCAAATAACACCATGAATAAATCGATGCTTGGTATTCCACTCGCCATCTTGACAGATATGATGTTAAGTCTCAACATGTCCAGTATACTCTGTTATTTCACTTCGATTTTTTATGAAACAGTAGTACCAGTCGAACCAATTTACTATTATTTTTTTTACTTTTAAATACCTACAGAACCACCACTCACATACAGCCCATTCTTAATCCCAAATACCTATTTTAATACTATGCTATCGCATATAGATTGTAATGCATTCAGACATAACATTTGCTAAGAAAATGCAGGACTTATGTAAATTGTAACGAGAAAATAACAGGGAAAGAGTAGTGCTATTTGTTTCCGCTTATCTCCTTCGAACCGCTTCAAATGTGGCTGATTTACTATGCACTCTGTCTTCAAATCCATCTCAGTCTATTCTCTAGCAGGTTTTATTTTATGTCTGGAACTTGATTTGCGTCATTGAAGAGATGGATCTAAGGTCTGTCTGGGACAAAATATTGGTGTCATCTATTGAAGATACGAATGAAGAAATCTAGGGTTTGAAATTGCAGCATTACTTTTGGTAAATCTCGTTGTGAGGTACATTTTGAAGGGCTTTTATTTAGAAGATATTTTGGTTTGTTTTAAAACCGTTCGTTTTTTAGTTTATAAATGTGTCTGCTGTGCAATGGTATCGCGGGATTTAATGCTTTGGTTGGATTTCACAGGAGTAAAGTTCAGCAACACAATAACAACAAAAGTGTCAACTTGATGAAAACTTCTACTGTCTCTAATAAAATTAATACGGACTAATGAAGTTTCTGTATTGTTTGGTATCAAAATAGTAAATTTATATATGACAAGGAATAATTTCATCCTGAATCCAAAATGTGTTTTGGGCGTATCTAAATTTACGTAGATTTTTTAGACTCACAACACTCCAATATTTGCGTTAATTAAGTCATCAAGTCTTGTTTTTTTTTCGCTCAAACTGAATTCAAAAATCGTTAGAAAGAGACAAAACATTCGAATACTAAAATTGGTTTTTAAATTGTGTATGAATAAGGTCGTAATTATGTATGTAGCTGGATGCAGGCCGCTTCCAAAAGGTCGATGTGATCTTTAGGGGACTATATATATTCAGCAGTGAACTTCCTCTGGCTGAAGAGAGAGAGAGAGAGAGTATCTAATTTGACAGCCATTTTCTTAACTTTGCCATTTTAATACTTTATGCTATTGAACTGTATCAGCCCGTATACGTCCCACTGTAGGGCACAGGCCTGCTTCAAAATCAATCTCCTTCAAAAGCAGATTTCCTCAGGATGTTTTCCTTCACCGTTATAGTGCGTGGTTATTGACTATCAATACACACATGACTCCAAAAAATCAGAGGTGTGCCCAAGGATTCCAACCCGCGACCACCGTGATTTTGGCAGCCGCGTCTAGTCCGTTCACCAGCAGGCCACCACGCTCTTATTTGCTCCTTGTGTTATTAATCAATGAAAACACATAATCTAGAATTCAATTGCATCGGGTAATGCTTCAGCAATTACCCACATCGGTTAGAAAGTGCATCGTTACGTCACTATGTCACGTAACATATTGACACACGCAGGCGGAAGGCGCTTCGTGTCTCGTGGACAATTGCACGGCTCAAACAGACCGTGTTAAATAAATATATGTGGATCAAACCTGATACCCTTTATTTCCTTGTCGGTCCCATTTTTGTGAGGGGTTGCAACTACGATCAGACTTAAAGATTTATTTATTACTAGCGGTCGGGTCCGGCTCCGCCCGGGTGCATACCTACACGTTTTAAAATGGCGGTCAAAATCTTTAATTCTGACTATCAGTTTAGAATATCAACCAATCGGACCACGAAAAACGAACAAAATTTCCTCGTATTTGCTAGAAATATCACAACTGCTTTCCTCCTATAGGTCATAGCGTGATGATATATATCCTATAGCCTTCCTCGATAAATGGACTACCCAACACTGAAAGAATCATTCAAATCGGACCAGTAGTTCCAGAGATTAGCGCGTTCAAACAAACAAACAAACAAACTCTGCAGCTTTATAATATTAGTATAGATTTATTGTACATATTTGTTGCGAGTGTGGATGGAAGAGTCGGTAGGGGTCGACCTCACCGAACATACACCATCCAAATCGGTAATACCCTCAACAAGAGTCAGGTCAAAAGTACCCTAAACCGACGAGAATGCATGAAGACGTTGATGAATGAGGATGAAGCGAAAGTAATATGTGAGGATCGAGCAAAGTGGCGGTCTATAGTCTCTGCCTACCCCTATGGGATACAGGCGTGACGATTATGTATGTATTGTTCACAATAAATATAACAGTAAATAGAGACAATGAAACGACAAATTCAGACAAACTTTGGATGGATTTATGAGAAGGAGATATACTAAAGAAGACAAAGAATTATGTTCGTAAGCGAAGATTATCATCAGGTGTGCCTTTCATTATTTTGGTGGATTTATACAACAAATATTGTAAATCACGGAAGATAGAAATCATTATTAGATGTGGCGTAATCTTCATTAGGTCGTCCGTCTTCGTGGGAGGATATCATTCGCTGCGCTTACAGGCAGATAAAAAGTGCTAAGTAGAAATATAGAGCTTATCCAGATTGCGACCGAGAACGAAGCCAGGTGGTAGTTCTAGTGATTTCAGACACAAAGCAACTAAAAATGTTGTTACAGCGATGATTTTTTTCTATCGTCGTATATGGTTGTTAAATTCATAGTTTTTCCTAAAATAATAATGTATATCTTTTTATTTTTATAGAGGCTATGGTAGGCTAGGGTAAGAAATTATTATTTTAGCATAAACTACGGATTTTAAACTCAAACACGATAATATTTAAAACATACCAAAAAAAATATCCCGTTTTTTGCGAAATTTAATGCATTGTGTCTGCTCTTGTAGTTACTAAAACTAGCACCCGGCTTCGTTTTCGGCTTCGTTTTTTATATATAAAAGTATATAAGATATAATGTAGTCGCGTTGCCGAGCCAGTATAAAAAATGATAAGTCAAAGACTCTAATGTAGTTCAGAGATGCGGTCCGGGGCTCGAGACCGTAACTGGCAATTGGCATTCATTCAACAACCCCTTAATGCAGTTGGTTAAGGATCGGCTGCGAAACGAGAGGTCATGTTTCGATCCTGACGCCAAAGTTTATTATTTTTCAGGTCTGGGTGTTGTAAAACCAAAAAGCCATAACTTACTGTGTATTACATGTGACTGTTGGACGTATTTTTATTATTATAAATAGTGAAACGAGCCTGCTATTATCATCATGAACAGTAGCAAAACAAAACAACACATTGAAGCGATGAAGTGAACAAGTGATGCTTGGTATTCCACTGCGCTCACTATGCTGAGACATAAGATGTTAAGCCTCAATATGTCCAGCAGTTACTCTGGCTACAATGTCCTTCAAACAGCTGTTTGGCGTATACCTACCTATGCGGCCTCTCACATATGAGAAACAACCAGTTTTTGCCTATTACTCTGCGCATGTTGTACATCATTACGAACGCGTGTAGCAAACATTTAATTTCAATGTTTGCGCGGCTCAGCAATGTTGTGGGCAGCGGCCGGGCGGCGGCACGGATTTTGGTGATCTAATTATGTATAATGTATATACGTATTAAAGTGTATTATTGGTGCATTATCGGCTACATTACCGCTGTAATGGACGCAAACCGCGTTTAATGAAGCCGTTTATTGACGAACAAGCTTAACTCCTGACTTCACTCGATATAACAGTATTTGTCAGCCTATTTTATCATTCAAATAAGTATGAATATAATCAATATAAATAAATACACCTAACAGTGCCAACACGCACTGGGCCAGCGTGGTGGACCATATGGCCTAATCCCTCTCAATCGTACTCTCGATTGTAGAGTAGGCCCGTGCCCTGCAGTGGGACGTATATGGGCTGATACAGATACACCTAACAGTCACATACATAGTCTTGGACCCATACTAAGATCGAGTTTTGTGTCGTAGGTATCGGGAACTACGAGAGACTTTTCGGTCTCACAAACACCCAGACTCGAAACAAATACTTGTGAGAACAAACATTTGTCGCGATGGGGGAATCGAACACGCGACCTTTCGTTTCACAGTCGGCGTCTATCCAACTGCGCCACGGACGCTGTAAAAAGGTGAATTACTTTTTCTTCGGAAACAGTAATTTTACTGCTGACGGCATTAAGTATTACTATTAAATAGGTTGAGAATTCAAAGATAGCTCCAAAACAATACCTCCACAATTTACTAAACGGCATACAATGCTCAGAGAAATTACAACAGTGTAAAAATTCACAAAACATTTTCAACACGAAAACATTTGTCGACGAAAATATAAAAACAATATTTAAATTCCATCAGTATTCATAGATTTAAAATGGAAAAAAAGCGGTTATTTTGTTCGTTATTAAACATGAAACAGTCCCGCGCGGCGCTGGAACGTGCATCGGAAACTAACGATGCTGAAAACTGAATGAATTAAAACACTACGGTTCCGTATTATTATATAAATTGTGTTGAAAATAGGAAGAATTATCGAATTGTTTTTTTTTATTACATATGTCCGGCAAACGAACAAACAGGGCACTGATACACAATGATTGGATCATGGATTTGTGGCCCATCAAATCGCAAGGAGAGCAGGAAGGAAAAAGAAAAGGAAGGGGTAAGATGTATTGGGTAGCCGCCAAACTCACTCACCGAACGAAAGCCACAGAAAACCTTTCGCTTCACGTCGATCTCCTGTGAGATGGTGGTACCGCCTGGAAGAGTCTGCATATTCATGCTGAGTCATGACTGACAACAGCGTGGCTCTATCACTTACGTTTGAAAGACTTTTATGCCTTAATGTTAAGAGTAATCCAGGTAGAGAAACCAATGAAGTGAGATGGTGATCTCGCAGGTGGACATTGGATGAACCAGATATCCCGAAGATAATAATTAATATGAATAGCATATCACCTACATATACCGAGTATATCAAGACTGCTACCGAAAACGAAGCCGGGTGGTAGTTTTGGTGACTACAAATACAATACAACTAAAAATATCGCGACTATTTTTTTTATGATTTTTTAAATATCGTCATTTTTGGGTGGTGAATCTATAGTTTTTGCTAAAATAATAATTTAAACTCTTTGACACCTTAGAGTCTTTATAAATAAAAGGGTATACACTATTATTTTAGGAAAAACATGTATTTACAACCCAAATAGGTCCTTATAAAAAAAAGCACCAAAAAATCGCTTTTTCTGTTGCATTGTGTCTGAAGTAGCTTAAACTACCACCCGGCTTCGTTTTCGGTAGCAGTCTTGATATACACTGTATAATATGAATATACTACCACTATCAATACAGGGTATATCAAGACTGCTACCGAAAACGAAGCCGGATGGTAATTTTAGTAACTACAGGCACAATGTTATTAACAAATTTGCAAAAAACCGATGATTTATTTTTTGGGTTTTTCGTAAAGTAGTATTTATTTGACAGCACGTCGTGTCGATTTTCTGTAACACAGTGATGCGACCTCTTTATGCAGTCCATGCGGGGCTAAATTAATTAAAACCGAATTAATGCACGTGAAAATCGCAGAATCGACAAATTAATTTATCTTAAATGAAATTTCAGAGGCCGTTGCGCTTAAAGGCTAAAATCAAGAGAGTGTTATTCCTATCGTCTTTATTGTATTGTATACTGTATCAGCCAATATATGTCCCACTGCAGGGCCCGGGCCTTCTTTGTCTCTTCAGCCATATGAAGTATCTTGCTAAGAATTCCTTAGTGATCTATGAGAAACTATATTATCCATTTCAAGTGTTCAAAACATGTCAATACGCAAAAAGTTGTTTTTTTTTTTAATTTTACTACGTTACTGATTGATTTGTGATTACTGTTCAATCATAAATTACATAGATTAAAATGAAATAAATTATCAAATCTTTCTGAAACCACAAATAATTGGTCAGTTACATACCTACTTCCTTGAATAGCATTTTACCGATGCATTTTACTTACTAGAAATAATAAATAAGACGACTACCAGAAACTAAAAGTAAATGAATTTAATCCATATAATATAATCAATTATTTTGTAAATGAAGAATAAGAATATATTTCATTTCATTTCAGAGTCAAAAATTCAGCAGAGCAGGATCTCTAAAAACCGTTTCAATTTGGCTCAAAACTCGTGTATTGAATATGACAAGTGCAGCTTGAGCGGCCCCGGTCACAACTTGCAAATTATGGCCATTCACAACGCGGCCAAGTTTATTTAGTTAAGCGACCGAAATTGCGGCCAAATCACTGTTACAACCGCTGGGGGGAAAATGTTGTGATTAGCTCGAATTGTATTGGATTGAGCGTTTATGGTTTTATTATTATGTCTAATGGACAAGCATTGTTTAGCTGTTTTAACATCGTGCCTGGATGCCTAATGGTGCTTAAATATGATTTCATTAAGCACTAGCACCTAGTTTCCAGAATTATCATAATTAATGTTATCGGTATTATTATTTCGATGAATGGCGAGATGAGCGTGCCATTCGCCTGATGGTAAGCGATACGACCTCTCATAAACAGTAGCAAAACCAAACAACACCTTGAATTACAAACCAATGCTCGGCATTCTACTGCGCTCGCCATCCTGACACATAAGATGTTAAGTCTCAATATGTCCAGTAGTTACTCTAGCTACAATGCCCTTCAAACCTGAACACAACATAGCATTTTCACTACTGTTAGATGGGAGAAATAGATATTGCGGTGGTACCTACCCAGATGGGCTCTCACGTATGGCATTCTTCTTTTTTTTTTAATTTATTATTTGAAATATAAATACATAATTTACAATATAGCTGCTAAAAAACCACAGAGGTTTATACTAGAGCTAACAGAGTTTACAACAGCAACAATACGACAGTAAAATGTACTTTATAATATCAATTAGCACTTCACAAATACATGGTAGGTAATTCCAAGTTTAGTAGACACTGTAGATTCATTATACAAAATAAAGTTATTGATTGTTAATAAAGAACGTTTTCAATTTATATTTAATATTAGTAAGTGTAATTTTATTAGCTATTCTTGGCATTACTTTGCTCTTGCCATCCTGAGACATAAGATGTTAAGTATCATTACGTCCAGTAGTTACTCTAGCTACAATGGCCTTCAAACCTGAACACAACATAGCATTTACACAAAAGTTTGATGAGGGAGAAATAGACATTGCGGTGGTACCTACCCAGGCGGGCTCTCACATATGACAGACATAAGTTTTATTAGATTTTTGGTATTTTTATCCGAAATATTCACCTCTTTAGTTCGTAATGCTGTCTCCCGCATCTACAAAGGAAAATGAACAACAATAGATTTCCAACTCCGTCTATTCATTATTATTAATTAACTATTTGATTAATTTAACCAAAGACAATTTCTAGAAACTTTGTGGGCATCAGCGCTTCGTGTGATTACAATGGGTGGTGACACTGGTGAATCAAAATCACCAGACTTGCAATATCAACATATTTTAGCTAAATAATATTAAGCAAGCATTTCGCGTACCCAATCCGTTTAAAATTGACAACTATTAGGTATGAAACTTAATAAAATTATAATTATAAAAATAAAACGCAATGAGCTCCTTCTGCGTAGATCAGATCGCAAAAAACAACCAAGTTTCTAAAATATGTTTTTAAATTTAATACTTGTAAAACAAGTGTGGTTAAATTGTAACAGTCAATGAGCTGATGGCAAATACCTTAGTCCGCCCCGTGACCACGAAAGCTGTAAAGTAAACAAACCGTCGAGAAGTTTAAAAATGAAAAATTTACCAAATCCACGATTAAATTCTAATAAATAAAACTTTTCATTCTGGCACGGCATTATGACTGCACTGCACCTAATTATAAACGCAAATGCCATCTAGACAGACTATTGAATGGCATCAGACGGTAGTCCCATGCAATTCGATACAATTATGCCGGCCTGCTGAGACGCTTCTTCACTCTACGACGGAAGGACCCAAAGGGTTATTCTATATCCGTAAGATCCGTCACGACGACGAATATTCGAAGGTCATACGTTAAATTTAATGCTGGCACTTCACATGGCTGTTTGTATTTGCTGTTGGATGTTTGTTGTATTTGGCAAAATAAATGACGTTAGAAGCAAACATGCAAATAGAGGCAAATATGACCATCTATACTTACGTATTTGTTATTGGCCTTGTTTGTCAAATAGGCAAATAAGGCCACACTTTCTCAATTAAACTGACCACAAATGGTAATTGTTTGCCAAATATGCCAAATACAAAAATACAAATAACACAATGCCCGATTCCTTACAATACGACACAACCTTAGACTAAGTACGAAGTAAATGATAAGTTTCAAAGAGAATAGTATTGATTTTAGAAGTGGAAAACTTTTGTCTTATACGTGGACGTCGCACGTCCGAACACTCAAACTTCGTGCCGGAGAATAGAGTGACCCCCCAGGATTATAGGAATCTAATCTATCGAAAGCCGGCTAAGGGCGAGTCGGACTCACGCACGAAGTGTTCCGTACCATCATCTATACAACTCTATTTCTGTTTATTAAGAACGAGTTAAAAATTGCGTAAAAATTACATTTGTTGTATGGGAATTTGCCCTTTAATATATTTTACTTTCTTTTTATTTAATTAATTTTGAAAGGTAATATACAACTAAATATTCTGTGAATTTTAAGCATCTACCTGTTACCGATATTAATATTGAGCAAAAACTACGAAAACACGCTTATTGTGTGGGGGCCCCCTTAATTTTTTAATTTTGTAATTTTTTGTATTTTTTTGTTATACTACTATATGACCATATATGGACTATATGGACTTTATGACCTAACCACTCTCAATCGTACTGCCGTGCCCTGCAGTGGGACGTATATGGACTGATACAGAAAGTTGTTATAACGGCCACGGAGATATATAATTTGTGAAAATTTCAGCTTTCTAGCTATCACGGTTTATGATACAGCCTGGTGACAGGCAGACAGACAGCGAAGGCTTAGGAATAGTGTCCCATTTTGACCTTGTAGGTACGGAACGCTATAAACGATTTTTTTCATACCTTCACATAGCACACTGTTCCACATAATTTGATACTTTAAAACTTCAGCAATAGTATAAATAAAGTGAAGTACAGTACAGGTGTTCCATTTGAGCATTCTCCAAGTATTTCCACTTTTTCAGCGAAACCTAATGGATTTTACATTAGTGCCTAGCGAACCCACCGACGTCTCGCCTTCAAACTTCGGACATGTTTTAAAATTTAAGAAAGAAAGAAGGAAAAATATTTATTGTTACAATAGAGGTATGACACTTGAAGTACGAATACAATAATACGAGTATAAAACACAAAATAAAAGAACTTAAAAAAATTAAAACAACAGCTACAATTACTATTCACTACAATTAAGTAATATTGTAATATTGCTAAGTAGTATTTTACTGGTGGTAGGTCTATCATATGTGAGAGGCCATCTGGGTAGGTACCACCGCAATGTCTATTTCTCCCGTCAAACAGCAGTGTAAATGCACTGTTGTGTTTCAGTTTGAAGGGCATTGTAGCCAGAGTAACTACTGGACATATTGCGACTTAACATCTTATGTCCCAGGATGACGAGCGCAGTGGAATGCCAAGCATTGCTTTGTAATTTGAGGTGTTGTTTGGTCTTGCTACTTTTTATGAGCGGTCGTATCGCTTACCATCAGGCGAACGGCATGCTCGTCTCGCCATTCATTGCAATAAAAAAATATATATTTCAACACCATATCGCGACAATTTCTCTAAGAAAATTAAGTATATCCGTGTCAATCCATATACATTCCACAAAGTCCTTTACAATCGAGAGTACGATTGAGAGGGGTTAGGCCGTATAGTCCTTACTGAACTAGTGCGGATTGGCGGACATTAAAATACCATAGAAATACTTTAAATAGCTATGGTATGCAGGTATCCTCACGATGTTTACCTTCACCGTTATAGTGCGTGGCGATTGATTATTATCAATCTATTGATGTTGATTGATTATTCCGTACACATGACTCCGAAAAGTAAGAGGTATGCCCTGGGATTTGAATCCGCGACCACTGCATAGAATACGTTTAAATGTCTGCAATATGCCTGACAAATTGTATTTATTGACGATTCAAAAAAAAACGTTAACCTCGGTGGCATAGTTGTTCTACAATTACAAAGTCGACGTCTCGTGTTTGAATCCCGGGTTGGGCAAATCATATTTGATTTTTCTATTCATTATCAGCCCGGAATCAGTAATTTGTGCCCGATATGGTGATAGGCTCATCCCCTATCACCTCGTAGGACGGAACATACAAAGGGGCATGCATGAGTTTATAGTATGTATGAAAAAAATAATTAAATGCTACTTGAATGAAAAATATAAATTCAATTTTGTTAACATTTCGATTAATTGGCGCGACTCAGTTTCGCAAATAATGCAGTATCAAAGGGACAATTGTGTTGTTAAAATATTTCAATTGCACTTGTAAATAACATTTCATTTCAATATATTTTAACAGCGAAATAGCATACAGATTTTCTTTTGTTTATAATTTAAATTAATTTCGACCAGGTCAGCAAAACATTGCCACTGGTCGCTGTACGGTCCAGCTCATGCCCTTTTTGTAATTAATTTCATTTACATACATACAGGGTGATTTTGACACATAGTATTTAATTTAACCCACATGTTTCTCATTACCCCCAGGTGTTTTATTTATTGTATATAATCTTAAAAGAAGTAAGAAGATTTTTTGTCAAAAATCGTGATTTTAGTTTTCACGATCTTTAGGCATATCTATACAAGTATTTTTACCGCTTAACTGAACTGCAGTTCGGTTCGGGAATTTACGTGAGTAAAAAGACTCGGTATCTATAGAAGTTGATCAAAAGCCTTGAAACCTAAAATCGCGATTTTTGACAAAACTATCACTCAGTTTTTGTTCAAACTTGGTACAATGTTACCTAGGGGGGCTAGGAACATGTGGTTTAAATTAAATACCAACTGTAAATATAACCCTGTATATAAATTCTCGCCTTTTTCAGAGTTGGGTGCACATTAGCAGGCTAGGCGGAGGGCTACTAGAACATCCTCCTTTCGCCTTGTGTGTTCCTTCCCACGCTGCGATAGGGGGCGGGCCCATCGCCATATCGGGTACTTTCTGCCTCCAGGCTGACAATGAATAGAAAAATCCAATATCACTTTGTCCAACCCGGAATTCAAACCCGAGACTTTAACGTTATAATTTTACCGTAATAAAATGCGCAACTGAGACAGTTAAACCAAAATAAAATATCTGCAATCAGTACGCTTAAATGAATGTACATGTCAGTACAAGTCCAATTTTTTCACACATCACATATTCTCTTCCAAAAAAATCCAAAACAAGGAATGACATATCACTGACATCCGCATACAAAAACAACGCAAATCTGCGCTATAAATATTTTTCAGTCACCAGACAATAAACAAACGTGGATCATTCGTCACGCGCTGAAACAACAATTCAGCGTTGCAAACGATCCGAGGTTGTCATAGAGGTATTTTTGTTTTATTTGTAGGTTTTGTAAATAAATAAATAAATAGCACCCAACAGTCACATACATAGTCCTGACCCCACACTAAGATCGAGTCTTGTGTCGTGGGTATCAGGAACTACGAGCACGAGAGACTTTTCGATCTCACAAACACCCAGAAGAAATATTTGTGGGCCACACAAACATTTCTCTTGGTGTGGGGATCGAACCCGCAACCTCTAGTTTCACAGGCGGCGTCTAACCAACTGCGCCACGGAGGCTGTCAAACTGTTGTAGACGTGTAAATAGCATACTTAGCGTAAATAACGTAGCGATATGTCGTACGCCCGCCTATAAGGTGGACGGATGACCTGGCTAAAGTTGCAGGAAGTCGCTGGATGCAGGCCGCTTCCAACAGGTCGATGTGGAGATCTTTAGGGGAGGCCTATGTTCAGCAGTGGACTTCCTGTGGCTGTGATGATGATGATGAAATAGCGTACTTAATGGTAAGTATGGCCGGCTATGAACTTCTGGCAACACTTGGTATTGTACTGTGCGCGACCATGGACGTAATATATAAACTACCTCTATGTGCGTGACATCGACATGGCTTGAAAGTAAAGTACTAGTAGTAAAGTAAAGTCAGGAATGAAAAGTAGTCTGTGTTAATCCAGGGTACCAGCTTCCTCCATACTTCATTTTGTCAAAATCGGTCCAGTCGTTTAAGCGTGAAGAAATAACAAACCCACAAACTTCCGCATTAATAATAGTAGGATGTTTGTACAAAAATGAATTGGCGCATCTCTGAATTCAAAGGCGAAAAAAAGCCCATAGATTTTATTTGAAATATCCGCGCTGGTAATATTGCATTCGATAGCAAACGATCGGCAGTATTTGCGATCAAACATGCACATGGAAATGTAGGCTTTAAAGAGTTTTACTGCATTCGCACAAAGCGGCGTAAACGTTTGAAAACTAGGTGAGTCCGTACTCGAATTATTGAGCGTATTTTTAACTGAGATTATTGAGTTATTGCGGTGTAATACCGGGATTAAATTCGGTTCAAGCTATGTATTTAAACGTTTGAAACTTTATACTCATGTTTTACATGAGCTGATTTTGAATAAATCGTACCACGGGTATTTATTTTTATAACTTAAATAAATTATATGTTTAGCTAATAGCAGCTCACCTTAAGTTCATGAATATCTATTGAAATAAAACCATTTTTGTTTTCAATATCGCTGCTTAGGTAATTTTTAATTTTTAGCTTCCTAACGTTTCGATTACTTGACAGCTTTCATGGTCACAGCGCAATCCATTATATTTTCTATTTTTGAGAATTTTTGTTGCATTTCTGAAAAAATGAGGAAGCAGGTAAGAGATTTATTGGTCTTCAGGAAATTTTGCTCACCAAACGAAAGGCGAAAGTAGTACGACCTAACCTATACGTATAGGGCTCTATCGACCGACATAAATAAAAAGACATGACGAAGAGCGCGTAAAGTACTTCGACGTAAGTGGTACCACGTTCCAATGCATCTCAAGTGAAGTGATACTGAAATTTGTTTTAGTAGTTACGATAGAAAGTTTAGTCTGTTGTATCACCCCATATACGTCCCACTCCGCACGGGCCTACTCTACAATCGAGAGTACGATTGAGAGTGTTTAGGCCATATAGTCCACCACGCTGGCCTAATGCTGGTTGGTAGTAAAGATAAATAATTATTTTCCCCGTAAGACCAAAATCTATCAGATTTTGTTCATTCAATTTTAGCATTTTTATTTCGACGTAGTTAAGAAAAAATCTAATAGAAGGCGTCATTTTCAGCCGATTTTATTAACCCTTCAAATGTTTTAAAGGGCCTATCCTTAGGTTTTGATTAATCGCTTCATCAAATTGAAATTCGTAATTAAAAAAGTGAGCAAGTTAAAGTAAGCAAACGCGACAATACATAAAAAATAGATATGAAATAGGTCTGATAAATTATATCTCAATCTTTTTCATGATCTGATAATCTTTTTGATGACTGCCTCGGTGGCGTAGTTGTACTACGGTACGCTTACAAAGCTGAGGTCTCGGGTTCGAATCCCGGGTTGGGCAAAGTGATATTGGATTTTTCTATTCATTATCAGCCCAGAGTCAGGAATTTGTGCCTGATATGGCGATAGGCTCGCCACCTATCACATCGTGGGACGGAACATACTGGCGAAATGTGGGTGCCCTGGCACCTCTGCCTACCTCTTCTGGGATAAAGGCGTGAGTTTATGTATGTATGTATCTTTTTCATGATTGGGTTAAAAACCCACGCTATTTTATATTTTTTAATAACTAATAACACGTTTTCATATATTACAAGCCACGGATGATATTTTACGAGCATCTAACATTACCTTTACGGCTGGTCGCGCGGATAACCGGATGTAAATCCGGTACTAACACGTGGTTAGCTTATTAACCGGGTACTCTGATGTATATTCTATTTATGTTCCAGTTTATTAGCAGATTTTGATATATTCCGACACTTTATTACATGACCTGACCACTTTTATAAGACCAAATTTGATTTAAACTTATTTCCTAATTTGTATGCATGTAAGGTCCGGCCGCATTCGGCCAGCGTGGGTGGTTAGCTCTCAATCGTACGCTCTTTACCTCCTATGATGTTGCAGAAGTTCAAAGGGGCGTCGGTGATCATTTACCATCAGCTGAACCGTATGCTTGTTTGCCCTGTCTAATATAAAACAGCTTCTGAAGTGTCCTTATAAAAAAAATTACCATTTATGTACAAAGTTAGTCATATGGAATATAAAGCCGAAAGGGGTCATCACTCATCATTATAATTAAGGTCAGGGTGGCATATTCCATTTATGGGGCGTAACCGGTCTACTTCCAATTAAATACAGTACATTCAAATTACAGCTTTGAGAGTTGACATGGTAGAAAAGCTTATTAAATGCTTTTCTAACATGCCATACGCCCCATAGACGGAATATGCCACCCTGACCTTAACAACTTTTACCATGGGGCCAAGTCTGACCAACCTGACAACCCTATGTAATAATCCAGGGTGTCAGCTATCACTATGCCAAATTTCATCAAAATTGGTTGAGTCGTTTTTGCGTGAAAGAGTTACAAACATACATACATCCATATCCATCCATACTCACAAACTTTCACATTTGTAATATAAGTAAGGATTTATCGCTAAAATAAACTCCAACAAGTACTTCAAAAGCAAACAGAAATAAATCGTATTATGCCTCACCTTAGTCTAAACTATTTGATAGTATGTTCGATAATAGTTTTTTTTTTATATAGTCAATCACCATTTACTATAAGGTGAAAGAAAACATCGCGAGGAAACCTGCATACCATAGCGATTTGTAAAATATCTATTGTGTGTAAAATCCGCCAACCATTGTGGTGGACTATATGGCCCAACCACTCACAATCGAACTCTCGATTGTAGAGTAAGCCCGTGCCCTACAGTGGGACGTATGTGGGCTGATACAGCACAGTACAGTCAGTCTAAACTAAAGTCTGCATAAGCTTAAATACTAAAACGCAGCGCTCACGTGTGTACGAAATAAACTCGGTATTAACTGAACTTGCGGTAAACTTGGACTTAACATTTAGACTACATTTTATCACGAACAATCTAGAAGTTTCCTTATCTTGGATGCTCTGGTAACTTGGTTAATACAACTTTTGTCCGCCCGTTCGGTTAAATTAAGTGTTTATAGGATAATATTGTCACTATACAGTACATATTCTTTATATGCAGAAGTGACTACATGGCTTTTAAGTAGTGTTTAGATAAAAGTGAAAATTAAAGATACATACAAACATAACATAAACTTACGCCTTTTTCCTAGAAGGGGTAGGCAGAGATGCCACCAGAACACCCACGTTTCGCCTTGTATTTTCCGTACCACGATGTGCAAGGGCATACATTTCCGACTCCGGGCTTTTAATATTACGATATTTTGAACATAGTTCACTACCCATTCATTATTATATTTTTGCCTTTGGAAAATGTTGCTCTTATTTATGATCACGTAATGCTTACCAAAAAGCCGACATCTTACTCTCCTTACCACTCAGGGTAATAAAATATAATCCAAGTCGTATAATTTTCCCAAATATACTTAATAGGGCCTCTTAAGCACAGTTCAAAATAGCACCCCAAGATGGTCCCATAATAACTATAAATATATAGTATTTTTATAAATTACTATATGTTTGACAGCCTCCGTGGCGTAGGCGGTGAGACGCCGCCTGTGAAACGAGAGGCCGTGAGTTCGATACCCGCACGGAGAAAAATGTTTGTGCGGCCCACAAATATTTCACTCGGGTCTCAGTGTTTGTGAGACCGAAAAGCCTCCCATAGTTCCTTGTACCCACGACACAAGACTCGATCTTAGTGTAGGATCAGTACTATGTACGTGACTATTGGGTGTTATTTGTTTTTAAAGCAACTAGAACTCAAATTCTATCCCAATCTATCCCAACAGTAAGACAGTACGATTGAGAGTGGTTAGGCCATATAGTCCACTATATGACCTATATGGCCTAACCACTCTCAATCGTACTGTCGATTGTAGAGTAGGCCCGTGCCCTGCAGTGGGACGTATATGGGCTGATACAGATACAGATACAGAAACAGTAAGAAACATTCAGACAAGTAAATAATCACATGACCTCATGTTTCAGACGGTCTGCCGCCGAACCAATAAGGCGTTCTATTCATAGCTCACTCCAATTACGATACGAGGTCTGAGTGCTCCGCAAATGGGAGCAGACAACTACAAACACTAACACAAGGTATACAATAGTCTATCTGGTAAAGTAGCGAAAACTTAACAACGATAAAATAATCAATAAACTAATATTGAACCATGAAAAATGTCATGTATAGTCGTGACCCCAAAGAAAGAACTTCAAGATAATTTTTGGTCTTTAAACATGCCAGAAAAAAATGGTTGCCGCGGAAACAATTGTACTCTTCTTGCCAGAATCGAACTTCTTTCTTATCAAACTGCGCGACGGAGATATTAAAGCTTGAAACAATAAGTAGTGAAACGCAATAACAGCTATTGAAATTATTTGTTATAAATACAGATTGCTACCGGAAAGGAAGCCGGTTGGTAGTTTTAGTGATTTCAGACACAACGCAACAAAAATTTTGCAAAAAAGACACGACTTTTTATTTATTTTCAATCATTATCACCCTGTATACCTATACTGCAATCGATAGAAATTAAAATTAAAAAGAGGAAGGAGGAAATATGCCACAACTGATTAACAAATTTACTATAATACTATTGCTTAATTAAACTTTGCAATGTAAAAACGTCGACAAAGATCAATCAAGTCAATTCTTTATCCTTCGAGCCTGATTTGAACGCATTTACCCGTATAATGAGACCCAGACTGCATAAAATTTATACCGCCACTTCCCTCCAGTTGATAAAATGCTCAAAGGCATGCCTTGGCTTCGATTTATCTCTTTAATAAGAGAGCTGAGAGGAAAAGGAATTATTTGATTCCAAATGAAATATCTCTTTGTCGGTTATTACGTCTTTGGTGCAATTAATAATAAATTGAACGCTTGGTATTGAAATAATTGGGTTTTAAAAGGTACATATTTCGAATGAGTTCTTAAAATCATTAAACAGTATTCATGTATATAGAAATCTTCGTAGTTTGTCTTAAAACAAATGAAATAACGACATCATTTTGTGTCGATTATGTCCTGCTGAGCAATTGAAGTCCTACTTATATTGTTTTAAATTAATTATTTTACAACTAAGCAAGGATATCAGCTATTCATGTAATGTTTCGTTAATTATTTATTAAAAAACTATAGATAACAAACTGACTATGTAACACTTAAAAATTTGTCTACAGAACACGTTACAAAAATTAAAAAATATGACCCTTTGTACCGTATAGCTAATAATAAAATTAGTTTCCAAAGCGTCCAAAACAAAGGAGTAATTTCTGAGTAAAAGTTATTAAATAAGAAACATCAGAACCCAATCCACTTGGAGCAAATCGAATTATCCAAAACGAAAACGTCCTAAATTTCTAAGAACTATTTTCTCCTAAATTCAATTTTATTTTTGTTTATTTTTGGATCCCAAAAAAGTTTTACTATGACGTTGCTTTCATGTTTATTATGGATCTACTCGTCTTTTTTAACAGGAGAACAAAGCATGTAATTAACGAAAATCTCGTTTTTTTCACTTGTACTACAAAGTCACTATCACATACATACATATATATGTACCTGATGGTAAGTGTAATGCAATCTAAATACAGTATTACAAACAATTGACATAATTATTCCGGGTTCATGGAAAACCTAAGTAACATACTAAGTTCGATACATGACACGAAAGCGTATCACCATATAACGTTTCCACCGTGTATGCTTTTCTATCTTTTTTTAATTATTAAGTCCGGCAAACGAGCAAACAAGGCACCCGATGGTAAGTGATCACTGCTGCCCATCAACAAAGCTTGGATCATGGATCTGTTGCCGCTCCATCAAATCGTAAGAAATGCGGGAAGGAAAAAGGATGGGAATAGGAAATGAGAAGATAATAATATCAAATCTATATCAGCCCACACGCTGGCCTAATGCAGGTTCACGGACTAACATACCATAGAAATTCTTATAAATCGCTATGCAGGATTCCTCACGATGTTTTCCTTCACCGTTTTAGTGCGTAATATCTAATCATATTATCCAAATATACCAACTAATAGTTTACTAAATTCCTCCAAATATTACCCTAAACAGCTAACCAATCTAGTTCTTAATAAATTGATACGGTAACAGGGTATCGGTCCAATAATCCCGATGGGATTGCGGGGCGGCCGCGTGGTCCTTCGAGCCGGATGAAACGCGGCGACCCGGTTAATAAGCTCCAAACTGCATTGGATTAGAACCGGACCGTACCGATGCAATTCCTTGGCTCAAATCCAACGTACATTGCAAGGATGTGGACAAAAATATGCTCAAGTGAATTTCAAGTATTTTTTGTTAGAGAAATTCGGAATGCCTTGTCGTGGACTGTATAAATTCTGTTCAAGTTTTGTGGATTCCTTGTTATACTACTAAGTTTATTTCAACATTTTTAGTATTATGCTAAATTGCTATTTAAATTCTTTATCAGCCCATATACGTTCTACTGCAGGGCACGGGCCTACTCTACAATCGACAGTACGATTGAGAGTGGTTAGGTGATATAGTCCACCACGCTGGCCTAGTGCGGGTTGACGCTATTTCAATATACCATTAAAATACAACTATAATTTTATTATTATCTCATGTTTCCTACATGTCTTAAAGCCCTAAAATTATCGTTCTCTCTTATCCATCCTTTGGTTGGTTGTCTGTAAGAAATCGCCTCGTGGGATAAGATCGCCTTTATTACGATTCTTTTGTTTTGTGTTCTTTTCCTATATAAACTCGTAGTTACAGGTGTACAATAAAGCTTTAAATAAATTATATTATGCAAAAATCTATTTATTCGATTTAAATCAAAATTTGTGGTCTCATTAAAATTACGTGATGTAAAATACTGTTTAATAATAAACAGTTCCAAAAACCGTTGAAGGTTATAAAATAAATTGCTTCCACGATATCACTTATTCTAATATCAGTGAATATTACACTTCTGGGAAACTGTAAAGGATATCGATTCCAATACCAGGAATGCTTCAACTGTTCTCATCTGGAACATTTCAGAACGTTAAACACTCATTTACGTAATACTAACTACAAGAAAATGGTTTCGATGGTTCAGGAGAAACTAAGTTAATAGGCAACCTTCGTAACGCAGTCGGTTAGACGACCGTGAAACGAGAGGCTGCGGGTTCGATCCCGCACCCAAACAAATATTTACATATGTGAACCACATGCATTTGTTTCGGGTCTGGGTGTTAATGAGAATGAAAAATCTGTCGTAGTGTCTGATACCCACATGCGTTTTCGTCTCAGATTTCTGGGCAAAATGTCCACCTTTTGAATCTAGACCAAACGGTTAAAGCTGTTGTTTAAATATCTGATTATTGGTATTTTCTAAACATAGTGCCGTACTATATCAGCCCACATACGTCCCCCAGCAGGTCACGGGGGTCTTCTACAATCAAGAATACGTTTGCGAGGGGTTAGGCCATAGTCCAACATATAGCCGATCTCCAAATATGTTCATAGCGACTTGTTAAAAACTGTCAACATATACAAGATTGCCAAACATTGCTTTGTAATTCAAATTGTTGTTTGGTTTTGCTACTGCTCATAAGCGGTCGTATCGCTTATTATGAGGCGAACGGCACGCTCGTCTCATTAATTGCAATAAAAAAATACAGGCGTTTTGAAACCCATTTACTGGTGGGTCTCTCATATATAAGAGGCCATCTGGGTGGGTACCACCGCAGTGTCTATTTCTCCCGTCAAACAGCAGTGTAAACGCACTGTTGTGTTTCGGGTTGAAGGGCATTGTAGCCAGAGTAATTACTGGACATATTGAGACTTAACATCTTATGTCTCAGGATGGCGAGCGCAGTGGAATGCCAAGCATTGCTTTGTAATTCAAGGTGTTGTTTGGTTTTGCTACTGTTCATGAGCGGTCGTATCGCTTACGATCAGGCGAACGGCACGCTCGTCTCATTAATTGCAATAAAAAATACAGGCATTTTGAAACCCATGCCCATAAAATAAGTTATTTTCAAAACAGCAAAACTGTAGGTACAATTTACCGAAAGGAAATTGGCTCGGCGCGAAGAAAATGAGATCTGTTATGGGTAAGCGGTATTCTAAAGCTTTTCTTTTTTCCGTGTTTTTTCTACCTGTTTGAAAACAGTTTACGAAGTTAAGTAACCAAGCACTCGGCTTGTATTCTCTATTCAGTTTTTATTCAAGTCTTATTTAAAGAAAAAAATCTATTTAATGCGAAACTAGAAATTAACTAGAATTTCTATTAGCAGTGTTTTTAACACAAATTATTTTAAAATATATAGAAACGTGTAGAATGTATTTATTATGTGAATAACTTATGTTGCTTCCACCAAATTCATGTTTGTTATAGGCAGTTATAAAAGAAAATATGAGAAAATGACAAAGCATAAAGCCTCCCACAATAGTGCATTTACACTGCCGTTTGGTGGGGGAAATAGACATTCCGGTGGTACCTACCCAGGCGGCTTCTCACATGTGAGAGACCTACCAGCTAGTACTTAGATTTTGAAGACTGTTTCCATGTTAAATCAGACAAGTCGTGTCTGTTAAAACTTTTTTCCACCCGTAACCAAATAAGTGATGACTGACAACCCAATGGCCTAACCACTCTCAATCGTACTGTCCATTGTAGAGTAGGCCCGTGCCCTGCAGTGGGACGTATATGGGCTGATACAGACAACCCAATCTCGATGCCAGATACAAAAATATCAAATAACTAAACGACTTATCGCTACTTTAATTTGCTAGTGGCACATAACTAAATGTGTCATTTTTATGATAATGTTACCATTTAACACAAATTAATCTGAAATATCATGTGAATAAAACTCATATTTTTTATAGATCATACGTTGCTTTAAGCAACTTTCAAAGAGTTGTAAAAATAAAAAAAAAAATAAACAAAATAAAAAAATTAAGTTAAACGGTTTTATATTGCAGATAAATGTACCAAAAGCTAAAAAATAATTTCATGGATATAGTCATTGGTACCAATATGTATACATTGTTATATTTTCAAAATTAAGTAAGTCGGGTGAGCTAAATATAAAACCGTTTAAATATGTAAATAATTATTTCTTTTGTTTTATTTAAACTGCTCTCCTGAAAAAAGTTCATATTTGAGATATATCGTTATCAAATTAAAGCAGCGACATATTTTTTTTTTATTGCGATGAATAGCCAGACGAGCATGCCGTTCGCCTGATGGTAAGCGATACGACCGCTCATGAACAGTAGCAAAACCAAACAACACCTTGAATTACAAAGCAATGCTTGACATTCCACTGCGCTCGCCATCCTGAGACATAAGATGTTAAGTCTCAATATGTCCAGTAGTTACTCTGGCTACAATGCCTTTCAATCAGAAACACAACAGTGCATTTACACTGCTGTTTAACGGGAGAAATAGACACTGCGGTGGTACCCACCCAGATGGCCTTTCACATATTAGAGACATACCACCAGTTATGAAGAAGTATCTACAAGCAATTTATTATACATCACATTGTTTACACTTCCGATAGTATACCAATACCATCCCACCGATAACTATGTTATAACCTAATAATCTATTGGCACAGAAAAATACAATTTCCTCACAATATGTTGTTGGCTTTCACCGAGACTTCCGCCTTTTGCATGTTGGAAAATATAAAACGTCGCCGTTTCGCCGATATATGAGTGCAGTTTATTATCTCGAATAGTTTGTGTGACAACAATTACGGGTACATTATACTCAATCTATACATATAAATAAAATTAAAGTGTCTGTTTGTAAAGTGAAAATAAAAAAATTACCAACTACATATCGTTATTTAAGTCCGCCTGTACTAATAAATTGTACAAAGTGTTTAAATAAATAAATAAATTGTTATGAGTATTACACGTTACACGACACGAGTTACACGATACCTATAACGAAAATGACATCCGAATTTTTTTGCCTGTCTGTTTGTTCCGACTAATCTCTGAAATGGCTGGACCGATTTTTTCGGGACTTTTATTGTCAGGTAGCTGATATAATAAGGAGTAACTTAGGCTACATTTATTTTAGAAAAATTCTTTTATTTTAGAAAAGAAGAAGTCGCGGGTACAGCTAGTACACAATATCTTTATTACACACCACATGTTATAAAGATGGTACAATGGGAAATATAAAAGAGACTCCAAAACAAGTAAAATATTTTTTTGTAATTTTTAATGATATAGCAATATACCGTAAAGATATTTTTTAAATTCATCAACTCAAACAAGCAAATAATACCTAAATAATTGCTGCGCAATTTTTTCGATATGTGGGATAATTGCTTGAAAAGGAACGTGACGACAGCGTACACGATCTTATGAAGTTTTAGCTTTGTTTATGAGTTATTTGGTGTGTTCTTAATATTTAAAAACAATGGATTATTTTGTGAAGAAATACAGTTCTGTTGCAATCATGAAAGAAACTTAATCTAAACACCTCTTTGTTGATATCGTGGACGCTGACGTCACAGAGAGTTCGCGCCCAAATTGCGTTTAAATGCTTCGAAACTGATAATCCAGCTTGATCGTAAGCATTCTTCGACGCAAAAAAAATATAAATTTAAACGTTGGATTCCAACCCAGGACTTCACAGTGCCTGAATTTAGCTTGTTTTTACTATTACAAAAAATAATAATAAACTTTTATTTACCAAAATATTACAATAAAATAGTATCACAATACATTTAAAAAGCTAGTAATTTTTAACATTAAACATTTCACTGCAGTACTGCAAGCTCTTGGCCTGTACCGCAGATACTAAAAAGAAATATCGTAATATCTTTTGTTATTGTAACTGGTTAAGTTTACTGTCTTGGTTTACAGCGATACGCAAAAATAAAATATTATCAATAATAAAAAAGATAATAACTTGTCGATATTTTTTTTAAATTTCCTCACTTCATCTATACAACTGTATCCTCACTTCAAAAATCCTCACTTCAAAGATTACGTCTATGATATCATTTAATATCAGACGTAAGGGGTAGGAGGTAGGCGAAGGGGGGGTGTAGGGTGTGATTGATGTTCTACCCCCTACGGTGTCAGACTTGCGACGCTTGCATGGTTATGCAGGATATTGCCGCCTGATGACAGATTACCTAGACAAATGGCTATTGGGAATTGATAGGGGCTTAGTTCGCACAGCATTTGAGTGCTGGAGTGGTGTAGGTTCGAATATAGGAAGGTAAGTGTTTGAATTTTTTTTTGTTTATTGCTTTTACATTGTAGGTATATAAATGTGTGCGTTCATGAAACCTAAAATTATTTAAAAAGTAAAATTAGCAATTGTACTTAAACGTCCGGTGCTTTGTAAAGATTGAATGCAGAAGTATCTGTAAAAGCTTTTTTCTTAAATTCGTTTCAGTAATCCTTAGAAAATTGGGATTGTAAACAAATTGATTCTTATTATTTATCTTATTATGACACGTAGGTCTCTCATAGGTAGGTAGATCCCTCATAGTAGTAGGTCTCTCATATGTGAGAAACCTCCTGGGTAGGTACCACCGCAATGTCTATTTCTCCCGTCAGACACCAGTGTAAATGTACTGTTGTGTTTCAACTTTAAGGACATTGTAGCCAGAGTAACTACTGCACATATTGAGACTTAAATTTTTATGTCTCAGGTTAGCGAGCGCAGTGGAGTGCCAAGCATTGCTTTGTAATTCATGGTGTTTGATTTTGCTACTGTCTAAATGTGTATCGCCTACCATCAGGCAAATGGCACACTCGCTTCGCCATTCATAGCAATTTTTAAAAAAACATGTAAATATAGATTACTGTTTAATTTTAATTTTTAATTTACTGTATGTGTACTGAAACGGTGAAGGAAAACATCGTGAGGAAGCCGTGCACAGGTACCATAGCGATTTACAAGAATTTCTATTGTATGTAAATCTGCCAACCCTCACTAGGCCTGGTGGACTACATGGCCTAACCACTCTCAATCGTACTCTCGATTATAGAGGGGGCGCGTGCTCTGCAATGGGACGTATATGGGCTGATACACACACTGTGTATTGTAAGCTTTTCAAAATATTGCTTATGTAACCAACATTTTCCGCCTATAAAACATAAATATTCCTACAAAGAAACTATCCATTGTTTTCGGTCCGTCATTCCAATCTAACACCCTTGATATCAACAAACACAGACCCCTTAATCACACAGATCCATATTGATGTGTGCAAACTCAATCTGTCCGGTGCCGGCATAAATATTCAGCAGTTGTAATCCGGGTGGCTATCAATCAGGCTTGCGGTGCGGGACGCGACGCAGCCGATTGTCCGGCATATGGACGACATAGACTCTATTAAGTGGATTTTCGATTTAACGCATCCTAGATGTGTTGGGGTTTGTGTTTAATTTTGATGCTTTAGATGGTCTGCAATCTTTGGCGTGGATTTTTGAATGCATTTATTTATTTAAATCTTTATCGTTCACATTAAAAAACATATACAATGATACAGAAACTAAAAAATAAAAATCCTTGTTGCTAAAAGCAATGTCTTACACACCACCATAGGGTGGATTTATAAGAAGAAGAAAGAGAGTGCAGTGTAAAATAAATAATTGTTGTCAAAATATGCATCATCATCTCAGCCACAAGAAGTCCACTGTTGAATATAGGCCTTCCCTAAGGTATCTTCACATCGACCTGTTGGAAGCGGCCTGCATCCAGCGACTTCCTGCAACCTTAACCAGTAAGTCCGTCCACCTTGTAGGCGGCCGTCTGACTTTTTGCTTGCCTGAATGAGGCCTCCACTCTAAAACCTTTCGGCCCCAACCACCATCGGTATTACGCGCTATGTGCCCGGCCCACTGCCACTTCAACTTGCTTATCCTATAGGCTATGTTGGTAACCTTTGTTCTCCCACGGATCTCCTCATTTCTGATTCGATTTTGTAGGGAAATACCGAGAATAGCCCTCTCCATAGCTCGTTGAGTGACTCTGAGCCTCCTAATGAGGACCATAGTGAGAGGCCACGTCTCGGTGCCGTGTGTCATCACTGGCATAACACTACTATCAAAGACTTTTGATTAAAGGCACTGAAGTATTTTGGACGAGATGACGTCGCGAAGTTTTCCGAACGCTGCCCAACCATGTTGTATTCGACAATTGACCTCTCTCTCGAAGTTAGACCTGCCTAACTGGACCTCTGAAACACTCACTGTGGGCCTCATTAGAAGGCTTAAAGTCACTCAACGAGTTAAGGATAGGGCTATGCTCGGTATTTCCCTACAAGATCGAATCAGAAATGAGGAGACCCGTAGAACAAATGTTGCCGACATACAGCCGCTGCCACACAAATACAAACACACACATACAAGCACCCACACTATCATATAATATCATTATATTTAAAAATCGAACTTTAACGAATAGGATAGGCCGGTCTAGATACAGATTTTCAAATAAAATCAATCAAATATCCCGCGTTCTACATTCGAATATTACTTTTGCATAAAATAAAAGTTGCAAGCTAAAACCCGGCTATGGAACTGTAAAAGGTTTTTTTTTCTGTGTAAACTGTAAAATGTATCCGCAGTACACATTTTTACTGTTTTTCAGAGAACTCGTGGTCGCACGTAAATTTTATTTACATTGCAGTTTGATTTTTTAACGAAATATCATACTTTCAATGCCGCAGTTGGAGTTTAGTAATTTAAAAATTGTTTTTGTTTGTTTATTATTTCTTTATAATATACAAAAATAATCTATGTATATGTAAATTTAGGTCATACCAAGCGATATTTTGAGGCGAATCGAGCATTATTTTCCATTTTAGTCATTAAAATTGTCATTGGGTCTCGGGTTCGAATCCCGGGTTGGGCAAAGTGATAATGGATTTTTCTATTCATTATCAGCCCAGAGTCAGGAATTTGTGCCCGATATGGCGATAGGCTCGCCACCTATCACATTGTGAGACGAAACATACTAGGCGAAATGTGGGTGTCCTGGCACCTCTGCCTACCCCTTCGGGGAAAAAGGCGTGAGTTTATGTATGTATGTATGTATAGTCATTAAAATAGTTACGCATATTATATTGAGTATATTTGTCTGTAAGTGTTACTAAAATAAATAATTTAAAAATCTATGTTTGAACTATTATTAACTTTGTCGTTTTAAATTTAAATTATTAACGAGCATGTCCTTCGCCTGATAGTAAGCGATATAACCGCTCATAAACAGTAGTAGAACCAAACAACGCCTTGAATTACAAAGCAATGCTTGGCTTTCCAGTGCGCTCTCCCTCCTGAGACATAAGATGTTAAGTCTCAATATCTCCAATAGTTACTAATATATATAATAACCCTCATTACCATACATACATTTATTAATTCACGCCTTTTTCCCAGATGGAGTAGGCAGAGGTTTAACCAACGTTTCGCCTTATTTGCCTACACTCAAAAACTCCTATTAAACGACCATTCCAATATACCAATACTTCGAACACCGGACAATTAAACAGGCTACGTAGATTTACTGCCTACGCACGGCACAATCGCGGACATCGACTGCAAGGGTCATAATTCGGTGCCAAGTTAGGGACCGCGTGTTCATCGTATTGGCCATAAATATTGGAGCGAGTGGTGTTTATATGCCAAACGCTGTGAGGTGGCCATGAGTCCGTTTTATGTCGGATTTTCCTATTGAGCGAAATGAATGAAGGTTACAAGGATTTGTTGAAGGAAAGGTCATCTATATTTAGCAATAAACTTTTCGACGTAGAAAATTAAGACGAGCAACCACTTCATTTCGCTTCAAGCCAATAAAATCTAATCATTGGCGAGAACTTATTTCAATGGTGCAAAAAAAAATTACACTATACATACCGAGTAACTACTGGGCACAATGAGACCATCTTATGTCTTATGATGGCGAGCGCAGTGGAATGCTAAGCATTGCTTTGTAATTTGGTTTAATTTTTAAATTTTTTTTACTTCATAACGTTTCGATTACTTTACAGCTTCGTGGTCAAGGGGCGGTCTAAAATTAGATCAAACCCTATAATAGTGTAATTTCGAATGATTCCCCTGTTAGTAAAATACGTTAACCGTAATTTTCCGTAACTGCTCTTAATTAAACATCAATCATCAAAACGTATTAAACAAGCTGGAACAAATTAAACCGATTACATGACAAAGCCACCAACACCCTGTTTAAACAAATTACATCGGTTAAATGGGTCGGACCATCTTAATCGGGGATTCAGTCATTTGTCCGTGTTGGAACGCGTGGTTTGTTAATAACTCGGACGAGATGGGGTCGCAGGTTCGAATCAAGATATGCGTCTGACTTTTCAGTTATGTGAATGAAAGAAGACAGTGTCATTACATCACAAATCTCAAACACATTTGGATGTAACTAAAGTGTAAAAAATAAGAAAAATATACATGTTAAAAAAAATTACATAGCACTTTGAAAGAAACATTCTGAAGACGTGAATACCATAGAGATATCTAAATGTTTTCTCAATTTTTTTTCTCTTGGTCAAACCCAGGTTTTCCCAAAGAATGCGCTTTAGAAAGTGAAGAAGGGCGACGTAAATTCTCTCTCAAATTTTTTTTTGTGCCTATCAATGACATCAATCAAAGATTATGCTTAGACAAAATAGTAAACCTGTGTGCGCCGTGAACTAACCCCTCTCAATCGAATTCTCGGTTGTAGAATCCCGTGCGGTTATAGCCTGATACAGTCCAGATTGTTCTAATGCATGGTCACCCCACAATGTTATGGCGACTCTATTATTTTTATCGCCCAAGCTCAACCACTTTAGGTGTATATGAAATATCCTGAGGCTTTTGCGGTCCAGTATGAGTTATTAGGGTTTATTATTATTGCCGCCTAGTTTTTTTATTAGGTCCGGTGAAGGAGGATAAGTTACACCTGTGGGTAGCAGTAAGTAATTACTGCTGAACATTATTTACAACACTTGGTATCTAGAAGTTTCTGGCCTCAAAACAGGAGGGAAGAGAGAAGAGAAAAGAACGGCAAGTGAAAAAGAGATGTGGCCTATTGACAATTACACTGTTATTATTTACTTGAATATTGACGTTATAAAATTGAGTTTTTTATTGCAATACATGGCGAGATGAGCATGCCGTTCGCCTGATGATAAGCGATACGACCGCTCATTTACAGTATCAAAACCAAAGAAAATCTCAAATTACAAAGCGATACTTGGGCATTCCACTGCGACCGCCATGCTGAGACACGATGTTAAGTCTGACTATTTCCTGTGGTTACTCTGGCTACAATGTCCCTCAATCCGAAACACAACAGTGCATTTACTACACTACTGTTTGGCAGGACAAACAGAATCACACCGTGGAACAAAACACACAAGGCGAATCGTGGCCAGCCCATTCCTTCTGGGAATAAGGCGTGAGTTTATGTATATGTAAAATGTATGTTGTATGTTTGTCCCCAAATCTGTACAATAAAAACAATTCTAATTCATTTTACCAACTCAATAACCGCGCCTAAAAATAACAATAAAGTGCCACATGAAAGTTATGAAAAGAAAGTAAGTTAGATTTACGAAACATCTCAATTCCCAATGTATGGTCCGGTTGTAAAGCGCCCCTGTTCCAGTGGGATGGCCGAAAACGGTTCGTTTTATCACTCACTTCGCGCGACCCGGGACAGGGGATAATTTTTCTGGATACCCGGGCATTTCGAGTATCCGGGGAAATCTTCAACTGCCAGGTTTTGATAAAGTTGTAAAAACTAGGAGTTAATTTGCGGTTCGAAATGTTTTTGTCCGGAACTTTCTAATGGATGTTTGTATATTTTTTAGGAGTTAATTTGTGAAGTAATTTTGTCGTTTAAGATTTTTGTTTGTTTAATAAAGGTCTTGTTTAGTCGTTTTTCAAGTATTTACACTGAAGCAGTCCTTTGGGTATTCTAGGAGTTCAGTTTTCATTTGTTTATTAACTTTCTTTATAAAAAAAAGATTCATTAGCCACAGACAAGTATTATAAGAGTAAACCAAAACGTGGACTCGCCCTTATAAAGTCGTGATATAAAATGTGTGTGTCCTGTTAGCACCTCTGCCTTCCCTTATAGGAAAAAGGTATGAGTTTATGTGTGACGATAAATAATTATTAGAAAGCAATATTTTGGCTTTTATGAAAATAAGAAGATTTTAAATTTACATAAAATCGGCAAAGTAACAATAATTATAATTGTCGATCTCACAACTTTAAAATCTAAATAAGTCAACTATATGGCCTATATTATATGGTGTACTATATGGTCTTACCATTCTCATTATTATTCTCGTACTTAGAGTAGCTCCGTGCCCTGCAGTGAGACGTATATGGACTAATACAATATTAGTACGAAGTAGGATACCTCACCTTTATAATACACTTTTCATACCGGTCAAATTAATACATCTATCTACCCTCAGCCCGCGATAAACTACACCATACCGTTTCATAAAGCTTCGATATCCCAATCCGGTGATCCGCTTTATACCCGGGTGATATATATCGCTGACCGAGCGTTTTGACCGGATCAGCCCGGATAAATTGACCGACTGCTAATTGCTTATTTCGATTCCTCTTTCGTACGTCGATCACGTAAAGGTAGGCCGCCATTTTGTCCGGATTTTACTGCTCTTTCAGTAGGGGGGATTTTTAATGATTCAAGGTTTGAGTCGAACTAAGGAACATATTGGCTATATTACTTATTTTGCCTCAGCAGGTGTCAGTCAAATCCTATTAATATATTTTTGGTAATTACTGCTTATGAGAAAATATTTTCCAGTTAAATTGACAAGGGACATACATATAAATTATTTTTTATTATATACAATCTGTAACACTATGAGTTAAAAGCTACGGCTGTCATAGCTCAGTCGTATGATTCTCTCTGTAAAAACTAAGAGGAAAGGCTATGAATTCGATTCCCCGGTACGTAATTTTTTTTATTAACCTCTCATATTTGTACCAGCATCAGATCTCTTTGTTGCATCACCGAAATATCCTAAATTATAAATGCAACTGGAAAATCCATATATAAAACCACTAATTAATAAATAAATATCGACATTTCATTAAACAAAATAAGCCTTTATTAGCGCTAAAATTAACCACTAACATCCGATAATCACTTCATACTAAAAATCCCACAAAACGGCAATTATGACAAACAAAGGGCGGACTAACAGCGATATTGAACGAGTCTGTTAGCAATTAAAACTGATATTCGTTCTGTAACCGTATTCGTGAGAAGCAAATATTCGAATGATGAACGAATAATGTTGTGTTGTATCAGCCTATATACGTCCCACTGCAGGTCAAGGACCTCCGTTGTTTTTTTTTTTGTTGCAATTTTTGAAGTAATAAATAATAATAATAAATAACACCCAACAGTCACATACATAGTCCTGTCCCCACACTAAGATCGAGTCTTGCGTCGTGGGTATCAGGAACTACGAGAGACTTTTCGGTCTCACAAACAACCAGACCCGCAAGAAATATATGTGGGCAATTTTTTCGATGCCGAGATGTAACTTGCGGCCTCTCCTTTCACAGGCGGCGTCCAAACGACTGCGCCACGGAGGCTGTGAAAAACAACCACCAGGCTTCGTTTTCGGTCACAGTTTGAATATACTCTATGTATCGGTAGATTTCTATATTCCCAGACGTCGATCCAGGGGTAGACCGAAGAAGCGTGAATGTCTTTAAATGTATATGAATTAATATGAACAGGTTCTTTACTATATTGCTATGCTAATACGAATATCGGCGTATCTGATACAGCAATTATCTACCGGTTTGTCCGGCAAGCTTATCTACTCCAGCGGATCAGCCGGCACAACTTTTAATCCGAACGTGTCGGGCTGATGAACGCGTCCTTTATCTCCGGACGAGCCGGAAGTCATTAACACCGGGTTTTTGACGGATTTCAGTTTTCCGGAAATATCGTTTTGTTTTTTTTTTTAATATGCTCGGATTCAATTTTGTTTCTGTTTGGACTCTCTATTTGGAGCCGAGCTTTCAAACGTCAGATCATTTCTGTTTCAATGTTTCTATTCGACGAAAAAGTTTATTTTGAGATATTTTTCACAGAGAAGCTATATGTCAAAGTTATTATTTCAATAACAGGTTTTTGATAATATGAAAATAAAATAAAGTAAATTCATGAAGATATAGTACCTACTATAGCTTTCAGTAATGCAATGTTGAAAAGATTTAGATTCTTATCCTGAATTTCACAACAAAAGTGTGAAACAAAAAGAAAAGAGCCGAGCCAAATAAAAATTGGCTTAAGATAAAATTTCTTTAACATGTCAGTATTATTTTTATTTGTTTAATCACCACAATGTATAAACATTTTACAACTAAAACAAGATTTTTTATTGCTATGAATAAACGATACGACGGCTTATGGACAATAGCAAAACCAAACAAAATCATGAATGGCATTCCCGCTGCGCTCACCATCTAGAGAAATAAGTTAAGTCTCAATATGTCCAGTACAGTGGCTACAATAGCCAAATAATATTACAACGCAATCCATTATGAGAGGACAATGTAACCCTCCTTAACCCTCAGAATATCTCTGTGAGGTCGGGGTGAATCCTTCGCTCCCGTATCGTGCAATACGTGAGGGTTAAGAGCGAATCAAAAAACAATATCCTTGGAATATCTTAAGATTTGTCTTGAAATGGGTCCACAAATGAAATATTTGGTTTGACGTTTAAATTTCAATTAGATTTAGTGTTTTTTTCTTTGTGCTACGTATTGTGTGATAAGCACTAGGTTACAGAGTAAATAAAAGCAATCCATTTCGTGTTTTGTTCCATTAATAAGATAACATAACATTATTGTTCTAGCGTTCTGAGCTTTCTATTGTATTTTATTATTGGTCACGTATTTCGTAGTATTTGGACACGGATTTGAAGAAAAAAAATAGATTTTTTTAAACTCATTCATCAGTTCTAAAGAAAACCATTTCTGCATCACAATTAGGGTAAGCAGAAATGCCAACTAGAGTTCGTCAAGCTCTCTTTAAAATTAAAATTAAATTAAATTAAATTAATAGCCACGTGCCAACCCGCACTAGGCCAGCGTGGTGGACTATATGGCCTAACCACTCTCAATCGTACTGTCGATTGTAGAATAGGCCCGTGCCCTGCAGTGGGACGTATATGGCCTGATACAGAATAGCCACGTTGCGTCGAGTAAAAATTTCCGTCCCAACTGATGTTATTATTTTAAGCCAAATACATGCATAAGCTTAATCGAACTTTAGACTTCATAATCCATACATGCTGGGCGTTATTAATAAACTTGGATGAGTGACGGATTAAATTTGGCCCAAGGCTTTAGAATTGATGCGAATATTTTGAATAGCGAGGTATTCACCACTTTATTAATAAACTAGCGGCCCGACCCAGCTTCGCCTGGGTGCATATATTTTTTGATTCCACTCCACACCAAATGCATGTTGTTTTTCGTATAAATTCTTGTATGCCTAAACTTGACGTAGCTATCCTACTGTCCGGCTCAATCCCGTCTCATCCGCCTGTTCAGTCTCTTCCCAATCCGTCCCGTCCCTTCTCTTTATTATCCATCCCGTTTTATAACGTGCATTTAAATTTCGTCCTAACAAATCTGTGATCTATCCCAGCCCTCTCCCGTACCTTCGATTCTATTTTACTTTATGTCCCTTCTCTCCACAAACATCCATATATATCTTATACAACGGGCCGTGCAGCAGTAATCGTAATATTTTAATTTCACCACAACTTCAAAACCAAACGTCCAATTTTAATCATTCAAAGACCAAATATTATCAACATAAACTGTACTTATTGATGAAATAATTTATTTTGATAAGGATTAATAGCATGAGTAAAATAAACGCGTTTAAATGTAGTCCAAAAAAAATTCAAGATTTTTAAATAAAAATGTGGTTGTTGTGCCTCACTCGACATAGATAGGTATAGTGTGTCGCGGACTTTTATGGAGATATTTATAAGATCTGCAATTAATTGTAACATTTTATGGTTCTATCTTTTGTAGTTTAGGCAGCGTACGCAAAATAAGTAACTTCTTTGGTTGATTTTTTTTAGTTTGTGTCCGAAAAATCCAAATATCTTACGGAACCCTATTTTTTTTCCAAAATAAAATATAGTCTATGTTACTAGTGGATAATGTAGCTTTCGAATGGTGAAAGAATTTTTAAAATCGGTCCAGTAGTTTTTGAGCCTATTCATTACAACCAAACAAACAAACAAAGTTTTCCTCTTTATAATATTAGTGTAGACAGGGATGTACTTCGGCCTAACATGACAATCTTGTAATAGAAACCTATTGATTCTAAAAGTATGAGCAAAATAATCGAGACTATTTTAAAGCCATGGGCTAAAGTTAATACCTTATCCGAGTTTATTAATAATAACCTTGTGATTACACTAAGATCACACTAATTATAGAAGTAAAAAGACTGGACAAAATAATCGAGACTATTTTTAAGCCATGGGCTAAAGTTAATACCTTATCCGAGTTTATTAATAATAACCTTGTGATTACACTAAGATCACACTAATTATAGAAGTAAAAAGACTGGACAAAATAATCGAGACTATTTTTAAGCCATGGGCTAAAGTTAATACCTCATCCGAGTTTATTAATAATAACTTCTGTGATTACACCAAGATTACACTAATTATAGAAGTAAAAAAATAACAAAATAATTGAGACTCTTCTAAATCTATGGGCTAATTAGTTAATACCTGATCCGAGTTTATGAAAAATGCTGCTGTGACGCTGTCTTTTTTTTATTGCTATGAAGTGCGAGATGAGCATGCCGTTCACCTGATGGTAAGCGATACGACCGCTCATAAACAGTAGTAAAACCAAACAACACCTTGAATTACAAAGCAATGCTTGGCATTCCACTGCGTTCGCCATCCCGAGACATAAGATGTTAAATCTCAATATATCCAGTAGTTACTCTGGCTACAATGCCCTTCAATCCGAAACACAACAGTGCATTTACACTGCTGTTTGACGGGAGAAATAGACACTGCGGTGGTACCCACCCAGATGGCCTCTCACATATGAGAGACCTACCACCAATATAGTATAGTCTAGACTAATAAGACGAATACTAGATTGTCCGAACAATCTATCTCAATACTTTACAATTCTATCATTTATTACCTCGCAGAACCCAAATCAATATAGCTGTCCATTGCAGGTGGAATATTTGATCCAACGCCGGCCAAATATTTGTTCCAGTCCAATGCGAATATTCCAATGAAACGTCATCTCGAACCCCGTTCAAAGGAGAGCTGAGGTATTGCGTTCCAAGCTACGATATTAAAGTCTATCTGTTTATTGCTTGAGTGCAGTTTGAGTTGTTAATTGTGCCGTCCATGAGTTCGATTCTCAAGCTAGACAAGTGACACATAGACAAAGCACTTTTTATCGGGAAAAGGTTTTATTCCCGGGGTATGAGCAAGGACGTAAATATGAATATTTGCTTTTCTTTAAAAAAAAAGGGATAGAATGGGATGTTCTATTGGGTGATCAAATGGGATAGCAAAGGACAGAATTGAATGCTATGAATAGTGATAAGTATGAGACAGGAAAAATAGTATAGTCTCCTATACTATTTTTCCTGCAGTCACGTTAAGTTTAAATATAAAACAGTAGAAAAATATGTGTCTAATGTGGCTTGGACGCAAAAAGTATCTGCACCCGGGCAAGACCGGGCCGCTAGTACTATCATAATACCTCCATACAATATTTAAATACCCAAGAAAAGGGAAAGATACTGTTGAAATACACGTGATATGATTGTGAGGGCCCCAGAGGGCTTCGGAGGGAGGACAAAGCGTTCTGATAACGCCGGCATAATGGAGGTAAAAAAGCGTTCACAATGCAATCGCAAACACTTGCTACAATTGTACTCCACGACACTGCGATACGTTCACTAAACGCTACGGCGGGGGACACAACTGGCGGTAGTATTTTTTTTATTAACCTATCTCATCCCACTGCTGGGTAAAAGTCTTCCCCCTCTACCTCCACAGTTCGCGTACTGAATAGATTGCTGGTCATACATTTAAAAGAATAAATTTGACTTTTTTTTTAATTAAACTATTTTTTTTAAACGAAGGCTCTTCTTTATCATTGAGGAGATTGTCTAAAACCCAAAAGACCGTTGTATCAGTCCATATACATACCACAGCAGGGCACGAGCTTTCTCTACAATCGAGTGTATGATTGAGTGGGGTTAGGCCATATAGCTCTCCACCCTGGCCTAGTGCGGTTTGGTAGAATATCAATACACATGACTCCGAAAAGTCAGAGATGCGCCCTGAGATTTGAACCCGCGACCATTGTGAACATGTCGGCAGCCGCGTCTGGTCCCTTACCCACAGGCCACCACGCGCTTACTATCAAAAATAACATGGACTATGTTTTATTACCAAATTCTATATTTGGGGGAGCAAGGAAATAAACTATATATGTATAGTATGAACAAAGCATCTGATCTGACTGCCCATTTTACTATGAAACTTAATATCGGTGTGAAGATTGTTGTGTCCCGATGAAACCTATTTTTTGTGTAGAGAAAAAATATATATTTTTAATAAATATAGACATAATTGAGACCCAGGCCTGGAGTTCTTGGAGGAATTAACTTGAAGGTCCAATAAAAAATATTTTTTTGTCTTCGGCTCTTTGAATAAAATTTAAAATGTGATTATATTTACTTATTTTATAAAAATCTACCGCCCGGAATAAAACAGGAAAAAGTTTAACTACAAACCATAAAAAATGGTATAGGTAATTAATTAGACAGCCTCCGTGGCGCAGTTGGTTAGACGCCGCCTGTGAAACGAGAGGCCGCGGGTTCGATTCCCGCACCGAGAGAAATGTTTGTGTGGCCCACAAATATTTCTTCCGGGTCTGGGTGTTTGTGAGACCGAAAAGTCTCTCGTAGTTTCCTGATACCCACGACACAAGACTCGATCTTAGTGTGGGGTCAGGACTATGTATGTGACTGTTGGGTGTTATTTATTATTTATTATTATTAATTAAGCAGTATCGATATCGGGATCATTGATATTTATTACCGATACTATGAACGGGCATTATCCTTTAAAAAAATGATTCCACCCAATTGAGAAACTACGTTGTTTGAACTCACCTCTGACTTTTCGGAGTCATGTGTGTATTGATAGTCAATCACCACGCACTAAAACGGTGAAGGAAAACATCGTGAGGAAACCTGCATACCATATCCATAAGAATCTCTATGGTATGTAAGTCCGCCAACCCGCACTAGGCCAGCGAGGTGAACTATATGGCCTAACCACTCTCAGTCGTACTCTGGATTATAGAGTAGGCCCGTGCCCTGCAGTGGGACGTATATGGGCTGTAACAGATACAGATTGAAGTCGGTTCATAATAAATGGTTCACTCATTGTGTCCTCAAGAGACAGTTAGCGCACTAGACGCGTGTTAGCGTTCTAGACTTGCATTAATGCGCTAACAATACCCATGGCGACCTCGTCACACCCGGAGGGAATAGCTCTTTACAAATGTCTAAAGCATATCATAATAAATTTATAGGTATAAAGATAATATAGTGACATATAGGTACTAATATTCTTCTTTGAACCTCCTCTCCGTAGCGAGGTTAGTCCAAAGCTTACACTGAAATGAGAGGCTGGTTCGATTTTCGCCCCGAGATGAATTGTATGGCCAAATATTCTGATATGGGAGTCGAACCTAAGACCAAACCTACCACTTTTAGAAAGGAAAATGTCCATACATAGTATCGGTAAAAAATATCATTGACCACGATACCGACACTGCTTAAACTTCACTGTAGCGTTTTTTTATGATTTTTCCTTAAACGTTTCCCTGTTTATCCCGGGTGACAGATCTACTGGTGGTATGTCTCTCATATGTGAGAGGCCATCTGGGTGGGTACCACCGCAGTGTCTATTTCTCCCGTCAAACAGCAGTGTAAACGCACTGTTGTGTTTCGGGTTGAAGGGCATTGTAGCCAGAGTAACTACTGGACATATTGAGACTTAACATATTATGTCTCAGGATGGCGAGCGCAGTGGAATGCCAAGCATTGCTTTGTAATTCAAGGTGTTGTTTGGTTTTGCTACTGTTCATGAGCGGTCGTATCGCTTACTATCAGGCGAACGGCATGCTCGTCTCGCCATTCATAGCAATAAAAAAAAAAGTTTTTTATAAAATAAAGTTATTATCACCACATTAAACATATCGCTCATAGAGCCGAAATAAAAAAAAAATTTTTTAGTCCTCTTCTAGTTTATTTCTCCAAGAACTCCGGGTCTGGGTCGCGTTAATGTTTATATTTATAGAAAATATATATTTTTCCCTACACAAAAAAGTAGGTTTCTATCTTGAAAAAAATACCTCGGATAATATTTGCACCGCTAATAAGTTTAATGGTAAAATGGGCATTCTCCTTTATACAAATCGATACAGCTACGCTGTATTCTTTGACATATAAATCAAATGAACGAATGTGTTCTGCCACCCTCCGACAGAAATAGCGTGATAATGCACGCATTCACACACCGCTGCATAAGCGATTGTTCATGGCTCAGTGCGTGAGGAAAGTGACATGCGTAATGTAGTGCTATTCATATCCAGGTAGATACGCGATAGTGTTGCGCTTAGTGTGGACTGTAGGGTCTTAGGTTCGAGTCCTAGGTTATTCGTTTTTATGAGATTATTGATAAAAACTTAAAAATTATTATTAAGTCAAGAATTAGTGATAGAAATGCTGCTTAGTTGATAAAGGAATGTCTTATGTAGAGGGTTCAAATACAGGATTAGGTTAGGTCAGGGTCAAATATAAGGTATTTGTAATAATAAAACAACTACTGGGTACATTAACTTATAATACTTTTCATTTTTTGGTATTATAATGAAATAAAATTCTATTAATTATCAGCCTGGATTCAGGAATTTGTGTCCGATATGACGATAGGCTCGCCTCTTATCACATCGTGGGATGGAACATACAAGGCAAAAAAGGGTTACTTGGTAGAACCTCTGTCTACCCCTTCTAGGAAAAGGCGTGAGTTTATGGATGAAAAGAAAATATCGCTGTGCTGGAATTGAAATATTCTTTAATTGGTGCATCCACGTTTTAGTTGAATATAAGAAAACCCCGTACTTCCCTCAGGCCAAGGCTTCTAAATTTCCAAGTTGTGGTCATATTAAAGTTTATCTCAGTATTCGCTTTAACAACAACAAAAAAATCCGTGAAAAATCTTTATAGTTTGAACTATACATATCATAGTTATACATATCAATTTCAAACCAATATAGATAACTTATATTAAATGAGACTTATATTTATAAAGGAGGGCAGGAAGAACTGATAGCCAATGGGGCCGAAAGGTTCTGGAGTAGAAGCCACGTACAAGCAAACGCAATATCAGGCGCCCGCCTACAATCAGGTCCCAGGAAGTCGCTGGATGCAGGCCACTACCAACATGTCAATGTGCAGATCCTTGGGGGAGGCCTGTTCAGCAGTGGACTTGCGGTGGCTGAAGAGAGAGAAGGAGACAGAGGGAGAGCGAGAGATAAATAGAGGACTTAAGCCCCTTTAGACGAGAGTTTGCGTGCGGTATAACAAAAGACACGTGTACTAGTCTCTGAACAACGGCAATAACATCATTACCTATACTTTCAGGTATACTAGCTTCAATATATGTTCTTGAGAGTGCGAAAAATGTATAGAACACGAAAAACAATACAAATGGGCGGGAAATGGAACAATACGAACGAAATAAACGATACAAGATGTGCTGGACAAAGACAGGTTCATATATTAAGTTTCCCTTACAAATTGCGTCTCATCGCTATCGAGTGCTGGAACTTTCGCCGTTTATAGTCTAGATATCTACAATCTAGACTGCTAAACGTCTTGAATATAGTTTGATATTTATATTACACTTTCATATAAGAATCGGTATAAATAGAATGAAATTGCTTATGCATTTCGCGTGAAAAGTATTGGATTAAATCATTGACATTTAGCAGGTATATGGAAAAGATATTTCAATTTAATTTTATTTACTTAAAGGTATTATTTTATTTAAATGTCAAAGGTAAGATAAAAATGAAATTTACAACAGCTTTATTGTCATTTACGTATTTTGTTGCCGGATAAATTGAAATATGTTACTGAAAAATGTTGTTAATTTAATGAACAATGCAGACAAAACCGAGGGTATTTACTAGCTATTTACAAACGTAATAGTACACATATTGAAAGAGATAAAATAAACTATTTTGTTTTCATAAAACACTGGCTGAAATATTTCACGTAAAAAACCAAATCATTTTATTCCATTCGAATTTCGAATATGATAACAAATATGGTGTACACAACGCCCGCGTAATGAAATCAAATAGATTAATTACTGAAAATATTAACACTCACCCGAAGCCAGGCAAACGGCGAACAGAAAGACGAGCAGGTGATTGTATTTCGGCATTTTTCTTATGACAGGCGCACGTTTAGAAATTGTATGGCATTTTGCGCGGAGACAAACACGAGCGTCCGCGATGCGCGCTCGAAGCGATCTGTGGCTGAATGGGACCCCGCACCCCTCCCGCCCCGGGTGAAGGGAAATTAGGTTAGGTTAGGCATTGTGGAATAATGCCTTAGCATATTGATAGTATTACAAGTATTTATTTCGAAGAGCGATGGGTAATAGATAGGTCGGAAGTTGGGTGTATTTTTAGTTATTCTTTATTTATTACTTAGGGTAGTTTTATTAATTGCTAATGGAACTTTGATTCCTAGGAGTTTCAAAGCTGACTTTTTGTTGAACAATCATTTTCATTCTTTTCTATTCTTTGGTAAGTGCCCAGAACAGTACCACAATAATCAATTGTTCCATGTTATTATGGGATCGGATGAGAGGTGTAATCTGTAGGATCATAAATTCGATTCTCAGATACTTAGAGACTTCCAAAAGCTTTTCGTGGAAATGCTATGAAAAACAATTTTCTCCGTCGCATTTCGTTAGATAATTGGGATTGTCGGATTTCCATGAATTCATACTTTTCACTTGTGGGCACACAATTCGTCGAGCTTATATAAGCTCCAAAATGTAATTGGGAGTGAGGCTCGCAATTGTCTAGGCAAATCATATGAGATTTTCAAAAACTCTACTGACTTGAAAATCTACTATGAAACTTCGAGCACTATTCTCAATTTCTCCTACATTTTCCCGACCAACATAATGAATAACTTGTAAATATTTATTCGAGTTTTTGACGAAATATCAAGTTGCAGATGTCATCAATAGCTTGCCGGCGCACGTATTCCCCCTCCTTGTAATCCTGGGTGCTTTAACTTTCAAACAGAGCCTGAAACAGCAATTTTAAAATGTGGTAGAGCCACGCTGATGTCAGTGACTCGGCACGAATGGGTAGTCTCGTCCGGGATTGTTCCACCGTCTCACAGGAGATCGACGTGAAGCGATAACTTTGCTATATCGTTTCATTCAGTGAGTGAGATTGCCGGATGCCCAATACCCCTTCCCATTTTTTATCTGTCTTGCTCCCCTCCCTATTTTATGGGCAACATATCCATGATCCAACCATTATGGATGTTCATGGGCAGCAATGATTACTTACCAAAAAGCAACCTGTTTACTCGTTTGCCGGACCAATGCAATAAACAAATAGAACAGGCATAATGATGTTGATTGAAAAACAATAATCTTTAAAAACTCGATTCCCTATCTAGTCTTCACAGTTGCCGTGAGATGCAGTACAGACACTCGACGTTAATAAAAAAAACTACAGTTTTCGCTTAAGTAAATTAAATAATTGTATTACCCTCAATAGAGGAAAAGCCAGTGGTTTTTCCTTCAGATATTTCAATTATTCAGAGACATAATAGCTCTGCTGGCGAGAAAAGAATTGCCTTACTTGTTAATATAACTCAGGCTTCCTCAATTCTAGATAAGAACTTTATTTAGTTTTATTTTCCGTTCATACTTTCTCTTTTTTCTTTACGTAATGGAATTAGGAAGAAAAATTAATGATGGTCTTTCTCAAAGTGCCGTCAGTACTTAAGCAATGCATATTTTATTGCCATGTATTCTTTGCCGTTAACGAGATTGACAATTTATTAGGAACTCCCGAGTGCTACATATATGTTTTTACCCTTATAATTTATTACTAAGCTCGCTGTGAACCTTTAATGCACTTTAATGCTTGTATATTAATTTATTTACAAAAAGCAATCACTCAATTTATGATTTTAATTACCTTTTTATTACAATACACTATGGTCGAAAATGAAATTTATAAAACGTCTTGCACTTCATCAAAATTGGTTTAGCAATTTCGAGATTTACTTACCGCATAAAAAAGTAAGATATGACAATAAAAATACCATAGGATGTAAACTACCATAGGATGTAAACTGCTTTCGTCAGGTAGATGTGGACATCCTTGAAATCAGGCATTAAAATAAATTCAGTTGCCAAAGCCACTACCAGTGGTACGTGAGGTACACGAGAATATCACCAGCTGAACGACCGGGGCGGAAAGCAGCTTATGTTCCTCAAGATACGTCAGGAGTTGAGGGTTTTACTCTGGCTACAATGTCCTTCAAACCGGAACACAACAGTGCATTTTCCGTACTGATTGACGGGATAAATAATAATTTGCCCAGCGTAATTTTAATGTCAAGTATTGTTGCAAATAAAAGGATAGTTTATTTGGTCCGAGGTTTGATTATTAGCATATATTAATTATTTAACACTAAGACACTTCTGTGCTTAAATATTCGTGTGTAATTTCACTTTTAATCCTGGCTAACAGGACAAACACAACCACAGCAACCACACAAATGCGTGTATTTCTTTCGGGTCATGTGTTGTGAGATCAAAAAGTCTCCCGCAGTCTCTGATACTCGAAACAAGCCTTATACCTTTGAGTTTGGTCAGAAATATGTATAAGACTGTTTCATTATTAATTAAAAGCAAATGAAAATTCTACAAAGCTAGCAAAAAATTCGCAATTGCTTTTAATATAAATGTTGTAGTTGTTAATTACAGGGCGAATGGCGCCCGACGCTTATTAACCGTTTTATATTTTATCGGAATATTTCATGAGGGCTTGATTTTTTGTTCTATTGCGGGCGAAATGGGCCAAGGCGGGAGCTTGAGTTACACTCGACTAAATCAGATGTAATGGAAATGAAAACTGTCTGTTATTCTTCATTTTTTTATCTCTTATGATTTTAATTAGACTTGGAACTATTTCTGAAATGTAAATAGCGGGTATTTTATTAGGCTGATGAGTTTGTTCGCGGGGAAATGCTTACTTATATTAAGTACTCTATGGAAGTGCACTGCTCTGTCTCTGGTAGGTTTGACTATATGTAACAAGTAGTTGTATAAGCACTGTAGTCTGTAACGTTTTGGATTTAACAGTGCAGAAATAGTTTTAAAACTTTTTTCTTGTTTAAACCTTTTCTTATCTTCTTTTTGGGTGGGAATACATAGATTTTCCTAAAATAGTAGTATACAACCTTTTATTTCTTAATTTTCTGCGTACCATTGTGCAAATGTAATTTGATGTTTAAATTATATTTTTTTGCATAAACTATGGATTTACTACCAAAACACGATGAAATTTCATCATCATCATCATCATCATCAGCCTATTCGCGTCCACTGCTGGACATAGGCCTCTTCTATGGCACGCCATTGGGCTCGATCTTCAGCCCAACGTCTTCAACCGCTACCAGCCATCCTTCGGATATCATCACTCCACCTCGTTGGAGGGCGTCCTACACTACGCTTGCCGAGGCGCGGTTTCCACTCGAGAACACGTCCACCCCAACGGTTGTCGGTTCTCCGACAAATGTGACCAGCCCACTGCCACTTCAACTTGCTGATCCGCTGGGCTATGTCGGTCACCTTGGTTCTCTGTCGGATAACCTCATTCCTGATTCTATCCTTCAGGGAAACACCGAGCATAGCTCGCTCCATTGCTCGTTGAGCGACTTTGAATTGGTGAACCAGTCCCACCGTCAGTGTCCACGTCTCGGCACCGTATGTCATTACGGGTAGGACGCACTCATTGAAGACTTTCGTCTTCAGGCTTTGCGGTATTGGCGACGAAAAGACCCGACGAAGTTTCCCAAATGCTGCCCAGCCCAGCTGGATTCTTCTTCGACCCTCACTCTCAAAGTTGTTTCTACCTAATTGCAGTTTCTGCCCGAGGTAGATATATTCTGAAACAACTTCAAGAGGAGCTCCGTGCACAACAATCGGTTCCGGATCAATATGTTTATTCAACATTATTTTGGTTTTATCCAAATTCATCCGGAGACCGATGCGAGCTGAAGAATCAGCTAAACTGGCCAACATATGGTGCAAATCCTGCACGGATTCAGCCAATATGACGATATCGTCCGCAAATATCAAGTGTGAAATATATTCGCCATTGATGTTAATGCCGCGACCTTTCCAGTTTAGGGTTTTGAACATATCTACCAATGCATTTGAGAACAATTTGGGGGAAATCACGTCCCCTTGTCTCACGCCTCGATGCAGAGGGATATGTTCAGACTGCTTATTCTGTACTTGGACGGACATAGTGGCAGTCTCGTACAATGATTTCAACACTTGGATGTATCGCCAGTCAGTTTGGCAACGTTGCAAGGATTCCAGAACAGACCAGATCTCAATGGAGTCAAAGGCCTTCTCATAGTCTACAAACGCCAGACATAGGGGCAGATTATACTCCTCTGTCTTCTGTATAATCTGCCGTACTGTATGTATGTGGTCTATGGTGCCATATCCTCTTCGAAACCCGGCCTGCTCTGGTGGCTGAAACTCGTCGAGTCTACGCACGAGACGGTTTGTGATGACCCTCGAAAACAACTTATAGACATGGCTCAAGAGGGAGATTGGTCGATAGTTCTTCAAGAGGGACTTGTCTCCTTTTTTGAAGAACAATACAACGACACTGTTGCTCCATGTCTTAGGAGTTGTCCCTGAAAAGAGGACGGAATTAAAAATCCGCTAAAGCTGGCTAAATACAGGTGTTCCTCCTGCCTTCAGCAGTTCAGACGTAATGCCATCCTCGCCAGGGATGAAATTTAAAACAAGACAAAAACATTTTTACTTGCTTTGTCTTCGTAGTCACTAATACTACCACCCGTCTCCATTTTCGGTCGCAGTCTAGATATACCCTGATTATATTAAATTCTAAACTCGACATTACTAGAACGAAGCAAAAATATAATAAACATTACGTACAATTCAAATCTGATACGACCGCTCATGGACAGTAGAAAAACAACACCATAAATTAAAAAGCAATGTTTGGACTACTACTGCTCTCTCCATCCTGAGACGTAAGATGTAAAGTATCAATATGTCCAGGTAACCGATGCCAAAATTATATGTCTCTGTATAAAAATGTGTCCGCAGCCGGTAGGATTCGAACCTACGCTCCCAGAGGGAATCTGATTTCGAGTCAGACGCCTTAACCACTCGGCCACGACTGCTGTGTACCTACAGTCATTATTATACAGCAGTAGGCACAATTATTACCTTATACTCAATACTTTGAAAGGCATCAAATTGATTGGGAAAAAATGCTAATTTTCAGTTATGGCGTCTTGAAGTGCTCGGATATCGAGATTTTTTCATCGGACACATTTATCAGCTTTGGATGTATAGTGACGGAATATTTGAAATGGTGGTTTACCTGATGGTTAACTAGTGGTAGGTCTCTCATATGAGAGGCCGCCTGGGTAGGTACCACCGCAATGTCTGTTCATCGATCGAAGATCGAAGATCAAAAAGCCATATTTTACGATTTTAAAGAAGCCGGACATTTTATGTTATTCATATTTTCTTATTGCGATGAATGGCTAAACGAATATGCCGTTCCCCAGATGGTAAGCGATACGACCGCTCATAAACTTAAGCAAAACTAAACAACACCTTGAATTACAAAGCAATACTTGGCATTCCACAACGCGCGCAATCCTGCGACATAAGATGTAAAGTCTCAATATGTCCAGTAGTTACTCTGGCTACAATGTCCTTCAATCCAAAACACAACAGTGCATTTACATTGCTGTTTGGCGGGAGAAATAAATATAGACATTGAGGTGGTACCTACTCAGGCGGCCTCTCACATAATATAGGAGACCTACCACCAGTAAAAAATATAAACTAGTACTCCTGAAGGGATGGTTAATCATGCTATTGCCAGGGTCTCAATAATATGTCCAGTTGTTACTCTGGCCAGATTGTCCTTCAAACCGAAACACAACAGTGCATTTACACTGTTTTTGGATTGGTTGGAAGAGTTGGTCAACGTGTGAATTTTCAATTAATTATAAGCCCGGATTTGGCAATTTGAGCGCGATATGGCTATAGACTTGCCCCTGTCACGTCGTGGGATGGAACACAAGACAAATCGTAAGTGTCCGGGTATCTGCCTACCCCTTCTGGGATAAAGCTTGAGTTTATCTATGTATGTAAGGATAATTTGTTGCAAAATTGTCTTAATATGACTAGACGTCTATAATTCTATCAAGCTTGATGCTGGTATAAATTAGCTTTTCAACTACGCCAACAGATGGCGGTATCAGCTATAATCACAATACTATTATTTAATTTGGGCATGATTAAAATTTTCCCTGTAATGTATACTGGTAAAAGAATCATATGATTTTACTTGAGCAGTTTACCCAAAGATCCTCAAACTTTCTTTAGATTCTTATTTTGTTTAAACTGCTCATGTGAATTGTAAATTGTATCAAAATACAGTGATACATGTAAAATGGTAATTTAAAATACATTATATAACTTACATTAGATTTTCACAACACTTTTCAGGTTCATAACATGCTCATAACAAAGAACATTTTATTCAGAATCAAATTCAATACATGCTTTTTTATCAATTCCAGGTCACATACACAGATGGCGTTATTGATGTAAACATTATATTTAAGGACTTCGTTTCTTTCCTGGTCTCAAATCCCTCGGTGAAATAGTTTTTCTACGGTACGATAACAAAGCTGGGGTCTCGGGTTCGAATCCCGGGTCGGGCAAAGTGATATTGGATTTTTCTGCTCATTATCAGCCCGGAATCAGGAATTTGTGGCCGATATGCGATAGACTCTCCCCTATCACATCGTGGGACGGAACATACAAGGCGAAATGTGGGTGTTCTGGTAGAACCTCTGCCTACTCCTTCTGGGAAAAAGGCGTGAGTTTATGTATGCGCATAATTTGACATGTTATCCCCTGTATAAGGGTTATTGTACACAGCAGTCGTGGCCGAGTGGTTAAGGCGTCTGACTCGAAATCAGATTCCCTCTGGGAGCGTAGGTTCGAATCCTACCGGCTGCGGATATGTTTTTATACAGAAAAGTCAACATTTTATTTTAAATTGTAGTATCAACACATATGCTGCACTACCCTCTGCAGGGCACGAGGGCACTGTAAAGTGCGTGGTGGGGTGGCCTGTTGGTAAATGGACCAGACGCGGCTGGTCGCAAGTTCAAATTCTATGTCACACCTCTGACTTTTCGAGATCGTTGAGAAATTTTTAGTTGCATTGGGTCTGTAGTCACTAAAACTACCAACCGTTTTCGTTTTCGCTAGCAGTCTTGATATACCTTATATTAGTATGAAAAAAAAAGATAATTGTCAACAGCACGTGGAATTTATTAGCACTAATCTTAAATATAAATCAAAGTATCAAAAGACGATAAACTTCTTAGGATGCTAAGAAGCAAGTCTTTCTTAAGCGATGGGATAGAAGGCAGTGTCTAGAAGCAGACAGTTGTTGTTGTTAGCAGAGAGCAGGATGTACCCGTCCTGACCCCAGTCTTCTCCCCAGGAATTCTTGACCATCCAGTACAGGTCCCCGTCTTGGACTCCATAACCTACCACGGTTACGGCGTGGTTGGCGCTGTCTGGCTCACTGTGGAAATAAATAAAAATATATACAAAACTTGATATTCTGAAGAAGAAGAATTCTGGTAGAAGAAGAAGATTCTGACAACCTCCGTGGCGCACTAGGTTAGACGCCGGCTGTGAAACGAAAGGCTGCAACTTCGATGCCCACACCGAGACAAATGATTTTGTAAACCACAGGCATTTGTTTCGGGTCTGGGCGTTTGGGAGGGCACGAACCAAAAGGTTCGCAAATTCTTTTTTGTGAAATACCGTCACGCGTGTTCTCTCCTTTCTATAATCCCGGGTCCTTCTGCCGTAGTGTGTAGAGGCATATTAGCAGGCCGGCATAATTGTCTCGATGATGCCATTTGATACTCTGTCTGGCATTTGCGCTTACCATCGCTGCAGTGCAGTTATGCCGGGCCAGTATAAAGAAGTCTAGAAGCCATATTACCAAGATATATCGTAGAAGACGCCGCTCTCATACAGCATCATCTTCGTTGTCGCGTGGACGCCTACCACCACCGGGCCGTACTTGTTCAAGGTCAGCTTCATGGCAATGGGGTTGCGAGGAACCACCTGACCATACCCAGTGATTGTGTACAGCTTAGTCATGTTGTACACGCCGCAGAGACCGTTCTAGAAGGTAAAAAATTGAGATCATATTAGATTGAGGTGTCGGAAAAAATCATCAGATTTACATATTTTTATGGGCGTAAACTGGCATAATTGTTATTCCTGACAAATAATCTATAAAGTCGTGTAATTTACGGAAGATCGAATTGATAACCTGTTTGATTCGTGAATCACAATACATTTTGGCATGTTTAGTTTGAGAAATAGTTATTACAAGAAACTGTATTCTGGAAGTTTCTAGAAGATCTGCAATAGCTTGCTAAGTATAGTTAGGGAAATAGACTAAATCTAGTTTCTACAATGTTCTAGAAGACGTACGATAGCTGTGTAAGGTCCATATTCTTCCTCGGTAGGCATTCCGTGTTCTAATATGTACTTGAGTCCGCCATAAGCCGTGCCTCCCATACATCCAGCGCTGTCGAATCTGAAATGTAATTAAAGACTTTTATTAGACGTTCAACGGCCAACAACTATTTCAATTTATTTTTTTAGTGATTAGTTAGATCACTGGAACTAAGTTTTTAACGCCAGTTTTGCTGAAGGAATTGCAGACACCGTTTGTCATTGAGACATTGGATCGAAAAACTAATAAAACAATCCGAATTAATGAAAAGTGTTACTTAATATAAAATGATCAAAACATAATAAATTATTAAGAGCAGACAGTCTAGGAATACAGTTCTAATATCACTTGAAGTAAAGCAATAATAAAGTTGTTGGTAGCTAAGAAAACAACCATAGTGTCCAACATAGAGTACAGCGAAACAAAACTCTGAAATGAACGTAGTATTATACAACCATACATTATATATTGATTTACTTAAATATCACATGAAACTATGTAAAGCAGCGGGCAACAACAAATAATAAATCAGAAGATTGACTTCTTCGCAAATTCTTTCGAAAGGGACTCACATATGTGAGACCCATCAGCTTTTAATAGAACTATCGGTTGGAGAAGAGCCCAGTGTTTAGCAGCAGGTTTTGATACTTCAACTTACCCCCACGCACAATCCACGAGAGATTGCTCGCTGAGGTCCAAGTCCCTCCCTCCATTCTTGAGTGCCAGAGCGCCCTCCACCGCAGATGTCGCGGCAAAGGCCCAGCAAGAACCACAATTCTGCTGGTCTACGGAAAAAAGAGATGGATACATAAAAAAGCAAGTTAGATGATGTAATAAAGGTTATATCAGGTTGAAGTATGTAGACAGCAAGCTGTGGAAATGTTGGCAGGCCTATGTTCTGTGGACTACCTTAGGATTGGCAAAAAGCAACCTGAAACTATGAATTTGCTGCTATGTTTATTTTTTATTTATATACATATATATAAAAAACAATACATTACCACATAACTCACTGAGGTTTATATTAGAGCTGACACGAGTTTACAAATTAAAATTGTTATCGTTGCCGATCTTAGAATTTACATAATATAGTAATATTATAAGTAACCTTATTGGTTGTATAGATAGAAATTTCGTACGGTGAGTGAATGAGACTAACATTTCCTCCCCCGATCTTTTTTGTCTTCTTCTTCCATTTTCAGTCGCCGAACACGCATCTACAATATCTTTGCAGCAGACATTCATAATGGGAAGTAACTTAACCTTCCCTATCACCTATTTTCTCATCCAAAAAAATATATATAAAAATAGATTTCTAATAATAAAGACTAACCCTTGACCGGGGTGATCATGCCGTCAAGATGCAAGTCCACTTCATCAGGCAGGTCCTGGGCCAATTCCTCTAGCTCCTTGTCGCTGTATGGGAAGGGAGTGGCGCCGGTCGCATCGATGGCGCCCCATCTTGTGGCGGCCAGTACGCTCAGCTCTTCCTCGCTCCAATCCGCGAACTTGTTCATGGACAGCTTGTAGCCCAGGTTCTTGCTGTTGTGTTCTACCACCTCCCTGTAAATGTACACCCGACAATCATAAATAGTCCTTGCAACACACTCAAGATTAGGTATTGTGTCGTGGGTGTCAGAAACTATGAGGCACTTTACGGTCTTACAAACACCCAGACCCGAAACAAATACGTATGGCTGACACGAACATATTTGTCTTGGTGCGGGGATCGAACCCCGTGGCCCCTCGTTTCACAGCCGGCGTCTAACCAATTGCGCCACGAAGCCTTGACAGGCTAGATATTATTTAGGAGAAAAATGTTTATCATTATTTTATTTTTTGATTGATGCTGCTTAAAACCTTAATCGAAGATACCACCTCCTATCGTCTCCGGTGCAAAATACTTCAAAATTCTACAGGTATTTACAAAGATCAATGAAAATAATCACTAGTCACATTGCACGAAGTGTTGTCAAGTTAGATTTTTTGAATTGTATGTAGAATGTGCGTGGTGGCCTGTTGGTAAACGGACCAGACGCGGCTGCCAACATGTTCACGGTGGTCGCGGGTTCAAATCCCAGGACACACCTCTGACTTTTCAGAGTCATGTGTGTATTGATAGTCAATCACCACGCACTAAAACGGTGAAGGAAAAAATCGTGAGGAAACCTGCATACCATAGCAGTTTATAGGAATTTCTATGGTATGTAAGTCCGCCACCCGCACTAGACCAGCGTGGTGGACTATATGGCCTAACCACTCTCAATCGTACTGTCGATTGTAGAGTAGGCCCGTGCCCTGCAGTGGGACGTATATGGGCTGATCATACTGTATCGGAGAAAGAAATTTGATCCTTGTTTGTTGTTATTGCTGTGCCGTGAATCGTAATATTTTGGTCTTTCTCCCTTTGCCGGTTTATCGTTAAGTTCTGGGATACCCTGTATAGTGTATACCGGTATAGCATCTACGATATGAAAATATACTCACTTCCAATTTTTCTCGAAAATAGCCTTTCTGGTTTTGTGCTCTTTTTTGCCATAAGGTTTGTTGTGCTGCTTCACAAACCTGTGAATAATAAACATAGTTGAATTATATTCTTTTATATAGCACAATGCACGTGATATAATCTCATTTTACTTCAGGTTAGGATACTATATAGACTATAATTTACACAGTAGTTCAAGCTATAATTGACTACATTCTATAGTATATGCTGGCGCGGCGTGGCGTGACCATTATCCCACCATCTCGTAGAAAACCGCTGTTAAGTCACAATTTCTGCGCTTAACGTTTAGTCTGATTTTTATAACAGGACAATCCGTAACCAATTAAGTCTCCGTCACCCTTTTTCGTCGCTTCTCAAAGGTCAACAACACCGCCAATTTTTGCGGTCTTGGATATTTGACTAAATTATTTATGCCCTTAATGAAGTGTGAGCTTGTTTTTTACGCTCTTAGGTCTTCAATACTTAACCCTGAGGATTATTTTATCCAGAAACAACTACTTATCCCCACGGATTTTCTTTTTAGTATTTATTGTTAAGTCTTTACCTATCAAACATTTAGGCAAACAAGGACGCGGTTAGAAGTTAGTTTTATTTTATTTATTTCATTTTATATTACTCGGAAAACAAACAGTTCTATGTGTATTTCTAGGTAATGTAAAATATTTAAATTACAATGAACAATTCATATTTTCACATTTATATAGCTTATTACAAGGATAAATGCGGTACCTTCTGAAGGCCAAGTGTACGTGGCTTTGCTGTCCAGGGTTCAGTTTGTTCATGTCTGGATACTTCAGCCAGAACATCTCCTCCGTCTCGCAATCTACTGCTTCTGCAGATGTAAAGATTTCTATACTCACTGCTATCTGCTGTCATAGTTCAGACATTAGGCCTTACTGTACTATGAGCCCGCCAACAAGGTTGACGGACGATCTGGCTTGTCTGTCTTTGTCTTTCCTAGTTCCAGGAAGTCACTGGATGCAGGCTGCTTCCAACAGGTCGATGTAGGAGATAATTGGGAGAGGCCTACATTCAGCAGTGGACTTCCTGTGTCTGAAGAGACAGTGAGAGAGAGATCATAACTGCTGGGAATACATCTCTTCTATGGACTGCAATTGTTTTATTGAGAGGAGTTAGGGCATTTCAATGTCTGGGCTGAATAGTTTGAGAGGTTGAGTTCAGTGATTAAGAATTTACTGTCTTTAACATTATGGGGAAAATGATGTAGACAGGTTTTACTTTGATAATTTAGACTAATTATTACATAGCTTAGCATTATACTGTGTTGTGCTGTGATACTGATACTTTACATATTATGTCTCAGAATGGCGAGGGCAATGGAATGCCAAGCATTGCTTTCTAATTCAAGGTGTTGTTTGGTTTTGCTACTGTTTATGAGCGGTCGTATCGCTTACCATCAGGCGAACGGCCTGTTCGTCTCGCCATTCAGTAGAATAAAAAAAAACATCTTATGGAGCCTGATAAAAGCTACTTACCCCATTCAACATCCAAATCTGTCATGTCCAATTCACTGGAGAAGTCATAGTAGTTGGTGATGGTGTGGGATTTAACAAAGCCTTTGTCCATGTTGTAAACGATTTTCGTGATCCTGAAAGAAGAAAAATGCATTTTATTATCATTTGCAGTAGGTCTACTGTTACTGCAAAACGCACAGTTTTTCGTTGGTAAAAAGCTGTTACAAACATTAAGAATTATTTTGTGAATAATATAAAAGACTGCCTCTGTGACGTAGTGCTACCACTATTCGGTTACAAAACTGAGATCTCGGGTTCGAATCCCGGGTCGAGAAAAGTGATATTGGATTTTTCTATTCATTTTTAGAGTCAGGAATTGGTGGCCGATATGATGATATGTTCGCCCCTTAACGAAACTTGGATGTCCTAGTTGTAGAAAATAGCGTACGTTTACAGCTTTTAACAGCAACATTGATGTCGCTTCTAAGAAACCGCAATAAAATAACATCAAAATCAATTTGAAATGAACTTACTGCACCGGAACGTGATACCCGTCGTACTCGTAAGTGTAAGCCTTCACTTTAGCTTTATCATTAGTATAGGAATCCTCCGCATATTCCATTTCCCACACTTGCACATCTTTGTCTTCGAATACTTCAGTACCTAAAACAATTATCTAAATTATTATCACAAAATCAATCTTCAGACTTCGTAATTGGCACAAAAGAATATGTTGGCTTTGTAATTCAAATCAAATATACTGGCACATTTTACTATTTTCATGGTACAGCTGTACGACCCAGATTTTTTTTGTTTAATATAATACTTTTGATACATAGTTGTTTAAAGGCTTAATGCCAAAGTCATTTTTTAACAGCCAACCATGCGTGCGTAAGTGCGTGATGCTCTGTTGGTAAACGGACCAGGCGCGGCTGCCAACATGTTCACGGTGGTCACGGGTTCAAATCCCAGGGCACACCTCTGACTTTTCGGAGTCATGTGTGTATTGATAGTCAATCACCACGCACTAAAACGGTGAAAGAAAACATCATAAGGAAACCTGCATACCATAGCGGTTTATAAGAAATTTTATGGTAAGTCCGCCAACCCGCACTAGGCCAGCGTGGTGGACTATATGGCCTAATTACTCTCAATCGTACTGTCGATTGTAGAGTTGGCCCGTGCCCTGCAGTGGGACGTATATGGGCTGATACAACAACGCCAACCATAGGGTGGTGGTGAGATAAATTAAAAAGGTGCGTAATAGGTATTGAGGACTGAGGAGTAAACCAAAAGAAATATACTTATGCTATTACATACCCAAATATACAATATAATATACATCAATACATAACACACAGTACACAGTCTCCGTGGCACAGGCGGTTAGACGCCGCCTGTGAAACGAGAGGCCGTGGGTTCGATGCCCGCACCGAGAGAAATGATTGTGCGGCCCACAAATATATTTCTTTCGGATTTGGGTGTTTGTGAGATACAGACGATACAGATGGTAGAACATTCATAATGACATACAACGGTAGTGTAGTCACTTAGTCCCGAATAATATAAAACTGACTAAATATAAGTTAAAATACACAACAATCAGAAAGTAAAGAAAAGGGTTTTTTATTGCACTGAATAGCGCGACAAGTATGCCGTTCACCTGATGGTAAACGATACCACCGCTCATGAACAGTAGCAAAACCAAACAAAACCTTAAATTATAAAGGCATGCTTGGCACTCCCCTGCGCTCGCCATCCTGAGACATAAGATGTTAAGTCTCAATATATCCAGTAGTTACTCTGGCTGCAATATCCTTCAAACCGATACACAAGATTGCATTTACACTGCTGTTTGATGGGAGAAATAGACATTGCGGTGGTATCCAGGCTGCCTCTCACACATGAAAGACGTACCACAAGTAATTATACAAGATTCCAAATAATAAGTATCGAGGATTCATAAGGATTTTACAGATCAGCAAGTAGAAGTGGCAGGGTGCTGGTCATATTTGTCAGAGAACCGAAAACTGTTGGTGTTCTCGAGTGGAGACCACGCCTCGGCAAGCGTAGGCCCTGCAACCGGGCGGAGTGACGATATTCGATAGATGGCTGGTGGCTGAAGACGATGGACTGAAGATCTAGCCAAGTAGCGCGCTATAGGAGAGGCCTATGCCCAGCAGTGAACGCGGATGAGCTGATGATGATGATGATGATCAAGGATTTAAATTCAAGTATTCAGTTTTTGTTGGCTTTCTCACCCTTATAGGTAGCTCCTGACAAGTCCGGCAGGAACTCAACCTCCTCCCATTCCGCCCCCATCACCACGCATTGAAACTCGTTGATAATCTCGTCGTCAGATACCGGGAATATCTAGGAGCAAAAAGTTAAGTGATTAAAAGTCTACCGAGTCTAGGAGACTATTGTTCACCTGTTAGTAAGTGATCACTACCGACCATGAACATCCACAACGCTTGGGTCATTGAGGTGTTGCCGGCACATCAAATCTGGAGTGTAGCAGGAAGGCAAGAGGATAGGAGTATTAGGAATCCATACAATACAATATAGGGAGGACGATTACTTAAGTTAAAATGCTTATGTTAAAATACCCCACGACTACTTTTTATGGACTAAATGTTCGAACTACTCTCAATCGTGCTCTCGATTGTTGAGGAGGCCCGTGCCCTGCAGTGGGACGTATATGGGCTGATACAGATACTTTTTTAACAATGGGGCCGGCAAACGATCAAACAGGCTAGTAAGTGTGATCATTTATCGGTAGTGCCGCCCATCCATAACTGTATCTGTATCTGTATCAGCCCATAGACGTCCCACTGCAGGGCACGGGCCTACTCTACAATCGAGAATACGATTGAGAGTGGTTAGGCCATATAGTCCACCACGCTGGCCTAGTGCGGGTTGGCGGACTTACATACCATAGAAATTCTTATAAACCGCTATGGTATGCAGGTTTCCTCACGATGTTTTCCTTCACCGTTTTAGTGCGTGGTGATTGACTATCAATACACACATGACTCCGAAAAGTCAGAGGTGTGCCCTGGGATTTGAACCCGCGACCACCGTGAACATGTTGGCAGCCGCATCTGGTCCGTTTACCAACAGGCCACCACGCACATCCATAACGCTTGGGTCAAAAACATGTACCCGTCCCATCAAATCCGAAGGGAAACGGGTAGGAAAAAGGACAGGCAAAACAGAAGGATTATCGGGTATCCCACAGTCTCAGCTACTTTTTAATTCACTCAGCCATACAAAAAACCCCCAATTAATTACAAGTTATTAGGCGTTGGAAGAAAACAATTTTCCTCTATTAAGCACTGTTGGACACCTTCCGTCCGAGAGACCGCCACGATAACCGCACCCAAACATACCTTTATGTGATTCACAGGTATTTTTTTCAGACCTGTTTTGTGAGACCCAAGTAGTTTCAGATACCCACGACACAAGAATGAAATATAAGCGGTCATAACTATGTATGTGACTGATGGGTGTATTTATTTATTTCTTACTAGCCAGCTTCGCCCGGGTACAAATAGATTCCTATACAATAATATGTACGTATAATACATATAAACCTTCCTCTTGAATCACTCTATCTATTAAAAAAACCGCATCAAAATCCGTTGCGTAGTTATAAAGATTTAAGCATACAAAGGGACATAGGGACAGAGAAAGCGACTTTGTTCTATACTATGTAGTGATTTATCACTATAACCCCACTAAAATTAATTGATCCTAAATTCCCACTAATAGGTACCGTGTGACGGGTCATACTTTTTAACATTATATCAACGTAATTCACACAATTTCTGTAACATTTATCATATATACTCACATAATACGATTTCAAGAACCTAGAGGTTTCATTATCGTAGTTAAAGTACTTCTTTTCAACGCCTCCGTAGTAATCTCTTCTATAGTGTTCAGACTTTTGAGCCGACCTAAGGATACAAAACAAAACAAATATTAGGCAGACGTCAAAAAAAAGAAGACAATTAGCTTCGATCAAATATACAATTAGGCTCAATTGCACAAACTAACTTTGCCAATACCTTTGACTTTGAAAATTTCAATCCTGGTATTTACTGGTGGTAGGTCTCTCATATGTGAGAGGCCATCTGGGTGGGTACCACCGCAGTGTCTATTTCTCCCGTAAAACAGCAGTGTAAACGCACTGTTGTGTTTCGGGTTGAAGGGCATTGTAGCCAGAGTAACTACTGGACATACTGAGACTTAACATCTTATGTCTCAGGATGGCGAGCGCAGTGGAATGCCAAGCATTGCTTTGTAATTCAAGGTGTTGTTTGGTTTTGCTACTGTTTGTAGGTGCGCGCGCATCATTCGAGAAAACTCTCATGTCATTGTCATTATAAATTTTCTTCAAGTCGCTCATACATTGTATTCTAATTTTTATTATTTTATGATTTATTAAAGTAAGTGTATATAATAAACTATTTAATATCGACGTCGTATTTCTGAAGCCCATACACTTACATTGGTGACCCCGAATGGAACAAAAAAAAATGGCAACCGGAACAAACCAGACTGGAGCTACCGCGAGTGGATCGTCAGATTTGTATAAAGTTGGCGTCAGATTACCTCCGTTTTGGGCCGAAGATCCGGAAATTTGGTTCTCGCAAATTGAGGGACATTTTGCACTGGCAGGAATCACAGTGGATGCAACAAAATTTTATCATGTTCTCGCACAACTAGACCATCACATAGCTACCGAGGTCAAAGATATAATCATCGCACCGCCTGTCGCCGGTAAATATGAAAAGTTAAAATACGAGCTTATTAAAAGGCTAACAGCCTCCCAAGAAAAACGAGTACGGCAACTATTGGACCGAGAAGAATTAGGAGACCGAAAACCATCCCAGTTTCTTCGACATTTACGAACACTGGCTGGACCACAGGTACCAAATGACTTTATTAGAACCTTGTGGTCTAGTAGACTACCTCACAATCTCCAAACTGTTATTGCAACCCAACCAATATCAACAGAGTTGGATATAATAGCCGAACTAGCCGACAGCGTGTACGATATTGCACCCTCGTCCACACAAGTTGCGACAGTAAAATCCAATATAAATAATTTACATGGTGACACGATAGTTGAAATGCATAAGCAAATATGTGAGCTTACAAGCCAAGTCCGAGCACTACAGACTCAAATCTCAAGCCATTCACGATCTCGTTCCAGGTCTCGCCAAATAAAGCCACGGTATCGAACACAATCGGGACGCCGTAATAATGAGTATTGTTGGTACCACAACAGATTTGGTCAAAAAGCTTATCGTTGTACTTCACCCTGCAAGTTTCAGAAACCTAACAGTTCATCGGGAAATGGAAGCGGCAGTCGCAAGTAGCGGCAAACGACTGCCAATCAAGCAATGGCCGCCTCTTTGTCACTGACAAAAACACCAAACTACAGTTTCTTGTGGATACAGGCTCCGACTTATGTGTTTTTCCGAGAACAGCGACCAGAGGACGACGCGACAAAACTAAATATGAATTGTTTGCAGCCAACAACACCACTATTTCGACTTACGGGTATATAAAGCTTAAACTCAATTTAGGACTGCGTCGTGACTACTATTGGAAATTCATTGTAGCCGATGTATCGAAACCAATCATTGGAGTTGATTTTCTAAGCTACTACAACCTACTAGTCGACTGCAGGTATCACCGACTTATTGACGGGCTTACTTCGCTTTCCGTCAATTTACCTTCCTGCAACATCAGACTGGAATCCATCGGGATAAAAGCTGTCGCGGGTGATTCAGACTACCATCAATTATTAAGACTATACCCGGAAATTACAATACCCGCAGGTGCTCCAACAGAACCAAAACATAACACAAAACACCATATACATACCACTCCAGGACCACCAGTATCATCACGACCACGGCGCTTAGCTCCAGACAGATTGCAAATAGCAAAGAAAGAATTTGAAGACATGCTCACAAATGGTACAGCTCGTAGATCTGAAAGTTGTTGGTCTTCACCGCTACACTTGGCTCGCAAAAAAGATGACGGAAGGCGCCCTTGCAGTGATTATCGTGGACTCAACGCTAGGACAATTCCGGACAGATATCCCATCCGACATATACACGACTTTGCCTACCATCTGTCAGGAGCGCAAATTTTCACGAAAATTGATTTAGTCAAAGCCTACAATCAGATACCCGTTGAAAGCCAAGATATATGCAAGACCGCCATAACTACACCCTTTGGACTGTTCGAATTTCCTTACATGACTTTTGGCTTGAGAAATGCGGCGCAAACTTTTCAACGCTTCATCGACGAAGTATTACAAGGTCTAGATTTTACTTTTGGATACTTGGACGATATACTAATATTCTCAAAAACACATTCAGAGCACCTAGAACACTTGAAACAAGTCTTTGAGCGACTGAAAGAGTATGGAGTCCTGATTAATACCTCAAAGAGTGTCTTAGGAGTCGCCGAGATAACATTCCTTGGATATCTCGTCTCGAAAAATGGAATACGACCAACTGAAGAGAAAGTAAAGGCGATTCAACAATATCCGACACCAAAAACAGCCAAAGACCTGCGTAGATTTTTAGGCATGGTCAATTTCTACAGGCGTTTCTTGCCCCATGCGGCAAGGGTACAAGAACCGTTGAATCGTGCTCTAGCTGGCTCGAATATGAAGGGATCCACACCAATTAAAATAAACCCAGAGTTCGTACAGGCTTTTGAGGAGTGCAAAAAAAGTTTATCCGAAGCTGCACTTTTGTGTCATGTAGACTGTGAAGCGGAATTAGCTTTGTTTACCGATGCATCAGATGTAGCTTTAGGGGCAGTTCTCCAACAGAAAAAACAGGATGTTTGGCAGCCTCTCGGATATTTCTCGCATAAATTGTCTGATGCACAAAAAAACTATAGCCCTTATGACCGAGAACTTCTTGCGATTTATGAGGGAATAAGATACTTTAGATATATGCTCGAGGCGAGGACTTTTATAGTATACACAGACCACAAACCTATCACATTTGCTTTCCATACCAAACGTGATAAGTGTTCTCCACGGCAATTGCGTTATCTACACTTCATCGCTCAATTTTCTACAGATATACGCCACGTCGCCGGCAAAGACAATGTGGTTGCAGATGCCCTTTCACGTGTAGAGGCTATTACCGATAGCATCAATTATCAAAAGCTTGCAGCAGATCAGGCCGTTAACACTGAACTGCAAGATCTTTTGAAAAATGGCACTACATTGAAATTGAAGAAAATTACAAGTCCAGGTGCAGTTATTTACTGTGACGTATCAACTGGAAAATCTCGCCCTTACATTACACCTGCATTCAGGAAGATCATATTCAACAGCATTCACAATCTAAGCCATCCAGGAACATCAGCAACTGTTAAATTACTAACCGAACGTTTTGTTTGGCCTGGCATACGCCAAGACGGCAGGAAATGGGCTAGAGAATGCTTAGATTGCCAACGTAGTAAAGTAACTCGTCACACAATATCACCCTTAACTCCATTTCATGTTCTAACTGATCGCTTTTCTCATATTCATCTCGACTTAATCGGCCCTTTGCCATTTTCATGTGGTTTTAGATATTGCCTCACAGCCATCGACCGCTTCACCCGATGGCCTGAGGCTTATCCCTTGGCTGACATCACCGCTGAAACCTGCGCCCAAAGCTTCATCAGCGGTTGGGTTGCCCGTTTTGGTTGCCCACACAAGATTACAACAGATCGCGGTCGTCAATTCCAGTCGCACATGTTCCAGTCCCTAGCAAAGTTTGTTGGTGCTAAATACTGCCCAACAACGGCCTACCATCCTGCTGCTAATGGAATGGTAGAGAGGATGCATCGGCAGCTGAAATCAGCAATTATGTGTCACAACAATGAAAGTTGGTCCGAGATTCTTCCATGGGTGCTCTTAGGAATAAGGAGTGCATGGAAAGAAGACATTAAGACATCTGCTGCAGAACTCGTTTACGGGGAGCCACTACGACTTCCAAATGAGTTTTTTGTACCCAAACAAGACCACGTCTTGGACATGACTGACTTCGCCAATCGTCGTATCGCTTACCATCAGGCGAATGGCATGCTCGTCTCGCCATTCATAGCAATAAAAAAAAAATCCCATACATTTGAGACGTATTTGACATTGCTAATGTATGGGATTGGCATTTTCAAGGTAAAAGGTATTGGTAAAGTTAGTTTGTGTCATTGAGACTTAGTGTTGCTAAGGGAGTTTCTTGCTTGGTTTGTTCATTCGAATAATTTGATATTGTTATTTCTTTATATATTTTTTTACAGCAGCAGAACCAAATAATGATATAATTGAATTACATAGCAATGCTTGACATTCCACTGCGCTCGCCATCCTGAGACATAAGATGTTAAGACTCAATATGTCCAGTAGCTAGTCTGGCTACAATATCCTTCAAACCGAAACACAACAGTGCATCCACACTGCTGTTTGGCGGGAGAAATAGATATAGCGGTGGTACCACCCAGGCGGTCTCCCACATATGAGGCCCTACCATCAGTAAGTCACACCAATAAGTACCGTCCATACCACCCGATTCTTACTTTGCTATTTATATTCAAGTCAAATTTTGTTTAAAGTTCAAAATAAGGTAAGCCGACAGGAATCGGGTTTTATCTTCGATCAAATATACACTAGATACAACATGAGCGCTTAGAAAATGGCACCAAAAAAGAGTGCTTTAAGCACTCTATCGCCTTCAGTCACGCACCGACCGTTGCTTCCAAAACGTCGCAGAACTTTAGACAATATTATGTGAAACGCGACTTTAAGCTCCAGGAATAAGGTGGAATTTGTGTTAATATATTTGGAATATGTGATCTTTTTGTTTAATCTTTTTAATGTCATGCATCGGTGCCACTTTTTAACAGAACTTTTACAGGGAACTGTGTATCTAGTGTATATTTGATCGAAGGGTTTTATGGTCAGTTTTTCAGCTAAATGGTCTCTTACCACATTTGGAAGGGTGCTACATGTCCTGTCTTGAGATTAAGTTCCTCGCCCTTCAGATAATATTCTACCGGCCATGTGAGTTCCTCGGTAGAATTGTCATCGTCGTCACCTGAAAATAATAAGTCATAATATTTTACAACATGTTCCGGATTGTTTTCACCAAGATGTCTTAAAATTTTAAGTAAAATTTTCATCAACTCTTCGACTTCAAACCACTTGTACATGAACGGTTAAAAATTGCTGAATTCATTTTATAACTTAGAGTTTGGATGAATTAGGAAATATTTCAGTTAAAAAATATTATGAATTATATTGGTAAATTATATTAAGACAAAGGCTAGGAATAAACTGCTCAATTTCCAATATGTTTCAGCTGCAATAGCTTTTTTTCTTTTATTAACTGTTAATTCACTAAAGAGAAACAACTTCAGTTTGTTGTGTTAAAAATATATTTGTATTTGATATAAATAAATCTGTGGACTTCAAAAATAAATTAACAAAAATAGATCAAAATACTATTAATTATGTTCTTACCGCAACTTCAGGAACGCTCATAAACTTTTACTAATTTAACTTTTCTATTCTACGAACATTCACTTATTAACAAATACTTTTACCAGATTCCCTTCGTCATTGTAATTTCATAAGTTTGTGAAGTTACAAACGGGTCCAAATGCAAGATTGAAAACGGATACTGGCACCAGCAGGACAATAAAATGTGAAATTATTTACTAAAATTAATTCGTAAAAACAAATGCTTTCTAAATCCACATTTCAAATCCTTGAAACAGGGTCAAAATTATTAAAAAAGCTTTCGTTAAATACACAGCCTACTCTACTTAAAGACGGACAAATTAAGTTAAATTTTACTACATACATTCATGGCCTAAAAAACCTTGAAATGGTACGAATTAGCAAAATTATACAATTTTAATACGTTGTAAAAAAAAAGAAAAATAAAAAAATAATTTAATAAAATTAAAGAAAATTTAAAAATATATATATTTACTATTAATATAATATTTACCCTTTATTAAGCGAGAGGAACAACTGTACACACTCAGGAATAAAACTAATAAACCTGCCAGGTACGCCATGTTGCAACCAGTTGTATCAAATCCGAACCAAACTTTGCTATTTATATGCAAAAACCATAATAATAGGGCTCGTATATAATACGAGATTTTTATGTACATTGTATAGCACGTAATAGCCTGTTGGTAACAGAACAAAAGCGGACGCCGAGAATATGGTCCCGGGTACCAATCTCAGGGAACATCTCTGATTTTCGGAGTCATGTGTGTAGTGATAGTCAATTTATCTTTGACTGTGTAGGAATATAAGAGGCATATCATTATAAGATTTTCATGGCATCTGAAATCCCAAAAATAGAGACCAAAACAGTTACTGAATACTTAAATAAAATAATAAATACACCCAAAAATCAAGTATATAGATTCCTAGACTTAAATCGAGTCTTGTGGTTTCAGCAATTACGAGGGACTTTTTGGTCCTACAAACACCCAGACCCGAAACAAATATTTTTGGGCCACACAAACATTTGACTCAGTATGGGGATCGAACCCGAGGACTCTCGTTTCACAGACGGCGTCTAACCAACTGCGCCATGGAGGATTTCAAATGGATAACGTCATTAAGCTACAAGTGTGGCTACAAGACAAATTGTCGCGACAAACGAAAGACCGGGAAAAGTGTTGTGATAGAGAAGTGACATATGCCCACCAGTGGATAAATGTATTTTAATACTCGTATGACGACGGTGACGTCAAGTCTTCAATATATTACTTATTTCCCGGAGTCAGGAATTTGTGCCTGATATGGTGATAGGCTCGCGCCCTATTACATCATGGGACGGAACATACAAGGCGAAATGTGGGTGTCCTGGCACCTCTGCTGCCCCTTCGGGGAAAAAGGCGTGAGTTATGTATGTATGTAATACTGTTTACTTTAGTTTGACAAAAACTCTTCATGATGTGTTATTCCATCAAAAACGACTCTCACCAGTCGCTCTAACTTTGTCGGCCTTTTTAATTATACATAATTTATTCTATAGACTATTTTCTATCATCTATCTTCTATTTACATGTTTTGGGTGTTATAAAAAGTTTTTTATCCCATTTTTAAAATGTCTTTCTCCATATATAAGGGCCCGCATTTAAGCAGAAAAGTGGACTATAGCCTAACCCATCTCAACCGAACTTTTGTTTGTAAAAGAGTCCCATGTACTGCAGTGGGCGGTTATGGTCTGCTATGATACAAAGAATTTTAATGGTTTAAGAATATTGCGGGTTCGATCCCCGGACCAAAATAAATATTTGTATAATCCACAGGTATTTGTTTTGGGGTCTGGGTGTTAGTGAGACTGAAAAGTCTCTCGTAGTTCTGATTCCCACGGCACAAGACTCGATCTCAGTGTGGGGTCAGGGGTCAGGACTAAGTGACTGTTGGGTATTCATTTATATTTCATACTACGAATGCCTGTATGAACACACTCCAATATTATTAAAAATAATTGGATAAAACTAATAAATATGTTCGTTATCAAAACTTTCGTATTTTAATAATTATTATAAGTTTTTATCAACTGTGCGCTAATTTCAAAAATTCTTATCAATTGTGTGCTAATTTTAATTATTTCATGACCATAATGGTGTAATCGTTGCATAGATACATTTTAAAATCACATGTTCAACTTCTGTGATATTATGGAAATACTACACTCAAAAGTTACATACATAGTCCTGACCAAACACTTTATATTTTGTATCTATAAGTATTTTACTGTAGTTAATGCTTAACCCTTCGATCAAATATACACTAGATACACAGTTCCCTGTAAAAGTTCCGTTAAAAAGTGGCACCGATGCATGACATTAAAAAATGTAAACAAAAAGATCACATATTCCAAATATATTAACACAAATTATACCTTATTCCTGGAGCTTAAAGTAGCTTTTCACATAATATTGTCTAAAGTTCTGCGACGTTTTGGAAGCAACGGTCGGTGCGTGACTGAAGGCGAATGAGTGCTTAAAGCACTCTTTTTTGGTGCCATTTTCTGAGCGCTCATGTTGTATCTAGTGTATATTTGATCGAAGGCTTAACCTGTTAACCGGGGAGTTCCCGTTCAAATTATGCAACATGTACCGGGCGCGTATTGTTTCGCTAGGACATGTCAATTCATAACGAGACACGCGTCGATGACGTAATATCATAGTGGATAGAGAAATAAACTCCTGTCCGTTCCAAGGCGCACATTAATTTTTGAGGACGTTTTCATACATCATACCCGTACCCGATATTGTTTGCGCCTGATGCATTTATACGTCTTGCCCGGTTAACAAGTTAAGAGAGAATTTTCGCTCTCAAAAAACCAAGACCCCACGTAAATATTCATGCGCCGCTCATTTTTCTCGTTGCAAGAATTCAATCCGGTACCTCTCGTTTCTAAGCCGACGTCTTACCAACGGTGCCATGGAGGCTAAGTTGTGTCATAAAATTTACTTGAATCGGCTAAGCCATACTGTTGTGCTAAGATATAGTGTTCTCAGGAATTGGACGAGATTAGTATGACTTCATCTGTTTTCGTAAAAATTCGAGTATTAAAACTGTAGACAGATAAATAATAATAAAATAATAAATAAACCCAACAGTCACATACATAGTCCTTACCCCACACTAAGATCGAGTCTTGTGTCGTACCTAGATATCAGGAACTACGAGAGACTTTTCGGTCTCACAAACACCCAGACCGGAGAGAAACAACTACCTGTGGTTCACCCAAATATTTGTTTCGGTGCGTGGATCGAACCCGTGGCCTCTTGTTTCATTGTCTAACCAACTGCGCCACGGAGGCTGTCAATATAAGATACACCAACTGTCTACGATTGAGCCCTAGTTATGATTGAATTTTTGATAATTTCAACACGACATGCCATCAAGAAGGCCGGTGGTTTCAAACGGTTTCCTAACACCAGCTCGTTTGCGTCACGAATGCACGACAGTCGCAGCACGCAACGCTTCTAATCACTGATAATCATTTCATCTTAAACACGCACATGGGTTTACTTAGATAAGTTGCTTCATTTCAAAAGACAAACATATCACATATCTGTATCAGCCCCTATATGTCCCACGGCACGGTACGGGCCTACTCTACAATCGAGAATATGATTGAGAGTGGTTAGGCCATATAGTCCACCACGCTGGCCTAGTGCGGGTTGGCGGACTTACATACCGTAGAAATTCTTATAAATCGCCATAGTATGCAGGTTTCCTCACGATGTTTTCCTTCACCGTTTTTAGTGCATAATGATTGACTTGATCAATACACACATGACTCCGAAAAGTCAGAGGTGTGCCCTGGGATTTGAACCCGCGACCACCGTGAACAGTGGCTGCCGCATCCGGTCCATTTACCAACAGGCCACTACACACTTATATCACATATGGTGCCGGATAAATATTGTTTGTATTTCCTTGTAGATAATATGTGTATTATGTGAATATTATTTTTGCTATGGGTCCTTGGTTACATGAAATAAATAAAATAATAAATACATTAATTTATCGGGTTTGAGTGAGTAATTTCACCGATTTGATGGGCCGACAACACTTCTATGATCAAAACGTTATGGATGTTCATGTTCATGGGCGGCAGTGATCACTTATCATCAGATGACATGATTGCTCGTTTGTCGGATCGATTGTTGACAAAAAAAATGGCGCACATGAATATTTACAGCGCTTGGATCATAAATGTTTTGTTGGCCATCAAATGGGGAGGAGAGCGGGAAGGAAAAAGTATGGAAAGAGGAAAAGATTATCGGGCATCCGGTAATCTCACTTGCCGAACGAAATGTGACAACAAAGCTGTCCTTTCACGTAGATATATTATGAGATATTGGAACCACCCCAGACAAACCTGCCCATTTATGCTAAGTCACGAATGACAACAGTGTGGCTCTACTACTTCGACTTCATGTGGCTACAAAGACAAAGAGAGGGAGTGATGAAGCTCAAAAAGTTTCTATGAATGTCTATCAAAATGGCTACAAAATCATTTAAATAGTACAATGAATAGAGAATTTTAAACTAAGCCGTCTGATGTAATTTGTGGCACACAGTGTAACATTATTACTTCACGAAATTACCGTAAACGCAGGGCCTTGGGAGTTTTTACTTTCATTCTAAAGTAACAAACGCCCTTGACGGTACAAAGGGATTATAAAACAATACATGATTATGTTTATATTTAATAGTTTAAATTTAACTTTAATAGTTTAACTTTAAGTTAAGTTTAAGTTTCGGCCTTTTTGGAACAGGCAATGTCTTACGATTATAAGCAACCTTTGGATTGAGATAAAAAAAGGAGAGAGAGAATATTTTTTTTAACTTCTAGGCGTTTCAAATATTATATAGTTTTCGTGAAAAAAAACCGCGATAAGAGCATCAAATTAGCTTTATTATAAATTCGCGTAGACATAAGAAACTATTACGTAATTTTACAAGGCTCAGCAAAGTGGACGCCCGCCTGTAGGGTGGATGGACACCCTGGAAAAGGTGGCAGATAGATGTGCAGATCTTTGGGGAAGGCCTATGTTCGGCAGTGGACTTCCTGTGTGTGAAGAGAGAGAGAGATACAAACTGCAAAGAGCGTTTGATAGTACGATACAGATTGTTGGAAAGAGAGAAAACGTGAGCCAGCAATCTATTCCACAGCTTAATGTCGTAAAGGTACGAAGGCCAACTTTACTAACTGGGTAAGAAAAAAAAAATCCTATCAGTTAAGGCATAATGTAAAAATCAACAAAATCAACAAGCGTTGTTCATGGGTAGCGCTAATCACTTACCATTTATCTGTATCTGTGTCAGCCCATATACGTCCCATTGCAGGGCATGGGCCTACTCTACACTGGAGAGTTCGATTGAGAGTGGTTAGGCAATATAGCCTACCACGCTGCCTTAGTGCGGGTCGGCCTTACCATTTATACTGTATGCAATTCAAAAATTGGTTTCGGGTCTAAGTGGTGGTGGTTGTCATACCAAAAATATTTTTTTATTGCAATGAATGGCGAGACGAGCATGCCATTCGCCTGATGCTAACCAATAGGACCTCTCATGGACAGTGGGAAAACCAAACAAAACCATGAATTACAGAGCAATACTTAGAATTTAAGAACATTTCACTGCGCTCGCCATCCTGAGCCATAAGATGATGACTTAATGTGTCCAATAGTTACTGTATCTTAGTGTGGATTCTAATCTGTGTGAGTGAATTGTCCTATTCATTTATATAAGTATTTTACTATCCCTATCTGACGTAATGTTTATGTACCTATGGATGTAACAAATTTATTTTTTAAGATAAATTCAACTCCGCAAATCGATTTGTGTTGTGGACAGAGTAACATAATATTATTATTGATAAGAAGTTTCCGTTTAATCTGTAAATGTGAACACACACTGACTGATCGAGCGAAAAGCGATGAAATCGATTAGTAGCAACTTTTATTTTGCGAAGTATTTATTCAAAAAAGGGATAAGGGAAGAGACTGTCACACTCTCACACTCGCCTCTGCGACTCCTGTAAGCCAGGATCGACAGTGGCACGCATTCTAAAGACACCGAGCATTGAAGCTCGGCGAGTCTCCGGGAATGTCTAACTTGTTTTTAACCCGCAACGAAATTAATCAGAAAGTTAAGTTAATAGGAGGAGTTTGAAATATGTTTACTTAGCTGAAAATAGAGTTAGAAATAGGTATATTGACTGACGACCAATAAAGTATACCAACAAGGTACTTACTGGCGCTAGGTCTCTCATATGGGAGAGGTCGCCTAGGGCATTACCATCGCAATGTCTATTTTTCCCGTCAAATAGCAGTGTTAATGCACTGTTATGTTTCGGATTGAATGACATTGTCGCCAGAGTAACTACTGACATATTGAGACTTAACATCTTATGTCTCAGGATGGCGAGTGCAATAAAAAGCCAAGCAATGCTTTTTCATTCATTGTGTTGTTAGATTTTATTACTATCCATAAGCAGTCGTATTGTATGCAAATGGCATGCTCGTCTCTCCATTCTATGCATTAAAAAAACATATGTCGTTTAGAAGCTATACGCTGCTAAGCTACACTTCATATCACTGTGCACCCACCTCAAATAGAGTGTGACTAATGGACAAACCCGTGAGATAGCGCAGTATGTAGGTGATGTGTGTTATAACGGTTCTACAGTGTTTACAGTACGGTGTCCGCCTACGACCCACGATAGGGTATTTAAACCAAAACATAAAACATCTATACTTTCACTACAGAAGCCATCATGAGAGTCTCGGTGAGTGATTTCAATTTTTATTTATTTTATGTTGATTTGTATGTATCAGCCCATATACGTCCCACTGCAGGGCACGGGCCTCCTCTACAATCGAGAATACGATTGAGAGTGGTAAGGTCATATAGTCCACCACGCTGGCCTAGTGAGGTTTGGAGGACTTACATACCATAGAAATTTATAAATCGCTATGGTATGTAGTTTTGCTCACGATGTTTTCCTTCACCGTTTAAGTGCGTGGTGATTGACTATCAATGCTACTTACGCTGATTTACCTCCATATATGTATACCTATATACATATAGTCTGACAGCCTCCGCGGCGCAATTGGTTAAACGCCGGCTGTAAAACTAGAGGCCGCGGGTTCGATCCTCGCACTGAAACAGATACATGTGTGATCCACAGGTAATTGTTTCGGGTCTGGGTGTTTGTGGGACCAAAAAGTCCCTCGAAGTTTCTGATACCCACGACACAAGCCTCGATCTTAGTGCGGGGTCAGGACTATGTATGTGACTGTTGGGTGTTATTTATGTATTTAGATTTTTTTATTATGATTGGCGAATCAAGTCTGTCATTTGCCAGTAGCAAAATCAAACTACACCATGAATTACAAAGTAACGCTTGGCATTCCACTGCGTGAGTTCCTAATACCCACTACACAAGACTCAATCTTAGTGTAGGGTCAGGACTATGTATATAATCTGCTGGGTGTGTGTATGTATAATATATCAATACAATAATTTTAGGGACTTTTCCCAAACCGTTTTCAATCAAACCTTGTGACCAGTAATATGTATTTAATGTGCTGAGTAGTTATTATTTATGATGACCCCGGTGGCATAGTAGTTCTACGGTACGATTACACCGGTTAGAATCCCGGGCCGGGCAAAGTGATAATTGATTTTTCTATCCATTATCATGTCAGGAATTTCAAATCGTGGTACGGAAAATACTAGGCGAAACGTGGAAAAGCTTGAGTTTATGTATGTATCCCATTGACAATAATAACTAATGTTAATGATTATAGTAAAATTAATTCCCGGTATCCATGTAAAAGCATAGTGCGTAATATTTCATACTTTCCTTTTGGCGCGTGTCCATCGGTAAACGAAGCTCATATATTTGGCAGCACTTCCGCACATAAAATTATTTATCATAATGTTGCGCTAAGAATAACCAGCTGTTTGTATTACGTCTCGATTGGTTATTAATATATGTGTAATTTATATTATGTAAATTAATATATAGCATGTACTTCTTTTTTTTTTCTCATTATTTGCACTATCCCATAATTCAGTATTACAATAATCCAGTCCATCCAAAGGTTGCCTGGAAGAAATCGCAACTAGAGATAAGGCCGCCTATTGTAACCATGCCTTTAGTTTTTAAGTATTTTGTATGCGTCTTTAATTATTGTGTACAATAAAGCATATATAAATAAATAAATATTAACAGTCTTACTAATAAAAATATATTACACAATTGTTTAGTGTTAATATACTTATTCAATAGATAGGGCGTGAATAGTTACTTATACAATACTTTACTAATAAACAGTGTACAGGCCTTGTATAACTATTTAATCGTTATGACACTAACTACTGGTAACATTTTGGGAAGCGTTCCGAAACCTTAAAACGTTGCATACGCCACTTATTTATTTTTCTATTTTTTCTTAATATTTACATGATTTTATTTACCAATGGCTTCAAAAATAGGGAAACAGCAATTCCTTTTAATCAAAAAATATTTTCAGTGTATCAAAATTGTTTATTTAACATTTTCCATTCTGTAAATTGTCCTCGAAAATTAGAGAACATGTTTTGAACGCACGTTGAAACGTCAACTGTCATTTTCCGCAAGAAATGTAAAAAGTTATAAACAAACCGTTGTATTTCATATCTTTGATTCGTATGCATTAATTTTATTATTGGAAAAATGGAAAAAGGAGATGTTTGTATCGTAGCAAAGAAGAGGAAGCGTGCTACTAATTGGCATTCCTTAGAAAAAAATAAAACATATGTCAGAAACCTATGAGTGGGCACGAGCCGAACATGAGCTTCTACTAAGAAATTTTAAATTGCATAATATTTTACTTGAATCTCAAATAAATAAAATAAGTTCTCAGTAAAAACTTGTTCTTTTATTTTAATGACATATTTGTTAAAAATATGTTCTTATAAACAACTGTCTTGCAGTTTGTCCAGTAGTATTGTCTGCTGCCTGTCTCTGTTGTTGATGAATTGGTGGTTGAGTCTGAAACATTTGAAGAATTCCACATTTTCTGCCATTTTCATTGCAATATTGTACAGTACAGCAAGTGCAACTATGTTTTTACACTCTTCAAAGACACGCTAAATCCATTCAACAAAAACCGAAATCTCTACTTCTTTTGTTATATCTTTCTTCACCACCACCCTTCTTTGTCTATTCTATATCTTTTCGAATCAAGTCCACCACGTCTTTGACTTAACATTTAGTAAACCTGTAAAATTTCCTTTTAAATTCATCTTCTTCCAGAAAAAAGTGATCGAAGCGTATTTTGCAAGCTTTTCTCTTTCTTAGCCGTTCCTCACCGTCAACTCAAGTATATCACAATAATCAAAATCATGCAAAAAAACATATTAAAAACTATATTAAAACACGTCGCGAGATGAGACCTGACAATCAGTTAAAATTTGTACGTTATATGCACTCTAAACAACGCCAACCGACTGAATAAGGATTGTATAAAATGGCATACACTTATACAGCTGTTATAACGGACGTATAAGATAAAAATCCCTATACATTGTTTATTAGTAACGATTACGCTATAACGCTGCTATACAGGATGCATAAATGTTTATTAGTAAGACCGTAAGTACCTAAGTATATAGTGAATACTAAATGCACACAAGAAAATATTTTCTCTACCAAATAAAGTCTGTCAGAATATATTTATGTTACTAGCGATCCGGCCCGGCTTCACCCGGGTGCAGATTAACTTTACAAAATGGCGGCCAAAATGTTCAATTCTGACTATAAAGAATATCGGAGCAAAGGATCCCTCAGATATCCATATTGAGGCCAATCGGACCACGAAAAACGAATCAAACCTTGTAATATAGATTTTTAACTTCAGCTTCCCTCTTGTATGTCATAGCGTGATGATATAGCGGATAGCCTATAGCATTCCTCGATTAATGACCTATCCTATGCAAAAAAAAACATCAAACCGAACCAGAAGTTTCTGAGGTTAGAGATAACAAACAAAGAACTCGTAAGCTTTATATATTAGTATAGATTATTTAGGAAGTCAAAAAAACTTAGCGGTGATTAGTGTGCCGAACTCTAAAGCGCATTTGATTAGACGTCGTCTGCGACGCGAGAGGTAACGGGTTCGATCCCCGCACCGAAACAAGTGTTTGTGTGATCCACAGGTATTTGTTTCGGGTCAGGGTGCTTATGAGACCGGAGAGTATCTCGTAGTCTTTCTAATTTCAGATACCCTCGATTTAGGGTTTTATAGGGTTTTTTTTATTAATATGAATGGCGAGACAAGCAGGCAGTTCGCCTGATGGTATGTGATACGACCGCTCATGAACAATAGCAAAACCAAACACCTTGAATTACAAAGCAATGCTTAGCATTCCACTGCGCTCGCACTCCTGAGACATAAGATGTGAAGTCTGAATATGTCCAGTAGTTACTCTGGCTACAACGTCCTTCAATCAGAAACAGTGCATTTAAACTTCTGTTTGGCGGGAGAAATAGACATTCCGCTTCTATCAACCCAGGCGATCTATGGGAGACCTACCAGCAGTAAGTGGTAAGAGAATAGCCAGATTACCAGAATAGCCTCGCATACCTAACGGCTTTAAACCACTAAAAATATTCCCATGAATAAGTCAGTCGCCATTGAGAAATTCAAATTGGCGCCTTTTGTATTAACGTCCACGCGTATTTGGAAGACAATGCTCTTTGTTTAGAAGTGCATGAACGTTGGAAGTAAAGGCTTTGTTTACTTATTAATTTGGAAGTAGCTATTACACGTATTGATATTTCGTGATAAATTTGACTGATGATAAACGTCAGGCACTGACCCCAACGAAATCGAAAAACACTAGTAAATGGGTACATTGGTTATTGTTATTACGAAATACATACGTGAATTATACGGATAAAATAATTAAAATATACCATATGCCACACTTGGTTAGTGATTTTGTGGTTTTATGGAGAGGGATTTGAAAAGCGTTCTGTTTAACATAAATAAAATAAAGTTAATTATTTATAAATATAATGAACCAAGAGCTCTTTGGTTAATCTGTTTGATTAAAATACAGGTGTCTTATATCATCATACAAAAATAATAAATTTAAAATATTAAATTGACAAAGATTATTTTTAATTGAAATATACCTTTGTATAAGAATTTAACCTACGAAAATACGCTGGTCTGATGCTGTTGATCTTCGCAGGAGAACTTAAAAACAAAGAAAATGTTGTCTGTAAGACATTGCCTTACGGCGATAAGACCGCCAATTGTACTATTTATGTATGATTTTCTTTGTATTTGTTTTCTTTTTGTGTAATAAAGTATAAATAAATTAATAATAAATATATTAAAATAACTTTTTACACTTACACAAAACAATAGAAGCAAGCAGCAGGTCTGATATTGACCCTAAAATTCAACACGACACTTGTGTGTTTGTACTCCATGCCGTCCCTTCCCAAGCTATTCAACTTCATTCTAGTCATATTCACGTCTTTCTGCATGAGAAAATAACCACAATGCCTTTACTTTTTCTTAATCCATTCACTATAAAACAATAAGTTCTTTTCATTAGCGATAATCCTTTAAGCCTGAGAATATTCATTGACCACACACGAAAACAATATATAAGCTTATGTATAGAAATGTATCATAAGTACATATTTAAACTCTAGTCATTTTCCCAGAAGGGGTAGGCAGAGGTGCTACCAAGACACACACGTTTCGCCTTGTGTTTCCCGTCCCATGATGTGTTACAGGACTAGCCTATCGCCATATCGGGCATAAACTGCAAAATGTGTCTTGACTAAAAATATTATTCTCAAGATTTCCGTAGTCGCCCGGATTGCGAAAACTGCACAAAATACAATAATAGTAATAATTCGGACCCCACTCCAAAATCAAAACATTCTGTCATAGGTATCAGAACAGAGAAATAAAAAGATTTTGACTGTGTATTATAATTACTCGTAGTACAGTAGAAGGCTAGAAATAAAATATTATTATAAAACTAGAACACAATCATTTTTAACTCTCCAGTATTATTAAACAACCACAACAGAGGCAATATTTTTTCAACAAATACAAATAATTGTCTCGGTACGGGGATGAACCCGCCACCTCTCGCTTCATAACCAATATCACACCAACTGCACCACGAAGTGTAGAAGCCGCCGTAATGACCAATACGAATGTCACAGTTCGCGTTCAGCTTATTTATATCAAAATAGAAAAAAAAAGACACCCAACAGTCACATAGTCCTGACTCCTCATTAAAAACAATTAAGTCTTTATATGTCGTGCGTGTCAGGAGCTACGATTTATTTATTTATTATTTATTTATTTATTTACTTTTCGGCCTCACAAACACCTAGGCCCTGGCGACACTAAAAATTGTCTCGGTTCGAACCTACGGCCTCACGTTTCACAGTCAGTGTCTAATCAACTAAGCCACGGAGGCTGATAGACTTAGGTAGTTAATAAATTATTGTTTAATAATTTATTATTGTCTTCCACAGATATACAGCCTGTTCCTCATCGCAGGATTCATGCTAGCAACAGCTGCTCCACAGCACTCCCTCCACAAATTCGAGCTATCCATGCTGAACAAGCTTCATAGACCGTTGTATATTCAAGAGTCGAGGCCCCAGCAATACCCGAGGAAAGGAGAGTACCCCTGCAAGGAAGGAATCTGCACCAATAAGAAATTCTGCGAAGACTGCCAGTATGCCAAGCCATTGGGGTTTAGCTAAAGAGAACAAGGATATTCCATGGGATATTTTTTATTTATTAATTTAATTAAGTGTAAGGTTTAAAAAAAGATGTTAAAATTACAAAAATATGAAAAAAAATTGGACTGGCAAAAGTTTACCTTTAAGATAGTAGATATATTATGTAATATTTTTTATGTGTATTTATTAACTAAGTAATAAGACACCTAGAAAATAAAGAAACATTGTGAGTGTTTTAGAATTAAACCTAAGACATGTGATTTAACATTTTATCTGCTCTCAGTTAGAACCGAATGCAAGAAAATAAAAGATGAATAAAAGTTATCAATGACTCAACGAAACTATACTTATTTAAGTTGCCATAACTGCTATACTACGATGTTTTTCCTGTAAAACATAATGACTCGTGAAAATTAAATCGATACGTAACAACACTTTGTGATCATTTCCTAAACTCACACATCAACGGAACAACTATTATAGTAACAATCTAACTCTCTAATACCTTTCCGATATTTCGCAGTCAAAATATGCAACCTTATTCATAGGACGTAACAGAACCTCCTTTGCCTTCACCAGTTGCTTGTAGGACTGGCTGTCGATCGGTCGTTGTCTTGCAAAAAAAAAGAATAAAGCGTTTTATTATTACATTTTTCGCGGTAAAAATATCGGCGGGAAAAGATGGAAAGTTTTGTTATTGTTTAAATAAAATAAAATTGGATTTAAAACTTTCTTCGATTAATACAAAATGATGTAATTTTATTTTTGTTTAGTAATGAAGTGTTAAAGATGTTGAAGACAATATTATGTTTATGTACATTTGTGTGTTGGATTGCGCCGGCACTTTTGGACTCAAGAAGCGATCTAGGATACCCAAGAGGAATGATGACAATATGTACGTAGCCTTCTTTTTAAAGTAAAGTAGTATAGGCATACATCTACATACATCTACTTCTGATTATTTTAATATCAATGGTTATTTTCAAAATATCGACCGGGTCGATAGTCCATAATACTTATATATTTACAAATGTAATATTGTACCCACATTGATTATGATTTAACTTTAATTAGAACATATTTAATCTATGCGACTACAATAATAAATATGCTTTTAAACTATTAGAAAATTAGATACTGATTTAATCATTTGTTTGAATAACCAAACATTAACATCAATAGAAACGCACAATTAAAATAATATCGGTAAATACTTAATGCTATAAAACAAAAAAGTGTAACTAGTAACAAGAAAAAAACATTTTTCAAAATGTATTTACTTTAAGTAATAAGATCAAACAGCCTTCAAAATATTCTATGGAAAAAACAAAACAACCATTGCATGATCAATTGAAGTGTATAACAGAGAAACAATGAAAGGTCGCGTAGATTTTCCTCAAATATGTATTATCAATTAGAATTTAAAAGAGCACGTCTCAAGGAAAAGCCTTGCACATCGCACTGATTTCACGAAAATAAACACGATTTATGGGAGCCATTGGTGAATAACAATCAGTTATTTGTCGCGTTTACGTTTTTATACAATTTGCACGGAATCTAGTCTAAAAGACTGCCGACCTTCAAACAAAGCAGGTGAAGCCTATGCTTTTTTGCCTCCATAATAAAAAAAAAGTTAATTTATTCACTGCAAACTGAATGAATTGTACTGCATCAGAAATGTTTTGGAGAACCTGGAAACACATACGTATGCTAAGACATTATAGTTACTCTGAATAAGCCCACGTTCAAACTTAAACGACAACTATTATTATTACTCCGATTATATTATAATCCAATCACAGTGACATAATTCTAAAGGATTTTATTTCAATTGTCAGTTTCTGTGACGAATAATCGAAAAACTTTTTAACTTCATTTACCGCCGTTAAAATAAACAATAGACGCCGTATATAATACTCTTCTTAGAACTATATTTAAAATAGAAAAACAATTGAGTTTCATAGAGTAAAAACGTATCCGCAGCCGGCAGGATTCGAACCTACGCTCCCAGAGGGAATCTGATTTCGAGTCAGACGCCTTAACCACTCGGCCACGACTGCTGTGCCCTAACTCGGATATTTACAGGATCGCATGTTTTGGGCAGAGGGATGAAAGAAGGGAATATCGGTAGTACATTCTAGATGACATATTAACTACTTGCGACCCACGCAAATTGTACCGTACCGGTTTATGTTACAAATTATAATTTCTGTCTCTACCTTGTCAGCTAACGTCCACTGCTGAACTTAAATCTGTACTAATATCTTCCCCAATTATTTCCTTAGAACTTTATTCTATTGAAAACATAAAATTGTAAGTTAAAAACTAACTAGTCTAGACTCAACTTACAGCAAAAAAGAAAGATTATCTTCTTTTATACCTTACGAGTCTATATAAATAAAAGGGTTTAAATTATTATTTTAGCAAAACCATGGAATTACCACCCAAAAATGACGATATTTAAAAAATAATAATAAAAATTGTCGCGTTTCTTTGCGAAATTTTTAGTTGCATTGTGTTTGTAGTCACTATCACCCGACTTCGTTTTCGGTAGCAGTCTTGATATACCCTGTATGTACATGCATATATAGCTTCATAGTTACACTGCAGTATATTGTGAACATCCTGGCGATGAGTTACGCAACATTTGTTCAGCTGTACTGCTGAACTCGATGACCTTACACTAATATCGATCTCCTGTAATCTGTTAAAACGGAGCCGGATTAAGATAGACAATGCCGATTGCACTTTGTAGCGGATACTCCTTTTTTATTACATAGACCGAAATACCGAAGACCAACTTAATAAACTTGAGCGACTTCAAAATTTCTGTATTAGATTCATATTTGGATTACGCAAATATGATCATGTCTCTGAGTTTCGCGCTAAGCTCAAGTGGTTACCTATACGGCTTCGTCGGAATACTCACGTTCTCTCACTCCTTTATAATATTTTGTTTAATCCCCTCACCCCATCTTATCTTAAAGAACGTTTTACTTTTCTCCATGACTCACATTCGAGGTCTCTGAGGTCGTCGGAGAACCTTAAGCTGAGAATGCCTGTACACACCACGACATTTACTGATAAATCCTTTGCTGTTGAAGCTGTCCGATTATGGAACGCTCTTCCTGTTGTGGTGCGACGGGCACAAACCTTGTCATCTTTTAAAAAGCTGGTAAAAGCACACTACCTTTCTCATTAAACAGACAAAGCATGGTATTATTTCCTCTTTTCGGATATATTTTTAACCTGTAGTTTAATTATAAATTATTATAGATGTTTATGTAATTATTATAAATTGTATGTATGTATATATGTATATATTATATTACGTATGTGTATTAATTATGTCATTTATATGTATTATTTTTGATTATCGATTTAATAATTTATATCTATTGGAGCGTACCTTATCTTTGTTTTACACTGCCCTTTCTTTCTCCTTCTTTTATATCCATCCAAAGGTTGTCTGGTAGAGATCGCTTATTAGCGATAAGACCGCCTTTTGTACCTTTTATATATGTTATTTCTTTATATTGTTATGTCCTTTTGTTTGTGTACAATAAAGATTAAATAAATAAATAAATAAATAGGTCTGGTAAACAAGTACACGGCCAAAAGGATGAAAAATGTCATTAATGGTAATTACGAATTATAATAAAAGTATAGATATTCATTAACCAAATTGCTTTCCAATTTCCTAAATACAAATTAAACAACATAATTTCTAAACTAATCATTGCCAGGGGCCTCCAAACTAGGCCTAGCCTGTCTTCTTGGTCTAGTTTCTAAATAATAATAATAATTAAAGTTAAAAAAATCATATTACTTTGCACTAAAATAAAATATAAGTACTTAAGTAAATATAATTATAGAAAAAGGTAAAATATATACTTTGTAGATAAAAATATAGCACACTATGAATATGAAGAGAAAATATCTAGAAAACTTAAAAGTGAATGCTTTGTTCGCCTTTTAAAAAGAAAGAGGAAGAGGAAAGTTTGGTTGAAGAGCAAAATGTATTGATACATTAAAAATTTGATGCGAAGGATCGGAATCAGTGCGTAGGGCTCTCATTGTGAATGCTCGAGTGGCTTCATTCAGCCGCAAAACCTGCAGCATTACTTACATCTGCTACAGCTAATCCGCCACTGAACGAAGCATAAATATTGGCATTTAATCAGTAATGTTGTATCGTTAATTAAAAGTTAAGTAACAGTTTTCCAACTGCATAAATCCACACAAACAGATACATTGCACTATTATCACTAAATATTCCAGGTCCTGGATCTACAAAGCCAGCAAGCATCCCGAAGAGTCAACTGAAGTACTTATCATTCGTGGTGCAGGGGAACGGCCGCTCCAGACAGAAGTACAACTACTGGAACGCCGGGAATATTGCGAAAGATCCACGAATTAACTTCAAGAGGTAATTTAATTATAGCTTCCTCAGAAACATCTTCCATATTTTTAACTTCGGAAATGACCGACTAATACCACTCGTTTCCTATTTTATTATTTTATTTACTAGTGGTTGGTCTCTTATATGAGAGGCCGCCGAGGTAGGTACTACCACAACGTATATTTCTCCAAACGGCAGTGTAAATGCATGCAGTGGCGTAACAATAGGGTGGCAGAGTGCGCAAAATGCCACGGGCCCCCGGCCTAAGGGGCCCCCGGCCCAGCAGGGCCCTGGTCCGACAGGGCCCTGGCTCGATAGGGCCTTGGGTTAAAGTCTGACAGGGTGTAAACAGAGAAGAATGTAATATTAATAACGAAATTATGATGATGATGATGTAATCCAACCGATTTCGGCCATGTCAACCACTTCGACCCCTTATAGGGGTTGGCGCTGATGCGCCCGGAGATGGCTTATAAATTCATTTCAAACCCGCGACCACCATGAACATGTTGGCGGCCGCGTCTGGTCCATTTACCAACAGGCCACCAAGCACCTTAAAAATATTCATAAAAATGAAACTACAATGTTATTTTTTTACATTTACGAAGGGCCCCATTTGATGATTTTTGCCACGGGCCCCCGATGTGGTAGTTACGCCACTGAATGCATGTTTGTGTCCCTGTTTGAAGGACATTGTAGCCAAATTAAATACCGAACATCTGATGTCTAAGGATGACAAGCGCAGCTGCATTGCTTTGTAATTCAAGGTGTTTTTTGTTTCGATGCTATTCATGAGCAGTTGTATCGCTTAACATCATGCCAAACAATATGCTCTCCTCACCATTCGTTGCAATAAAAAAAAATCTGCATTAAAGAAAAATAAATGGGTAACGGGTAGTATTTTTTTGTGCTCAAATACCTTGCATTATTATAAAATAACTCATAGACTTTTACTTGAATTATTTATTTTTATTTATTTATTTAATTAACAAAAGAAGCTTTATAAATAGGAACTAATATATTGTCCTGCAAAACTGTACAAACAGTTTGACTGCAGGATCGGTGTTTACACATGTAAATACATCTTTGTACTAGTACATTAGGGCAGGTTGGCTAGATAATGCCTTTTGAGTTTGTATTTAAATAAGGTTTTAACGGACTCCTGCCTTATGTCCTCGGGCAGACTGTTGAGTGTGTAGGGTATGCGCTTTTTTAGGGTTCTATCTCCATAAATATTAGTAACTCTAGGCACAACATATTTGCCCGAGGTCATAGACCTAGTATTATATTTATTACATACAGATACTAAAGAACTATGCTCCTGTCTGCCATGGTTGTTAACAAGAAGTATCAATTTATGTTTCAGCCTGACTGGTAACAACTTACAGATTTTAAAGAGTTTATACGGATCATTTTTATATTTAATTTTAATTTTATTATCTACAAGTAATTTTATAAATCTCATTTGAATGTTTTCTAATTTAATAATATGCGTTTTATATGTGAGTCCATAACAGTCAAGAGCGTAGTCCAATATAGATTCTACTAAAGCCGTATATAATAATTTCAGAGTTCCTTTAGGAATCCTATAACTAAGGTGATAGAATTGGCATAATATTACTTTAAGCTTTTTACAAATAAAATTAACATGTTCGTCCCAAGAGAAATGCTCGTCAACTATGACTCGTAAATAAGTTACACACTTTACTCTCTCAATTGGCTTACAACTACAATCGACACGGTTATTATGAAAACATTTATAACTATGTGTATATATTGGTATGCAAAAATCATTTATGGGTATGTAGGGTGAATGTATTATTAACAATTTAGTTTTATCAGGATTCAGTACTATGCCATTGTCATGCGACCACATGACTATGGAATCCACATCCCGTTGAACTAGTCGACATGTTTCGGCTAGGTCTGTGCCAGCGAGCAGTATGCATAGGTCATCTGCGAACATGTGTGCCGAGCAATGGCGCAATACTCCACATATACTGTTAACATTCATAAGATAACATACCGGGCCACACCCGGAGCCCTGCGGCACGCCACATCTGACATTTTTTTGCTTACTAAATGCGTCGCCAACCTTAACTCGATAGGATCGCGAAGTGAGGTAGTCTCTGAACCATTGATTTAGTGGTTTCCCCACTCCGCAGTCTTCTATCGCGGTTAACAAGTTGTCTATATCAAGCGTGTCAAAGGCTTTTTTATAATCAAAAAATATAGCTATGACAAATTTTTTATCGCCTAAATACGTGTTGACTTCATCAGTGAAGTTTCTTAATAGGGTGTTAGTGCCCTTCCCTTTTTGGAAGCCATGTTGTGGTTTGCATAACACCTCGTTAGTTTGCAAGTATTTTCCAAGTTGATTTACTATACATTTTTCAATAATTTTGTCGATGCTAGATAGTATAGCTATGGGCCTATAATTTGAGAAAGATGTGCGTTCACCTTTTTTGTAAATTGGACGAATAATAGCCTCTTTTAATTTCTCAGGGAATTTATGTCGTTCGACAGACATATTTACAAGTTTTGCAAACAGTGGGCTTAGTTTATCACTGATTATTTTTATATCGTTCATTCGTATACTATCGCATCCAGGTGACTTTTTTATATCCATATTTTTAATAACCTTTTTAACATCCATTGCACTTAATTGTTGCCATCTCATAGACTTATCTATTTTTTGCACGTAAGTATCTCTTTTTAGCCATTTGTCATTACACACATGTTTAACTGTTTCAATTTCCGCATCGAAGGCAGTCGCAAACTGGTCAGCAATAAACTGAGCATTTCCCTGTACATTCATATTAGATAAAATAATATCATCCACAGACTTTTTATCTTTACCTAACATTATATTAATTTTATCCCATATTTTTCTAATGCTATTATTACAATCTAAAATGCTTTGTTTATCATAATCATTACTACTTTTATTTATCACCTTATTACATTTATTTCTATATTTTGTATACTCTAATCGTTTAACCATATTCTTTGTATCATTACACCAAGCCGTAAATAGTCTATCTCTCTCTTTTATCATATCTTTTAATTTCTTTGTTACCCAGATTTTATTACGTCTAGAATTGCCTCGAACACTTATATTTTTATAACAATCATTATATATATTGGTAAACAATAACTTAAGAGAATTATATAAATCAATTGGACACTCAATAGACATTAATGTCTCAAAGTCAGTAAGTAACAGTCGTTCTCTGACCATACGGTTATCAAGCACACGGCGTATTGTGCGAGGCGACTGTGAGTCACAAGAATCGCGCGAACCAAGGTCACTACGGTTAGTGTCGGAGCAGTGAGTGCGGTTCCATTGCACCGCCGCCGTCACGAAAAAGTGATCCGATATTTTATGTTGCACAACCGCAGATTTAATTAAGGATGACGACGGAGCACGTACGTATATATGGTCTATACAAGATTCTGTAACTACGTCTTTAACAATTTCTTTCCTTGTTATTTTATTAACACATTTAATTAATCCAAATTCCGCCAACAAGTTTTCATACTCAACTACGTGAGCATCGTTCGTATTCATGAGGTTTATGTTTATATCTCCGCACAATATGATTTTATGATGTTTAGGAAAACTTTCAAGTATATTACGCAACTCAGTTAGAAATTGTTTTAATTTATCCTGTTTACTTATCCTTGGCGGTCTATATATAGACAATAAATACACCGGATCACTACCGTCATCCTCTAAAACAATGGACACACACTCACCTGCGCACATGTTGCGTGTATGTACTGTTTCATTAAGTCGAGTCGCACGCTCAGAGCGTGTATAGACTAGTACCCCTCCCCCGGTTCTCGCGGCTCGTGTGTAGCTATATATGTTAAATCCATTAATCTGAAATAAGTTTAACATTGAATAGTTTATATTAGGTTCTGTTATCACAATAATGTCCACATATTTTAGTGTATCATGTAATGTTACCATTAAATCATTAAAATTCTTTCTTAAAGATCTGATGTTTATGTGTACTAAACATAAATCATGCTGTTTATTTAATGACGACATCCATTTATTTACACTATCAACTTCTACTGTATTGACTATATTGTCTTCATTTATAGAAACAATATCGTGTAATGGTGTGAATGTGAAAAAGTGAGTTAACAATATTATCAAACAAGTTTATAATTAATGCTTACAATAAACCAAATATAGGAAATATGGAAGTTCATGTCTTAGCTTTGGCCAAGGCGCCGATGTCGTGTTCAGATCTTACCCAAACCGATTTCGTACCATCACCTTTTTTGACTAATATTTTTCCATTTGATACCCATATATATTTATACATATTGTTCAGCTCCTTCTTGGTATTCCATAACAATGTCCGTGTGTCTTTTGTTAGATCTTCGTTAATATAAATTTTGCTGGTACTCTGGCCGCCGGTGATCTTGTCACTCGTCACTTCAACTAGTTTTCGGCGATGCAACAGCCATGCGTCTCGTGATGCCACACCCGAGGTCTTAAATCCCACGGTGACAGAGCCAGGCTTGTTTCCTTGTTTTCGCGGCTGATTCCTCCGTATCCATTCAATGTCATCACAATTTGCGTTAATAATTTTTCCAATATTACTTACGATTTCTTTAAGGTTCTCTTTAGCCATCTGTTCAACACCCACAATCACGATATTGTGTTTGCGAGTGGATTGCTCGTACTCATGTAGCCTTTGTTCCATTGCTGTGTTACATTTCTCCAAGTATATGCATTTATTGTTTGTGTTCTCTACAGTCTTTTCCAGTTTATGGATTTTTTCCTTAGTTTTTTCGTGTTCAGCCAATAGACTATCATATTTATCTGAGAGCAAATTCATACAACTTTTAATGGCATCAAGTTGTTGTTTCAGCCCTGGTATAACTCTGACATTATTTTGTATTTCCTTTAATATTTTATCATAACTTCTTCCAATATCTTCCTGTTCCTCAGTATCCGAATCGTCCTCTTCGCAATTGTTACAGTAAATGCGTTCTTTCCCAGCTTTTAAATCATCAGCCAATCCTTTCACACAGTTTCTGTGAAAAGTTCCCTGACACTGGCCTTGGCATATGAAGTGAGATCCTTTCCTGGATAACACCTTTTTGCACTTTTGACATTCCATTATTATTCTTCTTAGAGTGTATATATTATATTATAATAATATTAAACTGCTTGTCGTAATGCACACGCACTGCAGCCACTTATCAGATTACTTCAGCGATCAGTCGTAGCACAGGTGAGCAAAAACGTAGCGTCGTAGCCTTTATGCCCATATAAGGTACTAGTTGATTTGTAGCAGATGCAGAGTTTCGTAGCCGATAGAAAAACGATTAGTAATTTCGAAGAGATATCGATCGAATATTGATGTCCCTGTCTAGCCACGCCCAGTGGGCGTACACAATCCATAACAACTCATTAGGAGTAAGCGAGATTTGAATTTTAGCACTTCCACCAATCACGAATATGATTTTATTTATTTGGAACTTTACTGCCGTCGAAAGTAGCACGCGACCACTCTCAACAATAACTCAGACGTGACTCCAATTCAATCAATCAATTGATTCCAATTGATTCACAGAAGGACATTGCTGTTAGCTATCGGGTACCTAGACAGCCCTGCGTTCCCGATCTCAGCGATGTTCGCGAATGAGTACGAAGACCTGGGATACAACATCATTATAGTGGACAACCAGAGATTTTCCACTGTGCATTATCATCTGTGAGTTTTAGTTCTAATTTCATAGTCCCTGCGTTTGTTATGTAAGATTGCATATAAGTGTTTTTATACCACCGGTCTTCGATCAAATATACACTAGATATACAGTTCCCTGTAAAAGTTCCGTTAAAAAGTGGCACCGATGCATGACATTAAAAAGAGTAAACAAAAAGATCACATATACCAAATATATTAACACAAACTCCACCTTATTCCAGGAGCCTAAAGTAGCTTTTCACATAACATTGTCGAAAGTTCTGCGACGTTTTGGATGAAACGGTCGGCGCGTGACTGAAGGCGAAAGAGTGCTTAAAGCACTCTTTTTTGGTGCCATTTTCTAAGCGCTCATGTTGTATCTAGTCCGGTGATTAATTTAATTATTAAGGTCCAGTTGCAAACACTAACTGACAATAACTTTAATTATGACAATTGATAATATAATCGCCATACATTTGAGACATATTTGACATTGTAAAACTCGTCTGTGTTATAATGCATGGGATGGACATTTTCAAAAAAAGATTTGAGTAAAGTTCGTTTCTGATATTGGGCCTAATTGTTTCCCTCTCAGTGTCTAATTTACGATAACTTTTGAAAATGCTTTTAAGTTCATTACCTGTTGTTGTCACTTAACATCATGTGAAAAGGTTTCTCGTTTACTCAACCAAAAGAAAAAACATGAAATTATTCGCTTTTTCAAGGATTTTCCAAGTCTTATGATAATATTATGGCTTTCCCGATTCATATTTGTTAAATCTAGCAACAGAACCCTATCGTTTTTTTTTTTTTGACCCATGATGCTCACAAAAATCACCCCAAGGACATAAAAATTGACATTCTTGATTAAATATCACTTTTCAGCCAAAAAAGGTCTAAGTTGTAAACTTAAACATAATCAATTTATTCCCCAGTGCTAGTCGCCTCATGCGTCCAGTAGGCAAGCACGTTGCCGAAGTCCTAGCCCGGCTTGTTCAGGCCGGTCTAGATCCTTCCAAACTAGAACTCCTAGGCTTCAGTCTAGGCGGGCAGACAGTCAGTTACGTGGCCAAGAACTTCAGGCAAATGACTGGGAGGAACGTGTCTAACATAGTCGCTCTGGAGCCGTCAGGACCTTGCTTCAGAACCTTGGGGAAAGAGGATCGACTTGATGCTTCGGATGCTGATTTTGTTCAGGTAACTTAGGTTGGTTTACTGGTGGTAGGTTTTAAGTGAGAGGCCGCCTAGGTGGGTACCACCGCAATGTCTATTTCTCCCACCAAACAGCAGTTTAAATGCACTGTTGTGTTTCGGATTGAGGGATATTGTAGCCAGAGTCTTATGTCTCAGGATGGCGAGCGCAGTGGAATGCCAAGCATTGTTATGTAATTCAAGAAGTTGTTTGGTTTTGCTACTGTTCATGATCCTATCGCTTACCATCAGGTGATGCGGCATGCTAGTCTCGCCATTCATTGCAATAAAAAAAAAGGTAATACCGATTTACTCTTCCCATCCTTTTTCCTTCCCGCTTTCCTGCCCATTTAATGGTCCGGCAACACAACCATGATCCAAGCGTTTAAGGATGTTCATGGGCGGTAGTGATTACTTACCATCAGGTGTCCTGTTAAAAAGATTATATTGCGATCATTTTACGATTGAGAGTGTTTAGACCATATACAGGGTATCTCAAGACTGCTACCGAAAACGAAGCCGGGTGGTAGTTTAGGCCACTTCAGACACAATGCAACAGAAAATTTTGGAAAAAACGCGACAATATTTTTTTTGTTATTTTTTTTTATATGGTCGTTTTTGGGTGGTAAATACATTTTTTCCTAAAATGATAGTGTATACCCTTTTATTTATTAAGACTCTAAGGTATAAAAGAGTTTAAATTATTATTTTAGTAAAATCTATCGATGTACCACCCAAAAATGACGATATTTAAAAAATGATAAAAAAAATGTCGCGTTTCTTTGCAAAATTTTCAGTTGCATTGTGTTTCTAGTCACTAAAACTACCACCCGGCTTCGTTTTCGGTAGCAGTCTTAAGATACCCGGTATAGTGCGGTGACCTATTTTAATTAAATTTTAGTTTATTTCTACAGCAGCACAATATAATCCGGTATATAGATATGGTTGTGTGAAGCAGTCGTGGCCGAGTGGTTAAGGCGTCTGACTCGAAATCAGATTCCCTCTGGGAGCGTAGGTTCGAATCCTACCGGCTGCGGATATATTTTTACTCTAGAAAACGTAATTGATAATTTACTGCCTATATAGCTTTATCAACTTTTTAAAATGAATTAGTTTAAAATGCAGTTATATTTTTCTCATTTGCATAAGTCCATCATTAGTAGGTAGGAAGTATGAATACTATGTGAAAAACTATGATACAATAGGTCAATATAGTATTTATTTTTCAAACTTCCAAAATATCTATAAGTGCTTACTTCTAATTCACAATATATTCCTCAGGTACTTCACACCAACATAGATGGCTACGGTATGGCCACCCGCATGGGCCACGTCGACTTCTACATCAACGGCGGGGAGTACCAACCTTCAGATCTCAACCTGTACCCTTGCACTACAACCTGCAGCCATTTCAGGGTCCTGGCCCTTTGGGTCATCGCCTTAAGACATCCTGGCAAATTCATAGGCATTAAGTGCAACAGCATTCAACAGGCCAGGGACGGTAAATGCTTTGAAAACTGTCCTGTAGAAATTAATGCTATGGATTTAACCATAGACAAGAAAAAACATGGAATCTTCTTCGTTTCCACCAGTAAGGAGTACCCGTATTTTTTAGGTTCTAAAGGGTTGAAAGAGGAATATGTTTATTGGAAGAGAATAACTAATATTAATGACGGAGACAATGTTGAATTGTATACTTAATTATTTTAGTGCTGTACAAAATATTATAGGTTTAAGTAATAAATTATAATATTGTGATAATATAAGTATTAGTAATTTAACTTAGGATTTAAAGTTTAGCACGGACAAATTGTACTTACCTCCATTAAATTATATTTTGGTATTGAATTTGTTTTATCATAACTACCCCATATATAATAAATACTACTGCTGCATAAAAGCTATGCATATGCAATAAATGAATAAATTATGTTACCTAATTATACACAACAATAAGTTTTTATAAAATGCCTTTAGAAATCATATGAGCAACTCCCTATTCACGAATAAAGAAATCCATTACGTCTTATTACGTACGATTTAATATATTAGAATTTATACAAATGTAAAACTGGAAGCAAAATAATTACAAACGTAACAAAACTTCAATATGTGCCTCTTTGTTTGTTTATAATTTCAATGAACAGAAACTAATAAATTAAGACTTGACTTGCGAACGCAGACTTTTCATAATTTGTGAACGCTACTTTAAATGATCGAATAAAATGTTGCCAGTATAAATGTTATTGCCAAACACTGTGCATTATTATGATAAATGGTTACATAATATTTTTATTCAGATATTATTAGACTATGAACGTCTGACTGAGAAGTTCATTCCGTTTTTATATTAAAATAGTTCAGTCATTCTATTATGTTTAGAATACGTGAAGTGATAGTGGCCGTTGAAAATAATGATATGCTTAAATAAAATACAATTTGAGGTTTCCAACATTTCGTTAATAAACTATTACTCTAAGAGGAGTCAGTAACCAAACGAGTTTAAAAATACTAATGGTTTAAATGACATCATTGTTATAAAAATAATGTTTATACTACTGTCTCATAATCACATAATCAAGCAATATTATAAAAGTCAACCAATTGTAGTAAACAATTGCATTAAAATCTGAAGAATTATTAGCCCCAATATTCAATATGAAATAAATACGGAACATTATATTCTTATAGCAGGGTAATTTGACAAAGTGGCGGCATCCCTGAATGCGTAAATGTCAAATTGCCGCAATGACGCAAGCTGACAAGAAGGGGAAAATCCTTGACGATCTTTTCTTCAATCTTTCAAAATGGTGTTCCACTACCGCGGGTTTCTTTCTCAATTATGTCAATTAACACGAAAATGAACTTCAAATTGCACGTGTAACTTGCGTTCACCGTTAGACGTTCTGTGAAAATTTTTAATGTGAAAATTCCTATGTGCTTTTAATTGGTGACAGAAAAATTCGATTGTGGATTCAAAATCAATTGCCTCTGTGATGTTTGTGTTCTTTCCGGCTGTTATTTAAAGGTGCTTACGTAAGTATTGCGTTTTTTTGTTATTAAACACGATTGGCCTCCGTACTGTAGTATTCGTAGTATACATTTTTTTTTATATTTGTCACATAACTAATGACTAAGGTGATTCGCATTCGGCTCAATTTCGCGCGTGTTTTATTACTTTGGCGTAGATATTTTATTTATTTTTAATGCGTATCAAGTAATGGCAGGCAGTAATTAGGTTAAAATGTTGCGGTATCATAAAGAACAGGTTTTTTGTTCGAAGGTTGTCCGTGTTTATTGCGAATGGTATGAAGCCGTAATATTTTCCTCACGCTGGCATTGGGTGTACTTTTGATAGATAAAATAACTTGTATTTTAATAAGGATTGAAGCAAAACCTCGCACATCCCAAAACTCTTATATTTAATGTTTAAAAAAACAAAAATAGTTACAACTTTTTACAAGACATGTTTTACATAAATCAACATATGGTTTCATTCAATTCTTATGATTTTATATAATAAATCCATAACTCATTATATTGTATAATACACTTGTGGAAACTTTGCATATTCCAATAATTATTTAACTTATTCTAATAGATACATTCTTATTCAATATTTGTGGACACTTGCCAAGTCCAAAATATAAAGACACGTAAATTGTTTGTAATACATGTAATTGACAAATTTATATATCCTCTGAGATAAAAAAAAAATGCATATCTATGAATAACAGAAATATCTGATATCTATGCTTTTAATATGGATATTTATATCAGTTCATTAAACCCCATAAATTATATACAGGCCTTCTGAAACTGAGATACTTTAAATGTGTTTTGCTATAAATAATTTATTTTGTCGGTACACAAGCCTAGTTTTAGAGAAGGGTACATTTTAGGTAATTAATTATGAACTTTCAAAATTCAAGATTCTAAAATTTGGACCTCTATTTTCCTAAGTTTACCAAGTACTGTTCTTGTTATTTTTAAAGGTAATTTATTAAACCTAATTTTACATGTATTTATTCATCAAAAAACAACACTGGTAAAAGCTAACTATGAACAAAGAAGAAAGTATATTGTGTTAAAATATTATAAATATATATTTCTAACTTGTGTTAGGTATTAGCACCATATTGCTGATTATTGCTTACTTATAGTGCAATGTAAAAATTATAGACAAACAGAAATAGTGGTAACTTTTCCAGATAATACCACAGTCCAAGCCATAACTATATAAACTTATATCACAAATTAATAACTTTATTATTATTGCAGACTTTTGAGTTTCAACCAACATTATGGCAAAAATTGAATCCTTAAGAGACAACCGTAAATTCTATACTATTGAACTAAACTAATATGAACCGTTTGTCATTTCGTAAATTTCAACTTTGTAAAATAATGCAATTGTGGTTTTACAGAAACTGTTATTGAAAATGTGTGAGTTAAGCCTCTACAGAGTTGAAATGTATGAAACGTCAAACAGTACTTATTAATTTAGTTGGATAGTATATAGAGGAATATTGTTGAACTAATGTTTGTCACACACAGGTTCCAAAAAGATATATTTAAAGTTTACAAGTCTATCAATAGCAATATTTTTATAATATTACCTATTTTAACTTTTGTTTGCTTTGTTTACAATTTGCCCTATCATATTGAAAGCTGTGTAAATAGAAAATATATATTAATTAGAGCTTAGTTTATCTTGATGGTGTTATCTGAATCTCAGCACAACCACACAGATGATATCAAACAATATAACCCTCAATAGATCAGAATCTTCTCTCTTGTCTACATACTGGACACTGTCCCACCCTCACACCCACCACTGTAACTCCTGTAAGCCAGGATCAACAGTGGCACGCAATGTAATGACACCGAGCATTGAAGCTCGGCGTGTCTATATAATAAGAAGTTATTGCCATATCGAGCACAAATTCCTGACTGGGCTAATAACAAATAGAAAAATCCAATAACAATCAATCAAATGAATAATCTCTCTGATTGAAAATACTGCTAGCAATATATTACTAACTAAACAACCTCTCACACCAAACACATATATATTTTCCTTACCAATGTGGGTAAAAAGGTAGCAGTACCTACATATGTATCACTGTTTCTATTTCTCCCTCTCTTTCCATTAGGTGCCTTGTTCATACATATCCATGCACACATCTGTCTGTATCAGCCCATATACGTCCCACTGCAGGGCACGGGCCTACTCTACAATCGACAATACGATTGACTATTGAGAGTGGTTAGGCCATATAGTCCACCACACTGGCCTAGTGTGGGTTGGCAGAGTTACATACCATAGAAAATCTTATAAACCGTTATGGTATGCAGGTTTCCTCATGATGTTTTCCTTCACCGTTTTATTGTGTGGTGATTGACTATTAAAACATCCATGACTCTGAAAAGTCAGAGGTGTGCCCTGGGATTTGAAACCGTGACCACCGTGATCATGTTGGCAACCACGTCTGGTCTGTTTACCAACAGGCTACCACGCACATATTGTTCACAATATGTCATCCAGTAACAATGACCTTACCACATTTTAAATATTGCATACCACTTACTTATAATTTTCCTAAAGCAACATCCTTGGTGAATTCATGGACGTAACAAACAATATAGTTGTACATACTTATGAATTATTCATTAACATGTGAATGCAACGTGAATTTCAACATCCTTCCTTAATACATAGTCATATTGAAGAATAGACTATGGCCAAGGCTGTTTTGTGTGACCAATAATGATTTAGCTCTCAATTTGTGAATCAGCTGCCAGTATAGTAGCAATCATATAAAATAAATAGCAGTATAAATGCACTGTTGTGTTCTGTGTTGGAGGATATTGTAGCCAGAGTAATTACATATTGAGACTTAACATTTTATGTCTCAAGACGGCCAACGCTGTAGAATGCCAAGTATTGCTTTGTAAGTCATCGTGTTGTTTGGTTTTGCTACTGTCTATGAGCGGCCATATCGCTAACCATCAGGTGAACGACATGCTCGTCTCGCCATTCATAGCAATAATAAAAATTAAAAACACATTATAGGAAATTATCCATATCTGTACAAATCATTAAACGCTTTTTAATATTCGCCGTAAATGTGATATCACAGTTAATAGTCACTTAACAACATCAATAAAACAACCAAATATATCAATGAGATTGAAACTAACTTGCTACTCATAATGGTTTCTTATATTTACGCGAGTGTAACATATAAAAAAATGTTTGTTACTGATCTTATCGCAGATTTCGTTTATATGAATGTAAAATGAAACCAAATTCGTGATAGGAGCCCTAAAAATATTTTTATTTCAAATGGTACCTGTATCAGCCATATACGTCCCACTGCAGGGCCAGGGCCCTCCTCTACAATCGAAAGTACGATTGAGAGTGGTTAGACCATATAGTCCACCACGCTAGTCTAGTGCGGGTTGGCTATAGGTACGTAGGTACCTATTATTATTTATTTAATATATTATTTAAGCTGTAGCATTAGTCTACAGCACTCCTGTTTAGAATTGTCTATACAATGGCCTTCAATGGGCATAACTATTATTTTTTTAAACGAAATAATACTTCGTAAATTCTTCCTACTACAATAGACAAATAAAAAGGAAGTCGTTAAATAAAGCATGAAAGACGTGGAAATATTCGCAGTGAATTTTCGACAGTGTAAAACGGCGTAGAAGTCCCTTGGCAGTTTGTTACAGCCTGACTTAAAGTTCGCGAAGGGGAGCTCGTTAATTTGCATAAAATATTTAATGACGTGATAATCGGAGTACATTTGTGCCGAACAGAAGTGTAAATGCACTGTTGTGTTCCGGTTTGAAAGAAATTGGATAAAGAAATTGAAGATTTTTTTTTTTAATTTTTGCCAAATTTTTTATTGCGTTGTGTGACTAAAACTATCATCCGGCTTAGTGTTCAGTCGTAATCTGGATACAATCTGTATGAGGCGTTAGGTATCAATGTGTTTAAAAATGTTTTCCATAAGGTATTATTACCAAGCCATTACACAAAAAACATCTTACGGCCGAGGATCGTGATACTGATTACCTAATATTGGCCTTGCATCCTACGGCATTGGCAGCACGAAAAAATCCTAAGATATTTAAGCTTCTATACCTAATGATCCGAATAGGGGATTGACGGAATTCGGCTACGCGTTACCTGCCACATAAATAGAAGCATATGAAATGAAATATACTAAAGTATTTTCAGGATCCGATCGGACGCAGTATGTAAGCTACCCTAAAAGGATCACTGACGTAATACGTTGGATTTGTGTAATCCGCCAAGTTTTACCGGCAATTGGTGACTTGGCGTATTAGGAAATTAATAAGCTCAACAACGGGTCAACATGACCAGAAGTCATTATTTCCCTACTTATATTACTGCAAAATTTAGGATCTTAGGAGGTATTCATGTGAGAAGGACTGGAGCCTTCGGGTACAGATTGTGCAAAACATATCTAAGTCGTTACTTATAAGATTTCGTTAACTATATAACTTTATTAACTATGTATCATCGGCGTAGTCCAAAGGATTAACAACTTGAAGTGACAGTGAACCGAGCACATACCACGTAGAACTGATGGCCGAAAGGTTCTAGAGTGGGGACCAAGTACAAGCAAGCGAAATGTCGGTCGGTGTAGGTCGCAGGAAGTTGCTGGATGCAGGCCGCTTCCAACAGGTCTATGAGGAGAGAGAGAGAGAGAATGTTCATGAATTGCTGTCCAAACTATATAATTGGTCTTTTGTAACTGCTGAGTTGGGGTCTACAGGCTATCCATCATTTAAGCCTCAAACAGATTCGTGGATTACTCTTTCTTTCTTTAGAGAGAGGAAGCCCACTGCATAACATAGTTCTCTCCTATAGATCTCCAGATAGACCGGTTGAAATCGGTTTCGTCGATTACACACCATAAAAATATTTAGAATACCATACGTCTAAATAAAAACTGAAATAAATAATCGATTGACCCTGAAACAGTCAAATAGCGTTTATTATTAAAACCTCTTAGTTACAACAAACATACGAAAATATTAGAATCGCGCTCCGAAATCATCAAAGGACTGTTTACAATAAATATCAAATACTTGGGAAGTATAAAAAATTGCGTCGGTGGCGCGGTTGTACTATGGTATAGCAATGAGGTCTCGGTTTCGAATCCCAGGGTCGGACAAAGTGGTATTGGATTTTTCATCATCAGCCCGGAGTCCAAATGCCCGGTATGGCGACAATATCTACAGTTCATACATGGGATCCGTCCCATGATGTAATAGGGTAAGATTGTCGAAGACAAGGTGATACTTGGTTGTCCTGGCATGACCTCTGCCTACCCCTTTGATGAAAAAGGCGTAACTTTATGTACCTATAACTGGTGCTAAATCTCTCATATGTGAAAGACCACCTGGGTAGGTACCACCGCATTGTCTATTTCTCCCGCCAAACAGCAGTGTAAATAAATTGTTGTGTTTCGGTTAAAAGGACATTGTAGTCAGAGTAACTATTGGACATATTGAGACTTAACATATGATGTCTTAGGATGGCGAGTGCAGTAGAATGCCAAGCATTGCTTTGTAATTCAAGTTGTTTGGTTTTGCTACTATTCACGAGCTGTCGTATCACGTACCATCTGGCGAACGGCATGCTCGTCTCGCCATTGAAAGAAATAAAAAAAAAAATGTACGAAGAATGATGTCACTATGACATAATTGCCGGTCTCACCTTGTAGTGGATCCAAATCCTATAGTGAATAATGCGTCGTTGTTATAGCACTGCGCCGAATGAGTTGAATCGTGTGTCGAACTGTGATTGGTGGATTTTAGTGGCGATTTTCGTAGGATTTCAACGTTGTGCGTACGCCCTCTAAAATTTTACAAAGTTGTTTTTATGAGTATTATCATTGATTTGTCGATCGTGGTATTGTATATTTGGCTAATAAATAATCAAAATAGATGTTGTAGAGCCACGCCGTTGCTTTAGTATGAAATATGAATGGATAGGATCGATATAAGTGGTACTACAGTCTCATAAAAAAGTAATGTATCTTTACTATTGCGTTTCTTTCGGCTATCGATATTGACAGAACAATGTGTTCTATAAAAAACTTAACTCAATTATAAGTTTACTGGACTTTTTGGTTACAAATTAATGCCTCTTACCCTGGCTATTTTTGTGACTAGTTGTTATTTATTCCCACTGCAGGGCACGGGCCTTTTCCACAATCGAGAATATTTGAGAATATTCCTTCACCGTTTTAGTACGTGGTGATTGACTATCAATACACACATGACTCGGAAAAGTCACGTGTGCCCTGTTATTTGAACCCACGACCACCGATTTATTACATAGATATAGTAAACTTAAGTGGTGTTAAAAACTTAAAACGATGCTCAGCTGAACTACGACACTACGCTGAATGGGGTGACACAGGTGTTAAAACTTAGGTGCTAGACGAAATGGGTTTTTACAGTCCATTGTTCGGACGAGGGCGCAAGGTATACGGGTCACAGCTCGCGATGGCCCAATCTGGGTCGATGGGTGAATACGTTTAAAATCAACTTAATATTATTATTACTAAAGGTTTTAAGAAAAAAATTTTCGTTTGATGTTTGATGGTAAGCGATACGACCGCTCATGAACAGCAGCAAAACCAAACAACACCTTGAATTACAAAGTAATGCATGGCATTCCACTGCGCTCGCCATCCTGAGACATAAGATGTTAAGTATCAATATATCCAATAGTTACTCTGGCTACAATGCCCTTCAACCCGAAACACAACAGTGCGTTTACACTGCTGTTTGACGGGAGAAATAGATACTGCGGTGGTACCCACCCAGATGGCCTCTCACATATGAGAGACCTACCACCAGTGTAACCAGTAATTAAGTACTATACTGTATCAGCCCATATACGTTCCATTGCAGGGCACGGGCTTCCCCTACAATCGAAAGTACAATTGAAAGTTGTTTGGCAATATAGTCCACCACGCTGGCCTGATGCGGGCTGACGGACTTTACGTACCATAGAAATTCTTATAAATCGCTATGATATGCAGGTTTCTTCGCGATATTTTCATTTACCGTTTTAGTGCTTGGTGGTGATTGACTATCAATACACACATGACTCCCGAAAAGTCAGAGATGTGCTCACGACCACCATGAACATGTTGGCAGCCGTGTCTGGTCCGTTTACCAACAGACCACCACGCACTCCTAATTAAGTAATTAGAAAATATTTTGATTAATTAATAGCAATCATGCTGTAGTTGAATCATGTTACGTCTACACCCTGTAATGGCAATGGACATGTGTTATTTTATTTAATAACCTCAAGACAAGTTTCTGCTCTCAAGACTTCACAAGTTCCCGAGGGTGTAAAATTCTAACACAGTTGCAATGTTGATAGTAGTGTTAACACAGCATGTTCCCGAGGGACTGACTTCAACATAGTCTAAAGTTGAAACTATCTTGTAATACGCGTTAAATTTGCCTTTACTGGAACAAGTGGAGAACTAGGCTGTTTTAAGCATAATCTCTGCTCTTTCACATCGTTGATTTAATAGTGAGGGCCCATTGTTCGAATTCCAGCTCGCTAATTCTGTTTTGTGCAAGTCTGTACTGTGGATAACATAAGTTACCCCTATCCGAAATATTATACAGATTAGCAAGGGTTTGCCAAATTATTTAGTATTATTAAAGTATTGAATATTTATTTAGTTCCACAAAAGATACAAAAAGTTTAACACTAATACCCACACTAGGATTCCTCGTGTTGTGGGATCTAGTTATTCGTCCAATACGAGAATCGAACTCACGATATCTCGCTTCACAGTCAGCTTATCCATAGCCAGCATAGCATGAAGGTCCATAACAGTGCTCAGAATAAACATATCTAAAAATAATGACAGCTTTTTCATGTGTATAAAAAATCTAGGTTATACACCGCCTAATGACATTAGCGTGAATCCGACACTTCCATTAACTAAGTAAAGAGGGGATGTTTAATTTATAATTCACGGTTCCACTGTACATCAACGATATTAAAAATGTATATTTTTGATGCGGCGACCTAAAATAGGGTGTGGGAAATGGTCGTATAAGTATAATGGTTTCTTAGATTTACGCGAATGTTACACATTGAAATAAAACTATTATTTACGGATTTTATCGCGAATTTAGTTTAAATTTTTTACATTTTTAACTTCCCGACGTTTCCGTCATCCCACTGATGACACATTGATCCCAGTGCGTTTCCCGTGACCACGAAAGCTGTAAAGTAATCGAAACGTCGGGAAGTTAAAAATGTAAAAAATTTAAACTAAATTCGCGATAAAATCCGTAAATAATAGTTTTATTTCAACGTATAAGTATAGTTAGACATCAACAGCCTCCGTGGCGCAGTTGGTTAGACGCCGCCTGTGAAACGAGAGGTCGCGGGCTTCGATCCCCGCACCGAGAGAAATTTTTGTGCGGTCCACAAATATTTCTTCCGGGTCTGGGTGTTTGTGAGACCGAAAAATGTCTCGTAGTTCCTGATACCCACGATACAAGACTCGATCTTAGTGTGGGATCAGGACTATGTATGTGACTGTTGGGTGTTATTTTTTATTTTGTTTTTTTTATTATGATTGGCGAATCGAGCCTGTCATTCGCCTGATGGTAAGCGATACGAACGCTCATGGACAGTAGAAAAACTAAAGAACACCATGAATTACAAAGTAACGCTTGGCATTCCACTGCGTTAGTTCCTAATACCCACGACACAAAACTCGATCTTAGTGTGGGGTCAGGACTATGTATGTGACTGTTGGGTGTTATTTATTGATATTAGAACAAGACGTGGCGGCATTATCAAACTAGGTAATTTCTTACAGGAAACCATGGGATGGATATTAAAGAGGACAAAAAAGGATTTACTGCTTAGTAATCGCAGTAAGGTGATGTTGAATGTGTCACATCATTGTTTAGGCAATGTGTTTTTGTCCAGAAAACTTCCAAATATTTAGATGTCGCATATAGACTATGCAGACGACACAGGTGTCAGATTGTTGATTTTATGAATAGCTTCAAACGTAAACTTACCTCAAGGATTCTTGCTTCTTTCTAGATGGCATCTGACAAACTTGTTTCATAGTTGTCCGTAGAATATCTGAAAAGTTTCAACAAAATTTTAGATCTTCAGAAAGAGCGCTGAATATCAATTATGGTTAATGAGGAGTGGATAGCAGCAAAAATTATCTAAAGTTTATAATAATTTACCACTGATTTATGTATTTCGATTGTGGGTTTCGATATTAAGTAGAAATGTGTAGCGCATTTTTAAATAAAATATTCGAGGCATGTTATGTCGATCGTCAAATAATTTTACACGTCATTTATTTTTAAACGAATAGAAATATGTTACAGCACTTACGTATAACTGAGAAATGGCACAGTCCAATTATTCCACAATTGTGAAAATTACTTAAATAATTCTTTAAACAAGTATGCTAAACACATTTTGACAAAGTATTTAAGCCTTTATACTAACACACATGTCCTTCCATATACACTCAAATTCGTACTCAATTAGTCTTCCGATTATCTCTCGTGTTTTGTTTGTTGTCCTTAACGATAAAAGATAAAGATAAAAATAATATGATAAATATAAAAAATAAATATGATATCGTTATTGTTGATAGACTATCAGTACTCGGCAGCGACACGAACGTGCTTTGAGTTCTGTGAAAAAAAAACGTGAATACATCTGTGTTTGAATCCCTAGTTTATAAATACAACTAATTTGAATTCCATGCACAAATCTGTGTTCCAAATTTGAATTTTGTATTGATTTTATTGGTTGAATAAAGTTCGAAATTTAAAAATGGAACGTAATTAGTTGTATCTGTGGTCAGAAATGAGGAATTGATGTTAATATTTGAGCGTTTGGTTGTGTTTAATTGCACATTAATAATACATTTGTTCACATATTTTATAAGTGTGTGATCGCGTGTTCTAATTACAAGCATTGTGATGTAAATATGAAAGTGAAAAATCCTTTGAGTGTATTCAGTTTGGGTATGTATTTGTTTATACGACTAATTACTCAGCAAAATATTTCAAGTTCAATTTGGTTAAGTAATTACATATTAAATATTAATGTTTAAGGTCTTCGCATCCGTCGCATTTATACAAAGTTGTTGTATGTACGAACATATTTTTATGCCATAGCTAAGGTGAAGTGTAAACAAGTGATATTTCTGCTTATCGAATTAACGGATTAATCAATTAAATATGTGATTATTTTATTTTGTGTCATAAACTACAAAGCGTGTAATATTGTATATTTTGATGTCGCTGTCTATGGGTCAGTCGATAACTCGTATCGATTACGTTTTTTATTAATTAGGTTTTTACGGATTTAGATATTAGTCCATTAAAAACAAATCTATTATTTTTAATTCATGTTTTCCTTTTTTAATATATGCAAATACGATTAAATATGTATGCGATTTCATAATATTATGTAGCAGAGTTAAATTTTTAATAATTGTTTATGGCCAAAGCTCAACCAAACTACGATACGACCGCTCATGTTCAGCAGCAAAACCAAACACCATGAATCAAAAAGCAATGATTGGCATTCCACTGTGCTCACCTTCCTGTGACATAAGATGTCAAGTCTCAAATAAAAAAAAGATAGTCATCTATCGCCAATCGATCCTCTTTATTCTGAAATACCTGCAGTCACATTGCCTTGCATGAAATAAACTTATACCTGAGAGTTCTTTAGCCCCAACTCCCAAATAACCTCTGCCCTCCAGCAGAGACCATTCACGTGGCAACAAATTCGATTTGACCTAATTTTCCTCCCTACGTCCGCAATATCTTTCAGTGACGTAAGCCAGTTTCGGCAACCTATGAGGGGCAGGGAATTCACTATCCTTTGCGTAAACGTTTGTGTTATTTACAAATAATTGAACCAAGTTTGGGTCTTGTGTAACTTTTGATACCATTTTACCAATAATTAGTCAATAGTTGCCTTCGATCAAATATATACTAGATACAGGGTCCGGAACGAAATCACACGCCAAAACTGGCCGAGGTTGCTGATACTTGTACATACATTTGAATTTCGAACTACAAGATCTGCAAAAAGTCTTAAATTATAATCAACTTCAGGTAACAATAAACCTTATTCCTTTAAATTAAGTTTTATTATGTTTTGGACCATACTAAGATCATATAAGAGCAAACGCTCATTTGTGCCCTTATTTCTCTTGGCGTTTTTTAGGCTGTTACTTATAATCTAGTGTATTTGATCAAGGCTAGTTACAAATAGTTGGTCCGAATATAGATTTTTAGAGCGTGTAGGTAAGTAACGTAATGATACTTCAAGTCAAGTTTCTGCAAGCGTTATTAGCTCAGTCGAGCCGATCCATTGGCTATGTACTATGTCAGCTCATATACGTCGCAACATAGGGCAGTGGTCTCTACAATTGGGAGTACGATTGAGAGGGGTTATTGACAGCCTCGGTGGCGCAGTTGGTTAAACGCCGGCTGCGAAACTAGAGGACACCGGTTCGATCTCAAAACAAATATTTGTGTGAACCACATGTATTTGTTTCGGGTCTGGGTGTTTGCGAGATCGATTAGTCTCTTGTAGCTTCTGATACCCACGACTCACGACTCAATGTGAGTAAAGGGTCAGATCTATGTATGTGACTGTTGGGTGTATTTATTTATATAGTCCATCACGTTGGCCTAGCGCAGATTGGCGGACATTTCAATTCATACAAATCGTCATGGTATGCAGGTTTCCTCACGACGTTTTCATTCATCGTCATAGTGCGATGAAAAAAATGATTGGTTATGAATACACACTCCCATTCATAATTTAAAAAGCCACATCAAGGCCCTACCACTTGTAATCTCACTTAGGTTACTCGCTTATTCGTTCAGTCTTATGAAATAACATAAAATGATTCGAGTCTGGGTGTTTGTGTTTTAAGTAATATGTACTTGTAAATTCGTCTACATTATAGGAATAATCGTGCGGAATACAGTAATTCAAGAAAAATAAATTAAAACGCAGTAAGTTCAAGGGGCATTGATTAAATCGGTCGATAACCTTGTTAATACTCTATTAACTACTGAACATATTGTAATTAACATCTTATATCTCAGGCATGCGAGCGAAGTGGAATGACAAGCATTGCTTTGTAATTCATGGTTATGTTTGGTTTTGCTACTGTCCATGAGCGGTCGTATCGCTTACCGCCACACCAATGGCATCCTCATCTCGCCAGTCATTGATGCAAAAAGTTAGCTTTCAAAAGCGGTTCTCAAAATCTAAAAAAACCTATTTCATCCATTATCGACTCGTATCTTTCTTATAAAAAACTTGCATTTACCCTAAACACGAAATAACATAATTTTGTCATTGCACATTATTTTTCAACTATGCGAGAAATCATGACGATCTGCTGTTCCTAATTTTTGATTAACTCAAAATCTTGTTAAGAGATGGCGCCACGGTCGAATTAGATCGCGGTATGGTTTCGTTCACATTCAGAGTATATAAGGCCGCCAAAATTAGTTAAAGATGTTCATGGGTAAGGTGATTACTTACCATCAGGTATTTTTTGGAAAGTGCCTCACACGTTTTGGCGTGTTTGAAGGAACTTTATAAAACTGAAAAAGTGTAGAGGGGTATAACCGCCGGCACGGGTCTTGAGCGCTCGGCGACAGAGTGAGGATTGCTTTGCGCATCGTGAACTTAAGGACAAACCAAATGTATACCGATTTATTATTACTAGTGGTCGCCCAATGGTCGAAATTCGACCACTCAATATACATTATTTAAATATAATATTTAAACATTATTAAGGTTCTACTGTCGAAAACTAAACTACTATAACCACAGATTTGACCAAGACTGTTATTTGCCAATTTCTTTTTTGAACGAATTATATGAAATTAAAAAGACGTAAAATAAAGAATACTTATTTAAACAAATAGCGGCCCGACCCAGCTTCGCCTGAGTGCATATATTTTTTGATTCCACTCCACACCAAATACATGTTATTTTTCGTATAAACTCTTATCCCGTCTCATCCGTCTGTTCAGTCTCTTCCCGATCCGTCCCGTCCTTTCTCTTAATCATCCATACCGTCTTATAACGTGCGTTTACATTTCGTCCTATCAAATCTTTCAGCTATCCCAGCCTTCTCCCGTAACTTCCACTCTATTACCTATATTCCGTATCTCCATATACAAAAAGATTGCCTTATGAATTTTTGACATTAAAAACTTTAGCGATTTAGATTGTCCATCAAATATTCTTTGCCTTATTTCAGCCCCACAATGCTTTTTGTTAGTAATTGAGTTAAAATATAAATTTTCATAGAAATAAATTCAGTGGTTTCGATTTTCTTTGACATAATATTTCAACCCTTTTTCACTCCCTTTAGGTATAATATAACCTATCCCATTCCGATACGATATACATTTCTATCAGTGAATTAAAGCGAGGGAAAGGCCACTGTAAAAATTCGTGAAAAAAATTACATTCGATCTTGAAAAGGAGTAAGCATAACTTCTTGCGTGTGAACATTATTTATTTCATTGTCTGTATTTAAGTAGCTTGATATATTCTCCTTAGTGTACACCACAGTTTACACAAAATAAATTTCTGAACGCATGCATAAATATTTGACAATCAATTTAAATGACAATCACTTTTCATTACTGTCATTAATTTACATCTTTAAAATTTAAAATACGCCATTAATCTAATATTGCGGATATATGTTGTCGATTCGAACCCTTTATTTAAATACGTTATTTAATTTGAGGGATGAGTTTACCGTATCAACGGTATGAACATTAAATGTTTGACAAACACAATAGAAACAATTTGACCACAGAGTATGTGTGTGTGAAATGCATGGCAGTGTGTGTAATGTTTTATTTTTTGATTTAATGTACTTTATAAGCATTATTATTGAAAAATATTAGCATTCTCCACTTCTCCTACACATAAACTATAAGTGTGCCAAATTTTATGCTCCTGCGTCCGCGCAATTTTCGTAAAAAGGGATCCAAAGTTTTTGCATCACGTATTAATATATAGATTAATTTATTCTTAGTTACTTTATTTATGAGATTAAAGGAATATTTTATTAGAATTATGAATATATTAAGAGATATATTATGCATCAACATCTGCGCAAATAACGGCCAGCGCTCAAGATCCGTGCCGGTAGTTGTACCGCAAATTTGTAATGGCAAAATGCCGAATACAGAGCAATATTACTCTTTGCATCACCTTAAGGTCGACTGGGAGAAAATGCCACAGGCATTAAGTCCGCCTTGTATACAAAGTATATGAAGCTTAATAAAATAAAATATACAATTTTTCTGGCATATCTCATCTCTGTGATCCGAAACGAATTATAACTTGGCAAAAAAGAGAATATTGCGGTGACAATTCGCATTAAAGAAAAATAATTAAGGCAACACTATTAAAAAAATGTCGTGGCCGTTGAATAATTTTATACGTCGGTATTTCCATACATTGTCGTCCGATTTGTTTGTTTTGTGATTTCAAATAAACAAAGTGACTAATAACAACAATAAATAAAAATAAGAAAAATGACTGCCTTGGTGGCATAGTTGTACTACAGTACGGTTACAAAGCTGAGGTCTCGGGTTCGAATCCCGGGTTGGGCAAAGTGATATTGGATTTTTCTATTAAGTATCAGCTCGGAGTCAGGAATTTGTGCCCGATATGGCGATAGGCTCGCCACATATCACATCGTGGGACGGAACATACTGGCGAAATGTGAGTGTCCTGCACACACCTCTGCCTACCCCTTCTGGGAAAAAGGCGTGAGTTTATGTATGTGTATGAATAAAAATAACAAATATCTAAACATTCCTCGTTGAAGTATATCGGGTTGCCATATTAATGTTAAATTCGACATTTGCGCCCTCATTAAAAACTCCCTCATTAAAGACTTTTGCCATGCTATACGAGGTTCCGATGTTTGGACCGTCATAATGCTGAGAACATTTTATAATTTATTCAGTCTCTTGAATCGGAATTTATCATTCTCTTTTTAGTGTTTACTGCTTAGTACTTACCATTTAGCAATGAAATTAAGGGCTACCATGTTGAAATTTGGTAGTTGCTACTAGAGACTAGAGTTGCTGGTGTAGAGTAGAGTAAAAGAATATTCGATTCCGAATTTAAAAAAATAAACAATTAAAAAAAATGGATATCTTTGTTACAACTTACATCCTATGGATTTGACCTAAGCTCTAAATTCTTGTTGAGTGGAAGATATTTGATTAAAGCTTTTAACCTGGGATACTAATAATGATAAAGAATCATTCTTCTTTTTCTACCTGGCGTTATCCCGGCCGGTGCCAGGGTCCGTCTTCCGGCAAATTCGTCTCCATTTCGCCCGATCTTCGGCATTCTCAATAGTAAAACCATTGGCCCTCATATCTTATAATAAAAAAATATTAAAGTTTCAAAACGTCAAAGAAGACAAAGTAGGCTACTGCTTTGCTGTACCAGTCATTGCTGGAGCCCCTATAATTAACCCTACCTAGTCCGTCTACCAAAGACAGCAATAATAAAAGTATGTTTTATTTACATTGCAGGTGATTTAAGATGGTTGCTGGTAGATGCGTGTAGCGGCAAGGAAATGAATCAGAGCGGTGTGAAGCATGCCGCTGCGGAGCCGACGCGTCTCGACAATAAACGTGAGTATTATCATTGTTATCAAGTAATAGCTACCAGCTGATACTCCACTAGGGAGAATATGGATAAAAGATTTTTAATGGTACGTGAATTTTTAAAAGTTGACAGTTGATTATTTAAACCACTTTAAGTGGTATATATAGCGAACTATTAGATGAATTGCAAAATAGATGAGAGGTATCTTTGAAGGGACGCCATCTATGCCAATATTTTCTTTGCGTGCGTGATCGTTTGACAAAGACTAGGCTAGATGTCGATTATTGCGTATCACAGTTCCTCACGGGCCATGGTAATTTTAAGTCTAAACTATACTCTTAAAGCTTGTTTAATCGCCTGCGTGCCCATGTTCAACATCTAATTGTGAATATGAACAGTTTGCGCATCATATACTTTGGGAGTGTAGTCTTTGGCAGAATCAGCTTAAAACCATGCTGGATAATATGCAAATGTCATCTGGAGTTGTATACTACATGGACCTTGTAGAGAATAGGAAAAACTTCCATGCTTTCCGGCGTTTTTGCCATACATATTACTGGAATCAAGTATAACAGCTTACATAATATGTCCCATTTAAATGTAATAATGATTTGAACCGTGGTGCTTTACTGCTGGCTTCTCCGACTGTAAATGACTTTTTGCAATGTTATTTAACTCTTTAGTTCATTATTTTGTCACCCTCTTTGCACGGAGTGAAGTCGACAAGAACATATTTCCAACTCCTATTAATTTGACTTTCTGATTGATTTCGTTGCGGGTTAAAGACTAGTTAGACATTCCCGGAGACTCGCCGAGCTTCAATGCTCGGTGTCATTACATTGCGTGCCACTGTTGATCCTGGCTTACAGGAGTTACAGTGGTGGATGTGAGGGCGGGACAGTCTCCATACCAGCTGATACTAGATTGACCGCCTCCATGCCGTGTGTGTTAAATGGGAGTCGCGGGTTCGATCCCCGCACCGAGACTAATATTTGGGTGATCCACAGGTATTTGTTTCGGGTATGGGTGTTCCTGAGATGGAAAAGTTTTTCATATTTTCTGATAAGATAAGACTCGATCTTAGTGTGGAGTCAGGATCAGTTGCATTGCCGTCTAAAGAGTTTCTCGATCTCGATTGCCTATAGTGTAAAAAACACCATAGCAACTTGCATTTTTGGTAATAATTTACTACCTACTATTCAACGCTAATAATAGTGTACGATGTTAGTTGTCACTCTACTTCACTCAAGCGCAATGGAACCTAATGGAACTAAATTAAATTGAGAGCTAAGAGTAGAACGAAGTCCTTTAGTTCGCTGGAAGCAGGTCTCTCACATGTGAGAGGCCATCTGGGTAGGTACCACCGCAATGTCTATTTCTCCCGCCAAACAGCAGTGTAAATGCACTGTTTTGTTTCGGGTTGAAGGGCATTGTAACTACTGGACATATTGAGACTTAACATCTTATGTCACAGTATGGCGAGCGCAGTGGAATGCCAAGCATTGCTTTGTAATTCAAGGTGTTGTTTGGTTTTGCTACTGTTCATGAGCGGTCGTATCGCTTACCATCAGGCGAGCGGCATGCTCGTCTCGCCGTTCATAGCAATAAAAAAAAATCACATATGGTGCCGGATAAATATTGTTGGTATTTCCTTGTACATAATATGTGATTATTATTTTTGCTATAGGTCCTTGGTTACATGAAATAAATAAAATAATAATAATCATCATCATCATCATATCATCATCAGCCACAGGAAGTCCACTGCGGAACATAGGCCTCCCCCAAGGATCTCCACAATGACCTGTTGGAAGCTGTTACTTATAACTTGCTTTAAGTGAATGTGAGCACCAGCACAAACAACTAATTAAAGGTGTTGTTTGATTTTGCTACTGTTTATGAGCGGTCATATCACTTACCATCAGGCGAACGGCATGCTCGTCTCGCCATTCATTGCAATAATAAAAAAAAGATCTAAGTCCTTTACTCGTGCAGGTTCAATACCCGACACAGGTAAGGTTGTAGGACACTTAAAAGTCTCACGGTATTTATAGAATTACAATGTTAATTTATTGTTGTTTTCTAAATCTTACGAACTCAACAACAATTCATTATTATTACTACTCCTTTTTTCTCTTCGTTTTGCCAATCCATTTTCTAATCGGCAGTGCCCACACACGAGACTATTTTTTTAGATATCATACTTCCTAGATATCATACTTGTACCTGCAAAGAGGACAAACAAAGGTGACAATAGTGCCATCCACAGATTATCGAACTTATTTTTTCCGAAAGATGTGAAAGCCTAGCTCTTATCCACAAAATACCTTAATAATTAAAATAAATTATTATTATTATTTCTTCTCATTAATCCATCCAATGGCTGTCTGGTAGAGATTGGCTTAGGGCGATAATACCACCATCTATACTTTGTTGTCATAGTATCTCTTTATAATATTATGTTTATTGTGTAAAGACGTGGGCTGTGAAACGAGAGACTGCGGGTTCAATCCACGCACAGAGACAAATGTATGTGTGAATCACAAGCATTTGTTTCGGGTCAGGGTGTTTGAGACAGGAAAGTCTCTCGTAGTTCCTGATACCCACGACACGAGACTCGATCTTAGGGCGGGGTCAGGACTATTGTGTGTGACTGTTGGGTGTAGGTACTATTTAATAATAATTTAAAAAAATATATTTTTAGACCGACAAGTGTCGACCGAAGTTCGTATCGATTCTTCACAGTTCAAAGCCCATACAAAATCTAACAATAAGGCAACTTAGACTATACGTAACAGTTATTTTGCTCGATGCGTCATCACTTCTCGATTACCATCTCGCTAATTGTACACCATGCGTGAATCGACAAATCGATATTGTTACAGTTACGTCATCGATGAGCGCACGAAATACATTAGCATATCGAAATATAATAGATGGGACACCGTCGACAAATTGCGTAATAAAAAACGGTACTTTACTGGAGGGTTACTCTGTAGTCTGTACTCCGACACGATGAAGAATGTTCAAACATCGCACGTAAAACTTTACGAATATGTACTACACTAAATACTTTAAAAAATATTCGAATCCTGTAACGTACGTCCTAATCTTAGACTAAGTTCGAAGTGAATGATAAGTTTCATAGAGAATAGTATTGATTTTTAGAAGTGGAAAGCGATTGTCCTATATGTTGAAGTTCAACCTCTGAACATTCGAACTTCGTGTTGGAATATAGAGTCTTCCATCAAATATACACTAGATACAACATGAGTGCTTAGAAAATGGCACCGAAAAAGAGTGCTTTAAGCACTATTTCGCCTTGAGTCACGCACCGACCGTTGCTTCTAAAACGTCGCATAACTTTAGACAATATTATGTGAAAAGCTACTTTAAGCTCCAGGAATAAGGTGGAATTTGTGTTAATATATTTGGAATATGTGATCTTTTTGTTTACTCTTTTTAATGTCATGCATCGGTGCCACTTTTTAACAGAACTTTTACAGGGAACTGTGTATCTACTATCTAGTGTATATTTGATCGAAGTATAGAGTACCCCACTTAGTTATATTATATCTGGTGTCTCTGTCAATCTTACTCATCCACACTATCTGCCCTCGTTTACTCCTGGGTATCCGTGAGGCTTGTTGGCACACGTTTTTTTCGCGAAGATCGCACTCGTATTATCTTTTACCCTATAAGTGTGGTGGATGAGCAAACGTGTCACCTAAGGGTAAGTGATCACTACTGCCCGTGAACATCCACAACGTTTGCCGGCCATTCAAACTGGGAGAGGGACGGAAAGGTAAAAGGATGGGAAGGGGTATTGCCAGGCGGCAATCTCACTCACCGAACGAAACAAGACAGCAAAGATGTCACATCACGTCGATCTCCTGTGAGGCAGTGGTACCACCCCGGTCGAGCCTGCCCATTCATGCTGAGTCATGACTGACAACAGCGTGGCTCTACCACTTCTAAAGGTGGCTCATTGAGTTTGAGCTCATTTTGGACTCACGGCAATTTGTAATCTAAATACACCAATCAACAGTCACATATATTGTGCTGATATCAAACTGAGATACACGTTTTGTGTCGTGAATACTTATTCGAGTGATTTTTGGTCCCGCAACACCCAGACCCGAAACAAATACGTGTGGATCACACAATCTTGTCTCGGTGCGGAGATCGATCCCGCCTCGTTTCCCAGACGGCGTCTACCCAAATACGCCACGGGAACAGTTTTAAACATTTCTTATTGCAATGCATGGCGAGACGAGCATGCCGTTCGCCTGATGGTAAGCGATTGGACCGCTAAAGAATAGAAGCAAAACCAATCAGCACCTTGAATTACAAAACAATGCTTGGTATTCCACTGTGCTCGCCATCCTGAGACATAAGATGTTAAATCTCAATATAGTAGAGTAGTTACTCTGGCTACAATGTCCTTCAAACTTAAACACAACAGTGCATTTACACTGCTGTTTGGTGGGAGAATGAGACATTGTGGTGGGACCTACCCCAGAAAATTGTATCTACATTCTCCATCTACATGAATATATCACTAATTACAGGTTTTCCCAACAGTAATACACGCTCTTTGAGCCCGGATTAATAATGACTCATTTAAAATATTGTATTGACAAACATACCCCTACTTTCCTGAATCGATAGTAATTAGTGATAGCGATTGTAATAATTGATAGTAGATTTTATTATAAGCTTCGACTTCCGTGAGTAGTACAATTTTTATTACGGCTTAAATATGTTTTTTAATCTAGACTGCGACCGAAAACAAAGCCAGGCGGTAGTTTTAGTGACTTCTGATACAGAGCAATATCATAGATATTTTTGTAATTTTTGAACTATAGATGTTTGGGTGATAAATACGTAATTTTTCCTAAAACAATTATGTACACTCATTTTATTTTAAAGATGCAATGGTACAAAGGCCAACCCGCACTAGGCCAGCGTGGTGGATTATATGGCCTAACCACTCTCAATCGTACTGTCGATTGTAGAGTAGGCCCGTGCCCTGCAGTGGGACGTATATGGGCTGATACAGAATGGTACAAAGAGGTTTAAATTATTATAATTTCTGCAAAAACTATATATTTACCACCCAAACCCGATGATACTTTAAAAAATTCATGGAAGTAAAGAAATTGTCGATGTTTCAGTATGGCTGTGTTAAGTTTCCATGTCACATTGTAGTCAGTATACAGTATCTAACTAAAGGACTAAAATTAAAGAGAAGAGTTAATTGACCACCTCTGTGATGAAGTTGCTGTAAAATGAGAGACCGCAGGTTCGATCCTCGCACCAAACAAATGTTTTTGTTGAAATTGTGTATTTTCGGGTCTGGGTGTTCGTGGAACCGAAAAGTCTCTCGTAGTTCCTAATACCCAAGAACACAAAACTCGACCTTAGTGTGGGGTTACGACTATATAAATGACTGTTGGGTGTATTTATTATTTTAATTATTCAAATTGTTGATTAACCTTGTATTCAAAGAACTCTTTTACAATATTACTGCGTCTTAACTCAAAACAACGTTTATTTCTTTAGTCCCACTAATTTTCAATTTACAAATACCTTTTAAAGACAAATATAAATTTCAAGGTCGAAGGGAAAAACCCACCCCAACCAGTGACCGCCATTAATGACTAATGAAACTCAATAGGCATCGGCGCGAACAAATGCACCACGTCTGCTAACACAGTCGCATTGCAGTCTCGATTGACCCCTCTCATGGTCTCAGTACCGTTGGCGATCACGCGAAATTTTAAAACACGTTAAACCGTCTGCTGGGGTAACAGACCGATTTTGACAGCGTGAAGTGCAAAAATAAGTGTGAAAAAATTGGGTTTAATTGTACGCGTAATTAGATTTCCTATGGGGAATGTTGCGGAAGATATTACGGCAATTTGATTGTAAAAAATTGACCAATTTTTATACAAAGTTTTAATTTATCTTCGAGAAGTGCTCAAGCCTCAATGCTTGTCTATATTATTTAATTATTTACATAAGTATATACTGTGTATTGATAATCAATCACCACGCACTGTAACGGTGAAGGAAAACATCGTGAGGAAACCTGCATACCATAGCGATTTGTACGAATTTCTATGGTATGGTAAAGTCCGTCAACGCGCACTAGACCAGCGTGCTGGACTACATGGCCTATCCACTCTCAATCGTCCTCTCGATTGTAGAGGAGGCCCGTGCCCTGCAGTGGGACGTGTATGGGCTGATACAGTACAGAACAAGTATACACATACACACGTTCTATGTCCATTAATTTCAACTGTGCGTTATGTCAGCCACTCAGAGTTTTAAATGGAAATGCGGTTCAGCAAACCGGTACTTAACAGATAAGCCTTTTAAATACAGTTGTATACTTTGCTATTTTATACATATAAACTTATATTATTTCCTTTTTTAGAATAATTTTCATCAGTTCTATTCTTAACTGGCTTTAAATTCACCAAGCAGTCATCTAATTTGTCAGCTGTCCCACCAAGGTGTTCCAATTAGAGAAAAGGCAAATTTAGCAAAACATTGCGTGCGTTTTTCCCGAGGGGAAATTAAAAGCACTATTACTATTCAAATTAATTTTATGAAATTCCGTGCGGTTAGACGGTTTTTATGAAAGTCGCTCTGCGCAGAATATATGGTGAGTATGAGGAAATATTAATTTGTGCCAGGCGGTGACCTGAGAGCTTGTGTAGTTTGTTGCTTGAGTCGTTATTTAAGTTTATATTTAATATATCGCTAAGTTGAAACCTTCCTTCATATAACGAGGTCTCATATTCAGTTAGTTTGCCTTATGCTATTTGATTAGTATCACACAGCCTCCGTGGCGCAGTTGATTAACGCCGACTGCAAAACAAGGAGTCACTAAATGGATTCACCGAGACAAATCTTTATGAAGGTCGCAAGAATTGTGTCGGGTCTGTGTGCTTGTGAGACTGAAAAGTCTTTCGTTTTTTTCTGATACCCAGCATCCACGATACAAGACTCTTAATTAAGCTATGCATGTATAGCAAGCTATAGTTATACTGTGTCAAGTCTATAACACGAATGGGTGGGTAGCCCATGGCTGCTTAGACTGTTATAAAATGACACACGCAAGTGTCTGTTCTTGCTTTGTTTATCCAGTTTTAGCAGGCTGGCATAATTGTAGAGATAGTCTATTGAAGATTGCACTTATCATCAGCTACGTGGTGGATACGAACCAATACGATAGAATTTAAATTCCAATCCCAGGGCACACCTCTCACCTTTCGAAGTCATGTGTGTATTGATGGTCTCACAGAACAGTTTAATATGGTATCGTCTTTTACCACCTTAACGGCAAAAGATAACAATGTAAAGAAACAAGATTGCCAACCATTCATGTGGTATGTTAAGTCCGCCAACCCGCACTGGGCTAGTGAATAATGGCCTGACAACTCAGTCCAACTCTCGATTTCTATGCAGGCCCGTATCCTGCAGTGGAACGAATATGGGCTTTTATAATAATAATCAGATACATCATAGCTCTCACTACTTATATAAAAGAATACATAATTTACACGAATGTAAATAAACTTGACAAAACCGAAAGCACGTGTACAATTGTGTCAGTTTGATAACACGTAATATTCGGCGTTATCTGATAACAATGAATTCGCGTGACCGGCTGATTGGAACTGATAACGTCGATGTGTCACCTGTGTTAATATATTTAAATAATGTGGTGTATCTGTATGGGTATTCGTGACATTTGTATAATTTATTGTAGTGGAGTGACTAATCTTTGGTAATGTTGTGATTGTAAATTTTGTTTGTATGAATTAATATCTAAAAATTCCTAATCGATATAAATAAATCTTATTTGGATAGAAAAATACATCATCAGGGTGTAATAAAGGCTGTATTTAATGCTTATTATAGTACTTTTAATCCAGATATTTTTAAATCAAGTAATCATAATATGCGATGTCTTACCAACGTGCAATAGATAAATGGTCGAACATACATGAAATCTGCAAATAATGTACTAAAATATCTGAAATTTACATGTCTTTAAATAATATTTATATCAATTATATTCTAAGGACTATTTCATTTTTATTCGACATGAATAAAGTCACATACATAGTCCTGAGCTCACACTAAGATTGAGTCTTATGTCGTGGGTATCAGGAACTACGAGACACTTTTGGATCTCACAAACACCCAGACTCACAAATATTTGTCTTGGTGCAGGGATCGAACCCGCGGACGCATGTTTCACAGCCGGTGTCTAACCAACTGCGCCATGGAGGCTGTCATGAACTAAAGGAATAAACCATTCTTGCATACTGTATTGCCCCGCTTATCAGCCACAATCTATCCAAATAAATTATTTTCATTTTCCCCACATAGATCTCGAGCAAAATATACAGTCCAAGTCTCTACCGGTGCAATCAAGATGCTCTGAGATTGGAAAGTGCTAATTAGTTGTAATTAAGGCAATTACTGCAGGAGGTAAACGCTGATTTCATCGCCCGTATTTACCGTGTTGGTTTATGATGTCATGTTGCCTATTGTTGCGGTGTTTACGTGCATTTTAATTTGAGATGATCAGTTGATCAATCCTTGTCTTAGAATAAGTTGATTCATCCGACAGGAATTATAAAGTCAAGTTCTGGTAGAACTTTCGGTCTTAGAACACCCAAACCCGAAACAGATTTTGGATAACAAATATTTATCACGATGCAAAATTTAAACGTGCCGCCTCTTGTCATACATTCAGTGTCTTTCTTATTCAAATACAGGAACTGTCAAATTAAAATAATAAATAAAAAATGCATAGGAATATCTACATGATTATTCTCACTTTTGGATACAAATCTTAGCCGTTGGAATCAAAACGCACGACGAAATAATTTTACCTGTCGCAACCTCCAGTCCAAAACTAATATTTGTATCTTGCACACGGGCAAAATTCTCGTTTTATATTCAGAATCTTAATCTCTTTACACTATGGAGATTGTCGGTCTTAAATCCTATATGAACTTATGTATTGTCTCGGAATCTTAATTTCTAGGCACTAGAGTTTGTCGGTCTTCAATCCTATATGAGCTAATTTATAGTCGTTGATGTTTCCTATATGTTGTCTGCAGGGGAGCGGCGGCGAGGCGCGGCGGGTCGCGCGGCGGCGCTGCGGCGGGCCCCCTCCGACTCGGACTGCTCGGGAGAGACAGCCTCCCTGTCGGCAGACAGCGGCGACAGGGTCGTCAGGCCGCAGCCGCAGCCGCCCAGGAGCGGCAAGTCCAGGAGGTAAGGAATATGTTATGCTGGCAAAAATTGATGGAAATCACACACAAACTCACACACACACAGCTTGTTTAGAATCGAAAGTCTACTTAGTTTGTCTTTCAACGCGCAAAACATTAATTGTTCCGTACTAGATAATTACTTAAAGGGGGGACGTCACACTAATAAGCAACATACATAAAAATCATACTTCCTTGGTCTCACATAAAGGTCACATACAAGGACAAGTTACAAGAATGTTCTCTATCGAAATTGGAACCTAATAGCTGATAATATTAAATGGATTGTCCCCAGTCGGAGGCGTGGCAGCGAATGGGAGGTCCTAGAGGGTCTGAAGGACGGACAGAGGTTCGACAAGAGGCCCGACGTGTTCAACGGATACCTACACAAGAAAAGGAAATGGCCTCTCAAAGGATGGCACAAGGTATGTATCAAGAGAACAGGATTTATGAGAATTCCAGATTGTTTCAATCTGACGCGGCATTGCAATTTCGTTGCACCTGAAGATAATGCCGTCCGTCTTGTAACTGCATAGGCGAGGCAGCTGAATGTCACTTGATTTAAGGCTTCCGACATGTCACGTGAACGTAGGGGCCTATGGTAAATTGACTTCTTGTGACTGAGGGTGATATAAACGAGCAAACGGCTTGTTTGCTTGAAAATAATTATAGTCGTCCATGAACACCTACTTTTAAAATAGGAAGGAAACAAGGGCGGGTAGAGGAAACGAATATTGGCGTTCTAGCTACCTCACTTTCCGAATCAAACACGGCAAAGCAGTTGCTTTACGTTAAATTTATCTTAGACAATAATACATGCAGGTGAAAACGGCCTAAAGAATTCCAAGGTAAATTTCCCTCTCCTTACGGTTGACAACCACCTGGCTCTGCTTCACCCCAAGCATTGCAATGGTCCATGAGCGGCGGTGACTGCTTACCATCAGACGGACCGTATGCTCGTCTGACTGCTAGAGGCCACTAAAAAAACTACAGTGTGGCATTTCAAGTTCAAAAATTTAGTTTCTTCAAATACATTATAACAAAATATGATGTCAGTGCACATAGTAATATCTGTGGTGCAATATACGTTTTAAATCCTCATCAGTGTCGTTCGTTATCTCCTCCGTAACAGTCATCTATTTTCTTAGCAAATATTGTCGCATTCTAATGTAGTCATGCTTGAAAACGGATGTTGGACGTCATCTGAACTATATTTGTTTCCTGTGTCATTATTACTTCTAATATTATATCTTATTTTTAGGTAGAAAACTTTGCACCTGTGCAGATTATTTTTCTCCTTTTCCCATGCATATTCTCATACTTTGTATGATTCTGCTGTTTCAAAGTTATGTAGCATAAACTCGTACCATAACGCTACCATTCCTTAAAAATATCATGAAGGACTCTTTGTTTACGAGGTCTCCTTCACTGAAATTATACTACGAATGCAGAATTACTTCCTAAAAACCAAATATATATTCCCTGATATCTCTACCGTCACCTCTTTTCTTTTGTTTGTGAGTAATAATATTGTTGATACCTGCCGATTCCAGAAAAGACAAGTTACGCTCAGGGACTCACTGAGCTAGTTTGAAATCCTGACAATCTATCCATAAATCCAATGTTATCTTAATCTTCCAGCGTTTCTTCGTGGTGGACGGTGGTATCCTAGTATACGCGCGTTCTCCAACGGACGTGGCTCGGGGCCGGCTCCACGGCTCGGTGGACGTCGGCCTATCCGTCATCTCAGCCAAGGCCAGGAGGCGGCGTATCGACATCGACGCCGACGAGTTCATATACCACCTCAGAGCGAAGACCCCGGAGGTGTTTCGGACCTGGCTGAACGTGCTGAAGGCTCATAGGTAGGTAGGGAGAAGATGGGTATAGAAATACTAGATAACGCTGATGAATTTACAATGGATAATTCTAAAATTTACATTGCTTTTGATGTTAGTAAGACAATACGGAATTAAGCTGGTGATTTAGCAAAGGATGATTGTAAACATTTAATTTGATAGATACTGCTATATTAGATTCAGAAAGGATAAGGTTGGAAAATAGAAGTTAGGATGAAACTAGTGAATTTGCAAAGGATTATTGTAAAAATGCAGTTGATCAAGTAGCTGTGACGGTAGATTGACAGAGGCTGAAGTTGTAAAATAATAAAGAATATCCATGAACACAATTATACGTTTCTATAAATTCACGTTCGGTTATTGAGTTAGTAAAATACTCTAGCAAACATCCTATATATACAGCGATATAGGCCTTAAAATATATGCTTGGCGAATGACAAAAAATAATTCCTTAAACGATTATCTCAATGTTAAGCAATGCAAGTCTCAAAACACCATTTTATGAATTAATCACAAAAATTGCAAATAACAAAGATGATATTATCCATACATCGTGGTGCATTAATTAAAGGTTATACCGTCAACACCTCCTGACCTTTGGCGCCCGTGAATCAGTGCCGAAGATCCACGCGCCGCTCGAAGACTTGCCGCCCACAGACACATCATCACGTGAGTAATTACTATATGACCCTGATGACGCATGCTATAGATACAAACCAAATAATGGATTAGACCATGCGTTTTGTGTTTAGTAAACAATTTGAGGTATAGTTCACTTTGAGGGTCTTTTGATATAGGAAGAGCTTTGAGAGGTTGGGGGTTGAGGGATGGGGTGGTTACCTTATATGTTAATTCAGCTAAAATGTAGGTCTACAATTTTTAAATACGTACTAATTAAAGCTTGATAACATGAAGAACAAAAATGTATAACTATCAATCCTTTGTTAAGAGTTAACCTAATTCCTTTCTTTAATCCCGATCCTTTCCTAAAGGTGCATCCAAAACTAGCTCCGAAATGTCAAGTTGTAGTGAAGATTATGACAAACCCCATGCATCTAAAAGCCGAACTACGTCTAAAATTGACACAAGCGAGCAAAATCGTCAACTTGAATACATTTCACATGTATCCAAAGAAAACAGCACCAACTTTGTTCAGCCAAAACAAGATTGTTTCGAAAATTGTGCAAGGAAAAATTTGAAAACTAAAATATACAATAAAAGTTTATGTTCTATGAATTGTGCACGTAGATTAATGAAAGAAATCGAAAATATTGAATCTGTTCATACATCACACGGGTGTACAGAAACCGAGAAACAAATTCATTCTACAGAGTTAGATTATAGCTCTCTCAAAAGCACTGATCGTGGCCTAGATTCAACACCGGTTTGCGAGATTTCGTTTGATTCTGACAATGCGTCATTAAAAACGATTAAGAGATTTGATAATTGTAAAATGTCAAGTGTTTCACAAACAATTTTATCAAATAAAGATACAATTATACCAGAAGATAACACCTCTGTGTTTGGAAATAGGACAAAGATGACAAACGCTTACTTTTTATTTGCTCGCAATAGACAATCTGTTGAAATTACCGATTCACCTATGAAACGAAGTAGAAAATCTACTAATCTGATTAAATACAAAAATATTACCAACGAACCTCCTTTGAAAAGACCTTTAAGTAAGTGCATGCTGTTAAAGAAGTATAAATTACAAGCTTCCAAACAAGTAGACACAGAGAAAGGGCACACCAGAGCGGTAGCTTGTGACCCTGTGTCTAAAGAAAACAATGAAATCCAAGTAAATCTTGAAGATAAATCACACACAATTGTCCAGCATGTCGCCACATCCTCAGAATACGACAGGATAACAGAAAAACTAATGGTCACTATATTTGAACGGCATAATAGTACTGACAAAGGTGATGAAGTTAAATATTACATCAACCAAGTAGTCCGAGATTTGTATGACGATAAACTAAATACTGAAATGCATCCGGTAAAGGCTTTGTTTAAAAGCTTATTGGAATATTGGTTGAAGCACACATCGTTTGGCCAATTTAAAGAAGCTATGACAAGAGCAAAGTCGATAGAAAAGCCATCAAATAAGTTTTTCACTAGAGACAAAAATATATCCAGCAACAACGTTAACAGGCCTTGCAAAGAAACGCAGTTCCACGGCCTCAGTGATCTCATAGCGGAACTAAACACCAAAAAGAATACAACAAAGCATGCGTGCAGAAATAAAACTGAAAATAGAAGTCCACTACAATACCACAATACGAGACATGACACAGAAAGTTTTGAGAAAGAAAGACGTATTCAGGAACTGGAGAAGCTACTTAAAAACACTGTGTATATTTGCGAAACAGGAATAAGTCAAAGTCGTGAGAAAGATATTAAAATTACCAAAACTCTAATAGATAATATTGGCAAATTCTCGTATAATGTAGAAGATAAACCTAATAACATACCAAATGAAACATCAAATTCATCTGCTGAGCTACCCGAAATACAAGAGACAATAAACAAACTAATTAGTGAAACCATATACCATACCTCCTGATGTGGCGAAAGAGTTTTTGAACGCATATTTAAATGTACTAAGAAATGACAGTAGTCGAAGTGGCACTAACACCAGTTCGCAATCTAGTGAAAATGTCGATGACATTAAACGACCCGCTTGTGACGTTCGGACAGAAACCATTGTCACAAAAATTTCGAAAAGCGTTACTACACTTAAACCCACCGAAATAAAAAATACGAAAATTGAGAAGACTGAAAAATCTGTGGATCCCGGCCAAATGTACTTACGAGATGTTTTGGATAAAATAACAACAATATTTTCCAAGTCAAATAAAACCGAGGAGAAACATTGGTTTCCACCAAGGAAAGAAGAAATCAAGCACCAAAATAAAATTGACATAAAGGACGAGTTGGCAAGATTGATACAGGATAATGGGAAGGAGTTAATATGCGAAAAGGTTGATGAAAATTCACTTCTCATCGATCTTTCTAAATATAATTTAGAAAACATCACAATGGCCGATGATCCGGCATCGAAAGGAACTATGTCAATAAATATCAAGTTAAAGGAAAAAGCAGAAACGCCTAAATCGAAACGAGCTCATCTAAGTCTAAGGTTCTCTAACGACTCTAAACCTCAAATTCAGACCAACAATTGGTTACCTTACATAAACCTTGATAGTACATCTGATGAAATATTCCATAGGTTTGCAGGAGTAGAAAAAAGTACGCTCAATTTTGGATGTAAAGATGTCATAAATTTGAAACCATACATAAGTGCTAGTGACGGGACGTCAAAAGCTTTCAAGTTTATGAATGAGAGCGATGACTCTCTAAACATGTCGTTTAGCCATAATATATTCCAAGAGAAAGAATCCATTGAAAACGACTTGAAGTCTTGTTTCATTATGTCCGCTATAAAGAAAAATGCGGTAGCCAAATTCCAGTTGAAAAAGAAAGCAAAATTAAAAGATAGCATCTGTATAGATTCTCAAGCAGATGTTCCTACAGGACACAATGAGGGGCTTAAAGTTTTCGAGAAAGCTACACCTAGAATCATTGATGAGAAGTTTATTTTGTTGCTGTTAGAAAATTTAACACTTTTATCCAAAGGAGTACCAAGTTTACACAAAGAAATCAGTAATCTGTACATTAAATTAAAGAAAAAATACGAGAAAATCATTAAAAACAGTCCTAATAATCAAGGTTTGAGTCTCCTAGGTAAGATATATAATGACGCACCAAACGTTAATGATAATGAAACGCAATTTGAAGATGTTCAAAAAGCAGGAAACAAAACTAACATAAAAGAAACAATTCATAATGGTGTCAATACTAACAAGACAGAAAATAAAATCGTCTTAAATAAATCGATCAACGCATTACATTTGGCTAAAGAAGTTACGCACGACTTTATGCAAACGGAGGAGAAAATAAAAGCGAACAAATCGTCAACCAAAAACGATGTCATAATTCCCGACATGGCTCAGTCTTTAAACCCAATACAGACAATTGAATGTGCAACGTCTAATCCAAATTGGACAAAGCAGACTCAAGAGTGTGCGATCAGTACAATTTTAAAATACGTAATCAGAGACGAAAGTGATAATTACAAAATGACACAGGCAGCCAGGCCTATAAAAATTGATACAGAAATTACGAAGCATCAAAGAATGCTCCCCAAACCACCAAGAGATTTGGTAAAAGAGATGTCATTGCTGAATCCTTCAGTGAAAGTGTCAAGGCAGTCACAGACAAAAAGAGTGATGGGTTTGTTGAGAGATAAAGAGGTGGATATGAAAATCTATCAGATGCTACTATACCAGAAGTTTGTGCCAACAAGACGTAGTTCTTTGACTGAGTCCAATGCTGAAGTGAGCTGGAGTGACGAGTTGAAGACTTTGTATAGGTGTTCTAGTGTCCCTTCCTTTTGTTCTGGTTAGTTTTTTTGTAATAGAATTGGTAATTAGCAATTTAGTTGAAGGTATTTTTGTTATTAGTGTAGTCAAATTAAGATTAATTGTTGATGATTTGAGTAACGATAGGTAAATTAATGAATTTAAACTGTTTGAAATATAAATAGAAAATAATGTCTGCTGGGTATTTTAAACGAAGCATAAAGAAGAATTTAAGGAGGCTGGCATATTTAATGTCAATATGAAATCTACTGGCAGTAGTTGATACTCTGTGTAGATATTAGTCCACTTGCTACCAGGTGCAGTGTGATCAGTATGTCGTGCCAGCAAAATAAATCCATATTGATAGAAATCGCTTCGTGCTTTAAAAGCCTAGCTTTACACACAACATAAGCTTCCAAGAAATGAGTAATTTAAATTCCCAGTCCTAATTTATTACCATATAGATTTAAAATTTTGCCTATAAAGTATTTTAGTGAAATTCATAAACTTTTTATATGTATTTTCTGCAATAAAAAAATGATAATTTTAATATTGAGTAAATTAGAAAACCCCCTTAGATTTTGAAGCAGATTTTAGATTATTCTTGAGCATGAGTACCCCATTGATTTGATGTAGTTTTGTATATCGGTTGATAAACAAAAAATTAGTATGATTTCAAAAATAAGTATTTTTTTTGTCTTAACTGGCTCGGTGGCGTAGTTGTTGTTACGAAACTGAGGTCTCGGGTTCGAATCCCGGATTGGGCAGTGATATTGCATTTTTCTATTCATTATCAGCCCGGAGTCAGAAATTTGTGCCCGATATGGCGATAGGCTCGCCTACTACCTCTGGGAAAAAGCCGAGAGTTTATGTATGTATGTTATTTTTTGTTTGTCAACCAAGTTGTCTCATGCACATTTATCAAATCCCTATTTTTGTGTGTACTTTGAGTGGTATTTGATTTTCCTTACTGTGTTTTTTTTCTATTCCTTACACAATAGCCAAACGAAAATTTCAAAGTTGACATGTTTTTTTTAGTGTAACGGTAGTACTGGTTGTGTCCTTGAGTGATTGTTTAGTTTAGATTATTCCTTCCCATTTTGAATATAGCTATTAAATAAACCTTAATTATAACTCAAAACAACGAGCCAACAGATATAATAATAAAGATTTTTCGAAATTTTCAAACACGATAGTATTACAATCAATCTTCAACGTTTGGGTTTAAAAAATCAACGTAAACATTTAAAAAAACTAATCGAAACTGAATTTTTTGGCGCGTAAATGACATGCGTGGTGACGAGAAAATTAAGGGCGTACCTGAGCAGAAAGCAGCATATTTTTCTAGGCCCTAGCTTATTTAAATGGTAGCAAAAAAAATGACTTTTTATGACATCTTTGCAGTAGTAACCTTTGTACACAATTGTTGAAATATCACTGTTGTTCAGAACCGATTAGGCTGATAAGATTGTACCATTACTTTAATTAGGTTTTTTTTTGCTATAAATAGCGAACCTAACTTGCCATTCGCCTGATGGTAAGCGATACAACTGCTCATGAACAGTAGCAAAACCAAACAACACCTTGTATTACAAAGCAATGCTGGTCATTCCACTGCGCTCGCCATCATGAGACATAAGATGTTAAGTCCAAAAGTTAATATATCCAGTAGTCACTCAAGTTAGATTGCACAATACTTACAGCTACAATATTCACTTTGTGTTAATCAAAAATACTCCCAGCCTTGAAGCTTCAGCCACACAAGTAAGGATTTCAAACCACTCTAAGTACAGTCCGCGCCCACACATTATGTTGCTCCTTAGGGCTGATTAGTCCCACGTCGCCGCCCATCCGTGGGCCTCAGTTCGTGTCCGGCACCCCGGGCGGACGCTTGGCCAGCTGGATCATAGGTATGCTGCCTACATTACCTACAGACTTAGTGGCGGTTCACACTTGTAAACAAAATATTATATACTTTTCTTCCTAAAATGTAAAGATAGGCAACATATTTGACCTAACATTACCTTCTGTTACTTATTTCATCGATCCTTATTTGTCTGATAGGAGTCGCCAGGAAATTGCGCGTACAATGTCGGTTTAAATTGGGGAATAGGAAGAAGGATTAAAGAGAGAAGGTAATGATTTAGGAAGAACTTTTGTCGTTTATTAACTACTGTTTACCAAGTGTGAAGCGTCACATCATAAAGTCTTATAATTGGTTCTAATTTAACACTAAAAATAATTTAAATTGGTCACGATTAAAGTCAAAATTTACAACATGATGGGAAAATATAAATTATAAATTCGGCAATTTTTCAAAATTATAATAAATTGCGCTGGTATTTTCTACCCTTGCTTTGTATCTTCCTAGTAATTTATTAAGAACCTGCTACTTATTATTTGATTCAAAGCATGCTTGATAGTATGAATTGCAGTAAGCATGAATATAGTTCTTATTTCATTCGCCACCTGCTTAATTTAAGCCGTGATGAACTACGGGTTAAAACCATATCTGTATCAGCCCATATACGTCCCACTGCAGGGCACGGGCCTACTCTACAATCGACAGTACGATTGAGAGTGGTTAGGCCATATAGTCCACCACGCTGGCCTAGTGCGGGTTGGCATAAAACCATATAATGTGGTTAATTACCTATGTCCAACCAAGGGACGTGAATAAGTCAATTTATATTACCAGTTACGTTGTGAAAATAATCTAAATATCAACTCAAAGAAAATTTAATGTTTTCATTCTCACGACACAAAATCCATGCGAATCGCTGGTCTTTATTTAACATTACACACATATACAGGAAACGTTAGTATGCGCACATATCTACAGGTATTTGTTTTTAATGTGACTGTTCCCAAATCCAAAGGTCTGCTATAGCTTTTTATACCACGACAAAAGGTTTGTGTATTACAGATCAATTGGACAACGAGTATTAGATGTCAGTAGAAGATGATTAATAGGAGTAATGCCGTGTAACGTAAAGATTTGTTGTAATGATAGTTTCCGTGGCGTAGTAGGTTAGACGCCATTAGTGAAACGTGAGACCATGGGTTTGAACCCCGCAGCGAGACAAATGTTTATGTATTAACAGGTATTTGTTTAGGGTCTGGGTGTTAGTGAGACCACAAAGTCTCTCGTAGTTTCTGATCGAAACATGACTCGATGTTAGCGGGGTTAGTTAGGGGTCAGGACTATGTACGTGACTGTCGGATGTTATTTATTATTATTATATACTGACTGTAGGTGTATTTATGTGATAGAGTCGGGCGGTCCGCTGGAGAACGCGTCTCGCGAGCTGGGCCAGGCGCAGCTGTCCATCCAGCAGCTGCAGCGACTCCTGGACGCGCTGGAGATGCAGCAGCAAGTGCACCACGATACTGACGTGAGACATACTTATTATATCCATTTTTATTTTATATTTATTGGAAAACCAACGACATTGGGCTCGATTTTCAGCCCATCGTCCCCAACCACTACCGGCCATCTTTCGAAAATAGTTACTCCATACATCACATTAGAAAATAAATGTATAAGAAATAGATGGCCATTTATAGGTTTTCACGAATATTATATTTATTATTCTTCTGTGCGACTTTGAATGAACTAAACTTAAACGGCTGGACCGATTTCGATGTAATTTTTTTTTTGTGTTCACGTTAGGTTTTTAGATCGGACCACTACAAAATGTATATTTTTTGCTCATTCAAACTCGCTGTATCGTTTTTAATGAACACAAATTGCTCAGAAATATGACATGTTTTTTTTATATTGCATAGGTCCAGCAAACAACAGTGTGGCTCTATCACTTCTAAAAACTTTTTATAACTTTGGCTTGATTTGTTTCCACCAGACATTGATTGACATTATATTATATCCCGAGATTATTATTTAAAATCATCATCATTATTTAGATTGTTGTATGGTGTGTGAAACAATACACAGGAGAGGGATTATGAATGACGTCATTTTCCTCACATTCAAATATTGTTTTCAGATGAATCGAATAGCAAAAGTCGAAGTTGATGTCCTTTGAATGCAATCAACTATTAATTTACAGAAGAAAATATATTCCCGAATGTCGTTGTTATATTGTGATAAATTGTAATGTTAGTATGAAAACATTATTTTTAAGTCTACTTTGAATTAAGTATTAGTGTTGTTCGATACCACTGCAACTTCTGCTAGTTATTATTGCTATGAATAGCGAGACGAGCATGCTGTTCGCCTGATGGTAAGCGATACGACCGCTCAAGAACAATAGCAAAACCAAACAAAACCTTGTATTACAAGGCAGTGCTTGGCATTCCACTGCAGTCGCCACTCTGAGACATAAGATGTTAGGTACTGGCCACAATTTCCTTCAATCCGAAACACAACAGTGCATTTACCCTGGTGTTTGGCGTGAGAAATAGAATAAGAGACCTACCACCGTTCGTACGTTCTAATACTAATATTGTACAGTACTACCAGGTATTTGATACTAATTCAGTATGCCCTCCCCCCAGGTGTCTCTGGAGGGTGCGTCTCCGAACGTGAAGAAGGACCGGCGCAAGTTCGGTCTGCGCAAGAAGAAGTCCAACAGCAAGTGCGCCTCCGTGGAGCTCGCGCCGCCGCACATCGACCCCTCCACCTCGCACATGGTGAGTCATCATATATAATTTGACCTTTGACCTCGGGCAAATTAAACCTTTTTTTATTCTGCCCCGGTATAGTGACCACACTGCACTTGATGGTAAGCGCAAATTCCGTACAGGCAGAGTATCGATTGGCATAGGACTGCCGTCTGATGCCAATCGATACTCTGCCTGTACAATAGGGAATATGCATGTCATTTTTTTATTAATTATTAATCAAATATTAATCAAATCTGTATGTTATTACATTATCGGAAAAAAATATAAGTCTTTGAAAATATCAATTAAAAGAGTACAAAAAAATAATCAAAACTGCTATCAGTTTCGAAGCATTCAAACGCCATGTTGGCGCGAACTCGCTGTGACGTCAAAGGTTGCGTTATGAACAACCTAGTATTTGGATTAAGTTTATTTCATGAATTGCTACAGAACTGTATTTCGCGACAAAATAATCCATTTTATTTAATAGAATAAAGAAAGCACAGAATAACTCATAAACAAACGTAAAACAACAAGCTAAAACTTCATTAGAACGCAACCATTGTCGTCACTTTCCTTTTCAAGCAATAGATCGCGTTTCGGAAAAAATGCGCGGCAAATTTGAAATGTCATTTTTTAAGTATTTATTTTACCGATTTAGAGTTGATAAATTAAAAAAATATCTTTAAGGTATAATTCTATATTAATAAAGATTATAAAAAAAATATTTTGACTTAGTTTAAAGTCTGATGCATGTTCCCTATTATGCCGGACTGCTAAGATGCCTCTTCACACTACGGCGGAAGGACCCCGGATTATAGGAAGGAGGGAACAAGTGAGACGGCAAACAATTCCACAGCCTGACGGTGCGGCACAAAAAAGAATTTGAGAACCGTTTGGTTCGTGCCGGGATGGGGTGAACCGTCAAGCTGTGGCTTCCCAAGCCAGCACGCGTGGCTTTGGTTAGGAATGGAGAGGAGGGGATCAAGCTGAACAATTCTTCAGAGCATTCACCATGATACAGGCGGTAGAACACGCTTAGAGAGGTGAATTCCATCCCATCAGCCTATTGAAATCTGCAACCAGTGACAAACTGCAACTTTCTTTACGTCGTCTCTTCTAGTGACAAAAATATAATACTAAAAGTGAGCATTCCGCTCACCAAAATACTATAAAATATACTATTTGTTTTTCTCCAGGCTTTGTCTGCCTTGACGGCGCCTCCGTCGCCGGGGGGCGGTGCCTCTTCAGTGCCCAACTCTGCCGCCTCGCTGCCTATAGGTAAGCTACCTACATTATATCTATCATATACATATTCGGTGTTAGTCGTCACATTGTGCGCTTTCTTTGTCTAGGTTGTACGCACGATCAAATTTCATGTAAATATGTTTTTAATTTAGATGTAGGAAGAATCTGATTAAATCCCAAATAGACTCAAATTATGTGAATAATCGTATTTCATATTCGTGACGAGAGTATTAATGTAATCGATACTAATATTATAAGGACTAAATGTCAAACTTAGGCCCAATTGCACAAACTAGCTTTGCCCATAACTTTAACTTTGAAAATGTCAATCCCATACATTAGCAATGTCAAGTATGTCTCAAATGTATGGCGATGACATTTTCAAAGTTAAAGTAATCGTCAAAATTAGTTGATGTAACTGAGGCACATACCAACAGGTGTGCAAGATACATTATTAGAACAATTCCTTTAATGATTTCGAGCATTTTTCTTTAAAGCTATAATTCTAAAAGGGTAGTAGTGCTAAATTAAAATCAAATCAAAAGAACCTTAAATGAGACCGTTCAAAGATAAACAAGGTTATTCATAAAGTGTATAGAAAGCCGAAAGGGGGATGCTTCGCTCATAAGTCATAATAATGATCAACTTTTATTAGGGACCAACCCTGAGATAGCGAAAAAAAAAGCTGTTCCATACATTTTACAGAGTGAAACGATTATTTTTGATTTGTATTTTTGTTCATTATGATGAGTGTAGCATCGCCCTTTCGGCTTTATATACCCCTTATGACTTAACCTTGTTTAAGATATTTCAATTATAGAAATTTTATCGTGCGTATTATTAAGAAATGTATGTATACCCAAGAACATATTTACATATTAAAGTTGCTGCTCCCATTTATCCTTATAATATCATATTCATAAAATATTTGATATCCATAATAAACGGTGTATGTTGTTGGGTAGTCAAGGTGTTCGTGTGTAACCGTTATTTGTTGTTTCTAGGAACCCCCACTCCTCATCCCTTCCATCCAAAATGGACTCCTATCCCAATTGTACATATTGTTTTAAATCATTGTTTAATTGTTATTATTTATTTTGTGTTTAATAAAATTATTTTCATTGAAAACCATTTTATTATTAGGGTTTTTTAAAACATTAAATTAAATTTTGAAATGTATGCATTATCAAGGATTCTACGAAATTGGTAAGTAATGAATGCCTAGCATGGCTCATAAACAGGCATATCACAGCACGAACAGGCATGTCAAGCTATGAAGTAGCCTAGTCGCTCTCTGAACTATGCTAAAAAAGCATGTGTGACGACTTTGGATCTGAAACGTAACATGTTTGCATCTCTGTCACTCGCACGCGAAATGCATACGCGCGAGCGAGATAGAGAGATACTACATGATTAATAAAAACAAAAGTTAACATTTTGAGCATATTTTTAATACTTAAATATTAATCGAAATTTTTGGCTAGTATTTTTTTTAAATAAATAAATGTAGTAATTTTGTACAGTACACAAATTATCATGTGAAGTAAAATACACTTACATAAATGCTTTATAATATAAAAACACATTCACGATAAACAAAATGGTGTCTAATAAATTCTTATGGTTTTCCCTTCCAGCGTTTCTTTCAACATTTCTGGCCTCTACTTTAGTTCGTAAGACTGCTTTTATTTTTGTTTAATTTCCCCTTTACATCCTAAACTCATAATCACTTACATTGAGGTATAGATCAGACACCCTGAACAAAATATGTACGACAATTTCAAGTACCCGCACAATTAGAGTGAGAGGGAGTATAGTTATCTGCCTTTGAGTAAAAGAGACAGATATATTGGTACCGCAGTTTTCTGTTTTGTTCATGGTGTCTGGTCTACTACTTCTCAATGTTAGCTATGTACAAAGCACACGACATGGCTAAAACGCTTTGCTACCTAACAGATTGTGCATGGTGATATAAGGTAGGGAGTTGTGCGCTTGTTACATTCCTTTTCATGTTTAGGGTAATAAAATACGGATATACAATATACACACATATTTTATTCTAATCTTTAAATGTATAAGTTTACGCCTATATCGGCAATAGGGTAGGCACAAGTGCAAGCTTAGGGTCCACAATTCGCTGACGTTATTACGGGCACGAATTGCAGTCCCGTAGTATAAGATTATATAAACAAAAAACATAGTTAAAAGTACCCATTCTGGTAATTAAATCTAAGACATTACAGTTGCCAAATATACAGACAGTGACGAGACCAATAAGCCGACATAATATTCTAACGAAGAAGAAGTGCGCGGTGGCCTGTTGGTAAACGGACCGGATGCGGCTGCCACTGTTAACGGTGGTCGCGGGTTCGAATCCCAGGGCACACCTCTGACTTTGCGGAGTCATGTGTGTATTGATAGTCAATCACCACGCACTAAAACAGTGAAGGAAAACATCCTGAGGAAACCTGCATACCATAGCGATTCATAAGAATTTCTATGATATGTAAGTCCGCCAACTCGCACTAGGCCAGCGTGGTGGTATATGGCCTAACCACTCTCAGTCGCACTCTCGATTGAAGAGTAGGCCCGCGCCCTGCAGTGGGACGTATATGGACTGATACAGATACAGAATATTCTAACGTGTATTTGAATATACTAACTATATGATTACTAGGACTGTCGTACCGAGATCGATCTCCGTTTTCACCAGAAACCTTGAGATAATCTCAGCATCCTTATCAGTGATAAGCGTGTTCTGAATAAATCATTCAGTTTAATCTCGTTTTATAGTGGAGCATTATGTCAGCATAACAATGGAGATTTTCTGAATTGAAAATGTTGCAAAAGAACTTTGATAAAAATTACAAAAAGATTCACATAGTTCAGACACAGACCTCATAGTTTGTTTTAATCGGAGGTTTTTAGATCAGTGATTATAGATATGGTGTTTTAGAAGTATATAAGAGTTTAAGTGGTGTAATTAAAGCGGTTTTGTGTAAAATAAATGTGTTATTGCGTTCATAATGTTAAGTATAATTAACATAAAAATATAGGAAGCCTGCAAAATACTTCTGAGATTATAACATATTTTTAAGCTTAGTGGACATCTTAAAAAAAGAGATTTTCTAAAACATTTGTATCAAAAATTTGGTGGTAAAACATTAATTAAAGATTTTAAATTAAAAGAAGTATCGAAAATGTCGAGCGACAGTGGTGGTGTTCTAGTGCCAACAGCAAGAGTTATCTGTCAATACATTATTAAGATTTTAAGGGACTATAGAGACCCGGAATGTGAGTCATTTTATGTTTTATGATACACACTCATACGTTACTTACACAAAAAAGTTCGTTCGTACTAAAAAAAACAAAGACTTTTCTACGTTTTTAAAATATCCTAAAAAAAATTTCTCCAATTTTACTTCACTTTACCATTAAAACACAGCCTATAGATAAGTATTTTTGTTTTTATTTTATTTTATCACAAGATCATTGTACCATAACCATTTTAGTAATGCACGTTAATTGTAAGCTTTCAGTATAGGCAAGTGTGATAATACTTGTAAAGCTATATTGTTACAACTACGTCAGGGTTCAAAATGCCCCTATTCATAGGCAGGTTAAAACGTATTTTAGCTATATAATGTTCTGTCTTCTTCGCTCTAACAGAATTCAAAAGGAGTTCGAAAGAGACGAAACATTTGATAGCTAAAATAGGTTCTTAAAATGTCTATGAATAATGCCGCAACAATATAAATAATAAGGTCAATTCCTTATATTTGGCTAACAAATATTAAAAAATGACCAATGCATTAAAGTTAATGTAATGTGTTTTTTTTAAATAACAGTATAAAACATCCTTGGCAGTAAAAAAATTAAAATTAAAATAGTATAATTTTTGCAGTTACTTGTGTAGTATATTTCCTTACAAAACTAAATAATAATAACAAAATAGAAACTCAATAACTGATTTTCATTATTTTACAGCAATTTTGATTCTTATGGTAAAGAAAATTTCTAGAAAATAGTATACTAGGCTCGGAATTGGCCCTATTTTATACTTTAAAACTGAATTATTTCTGTCACTCCCACAGTGCACAAAAACTGCAAAACAAATTACGACTACTACAAAAAATGCATACCAAGAATTAATGCATGCAATAAATAAAACAAAACAAAACATTTTTTGTTCTTTTTTTTTTGCAAATAATGCAAAAACATTATAAAAAATCCCGATGTGTCTTCTAGCGTGCGCGGCGGCCCGGCCGCAGTCCCTGCCCGGGGCGGAGGCGCTGGGCCCCGCGGGGGGTCCCGCCTCCATCTCCAGCCTCACTCCCGACCACCAGCTGCGGGAAGACTTCACCGTCCTCGCCAAAGACCTGCTGGCCAGCCTCAAGAGCATTGTCGCAACGTTGGTGAGTTTATTGAAGATTATCTTCAAAAAGTGAAAACATATAATTTAAGTGTTTTTTTTTTATTATACAGGGTATATCAAGACTGCTACCGAAAACGAAGCCGGGTGGTAGTTTAAGCGACTTCAGACACAATGCAACAGAAAAAGTTGCAAAAAAGTGTCTTTTTTTTTCTTATGACCATATTTGTGTGGTAAATACATTTTTTCCTAAAATAATAGTGTTTACCCTTTTATTTATAAATAATCTAGGGTATAAAAGTGTTTAAATTATTATTTTAGCAAAAACTATGGATTTACCACTCAAAAATGACGATATTTAAAAAATCATAAAAAATAATTGTCGCGTTTCTTTGCGAAATTTTTAGTTACATTGTGTTTGTAGTCACTAAAACTACCACCCGGCTTCGTTTTCGGTAGCAATCTTGAGATACCCGGTAGTTCAAATTGTTTTTTTTTTTATGAAATTTTCTTCTATTTGAAGATTCAAAGCTGTGAGAACTGTAAATCAATTTATATATTATAAAATAATAGATTATAAAGAATGAGCGCCATTATTAATAAGTGTAATGAACCAGTACTAGTATTTCTAAAAGCCCCCACGATTCAGAATCAAACCGAATGAAAAAAAATCTACGAACAGAAAAAAACTACTTTATAGTCCATTGCTGATTCCATGCGGCAGGTGTGTGAACGCGGTCGTCTCCGAGCGGCGATGGAAGCGGCCGACTCGACCGGAACGCCCGGAGGCTCGGTAATGGCCGCTCTCAGGACAAACCTCACCTCTGCATTACAACAGAATTCTGGTGAGAACAGCTAAAACTGTAATTAGAAATTATGGAAAGTTTTTAAATATATCTGTTGTCTATATGTTCTCATACAATAATTTGCAGAATTGAGGAATTCATGATTGCATATTAATATTCAATCTTTGATGACTCACATATAAAATATTTTTGGAACATTTTTTTCTTAATATCTATGAATAATAAGTATATTCAACCATAATATTTTTAATAAAATTATATCGATATTTCGACTTAAATATCTCAAGAACAGTCAAACTAAACCTATATTTAAGACCAATAGTTTTAAAGTTACAAAAAAACGTATAATTAAAAAAACGCATCAAAATTGGTTCAGCCGTTTCGGTTCGATATAATAAATGACAACCGCCTTCTTTTTTAAAGTCGATTAATTAACATACTAACGCATACGGATGAAGCGAGCCGGTCGGTTCGTAAATAATGACGAGTTAAGTGTTGTGCGCAGAGCTGCGGTCGCGCCTGTCCCGGATCCACCTCGCCTCCGACATCGCTGAGATATCCTCCATCGGACCTAACTCGGATCAGGTGAGTTATGTAACTAAATTCCTATAAGATTGAGCGAAGATTAAGAAGAACGCTTACGTTGTCTAAATGTCGTGTCGACGGGAAACACGTGTACTCTTTTCTTGCTGGTGGCCTCTCATTGAAAGTGAAATCCTTCTGAATCCTTGATACTTATTATTTGAATCTTGTATAATTACTGGTGGTCGGTCTCTCATACGTGAGAGGCCGCCTAGGTACCACCGTAATGTCTATTTCTCCCGCTAAACAGCAGTGTAAACGCACTGTTGTGTTGTATTAAAGAAAGTATTTTAACTTTCTTTCTTTGTTTCATGACGTCTCATGGTATATCCAGCAGGTGAACCGTCAGTTCCAGCAGTCTCTGAGCTACAGTTCGTCTTGCGTGTCGGCGTCAGAGTTCTTCGACGCGGAGGAACACGAGGACGATGACCTCAAGCAGGAGGAGGTTATAGCGGCTGATGAGGCAAGTACCTGCTGACGTTTATTTACATACATATAAAGTGTTATCTATAATTATCCTTGGATATTATGGTGCACAGTAAAACTACAACCAAAATTGAGTTGCTCTGAAAAGAGTATTTTTATTACATTAGTACTTAAATTATGACAGCCTCCGTGGCGCAGTTGGTTAGACGCCGCATGTGAAACGAGAGGTCGCGGGTTCGATCCCCGCACCGAGAGAAATGTTTGTGCGGCCCACAAATATTTCTTCCGGGCCTGGGTGTTTGTGAGACCGAAAAGTCTCTCGTAGTTCCTGATACCCACGACACAAGACTCAATCTTAGTGTGGGGTCAGGACTATGTATGTGACTGTTGGGTGTTATTTATTTATTTATTAGTTTTGACAAAATTACAAAAATTTCAAAATCACAAATTATTTACAAAAAACGGCAAGAGACATAAGAGCACAAATAAGCGTGTGGTCTTATTTGATTTTAGTATGGTCCAAAATATAATAAATCTTAATTTTATTGTGACCTGAAGTTGATTATAATTTAAAACGTTTTGCTACATCTCGTAGTCCGAAATTCAAATGTATAAGTATAAGCAACCTCGGCCACTTTTGGCGTGTGAATTTGTTCCAAACCCTGTATCTATTATATATTTGATCGATAATATCTACACTTATTTAATTGTTTGTCTCCAGGCCGGAGTCATAGAGTTGGATGGTGATTCTTCCTCGGAGGCTGGGTCGTTGAGCAGTGAAGAAGGCTCTGCCAGTTCTGACAACTCTGACGGTCCGTTTACTGTTTAATGATCTTAATTTTTATATGCTTGTAGTGCCGTATCCTGTGCAGTTTTCCCATTAGAATAATATTTAGTACTACGACGGCAGTACAGTACCAAATACTTGCGCAAAGACCTTTTCAGTCAATTCGACATGCTCCTTGATTAAGTTATTTTATATTTATTGGAAAAATAATTTAATTTTTAAAACATAATAAAAAAATTAAATAAAACAATTATTTACGGATTTTATCGTGGATTTGGTAAATTATTCACATGTTTTAACATTCCTACGTTTCGATTACTTCACAGCTTTAGTGGTCACGGATCACATAAATCAAAAAACTATAATTAATAAATCCGCTATGCTTCATCCCCACACGCCGAGCTACACCCCCCCCCCTATTCCCCCTCCACTTCCCATGCCTCACCCATGGGAGGGGCCATAACCTTCCCTTTGTCGTTAAGGCATCAAAAGTTAAGCCGCTAACCGCTCAATAAAAAAGCATCTAATCATTCCCAGTGCTATCAGCAGAACAAGAAACCCTCCGCCTGAACGCCAACGGCACTGAAGGTCGCGCGACGGGCTGGTCTCGCCGCACCAGGCTGCCCTCCACCCGCCCCACTCCGGGTGGACCCAGCCTCTGGAACCTGCTGTACAAGAACATCGGCAAGGACCTATCGCAGATCTCCATGCCTGTCACCATCAATGAGCCACTTAATATGCTGCAGGTTGGTTGTGGTTCTAGAAGTTTCTGGTAGTTTCAGGAATCGATGGGGAGTTAAGGGTGGTTTAGAATCTGTTATTGTTTAGGTAGGATACTTGTTTGATAGTCAATCATCACACATTATAAAGGTGAAGGAAAAAATTGTGGGGAAACCTGAATACCATAGCGATTTGTAAAATTTATATGGTGTGTAAAGTCTGCTAAGCCGCACTAGGCCACCGTGGTGGACTATATGGCCTAACCATTCTCAATCGAGTTTTCGATTGTAGAATAGGCCCGTGCCCTGTAGTGGGACGTATATGGGCTGATACGGTACGATATAGTACTTGTTTAATTAATGTTTTAATTATCTAGTTATTAAAATTTAACTTATGCTAGGTAGTTATAATATTTTCTAATTTATATCGAATGGATAGTAAGCATATGGTCACGTGTATGACAAAAGATAATATTTTTTTGTTTTTCGATATAGATATAGTCACAATATTTGTGAGTGTAGAGAGAAAAGTAAGACCACGTCTAGAAAAGATAAATTCACTTTGAATCGACTTATGCTCTGTATGTCATCGCTTGCGCGTCATGCGATCATTCTGTACTATGAGTAAAGTTTGATGTTGTGTGTGTGTGTGCGTGTGTGCAGCGGCTGTGCGAGGAGCTGGAGTACTCGTCGCTGCTGGACGCGGCGGCGGCGAGCGGCTCCGGCGTGGAGCGCATGTGCCTGGTGGCCGCCTTCGCAGTCTCCGCCTACGCCGCCTCCGCGCACCGCGCCGCCTCCAAGCCCTTCAACCCGCTGCTCGCAGAGACCTACGAGTGCGTGCGCGCCGACAGGAACTTCCACTTCGTCGCCGAGCAGGTCTCTGCCTCTCCACCTCCACCTCTCCACCTGCAGCCCTCCAACCCGCTGCTCGCAGAGACCTACGAGTGCGTGCGCGCCGACAGGAACTTCCACTTCGTCGCCGAGCAGGTCTCTGCCTCTCCACCTCCACCTCTCCACCTGCAGCCCTCCAACCCGCTGCTCGCAGAGACCTACGAGTGCGTGCGCGCCGACAGGAACTTCCACTTCGTCGCCGAGCAGGTCTCTGCCTCTCCACCTCCACCTCTCCACCTGCAGCCCTCCAACCCGCTGCTCGCAGAGACCTACGAGTGCGTGCGCGCCGACAGGAACTTCCACTTCGTCGCCGAGCAGGTCTCTGCCTCTCCACCTCCACCTCTCCACCTGCAGCCCTCCAACCCGCTGCTCGCAGAGACCTACGAGTGCGTGCGCGCCGACAGGAACTTCCACTTCGTCGCCGAGCAGGTCTCTGCCTCTCCACCTCCACCTCTCCACCTGCAGCCCTCCAACCCGCTGCTCGCAGAGACCTACGAGTGCGTGCGCGCCGACAGGAACTTCCACTTCGTCGCCGAGCAGGTCTCTGCCTCTCCACCTCTCCACCTGCAGCCCTCCAACCCGCTGCTCGCAGAGACCTACGAGTGCGTGCGCGCCGACAGGAACTTCCACTTCGTCGCCGAGCAGGTCTCTGCCTCTCCACCTCCACCTCTCCACCTGCAGCCCTCCAACCCGCTGCTCGCAGAGACCTACGAGTGCGTGCGCGCCGACAGGAACTTCCACTTCGTCGCCGAGCAGGTCTCTGCCTCTCCACCTCCACCTCTCCACCTGCAGCCCTCCAACCCGCTGCTCGCAGAGACCTACGAGTGCGTGCGCGCCGACAGGAACTTCCACTTCGTCGCCGAGCAGGTCTCTGCCTCTCCACCTCCACCTCTCCACCTGCAGCCCTCCAACCCGCTGCTCGCAGAGACCTACGAGTGCGTGCGCGCCGACAGGAACTTCCACTTCGTCGCCGAGCAGGTCTCTGCCTCTCCACCTCCACCTCTCCACCTGCAGCCCTCCAACCCGCTGCTCGCAGAGACCTACGAGTGCGTGCGCGCCGACAGGAACTTCCACTTCGTCGCCGAGCAGGTCTCTGCCTCTCCACCTCCACCTCTCCACCTGCAGCCCTCCAACCCGCTGCTCGCAGAGACCTACGAGTGCGTGCGCGCCGACAGGAACTTCCACTTCGTCGCCGAGCAGGTCTCTGCCTCTCCACCTCCACCTCTCCACCTGCAGCCCTCCAACCCGCTGCTCGCAGAGACCTACGAGTGCGTGCGCGCCGACAGGAACTTCCACTTCGTCGCCGAGCAGGTCTCTGCCTCTCCACCTCCACCTCTCCACCTGCAGCCCTCCAACCCGCTGCTCGCAGAGACCTACGAGTGCGTGCGCGCCGACAGGAACTTCCACTTCGTCGCCGAGCAGGTCTCTGCCTCTCCACCTCCACCTCTCCACCTGCAGCCCTCCAACCCGCTGCTCGCAGAGACCTACGAGTGCGTGCGCGCCGACAGGAACTTCCACTTCGTCGCCGAGCAGGTCTCTGCCTCTCCACCTCCACCTCTCCACCTGCAGCCCTCCAACCCGCTGCTCGCAGAGACCTACGAGTGCGTGCGCGCCGACAGGAACTTCCACTTCGTCGCCGAGCAGGTCTCTGCCTCTCCACCTCCACCTCTCCACCTGCAGCCCTCCAACCCGCTGCTCGCAGAGACCTACGAGTGCGTGCGCGCCGACAGGAACTTCCACTTCGTCGCCGAGCAGGTCTCTGCCTCTCCACCTCCACCTCTCCACCTGCAGCCCTCCAACCCGCTGCTCGCAGAGACCTACGAGTGCGTGCGCGCCGACAGGAACTTCCACTTCGTCGCCGAGCAGGTCTCTGCCTCTCCACCTCCACCTCTCCACCTGCAGCCCTCCAACCCGCTGCTCGCAGAGACCTACGAGTGCGTGCGCGCCGACAGGAACTTCCACTTCGTCGCCGAGCAGGTCTCTGCCTCTCCACCTCCACCTCTCCACCTGCAGCCCTCCAACCCGCTGCTCGCAGAGACCTACGAGTGCGTGCGCGCCGACAGGAACTTCCACTTCGTCGCCGAGCAGGTCTCTGCCTCTCCACCTCCACCTCTCCACCTGCAGCCCTCCAACCCGCTGCTCGCAGAGACCTACGAGTGCGTGCGCGCCGACAGGAACTTCCACTTCGTCGCCGAGCAGGTCTCTGCCTCTCCACCTCCACCTCTCCACCTGCAGCCCTCCAACCCGCTGCTCGCAGAGACCTACGAGTGCGTGCGCGCCGACAGGAACTTCCACTTCGTCGCCGAGCAGGTCTCTGCCTCTCCACCTCCACCTCTCCACCTGCAGCCCTCCAACCCGCTGCTCGCAGAGACCTACGAGTGCGTGCGCGCCGACAGGAACTTCCACTTCGTCGCCGAGCAGGTCTCTGCCTCTCCACCTCCACCTCTCCACCTGCAGCCCTCCAACCCGCTGCTCGCAGAGACCTACGAGTGCGTGCGCGCCGACAGGAACTTCCACTTCGTCGCCGAGCAGGTCTCTGCCTCTCCACCTCCACCTCTCCACCTGCAGCCCTCCAACCCGCTGCTCGCAGAGACCTACGAGTGCGTGCGCGCCGACAGGAACTTCCACTTCGTCGCCGAGCAGGTCTCTGCCTCTCCACCTCCACCTCTCCACCTGCAGCCCTCCAACCCGCTGCTCGCAGAGACCTACGAGTGCGTGCGCGCCGACAGGAACTTCCACTTCGTCGCCGAGCAGGTCTCTGCCTCTCCACCTCCACCTCTCCACCTGCAGCCCTCCAACCCGCTGCTCGCAGAGACCTACGAGTGCGTGCGCGCCGACAGGAACTTCCACTTCGTCGCCGAGCAGGTCTCTGCCTCTCCACCTCCACCTCTCCACCTGCAGCCCTCCAACCCGCTGCTCGCAGAGACCTACGAGTGCGTGCGCGCCGACAGGAACTTCCACTTCGTCGCCGAGCAGGTCTCTGCCTCTCCACCTCCACCTCTCCACCTGCAGCCCTCCAACCCGCTGCTCGCAGAGACCTACGAGTGCGTGCGCGCCGACAGGAACTTCCACTTCGTCGCCGAGCAGGTCTCTGCCTCTCCACCTCCACCTCTCCACCTGCAGCCCTCCAACCCGCTGCTCGCAGAGACCTACGAGTGCGTGCGCGCCGACAGGAACTTCCACTTCGTCGCCGAGCAGGTCTCTGCCTCTCCACCTCCCCCTCTCCACCTGCAGCCCTCCAACCCGCTCTACCACTGTCTCTATACTTACTTAAGTTACCGGTAGGTCTTTCATATGTGAGAAGCAGCCTGGGTTTTGTCTATTTCTCACTCCAAACAGCACTGTATTTTGGATTAACATTGTAGCCGGAGTAACAGGAGTACTGGATATATTGAGACTTAACATCTTATGTATCCGGAGTGCAGTGGAATCCCAAGCATTGCTTACTAATTCAAGGTGTTTGATTTAGCCACTGTTCATAAACAGTCGTATCACCATCAGGCGAACGGCATGCTCGTTTCACCACTCATTGCAATAATAAACCTGTTCCCTCCCAGGTATCCCACCATCCGCCGATCTCGGCGTGTCACGCGGAGTCATCCCGCTGGTGCTTCTGGCAGGAGGCGCGCATCAAGACCAAGTTCTGGGGCAAGTCCATGGAGTTCCAGCCCACGGGCAGGGTCCACGTCAGGCTCACCACCACCGGTGATCACTATAGCTGGAATAAGGTGAGGCGTTACTGATCATTATTGGGTATTTTAGTGGGATCGTCGCGAAAATAAATGAACAGCAAAATTGTTTAGGGTAAAGGACCTACTTGTCTTTTCATTGTGGCTAGTAAAAAAGGAATATAAAAAATCCTTTATATAACAATCGAGAAGGTAAATAATATTATGAAGTCTCTAGTATTTCCTGATACCCACGACACAAGACTCGATCTTAGTGTGGGGTCAGGACTATGTATGTGACTGTTAGGTGATATTTATTTATCTGCTTCACACGTCCGCATTATACTCGTAATGACGTTATTTTCTTTTGCTTTCAAAAAAATTGTTGTACAAAGAAAAAATTGCGTTAAGCCAGCGTGGTGGCCCATATGGCCCAACCACTCTCAATCGTACTTTCGCCTGTGGTACGTATATGGGCTGATACAAAATATCTATAACCATTCCATATGTCTCCAGGTGACGACGTGCGTGCACAATCTGTTCGGCGGGCAGCGCTGGGTGGACCAGTACGGCGACATGCACATCGTGTGCCACGGCACCGACATCACCTGCAAACTCAACTTCATCAAGGTTACTATAACATTTATATGATTCATGGACCAATGGAATGTTAATGTTAACTAATGTTGAATTAAATAGCATACATAAGTGAAGTCGATAATAATATTTCACAAGTTATATAAATAATCTGATTTTAGCAATTTGCGATTGTGATTCACAAAGCTCATCGACTAATATTTTTATACGATCTCGTGTTATCTATGAATGTGGTGGCGGAGGGCGCGTTGTCGATAGTGTAACAGTATAGCTGACAGAGTGTTGTGTGCAGGCGAGCTCGTGGTCGAGCAGCCGGCACGAGGTGCGCGGCGTGGTGGCGGAGGGCGCGTTGTCGATAGTGTAACAGTATAGCTGACAGAGTGTTGTGTGCAGGCGAGCTCGTGGTCGAGCAGCCGGCACGAGGTGCGCGGCGTGGTGGCGGAGGGCGCGTTGTCGATAGTGTAACAGTATAGCTGACAGAGTGTTGTGTGCAGGCGAGCTCGTGGTCGAGCAGCCGGCACGAGGTGCGCGGCGTGGTGGCGGAGGGCGCGTTGTCGATAGTGTAACAGTATAGCTGACAGAGTGTTGTGTGCAGGCGAGCTCGTGGTCGAGCAGCCGGCACGAGGTGCGCGGCGTGGTGGCGGAGGGCGCGTTGTCGATAGTGTAACAGTATAGCTGACAGAGTGTTGTGTGCAGGCGAGCTCGTGGTCGAGCAGCCGGCACGAGGTGCGCGGCGTGGTGGCGGAGGGCGCGTTGTCGATAGTGTAACAGTATAGCTGACAGAGTGTTGTGTGCAGGCGAGCTCGTGGTCGAGCAGCCGGCACGAGGTGCGCGGCGTGGTGGCGGAGGGCGCGTTGTCGATAGTGTAACAGTATAGCTGACAGAGTGTTGTGTGCAGGCGAGCTCGTGGTCGAGCAGCCGGCACGAGGTGCGCGGCGTGGTGGCGGAGGGCGCGTTGTCGATAGTGTAACAGTATAGCTGACAGAGTGTTGTGTGCAGGCGAGCTCGTGGTCGAGCAGCCGGCACGAGGTGCGCGGCGTGGTGGCGGAGGGCGCGTTGTCGATAGTGTAACAGTATAGCTGACAGAGTGTTGTGTGCAGGCGAGCTCGTGGTCGAGCAGCCGGCACGAGGTGCGCGGCGTGGTGGCGGAGGGCGCGTTGTCGATAGTGTAACAGTATAGCTGACAGAGTGTTGTGTGCAGGCGAGCTCGTGGTCGAGCAGCCGGCACGAGGTGCGCGGCGTGGTGGCGGAGGGCGCGTTGTCGATAGTGTAACAGTATAGCTGACAGAGTGTTGTGTGCAGGCGAGCTCGTGGTCGAGCAGCCGGCACGAGGTGCGCGGCGTGGTGGCGGAGGGCGCGTTGTCGATAGTGTAACAGTATAGCTGACAGAGTGTTGTGTGCAGGCGAGCTCGTGGTCGAGCAGCCGGCACGAGGTGCGCGGCGTGGTGGCGGAGGGCGCGTTGTCGATAGTGTAACAGTATAGCTGACAGAGTGTTGTGTGCAGGCGAGCTCGTGGTCGAGCAGCCGGCACGAGGTGCGCGGCGTGGTGGCGGAGGGCGCGTTGTCGATAGTGTAACAGTATAGCTGACAGAGTGTTGTGTGCAGGCGAGCTCGTGGTCGAGCAGCCGGCACGAGGTGCGCGGCGTGGTGGCGGAGGGCGCGTTGTCGATAGTGTAACAGTATAGCTGACAGAGTGTTGTGTGCAGGCGAGCTCGTGGTCGAGCAGCCGGCACGAGGTGCGCGGCGTGGTGGCGGAGGGCGCGTTGTCGATAGTGTAACAGTATAGCTGACAGAGTGTTGTGTGCAGGCGAGCTCGTGGTCGAGCAGCCGGCACGAGGTGCGCGGCGTGGTGGCGGAGGGCGCGTTGTCGATAGTGTAACAGTATAGCTGACAGAGTGTTGTGTGCAGGCGAGCTCGTGGTCGAGCAGCCGGCACGAGGTGCGCGGCGTGGTGGCGGAGGGCGCGTTGTCGATAGTGTAACAGTATAGCTGACAGAGTGTTGTGTGCAGGCGAGCTCGTGGTCGAGCAGCCGGCACGAGGTGCGCGGCGTGGTGGCGGAGGGCGCGTTGTCGATAGTGTAACAGTATAGCTGACAGAGTGTTGTGTGCAGGCGAGCTCGTGGTCGAGCAGCCGGCACGAGGTGCGCGGCGTGGTGGCGGAGGGCGCGGGCGGGGCGCGGGTGCGGCTGGCGGGGCGCTGGTCGGAGGCGCTGTACGCGGGGGACCCGCCCGCCGCCAGGTGCCTCTGGAGACCGGGTCAGTACCTGCTGTACTACACGCACGCATACACGCATACGCAACCGTACACATTTATACACGTGCATTTATTTTGAAATTTATTTATCTTAATTGAGCGTCCATTTTTTATTATAAATCACAAAACAAACATCGTATAAAAATGTATATCTACAAATACCTACTTATAAAATTATTCAACAAAAACAATGCCATTTTCAATAGTGTGGTAATTGTTTTTCTTGAATGCATCGTACTCTTTTTTGCCAAGTTATACGCACGTATGCACGCACGCATATACGCACGCACGTAAACATGCCCGCATCCATACAGCAGCGGCGTAAAGTTATGGACTAGGATAAGCCCAATATGTATCGATTTAGAAACAAAATGGTACTAAGAAAAAAGAAAACGAGTTTTAGTCCTACCACACAACATGTATACACACATAAACACACGTCTTTTTCCCAGAAGGTGTGTGAAGAGGTGCTATCAGGACGCATGTTTCGCCTTGCCTATACCCTAATCCAATAATAAATAATAAATAAATAAATAACACCCAACAGTCACATACATAGTCCTGACCCCACACTAAGATCAAGTCTTGTGTCGTGGGTATCAAGAACTACGAGAGACTTTTCGGTCTCACAAACACCCAGACCCGGAAGAAATATTTGTGGGCCACACAAATATTTCTCTCGGTGCGGGGATCGAACCCGCGGCCTCTCGTTTCACAGGCGGCGTCTAACCAACTGCGCCACGGAGGCTGTCAAATCAATACATGAATCACTACATATTTCGCCTTGCTTATTCCATATCCCATACATAATTATTTCCTCAGGAGCGATGCCTCCGGAGCACGAGTTGTACTACGGGTTCACTCGGTTCGCCATGGAGCTCAACGAGATGGAGCCGGGGATGAGGGAAGTGCTGCCCTACACCGATACCAGGCTCAGGTACATTACATAGTTATCTGGAATTATATACTGCTGGTTTTAATATGATATTTTTATTCATTCATCCAACTCCCTTACCCAAATTATAAGTGCTTCCAATCTATTCTTTATCTACAATCGTTTAGGCCATAACGTAAGCGATTCCTCTTGAATCACTCTATCTATTAAAAAAACCGCATCAATCCGTCGAGTAGTTTTAAAGATGTAAGCGTACATAGGGGGAAGCGACTTTGTTGTATACAAGAGCGGATCCAGCTTTTGCGCTAGGGGGAGGGGGAGGGGGGGGGTCATGTAGTTCATGTCAGAATACTAGGTCCGAATACGTAATAATGATTTCTTAAAGTTTGTTACAGTCATTATTTGTAATCACACACACACTTTTTCATTTCATTTATCGACATACAAAGAATTAATTGAGCTCATTTTTATCAACAAAACCTGGAGCCAACCCAGGGGGGGGGGGGTATGATCTCCATGACCTCCCCCCTATATCCGTCCTTGGGTGTATAGTAAGTAGTGATGTCCCCCCCAGGCCGGACCAGCGCGCGCTGGAGGAGGGCGACGTGGAGGCGGCGGAGCAGCTCAAGCACGAGCTGGAGCAGGCGCAGCGCGAGCGCCGCCGCGACGAGCCCGCGCACACGCCCGCATGGTTCCGGTAACACAGCTCTCTATATACTACCCTGTCCTCACTTGTATATGTAGAAAGCAATCTTGTGGTATCTCGAAAAATGCAACTTTACACCAAAGCCATAAAAACTATTTAAATAACTAATTACTCCTAAACTAGAAGATATACAAATACCATTTTAAAATAAATCCGTATATATACACAATGCGGTAATTTTTTCTAATTTGGATGATACATAAAAATCATATTCGCATTTTTCAAGATACGTAAAATGCTTAGTCTCAATATGTCTAGTGATTACTCTGGCTACAAAGTCCTTCAAATCGAAACACAACAGGTGCTGCTGTTTGGTGGGAGAAATTTACTGCAGTGGTACCTATTCAGGCAGCCTCTCATAATGAGAGACCTACCACCAGCATTTTTTTGTTTCTGTAAAAATATCGCTCCTAATATTGCTATTCATTGCAATAAAAAAAACATATTAGTCCTTCGAGCTGGATATAATCTATTGTACCATATCTTCCGCAGCAAGTCAGTGGAGAGCGGCGAGGAGACGTGGGTGTTCACGGGCGAGTACTGGAAGGCGCGCGAGGCGGGCTTCCCCGACCTGCACGCGCCCAGGATCTGGTGACCGCGTCTCGTGCTGCTTGTTGGTACCATGCCTGATTATTGAGATTCTATTCATCTGGTATACACTAACAGCCGCTGCCAATAAACAATCACAATCCAAAATTGAGATTGACAGCTCAATCTTTTTTGACACTATATTGCCAATAATCAATCTCATTAGTGAAAAAACTATGGCAACATGGTAAATGACAAATCAAAAAGTAGAAAACAATCCAAATTGATTTCAATCTAATTTTTTCGATTGATTATTGGCATCGGCCGTTATACAGTATAACAAAAAAATCTGTTCGATTCAAGACGCGGATTTGGGTATCTCAATTGTAGTATTTAAAAAAAATACTTTAGCATCAATATTGCCACATTCTGACAATTCTGAAACTTCCGCGCTGCAAGTTGCTTGTTATGAACGCAGTGTAATGTGATGTGATGTGCCCTATAATTTAATTCATTTTGTGAACTAAGAAACGGTTTTTTTAAATAGATCAACATCAATTATGTCTAATAGCACCTTTATCAATCGGACAGCGATTTTTTTGTCATCCTGTATATAGGCAACACATAAAATAAGGATCAATTTTGAAAACTACATACATTATCGCGATAGTATCCAAGAATATCGAAATAAAGGAAAACAAGGTCCAGAAAACTGCAACACTCGCTAAGATACAGATGGAAAAGCATGCTTGGACATAATAAACTGATTACGATCTATAGTGTACGATCAACAAATATTTACTTTGATTACAAATTTCATAGGAATGAATATCATATCTAAATTTCCGATACAAAACGTGTCTTACGATTTCATATACTTCATGAATATACTTTTTTTGTCCACAGCGTATACCGCAGTGCGAGGTGCTCTGCTAGTTGGTTGTGTACCCGCTTTCCGCTTAGCGTTACTATAGCTTTACATTTTCAATACGATTACTATAGTTACGGGAGATGCGTCAAGGATTTTACCTATTCACAAATATTTATTTACTCTGGCAACACTGTGTCAAACGTCAATGTCAAAGTGACAGATGTATTTTGTTGTTGAACGATGATTTTACATTTTGTGTCATTACTAATTATGATTTTTTGAATTTTATCGATCTACGGAAATTTGAATAACGTCGGAATTTTACCTAATGTTATGAAATAAACTAAATTGTAATTATTCTGTCTCGCCCTTCGGTAGTGGAACAAAAACTATCGATAAAATTCGAAAATCACTTTCATTTTTGTTTTCGAAGTATCTATAGGTACTGTTGTTTTTTTTACATGCGAAAACTCGTTTATGTGTGGCTGTGAACATTTTCCATACGTTTTTGGATATTATTTATTTGTTATTTGGTGCTTATTTCGTCTTTTTTGTTGATTTTTGAAGCTGTAAAAGTCAGTTGCGGTATTATATCGATAAATGTCGTCCCTAAATTTTTGATACGATTGATATACTTGGTATATCTATAAAGATACCACGATCTTTAAATGTTTTCCACAACCTGAATGACTTAAAGGAGTAACACCAGTTTTTGAAGAATCTTATGTTAGCACTATTAAAGATTTTGGGACACATTTCATCGATACCGCAAAAATATAAATCATATATGTAATAAAAATTTAAAACCGGGTTTTAAAGTCGATAATTAAATCTAAGATGGAGTAATGTAGTGTAAAGCTCGGTTATAAAATTATTAAAGGACAGAAATTCGACGAGTCATGTGATTATTGAAAAGAAACCTTAAAAGGTAAAACAGGCTGAAGAATTTGTTGTATCGATAAACATGTATTTGTCGATAGTAATCACAGTAGTTCTTGTGATCACGTAAACTATACTATCGTTTTTCGAACCTATGCAAACAATATCAAAGCATTGAATGATAATAATTGAACAGTAATATAATCGCATAAAAAACTGAAAAATTAAAAAGGTTAGCTAAGGTAAAGCTTATTACACTAAAACTTATCAATAACTACTAACAACAATATGAAAAAGGGAATATGTTAACTTTATATCCCTATTTATAAATTGTAGAACACGACATCGTCGAATTTCCAAAATCTTGTCAATTAACAAAGTGTTTGTGAGTAATACTTTTTCTAAAAATACGTAAAGACACCGCTTAATACGGGTATAATTGAAAAAAGACAATTTTCATTACCGCGAAAAATCTATATTACTTGTATAGACGTCTTAATTTTCATTTTTTCCAACACAAAGTCAAGATAAATATTTTAAAGTATTGAAACTGATCATAATAAAGTATACTTTAATTAAGAGGATTTTAATCAATTTACTGCTTATTGCTTTAATAAAATGACTTTTATTTGAATGCAAGTAATTTATTTGTATTGGGTGTCAGGAAAACACTTCTGAAGTTGAACATATTGATATGCCAGTGATGGAGACCATACCAGAAAATAAATTGCAGTAAATATTAAACACATACATTGCACACTGCATTATGTTTTCATAGAAAATAATACGATAAGGTATTAAAAAAGAACATATACATATTATTTTGCATAACGCAATGTAACGTGAATAACAAAATCAGCTGACTAAAAATTCAATGACATGCATTATTATAAAGTTTTGAACGTCGTACATTGCGCATTAATGAAATATAAACGTCATTTAATTCTACAAATAAAATGAATGTGACTTTCTGTTTGTGTTAAATAATACTTACTGTTTAAATTTCAGGGGTGTTTTCCATACATTTTGTAGAGCAAAAAGTTTGTAATTTAGTTCGGATTATGATAATGTTGGCCAAAATACTCTTTTATCTAAACTGGAGGTATTAAAAAACCACGCATATTTATACTAAAGTTCCTGAGAAGTACTCACAGCACAAGGGATCCTAATTTAGGATCTGTATTAAGTATACCTATTAAAATATGCTGTACATTTTATTTTTACATCGCACATCTTCTAAAATCGTTTGATAACCTGAAAAATAGCTTTTTTTTTATTGCAATTAATGGCGAGACGAGCATGCCGTTCGCCTGATAGTAAGCGATACGATCGCTCATAAACAGTAACAAAACCAAACAACACCTTCAATTACAAAGCAATGCTTGGCATTCCACTGCGCTCGCCATCCTGAACAATAAGGTGTTAAGTCTCAATATGTCCAGTAATTACTCTGGCTACAAAGTCCTTCAGACGGAAACACAACAGTACATTTACAGTGCTGTTTGAACGGGAGAAATAGACATTGTGGTGGTACCTTCCCAGGCGGCCTCACATATGAGAGACTTACCACCAGTAAATGATTTTATGTAATATTGACGTTACTATTATAAAAAAAAAAAAAAAAATACGGAATATTTAATTCAAACTGCATTTTTATTTCATTATAGGGTAGTATTTTTTGTGTTACGACTGATTTTAGAAGATGGGCGATATCCAATAAAACTAGCTACAATTGCAAACATGCATTTTCTTAAACACGGCTTAAATAGGTTTTATCACAAAGCCAGATTAATTTTGCTCTTTTCATCAATATTCTTCAATAAATAAAATTAAAGACCGATATATAAAATTAAGACGGTAAAGGGCTGTTATAACTTAGTGTTAAGAATTAATCGAATGTTCGCTTGGTAATGCAATTTGAATCGTAACTCCGATATGCTTCACATGCGCATGGCTAGGAAAGAGAGGGGGAACTTTAGGGGGGCATTTGGTCTAAATTTAGACAGAATTATACATGAAGCAAGAAAGGTAAGCATGCAATATTTATTTGTTAATTGTAATTCAACATCTAGGATATATTTAATTCAAAGGCGGAGATTAATAATCCCATGTCAAAATACCGAAAAAAGAAAAGTTCTTTAGGTAGAGATTACATATAATTGCAAAGAAATATTGGTAAAAACGGTGATCCCTTGTCAACAGGTGATCTTTTCGCTCATTAGTCTAAAGTCAGAAAAGAAAGCAATCTTTATCGTGACGAAAATATTCGATAAAGAATATATAAAGTAAAAATAACCTAAAAATGTAGCCTCCGTAATGTCCTAGCCAAGCGTATGGTGCTTAACTATTGTAAAATACATTTTTCTACTTATAAAAAAATAATATTAATCGATGTTGTTGCTAGTTAACCACGTAGGCGTGTATGTTTGTCCATAACGGTGTTTGATTTTTAAATATTTAAATGCTTTTGTGGTATATTTTTATAGTATGGCAACACTTGGTATTGATTTATTAAAAGTGCTAGAAAATACATAATTATAGAGAAATGTTGTTTGAAACTTTCAATGCAAATTATAAATGAATTCTAATATATTTATATACCACAATAGTATTTATTTAGTCATTCTAAATTATTCTGATAATAACTGACCATTATTTGAGGACGCAAACACGACAAATAATGGGTTGCTTATAATATTTTTAAATAATGCCTAAGCAATGAGCCAATAATAATTCTATAAAATACATCCGGTTGCACAGGCATTCTAGCTCTCAAATTTATAAGTATTTATTCCTAATCTTGGAAGTTTTTCGGGGATTATTATTTACTTTTTATTACCATCGATGACAGATGTATAACTTAACGAATTTCAGTTACCAGACTGTGCAACGTTTAAACCTTAAAACTTAAAGAACATTTTCGCTAATGGTGTTGTATTCTATTTATACCTTTTTAAGGACGACATTTTAGAAAAATAACTTCAAGAAAGAACGTCCTAACGTCCAAGAAATACTGTACTGTATCAGCCCATATACGTCCCACTGCAGGGCACGGGCCTACTCTACAATCGACAGTACGATTGAGAGTGGTTAGGCCATATAGTCCACCACGCTGGCCTAGTGCGGGTTGGCGGACTTACATACCATAGAAATTTTTATAAATCGCTATGGTATGCAGGTTTCCTCACGATGTTTTCCTTCACCGTTTTAGTGCGTGGTGATTGACTATCAATACACAAGTGCGTGGTGGCCTGTTGGTAACGGACTAGACGCGGCTGCCAACATGTTCACGGTGGTCGCGGGTTCAACGTCCAAGAAGTATTGGTCAAAAATCAGATTAATTTAGATTGACATTTAATGTATATTTTGGTGTGATGTACGGGTTTTCGGTTGTTCGTTTTGTCTCACAACGCACTGTATCATTGTATTGTTGTTCATTAAATTATAACTAATTGACGGTGTGTTGTTTGCAGCCATATTATTATTTATATACTTTAAAAAGAAAATAACCCATAAATCAATTGATATACTTTAAAAAACAGTGATGTTTAAAAAAAATCAATGAATTTTCGAATATAGAATGAAATAAACTTTAAATAAACTCATTTACGTGTTTTATCCCTTTCTTGGAATGGCAACACTGCAAACAGCACCCTGGACCGTCGCCATTTTTAAATAATGACAATAAATGACGTTTCCGTGTATAAAATTAAATTGTTGTAAATGTTTAAATGTTACTGTATTTATTGTACTTTGTACGTGCGTAACTGTTGCACTTGCCAGTTGTTTTTGTTTTGTCTGTATAAATTGCTCTCTGAATGCCGGCCAGTTTCAAATTATAATTCTTACATTCTAAAGAATAAGTATTACATTTAGAAAAGACAATATATGTTTTTGAAATCTATGCATTTATGTATATCAGATAAAATAAGAAAATCTTCTGGGGTAGTGTAAACGTGGGTAAAAACTAACTAACAGCCTAACATTGTACCAGCAGTATTTTACTAAACTACATATATTGACGGATTAAAACATCTTAAGTTTAATTTGTAAGCAACATTCTAGTGTTTTGGTCACAAATAATGTATTTCTGTTGTATTCTTAATTATAGTATGTTTAATAAAAGAGTAAAGGATAATAATTTCCAGTGGGCTCTAATTTAGTGTTTTAACCAAAAGCCGCGACTTCGGTCAAGCTGCTCCAAGCTAAATGTTGATACAATCAATGAAAATTGGTTGACTGAAAAATCCGTCTTGTTTTCGGATACTTACAAAATATGACATCTGTCTGTTGGGACTATTTTTAAGACAGTATTTATATCAAAAAGTAATGTATTATATATTTTGAAACTGGCCTTGTAAAACAGTTTAATTAAATGAAAACCAGAGCTTTTACCTAGTATTATCTGTCACGCTTCGGATTTTTATAATGTATGTAAATGTATTGTAATACGTTGAACTCGGCTAGTGAACATTGAATTAGGGTGGCTAGGTGAGCGTTTAATTATAGTATAATGTGATTAGGTGCTTTTTGAGTCTGTTTCACGGGTTGACGGTATATTGAGAAAAAGCAATTAATAAAAAAAATTGTCCACACGTGTGTAAGCTGCAGTCAACGTGTTAAATTTCCCTTACTTGTAAGAATTTATAAGTAGGAATATATTATGTACCCACATTTAAGTTGGTAGAAAATTGAGGTTTTTCATATAGTTCAGATATAACTTAAAACTATTTTACAATCACAAATAAAATGGGTAAGCGATAAATGGACAATTATCATTGTGTTAGTCTTATGTAAAATTCAACAGAGTAAGTAAATTCCTGAAAAGTACCGTGAAAACTCACAAATATTGGAAATTGTTGCAGAATAATATCCATTAATTTGTGAAGTGACAACTACAAAGCATTTCTTTAAAGTAATTTATATAAGATTATATTTTTTGTGCACGGTGCTAGTGTCAGTGCGTGAAACAGACCCCGTTTTAATTTCTCGTCTATGCAGTTTTTTGCAACAATAGTATTTTAAAATGTACTTAATATAGTTGAATGTTTATAGGATGAAATAATAATAAAAATTCTCTATGTTATTGTGTGTAGGTGATTGTTTAAATAACTTTGTATTTATCGAGAAAATGTTTAATATTTAGATGTTAATGAGAGCTCACTGAATGTTGTACTTTTAGCAATTTTGTACGACAAATTAACTATTTTGTAATAGATGAATTTAGGTTAATAAATCAAAACTAATATTTAAAATATACTACTTATAATATGCCGTAAGTTGTCTAATATTTATTTAGAATCATCTCAAATTATTCCTATTAAAAATCAGAAGTGTTAAAAGTACAACGTTTTGAGTGACATGGCTAATGTTTTAAATAAATTAACTCACGTCGGTAAACGCTTTTAGCGTCAACAAATATGTCTGAATATATTTTAAATGAACCGGACAATTATGCTATATATATCATTAAAATAAACTTCTCCTGCTGTCCATATTTGAAAATAACGATAATGCATTTTTCTTTTGCTCCCATGCACGCAAAAATCGCACAACTACCGTTCACAAAATGTTCGACATATATGAAGACGCTACCACCGTTTACAATATTTTTCTGTGATCGTCTATTTTTCGATTGTTTGGTTCCGTCGGTTTTTCTTGTATATGCATCGTGTAATGCAGTAAGTGCCTTTGCAGATTTTACGTTTTGAATGTAGTAAAATTAGCGACACAGCTGATCGTTATTATTGCACTTCACTATTAACAAAATATCAATTTATTAAGACAATATCCTTTACACGTCCGAAAAAAAGTCTTATCAAAATCAGTCGAGCAGTTTTCGAGTTATTTAGCTCATTCCATGTGGTGTTTCTTCAAGACAATATTGTGAAGACAAGCAATCTTGTAACAACGACTATGACGGATTTATCCGTCTTCGTAGTGTTTACGATTGACGTTATATTACGTCCTTATTGTAAAGAGTTAAACATGAGCTTCATAGATCTCTGGTTAGCGCAATTAACGATCTCTCATGAAATAATTATAACATTTGATTGTACACAGCAAGCAGTTTTGTATGTATAAATATGGAATAATTGTAATTTTAGTCACGTTTTTAAAATGGCTTCCATAAATCATTCAGTACAAATACGTATTAGCTAACGATTAGATCTTAAATTCTGCTACGGTCAATGTTAATCAATTGCCATTCGGATGAGGGGATGACCACGGTGATAAATAAGGTTCCATCGAGAAACTTCGACCATTTCTTCCACTACATTGTTATGAGGCAAAATCCATCTCATTAATAGCCTTGTTTCCCCTAGCTTAAATGCCGTTTTTTCAATGTTTTTATTTCCTATGCCATTGATTAACTAAATACGGCATTTTTTTGAATTCATCCATTTTTAAAATATTGAAGTAGTAAAAATCTTAATCACTGCCTTCCCTAAACTATTTACTAAAACATGTCGTGTATCCCAAGTTTTTCGCCGTCTTTGTGTGGTCTATGTAGACCCCTTTGAATAGTTTCCCTGGTCACCCCCCAAAAGTGGCGACATGTAAGATACGGTAACACGTTTTGTATAAAGCTTCCAGAATGTACGGGCGAGCGGAGTCGCACACACCGCGCTCACACTTTGTTATGTGATTTTATTCCATAGCTATTAAATGACAAATTATTAAAGGAAAATTCGATTACCTAGATGTTGTTTTATTTTTACAATTAAAGTATTTTTGGTATTAAATATGTACCATACCTTCGTACCATAAATCATGTAGTCGATACCATACCGACATAACTAGGCAGTTGTTTTCATCCATCAAACGCAAAAAAAAAAAATACAACAATTAACACTTACTAGTCATAATAATAGAACTTCTGCCAGCTCTTATCCTATGCTTATGGGGATGACTTAAACTTTTAGCTTACCACAATTCCCTGATGTTGAAAAACTTCACTTACCTTACAAAATCTTGTGGATATAATGTGCAACTCTACCCTAGAAGATAAGCCTAGAAGCGTTTTTCACTATAGTATATAACTTTATAAAATCCACTGTCTGGCCTAGGTTTGAACATGCGTTCCCCGATTTGGCAGTCGGGTCGCCACAACATAACGGAATTGGCGCTTGCTATAATATTTAAATAATTGTATCGTAGTCTTGTGAATATATTTCTTGTTACATATTCCAAAAGAGCGTCTATGTGACTCGTGTACTATTAAATCCCTTATTCGGCCCTGGTTTTGACAAATTTTAATAATCAAGATCAGACGCATTTTCATAAAAATCTACTGGTTATAATGGTAACTTTTTATGTTCGATAAAGGCCGAATTAAGAAATATTGAATAGATCTTCCTATTTAACAAAGTACCTTGTGAATAGGTATTTAAAAACTATACTTCCTGGCGCCCGACGGACATGGTAAATACATCCGTTCAGAAATATTGTCATACATCTTTTATATCTAATATATATCATATATGATTATCAATAGCAAAGAAATTGGTGAAAATATACGCATTGAATTGAATTAATCAAAAATAAAAATAGATGCACAGAAATGACGCGACACAACTCAACTGGATTTCCGAACGCACCACTATTCAATGATTTGGCAAGTTGGAAGAAAACGACCGCTTTCTCATTGTTGAATATAAACAAACAATTCTTCAAATGTATATTTTAAAATAATACTTTTAATATAAAGTAAATTCATGTAATTAATCAGTTAATACGAGTTAAAAATCAGAACGTGAAATACCGGTAAGTGAATTTTGAACTTATCGTTGGGCTACCTTGAAATAAATGCCATTTTTGTTTGTTTGCCTAGTATTGTCATGTTTTAGTGTTATATAAGTAAAAATGTTGATATTAAAGACGTTTAGTGCGTGTATAACGTTAATTAAACCGCGGCTGCACGCAGGTTACCGATATTTATACTTTTCTTTCTTCGTGTATTTTTAGACGACAATAACTCATAATGCCTAATTATAACAAGCTTAATAAGTAGGTTAGGTTAATTTTAATGTGTCTGAGAGCTCAGCGGTTTATCATATCAGTAATTTTCTGTACACTTATTATTAAGCAATGGAGGGTATTCGTTTTTTTATACTTTATTGAAAATCTTTGATGACCTACATAATATCGCTGTTCATGCAATGTAAATTGCAAATTATTGTGAATTCGCGTTAGTACTGTTGTAGTAAAACAAATATAAATTATCTGTAAATTACTAAATTATTATTTAACATCTGGCAGATATAAATTCTGATTGCACTTATAAGTTGTGACCTAAATAAATATGTCAAGTCATTGTGATTGAATTATAAACGTTAAAAGCTTTATTTGGTTGTAAAGATATCAGATTCATTTTTATAATCTCCATGATTTGTTTTTTGGAAAAAGTTAGTCAAATCTGTTGTGACACTTGTGGAATATTGCATCTATTTATCAAACAATATATTAACAATGTATGTTCAGTTCGCAGAATGACAACCTCATCGACGAGCATAAAGTTCAGCTGGGGTCTGTCCACATCAGACCCCGAGGAGTACCCCGTGCTTATTGTGGGGCAGACCGTTCATCTGAACCAGCTCACTTGGAATGATGTGAGGTGCAAGCTGGAACCACATGTTACGGAAGAGGTGAGATTTTATAAGTATTTGACTAAAGTTAATATCAGCAATATCTATGAAATGAAATGAATTTTGTTTATTGGTAATGTGACACTTAAATACCTCTCCTTGCAAGTTAATACACATAAAACTTAATCCCATCAAAAACATCCTGTAAAAAAATTCCAAGTCTCGCAGCTCAGGTTTTCTACCGCAAAAAGTTGTGAGATGCATGTAATACCAAGTCGATTAATTTATTTAGTCCTCAAGGGACCTTCTATAAAAAGTTATTACGTTAGTTATTACCATATCAATATTTAAATTTCTTTACGTTTTAAATAAATAGATCGACTTGGCCAGCAGCATTAATACAAATTGTACGATACATTATGTTTTCATGCAATGGCCAAGTCGATCTATTTATTTAAAACAAAGAATTTTTAGTATTGATATGGTAATAACTAACGTAATAACTTTTTATAGAAGGTCCCTTGAGGACTAAATAAATTAATCGACTTGGTATTACATGCATCTCACAACTTTTTGCGGTAGAAAACCTGAGCTGCGAGACTTGGAATTTTTTTACAGGATGTTTTTGATGGGATCTCACGTCTTTTTGTAGAGTTCTACTTTTTTCCTTATCGGTACTTCTTACTTCTAGAATATCACTAACGATTTTTCTTAAAGCCTCTGTCTTATGGATTTTTTCTTATTTTTGTAGGTATCAATTTATCACAAATATAGCGGATTTGATTATTAATGTTCTTTCTTTCATTGTGATTGATATTTTCGACCTATTTAGTCTATTTATTTGCAAGTTTTTCTTCGTCATGTTTTTGTAGAGGAATGTTGTACAGTTTCATGGGCTGAATACACCATTTCCCTCTCTATATCCCCTCCTGTTATGCCTCATATATATAGATATCTATCTACAACTATTATTCCATTATATACGGGTACAATGATTCATTAACTGCAAATGTAACTTTGTAATCCTATACATTTATATGGGATTACAAAGTTATTCACGCAGTTGGTCTATCTAGAAAACTAGACACAAATTATGAAATGTTTGAATTTTCCCTTGCTTTAGACACTAAACACTAATTATATTCTAAATTTGAAGGTTCTATGTCAGCTAGAAGTGCCTTAGACTTTTGATGATCGGTCAGTCAGTGAGTGACAAAATTAAGAAATTTGACTAGTTACAATTCTTAAACTACTGGTTCAAATTGAATGAAATTTTAAATATACCATGTTTACACAATGCCTGCTTAGTAACTGAAAATTCAGGCTTCATGCTTTAGCCACAACAAAGTTATAGGGGGTTGAAAATGGTCTGAATTGCTTCGAGAAAAGGATGTTACGGCCTATAGCTCGACTTGGACGGGGGCTCGGCCGCGCCCCCAGATAACTGAGAAACCAATAAAAAGTGTTAAAATAATAAAAGCGAAATAGAGCATTGATGCCCTCTTTTTTTACACTGCTCTAAAAAAGAAAGAAAAAATGTACAAAAACAAGACACCTACAATTTTTTATTTGCAAAATAGACAAATAAAATTGTTTAAAGGAGGTTGATTGTATTTATTTTTCCAACAGATTGCAGTAGAGTAGATTTATTAGAGTATAAAAGACACCTAGTTTAAGTAATAAACATCCCAAGCCACTCCATAATTATTATTAGTAATTAATTTATTAAAAACAATACAATAAAAAACATAACTATGGTCCCATGGAACTTGGCTCTGGTTTGACCATGTTGTTTTACTGAAAATTGATACTAATTGAACTTTCCATTGTAGAGAAGGCCCATGCCTGCAGTGTGATGTATATAGGCTGATACAGTATAGTACAGATACTAATCAACACTTAGCTCACTGTAAATGTGTTTGTATTTTATGCAAAGCTATTATCGAGATGTGTCATAATGCAAAAATATTATCAATGTCTACATTACACATGTCAAACAAATAGCTTTATAGTTGTAAACATATGATTATCTTTAATTACATTTGCACACAGCAAATGCTGCAATGTTTTTCATGTATTCATCATGAAAATGCTGTTTCAAACTTATAGTATTTTTATGAACTCAATCATAATGCTGAAGCCAAAAATAGTTTTTCACCAAGCAATAATAATTTTATTTTACACATCAGTTACAAATCAACATAAAATTTGAAATATACTACTGCACAATGTATTTTTTTTTTTATTGCCCTGAATGGCTAGATGAGCATTCCTTATGCCTGATGATAAGTGGCATGACTGCTCATGGACATTAGCGAAACCAAGTAACACCATAAATTACAAAGCAGTGCTGCAGTCCACTGCGCTATCCTGAGACATGTCTTAATATGTCCAGTAGTTACTCTGGCTATGCTGAACTTAGGCATTCCTCAAGGAACCCCTCATGCTAGGACTATAACACATTTTGTTTATAATAAAAAGTATATAAAAATGTATGGCTGTGACAATACCCAATAATTTAGTACCTTTTCCTTTTATGTACACCAGGCGTGGCGCCGCGGTCTGTCATGCGTGGTGTCTGCGCCGGGCGAGTCGGTGGAGGTGTGGCCGCGGGGTGCTTCGCTGGCGTCGCTGCCGGCGCGGCGCTCGCGCCACGCGGCGCCCTCGCGCTGCCACGCCCTCGCCAAGCTCGTCAGGGCCACGCAGAGGAACTCAGATGAGTTCATTGTGGTGAGTGTTTGTTTTTTGTCGTTTAAGATTTAAATTGAAGTTTTTTTAACTATTATGTTGCTAATGAAATGTGTGGAAAATTAATAACTCAATTTGCGTATTTTGAAAAATTATTCTGAGTAGGGAAATGGTGGTAAAATTTACAAACAAATCTAATATTTCAATACTATAATTGATTATTTTAACTTGATATTTTCTCATATACCTGAGAAATGAGTGTTGACAAATTGACAGAAAAATAAGTGATCATAATATATCAATTTCTTTTTAATTCTCAGCATCCTAATAATAAAATAAAATAAAATCATTTTTGTTTCTAATTTATCTTTATAATAGGCCACTGACATTATTTTATAAAAAGGTTAGTTGCTAAAATATGATAAATGCTTGTAATGACACAATATGTTGTGTGCAGTTGGTGTGTCGCAAGCGCGACGTGCTGGCGAGTGCAGCGGCCATCGCCCGCTCGTACCCCGAGTACGTGGCTCGCTCGGGGCCTGCGCCCTTCGCCGCTGTACCGGAGCCCCGCACACGCTCTGTTACTGTCGAGATACACCTTGTCAAGGATGATGGCAGAGGTAAACATATTAAAGCTTAACAATTTGACAGCCTCCGTGGTGCAGTTGGTTAGATGTCGAATATGAAACAATTGTTTGCCGTGGGTTTGATTCCCGCACCAAAACAAATATTAGTGTGAACTACAGGTAATTGTTCGAGTCTTGGCATTTCACTGCGATCGCCATCCTGAGACATAAAATGTTAAGTCTCAATATGTCCAGTAGTTACTCTGGCTACAATGCCCTTCAACCCGAAACGCACTACTGTTTGAGTGCGTTTACACTGCTGTTTGACAGGAGAAATAGACACTGTGGTGGTACCCACCCAGATGGCCTCTCACATATGAGAGACCTACCACCAGTAATTTTACCACATTTTTGACTAAATCTTTATTTTCTTACAGACGCAGACTCAGAAGACGAGTTCGAAGCGTCAGAGGCGCTGTCCGACAGCTGCCTGTCGAGCGCGGAGCTGGGCACCCTGCAGGACGTGGCCGACGCCACGCGCCTCGCCGCCAGGATCACCGACACGCCGGCCAATATCATGAATGTGGACAAGTTTATACAGGTGTGTACTTTACTGTAATAAGGATAAAAAATAAATAAATAAAAAATAAAATTAATTTATAAATGAATGAATAAAATTAATAAAAGCTAAAGTAAACCGCACTAAATTGGTGTAGGAGAACATCGTGAGGAAAGTTTTTTTTTTTGCGCGGGGAAACCTGTTTACCGCTATCGCCCCACCTCGAGGGAAAGTGGAGCGATTATGTTGGGTTCACCGAGATACGGCATACCAACCAAAACCCCGCGTTGCCGTCTTCGACGCAATTGGAACGGCTCCGGGAACCCGAAGCAAGAGCGCTTCAGCTTCTACCGGGGCCATTCCTGCACACTGCTGCTTAATTTGCGGCACGTAACATATGTTGGAGGCTAAACCCTCCTCTTTACTCGGCAGCAGGCAGTTGCTTTCTCCTCCTCTTGCTGCCGAACATCTCGGGGTCGCTTTGTACTCAGGTACAATGGGCGCTACAACCCCCCACTGCGCGCCCGCGACCTTCACTTCCCCATTAGTCGCCTTCTACGACAAGCAGGGGATACCGTGGCGGAATTCTCGAAACGCCCCCATACCACAGGGCGCATCGTGAGGAAACCTGCATACTGTAGTGATTTATAACAATTTCTATGGTATGTAAGTCCGCCAACCCGCACTAGGCCAGCGTGGTGGACTATATTATGCCTAACCACTCTCAATCGTACTCTCGATTGTAGAGGAGGCCTGTCCCCTGCAGTGCCACGTATATGGACTGATACAGAAGTATTTGTTTCGGGCCTAGGTATTTGAGAGATCGAAAAGTCTCTCGTAGTTCCTGATCAGTCATGACACAAGACTCTATCTTAGTGTGGGGTCAGGACTATGTATGTGACTGTTTGTTGTATTTATTTATTATTGATAAGACCCAGCAAAACAAACTCAGTGGGCTTACATTACCACTGAAACGATTGTCTAATAAAGAAAGAAAAAAGAAAGAAATACGATTTATTTTAAAGTGTGATAAAATAAACTAAATAATACTGAAAATCCAGGAAGCCATGGAAGTGGCGAAGCTGCTCGACATCCCGGAGCCGACGGTGATCCGCGGCTCGGAGCTGAAGGCGCGCGGCATGGGCGGGCTGTACGGCGTGGGCCGCGCCGCCGCCTGCCCGCCCGCGCTGCTGGCGCTCTCGTACTGCGCCCCCGGGGCCGCGCACTCCGTCGCCTGGGTCGGCAAGGGCATCGTGTACGACACCGGCGGACTCAGCATCAAGGCCAGGGTTGGTATACTCTACTACATACTATTCTGTAAAGGAACTTAAAAAGTTTCTTCAAATATTGGTTTTATATACACGTTTCTTTTTGAGGTCTCAAGTTTATTAAGGTACTGTTTGTACCATAATAAACTTCATATATCAATTTTTTTTTTATATTTCACGATTAGACGTTTACATTTCTAGTTTATCATTTCATTACTTTTAATTGTTATATTTTTTATTTTTAATGCTTTTTTAAATTACAAATTTTATTTTATTTTAAAGACCAGCCAACAATTATTTGTCTTGTAATATAATTAATCACTTCCAACCGACCAAATTCGACCAAAATTGGTCGCGCGATCGACTTGTTGACCACTCCTGCCCTATACTATAAAAGTTGTGCTATGTGCAGACATCGATGGTGGGCATGAAGGGCGACTGCGGCGGCGCGGCGGCCGTGCTGGGCGCATTCCTCGTGATGGTGAAGGCCAAGCCCAACATTAACCTACATGCGGTACTGTGTCTCGCTGAGAATGCTGTGGGACCGCTCGCCACCAGGTACTGACCCATTTAAATGTATTGGTTAGTAAGAGTGGGGTACGATTTGGTATCCCTCTCATCCCTTGAGATTAAAAGACCGTTGCTGACTATTAATGAAGTATGTTTAGCAAAAGATTAGATCATATAAAACAAAGAAACAGGTAAAAGGAGAATTCATAATATCGGTAAAAAATATTGTTGATCCCGATACCGATACTGCTTAAAATTCATAATAGCATTTTTTATGGTTTGCCCTTAAGTTTTCCTGTTTTATCCCGGGTGACATATTTTTAAGTTTCGTGGTCAAAATTAAACCATACCCCCCATAAAATCTATTAAAAATTGTTTTTTTCGATAAGTAAGAAACAAGGCGGGTTTGAATCCCGGATAGGGTAAAGTGATATAGGATTTTACTATTCATTATCCGCTCGCCTCCTATCACATCGTCGAACAAAAAATACAAGGCGAAATGTGGCTGTTGTGGCACATCTGCCAACCCCTTCTGAGAAAAAGGCGTGAGTTTATGTATAAATATTGAATTTGATAATTAATCTTGTTTTTCGCAGACCTGATGATATCCACCAGCTGTATTCAGGGCGTACAGTAGAAATCAACAACACTGATGCTGAAGGTATACTGTGACCAATTGAAATACTGCACTGAGTCGCATGTTGTCCACGCCAACATTGTATATACATGTATTTTTTTATTGCAATAAATGGCGAGACGAACATGCCGTTCGCCTGATGGTAAGCGATACAACCGCTCATAAACAGTAGCAAAACCAAACAACACCTTGAGTAACAAAGCAATGCTTGGCATTCCACTGCGCTCGCCATCCTGTGACGTAAGATGTTAAGTCTCAATATGTCTCTGTAGTAGTTACTCTGGCTACAATGCCCTTCAATCTGAAACACAACAGTGCATTTACACTGCTGTTTGAGGGGAGAAATAGACACTGCGGTGGTACCCACCCAGATGGCCTCTCACATATGAGAGACCTACTACCAGTAAATTGTATGAAATACAAAATATTAATATATTACATTTTGTTGGTTTTGGTGGTATTGACTAAAACATTAACAGTCAGCTGTCTTAGTAACCAAGTTCAGATAAGGAAAAGGCCTATCACCTTGTTTATTAGTAAAACATTAAATCACAGTATTTATTGCACTGTGCAGTATAATTTTATTTTTATTATATTCAAAACAAACTAGGACATACATAGTAATATTAAACATATAATTATTAATCTTATAAATCGCAACGGTATGCAGGTTCCCCTACGATGTTTTCCTTCACCATTTTAGCGAACTTGTATTGAATATTGTAATTGATTGGTTGGCAGGTCGCTTGGTACTCAGTGACGGAGTGGTATACGCGTCGAGAGATCTGAAAGCCGACACTATCGTCGACATCGCCACGTTAACTGGGGCCCAGGTATGTTAACTATACACATCTTATATGTGTAAAAAAATAACTGCAACTTCGATTTTAAAATCTGAGATTTATTTTGAAATGCTTAAGCTTTTTTAGGGTGTAATATATAGAAAGGTGTTAATAATATTTACGTATTTTAATATATATTTTAAATAAGATGTTTTAACTTCAAAACTTGATAATCTCTGTAATGCAATTACTTGAGAGTCGGCTGTGTTATGAAAAATTATGAGGACGACCGTCACACTGAGACAAATGTTTATTGGACTCACAAATATTTGTTTCGGCTTAAAATATTTGAAATTCAGAAGTGTCTCGTAGTTTCTGATAATTACGACACATTTATGTATGGTCAGCATTATGTATATGACTGCGGTATATGATGTACATTATATCGGCTTTATTCATATGAATTTTTAAAGACTATTTTAGTTATGAAATATTTTTTCTTTTTCGTTTAAACTGAATTCAAATTTCGTTCAAAACAGACAAAATATTCGATACATAAAATAGGTTTATGAACTGTCTATGAATAATATATCGATGGTCAAATTTTATCAGACATTGTAACTCTATTCAACCGAATTTTACAGGAGGACAAAAAAATATCCGCTGGAAGTTTTTTTAAAGAAATATGTTATGTTTATTTTATTTACGATCTTTGATAATTAAGCCATATGCTTATAATAGTATATCCACATTTATCGATATTCGCAGGGCACAGCGACGGGCAAGTACCACGCGGCGATACTGTCCAACTCTCGTGCGCTGGAGCGGCGCTGCGTGTCGGCGGGGCGGCGCGCGGGGGACCTGGCGCACGCGCTGCCCTTCGCGCCGGAGCTGCACTTCGCTGAGTTCACCTCCTGTGTCGCTGATATGAAGAATAGCGTTGCTGTAGGTACCACATCACATTTGGCACCTTTACAATTAAAGAGACCTAAGTAAAAAATCTTATTTTTTTGATAACGTTCTTTAAAGATTTGTAAGAAATTTTGTACTTATGAAAGATACATCGAGAAGACTGAAGTATACATCTTTCTGCCTTTCACACGTCAATCGGTTCTTCTTTAAGGATCGATGGAGATAGTCATTTTGACCCAATATATGATTATAAGACAAAATTAATTGTGTTTTGGATTAGGTCAGTTTAATTTTAACCGAAATTCGTATTTTATCTGACATGATAAAATACGAAATTCGGTTGCCAAAGTACTGAATTTTGTATTTTATCTAACAGATGAGTGCCAGATAGTTATCAGGAACTTGTGTAACTGGCCCTTAGTATACTAACTTAGACATTGCTTCTGTATTAACCCATAATAAAGAAATCACTAACAGTAATATGTATACTTTCTTTTTTTCCTGCTCATATCCATCCCATGGTTGTCTGGTAAAAATTGCCTTAGAGCGATAAGACCGCCATGTGTACTTTGTATTTTTTTTATTATCTCCAAGTTGTTATTCCTTTTTACTGTGTGCAATAAAGAATTAAATAAATAAATAATATGTATAACAGGACCGCAACAACGCTCAGCCGTCGTGCGCGGGTCTGTTCATCCTGGCGCACCTCGGGTTCGACTTCCCCGGCGCGTGGCTGCACATCGACATGGCCGCGCCCGCGCACTGCGTGAGTAATGCACTTATTATTATTATTTATATTACATACTATAATTAGTAATTAACTTTCAATGGTTAGTAATATTGCAAAATCAATTCTCTACGGGAATTTAAGAGGCATAAGTATAAAGTATAACTTATTTCTATGTTATAGATTGAAGGATATAAAAATATATTAATATTAGAAATAAATAAAAAAAAATCCTTTTTCCAGTATGTAGTATGTAGAACCACTCATAATATAAGATTTTACTGTATAAATTATACAAGCAAAGTAATATTAACCAAATGTTGGTTTCTCCAGGGTGAACGCGCAACTGGCTACGGTGTGTCCCTACTAAGCGTGTTGTTCGGAGCGCACACGCAGAGCACGCTGCTGCGAGCCCTCGCCCCCGCGCCCCCCGGCCCGCCCGCCTGACGCCCCCCACGGCCCCCGTGACCACGTCCTCCACACATACCACACTACTTACTCCAACAGATCGCTGAAATGTGCAAACTAATTACAATACCACATCATGTCAAATAACTGACACCTCATCATCTCCTTAGGCTGAGTTGCACAAACTAACTTTGCCAATACCTTTGAAAAAGTCATCGCCATATATTCGAGACGTATTTCACCTTGAAAATCTCAATCCCATATATTAGCAAGGTCAAATACGTGTTTAATGTATGGCGATGACATTTTCAAAGGCAAAGTTACTTTGTGCAACTCAGTTTTAGTCTTTATAAAAAGTGACTGAAGGCTGCCAAAATTTCTTACACTCAATAATCACACATATAACGGACAATGATTCCATAATAAGGGCCAATTGCATAAACTAACTTTGCCCATAACATTGTCTTTTGAATATATCTGTTGCTTTAAAAAAGTGTGTAAATGCACTGTTGTGTTCCGATTTGAAAGACATTGTAGCCAGAGTAACTAATTGGACATCTTTTGTCCCTGGATGGCGAGCACAGTGACATGGCAAGCATTGTTTTGTAATTCATGATATTTGGTTCTGTAAATGTCAATGAGCGGTGTATCGCATACCATCAGGCGAATGGCATGCTCGTCTCGCCATTCATCGAAAGAAAGACCTTCCTATACTATAGAATGTCGAATATGTCTCAAATATATGGCGATGACATTGTAACTTTAATCTTGTAAAGTTATCGTCAAAGTAACTAAGTCTTATGTCGTGTATCAGAAACTACGACAGACTGTGTCATCTCACAAAAACAGACACAAAACTATATGTTTGTGGATATCACGAGGATTTATTTAATTGGCGGCGTCTTCGCAACCAACTCTACTCTATGACAGCCTCCGTGGCGCAGTTGAAGGAACGAGAGGCTGCGGGTACGATCTTCCCCCAAAGACAAATGTTTGTGTGGACCACAAATATTTATATTATGTCTAGGTATTTGTGAGACTGAAAAGTCTCTTGTAGTTTTTGATACCCACGACACAAGATTTAATTGATTAATGTGTGATCAGGACTATGTATGTGACTGTTGGGTGTATTTATTTATTTCAACTATAACACAAAGGATGTTTTATTTTGTTGCAAATGGTTTTACTAAATCATTGTAGACTCGGTGCACTGTCAGCCTAAATTATTGAACAGTCTTGTTAAGTTTTCTATGTGATGGGTAAGTGAGTGGGGATATTGGCCTTCTCATAACGTTGTTAAACTAAATAGTTTTTGATGCCGAAATGCATTTCTTCCAAAATGCCATTTCTTGAATCGGTTAGAGAGGAATAGTTTTCGTTGTCAATTATCATTTACAATAATATTAACTTTTACAATTTACACTTAAAATAAAATACCAAGTACACATGAATAATATAGGTGAGTTATTAACGCCATCTATTAACGAAATAGTATAACTAGAGTCCAGTTTAACGGGATATACATAATATAGTTTGTATTAAAAAGCATGAAACATATTGAAAACTACCAAAAGTTACCGGAATCCCTCAGTTTTATCCAAAGTTACCGAACCACCTTTAAGTATGATTTTGGAACATATTTAAACTACCTTATGTATAAGCATAATATTAGTTTATGTCCAATGCAAACTAGTTATATTTGGTTTAAGTAAAATGGGATGCATATTATACAGCATGATTTTATTTTAAAAGAAAAAGTACAACTTTAACCAAATATTTTCAAATCAACTCTTGGAGAAAATTTATACTGCTTTATACATGAAAAAGCTAGCATAAATATAATCGAAATAATAATCAATAACAGACAAGTAACATTGCCTTTTCTTATATTTTCAGCCTACATTTGTAATTTTTTCAATAAACAAATGTGCCATATTTCTTGAATACAAGCAAACCATAAAATGAAATAGAAATATGTGTCCCATACCAATAAGCCTAGTTATGTGTTTATAGAATACTTATGTTTTAAATGGTTTTAGAAACAACATTAATATATCGGAAATATTATGAACACTTGATATCTGAAGTTTTCAGCCTGCCAATTGTCTCTTAATCAAAGATGCATAAATTCCTAATATTAAAACATAGTTTTAAAAATAAATCGTCATTATTAACAATTGAATCTGGCACTTAAATAGGGTTTTCCACTACCAATATTAGCAAGAAATAAGCTATAGCTGGTATCGACATCTCTGCCTACCCCAAGGAATACAGGCTTATATTGTCAATTTGTCTGTTTAATGTTGTTTCTTTAATATGTACAATGTTTGTATGCTTTTAACAGTTACCGCATTTATGGGTACTTGTTTAGTTCTGTCAGATCATTAAGTCTCATTTATTTTTTATTTTTTCATTTAATATGTTTATAATAATCATTAGACAAATGCTAGTAATACCACATGAAAAAAAAATAGTAATAATTATTTTCAACAGATGAAAATGTTGCGACTGACACATGGAAATCTAAATCATGGATTATATTTTAGCGTTAAGTTGAAAATGTGTTCTATCAGCGCCAAATCATTGTACCATAACTATTTTTGTAATGTTTTTTTCTTTTTCATTTAACAATAATAGACTGGAGAGATTGTTGTTGAACTTTTGGATAATTTTTAATCAGTGTACCATACATACGATTTTGGAAATAAATTTTGTAATCATGTGCAATGTGTTTTTATTTACACCAGCTTGTGGTATGTATGTGACCTCATAAATTGTGTTCAATATCTATAGAAATAGATTTTCTTTACGTCTGTGCCCACCTTAATCATCCAATGTTGTTACATTATGTTTAAAATGATAAGTAACATGTGTTTGTCAATGTACCTATGTTTCACAAATAAATTATATTATTATTATTGTTTTATATGGAAACAAAAATTCCAATAGGAATCTTGTGTCAGGGGAGAAATAAAATTCCAATAATATTCTTCGGTTATTTGTTTATTTCGATCGGTTTACGGATTATAATTATTGGATAATATAACACTAGACAATGTATAAAAAAGCCCGTAAAATTCATAATATAATCTTGTAAACGGTACATTTAAAAATTTCGACGTATCCTCCAAAATACATGTGGACAAAAATAAATGCACTTTTCGCGCCTTCTACATGGCAACAGTTACTAGAAATTTTTGGTAAAAAATCTTATGATTATTATTATTATTGAGAGACACTAAATTGCACAATATATTTAAAAAATAAATTATTGAATTCCTCTTAAGTATAATAAAACGAATTTTTAAAAATAAAGATTCATTCCAATCTCAATTTCCGTACGAAATAAATAAGTTATTTTTATTGTATAAAAATAAAAAAAGGATGACTACATGTTTCAACTAAAACTTAGTGTTTAATTAAAAATGCAACTTATATAGAAAAAAGTAGTCAATTTTGGATCTGATCTGATAAAAAAGGGAACAGAACCACGCCTCACATTTCAACTGAGTTGCTGTCTCGGTGTATCTTATTTGTGCTAACGTACGAAGGAGAGACTGCCTTCAGTTAAAATCGATGAGTGGTAAAAATAGACGTATGTTATTGTGCAATTCATAAATCCCTAATGCCGGTGCCATAGTTTGCGCCTCCCGCCCTGTTCAGGGCGTCTTTGAATTGATCGATGTCTATTTCAGATTGATTCTCCAGCTGTAGCTCCACCGCGAAGTTCTGAAACGAAATGTAAAATGTACGTGACAAGGAACGGAAAATAAACAATATTAATTTCTATAATACTGAAATAACAAAAAGTGCTTTTAACTTGCTTTTATAAATAATACATAATCATGATAAATTTTAAATTTACTTAAGTACATAATAAAGTATTACTACAATTATATACAATCAAGCAAGATTTGCCAACTATGTAGTTCGACGTTGCAAGCCCGCACACAATATTAAATACATAACGCGGGGCACGGCCCGGGAGGAACGAAACGTCAATAAAGCTAACGGCAACTGTCATTTTGGGAGGTTAAATGTTTACAACGTATATTTCATAAATAATTAATTAAATATGGAAGAATTACAAACTAAAGTGCCGTGCAGAGAGAGCCAGTTGAAGGAACTTTTAGATTTACTTGGGGATGGCGATGAACCGTTGCCATGTTCTATTTTTATAAGCGGTAATATGGCTACCGGTAAAACTTTGTGTTTAAACTCTGTCCTTCAATATTTAGGCTACAAACACGTTGAGATTGACTGCGTAGAGTGTTATTCGGCGAAAATAATGTACGAGTGCATCATGTGTGAACTTTTCGAGGAAGATGACGATATAAAATGCGAGACAATGGTGGACCTACTAAATTCCCTAAAGCGTATTGAAAATAACCATGAACCTATTGTTATCGTGTTCGATAGAGCAGAGAGACTACGCACAATGGACCACAACATTATATCGTCGTTTATGAGGCTGCGGGAACTCTGTAACCTCAACATTTGCACTATATTCGTCACGCATCTAATATACGAGAATTTCAACTTCAGAATGGGCGTGCGAGAGCCCATCAAGATCTATTTCCCTAATTACAACAAAGAGGAATTGTTCAAAATCATATTTCTCAATCAGAAATCATTTACAAAGCATCTGTTGTGCAATTATTATGTTGATGATGATATCAAGGCAGAACTTGAAAAGCCAGAGTTGTTAGCAAACTTTTTGAATGCTTTCCTAAGTGTATTCTATAGGCCGTGCCGAGATTTAATTGAATTGCAGCATATGGCTCAAGTGAATTTTGTGAAATATTGTGAACCTATAATAAAGAATGAAATTCAAGCTCAAGACTTGACAAAACTGTGGAGGCACATCTCACCGATCCTAAAAACTAGTTTAGAACTTCTTTATCTACGTATTAGTGACTCTAAGCCATCAAAACCCTCACCAGGCAAAGAAAATTCAGAGCTCACAGATAAATTTAACTTTGAAAATATTCTTAAAGAAGAATTAACATCAACAAAAACATTTGCACAGAGCTTTGAGCTCCCGTACTATGCCAAATATCTTCTAATAGCTGCATATTTAGCCAGTTACAACCCACCAAAAGAAGACAAAAGATTATTCATGAAGAACCATGGGAAACAACGCAAAAGGATGCAGCAAGTTAAAGCTAAAGCTAAAATAAGTGAAAAATTAAACACACAACTTGGCCCAAAAGTTTTCACCCTAGATCGGTTACTAGCTATCTTCTACTCAATACTAGAAGATAAAATAGGGCTCACGAGTAATCTACTAGCTCAAATAGCAACTTTGGTCGAGCTGAAACTGATAGCGGGAGGAAAGGAGATTGATCTGGATGCAGCAAAATATAAATGTATAGTTGGTTATGATTTCATAGCTGCCGTTGCACAAACCGTAGGTTTTAATGTAAGGAAATATTTGTATGATTTCATTTGATATGTGTACTGTTTTATATTTTTATTTATTAAACTGCATGTATTTTATTCAAAGTGGTTGTTTGAATCTATCATATTTTTATAAATGAAGTTTTATTGGAGAAACATTGAAAATCACCACAGAATTTTCCTACATTATTTTGAACCCAGTTGTGGTTATTCAATCAACTAAAAACCATTATTACTTAAACAGTTATCAATACTATACTTTTTTAAAATTCAATTTGAAATTATATTTGGCAAACATAGTTTATTAAGATCTGAATCACCTTCAAAATATAGAAGGTCTAGTTTTATTAGAAAAAATCTAGAAATCCAAAAAGTTGTGGAATTTTAGCTTTTTCAAAGTCTAGATCAGTATTGGACTTAAAAGAAGTCTAATGTTAGGATTAAAATCTAAATGATTTTTTACTAGACAGCAAATATCTTTGGTAAAGGAAATAGCGATATTCAGCCTTAATCTACAACAATAAAAGGAGCTTATAATACGCGTGCTACCTACCGAGATGATGTCCTTGATGATGGCTTTATCGGTGGACATCTTGGCGCGGTTGATGACGGACACGTTGGGGCCCACCCACGTCACGAACAGGAATTTCTTGCGCTTCGACATCTCGTCTCCCATTTGCAACCTGATTGACAAAAGAAATAGTTATAAATATTACAAAAAACATACTTAGTTTAGCCCTGATTAGGTAGACAGAGGTGCCATTAACACCAAACATAATGCCATCCCAAAATAAAACAATGAAATTTTGCAAGAAATGGATTGCCCGACTTTTGAATCGTAAATTATATTTTTTAGTTAAAAGATTTGTCTTCATGTGGGTTTCAAAGTTCGAACCCACAGCTATTGGTTTCACACCCGGCTCCTTTGACCAATTGTGCCATAGACTTCAATCTGTCAAATATAATATGTATCCAACATCTACCAATATTTTAAAGCACGAGTGAATAAATAAATACACCTAAAAGTCTCATACATACTGATCCCACACTAAGATCGAGTCTTGTATCGTGAGTGTCAGAAACCAAGAGACTTTTCGGTCTCACAAATACCTATGGAGCACCCAAACATTTGTCTCGGTGCGGGATTAGCACCCGCAGCCTCTCGTTTCATGGCCGGCGTCTAACCAACTGCGCCACTGTGTTACTGCATATTTATTGGTTTAAGATATAAATACGTAGTTACACCGATAGTTTTAATATCGATGAAATAATTAAATGGAGGGTAGTTTATTATGTTCGTTTTCTCGCTGGTCGGATAGTTGAGTTTCGCGCGGAGTGTAAGTTTCGCGTCGGCTTCCATAAGTGTGTGTGCTAATGTGTCGATTCCAAGTGTAATTTTGATTGTTTCATGGAAATATTCTTCTCGTTTTCTCGTTGGCGCCTACCACTAAGGCACGAAATTAGTAATCCGGTAAGTAGATTTTTTTTGCTAAGCTGTTGACGATTAATATTTTAGCTATAATTTATTTTCGAGCAGTATTAGTAGAATTGCAGTACCATCTCGCCCGTAGACTTTTCTATTCGTTTAATTAATAGTTGGTTCACCGCGACTGATTTAAATACCAGACATTGTGATTAAATATTTAATGCGTATTTTGATTATATTTCTATTCTATATGTATTTTTGCTATCGCCATATTTTAAAACTAGGTAACTGATTTGTGGTTTAGTCAGGCATTAATTATAAATATGCCCGGTCTCTTAAAATGCTGCTAATGTCTGAAAGAAGTAATGAAAAAAAACCACTCAATAAAAATCTGTTGATACGCTTAGTGCGTACGATTTCCATAAACTCGTTCAATATTTGCTACGCATGCAAATTTCCTATTCATGTAACTTTTTGTGATATTATTCACGTTTATCATTCAATATCCGATTAGCATTATCGATATGGACGTGCTATTGAATTTATAGTCGGGACATATTTATAACCTGTGCGTGCGTGTTGTACAAAATATTGGTCAAAAATTATTTATATGTGTCTTCGTGGCACAGTTGATTTAATACGCTGTAACGCCGCGGGTTCAATCCTCGCCCGAGACAAACGTTTGTGTGCATCAAACACTGTACTATATCAGCCCATTTAGGTACCACTGCAAGGCACGGGGCTCCTCTACAATCGAGAGAACGATTCAGAGGGGTTAGGCCGTATAATCCAATACGCTGGCTTAGTGCGGGTTTGCGAACTTTACATACTATGGAAATTCTTTAAAATCGATATGGTGGTATGTTTCCTCACTATGTTTGCCTTCACCGTTATAGTGCGTGGAGATTGACTATCAATACACACATGACTCTGAAAAGTCAGAGGTGTGCCCTGGGATATTGGCAGCCGCGTTTGGTTCGTTTACCAACAGACTACCACGCATTTATCATTATAAAGTATTTCTGTCTAGTCTGGTTATCATGAGACTAAAAAGTTAATTGTAGATTTTGTTACCCACTACACTAACCATTAAACATTCATTTGGAGAGAAATTACTAGATCAAAAATTATATAGACTATAAGTAAATAAGTTATTATAATGATATTTATATTCAAGAACAATAATTAGCTCCGTAAACCATACATTACTTCGGTATCGGCGATAAGGCCTATCTAAAACATGGTTCAGTAAAGAGTCATTAACTTTCGAACTTATAATTTGTAGATACCTATACATATATTTAAACTTAATTATGATAGCCACGTCACATAGTGAGAGACCGATTTTGCAGCAAGAGAATGTGTTTGATCCCCGTTGATAATAAAAATTTGTTCAATAAGTACTTATTGTTTTGGTCATATTGCGGCTGAAAAGTCGTGCATACTTTTTGTGTACTCATATAGTCCTTCTCAAGAATAGGGTATTTTTCTCCATTTTTTTTTATTTTTTATCGAAAAACTAACAAAGAAAGAATTTTGTAAATCCATTCAAAATTATAGGCACATATATTTAAACATGATTAATGTATGATGTGAATAACATGTGGAAGCTGTATGTAGGTGTCATACCATTGTGTACTCGCAGTCAAACCAATTAATTGGTTTTGTGAGACTTTTTGTAATCCGTTTTTCGCTTTTGATACTTAATTAAAAGAAATGCATGATAAGTCATCAGTTATAGACGTCGAACATATGAACTTGGTGTCGTAGAATAGAGTAACTCCCCTGGACTAAACTGCATTTATGAGTACCATAATAACCCATAATAATATAATCACTCTACTAACTTAATATTAGCGTTCTCACCTGAGATATCCAAACGCACGTTCGTCGTCAGAAAACTGTGTGCGGAACTCTGTGAAGTCGGAGCCGCGCGCCGAACAGATGATACGGGCGCCGTCGAATTTGAACACCGCCCTGTGCAACAAACATTAGATTTAGCATTTGACGAAAGCAGACGTTAAATTATACATGTGAACATGGAATTGTATGATAACTGTTCCACTGCAACATCTATTTATCTCGTCCAACGGCAGTGTTATTGCACTGTTCTGTTCCGGTTTAAAGGACTTTATAGCCAGGATAACTATTGGATATATTGAGACTTAACATCTTATGCCTTAAAATGGCGAACGCAGTGGAATGCCAAGAATTCCTTAGTAATTCATGGTTTTGTTTGGCTTTGTAACTGTCCATGAGCGGTAATATCGCTTACCACCAGGCGAATGGCACGCTCGTCTCGCCATTCATTGCAATAAAATAAGTGAATTGTTTTGTTTGGCCCGGTGGAATTCACGTAAAATCATTTTTCTCAATAGAATAGAAATAATAACATTGATATTTTAAGATAATTATGCCTTTAAAAACACCTCCACACTTAAATTTAAGATTTATGATATTGCAGAAAATCTACATTTCGCAAATTGTAACAGTAACGATGTAGAAAAATATAAGTGAAAGGACGCGAAAGGGTTGACGTCAGTCAGTCGTGAAATCAAAAGCCAAATGTTTCCGTGACGATAATGATTTCTTATGTTTACGCAAATGTATCGCATATTTAATTTAGTATTTATGCGTCTATAAAATATAGGGAATAGTAAAACCATGGGATTGTAGTTTTACGATGTGAGATACGCCTGTACAAAGTTGTTGAAAAATATGAAACGTCGAACAGTACCGTATTAGTTCAGTTGGATATTAACATTACAACGTCTAAGTGAAGTCCTTAAACATATTTACTCCCTCATTCCCGCAACCAATTGGACAAATTAGCTTTCATCGTAAACAACAATAATCCGCCATTGTACACGATGATTCACAAGGCCAATAGACTCAAAAATTCACCAACACGAGAATAAATTATTATTAAGACGACGAGTGCGCGTTTCCTGTTCGATCATAACAGCTTCCTGCATATAATAAGCGTATAATTTCTTTTCTTGGCAACGGAAGCAGTGGCGCTTTATTGGCTGTTTTGCATCAAGTTGTAAACTATTGTAATAATTCTACGAAACAAGGTAAGCTTCGCGCGAAGCCTGTGTTATTGGGATGGTCATTAAATTATGTAAACTTTAGACCATTATTCCTTGTTGCAGGAATACTTTGTTAGGGTGAAAATTTTAGGTGTAATTTGTAAATTTGTTAATCTATCAAACCAATCACACCTCCTAAAAACAGCCAAATTTTGTAAAGTGCCTATATTATACATAATGTAGTACATAGTAAACTATGTAGTTTAAAAAGACTGACTAAGTGCGAGTTAGGCTCGCGCAGATGAGGTTCCGTGCGATATTGTTCTGTACCAATTACAATATAACTGCAAATATATAATACATATTGGTATTTTTTCCTATACTTATCAACTCCTTGCTTTTGGCCTAAATTATTGATTTTAAAATCTCTTGACGAACATACGGACAACGAACTGCTTCCATATGGTTGGTTATTTATTTCTAACTTATGAAGTTTCTCACCATTCTGTAGGCGAAGCGTCGGATCTGACGTCTTCGTAGGCGGCGCGGATGGTGTCCCGGTCGAGCCCGGTCGTCATTGTTACCTGAAACAAACAGACATATCATTAGGATATATTATATAGTTTTATAGTAACTCAGCTGACCACGGGTCTGCTTTACAAACGGGTTTTGGCTTACATATAGTCCACCACACTGGCCTTCACATATTCAAAAAAGTTGAAAGCCGCTTGCGTAATTAGGGGCCTCGGGTGCGAACATATCGAAGTAAATTATTTGTTTGACACCTTTAAATGTTATTTTTAGTTTTTAATACTCATGTTTCTAAACTGTCTGATTTCCGAACTTGCGCGTATTACTATCTAACATATTACAATTTGTGTATTCTGTAGCTATGCGCAAGAGTTCGATTAATTGTATGTCAACTACTAATCCTTTCTTTATTGCGATGAATGGCGAGACGAGCAAGCCATTCGCCTGATGGTAAGCGATACGACCGCCCATGTGGCAACACCATGAATTACAAAGCCAAGCTTGGCATTCCCCTGCATTCACCATCCTGAGGTATAAGATGTTAAATCTCTATTATGTCCAGTAGTTACTCTGACCACAATTTTCTTGAATCCAAAACCCAACATTGCGGGAAAAATAGACACTGCCCTTGATAAAATTCAAGGCAACCCACATCACTAGATACCATAGCTTAAATTACTTAAAAAGCTTGTAATATTTAAGTAGTATGGGAAAACACGCGTTCAGTCTCGCGAGATTTTTGCTTCCGAATATCAAAGGACCCGCATAGTACGAAAGTATTGTTTCAAGCCTTTCTAAAGAATCTTTTGTTTAGACACAAAAATGACGCACAATCTCACGGCTTTCTAAATTTTAGGGGTCGTGGCTCAGACTAAACACTCTCAGTCTGAGGTTCCTGGTATGATATCGAATGTTCTCGACTGACGTTTCAAATATGCTGGTGGGTGACAAATTTGTTTAATTATGGAGACTCAATTCATTACTTTTTTGGAATCGAAAGGTGGAGAAGTTGTAATAAACTAAAAACGGTAATATCCGTGAAATAAGTTTTATTTCAATTCACTTTAGATCGAATTTTAGATCAAAGGTTTACAGTTTTAGCAAATCGTTTTTGGGCCATTCTAATCTCGAGATTAACAATAGAATAGACAATAGTAACCTTTGTTGCAATTCTATTATTTTATTGTCACCTATTGACAAATACTGAGGTTAGATTCAACCCTAATACGAAATATAGACAAGATTAAGATGTCGTGCAGAAGACGAGCTTAATTGAAACTACCGACAAGTCACTCCAAAGGGAACTTGTATGGAAAAGGGAGAGCTCTTTGTTTTAAACTGAGACCGCCTTGTGCTATTGTTCAAGGTGATCAAAACCTAGTCACGACATATGACAAAAATGGATCATTTTATTTCTACATCAAGATTTAACCATTTTTTTAAAATCTGTATTAGCCCATATACCTGCCACTGCAGGGCACGGGCCTACTCTACAATCAACAGTACAGATTGAGAGTGGTTAGGCCATATAGTCCACCACGCTGGCCTAGTGCGGGTTGGGTTTTTTAAATACATATATTTTATTATATCCTGTAACAAAAATGAATTAAAAAACCATTATCATTTCTGAGAGACAGATCACAGAACCATGATCAACAGACATCCAAAGTCTTGAAACTTATCTTCAGGCAATAAAGTCATAAATCTATAAATTTACTCAACAATAATTTTATCCTCAGTTATCCATTGTTCAGTGAACCGCCCGATCTCATGAACAATCTATTTAATCTCTTTTGATCTGCGAGTTGCGACAATACGTTATGTTCCACGAAGTGAAATTCAATGTACAAATGAGAGAAATTAAATTCTTAGAGTAATAACGGTGTTTATCAGTATTTTGTATTACAAGAATAGATAAGGAGGAAATCGGGCGAAAATATTTTAATTTAAAATTAGTCCTTCGAGCCGGGTTAAGGAGCTTAAAGCAATTATTCTTACGAAAATTGATATAAATAGTTGAGATGAAACGGATATCCGGTAACTATCCGGTATCCGGCCTATCCGGCCTATTTTCACTATCCGGCCGGATACTGGATACTGAATAATAAAATAAATAAATATATATATCACTAGATGTTGAATTCTTTACGTTCTAAACTCGTCTATATCGCGCTTTTCCGTGGGAATACAATTTTTTCTTCATGCCTATATCCTTTCTCGTTGTCTAATCTATCTCTGTATCAAATTTAATCAAAATCAGTTCAGTAGTTCAGGCGTGAAAGCGTAGCAGACTGACAGACAGAAAGAGTTACTTTCCAATCTATATATACATATAAATAAAATTTAAGAAAAATGTTTTATTTTGGAAAAATAAAGTTTTTGTTAAATTCCACGCGAACGAAGTCGCGGGTACAGCTAGTTATATAGCTATAATATAAGTAATGGATTATTTTACACAAAGCAAATATGAAAAATATTTCCGATCTAAACGCGCGTGCATATTCAAATCAAATTGTCACGCTATAAGCGCCACTGCACGGCAACGGCCTACTCTACAATCGAGAGTACGATTGAGAGGGGTTAGGCCGTATAGTCCACCATGCCACCCTAAAGCGGGTTGAAAGACTTTACATACTATAGAAATTCTTAGAAATCCCTATAGTATGCAGGTTTGACCATTATAGTGCAGAAGACACAAACACAGATAAATGACTTTACCGTTAATATTTTTGTGAATTGAATGTAAAATAACTCTCGTTGCGTCATTTATTTCGTGAGACATTTATTCCCACGAACCATAAGTTAAAGCGAGGAAAGTTAAAATAACAAACAGTATAAAATAACTGAATACCAGTAAAAGCGTTTAACAGTAAAACCCGTTCGAAAAACCGTCTCAAAGTAACGGCTGTTATATCACAATTCGAACTCGAATGCTCGACAAAAAGCATTGATTTCACTGACATTTCCAACTGGACATTTTTTTCCGTTTGTTGTATTGTATCTCCATTTGCACTAGAAGTTAAAGTATCTGTATTAGCCCATATACGACCCACTGTATGGCATGGACCTCCTGTACAATCGAGAGTACAATTAACAAGGGTTAGACCGTATAGTCTACCACGCTGGTCTGGTGAGGGTTAGCAGGCTTTGCATACCATACAAATTCTTACAAATCCTCATCGTAGGTTTCCTCACGATGTTTTCCTTCACCGTTATAATGCGTGGTAATAGACTATTGGGGCATTCCACGCGAAGCGGACAGGAAAAAAATCTCGATGTTTCTGATTTCCGAAATATTTGAGTATGTTCTACCTATATATGTCCTTGATTCGTGTATCAAATATTTTTTTAATATAGTGACTGGTTAAAGACTTAAGGAACTTTGAAATTTTGGCCAACTGGTGGGCATACAGTACTTCAAAGGCGATTATCTAGTCAGAAAATTATTGATTAAAATAATTAAACCACTGGATTTAAAACTTCATTTAATGAGCTTTTTAATTGCATTTTTGGATATGAAAATAAATTATTTTTTTTCCACATTTTTTTAATTTTAATTTTTTTAATTTCGATTTTCACAAACTTAGACCATTTCGATTTTTTTTATTTTTTTTATTAAAATAGCCAGTATTGTATAGAACATCCTTGCCAAGTTTTATAATGGGCGTGGAAGTGGTTTACGAGCTATGCTGGGAATACTGCCGAAGCGCGGCGTCCTGCGCGAGTTACGTGAAACTATCAATAAAATAAAAACACTTCCGACCGAATAGTTTGCATATTTAAAACTATATTAATATATTTTAAACACTTTTTAGATACCGTAAAATCATACAACTATAGTCCTGTAATACAACTATGGTCCATTACCATACTTTGACATTTTGTATTATTAATTGGTAAGTAACTCCATTCAGCGATTTTTTGACAACATTTGACTAGAATGGATGTAGGCGTTGAAATTAAGAGCAAATGCGATAGCTGGCAAGTATGTGAAATCAACAGAGAGCGGTGCGGAATTAATCAGTTATTGCGTGTTTTCAAAACTCCCCTAACTTTTATTTAAATAAACAAGTACATGTAGTTGCCCAGTCCTACAATTGTTTTTTTTTTAAAGGTAATATGTTTGTATTTATTATATTATAGCTGTTCTTTATATCAGTTAATTATTTTAATACTTAGGCAAGTTTATTCTAATTTTCATACTTTGTTTAAAACAATAGTCTAACGGGTTTCTTGGATAATAATTAAAAACCAATTAAAACAAATTTAGAATTACATCAGAGATTTAAAATCAATGTCAAGGAAGAAGCCTGGAGCCAGATCATATAAATATTATTCAAATCGACAAATGGAATGATGTCTTTCTGATATTAAAAACAGAAGACTGACTCAGCAGAAAGCATCCCAAAAATACACAACCAAACAAACAGGGATATACAATTGCAAATTCAGCCTAAGGAGGTTTAAGGAAACACGCAGCACTAAGAAAGCGCTTTTTCAAATTGCTGAACTGGAGAGTAGGGGTTCAAATGCAAAAAAATAGCAATTGTACCCGGTGATTTTTTAATTAAATTGCTGTACTCATGGACTACTGATTTAATATAAAAATATGTTACGCAAATGTAATATCATAAGTAAAAAGTGATATATTATTCCATAAAAGACATAAAGGAACGAACAAAATGTCAAAGTATGATAATGGACCATATTTGTATTACAGGACTATAGTTGTATGATTTTACGGTATTTAAAAAGTGTTTAAAATGAATTTATATCTTTTTAAATATGCTACTATTCGGTCAGAAGTGTTTTTATTTTATTGACAGTTTCACGTAACTCGCGCAGGACGCCGCGCTTCGGCAGTATTCCCAGCATAGCTCGTAAACCACTTCCACGCCCATTATAAAACTTGGCAAGGATGTTCTATACAATACTAGCTATTTTAATAAAAAAAAATAAAAAAAATCGAAATGGTCTAAGTTTGTGAAAATCGAAGTTAAAAAAAATAAAATTAAAAAAATGTGGAATAAAATAATTTATTTTCATATCCAAAAATGCAATTAAAAAGCTCATTAAATGAAGTTTTAAATCCAGTGGTTTAATTATTTTAATCAATAATTTTCTGACTAGATAATCGCCTTTGAAGTACTGTATGCCCACCAGTTGGCCAAAATTTCAAAGTTCCTTAATTCTTAAACCAGTCACTATATTACAAAAATATTTGATACACAAATCAAGGACATATATAAGTAGAACATACTCAAATATTTCTGAAATCAGAAACATCGCGATTTTTTACCTGTCCGCTTCGCGTGGAATGCCCCTATTAATAGATAGAATCCAAAAACTCCGAGATTTGGGAACTGAGATATGAACCCGCGACCACCAGGAAAACGTTGGCCACAGTGTCCAGCCAGTTACCATACGCACTAGCTAAAAGTTAATCTAACTTTACACCAAATATCTCCAGCCATCTTGGATTTTATCCTCGGTTTATCAGTAGATTTCCTGTTACTGATGATGATTAAGTTCCACGTAGAAGGAGATTCATATGGATATTAATACAATAAAGTGGTATAGGGATAGGTTATCTAATCAAATCTAGTAAGTTTTTATCGATTATTCTGTATCGAATATCCAAAAAACAAACTATATTGCACAGGCATATACTTGGCAAACGTCATAAAGAATTTAAGATACGTAATTTAGAAGACTGCTAATACTCTAGTAAGAATAAAGCGAAGTTTACTTTTCTTGTGGATTCCGTTACCTGTTATTATTTTATTGCAATGAGTGGCGAGACGAGCAATCTATTTGCCTGATGGTAAACGATACGACCGCTCAGATACAGTAGCAAAACCAAACAACACGGTTACAAGGCAAGGCTTGGCTCTCCACAGCGCTTGCCACCTTGAGATATAACATATTAACTTATAATATGTAGTAGTTACTTTGGCTACACTGTCCTTCAAACCGGAACACAACAGAGCATTTACACTGCTGTTTGGCGGGAAAAATAGACATTGCAGTGATACCTACCCAGGCCGGTCTCTTTCATAAGAGACCTACCACCAGCAGTATTACGATTCATATGATCTTAAGTGCAAAGTAACTGTAATGATACTTATCTATACTCTCTAATTTATTCAATCTTTACCAAAACCTACCAAATCCTTTACCTTAGACGAACAAGAGAACCCAGAATGACAAGACTCGACCTCCTGAACGTCGTCTCCAGGCGAAGAATCATCCTTTCCTTCCTTAACTATTGTATACAGCTCATCGACACGACCCTTCAGGGTTCTAATGTCAGCCTTCAGTACCCTTCTATCCGCTGCTATTTCCTCCAAAGCGACCAGCTTCTCAGAAAACTGACCCAGAATCTTCCTGAGCTCGTCTACATTTTTAGTCAATACATCAAATTTGAGGATAATGCTGCTCTGATTGTCCGTGAGTTTGCTAATGTGCTCTCGAAGCGTGCCGTCCTCTTGCCCAGCACATTCCATCATGCTAATTTTGATAATTTTAGTATCATTATATAGAAATTAAATAATTTTCACTTGCTGTCTTTGTTTTGACTTTTGACGTGGGATTTTTCATAAAATTGCGCTCTTGCAAAAAAGGTTTTGTATTTTACTATATTAGTTTCATTGTGGAGCTTATAGGTAGGAACTATACGTACAGCGGTTAGAAAATTAGCTTTCTTCTACGAACGATTTATTTTCTTATTTTATTTCTTTGTATGACAAAACGAGCATGCCGTTCTGTATCAGCCCATATACGTCCCACTGCAGGGCACGGGCCTACTCTACAATCGAAAGTACAATTGAGAGTGGTTAGGCCATATAGGCATGCCGTTCGCCTGATGGTAAACGATACATTTGCTCATGAACAGTAGCACAAACACCTAGCATTACAAAGCAATGCTTGGCAATCTACTGCGCTTGCCATCCTGAGACATAAGATGTTAAGTCTCAATATGTCCAATAGTTACTCTATACCAAAAGACAACAGCATTTATACTGCTTTTTTGTTCAAAAATTTATAGATTATAAACCCACATTTCCCGCAGCGAGGTAAACTAATATTTCGTTGTGCAGTTGCAACAGATAACATATTTCAATACTGGTTCCACCCACGCCACAGATTGCGCATCTTGGCTCAACACTCACACCTTGGACTACTTCAATAAGCCCGTGACTACATCCTAGAACGGTATCCTTATAGACTGTTGACACAATTTTGCCGGGCTGATCGCAACCGGATACATAAACCCACGCGTTTTTCCCAGTAGGAGTAGGCAGAGGTGCAACCAATACCAGATCTCGCCATGTATGTTCCGTCCCGCAATGAGATGGGGGCGAGCCTAGTGCCATATCGAGCACAAATTCCTAACTCGGGGCTGATAATTAATAGAAAAATCCAATATCACTGTGCTCGACCTGGGATTTGAACCCGAGACCTCAGCTTTGTAACCGTAGCTACCATTGTCCAACTAAGCCACCGAGACAGATTTATTGTTGATAGCTGCAATTAAAGGAAATGTATGAATGTATCAGCCCATATACGGCACGGCCTACTCTACAATCGAGAGTATGATTGAGAATGGAAAATATAAAAGGAAATCTAGGTAAATTAATATCTTTAAATTCAAGAAATCATATCTATTATTAATCGTGTAAAAAGTGTATAATTTCCAAAGAAGTTTATCGTCCGATAGTGCGGTATGCGAGCGTAGACCGTGAAATAAGGCCCTACCGAGAATCGAAGCGATAGCGGGGGAGTAAGCGGATTTAGGTTGACTTTATTTTGCATGCGACTTTACTAACAATATTAAGTTTTGTCAATTTTAGGTCTTGCCGACATAGCATTCGTGAAAAAACAAAAAGTTTTTTTTCTATCTATCGATTTTTTGGGAACTAAAGGTACCCTATTCTTTCTTGTATCCCTGACAACGCACAGCTACGATGATTGGTCGTTAATTAAGGGTTAAATTGCATAAACCAACTTCAATACTCAATACCTTTATAGCACACCACATGACACATGTTATAAAGATGTTAACATTTTATAAAAGGTACAAACTTTGCCCATAACTTTGATTTTAAAAATGTCAATACCATACATTAACAATGTCAATTACGTCTCAAATGTATGGCGATGACAAAACTTGATAAAATAGAACAAAGCTTACATTAGAATTAATAATATTAGTAAGTATACCTATTACTCATACACTAAAGAACAGGAAATTAATCATTTTTAGATTACACTATCATTTGGAGAAATATGGTTATCAATTTCAAAAAAACTGATTCATTTCTTTTTTTAAATGTGTATTGAAAAAACACCTACGATCCAAGTAAACTAATAGGTACCGTTTGACGTTTTATACTTTTAAACTTTGTAGTACATGCGTAATGCACACAATTTCAATAAAATTTTCCGCAATAATATGGAATTGTGGTTTTACGGAAAATTTTATTGAAATTGTGTGCAGTTACGCATGTACAAAGTATGTTTAAACTTAAAAAGTATGAAACGTCAAACGGTATATATTAGTTTAGTTAGATGATAGTAACTAGTTGATAGTTGAAGTTTTTGCAAATGGTAGATGATTGCTTTAGGTCGTTAACTTATTGGTGATGTAGGTGGAATCCCGTCATAGTCACCCACGCGAATTTGTCATTTTACGGGTTCAGCCTACGTGGAGATATTTCGTTTTGAGAAAAATGATATAATTATATCGACCACCTATAGTTAACCATCTTTCGTTGAAGGATAGTTTGAAGTCCATTGTCATTTCATTGAACTAGTTAAAAAAGCTATGGAAACGTATGAAGTAGTATCACCAAAATTGCCAGTAAACGTTGTCTTTACGAAAGCTGTACCTACTACCTAGCAAAGTAATGTCATAAGTTATTTTAACTAAATATCACACACTTCATTAACGTACACCGTGCCGTGCCCTGCAATGGGACGTATATGGGCTGATAGATTACTTAAGTAGTAGCGCTTCGCATAAGCATTCAAGTACAGTAATCCTATTAGTGTATTTGCCTACGGTCAACACCAAAGGTCATTGCCAGCAAGATGCCCTTGACATTGAACTCTTCAAAGTTAAGTTAGCTTTATCGGTTCTTTTAGTTTTATAACCGCGTTTCTTTTTACGACACGGTGGATACATTTGGAAAAGTTATTTGTATTCGAAGATTTGTACAGTGTTTGTTTACAGTTGACCTTCAGTCCGGGTTCAATGTTCGTGTAGGGCAAAATAGGGAGGTTTTGAAATTCATAAGTTCAGAATACAGGGATGAACAACTGCAATGCATTTTTAAGTGCAGAGCAATATGAAGATATTATCTGATGATATGAGATCCATCTGTCGCAAGACCAAATAATTTTGCAAGCCGACAAAAAGCCGGATATATAAGGCAACAATCTCTTTTATCACTATGAGTTTTTCACTATTATATGATTGCTCTCCGAACCAGTACGAAGTTCATTTGTTAACAGGGAAATAGAAGACCCATAAGTTATGGGCCATAGCATATATGATTGTGTAAAGTTTATATACGTGTGAATCAGTTTATTCATATAGGTCCCACTGCAGGCCACAGGCCTTCTATATAATCGAGAGTACGATTGAGAGTGGTTAGGCCATATAGTCCACCATGCTGGCCTAGTGCAGGTTGGCGGAGTTTACATGCCATAAAAATTCTTACAAATTCGCTATAATAGGCAATGTTTCCTCACGATGGTTTCCTTCACCGTTAATGTGCGTGATGATTGACTATCAAAGTGTAAAGTATCTTCAATAAAATTTTATTTCAATCATTTAAAATCATATATTCAAATATAAAAATGGCACACGTATTAAGATCGAAGTCAGGCATTTACAAAAGGACATAAGATAACAGTATAATGCCCAGTTAGGCATTTACAAAACGACATACCAATATAATTCTTAGTGTGTCCAGTTATCGTAAACAAACATTTGTACTGTAAATAGCTTGCATGCTATTATACGTGAATATCGATTACTAATTACACGGTTATTTACCAAATAACAATCTTTCTAATCACCAATCACTAATGGAAGTAATGTCCTGGTGCTAGTTGTATTTTATTTTTCTATGAATGGCGAGACGAGCATGCCTTTAGCCTAATGGTAAGAATTGACTTGAATTACAAAGCAATGCTTGGCATTCCGCTGCGCTCGCCGTCCTAAGACACAAGATGTTAAGTCTCAATATATCCAGTAGTTATGCTGGCTACAATGTCCTTCAAACCGGAACACAATATAAACATGACCACTGCGTTCGCCATCCTAAGACATAAGATGTTAAGTCTCAATACAGTGGACTCCCGATAATCCGGCCCCTGTCTAATCCGGCACCCCCTATAATCCGACATGGTCTATTATTTATTATTGAATATTTTTTTTATAATATTCGCTAATGCATGGCTGAACAAGTTACAACTTGTACGCATCATCACTATTGTGGTTGACGCGTAGGGTATTGTTTTGATTCTGATTGCCTAATTTGAATTTGACTACATGCGAGAGAATAGCGGTGCTAAATTTACTAAATTTGACATCCATAATAAAGTATGATTTGTGCTTCAGAGTACATATATATAATACATATATAAAGAATCTTATCAGTGGATCTGTAATTTGTCGGATTACAAGGTACTCTTTTGTAAAAAATATCGGACTATAGGGGTTCTTAGGCAGTACTCTATAATCCGACAAATTCGATAGTTCGACACTGCCTTGCAAAATGTTTGTCGGACTACCGGAGGTCCACTGTATGTCCAGCAGTTACTCTGGCTACAAATTCCTTTAATAATTGTATTTTTCGAAAGAATCTAACCCTTCGAAATTATGAATACCGTAGTATTCCAGAAATTATGATGTCTGGTGCATCAGGTGCAATAAACCGCTTCCCGCCATCGCTTCTGCCAACGCCCCAGCCACAGCAATGCGCAGTCGGTTCACTTTCATTTCAATAAAAACGTAACCACAAAGTGAGACTTCGTGCGCGAAGAAATTCCTAAAAACTCGTTGTACGCACATCAAACAGTATTGATCTTGTCTATTTGTTTTGAAGGCCGCAGTATTTTATATTACGCAGTTTAACAGTAATACATGAGGAAACCTACATGCTATAAACATCATAAGTTTTTCTATGGTATGTAAAGTCCACTAAACCGCACTAGGTCAGCGTTGGGGACTATGCTTCCTCTTCAGGTTATGGTAAGCGACACGACCGCTCTTGGGCAGTAGCAAAACTAAACAAATCCATAAATTCCACTCCGCTTACCATCCTGAGCCATAAGATGTTAAGTCTCAATATGTCCAGTAGTTACTCTGGCTATAATGTCCTTCAAAACGAGACAGCAAAGCTGCCGCTTCACGTCGATCTCCTGTGAGACAGTGGTACCGCCCATTCATTTTAGTCCTGACTGACAGCGTGGGCCTACCGCATAAAAGGCTAAGGTACAATTGTTTTTGCTAATTACTGACATATTTGTCCATGTGCATATTAAAACCTGACGTTATTAATTAGCATATAGGAAACTGTATAGTTTTTGTAATATTTCCTGTTTGTTGCGGTCGGGGCGTCGCTTCTGCAGCTCTGCGGTTTCACATCCCCGACCTCATTGTAAATATATGCTGTAATTTATACAACATTATAAAACCAATAATCTTTATTAATATTTCTAGACCTTGCACGCGCTTCAGACAAAAACCACTAGATTTCAATGAAATTTCTACTAGTAAGTCACATATTTTTATCTCTTATGAATTCCCCTGGAGCACAGGTTCAATCCAATGTATTAAGTTTGTTGCCTATCACTTCTTCTTCTTTAAGTGCCTCTTCAGTCTTGAAGGTTGGCCGTTAGCTTCTGGTATTCTGCTTTTTCTATCACTTCTGGGGAAGAAAATGATCTAAGTGAGCTGTGGTCGCCGACTATTGACACATCTGCTTATCATTTTCCAGATTTACGGATGTGACTGTGAGTTATGCTAGATATATTTGAATTATTATCATCAGTCTTGATCTTGCCACATAATTATGTCTCAACCGTAGCCAGAATAAATTATCTTCAAATCTTGTTGTTTATTTATCGTGATATCTAAAATCACCCAAAACTGTCGTTTATTTATCATAGAATACCCTATACCTTTTATAACACCCTAATTTTAAGAAAACTGTAGACCCAGTAATGACCATCGGATGTAAACAAATTCAAAATAAAATTATTTTCTATCTATTGTTTTTTTTTAAACTACATATTTTTGGATTTTCTATAATTGGCGTATGGCGGAATTTGGATGTCCAAATAAAAAAAACAATATGTATGAATAATTAAATGCTCTGTTTGAGATATGTTAATTTAAACATTAAGGCTGGTTTTAGAGTCACGCTGACCGTCGGCGCTGTCAGCGCTGACCCCCGTCCGTAAGCTACGCGCTGAGCTGTCAGCGCCGACAGTCAGCATGACTCTTAAACCAGCCAAAATATTTATACTAGTAATTTAATGGTATGAATGATGATGATGACTGTTCCTAATATTATGTCGATTACAACATGACAACAACACATTCCGACGCCAAAAGACCGTAGACAATCTGTACTAAGTATTTTGTACTAATAGCGAACACACTAGAGATAGGATTTTTAAAGTAATTTGGAAAAGGGGTCTCTTGCTCAAAATATTTTGGAAACCCGTGCCTTAGACAGTTTTGTAATTTAATTAATTTACCAAAGAGCTTTTTGGGCTGCAGCCCAGGTCAACATGGATACAAAAGGCCACCGGCCTAACTTTTTTAATATGTTCATTTTAACGACGTTTTAAGGCATCGCAAAATCATTAGGAATAAATGGGTACATTTAATTAAAATAAATTACACCTTTTATTGTCCTATATTTTCCATTACACTAAACCTAGATCACTACAAATCAGTTTTGTGACGCAATAACAATTAGATGAATAATAATAATTAGTGGGCCTCTGAGTAGTATTAGCCCAGGGCCCCACCGCCCCTAACTATACCCGACAAAATCTAGCAACATTAACTGCATCAAAACTATCTAAGCTCCAGTATTGGACAGTCAAGGGCCCCGTACAAGGGCTAACCTTGAAATTCGACTCTGTGGCTAAGCGCATGTTCTAAATAAAGTGGATGACGCGCGCGGGTTAACGAACCGCACCCCGGTGTTATCCTTGTATGTTTCAAAATAAACTATTTTTGTACCGAGGAAAAACATGCTGAGATTTAATTGGATGGCTAGAATGCAAATAATGATTTTGAGTTAATTAAAACACTATATAGCACCATAATATCTTTTGAATTGAGCAATTTTTTTCGGGTTTTAAATTCTAAATTATTTTTAACTTCCAGGATTTTACTGCTTTTGTATGACCCTTTTTTTAGATAAATACGTATAAAAATAAAGTATTGAAATTAGATAAGATATTCTATATAATTTAAGGAGTACATTGTTTAAATTATGAATTTTTGTTATCTGCCTAAAATGTTAAACGTAAAACAATTAAATTAAGGTAAAATAGTATATATAAATATATTATATATCATGACACCAGTTTCATTTAATAAATCAATAAAAAATATTTAATGTGTGAATAATGGATCAAATTAAAATACCAAATCGTTGAATATTTTCTTTTTTTCTCATCATAAGATTTTTTATTAATCTATAAAATGTGATAATGCAAACTAATGGAAGTAGGAAAAATATGCAACATTTCTAATTAAATAATCCGTAAAATAAAACTAAATAAAGTACTAAACAAATTTTATTCCGTTCTGTTATTTTTTTAATTATTTAACTAACTAGTTTTTTTTTAAGATTTTTACAAATCTATTTTCAACATTTAATACACTATATTTTAAGAAAAATGATAGATCTTATTCATAAAGCTTACTAATACGGTTCGCGCACAAACGCTGAGTAAACGAGATATTTTTACAGTTCCGGGTTCGATTACCGGGGGCGTAGACACATTGTCTCGAGTCTAGAAATAAAATATGGACTTCGTACAGCTAGACTGGAACTCAATTTGTCTATTTTAGTAAATGTTTTCAAGTCAGTTTTGTTTTTAATTTGAAATGAATCATATCAAAGTATATCGTAAGTCAATAGATATTAATAGCCTGAGTCATAGGTTTGAACCTAGGGCATGCACGTCTAACTTTTCAGTTATATTTTAGTTATATTAAATTGTATTAATGTGTAGCTCAATTTAACAGAAAGAAAACATCTTGAACTCTACGTACCATGGTATATACAATGGTTGTCTGGTAGAGATTGCCTTAGGGCGAGAAGACCGCCATTTGTACTTATTATCTTAATAATGTTATATTTATTTATATATACTTTATTGTACACCATAAAATAGGAAAAATAACAGATTAAATACTTAAAACTAAAGACAAGGTAACATTATAGGTATATTAGGTTATATTAGGTATATTAGGTTATATTTATTGTGTAAAATAAATATTAACTAAATAAATACTTTAAAATACAGATATTATCACAAGTTTTTTAGCTGAGGTCTCGGGTTCGATATCGGGTTAGCCAAAGTGGTATTGGATTTTTCTATTCATTATCACCCCGAAGTCAGAAAATAGGCTCGTATCTATCACTTTGTGGGACGGAACATACAAGGCGAAATGTAAGTGTCCTGGCACAGAGGTGTCAAATAGGCAGAGGCCTACCCCTTCTGGGAAAAAGTCGTGAGTTTATATGTGTATGTATGGATTTTCCAGGTATCCACAAAAACATGGTAGTACAAGACCCTTCTAAATGATGTAGGAGGTCCGAAAGGAGGTCCTGGCAAAGGGACTCATATAGGCTAGTTGTAACAAATGTTTGGGTGAACCACAGGTATTTTTAGGTCTGGGTGTTTGTGAGACCGAGAAGTCTCTCGTAGTTCGTGATACCCACGACACAAGACTCGATCTTAGTGTGTGGTAAGGAATAATACTCGATCTTAGTGTGGAGTCAGGAAAATACACGTGGTTCACACAAACATTTGTCTCACTGCCGGGATCGAACCTGCGACCTCTCGTTTCACAACCGGCGTCTAACTAACTTTGCCGCGCGACAGCCGACTGTTAGAATAAAGCGCCAAATATCCACAATTTAACAACAAATGTTAAACTACAGAATAAAAATTAAAATATTAATATTTTTTGGTTTCAGGCTAACCATACATCAATTGTAATGTAATAACAGTATTATTGTCAAGAAAGCTATCGTTCTATAATCCATTTACACAAACGAGTGATTACAATCTATTGTTTGATAATTCTAAGTAAACATTACGACGGAAACACGCCATGTTTATCAATATAACACAATATTTGTGTTACCTAATTAACTTAAAGTTTAACCTTGGCATGTATCATTATAAGACTTAGACAATCGACTGAACATAGATCTCCAAAAATCTCTATCTTCAGAAATTTGTTAACAATTTAGTAGTTACTAATTTTAAGAACAAAATCTATATTATAGCACTATTTCGCCAAATCGCACTTTGCCATAGTGGTGGATGATTTTATGGCTTAACCCCTCTCTATCGTACTCTCAATTGTAGAGCAAGCCCATGTCTTGCAATGGGATATATATGATATAAAAAAGATACAATATTTGCTATGGATCTCGGTGTTTGCAAGAAATTAGTCTTTCATAGTTTCTGATACCCATGACACAAGACTAGATCTCAGTGTTGGGTCTATGTTTGTGACTGTTAGGTGTATTAATTTATAATTTTCGTTGATTTCCGACAATGGCAGTCTTCGATCAAATATATCCTAGATACAGGGTCCGGAACAAAATCACACACCAAAAGTGGCCGAGTTATACTTATACATTTGAATTTCGAACTACGATGTAGCAAAAAGTCTTATATTATAATCAACTTCAGGTAACAATAAATCTTATTCCTTTAAATTAAGATATATTATGTTTTGGACCATACTAAAATCGAATAAGAGCACACGCTTATTTTTGCTGTTATTTCTCTTGCCGTTACTTATAATCTAGCGTATATTTGGTCGAAGATGGCAGTGCTTTTTTCTTATCTCTTATTGTATATTTTACAATAAAGCGATAAATTCATTAGTCAATATCACCCGATCAAGCAATACTGTGGCCGCCATAATAATGGCGACGATGCATCGTTTATCGGTTGTTATCGGGTCCGTCGCGCAGGTCATTACTTGCACCGCTGAGTAATATGGGTGTGTCCCTTGTAGAATAAACTGTATACTGGTCTGTTCTCTTATATCGATCGTCATTTCATTAACCGACTAAAAAGTAAGAAGTTCTCAAGTCGTCTGTCTATTTTATATATGTTCATCGATTAGTCGAAGACGCCTGAACTGATTTGGTAAATTCTTTTTTGTTACAAAGAGTGTAACAGAAAAATAATTTTGCACATTTTCCATATTTGAATTTTCTTCGTATTTGGGCTCATTTGTTTCTAAGGCCTGATATCTTCGGACTTGGACTATCGTGATACAACCATTACCAAAAAGTACAGATGGCGATCTTATCGCTCCAGGCGATCTCTTACGAACAACTTTGGGATGAATAAAAAAAAGAATATTCGTTATTTATTTAGATAGAATGAAGGGGAAAATATGTGAGAGGATTATACAGACTAATCCAGAGTTCAATTTGTTTTCAATTCAATTTGCTATGGTTTATCTACACCGTTCATAATTTAACACGGAATAACTATGAACACACCCATGACTTTTCAGCATGGGCGGTCGCACCAGGTTCAAACCCACGACCCGACGGTACTGACTCCCTCCGGCAATAGAAAGAACTAAATAAGAAACACTGACGCACAATATTTAAGGTGATCGACCCATCTCAATAACAATTCAGCCATATTTAAAAATATGTTTACCCAACGCCGAGCGGGATGATAAAAAAACAGATTTCTTATTTGAGATGTGAAAAGTTTGTACATTTACTTTATTCATTACATTCCTTCATTAAAACTTAAAATACAACGGGCGGTGCGTGGCGGTAAGGCGGGATGGTCAGTTGCGATTATTTGTCGCTGCGTCTTTTTGTCGATGAACTCATGTGTAATATTATAGTATTGATTAAGGTTTTTATATTAACTTCGCAGGTAGACTATGCAGCCCACCCGACGAAAAGCAGTGACTCATAGACCTTCGCAGTGCCAAGGGTCAAGCATAACAAGGTCGGTGCCTACCGATTATTTCTTAGGTATTAATACATTTATTTTGTTTTTATAAATACTGATCGAAGAATGATAACCTAAGCTTTAGAAAGGAGAGTCCAAAATTCACATTACTTTCGCAGTTAAGGATATTCGGTTTTATATTGCTGAATCAATACAGAAAAAATAATATTCGGGATATAAAAGATGTCTCTCATATAATTGCTCATCTGGAGTTGAAGTCAGTCCCCTTACAGACGCTGTCACATTCAAACATTGTGTTATTTCATTGGCCATCATGCAGACGACATAATATGATTATTTTTTGTTAAACATCAAATCTCAGTATTGAGCCATCATAAACTCTTTTGACTTGCTTCGTTTTTTGTTTACAAGTTAAAGTTACTTTGATGGATCTGACAGTAAATAAAATCCTAATAGACTTTTCATCAGTGAGATTATTAAAAAAAAGCATAGGTGTCTTTATAAATAGGTATTTATTCATTGAGTAAATCGGCAGGATTTTGGGCGGTTACAAACAATTTCAACCAGCATCCTTTAGCTAATATAAATTATTTTCAAAGTTCTGAACTAACTTAATTATTCAAACCATCCATAGATTGTCTCAATCGGAAAGGAGATATTGGAACGTGTTAATACATTAGGTTTTTTAACCAAAAATAATTGCGTCTAATAATCGATTATATGAAGTAATCCTCACTCGTCTCAGAGACAAAACACGCTCACAACGGAATGGCACTTTCCAATTTTCAAATAACTCGTCCAATGATCAGCTCAGCTCGTTAGTTTAATTAACTGGAGTGAATCACTAGATGTCACTATGTTATTGTGACAATTAGTACGCGCGTATTTTGCAGTGTTCGTATTTCAAGTGTCAAATAATTAGGAGTTAGAATTAAAATTGCATAATAAAAACGGATTCTGTCGCTTTTGTATTAAGTCGGGTTATAATTAATTGGATTAATAATTTATAGATGACTATTAAAACCATTAATCGATAAAAAATTTACCCAATTTGTCAATCGTCAAACAGAACATGTATTTTTTTAATTGTTGTGTTTAATCTTGCGGTTTTATTTGGTGATAGAAAAATTGGAACTAAATTCAAGACTTTACCAGCAAGCAATTTGAAGAGAAGAAATGACTTCTTGAGAACTATTAATTTAATGTACATAAATCATAATACATTTCAAATATCATACTGAATACTTACACGGTTGATAAGAGCCTAATTTAACAGATGACCCTTCAATATATTAAAACTTTATATTTCTTCTAAGTGTTGCTAGCAAACCACACAAAAGGACATTTGCGGTATTGTCCATTTGTGCTCAATATTGCAGTATTTTCATCTTCTCATTGCACATATGAGCTAAATTCCACGAAAAGTCCAAATAAAATCGTAAAGCAACCAAGCTTTCATCAAGCGATTATTAAAAGTTGAAGAGGCCAAATATGGGCACTTATAGTCTGTAGTCTGTACTCTGCCTGTGCCACTGAAGTCTGAAGCACAGACGACTAAAAAATGTCTGAAGTATAAGCGAGAATAGTAATTTAATATTATCATTTCGTAAGGTGATAATATGGTTGTATTTACATGAAAATTGTAAGTGCAATTGAATTATATTTAGCCCCGAAATTCGAAATTCCGGCAACATCATATTTATTATCACCGAATAAGTGATTCCTAATTGCTTATTCTGTTTTAATAATTAAGACACAGGTCTAAAACCCTTATGCTTGGTACCGTAAAATAAATTTAAAAAACGAAATTTGGCGCGCTCTTAATATTCTAATTTCAAAATGTTCCGTGAGAAAGCTGTTATTGTTTAAACTATTCATTAAAAACTTTTACTTTTTAAGATTAAAAGTACTATTAAAATAGTGAGTACATTTTTATTGTTCATTCATATTTTTTTCTGTATAGTTGGAACTTGGACGACACATAAAGAGTCGAGAGTAAACAACTTTAGATAATATTCTCGCCGGAACTAGAACCCGGGACGTTTCAGACCCATTCATTATCTGCTAAGCTAATTGGCTCGTTAACGTATCGCTGTACCATCCACAAGAAAGTTGAGTATTATTTCGTAAATTATAACACAAAATGATGTGAGTTTTAAATACTTATTACATTAGATGCTATCCGTGCATTTATATCAAAATACTTCATTTTAAAAATTGTTTTACCATCTACTTAATATTTTTACAGTTATAGGTACTTCCATAGGCCTGAATGTATGTAATATTGGATTAAGAAACGACAATTCCAATAAGAGATGCATTTTTTTTTATATACGGCCATTTTAATATATTAAATCATAATTAGAATTTCTGCAACATAATTTTAAGACGAAACAACAACGTTTCTTATAACCAAAGTCCCATCCAATACTATATTCTTCAAAGCTTACCAATCCGTCTATCGCTATCTTTGACTAAGTACTCTCGCGGTACATTGTAAACCATTAAACTTAAGTATAAATAAGTGCATTTATACATAAATGTAACGGAGATAAATCAGTGAGTGGGCACTATTGGGCCGGCCAAACAGACGACATACGGATCCCCGGGTCAACGCACTTGCCACACTACACACTCTGTGATCGAACAACGCGACATTGTGCTCACATGTGGCCTTTCTCTATGGTTTTTGACTTTTAATGCAATATCGGCCTTTTTGCTTATCATTATAAACTTGTGATGAACCTCTTTGCAGTTACTTTGAAAACGGCCAGTAAAAAAAATCATAAATAGAACGTTCCATTTACAAATTACAATGTGACGAAACTTTTTTTTAACTGGCCGGTAAAAATGATGAATTTAAAAATACAATGTTCCATTTATAAAACAGAATGACCTAAATTCCTTCCCTCATTAACTCATATTTCGCTCTAATTTCTCATGTCTTCAAATTTCCGGAGCTTCCACAGGCTGCCGACATTATCTTTACATAAATATAATCTGAGAGACTGCCATATTGAGGCGTAGTGGGTGTTTATGACCATAAATCACTTACAATCAGATAATCTGCATGTTCATTAGTTGGAAGCATGCATTATTTTAACAAGAAAAGTCCGATCTCCGTACTTAAAACAGTTTAGTAGCCATTTTTACGAATGATTAATTCTGTAGGATGGCAGAATACATCCGTTATTGAACAAAATTAATATCCAAGGTATTTTTACTCAATGTTGGCTACATACGGATGTTCTGTAAACCTGACCTTCCCTAACATGAATCCCTAAGGAAACATAAGTTCAAATAAACAGTGATCATTGTTTGGCAGGACGCCAGCCCCTACAGCACATAACTGCTAGTATTAATCTTGATTCAAAATAGATTATAAATTAATGACATTTGAGTTTAATGGACCATTTATCTCATGATAGGAGTTATTGGTGAAATGGAGGTATTAGTATCTGTCTATCTTTGATTTATAGGTCACTCCAAAATACTTGGGTTTTTGTTGTTGTTTGGAAGTGTTATGTTCCGTCAAATATGTGAATGATTCTCTATACATTAATTTATTACCGTTTCTTTTCCATGTACATTTTTATCGGCTTAATAATATTTTTTTTATTTACCAAAATATTTACAACATAATACAAGTGAGTAATACAAAGACATTTCGCTGTAGTATTGCACTAGGCTCCCGGCCTGTATCACAGGTTCCAAAATAGAATTAACAACATATTAATTGAACAAATTATTTTTATATAAGTTGGTTATAAATCACTTTACTAAATAGAGTTTTTTTTCTACATATTTTGCCAAAATATCTTCAAGCTGCCATGGGACATTGAAAATATCCATAATCCAGTGCTATTTATAAAAAAATCCATGGACATAACCGTGTTTGATTTATCAACGAGAACAGATGTGTGGTGAGTCAGCCGCCATAACTGGCACGGGCTAAATGCGGCGCGTCTCGGCTTGCGTTTATATTTAACCCGCGGATTTAACTGTCGCACCCTCCAAGGACCAGGAATGGGATGAACTTTAAATATGCAGTGAAGAATATAGTATATCTTTAAAGACATTCTTAATAGTAATATATAAGAGATAACCCTTTATTCATAATGAATTAACGCAGTGTTCAAATGCCGTGACTTATTATATTAAATGAGCTGACTCGAAAGCGTTATTCATAAACGTCCAAAAACTTCAGCTGTTTAAGGTGAAACTTTCGGGAATTTTTATGGTATTTAGTCCACGTTTGTCTAATATATGTCACAGGGATTATTACCTTATCTGAGGTTAATCTCTTGTCTGTCTAATAGGGGTTGGTAGCTCACAATACGTTTAAAAATATTAAATTGATCATGTACCTGGTATGCGGAAACTGTGCTAAAATAATTTAATTAATCAATAATGATTCAATATAATAAATGCGTAAACAGGAAAATAATATTATCCTGTTTTTAATTATGGAATAGTACAAAATGAGGACGTGGTGATACCTGACAAAGAAATATACATGATCAAAATTAAATTAAGATAAATTTCGAAACAAACAACCTACCAACCAGATATATAATAATCACAATTCATTTTCGATTAAATTAACAAAAATCAAAATGGCGAACATGGCCTTCTACTCGATCAATCAAAAAGAAAATATTCTTTATTTAAATAGTCTTTCACAAGATCTTTTGAATCGTTCCTTACTGCCACCGCTTCGGAACGTGTTGTAGCTGTGCAGAAAAAATGGCACAAGAAACTCCCAAAGACAATAAAGTAACCAAAATGGCGAATATAGAAATTGATTAATGAAATTAAACTGAATGACCGGCTTAAACATAAATTCACCCAAGAATATAATTTTATGTCTTGAGAACAATAAAAATTGCATATCTGTGGAACGCCTTGAGCGACTGACCATCTGTCGGATGACCATGTCGACCATCTGCTCAGATGCTATTGTTTAAAGTGGAGTTAAATAACTTGGTAATGATTAAACTATTATATTAAGTGAGGTAAATTGCGTAGATGGGGGTTCTCTGCAAGACTATCATAGGATATGTGATATTGCTGCCTCGGTGACGTAGTAGGGGTTCGAACCCCGGGTGGGCAAAGTGATATTGGATTGTTCTATTCTTTATTAACCCGGTGTCAGGAGTATGTGCTCAATATGACGATAAGCTCGCCTCCTATCACATAGGAACATACAAGACGAAATGTGGGTGTCCTGGTAGCGCCTATGGCTTATGGGAAAAAGGCGTGAGTATATGCATTTATCTTTTATTATCATTTATTAATCATTACACAATACCTTAGGGTTAATGCGTTCCTGATAGATAATACACATACTATAACGATAAAAAAAAAACATCGCGAGGAAACCTGCATACCATAGCAATTTGTAAAAAAATGTATGGTATGTAAAGTCCGCCAACGCGCACTAGGCTAGCGTGGTGGACTATGTGTCCTAACTCCCCTCAATGATAATCTCGATTGTAGAGGACGCTCGTGCCCTGCAGTGGGACGTATATAGGCTGATAAAGAACAGATAGAGAATTCGTCGACGCCAAATGGCCATCTCCCACTAGATGTCATTGTATCCGGATATAGGAAGAAACGAAAAGGCGACACTTAAGTGGGTCCTAGGCCTTAAGCAATATGTACGGAGGTTGCTATCCGGGATACGAATATCCTCAGCAAAGCGGTAAACGCATTAGTGTTTAGGCAACATCCATAAATAAATTGTGACTGCGGCGTGCGCAACGAACTGAACCCGTGCCCATGTGATATGGAATTTACACCGTGAAATTTTTAAGCGCACTACACACCGAAGCCGCCGACCCGCCAACACATGTTGACAACTTTTTTGGCGGGCTTCATATTTTTTAAATAATAATAAATACACCCAACAGTCACATAGTCCTGATCCCACAATAAGATCAATTAAGTATTGTGTTGTGGGATATCAGAATTTACGAGAATTTTTGGTCTTACAAACACCCAGACCTGAGATAAATACTTGTGGTCCTCACAAACATTTGTCCCGGTACGGGTATCGAACCCGCGACGTCTCATTTCACAGTCGGTGTCTAACCTGCTGCGCCACAGAGGCTGTCGCTGTCATTGCAAGTCCAACAACTTTGTTGGCGACATTTCAGCGGCTCGACATGAAATGAACATTTTATGACGTTCTTGAGTGTCGCCGGGTAACTGAGCAGTGCACATGCCGCCAACATCATTATCTCAGCCACAGGAAGTCCAATGCTGAACATAGGGCTTCCCCAAGGATCTCCACACCGACCTGTTGGAAGCGGCCTGCATTCAGAGACTTCCTGAACTTTAGTCAGGTTGTCGGTCCACCTCGTAGGCGGACGTCCGACATTTCACTTGCCTGTACGTCAAAATGTTGGCAGGCATTAAGGGCAGGCGTTTGTTGCCGACATGATTCTTATAGGCCGCCGGGTTGTGGCGGCGGGCTGTGTCGCCGGGCGTGCGACTTTTATATGTAGTGCGCTTTAAATCTCCGAGTTACTGTAATAGCTGTTATTTGAAGTTCAATCATGTACGTTTATGGAATCATTTCTTAATGGGAGTACTTTCTATGGAGAACTAAATGTGTTAGCGTCAGTGGTATTAACTGCCGTCCATCATGATAATCTTCAGCCATAGGAAAACTAGTCATAGAGTCACTGTCGCATCGCGTTTCGAGTTCATCCTATTCCCAGATCATACATACACACATAAACTCACGCTTTTTCCCAGTAATGGCAGGCAGCGATGCTACCAGAACACCTACATTTCACCTTGTGTTCTGTTCTACTATTTGGGAGAGAATGTATGGGAATCAGGAATTCGTCCCCAATATGGCGATAGCCTCGCCCCCTATCAAATCGTGGGACGGAGTACACAAGGCGAAACGTTTGTGTCCTGGCAGCACCTGGTAACTACTGGACATATTGAGACTTAACATCTTATCTTATCTTATTGCTTTGTAATTCAAGGTGTTGTTTGGTTGGTTTCATAGCAATAAAAAAAAAAGCACCTCTGCCTACCCATTCTGAAATAAAGGGGAGTGATTATGTACATGTTGTATATGTATAAGTAAAATAAATTCTTAATATTCATATAAAACTGTTTTTGTTCCTGTATAAATGGATAAAGTATTAAGAACATGCAAATTAGCGTATTAAGACTTAAAATTAGAAAGTTTAGACAAGTTCATTTGAATATACCAAAATAAACAAGGCCATTAGTCTAAACTCTAGGCTTTTGATAAAAACAACTATTAAAATATTACGTCTTAGTTTTAAATGTTCCGTATATGTTTTTTTAAGAATATTATTGTACTTATTTACGAAATTGGGTGATAAGATTTATGGTTATATGAATATTAAATAATTATTAACTTATTATTACCAAATCAAGTTTATTGAAATGCATTATTTATAAAGAATACATATTTTATAGAATTTGTAGGATTATGTCACCTCTAAACCAAACGAGTATGATAGGATTTCCCAGATATTCTTGAATTCTTTAATTACGATTGAGTAATATTTCGAATACATTCTATCAATATTAGTTATTTTATTAACACGCTTTAGGTTTAAAACGTTGTGTTTATAAACAATTATGTTAATCCTCAAGTACTCTAACTTTTTAACAATAAAATTAATATATTTTACTCCATATCCTGTTCTTAATCTCATAATCGATTGTTTTTAATTTTTTTAGTTGGGTCTTTTACTAAGCGTGGTATTTAGTTTTATTAATTTTGAACAATATTGCTCAAAAACACGTTCACACTTATGGTGAGTCTAAAGACTACCCAACAGATATTTTCTTTTAAAAACACATCACTGTTTTATTTTCCCAAACATCCAATTTTATACATCTGAAATTATTGCTTCATTTTCCCATAAAAATTCCAAACCTGTGCCACACCCACAATCCAAAACCTGTAAAACATTAATTCCTAGTTGATAAATCTCATTTTCAATAGGTTTATTATTCCGAAGATAAAGATAACTGTTATTAACGATATCAGGTCCAAAATGGCAGTGTGTAGGCCGTGGTCGATGACACTAGCTCGCGCCGCGGAATGCCTTCACTAATACGCCACTTCCGACATCCGTCTCATACATCTGACCTAACATCGCTTGAGATGTTAATCTTATCTTTTACTAGCTGCAACTTCTTGCACAATGTCTTTTTTTCTAAATATTGTTCCCTATTTAAGTACTTAATTTATTTTCATGCCACTGTTCTATGTTTGAAAGAATAAACAATATATAAAATTGTAACATCTTAATGTAACCTAAGTTTCACAATAGAACATATTTAATTTTGATTTGCGGGTTAAAGAATGCATTTTACATCACAACATAGAAAGATCTTGTATAGATCGTCCACGATCTTTTGGCGTGCGTAAGCGTGATTGTCATGTTGTCAAAATATTAGGAAACAGCTTTTCTGCATACGTATTGTTTGACATATGTTTTCATATGACATATGGTGACATATGGCAGCGGCGTGCACAGGATTATGACACTGGGTATGCGGCGGAGAACTCGGTCACAAAAACTTTTTTTTGTTTTTAGCATAGCCCATGGACGTAATATATAAACAGGACTGCGCACTAACAAAATAGTATCATTCTGAAATAAGACATATGTATGTCGCATAACGTCGGTGATACTGCAATACCGCGTAAGTAACAATTGCAAATACCGCGGAAGTACGAAAAAATCAAAATTGAAATTTCGCACCTATGAATTCTAGACATAGGCGCGAAATTTCTGCAAATACTTGCAAATACTTCCGCGGTATTTGCAATTGTTACTTACGCGGTATTGCAGTATCACCGACGATAAGGTTTAATTTACTGTGGTAAAAGACATGGAGGAAAAACGAGCCGAGCGGGACAGAGGTTTTGACAGATGTTGGAGGTTTGTGTCCCTTGACATTTGCTGGCCAGACCAAAAAATATTTTCACTGGTAGATTATTTTACATTCGTCACAAGGTAATTAGTTCGATGAAAAAATAAACATAGAATATCTATAGTAACCTTCGATCAAATATACACTAGATACACCATGAGCGCTTAGAAAATGGCACCAAAAAAGAGTGCTTAAGCACTCTTTCGCCTTCAGTCACGCACCGACCGTTGCATCTAAAACGTCGTAAAACTTTAGACAATATTATTTGAAAAGCTACTTTAAGCTCCAGGAATAAGGTGGAATTTGTGTTAATATATTTAGAATATGTGATCTTTTTGTTTACTTTTTTTAATGTCATGCATCGGTGCCACTTTTTAACAGAACTTTTACAGGAAACTGTGTATCTAGTGTATATTTGATCGAAGATAGTAACAAATAGAAAAATATTGTTATTTAACTTCAATTCTGGGACTATAAACGAATACATGGCATTAAAATGGAAGATTAATGCATGATAGGAGAATCCGTATTTATAACTCTGGCCACTTGATAACATGTCATGACTTTTACGCAATGTGACAGTTGTACAATTTTAAAGTATTTTCGATATTTATTAACGGAAAATGGTTAAAAAGTGTTGCAAAATGATTTATATAAGTGAATAATATGGTGGTTGTTGTAGATCGATTCAAAAGTGAGTAGTTTCATGAGATTTACCATTTTTGTATACAAACATCTGCTACGGTGACCATAAAAAATCCCGTCTTAGAACTTTTTTCGATCGACAATTAAAAGTTCAGCTGAATTATTGAATAACCTTTTATCTGCTTGAATATTAAAAGTAGTTCTATTTTATTTACAATTTTGTGTGTGTCAAAATGTGTCTTTCTATATGTAATAAAAATATTGTGAAGAGATAAGTAAATAAAAATAACGAAATTAATAAAGTCGGTTTTACGGGCGAAGATTTTACGTGACAACGTCTTTTTCTCGGTAGAATATTTATTGATATGAATATAATTAAATTAATCACTCAACTATAATTAGATCATAGTTGAGTGGGAGAGAGACGCAAGGCATTCGGCGGGCCTCTCTCTCGTTCGGTGACTCATCGTAACGTTACCGGGCGTTACACTTTTTCATAAGTGACTCCCAGCCGCAACCTAATTTAAGACGTTGTCACGTCAAAAATTTTATACAACGCTAACTATTATGTAGACAACGCTTGAAAGGGTTGAACAAAGGGATGGCAGTATTTATGGAAAAATCTAATTGTTCAAGTTACAGATGTCGAACTTTACTCATTTTTGAACAAAAATAACTGCACACTTGGTTTTCTTAAAGTTAACCATAAAGGGGGTAAAATAGGGGTTGAAATGTTACAAGAAAAGTTTAAACCGCTGCAGTTATAGAAACCTTATTACAAATGAAAAATAATGGCGTGAATAATATTAGAAAAATAGCATTATAGGGTAAAAATAAGGGATGAAATATTACATGTAAAATCAAAATCGCTAAAGCTATTGATGACAGCAAAATTGTGTACATATCAGCAGAGGCGGCTCGTGAAATTTATTGATGGGGGTTCACAAAAACATAATTGAAAACGAGAGCTTACTATTTATTTTATTTGTATACAAAATCCATTCGCCGGTCTTTTTGGCGTGCGAAGATATCTATTACTTTCTCGTGAAAATCAGAAATGGAATTAATTAAGCGTTTTTCTATGCTTATCAAACACTAGCGGCCCGGGTACAAATAGATTTCTGTATAATAATATGTACGTATTATTATTATACATATAAACCTTCCTATATAGGCACAATGCCGCCGCCCCGGCCGGCCAGTACCGCCGCAAGCGCTGCGTCCCGCAATTTTAAATCTGTAATATCTTCGAAAATATTAATTTAAATCTTGTGCTATAAAGGACCATATAAATGTATATTAAATCAACAATGTATTTAAGCTATTTAATTGGATAAGGATTAATGCTGTATTGGTTAAAATAGCTTCGAAAATTAGCCATTATTTGTCGTAAAAAGTAAATGACAAAAAAATATTATTGTGGTATATCCAGAAGAGATAGACATATGCCATCGCGGAGTTTTCTGTAGACCTTTTCAATGTGTACAAATTATTAGTACATTATTTTGATAAATCTCGTAGGGTTCAGCCTGCGTTTGCAATGTAAGCGGAAAAAAATTGACAATTAACGACATCACATTAGAAACCTCAAAAATAACAATATTTGTCCACTATTTAATGGAGGTTTTTATACATGTAAACCTTCCTATTATATCACTCTATCTATTTAAAAAAATGTAGTGATAATGCATTGAGACGGTCTTGCGCCATACGAGTAGTATTTCGCGTACGCGTGAGCGGCGCTCCAGATTACGCTTATTTCTCATACGATATCTTTTGTTTCACGCGTCAGCCCGAATCGATGCTCTCTTTCGCACTCATTGAATACAGTACTAAGAGTCGTACTAAACTTCGATTCATAGGAGCGCAATCGCTGGCGCTCCACTCGTTACAAATTGACGCGACATGTACCTATATAGGCATTTTATTTTTATAGGCATAGTAAAATATATAGAATGTAATGTAAGTATCTTATGTATTATAAATATATATAAATTATTAAATTAGCTAAGTATGTAATTTTCGTGGGAGTGCACTGCACCAGCGCTCTTTCGGATGAGCCGCCTCTGCATATCAGTAATGATATCTTACTGACCTTTTGTTTGAACAATTTAAATTCAGTAACATATTGAAATTCCGATTGGTCTGAACAAACGATATCTGAACCACCCCTTACACAAAAAATTTAAATTGAGAGTCAGAATTGTTAATGATTCGATTAAGATAGGGATATTCGTTAGGGATAAAACGGTAGGACAGCTACGTTGCTGTTAGCTACAAGGGTTGGTATGAATAATAACATGTAACTGGTATGAAGTAGGCTAGGGACGCTTCTATCTAGTGGTCATGGCCTCTCCTAAAATAGGTGCTACGGCTATGCGATCTCGGCCCCCTGAGCTACTACTGTTACTACCAACTTTCCCTTCCATGTCTGCAGTATCTATTACCCCTACACGCCATACTTTCCTTTCCAATAACATCTTTTACCCGCATACCTTATTTCCTTTCCCCGATTGAAGACAGACAGCAGCGTCATCTACGCGAGTACCCCCCTGCGCTCGTGAACCCGCCTGGCAAGCGTGGCGAGTATTGGCATTAACCCCTGATGGTTGTTAAAACTAGGACCAGGCCTCCAGGCCTCCTGGCAGCTCCGCTATTCTTAGCTATGGTAGCGGTTACGGTAACGGCGGGGCAGAAGGTGCTATGAATCTCCAAGAAGGTTGACCCCTGCTACCAGCCCCGACGACGACTGGCCCTGGTAACACACTACATACGCACTTTGAAGATAGACGAGAAGATTGTTAACTGAATATTGCTGTCAATAAAGATTTATTGTTACTATTATTTTCATTTTTCATTTCATCTATAAAAAGGATACGTATAAAACTATAATTTGAAATTTTTTGCTAGGTCAAAATGGTCCTATATTTTGAATTGGTTAAATATTTTTTTGACACGCTTATACAATATCAAGTTTGTTACCTCAAAAACAAAATGCTTCATTCAACGTATTAGTGTTAGAACTGAATTATTTACTGTATTAGCCAATTTGATTAAATTTCCTGTTTTTCCCAAATTTTATGGTCACCCCATACAAACGGGACACACAGCCTCCATTCAAACGCTCCCGCTCGGCTCGTTTTTCCGATCACAGTGCGCAGTCCTGTTTATATATTACGTCCATGGCATAGCCACAGTCAGATCTCTAAGTCGGAAACCATGACAACATAACAAGTCTTAGATGTACTACTATTCACGTCCATCTTCTACACGGCAGACAAAACAGCGATCGATCGTCGCGGCGGAAGAAATTCTTATAAGTAAAATAAAAATCTCACCTAGTCAGCTTCAATTTTCACATATTCAAGGTTCCGGTTACTTGAGATTACTATATCCCGATGTAAATAAACGCAAGATTTCGGTAACACCTCATTCATTCATTTTATAAACATACATTTTCAACACAAACCTCACAATCAAATTACATTTAAAAAAATAAACAAACGCACTAGTAAAAGCAAATGACTGCAATTATTAATATCGATACTTAGTAAACTGTTAAATGTACACACTTTCAAATGTTAAAATGAAAAATCTTTTAAGAAAACTACAAACATACTAATATAAAATCGTAAACAATACAAAAACACATGAAAAAATCAAAATGGCCCCCGCGAAACACAAAACATTTCTGCTATTTAAACAAATAAAACCTTACTAACCAAAAATGCATAATGTGCATAGGTGATTTATTAGATTTCCGCCTATTAATTTTACTCGGATTATAGGCAACGAACATTTCCGATTACTCCCGACAACTTCCGAACTTCCGAGGCCTGCCGCAGGAGTTGCGGCTTTCGATATTCATGGGTGTGTGCGTTTGCGACTGTGCACGGACACTAAAATTACTACACACATGCAAACAAATGTAATGCGGGACGCGGCGGCATGACTTGGTTGATTAGGTACCGAGAGTTTTTAGTCTGAGTTAGGTACATTATTTTGCTTTGCAGCGCCGCTTGCTTGTCGCGTAGCAAACATAATGTTTTGGTGCTTGCAAATAAATGCTATTTATAAAATATTAGGCATTTTTAAGTTATTGTATTTTGTTTTCATTTATTTACTATAAATTAAAGTCATCTAAACCGTACGAACGTTATATTAAAATATTTGTGGATGGCAAGTAATGCACTGCATTTCTGCCTACATGGAGCGCACGCCCCTGACATATGGTGTCATTACATTGCGTGCCACTCATGGACGTAATATGTGCCTCTGTTGATCCTGGCTTACAGGAGTTACAGTGGTAGGTGTGAGGGGGGACAGTCTCAAATATGTTTTCAGAATATAAACAACGAGCATTTATACTCGTTGTCTAATAGTATTAACATGTGCAATATAATGTGAAGGGATGATGATAACTGTTCGTGATATTTTGACAACAGTTAGAATGATAGACCGAGGCAAGTAAATAAGTACAGTGTTACATACATATGATTTTTTAAGCTTTATGTAGGCAATAACAAGCAAGAAACTTGCATGGTACAAAAAGGCCCTTATTAATTATTACGTGTATTACGGTTTAATAATTGCTAATTCTCATTTCAAGCAATGATATCTTTTTTCACTAATGTAAAAAAAGCCAGACGCGATTTACGTATTTGTACGAATATTACGAATTAAAACACGTTTTTGGAAACATCGCAACTCTTTTCAGCTATTGTGAATAGTGTATGCAAACAATACAGGCAATGTTTTGCATCCATACAAAAACACGATATTTTCAGTCTCTGTGTATTTTGCGTATACTATAAACAGTGCTTGTAAAGTGTACTGATTTGTCCTCATACTAAAACACAGATATTTCCAGTGTATTTTTAGTTCCAGACGTATAGCAATGATTTGGTCGCCCCTACTCTCAGACATACACAAAGGGGCTCCACATTTTAACATCGAACATTCGCAGCATTCTAAACTATTACGCAGGCGAGAATTTTGGTTTTGCAATAAGTATGAGCTTTTTATACATCAGCATACAGTAGCAAATATCAATGGTAACTTTAGTTGTGGGGTATTTGCAATATAGCAATAGTTTTTTTGTACTAGCTTGGCAAACTGCAATGCATCTGATAAATGTAGACCAGATATAGTACCCACTATTAGAGTGTGAGTATTTCTAGCTCATCGACACAATTATATTTAGATTATCCGGATAGACTGATCAGAAACGCGAACTTATGCTAGGGCCTTCGCGATCCCAATCCCAAGTCTCTTCTCAGGGCAAATTATTACTATACCCAGAGAAGAAAAGGTTGTCTGTTTCCTCATTAAATTTAGGAACTTATAGCATATCAATTAGACACCCAGCTCTTACAATGTATTATAGGCAGCGCACTGAAATAATCCAGCACTGGCTTAAAGAAAGATTTCTTCCGAGTCTTCGATATTTCAAAGTTAAGGAGTGACTGCTTCATCGTTTTTCACTAGTTCTTATTGCTCACTTACAACTCCCCCTATTAATTTAACTTTCTGATTGTTTTCGTTGCGGGTCAAAGACAAGTTAGACATTCCCGGAGACTCGCCGAGCTTTAATGTTCGGTGACATTACATTGCGTGCCACTGTTGATACTTTGTCCTGGCTTACAGGAGTTGCAGTGGTTGGTATGAGGGCGGGACAGTCTCACTTACACTACACACATACACTTACAGGATGTCGGCGCAAAATGACTTTGGAGAATGCTACACTATTATTTAGGTCATAATTTTGAAAGAATCGGTGTGCTTAAAATAAGTCCTAAGTATTATTGTGTGATTAAATCCCAGATCAGGTCTAATACATGTCCAACAAGTATATCTAAATCAAAAGCTAATATATCGTCTTTAAACCTATTCCAACGACCTCTAAAAGCTAAGCAACTATCACTGAGTGAAGGAGCTATTACAATGCAATTTCTCATGGTTTTTTGTTCAGCCGCCGACGACCCATGACCCGTCACGGCCAATTCACGCGATGGCTAACCGTTGCCTATTAACTAGTTGCGTTATTGTTTGGGGTTCCGTATTAGATTAATCATCAGAAGAATCCTCCTCATATTCATTTTACTATACTATTGATTTCGTTGTGAGAAGACAAGTTCAAAGTATACATCCCACTGCAGGGCACAAGCTTTCTCTGCAATCGATAGTGCGATTGAGAGGGATTATGTCATATAGTTCCTGGAGACTTGCCGAGGTTCAATGCTCGGTGTCATTAAAATTCGTTCTGTTGATCCAGGCTTGTAGGAGATACAGTGGCGGGAAGACAGTGTCCATACACAGAAGAATTTATGTCAGGTGCCTTGCTTAACTTTGTTTGTTTTTGTTTCTTTGAGTTACAAGCAATGTGTAGAAGATTTAACCGGTAGGTCCATCGTATGAAAATGTATTCCTGTATAGCAACCCCATTTTATCTATCCTGCTACCAAGCAGAAGTGTGTCAGCTTTACTGTGTTCCAGTTTGAAGAATATTTTAGCTAGGGGTCACAGAATGCTATGGAGCTTAATATGGAATATCTCAAAGTAAATACGCAATGGCATTATTCTGTGGGATTTTTGACACTTTGTCAGTTTTCAAAATACATAGAATCTACCTAACTCCAGTAACAAATAATTTTGTGATCAGTTCTAAAATATGTAGGTGTTGCACTATCTAGCGCTAAGCTACTCTATAACACAAAGTGCCCTTATTCCTATGAATAGTAAAATAAAAATGACCCTTTTGATTTCGCATCAAATGCCACAGTGTTATTTATACAACACGTTCAAAGTTATTATTAAGAAAAGTTTCCAACGGAAAATGTATTTTGTACGGAATCCAAGGCGTATACAAAGCCAATTTCAATCAAAGTTTATTACTAGTTTTTATTAAATAACTTTTTACTACGCATATGATTTTAATAGCACAAGATTATTAATTAATTTGAATAGATAGGTATAAAAAGTGTGAGACAATTTTAATGGTAATATTCCGGAACATCATAAGTTGTAAGTCTGCAAAATTTAAAGTCACAAATCCATACTGTTGCAATAAAGATTAAATGCAGTTTTTTAGGTCATGTGCGGATTAGAGCAAATCTAAGATCTTACAGTTAGTATTTTTTGCAGTGCAATGCTGTGAAAGTGCCGTCAGATCCGTGCGACCCGGCCCCGTTACCAAAACAACTCATTTTGCCTCACATTATGCATTTCACTGCTTACATTTGTTCTGATCCGCCATTTAGCTTGTTTATCTTACACAAGCAGCGTGGAATTATTAAGAAGTAAGAACGTGTCAAAAAATGGCGCGAAAATGCTTGAGTTAAAAAACGTACAGCCTAGAACGTGCTTGTAAAATATTTAATTAATGTGGGAAACTGAGAGTACTTGATCAGTGATTGTGTCAATATATTAGGGAAAAGCATGGGGTAAAAGGTAACAGTTTGAACACCATCGGTTAAACATTCGGTGATGGTTAATTTCATTTGAGTTTTTAATTACTGATATTTATGGGAGACAGGTATTAAAATATATTTCTCACTTTGAAAGAAAACATCGTAAGGAAACATGAAGGAAACTGAATGCCATAGATAACTTTACAAGAATTTATACGGTATGTGCATTAATAAAACCCGGAATAGGCCAGTGTGGATGAATATTCATAGAGGCCTTATTCATAAACAGTTTATGAATATTTTTGTTATTAAATGTTTTGTCTCTTTCTAACGCCTTTTATATTCAGTTTGGGCGAAGAAGACAAATAATTTGAAAGCTAAAATAGGTTTATAAATTGTCTATGAATAAGACCGTCAGTATCCTCAATCAAGCTTCCTGAAAATATTCAGTGATTGCTAGTGCTATAAACACAATAATGTAAAAAGATTTTTAGGATAAGGCCTAGTGTGACCCGCAGTAAGACAAGCCAAACACCTGACAACAAAAATACACCGCAACGACTACGGTATTTCGTGAAAACAACTTTCTAAGATCCTCAAAGTGACAAGTGACGAGCTTATCGCTCGATCAGACACAAATTACATACACGCATTAGAAATTATTTCGATGTGGGTTTATTCATTAATATCAATCGGAGGAAAGGGGTCTTGTGACCTCGAAACATCGTTATTGTGTGGGAGGAGATAGTTTTTAATCGAATTGTTAAGATGCTTGATTTATCCGCTTGGAATTTCTAGGTTGGAAAATATTGTAATAAATGTTTGTGGAACTGGAATTTGTGTCTGATCTGGTGATCGCATCACTATTTATCACATCTTGGATTGGATATAAACTCCGCGATTCTTGGGCGGGGATAGTTGACACCACAGAGTTCGCAGATATGTATAACATCTCTAGGATACATGAGCTTATGTTAAATTACAGAAAAAAAACTATTTCGTTTCCTAGACTTCTGAATTGTATTTTGAATCTTGCCTGTGAAATTACAGAGAAAAAGGCTCTTAGGTTCTCAGTTATACTGCTAAAACGAAACTTGTATCTTAGTATGGCCACGGGTATGGCTAATGGCTATGTGTGCATAATGCGACTGTTGGGCAAATTAATTATTTTGTAAAGAAAACATATTTTAATCAACAACTATTTTCTAATAAGACATACTAGCAAAAACCTTATGAATACCGCTGAAAATCCACGTTAATCATTCTAAACCTTTCGGTAGTGGCAAACTTTTCGATTTTAGTCTGACTATATCCGACTCTGATCGATCTGACTACATAACCGAAACAGCATGTAGCACATTGAAGGCTTATTCCAATGTTTACTTTATCTTCTAAGTATAAGGCAAAAATTGCAGAAGTCCAAAATGTGCTATACGCCCTTACAATTCTGCGTAATATCACTGCGTGTGTCCAAATTAACCCGCGCTTGTTATGCTTAATTCCCTCGGGAATTTCATGACGAATCCACATGAAATGTGTTGAATTCCTTTCGAAATTATATTTCAGGACTCGGGACGTTTTGTACCAATAAAAAATAAACAGCAGATATAGTATTTTAATTAAAAGTATTTAAGTCAAAAATTTAAATCTTGCGTACGTACTTATTACTTTTAAGGATATGCCACTAATGTTTTAATTTTAAAATTTATTGCATCGTTATACTTACATTACAGAGCAGTCATATTTTAAAATTAATTTGTGATGCGGCATGTTTTTGCACCTTTGCTCGGCTTTAAAATCAAATCTATTTTTCTTTTCAGATAACAGGTAAAGAATTGCGTCTATACAGTCGTATCATTGGAGAAAACATAAAATGCCATCTCATTAGCGACTCTTAGGTGAGTAAAGAAAAATTTAAAAGCAATGCATCATTAGTTGTTCTAATGACGAAGCGTTTTACGTTTCACAAATCCGTTACAATAATACTGGAACATCGACCGAGTGGCGCACTGTGACGATTTGTGAGACTGAGATAAAATATCTCTTTAGGTAAAAAAAATGTAAATCACGATTTTAAACTAGCGATAAACAAGAATCGTGTACGTGATATGGGTAAAACAAGTTCAAATAAATAAAAAACAAACGGGACGTGATTTTGTATTTAAAATTTTCATATTATGGTATGACTTAGATAAACTAGGCTTATCGTATTCCTAAGCTGTTGATAGACAGGAAAAACTCATTATGGTAATCGGTTTCGTAGTAATATTAGAGTGCAAAACACTTCACTGTAATTTTATTACATTTAAACATTCACAATCCTTTAAAAATAACTTCAAATCATCATTCATGCTTAAAACTGGCATATGGCTAATGAGCAAAAAATTGCTTGTAATAAAAAACAATCCAGTGACGTCACTATTTAACGAATCCATTCCGTTTCGCATTAAATCCGCGCTCAGCTTCCCGCCAACATTCACTAAAAACGGGACTCGCAGGAAATCGCATCAGCCGGCATTTCGAGACGCGCCGGCATACATAACTCGTATAATGCACCCAGACATTTCTATAGTCACTTCATCCCTCCCGTAGACATACCATACCTATATCACTCTACATAGCGCACCACACACGAAGTCATAAAATTGTGGTTACCTTTTGATCAATATGGGTAATATCGAACATAACATAACATCCACTGAATAACTCTGTATTCATAAAATATTAAACATACGGACTAAAAGGATTCTACCAAAAAAAAATTATGTCTTTGTCATAAATTAAAAAAAATACTCACTTTTCTCGGCCCATTCTGCACGATTGTTTCATATTCCAAACCCTCCGACATCGCTCTCACAAATTAAAAAAAAATCACAGCTGAATACACAGTCTTTTAACTTTAATTTATCGGTACGGTAACCGATTGATTACGCACTAGATTATATATTTTTTTCGGTAAAAATAAGAGCTAGTGGAGCGCTCGAATAACCGGCACTGAATGAATAAATCACTCTTTTACATCAAAGGATTTTATGGGAATTTGTTTGAATAAGAAAACACGTCGTGCCGCCGGCCGGCACTACAACCAATATTGCGATTCACGCCCACAGCCTCCCTCCAGCTCTCCAGTGAGTGAATGTATACAAATAGGTATAGAAAGTATATAAACCTCACAATGCCTTCGGCTTTTATAAAGTGCGGCCTATGTGCGACGAATCTCAATTTTCCATATACTTTTCATTTCACGCAGAAAATGTGAATTCTTAAATAGCGTTTAGTTTATTGCTGGTATAAGACTAAGAATAATTGTAACTATAGAGCGACCTGTGTTCAATTATAAACTATTACAAAAAAATAACCTTATAAATGTATCCACCATGGTATCAATAAAACGTTTTTTGACAATTTGTTACAAACGTCAAACATCACGATCATCAACCATCAATGACAGCAGCCGCGAATTGAAATCGAGCGTGTGATTACAATTTTTGATTATTAAACATACTACAAATAGTATAATTGTGTGCAATTTATCAACTAAAACAGAAGTATATATTTGTAACTTGTGAATATGTTTGAAGACTTGAAGCTGTTTAAACAAGGTGCCGAAGCGAAACTATACATCTGCAATTACCTTGGCAGACCAACATTGATCAAAGAGAGGTTCAAGAAAAACTACAGACATCCCGATTTAGATATATCAATAACCAAAGATCGTATTAAAAACGAGGCTCGTTCCATTGTTCGCTGTAAAGCTGCTGGCGTGCTCACACCGTCATTATATTTAGTTGACTTCGATCGCCGAAGAATATACATGCAACATTACGAGAAAAACACAACCGTCAAAGATTTCATCATAAGATTTTCTAAAACTTGCAAAGGAGACAATACACACAGCCTAGACATAATTACAAAAATGATTGGTGAGACAGTAAGAAAATTACATGAAAATAATATAATACATGGTGATTTGACAACATCTAATATGCTACTAGTGCCAAAAACTGATAATGAGAATTGGATTGAAGAAAATGACTTTGAATTAGCTATGATAGATTTTGGACTGTCATATGTGGATTCTAGTACAGAAGATAAGGGTGTAGACTTGTATGTTTTGGAAAGGGCATTGATAAGCACCCATAATGACTACCCCGAGTTGTTTGATAAAATACTTGATGCATATAAAAGTTACAGTAAGAGTAATATTAAAGAAATATTGAGCAAGTTTGAGGAAGTCCGTGCAAGGGGCAGAAAGAGAACTATGGTTGGATAGTTTTTTAAATAAATGTTAAGTTGAATTATGTATTTACATATTTTAAGTGGAGAAATAAAGAGAATATTGTTATTTATAATATATGTGTTATTGATTATATTATACAGAAATTGTGTTTTTGTTGAGTAATACTAATAAAATCATTTTACCTTAAATTGTATTATGACAAGCCATAATTTCTTATGATAGATTTTATGTATGTAATATAATTGAAGTAATAGATTTGTTTTAAATTAATATTTCTGCATAATTCATGTGGAGCTATCTATTGTCTTTATTTTTATTTGTAAGGTTATGCTAAATATGCTAGGATTAGCATGGTGTGGAACTAGAACGCAAACATCTGTCAAACAAACCTGGATTTCAACATCATAACCTCAAAATTATTTCAATAACTTAAAAAAATCATTTGAGCTAAAATGAAGCGGCACCTTACTTGTTTATCCAAAAACTTAACCCAAAATGGCTATACAAAGACATTATCACTCACCAGTAAGTGGTTTATCATTTAATTTATATTGTATGATCTAATATTGTTTTCGTAACAAAACATTACATTTAAGTACGGTTTCTCAGGATTCATAAGTACACATGAAGCTGTGGAGCGCCGCAATCACCTATTTACGCTGGAAAAGAAGCGGCAGATGGAAAATGTGGGTAGAATTGAGAAAATTGAGGTTAGATATAAGGGTATACCTAAGGATTGCACTTTTGTGATGAACAAAGATTTGTCAACTCCATACGAGTGCACAAGGCGTAAGTATACAAATTACAATATATTTATAAATCATTGTTAACTCTGTTTCCATTTATTTATTAATCATGACTTAACTATGAGTTAAGTAAACACCCAATTAATACATAATTGGATGTTTTAATATTTAACAAATGCTCTTGATTATTATCGGAACTAATATAGGCTAAGTTAAGGAGTAAAGAGACAAAAAGTGTTCACTTATTTCAGATATAATGCTCTAATGTTAATTTGAACTGCTTATTCTCTAAAACACTATGATTACTTATAACATTAGCTTATTATTTTTACTTCTGTAACAATACATAATTTTATGATAGTTTTTTTTTATTTCTCCAATAAATTACACTTCTATGAGAATATTTACAATAAAATGTACCAAAAATGTTTCATCAAATTTCAATGTTGTCATCAGATTTGGGAGAATGGTATATGGAGAACAGTGCCTTAGCCCTCTTAGACGGCTCAGTATACTGGGACATGCATAGACCCCTCACAGAGAATTGTACACTTGAGGTGAGTATATAATATTTGCTTCCGACTTAAAACAGCCTCTGTGGTGCAGTTGGTTAGATGGTGGCTGTGATGTGAGAGGCCGCGGGTTCGATCCCTGCACCAACACAGTTGTTTTGTGGGCCTCACAATATTTTGTATATATATTTGTCCTGAAAAATATATCATAGTTTCTAATACCCACAACACAACTTAATTGATATTAACGTGGCGTCAGGACCATGTATGTTGTTGATGGGACTATTTATCTATTTCTTATACAAATGCTGTCTGAATTCATAATAAAGACAGAACAAGTTTATTTTTTTATAATACCATACTGTACCAACAAAGAGCCTACAATTAAAAATGCTGATGGTAAGTACACTGCATTGCAGTAAGAGTATTTATCTATGTCAAATGTTCATCTCCCTCTATCTATTTCTGTATGAGCCCATATACACCCCACTGCAGGGCACACACTTCCTTTACAATTGAGAGTCTGATTATGAGTGGTTAGGCCATATAGACCACCATGCTGGCCTATTTGCATTGGTGAACTTTACATACCGTAGAAATACTGACAAATTGCTATGGTATGCAGGTTTCCTCATGATGTTTTTGTTCAGTTATAGTGTGTGGCAATTTTCCATCAATATACACATAACTCTGAACAGTAAGTGGTGTCCAGGATTTGAACATGATTGCAGCCACTTCTGGTCCTTTTCACCAACAGGCCACTACACACCACACCATACACAGAATTAACCTGAAACAAATCACCTGTAGATCACTGCCACTGGTTCATAATCACAGTGTAAACTGGTCATTGTCATTGTGGAGGAATATACTGAAAAATTATAAATGTTCATATTCAAAATGAATACATTTTTTTACAGTTACAAAATTTCAAAGTAGCGGAGCCTCAGCAAGTGAACAAGGCATTTTGGCGCACCTGCTCGCTAGTACTGGGTGCATCCATAACGCAAGCATTCAAAACCAGTGTCCCTGTGGTACTGCACAGCTTTCCTTCGCCTGACAGTGAGTTTATTTGTGACTAGCGGCCCGACCCAGCTTCGCCTGGGTGCATATATTTTTTGATTCCACTCCACACCAAATACATGTTGTTTTTCGTATAAACTCTTGTATGCCTAAACTTGACGTAGCTATCCTACTGTCCGGCTCAATCCCGTCTCATCCGCCTGTTCAGTCTCTTCCCAATCCGTCCCGTCCCTTCTCTTTATTATCCATCCCGTTTTATAACGTGCATTTAAATTTCGTCCTAACAAATCTGTGATCTATCCCAGCCCTCTCCCGTACCTTCGATTCTATTTTACTTTATGTCCCTTCTCTCCACAAACATCCATATATATCTTATACAACGGGCTGTGCAGCAGAAATCGTAATATTTTAATTTCACCACAACTTCAAAACCAAACGTCCAATTTTAATCATTCAAAGACCAAATATTATCAACATAAACTGTACTTATTGATGAAATAATTTATTTTGATAAGAATTAATAGCATGAGTAAAATAAACGCGTTTAAATGTAGTCCAAAAAAAATCAAGAATTTTAAATAACAATGTGGTTGTTGTGCCTCACTCGACATAGATAGGTATAGTGTGTCGCGGACATTTTTGTAGATATTTATAAGATCTACAATTAATTATAACATTTTATGGTTCTATCTTTTGTAGTTTAGGCAGCGTACGCAAAATAAGTAACTTCTTTGGTTGATTTTTTTCAGTTTGTGTCCGAAAAATCCAAATATCTTACGGAACCCTATTTTTTTCCAAAATAAAATATAGTCTATGTTACTCGTGGATAATGTAGCTTTCGAATGGTGAAAGAATTTTTAAAATCGGTCCAGTAGTTTTTGAGCCTATTCATTACAACCAAACAAACAAACAAAGTTTTTCTCTTTATAATATTAGTGTAGATTATTTATTTATTTGACAGCCTCCGTGGCGCTGTTGGTTAAACGCCGCCTGTGAAACGAGAGGTCGCGGGTTCGATCCCCGCACCGACAGAAATGTTTGTGCGGCCCACAAATAGTTCTTCCAGGTCTTGGTGTTGGTGAGACCGATGAGTCTCATAGTCCCTGATACCCACAACACAAGACTACTCTATTGTTGCACTTTTATCACACAACTTAGCTCGGCCCTGTGCAGGTATTATCAAGGCTTTGCCATTAAGCTTCGTCATTCTGTTGGGTGTTATTTATTTATTTATTTATTCTATCTACAAACAGACTACCTTTTCTCTTACCCTGTAAGCAACCATTATGTCACTGCTTTAACATAAGCTTGTGTATTTTATTCAGTTCGCAGCGGCTCTTTCATCTACGACATAGACCTGCCCTCCTTACCTGACTGGCAGCCGACGCACCAAGAGCTGGTGACCCTCAGCGCGGAATACATCAAGTTCATCAGGCTGAACCTTCCTCTAGAACGGCTGGAGGTCAGCGAGGAGTTGGCTCAGGAGATGTTTGTCGAGAATGAGCATAAGAGCAGACAGATACCGAGCATTGCGAAGGCCAATGGTTAGTAAACTTGTTTTATTCGATTTTTTTAAATTTCGTGACAGTTTAAAAAAACTGGTTATCTCTCACTGGTCGGCTGTTGAAACAATTGTAAGGCCGGATTGTATCCTGATCAATGATCCTACTGCACAGGTAGAACTAAAACTGAAGGATTTCATTAGGTCATTATAGTGTCCTTATAGTTGAGTGGTCGCTAACAAGGGAGTTACTCTATACTCTGACACTAAATTCGAATGTTCAGACGTTTAACATCAAACGTCGTACAAGAAACAAGTTTTCTACTACTAATAAATCAATACTATTCTCATTGAAACTTATCATACACTCCGAACTTACATTTTGTAGGTATAGCATTTTTTTATAAAATTTATTGCACAAAAAACGAGAAATAATACGTAAATCACAAACATAAAAGAACAATTGACAGTCTTATCGCTCAAAGGCAATGTCTTACACTCAACAAAAAAGGCATATCGTACAGTATTACGTGCGATGATCGAACATTCGGCGTCATGTCAGAACATATAGTAACAACTAACCCCAGGCGGATGGGAATATGCTACGGCCAGCAGCCACATACCGAACCAAATATTCTAGCAAAAGTGTAAATTCCAAATTTTTTGGGCGCAAATAGGTGCTGTTACTTTTAATACACTCTTTATTTTGAGTTATAATTTTTATTTCAGGCAAAGTAACAGTATACAGAGTTGGAAACCACGTGGACATATCCAAAGGGCCTTTGATTGCTAATACATCGCAGATAGGACGTGCCTCTGTAACATCAGTGCACAAACTTACAGGTAAGAATACTACAAATACCTACCATATTCAGGGAATTTAGATCAGATTAAGATGAGCGGTCGTGAGGAAATCGTCATATCATGGCGATTTGTATAAATCTGGTATGTAAACTGTTGCTCTAGGCCATTATGGACTATATGGCCTAACCCCTCTCAATCGTACTCTCGATTGTAGAGGAGACAGGGCCCTGCAGTGGGACGTATATGGGCTGATGAGAAGACGAGGGGATTTTTGACTTAAAGATTCTTTTTTTATTGCAAAAATCAAGTTTATATATTAATATGGATTCACAAAATGTCAACCGCTGTATAATATTCTTAAAAGATTCTTTAAATATACCAATAGATAATACACACGGCCTAACCATTCTCATTTGTACTCTCGATTGTAGAGGAGGCCTGTGCCCTGCAGTAGGACGTATGTACATATATGGCTGATACATATACCACTAGATAATAAAGAAATAATAATTAAAGCCTAATTAACTATTGTGCAATTGTTTCTATACCAGGTTCATCAGACAGTGAAGTTAAGCAGCTATACAGGTTCCAAGGCGTTGCTTTGCCCACTGGTATCGTGTTGAATCATTTCGCATTTAATATTCTCACAGACAGAGCAAAGAAGCTGGTAAGTTCTTTATAGTTTTTTGCTTAGGAGCCATCCATATATTACGTCACATTAATTTCATGAGTTTTTGACACAGCTGGTCACATTTGCCCCTCCCTCTACCTTGTGCAATGTCACATATTTTGCAACTTTAGGCAGACAGAGTTGTAACTATTTTAATGTAATTCTTAAGTAGGTATGTCGTTTAAATTGAATGTTGAATGAATGAACTTGGATATTTTTAACAGCCTCCGTGGCGCAGTTGGTTAGATGCCGGCTGTAATATATAAGCAATAATTATTAAATACGCGCACTTGTGACGTGTACGGTGGTGGGGAGCGGGGAGCAACAGTTCGTCGCTCACTCACCTTCGGGACACGAAACGAGGAGCGACGCTACCCACTTTTATTGGTACCCACATACCGAATAGTACACCGACTGTGAAACGAGAGGCCGCGGGTTCGATTCCCGAACCGAAACAAATTATTGTTGGGCCCAAAAGTATTTATTTTGGGCCTGGGTGTTTGTGAGATCGAAAAGTCTCTCGTATTTTTTGATTTGATCACGCCACAAGATTAGATCTTAGTCTAGGGTCAAAACTATGTATGTTGTGTGTATGACTGTTAGGTGTATTTATTTATTATAAATTGGATATAAGATATATTTAAAAAAAAAATGTTGTCCCTCCGCCCCTTGACACAGTATGTCACACTTCGTCGACCCGCCCCTTCCCCCTTAACGTGTGATCTGTGACGTAATTTGTGGACGGACCCTTATTTGGTTTTTGCTAATTTCATGAAACTCGCAGTACTGAGCCTATGTTATAAAAATATTTGGATAACGTAATTTTGTTAATTAATCGTAGCATTTACATACTCGACGTGCTGATAAAAAACATTTGGTACATACTATCGGCAAAATATTTATCAGTTTTAAATGGCTGACTCAAGCCAAATATCTAACTAGGTTGTGTATATATTTTGTATTTATAGAACCCAGCAAGATCTCCTCTTGGTCCAGATATGATGGAGAAAAAAGAAGACACAGTACAAGAAAGCGTAGCTGCCAATGCATAATTGTTATTTAATTGTAGATAGTTAGTGTACATGTAAGTTATTATAAATGTTAAGAAAGATTCTGCCTTTTATTATCTAGAATATAATTATTTCAGTTCAAGATAAAGTTATGTTGCATGATACATCAAGCAACAAATTTGGTAAGATTATACGAAATATTATGTAATTTGTTCCGAAATATATTTTAAGAGGCATTTTATTGGAGACTATTTTTTTAGGCAATTAAATATCCAATGCGCCTATGCCTATATTGTGAAATGTTATATCATGTATCTTCTAAATATGCTTTAATGGAAGAGTCCTATTATTCTATTACTGTAAAATAAAAATACAGAAAAAATATGTAATCATGATCTTATTTTAATAAAAATATTTCATAAATATGTACACTTAAAAAACTAAGATTTGGGTTTCTTAGGGTCCGAAGGCCCATCTTCGTCATTTTGGAAAATCGGTTGAGGCTGTGTCTTTTTATAAGCTGGTGCCACCCAGAAAGGATTTTCTTCAGCTTCCTTGGCATACTTTAAGATTGCCTCTCTAGGATCCTGTTCATCATCTACCCTCTTGCTTAATCCAAGGTTTCTGATCACGAACGAGCTGAGGGTACTTCCAGAAGCAGCTACCCTACCTCCCTGTCCTGAAGTAATTGGAAGGTCAGGTCTATGAGACTTGACAGGGTCCAGTCTATCTTTCTCCATCTTTTTCTTGCTGGTCCTCAATTTCTCTTGCCTAAAGAGTGGTAGGGCATGAGGAGTTATAATTTGCTGAGTGCTTACCACCTCTACGGAATGCTTTTTCCTGTGTGTCTTTATTATGCATAGTTTCGCCCCTCTTAGACTCCTCTTTTTGTCATAATAGCATTTCACAACACCGTTACCACAACCAACAAATATCTGGTTCAATTTTGCATGCCATATCGCTTTGATCACGTGAGATTCGGTAACGTCTATACTTGAAACTTGTTCAAAAGTCTTTGTGTTGAAGAATAATAACCTACCAACCTTTTGACCTCGTTGTAACGATTCTCCGGTGAAAATCATTGTGTCGTCCGGACTGAAAGAACAATCTGTTTGCTCATACCTTGAAAATAGACCATCAAACGTGTTCACTGGTTTTTTGAAGTTTCTTAAATCCCATAACTTTAATTTGTCGTCATTACCACGGCTAGCCAAATTATGTCCTAGATATGAAAATGATATACTTGATATCTCTGATTGTTTTTGATGAGCATCTCTTAGTAAAACACTTGTGTTGACAAAATTCTTCCTATGGTCCCACATTTGTATAGACCCATCATAGCACCCACAGGCTACACTATTCCCATCCCTAGAGAAGGCGCAGGCTGTAGGGTTGGTCTTCAAACCTCCTTGCTGTCGAGGCTTGATGACTGCTTTGTGTTGCTTGGGGTTGAAGGTCATCCAGAGACGCAAGGTCCCGTCTGTGGAACAAGTCATGAATTCTTCCCTGACTTGCGGGTGCCAGCAACCGCTGTTTAGAGATGCTGTGTGGCCTTTCGTTCTGGGAAGGGAGAATAGAATTGTTATTGTAAGGATTAGTAATAATTTTAATGGGATTTAAAAGGTTGTTTAGTGCTTCGATGTATTATACGATCGCGATACTTTGGCTCTTAAATATAATTAATTAAAAAATAATAATTTTACGATCTTTCAGTTTTTATGCGGCACGGGATATATAAAGACGTGTGTGTGCCGCAATCTACGCCGAAATGTCGTATACAAAAATGTATTTTTACAATTAATGTCACGAGCTAATTTACAGAATATGGAGGTACGATTGATAATTGTGGAAGGAATAATCACCCCAATCGTGGCAGCACAAAATCGCATCGTACCAATGCGTAATTTTTTCTATGAGCCCGAAGAACCATTTTCGTTAAATTCGACGCAAATTGTTTTCATATTTGAGCTGTTACATTCACATATTTATGATCTGATCAACAAAACGTGGTACTCTCAAAATAGTATTTGGTATTATCAAGACATTCTCTAGTACTTTCTGATATTCAAAGACACAAGTATAGCATTACAAGTATGTGTGGACTGTTGGGTCTATTTAAACTCACCTGGCCATGTCAGTTATATACTGGTCTCCTTTCACACACTCCAGCACTTCAAAGCCATCCCGGTCCAGAACTTTGGCTTGGGCAGATCCACTCACTACAAGTATGGAGTCTCCTGTTGATGAGTACTGAAGAGCCTTGATAGGGTGATTCTCGCAAGGTTGGAGGGTTCGGAAGGAGCGCATTGAGGAGTCCATACCTGAAAAGTACATAAAGTAATGATTTTAGCAGGATATCTGATAAATAATTTTGATTACCTGTCAGTATTGTTTTCGAAATGCAGTGCTATTTAGATACAATGGATTCACTTACCCATGTATTCATAAAAAACCGCTTATCAACCAGATAAACATAAATTACTTAAGAGCAAATAAAAAAATCAATAAGTTTTGCTATTCTTAAGGGTTTTTTCTATATATTTTAACTAATACTGCCACTTCATAGAAAAAAACGAACAAATACATAAACTCAAGCCTTTTCCTCTCAAGCGGTATGCAGAGGTGCCTCACCAGAAAACCCATGTTTTGCCTTATGTTTTCTTTCCCACAGTGTGATAGGGGGCGAGGCTATTGCCACCTAAGGGCACATATTCTGGGCACAAATTCCTGACTATGTGCTGATAATGAATAGAAATATCCAACATCACTTTGCTTAACCTGTAATTGGAACCCAAGACCTCAGCTTCATAATTCTACCATAGTACAACTTCAGTACCAAGGCCGTCACAAATAATTTATTAAAATAAAAATACTAGAAGAAATGATCTTATAGCATACCAGCAAAATCCCAGAATGACACTTCATAATCAATCGAACCAGTTGCCAGTCTAGCACCTGAGGGGTCCACTGCTAGGCCCAGTACTGCTTTCGATCCATGATGCATTACCACCTGGAATGAACAATCGATTATGCAACAAGAAACTGTTGGGACTGTTTAAGAAAAAACAGATTATCCAAAGACATGTCTTGGTTTGTATTGCAGAAATTATTAAAATGTTTACAATTTATGATAGTTGCACAGTCTATCAGTTAAATATAGTTATGGCTTTAGGGCTTTTAACATAGAAAAGTCTTGTATATGTTATCCCACAATTGTGCAGGGTTTTCGTGTTACAGGTTACACCATGCTTCTCATGTAATCAGTTCTAGGTAATTACAATGTAAAGTAAAATACACACCTCATGAGAATTAGGTATCCTCTTATCCAAGCTCAGTTCTTCATCATCATCTGAACTACTCAACTCGTCATAGCTGTCCTCGCTTTTAGTTTTATCATCACTAACAAGTCCTGGTGGTATTGGAGGGCCAATCTCGTCTTCCTGTGATGAATTTGCTAAATTTGGCGGCAAAGGAGGCCCTATTAAGTCCTCTTCTGTTTCTTCAGTCTCTTTTGGAGGCTCCTTAGGTTTCTTTTTCTTTTTAGCGGTTTCCTGAGCAGTTTTTCGCGCCTGTTCCAACAACTCTTGCAAGTCGAAATTTTTTACTTTTTTACCGAAGTTTTTGATGCCCATAACGTCCTGGACATGTTGGTTTTCAAGATCGTCAGCTATTTCCTCAATTTCTTTGTGTTCTTGGATGGGAGTGCGCCCAAATGTACCGAAACCTGATGTTGAGGCATCGTTTGATTCATCCGTGGATTTGCTCGCTTTAAGGCTTATTTTGCCAAAAGCTATTGGTTTTCTACTCATTCTTACTAATATTTTGAGTAGTATATGTGATTATTGACAAAATAAACACAATTTACTTTAAAAACTTTGTAAACATTGCACTTTATAACTTTAGATTTCCTAACTTGACATTGGCATAATGTTTTCAACAATTGCCACAAAAAAAAAAAAACTTTAGATTTTTGACATGTGACTTCCGAATATTGATTTTAGCGTAGATTTTATCAATGGAGATTGATATTGAATCTCTTTCTTCAATTTAAAACGAATGAAAAGGACAGACTAATCCAGATGCTGAATATATTAAGAAATACCAAAATTCAAATTCGAATATACATATTTAGACATATTTACTTCAGATCAAATGATGATATTTCATCCAAAGTAGCTCAAAAATCATATTTGTTCTAGAATAATTATATTTAATGATAAAAATAAATATATTTGTTGATAACAAATAAATATATTTGTTGATAACAAATAAATATATTTGTTGATAATGAACAAATATTCCATTTCATCTCATATAATGCTTTTTATGGAATAAAACGCACATTGTCATTTAATGACATATTTGTGCACTAAAAACGTTTTTTTAACCTTTAGCATTACAAAGACAGAAAAGAGACAGGCTTATTTCCTTTTAGAAAATAAAGAGCGAGAAAAAGTCTAATGCTAATCATATTAGGAATTACTGCAGTTATTGGGCAAATTATCTTTTGATTGTGTTATTCAAAAAAATAATAAAATCCTGATGAAAAGTTGCTACAACAATTGAAAATACATCAATTTGGTAAGTAAACCGAATAATATTTCTGAGTAATAGCGTATTTAAGTTAAAAGTTCTACCACTTATAATTACGATGAGTAAACATTTTCCTAATACCAAAATATTTATAAACCTATACACAATTTTATTGCTTTCAAAGCATTTTCATGTGCATTATTCAAATAATCGGAACACTTGGCACTTAACATTCCGTTTATGCATGTCTTAGTCTTTTTTGCGTGTTCCGAATGTTTTTAATTTTTAAACGTAAGTTGTAATTGGTGTATGATTACTGTGCTTTTTGTTCTGTCTGCGAACGTTATAATTTTCATTCCGTTCAGGATCGCAGCTGCGGGCGGTCGTCATGTTAACGCCGGTGGTTCTTTGTTTTTTCTTCGTTTCTGCTTTTGGATATGTGGATAAAGGTATGTAGATTGATAAACGTACATTTAAAATAATAAAAAAAATGCTTGTGTAGATCTTTTTGTAACTCTGAGTGGTGAATTCACTGTAGTTACAAGTTTTTTTTATTTGTAGGTAATTGATATTTTTTTCCTGGCACAGTGAGTGTAGTTAAATAATAAGTAGTGAACTTTGTAATGAGAGATAAAACAATATAGTTCCATATTTATAAACAGTGAAAGTGTAGGTGTAGTTTATAGTATAAATACTTTGAACTCAAATATCATATTTAAGGAGACTAGAGGTGTTTTGCAATTTTTTATTAACAACACACACATAGGTAGACAATAAAAAAAAGCCAAAATGTGCCTTTTGTAACCAGATAACAAAGTTCTTACTAAAAGTATTCTTTATTAAATTTTTATTCCTTCAATAAAAAAATATTATGTGAATAATATCTTTAGATTTTCAAATAATATAGCAAATAACTGTTGTTTCATGTAAATAGTGTTGCAATATAATTATTACATAAATGATAAATATTATTTATTTAATGTTTATGTACAGAAACAAACTACCTCATAATGTTGATAAAGAATTTATTATTGTTTATCTACAAGGTTCATTATAATATGTTGTTCTATATAAATGTTTTTAGCTTCTATTTTCCTTATTAAATAATTACAAGAGTTATGTAAAATTAAATATTAATACCTATATGAACTTTAATTATGTTAATTATCTGTGGGTTTTTTGTTTATTGAGGTAGGCACAGATTTTAATGTGTTCCTAATTGCATAAATGCATGCCTGTGTCTGTAAAGGCTAGGCAGAGGTGCTAGTATCACTAAAGCTAAACAGTGTCTGTATCAGCCCATATACGTCCCACTGCAGGGCACGGGCCTACTCGACAATCGACAGTACGATTGAGAGTGGTTAGGCTATATAGTCCAACATGCTGGCCTAGTGCGTGGCCTCCACTCAAGAACCTTTCGGCCTCAACGACCATCGGTTCTACAAGCTAAGTGCCCGGCCCACTGCCACTTCAACTTGCACTTTTCAATAAATTAACCTTATTTATAGAAAGTTTAAGAACCTATTTCAGTTATAATTTTTTTTGTCTTCTTTGCACATATTGAATTTAAAAGTTGTTTGAAAGGACAAACCATTCATCAACTAAAATAAGTTGTAAAATTGTCTATGAAAAAGGCCATAAAATTATTACTAAAATTTAGAAATAATTAATTTTAATTTAGTGGTGATTGAAAAAAGCTATTGTTAATTTGATTTTTTACTCTAGTTAAATTTAATACATGTGACTGTAATTTGTGGTGAAATAATGTAATAAAATATTTGAATGCAATATTATACATCATGGAAAAGTTTTACGTATATAGCCCTTGTAAGCAAAAACGCATGTATACAGTACAAGCCCACCCCATTTTTTAGAGTTCCTGTCCCTAAAAGGTAAAAACGGGACACTATTACTAAGCCTCCACTGTTTGTCTGACACCAGGCTGTATCTCATAAACCGTGATAGCTAGAAAGCTATTTCTTTTTACAAATCATGTATTTCCATTGCCACTATAAAAAAAATTTACTAAAAATAAAAAAAATAATTAAAATATTAAAGAGGGTACACATACAATAATTCTATCTTTTGCATGCGCCAGCAGCGACGCTTGAATGTGTGCCTGCACGTAAAAATTTACGCTCGAAATTAATAAATAAATGTGGTAATTTTGGACAGATCATGAATATTTACCAATCACATCAGCCTCCGTGGCGCAGTTGGTTAGACGCTGCCTGTGAAACGAGAGGCCGCGGGTTCGATCCCCGCACCGAGAGAAATGTTTGTGCGGTCCACAAATATTTCTTCCGGGTCTGGGTGTTTGTGAGACCGAAAAGTCTCTCGTAGTTCCTGATACCCACGACACAAGACTCGATCTTAGTGTGGGGTCAGGACTATGTATGTGACTGTTGGGTGTTATTTATTATTATTATTTATTATTTACATCAAAAATTTATCGACATGCTACTTGTTTAATATATTCTGATTGGTTTATCTTCGTTTATATATTTCTGGGGGGTTATTCTATACTCCGACACGATGACGAAAGTTCGAACTTCGTATGTAAAACTGTACGAATAAATCTAAATAATTTACAAAATGTTCGAATCCACTATCGTACGTCGTAACCTTAGACTAATATCCAACTAAACTAATAGGTACCGTTTGACGTTTCATACTTTTCAATTTAGTACAGGCGTAACTTACACAATTTCATTTTGCCTAAAACCAGGGAATTCTGGCTCTACGGCAACCGAAATCAAAATTGTGTGAGTTACGGCTGTCTAAATATGTTTAAAATTGAAAAATATGGAACGTCGAACGGTACCTATTAGTTTAGTTGGAGTATAAGTTCCGAGTGAATGATAAGGTTCATTTTGTATATTATTGATTTCTAGAAGTGGATAACTTTAATCGTTTACGTGGACGTCGAACGTTGAAGTGTTCGGACTTCGTGTCGGAGAATAAAGCAAACCCCTGGGTAGCAGCACAAATACTACACTTTGTTTTTTATGCGAAAAGGCACTCTGTTTATAAGTCTTTTCTTGTATATATTTTTTGCAAATAACATGTAAAGCAAGAAGTATCGCGTGTTAAAATAAGTAATTCCATTCAATTTACACCTTGTATACAAAATTCTTGAGTGCACTAACTCTTGCATGATTTAATCTATTGAGGTCATACTACGTTATAATTGAATTGTCGAGATGAAGGTTCATGGCTATCTTTAGCAGTTTTATACCCCTTCACACGTTTGGCTAGCGCTGGACCAGTGTGTTGGCATTAATGGCCAATGAATGATGGAAATGCAACTACGAGGGGTGATCAAAAAGTAATGATAAACGGGTAATTCTAATAAAGGTAAAAATTAAAAAAAAAAACATTTCGCTTCTTCAGTCCTTCACCACTTCCCAGCTAAAAAATTGTATAAATAGGACGTCATTTGGAGGAGCTACATTCATTTGAATACCAGCAGTCGGAGCGACAACACGAAAATGGAGAAACACGAAGTGAGATGCGTCATCAAGTACCTCTGTTTGAAAAAAATGTCTACCAAAGAGGTACACGCCGATTTGGTGGAGACACTGGGGGACTCTGCTCCTCCATATTCTACGGTGGCACGGTGGTGCAAAGAGTTTAAGTTGGGTAGAACATCCACAGAAGATGAACATCGCAAGGGACGCCCAACCTCGTCCCTCACGGAGGAAAACGTGAAAAAAATCGAAGATATCGTGTTAGCAGACCGAAGAGTAACCATCAGACATTTAGCTGAGGTCACAGGGATCTCATATGGCAGCATCCAAAACATTTTGACCAGCAAAATGAATATGAAGAAGGTCTCCGCGCGTTGGGTCCCGAGAATGTTAACGGACGAACAAAAGAAAAAGCGAGTTGACATTTCAAGAGCCAATCTTGCAAAGTTCCAGGCTGACCAAGAATTATTTTTGTCACGATTTGTGACCATGGACGAAACATGGATCCATCATTTTGATCCGGAGACCAAACAACAATCGATGACTTGGAAAAGGCCATCCTCACCGACTCCTAAGAAGTTCAAAGTCTCGAGCTCGGCGGGCAAGGTTATGGCGTCCGTTTTCTGGGATGCTCAGGGAATCATAATGGTTCATTACCTAGAAAAGGGAGCTACTATTACGGGCTCCTACTACGCTGATCAAATAAGACGACTGCGAGACGCCATAAAGGAAAAAAGACGGGGCAAACTCCGAGCGAAAGTCCTGTTTCATCAGGACAACGCTCCTGCACACAGAGCCGAAGTTGCGATCGCTGCCATTCGAGAAGCAGGCTTCGAACTGGTCGAACACCCGCCCTATTCTCCAGATTTAGCCCCCAGCGATTTTCATTTATTTCCTAGGCTCAAGGAACACCTCAGGGGCAAGAAATTTGAGGATGATAGCGAGGTGATGGATGCTGTAGAGGCATTTTGGGATAGTCAAGATACAGATTTTTTTTTAAAGGGTATTTTAGGTTTGGAGAAACGTTGGACTAAATGTATCGACTTGTTAGGAGACTATGTAGAAAAATAAATTAAATTTAAACTACAATCGTTGTTTTTTTATACTTATTATCATTACTTTTTGATCGCCCCTCGTACATGATGGCGATATTCATTAGTGATCACCTATGATGTGCGCCGGGAAAACCGACACCGACGCCAAGACCCTCGCACGTGCCCTAAGTTATCAGACGCCACTTCGCTCTCAACACGATGGGTTATCATAGTTTACACGAAATGTGAACTTCAAATTCTACATTCGATATTACATGATTTGCCCGGAATTGCATATTTCTTATAAGGTTTAACTAGTAGAATATCATGGTCTAACTCTAACTCTAAATACTGTGTGCTAAATATTTCTGCAACTCGTCACTATTATTGCTACATAGTATAAAACAAAGTCGCTTCCGGTCTATCTGTCCCTATGTATATTTAGATCCCCTTTTTATTAGATAGAGTGATATAATAGGGAGGTTTATATGTATAATACATATACAGGGCGTCCCAGTTTGAAAGAAAAGTAACATGTATCGTGTGGAGTGGAATTTAAAAAACATCTGAATGCAAACGAAGCTGGGGCATGGTACGGCTGGGGCCGCTAGTATAAAATATGTTACGACAAACACGATGAGATAGGCACAAGAATAAGGATAGATAGACGATTTTTTAAGGTTATTTTATTCATTATTTATTAAATAAGAACCAATGATGATATTGTTGTTTTAATTTGTCCTAGATGATCCTCCACAATGGAACTCAGTGTACACGGTAAAAGGACTTCTGAACATACCTTACGCGGAATTACTGGAGCCTTTCTACGCTTGGTAAGTTACTCAATTATTTTTTTATATCTATTCGGATAGCGACCACCATTCGCGATTGTACGAAGTCTCGCATACTGACTATCGCATTAGTGATGCGTTCCGAATTGAACCAGAGGGATTACTCTATACTCAAACACGAAGTTCTGTATCTGTATTCTGTATCAGCCCATATACGTCCCACTGCAGGGCACGGGCCTACTTTACAATCGACAGTATGATTGAGAGTGGTTAGGCCATATAGTCCACCACGCTGGCCTAGTGGGGGTTGGCGGACTTACATACCATACAAATTCTTATAAACCGCTATGGTATGCAGGTTTCCTCACGATGTTTTCCTTCACCGTTTTAGTGCGTGGTGATTGACTATCAATACACACATGACTCCGAAAAGTCAGAGGTGGCCCTGGGATTTGAACCCGCGACCACCGTGAACATGTTGGCAGCCGCGACTGGTCCGTTTACCAACAGGCCACCACGCACAAACACGAAGTTACCTAACGAAAAGAAAGTGATTTGATAAAACAGTTTAAAAACAAACCTAAAAAATATATTTGCACATTGTAACGATATTAATCAACCAGCGTCCTAGATATAAATAAAGTACTTTTGTTATCTCATTATAAGCGATCTGTATGTTTTTATGAGAATAAATTCTTTAAACCTTAGTTCGAATGTTCGGAAGATGAATGTCAACATATAAGATTAAAGTTACCCACTTCTAAATATCAATACTATTCTCTATTAAACTTATCATTCACTTCGAACACTTATACAGCGACATAATTGAGAGTTATGACATGAAACACTGTAATTTTATGTCTTATATAAAAAAAAAGACAGTTCGTGATTTTATTTTTTTAATCTGGCCCGGAAATTGGCGGCATTGCACCTGATTGCTGATTGCCTGGCTTCGCAAGCCAGCCCGCGTGGTTCTGGTTAGGAATGGAGAGGAGGGGATCAAGTTGAACAATTCCTCAGAGCACTCACCGTGATACAGGTGGCAGAATACGCTTAGAGAGGCGACATTGCTGAGGGAGTTTCTTGCGCCGCTTCTTCTTTATAGCTACAACACGTTCCGAAGTAGTGGTAGCAGGACAGTGATTCAAACGATGTTGTGAAAGACCATTTGAATAAAGAATATTTTGATTTTGAACTTAGTCTAAGATTACGACGTACGATATAGCATTCGAACATTTTTAATTTGCTGAGGCACATTTGTATGGTTTACTTGCGATGTTCGCATATTCGTCGTTGTGTCGGAGTTCAGAGTAACCCCCCAGTGTATGTCAGGTTTGGAATTACAGGCCGACAGTATGGTGAACCGGCCTCAGCAGAGGGTTCTCAATTTAGATTACATTGCTCTTACCACATAAAAAAAGGGTTCTATGGAGTTCATAGTGTTTGGGCCACGTCTCTTGGCCGTCTGTGCTCTGCTTACTCTAATGACAGCCGCCGTGGCGCTGATAGTTAGACGTCGGCTGCAATCGAGAGGCTGCGGGTCCGATTCCCGCACCGAAACATATGTTTGTGAGGTCTGTAAATATTTGTCTAGGTTCTGGGTGTTTGTGAGACCGAAAAGCCTTTAGTTGTTTTTGATAACCTTAATAGATCTTAATGTAGGATCAGGACTATGGGTCAGGATATATGTGACTGTTGGATGTATTTATATACGATATAAAGGCGTAAGTTTATGTGTAATAAAATAATAAATAAATAAATAAATAAATAACACCCAACAGTCACATACATAGTCCTAACCCCACACTAAGATCAAGTCTTGTGTCGTGGGTATCAGGAACTACGAGAGACTTTTCGGTCTCACAAACACCCAGACCCGGAAGAAATATTTGTGGGCCGCACAAACATTTCTCTCGGTGCGGGGATCGAACCCGCGACCTCTCGTTTCACAGGCGGCGTCTAACCAACTGCGCCACGGAGGCTGTCAAAATAAATTATGTATTCAAAATAAATTATGTATACTCGTATTGTGGTTACATACATCGAGTGCATAGTAGACTACTGCCGTTAAAACTGCATATATTAGCAAATAATAATACAACGTCTGCAATACATCGATATCAAAATATAAGTCAATGCTGCAATATCAATGTTTTCAATATTCAACCTCATTATTATGTTTATGTTCGCTTTGCGGTTTCGTGTTCACATTTGCACGATTAGCGTCATGATTCAATTCTTGTGGTTGTTTTGTCGGTTCAAAGAGCAAGTTACAGTCACAGAATACTAACAGAAGTCAAGCTTGTGTATGTACTTCACTTTTGTTGCTACACTCACACTACGATCAGCGTTCGCGCTAGGGCTGTTAACTCTGGCTTATGCGAAAACAAGTATCATGGTAATAGCACTCGTAACGTTTGATTGATTAAAAAAAAAAACAATATACAAAACACAAGATGAAAATAAATAAATTGTAATTTTATTTATATAGTAGGTGAGAATGTGTATGTCAATAAACTAAGATTTTTTTATCGTTTTTGTATAATATGTGTGTTTTTTAACAAATTTATATTCAATTATTATAATCTGAAGTTTTATATAAAAGTGTAATAACTTTTATTCATTTGCTCCATCTTTGCAAAAAATATCACTAGATGCGTGTCCGAAGCGAGTGACACTCGCGCTCGCAGTGGTTTCGACTGGTTTGAAATATCGTGTCGGTGAACGCTGTCTATGTGTGCGTTGGTTTAGCGCGCTTTGTATAGAGCTTGACTTCTGTTAGTAAACTTATTTTGAAAAGAGCAACGCTAGAGTTTCTTGCCCGTTCTTCTCTGGCGAAAACAGCCTTGTGAACTGGGTGGTAGTGGAAAAAAATGACTGAATCTAAATAGTGTATGACATTTTATGGATTCAATAAATATTTTCATTTCATTTCATTTCATTTCATTTCATTTCATTAGTATTCTGTGTTACAGTTTTAGTCATACTTATTGAAAGAAGTCGAGTTATTGTTTGAAGTTTAAAGCATAGAAAGTAAAGTAAGCGTTCCATGGCAACAATTTGAATATTAACGCCCTTATTCATAGACATTTTAAAATCTATTTTAGTTATCGCATGTTTTGTCCGTTTTAAACGATTTTTAAATTCAGTTTGAGCGAAGGAGACAAAATATTCGATATGATTTTTTGCGATGAATGGTGAGACTAGCATGCCATTCGCCTGATGGTAAGCGATACGACTGCTCATGGACCTTTTACATACCATATAAAATCATACAAATCGCTATGGCATGTTTGCCCTCACGATATTTTCCATCACCGTTTTAGTGCGTGGTGATTGACTGTCAATACACACACACACCGAAAAGTCAGAGGTGTGCCCTGGCATTTGAACCCGCGACCACCGTGAACATGTTGGCAGTCGCGTCTGGTCTGTTACCAACAAGCCACCATGTACTACGATGATAGTAAAATATATTAAAAAAAAATAGTCGCTTTTCTTTGCAAAATTAGTTGCATTATGTCTGATGTCACTAAAATTACCACCACCTGTATATCGTGTATACATGCCTCTGCAGGACACGGATCTCCTGTAAAATCGAGAGTTCGATTGAGAGCGGTTAGGCCATATAGTCCACTACCTTCCTATCCTTCCTCCTTATTGTGTTAGTATTATTTAGATACAAATGGAGTCAACGGCTTACGTGTCCAGAATAATAAAATTGATGTCAATGACCGCAATGTCTGGCTATATCGTAAATCTCGAGCGTGACTTAAAAATATTGACAATGATTTGCTATTTTATGCTCGGAAGTGAAAAATAAAAACAGAATAATATGAAATGACGTCAAAATAAATTATTTTTATTTGGATTTATTTTTTTCATCATCCGGTTAGGAAGTTATTCACTAGATAAGAATGGCAAGGGATTCTAGTATTGGTTTTTTAAAAACAGTTTACAAGAAAGTAATAAAGAAAGATAATAAATAATTCAGCCTCCGTTGCGCAGTTGGTTAGACGCCGGATGTGAAACGAGAGGTCGCGGGTTTGATCCCCGCTCCAAAATAAATATTTGTATGATCCATATGTATTGGTTTCGGGTCTGGGTGTTAGTGAGACCGAAAAATCTTTCGTAGTTTCTGATACCCACGACACAAGACTCGATCTTAGCGTGGGTTCAGGACTATGTGTGTGACTGTTGGGTGTTATTTATTTATTTAATCCCACAATCCAGTTGTGGGACTTCACCCTAAAACCTGATTTTCACAAGTCAATGAACTTCAATATGGGTCACAGAATCCACAGGCATATTTTACAATAAAAATTTTAAACAAAGAAATCTCATACGCGACGTACTATGAACTATTATCTGTAAGGTCAGTAATAAGTCGTACGATAATATATTTACTCGCAATATTGTTTGTACGGACTCTGTAGATAATTGTAAATGTCAATACGTTCTGTTTAGGAATAATTGTATCGCTGTAACCAATTGATTTGTAATTAGGCATTGTAATTTCCCATTTTTTTATTGCATTGAATAGCGAGACGAGCATGCCGTTCGCCTGATGGTAAGCGATACGACCGCTCATGAGCAGTAGCAAAACCAAATAACACTTTGAAATACGAGACTTAGAATAACAAAATAATGGTTGACATTCCACTGCGCTCGCTATCCTGAGACTTATCAATATTTTTTTTTTTAAAATAAGCCTTTATTGCTGTGTTTTTTAACTTATTTTACAAATATTAAATATTATAAAAGTAGAAAATAATAATAATAGAGGTATGAAGTTAAATCAACTTAAGTTAAATTATTTTCTCGGCGTTCGGTAGGCATCCCCTCTTCACAGCTTGTCTTTCGACAAAGGCCTCCTCTAAGGCTTTCCATTTGTTTCTATCCTTCGCGATGCTAAGCCATTTTGGCCCCGCTACTTTCTTCAAGTCGTCACATATCAATATATCCAGTAGTTACTCTGGCTATAATGTCAGTGCATTTACACGGCTGTTTCGCAAGAGAAATAGACGTTGCGGTGGTACATACCCAGGCAACCTCTCACATATAAGAGACCTACCATCAGTTTATTAAGAAATTTGACTATATTGCAATAATTTTTTGTTTGCAGGTATGATGGTAAGAATGGCAAGTCCCGCATCGACTACTACGGTGGGATGGTCAAGACTTATCAGCTCACTGGGACCGTGTACCCACCTTATGGAACCTCCATTAAGGTACGTAAACACAACAAATTACATTCATACTAGTCGTATAAATAAACTCAATGTGACCGACGTCGGCTATATTGCTTTTCCTGTCCCATCCCGTTCATACCGTTCTGTCCCAATTCCCATCTCAATCTGTCTCATGATGAAAAACATGCAGTCCTGTCCTAACTATCCCGTGCCATCCATTAGAATTTAAAGGAGTAGCAAATATGTATATTTGAATTCTTGCCTCAGCCCACGGGAACATTATTTTTTCGGGATGAAAAGTAGCCTATGTCCGTCTCCTTGGTCTAATATATATCTATATAAAATTTCATAAAAATCAGTTCAGCTGTTTTAGCGCCAAAACGGAACATATATACATATTTTAAATTACACTGGTGGGAATGCCAAGCATTGCTTCGTATGGTGTTTTTTCATAGTGTTGTTTGGTTTGCTATACATGAGCGGTCGTATCGCTTACCATCAGGCGAATGGCATGGCTCGTCTCGCCATTCATTGCAATAAAAAATATATTAGATACATACATACATATTCGTCACGCCTGTATCCCATAGGGGTAGGCAGAGACTATAGACCGCCACTTTGCCCGATCCTGACATACACTTACATATTTATAATTTTAGCAGGGATTGAGATGATTATGATGATCTGTCTGTGCAGGTAGCCCCAGTGACAACTGAGAAGGTTCTCAACAAGCAGACTTGCCTGCAAGTCAATGCGACTGACGACCAGCCGCAAAGCATACAGTCGGTACTACCAGACATGACTGACTTCAAATATATAGGTGAGTTTGTTTTTTCTTATTTATTCAAAACATACAGTAATTATAGGTATATATCAAATTCGATCATGCGGGAATTTACATATATTTTGAGGACAAGGTATTTTACAAAAATATACAACTATAATAGACTACAAGTATTTATAATATATCATTAAATATATAACTAATAATAGAATATAACTGTTATGTTTAGATACTTGGATGAGTTTTTCATCATCGTTTAAGGTGGTTATCCTTCCACCAGCAATCTTCCGAACTCTTGAGGAATTTATCTCTGACTTCTATGTCACATCATCACAATATACTGGCATGGATGTGCTTTTATACGTAAAACCTGTATCTGTATCTGCCCCTATATATCCCACTGCAAGGCTCGGGCTACATCTACAATCGAGAGCACGATTGAGACGCTGGCCTAATGCCGGTTGGTCGAGTTTACATACAATATAAATTCTTACAAATAGCTATGGTATGCAGGTTTCCCTACGATGTTTTCCTTCACACTTTCCTTCCAATACACACATGAGTGAAAAGTTGTACGTAAAACCAAAATTATGTAATTTAAAATAATTAGTGATAAATGGAAGCAAATAGAGATTGAGAAATTTATAAAAGGATAAGCATGATTTAAACGGACCCTAAATCACATGCATACATACTCATGCATATAAACTCACGCCTTTTTTCCAGAATGGGTAGGCAGAGGTGCCAGGACACCCACATTTTGCTTTGTATCTTCCGTCCAACGATATTACAGGGGCGAGCCTATCGCCATATCGGGCACAAATTTCTGACTACGGGCTGATAATGAATAGAAAAATTCAATCACTTTTCCCGACCTGTGATTCGAACCCGAGATCTCAGTAGTGCAGCCACCGAGGCAGTTAATAATTTGTGATAATCTATTTCAGGATCAGAAACAATGCAAGACTCAGACACGTCGAAATGGCAGATGGTGCAGACGATAGGAGACAAGGTGAACAAGTACACCATGTGGGTGAAATACAGGAAGACCTTGAGGGGCGTAGCCGTGCCTATTCCAGTTAGGTGAGTAGCGTCTTATTGCTAGTTATTAATAATAAATAATAAATAACACCCAACACTCACATACACAGTCCTGACCCCGCACTAAGATCGAGACTTGTGTCGTGGGTATCAGGAACTACGAGAGAATTTTCGGTCTCACAAACAATCAGACCCGGAAGAAATATTTGTGGGCCACACAAACATTTCTCTCGGTGCGGGGATCGAACCCGCGGCCTCTCGTTTCACAGGCGGCGCCTAATCAACTGCGGTACGGAGGCTGTCTGTATTAAAGAAACAGTTTACGTGATCTTCGAGGTCAAAGATCGCCTAAAAATAATCTTTGGAGGTAGGATTGCAAAGAACAGGAAGGAAAAATAAATGTTTCTTACATTTAAACGAATGTTACACATTGAAATAAAACTATTATTTATGGTTCGCCCCGTGACCACGAACGCTGTAAAGTAATCGAAACGTCGGGAAAATGTAAAATGTAAAAATTAAACCAAATCCGCGATAAAATCCGTAAATAATAGTTTGATTTCAAGGAAGGAAAAAGTATAGGCATAGGACGTCGTTGTTTTCTTAGCTGTGTAGAACGAGGAATTAGTGGCTTTTTTATTGCATAAGTCAAGCAAACAGGTCACCTGATGGTAAGTGATCACTGCACATGAACATACACAACGCTTGGGTCATAGATCTGTTGCCGGATTATCAAATCGAGAGGGGAGGAGGGGAAAATTAAAAGGGTACTGGCAATCTCACTCTACGAAGGGAATGCGTAAGTAAACCTATCTCTTCACCTCGATTTCCAGTGCGACTGTGGTGATTCCCGATTTCGAATAATCGAAATGTGAAAAAATTACAAAATTAAACCAAATTTGCGATAAAATCTGTAAATAATTGCTTTATTTCAATGTGTAACATTCGCGTAGACGTATTGTGTAAATTGGAATATTTTCCACCATGCCTTACTCAGCATATTATCTTGAGTTAAAAAAGTGCAGCTAATTAAAATAACCCTATTTATGCAAATAACTTCAGTAAAGTAATAGAGAGTTCCCATTTCACCATTTTGCAGCCAGGCGTGAGGAATACTTTACTAACACAACTTTTTATTTATTTTAAAATAGTACCTATTTTATTATCAATAGCATTACATATATATTTATTTATTTATTTTAATTTAATTAAAACGGCATACACCAATTACATTAATTAAATTCTTAAACCTAAGTATATCTAATATATTAAATCTAGACAAATCAACAAAATATAAACAATATTTATGAACAAAAACAAACACAGAGTGGTAATAAAAATATATAAACTACAGCAACTAAGTTCACGACAAACAAAACAAAAATAATAATTAAAATCTTACTTAATATTTAACAAACCTCTGAGTTATAATTTATTATCTAACGTGAAAGGCTATTTACAAATTTTCTCACAGTATCCCACACACGCTGACAAGATAACTGCCCATTCATCTGTAAACAAATCAACTTTGGAATTCGTATCGAGGAGGGCATTTAGGGCTGCAAGAACACGAGGAATAGGAGACCTGGCACGAGCAATTGTTCGACATGTTGGTACGGAAAATAATTTGTGACTTCTGCCACGCAGATAATTATTAGGGACATAAAGTCGTGACAACTCAGAGCTCAGATCTGGTGCATCAATCCTACCAAGGAGAATCTTGCACATGGTCATGATTTGATCTCTGGTTCTTCTTACTTCAAGGCTATTGTAACCCAAACAGCCTAAAAGAAATTTGGTTGGGTACATAAAAGGATATGTATGATACTTTAATTTATAATTGTACCGCAAAAAAGCCTTTTGCACCTTTTCCAATAGAAGGGTATACGTGCTTTCATATGGGTGCCATACACAAGAACTTGTTTCCAGTTTACTGCGGACAAGCGCATTAAACAAGAGTCTGACAACGCAGTCGCTTTTAAATTCCCTGGAGTTTCTTAGTACGAAACCCAGCCTCGAGAAGGACTCCTTGGCTACTGTAGTGATGTGGTCATGAAATGTTAGCTTTCGGTCGAATGTCACACCCAGATCTTTCATAGATGTAAATCTGGTGACATCATCGGTATTTAATTGGTATTTAAAAGTTATTGGATGGGACATTCGACCGAATGTCATGGCGTAACATTTAGATGAATTAAATTCCATTTTGTTCGCGACTGACCATTCAAAGACTGCATTGACATCATCTTGCAGTTTTAAACAATCGTCTACAGACTGTATTTCCAACATTAATTTTAAATCGTCAGCGTAAAGGAGGCATTTCGCGTGACCTATAACGGAGGGAAGATCATTTATCATCAAAATAAAAAGAAGGGGTCCAAGTATAGAGCCCTGACTCACACCTGATTTTGTGCGATAGGTTTGTGATTCGTACATACCGAGTCTAACATGTTGCTTTCGATCCTTTAAATAATGAGCTATTAACTTCAGGAGGCCAGGGGTAAAACCTATGTTATTAAGTTTCATCAGAAGGATATCATTATCAAAAGAAAAGAAGTCAAAATACAACACATCTACCTGTCCTCTCCTATCCAAACGAGCCGATATATAATCAACAACTGTGAGTAGATTAGTATCTACAGACCTTCTTTCTCGAAAACCGTGCTGTTCGTTACATAAAAATGGGGCCACTTGCTTATAAATTTCTTTGTGAATTATATTTTCGAAAACTTTTGCTGGTGTTGACAATATTGAAATAGGTCTATACTCTTCAACCGATGCTTTATTGGACGATTTTGGAATTGGTGTGACTATATATATAAAGTAAAAGAAAATAAAATCACTGATATGTTTGCATTTAAAGATGTACACAATTTCATTAAATTTAACAATCAACTCTTTACGTAATTATTACAATATAGAACTAAAAATTGGAAACAAATAATAAAATACAGAAACAAAACAATTACTTATTTGTCTACAGGTACGAAATGAAAGGCTTCAACTCGCTTCTCGGTTCTCACTACGACCACTATTATATCGACTACGAGTCATACGACGTAGATGACATCGATCCCACCGTGTTTGACTACGACAGTGGTAAGAACTAACAAATAAAATTATCTCTTTCTTTAGGCACAAGAAGTCTACTGCTGAACGTAGGTAGTAAGAACTACTATCAAATAAAATTATCTCTCTTCCTTTAGCCTCGGGAAGTTTACTGCTAAATAGGCCTCATCCAAGGATCTCCACCATAGGAGTGCGATTTTGTACATGAAAAATATTGAAAATGATTATTTCGATTTTAGCGCCACGCTCTGGGGCCCTACTATATTCATCCGAACGAACGAACGAACGAAGTTGGGCCTTACTATATTCATCCGAACGAACGAACGAACGAAGTTCGAAACTTCGGACGATCGAAGTTTATATACGATACGAATGTATCTACTCTGTAAAAGTTCGAAGTTGTATAACGTACATCGTAACCATAAGTCAATTACGACCATAAGTATATGTAGGTACATTCGTATCGTATATAAACTGCGATTATCCGAAGTTTCGAACTTCGTTCGTTCGGATGAATATAGTAGGGCCCCTGGTGAGAACGAGAAATTATCGTGTAAGTTAAGTGGCGCTAGTGTGCAACTAAACCAAGAAATATGTTTAGTATGTTGATATTATAATCTTCTGTAAATTTATCCAATGTCAACTTGATGTTGGTAAAATTACAGGAGGTTATGAAAGATACAAATTTTGAAATATTGACATAAAAAATTGAAATGCCGCGCGTTTGCCTAGTTTGGCCTCTGATGCAGAAATCATGTCGAAAAAACATAAAAAAGTAAAGTTGCGCATCTATCTCTGTATACAGGGTATATCAAGACTGCTACCGAAAACGAAGCCGGGTGGTAGTTTAAGCAACTTCAGACACAATGCAGTAGAAAAAGTTGCAAAAAAACGCGACAATTTTTTTATGATTTTTTAAATATCATCATTTTTGGGTGGTAAATCCATAGTTTTTGCTAAAATAAGAGTGTATACCTTTTTATTTATAAAGACTCTAAGATATAAAAGAGATTAAGTCATTGTTTTAGCAAAAACTATGGATTTACCATCCAAAAATTATGATCTTCAAAAAAAAAAATACGCGTTTTTTGCGTAATTTTTATTTGTATTGCGTTTGTAGTCACTAAAACTATCACCTGTCTTCGTTTTCGGTAGCAGTCTTTACCCTGTATAATACTTATCTATGATCTTCATATCGACATGTTGGACGCGGCCTGCATCCAGCGACTTCCTGCAACCTTAGCCAGGTCGTCTGCAAAAAATCCTCTTATTTGTGTTCCCAGGTCTAACCTGCACTTCGTTCCCGGGTCCCGGAGTCCACCACAAGGCCACCTTTAACCCCATGAAGGAGTTTGTCCACCCAATTCACGCTGACCACGTTGACCAGGAGTTTATCAGGTAATGTCTTCAATGTCTTATTAGTAGCAATACTTTCATTAATTCCAAAAAGAAATGTGTATTTACAAACACTTGTTCCGTAATTTAAAAAATCCTTTTATCCACATACAGAGTATATCAAGACTGCTACCGAAAACGAAGCCGGGTGGTAGTACTATGCTATGACTCAAAGAATCTCTTTAAAAGCGCATTAAGATGTGCATTTTATTAAATATTTTAATAATAATAATTATGTCCGCATACGCCCCACTACAGAACTCGGGCCTCCTTTACAGTCGGGAATTTTATTGCGAGGATCTAGGTCGAAGTAATTAGTACTTCAAAAAATTGGGTACATTAATAATATTTTATTTACAGATTCAAAACAAAACATAACAAGAACTACGCCAGCGACGTGGAGCATGAGAGGAGATTGAACATATTCCGACAGAACCTCAGGTAAAACGCCACAAATTCAGTAGAACATGTAAAGAATTTAGAGAAAGTAATTTTAGATGAATATACAGTTTTTTTCCTACAATTTTTATGCACTTTCCCTCTAGTTCTTATAAGTCTCGTTGTTCTTCCATTCAGTCTATTCCATCCAAAAGTGGTCTGTAAGACATCGACAAAGGCGATATAACTGCCAATTGTACTACACATTAATAATAATATATTAATATCAATAAATAATAATTAAATAAGTCTTTTTAATAATTATCTAAACATTATTTTTTGTGTCAGATTCATCCACTCCAACAATCGGGCCCGTTGTACATTCACGATGGCGGTGAACCACCTGAGCGACAGAACTGATGATGAACTGGCCGCGCTCCGGGGCAGGAGACATTCCGGGTCTAGCCCGCTAGGTAATTATATGTTGCCTAGGTCACTACCAACCTTTTGAGACGGAAGAGACAAAAATCACAACAACTCACATACTGAGTTTTTAAAGAGCCACAATTTTTTTCTCACTGTTATGAAACGTGTCGTGGTGGTAAGAGAGTACAGTCAACGACAAAAGTCGTTGAGCACATTCAAAACGCCAAAAATCATGCACACATGAAGCGACAGAAGTGGTTGACCAGGCTCGGCCACAAAAATTCGTGAACACCTTACGGTTCCAAAAGTTTCTGAACAACAAAAGCAACAAAATTCCTAAACACGCAAATCGTTCATAACTCGCTGAACACTTTTAAAAAGTAAAATTGCCGTAGATGTGTTCATCTACGTTTGTTGCTTTGTTATGCATTCGTTGTAAAATGTTATTTTACAGTTTATATTTTATTGATTTCTCTACATTTACATATTGTTTTGTTTTGCCGCTTCTTTTTCACAGCACAACACGTTCCGAAGCGGTGGTAGCAAAAATGAACGATTCAAAAGATCTTGTAAAAGACTATTTGAATAAAGAATATTTTGATTTTGATTTTGTGAAATAATAATTATTTTTGAAGTAATACTTCCTTTGGGGCGTGTGGAAATTTATTTGGGTATTTTATTAATATCTTTTTATTGCGTACGTCCACCCCACACACACTTCGATATGAACAAGTTAGCTGTTAACTGTCAGGTGAATTTCCGTGACAACTCATTACTATATTCAAAGTAGTTTTTCAAAATATTCATAAAGCCACAACACGTGTTTATATCAGTGGAGACAATACAAAATAATAATTATTAGTCAGAATGGAAAATAGTTTTTCAAGAGTTTCTGAGCAACAAAATACCTGAACACACCAATGGTACATAAGTTACTCAACACCTATAAAAAGCAAGATTGCCGCAGATGTGTTCATCTACTTTTGTCGCTTTGTTATGCATTCATTGTAAAATGTTACTTCATAGTTTATATTTTTTTGCTTTTCTCTGCATTTGCATATTTTCTGTTTTTGTGAAATAACATCTATTTATGAGAAGTTTTAAGCGTGTATCAGTGGTGTAAATAAATAATTATTATTCTTAGATTGAGAATGAAGATTTTTCCGCAACTTTGAACTTTTTAGATGTATCTAAAAAGTTCAAAGTTGCGGAAAAATTGATCAATTGGGTTCCGAATCCATATCTGAGAGACCCTTCGCTCCGATATTTTTTTTATTGCTATGATTAGCGAGACGAGCATGCCGTTCATCTGATGGTAAGCGATACGACCGCTCATAAACAGTAGCAAAACCAAACAACACCTTGAATTAGAAAGCAATGCTTGGAATTTCACTGCGCTCGCCATCCTGAGACACGTGCCACGCACAAATTACATTGAAATTACAATCATAAAAGAAACAGATATCTTCCGTATTTTCAAGACAAAAATTAAATTATTGAAACAAAACTCATTGCTTTGAATGCGGCCCTGGCAGCAAGTCTTGGTTTGTGAATTCACATGTGGGTATTTTATTTTGTTATCGTTCCAGTATTAGCACATTGTAACTGTCTTACCCACATTATTAAATTATACATTAGTACTGTCCGATACTTGCATAATTTTACCTATAGAATTATGATATGAAATGAAATTTAAAAACATCTTTTGAGATAAATGTTTTTTTAACCTTAACAATTTATTGTTTAATATCACATGCCTATAACAGACGAACAAGACATTTAACCTTCTCATAAATAAATATTTTACAAAAACAGAAAAAATAAGTCAATGCAGAGGAAAGCAAAAAATATAAACCGTGAAATAAAATTTGAGCCTAACTGGCCAATATCTAAAAAGTTCACAATTGCGGCCATTCTTTTCATCCTGACTAATAATAATTATTATTATTTACTATCAACACTGAAAAAACACATGCTAGAAACTTCTCATAAATAGATGTTATTTCACAAAAACAGAAAACAATAAGTCAATGCAGAGAAAAGCAAAAAATATAAACTATGAAATAACATTTTACAATGAATGCATAACAAAGCGACAAAAGTAGATGAACACATCTGCGGCAATCTTGCTTTTTATAGGTGTTGAGTAACTTATGTACCATTGGTGTGTTCAGGTATTTTATTGCTCAGAAACTCTTGAAAAAATATTTTCCATTCTGACTAATAATTATTATTTTGTATTGTCTCCACTGATGTAAAACACGCGTTGTGGCTTTATGAATATTTTGAGAACTTACTTTGAATATAGTAATGAGTTGTCACGGAAATTCGCCAGACAGTTAACAGCTAACTTGTTCATATCGAAATGGGTGGGCGTACGCTTCGATCAAATATACACATGTATATTTGATCGAAGGGCGTACGCAATAAAAAGATATAAAAAATACCCAAATAAATTTCCACACGTTCCAAAAGAGGTATTACTTCAAAAATAATTATTATTTCACAAAACAATATGTAAATGTAGAGAAATCAATAAAATATAAACTGTAAAATAACATTTTACAACGAATGCATAACAAAGCAACAAACGTAGATGAACACATCTACGGCAATTTTACTTTTTAAAAGTGTTCAGCGAGTTATGAACGATTTGCGTGTTTAGGAATTTTGTTGCTTTTGTTGTTCAGAAACTTTTGTAACCGTAAAGTGTTCACGAATTTTTGTGGCCGAGCCTGGTCAACCACTTCTGTCGCTTCATGTGTGCAGGACTTATGGCGTTTTGAATGTGCTCAACGACTTTTGTCGCTGACTGTACAAGTGGCTGAGAGATAGAAATGGTGCCACATCCTTGTTGATCGATAACTAACGTTTTTTTAATAAATGTATTGGCGTATGGAACTAAAGAGCTGCAGCTTCACATCCAAAGAGCTGCATGTGACTTTTTTTACTATGATAAATAGCGAGACGAGCATGCTGTTCGTCTGATGGTAAGCGATACGACCGCTCATAAACAGTAGCAAAACCAAACAACACCTTGAGTTACAAAGCAATGCAATGGCATTCCACTGCGCTCACCATCCTGAGATGTTAAGTCTCAATATGTCCAGTAGTTACTCTGGCTACAATGCCCTTCAACCCGAAACACAACAGTGCATTTACACTGCTGTTTGACGGGAGAAATAGACACTGCGGTGGTACCCACTCAGATGGCCTCTCACATATGAGAGACCTCCCACCAGTAATCCTTGTTCATCGATTACGAACGATTTTTGAACTAACATGTGTACGGTGTTCGTGAGTTCAAATCCCAGGACACACCTCTGACTTTTCGGAGTCATGTGTGTATTGATAGTCAATAATCACCCACTATAATAGTGAAGGAAAACATCATGACGAAACCTGCATAGCATGAAGATTTGTGAGATTTTGATCAATTTCTATGGTATAGTATTATACGAGATCTTATAAATATTAGCCGACCGGCTTTGTGAATCACAATCGCAAATCGCAAAATTTAGCTTATTTATATAACTTGTGAAATGTTATTTTCGACTTCACTTGCTATTGTCGATTGCTATTGCTATTTATTCCAGCACTATATGTGAGTATTGAGTGTGTTTATTTATTATTATTATTATTTACAGGACTACCGTTCCCGTACAGTAAAGATGTAGTTGAAGAGTTGAGTGTGAAGTTGCCTCCGGAATTCGACTGGAGATTGTTTGGTGCCGTCACTCCTGTTAAAGGTAATATTAAAATTATATTAATGCTTGAAATAAAATACGATCGATTAATTATAGATACTCAAATAATCAATAACAGATGAACTTCGAGCGTAAATATTTTTGAAGTATTTTCAGTCTATTACACTTTCTTATTCCTGAGTTTTTAATTAAAATTCTGTTCAAATACGTCCCATTGTAGGGCACAAGCATGTTGTTGTAAATCTCTGCAGCAAATGGGTTTCCTCACCATTAAATTGCCTATTAATCCACACATGACTCCAAAAAGTCTAAAGCTAAGTTGCACAAACTAACTTTGCCAATAACTTGACCTTGAAAATGTCAATACATTACATTAGCAAAGTCAAATACGTCAATAATGTATGGCGATGACATTTGCAAAGGCAAAGGTATTGGCAAAGTTAGTTTGTGCCACTCAGCCTAAGTTGTGCCCTGTAAAAGTAACAAAAAAACAATAATTTATTTCTTATTAAATAGATCTTAGTGTGGGGTCAGGACTGTGTATGTGACTGTTCGGTGTTATTTATTTATTTATTTGTTACCAGATCAATCGGTATGCGGTTCGTGCTGGTCATTTGGTACTGTGGGTGCGGTAGAAGGCGCACTATTCCTGCACAATGGTGGACATCTCGTCAGATTGAGTCAGCAGGCACTTATTGATTGCTCCTGGGGGTAAGTAACCCTGAATCATAATATATTTCTGTATAAACCCATATACGTCCCACTGCAGGGCACGGGCCTCTTCTACAATCGAGAGTACGATTGGTAGGGGTTGGGCTATATAGTTCATCACGCTGGCATAGTGTGACGGACTTCACATATAATTTTTATTCTGGCTCAGCAAAGTGATCTGATGGTAAACTATCAGATCTTGATGCTTTTCCTTTCCTTTAGGCAATGCCGTCAAGGTAAAGCATTAAATGACATCAGAGGGTGGCACAGATCACTCCCAATAGATACCACATCGCAGGCAACTGACGCGTGTAATGCCTTTAATGCTTTGCATGTAGGATGCGCTGTGGAACTACGCGCAACGTCAGTAGCGACCACGTCTTTGACCTGTCAGTGTCATTGAAATAAAATATGTCTATTTATTTTGACGGTTTATTTCTGTGGATTTCGTCTATAAAATAATATTTAAATATAACTACGTGCAGTTTCAAGTGGCGTGGGAGCAATAGCAGGACATCCAATTACAATAAAAATATGGTATAAGTTTACAACGGTAAAATATTTCTTATATTTTACGTGTGACACAGCTCAATTTATAATGGTTAGTTTTGCATTTATCTCTTTCACTCCTTACTGTAATTGTATGCATGTCCTTTTTACGCATCGCCATGGAAACGCTTCTCCTAACACATTTCACAATAGTGTTGCGACTTGCGGTCACATGCATTTTAATTAATGTCGATATTAGTACAAATACGTAAAATAATTTCCAATTTGAACTTTTTCGTCATTGATACAATTGCTTTTAAAATAAATTTAACTGTACCAGCTCACATCTAAACAAACGTATAACATGAAATATAATGTTTTCTACAACCATATAAGAAAAGTTTAAACATAAAACATTTTAATACATTCTATTTAGGTTTCCTAAATGTGCTAAAGATAAGTCCCAATGGACACACGCTACATCTCGTGGTACTGAGTGGTTCCCGAGAAAGTATAGCTTCATATGTTCAAGGCACTGCTCCGAAGACAGCTTTAAATGGATAAACGATAAAACATTTGTTTTTGAATCAGCTGTACCTACCTTATGTTTATCAATTTTTGTATGTCGTATTGTATGTTGTATATTTATTAAAATACCATTTTATATTGAGTTTTAATTTTAACTTATATAGGTATTCACTGAAAAGATAAACTGAAATTCATTTTTGAGAATATTTTTATTACAATCTACCTAATTAGATCTCATTTTTAGTTTCCGAGTACGAATAACCGCGTAGGTTGTTATTTGACCATAAATTGTGTGATTTCTGAATCTAATACGCCTGTGTCGAAAATGGCAAAGTTTATTATTATCTGGCTAGCGAAAGTTCATCCTGGCATTAGTTGCAAAATTTGTATATAGCCACACTTTAGTGTTCCAGCTATAACAATGTTGATATAAAAGCGAACACTCGTTTCGCTTTTATATCAACACTGATCAATTATTAATTTTTTTTTGGATATAATATAATATATTATGTAAGGAAATAACATTTCTTTAATTCCCTTTGAATACATGCATCCTTTGATTATTGTCGGTAAAACAAGAAGAGCTTGCTTTTAATAATTATAATTAGAGAGATGGCGCTGTGTGAATAAGGACGTCATCGCAGTTCTAGCGAAATTGTGAATTAATGTCAAAGATAGAAGCCATCAAATAGTAGTAACAGGATAAGAATTAAGATAGTACACGTACCCAATGTAACTGAAAGGTTTGAATATAGAAAATATTTTTATATTGAATCTTTTTCCCAGAAGGGGTAGGCAGAGGTGCCAGGGCACCCACATTTCGCCTTGTATGTTCCGTCCCACGATGTGATAGATGGCGAGCCTATCGCCATATCGGGCATAAATTCCTGACTCTAAGCTGATAATGAATAGAAAAATCCAATATTACTTTGCCCAAACCGGGATTCGAACCCGAGACCTCAGCTTTGTAACCGTACCGTAGTGCTAACTACGCCACCGAGGCAGTCACATTTTTTAAGTATTTTGTAAATTATATAAAATTAATAGTAAACATGTTCCAAACATACTGAAAGGCGTTTTTATTATTCCTTTCAAAAACACATCAAGATTATTACGTCGTAATAATTTAATAAAAATGAAATCCGTAAAATAGTTATTTTTAATCCATCGACAATATTATCGACATAGTTTTATACAATAATATTTTGTTCACATCACTACGAGCCGCTACCTCGTCTCTCACTTCCCCGCTCTCGTAACCTAAATTGGCACTTTTGGATTCAAACAAATTTGACATTATGCGGTATCTATTGGGAGTGATCTGTGGAGGGTGGTCTCATGCCATTCAAAAACAAAGTATCCAATAGTAATTATGGAATATCAGTTTATAAATCAAAGCTAATTTGTTTTAGATTCGGCAACAACGGTTGCGACGGTGGTGAAGACTTCAGAGCGTACCAATGGATCATGAAGCACGGTCTGCCTACTGAAGAAGACTATGGAGGATACTTGGGACAGGTACGAACTGTTTATATGCTTTCAGATCCCCTTTCGATACCCCCTTAGGTTCTCCTCAGAAAATATATAATAATTATTATTGACATTGCAAGTGTTCAACATCATGTGTTAATTTTTATCCATTAAAATCATTGATTTAAAAATCAAGGATAAACCTTTCGGTACATAGATTTTTTATATCGGTCCAGTAGTTTTAGACTAATTCAATGCAAACAAAAAAAACTATCTCCGATATTTAATACTTCCCGTCGATATAGCAACTCTATGGGACACCCTGTATATGTATTATACATAAAAACCTTCTCATTGAATCAGTCTATCTATTGCTGAAAACTGCATTAAATTTCGTTGAATAGTTTAAAAGATATGAACGCACAGACACCGGAAGCGACTTCATTTAATACTTGTTGCAGGATGGCTACTGCCACATCGACAACGTGACAGCTGTCACTTCAATATCTGGGTGGGTCAATGTTACCACAAACGACGAAAATGCTCTTAAGGTGAGTATCTAACCTTTTTTACCCGACTACGAAAGAAGGGGTTATGGTTTACATAAAACTTTCATAGAAAAATAATAATAAATATATTGGTGATGATGTGATACATTTTAATTATTTTTTTTTAGTTGGCGATATTCAAACACGGCCCCATATCTGTTGCCATCGACGCTTCCCAAAAGAGTTTCAGCTTTTACTCCCACGGCGTCTACTTCGAGGAGAAATGGTGAGTTAACACGTACTATTACTGTTTCCTTATCATTACCAGTCTCAAGAAAACTGGTCTGAATATAATTCTTCCATAGTTTAATATATATACTTACATATAAAATCGTCACGCCTGTATCATATAGGGGTAGGCATTCGCGTCGTTTAAATAATTATTTTTTTGTAAAATATTTTTCGTCTTGATTCATATATTTTTTTTACAAATACCGATACTTAGAAGTTACCTATATCGAGTAGCTTCTTGCATCTTTATACAAAGTATGATATACTTTGTACAAAGATGACTGCCCTCGAAAACAAAGCCGGGTGGCAGTCTTAGTGAGTTTTTTTTCCTATCATCGTATTTGTGTATCCTTTTAATACCTAAAATATTAGTGTACACCCTTTTATTTTGAAAGACGCAATCGTACGCAAGGGTTTAAATTATTATTTTAGCATAAACTATAGATTTACCACTCAAACACAATGACATTAAAAAAATCACAAAAAAATTGCCATGTTTCCTTGCGAAATTTTTAGCTGTATTGTATAATTGTTTTTCTATAATTGCAATTGTCACTGCGTCGTACTCTTTTTTGACAAGTTATAGTCTGTATGAATTAGTAATTATTACTAACATGTTAAAATTTTGCAGCAAAAACAAAGTAGACGAGTTAGACCACGCCGTGCTAGCCGTTGGTTATGGAGTCCTCAACGGCCAGAAGTATTGGCTGGTGAAGAATTCCTGGTCCAACCTGTGGGGTAATGACGGATACGTGCTAATGTCCATGAGGGATAATAACTGTGGGGTTGAATCAGCCCCCACTTACGTATTAATTTAATGTGGTAGTAGTGTAGGATTGGTGAAATAGAGGGTGTTTGAAAAATATTTTTGTCATGTATAGGGTGGTGGAAACTAAAACACTAACAAAGCTATTAACACACTCAAAAATGTTTGAATTTATTGTCGGCCGCAAGAAAATTAATACAAACTAAATAAGAATATAAATTGCTCTCTAAGTCGATCTTATCATAAATATTATTTTTTTACTATTTAATGTATTGTATTCGTTCTTCAAATTTCCACCACCCTGTATATGTCTCCAACAGCCATAGATATATCATAGACAATTTCTACACACTACCTACTATGATTCTATTTTAATTCTCTAAATCGATCTGATTTACATATTTGGTGGATACCCTTACTCATTTTAACCTCTGTGGTATATTTTTTTAATATTTGTATTTCTATATGTGTATAATTATATTGTGTACAAATGAATTGGGGCATTGTTTTAAAGAAAAAGTTTGAAAGTGAAAAAAAAATAAAGTTATAGAGAAAAAGTTAAATATGTTAAATTTTTGCCAGTCATTTTCTGTATATTATGGATTTTTTGGCGAAAGATTTAATTATCTAAAATATGTTTATACAGTTAAAATATATATTATACATTATATTATTGTTGTGGATTGAAAAAAGTATATATGTATGTATAAATATTTTATTCTGTTTAAAAAATAACATGTAGTTAACTATATCGAAATGAAAAACATTTTTTAAAATATTTAATACTATTTTGGCTCTCTATCAGGTCTTTAGTCCTACAAAGATTAAGAATAACTTGATAAGTTAATAGCTTCATAAAATATGTCCTATTGCTTTTAAATATTTTTTTAAAAGGCTGTGTACCATAGCTCTCTGTCAAACTCTCTATTGTCCTACAAGGGTGAAGCGATGCGTTTTAAAATATATAGCTTTATTATAATGTAGTTTTGCTAATTAAAATAAGGTTTTAATAAAGCTGTGAATTTTATTTTTATTAGTGGAAGTAAACAATTTAGTGAAAATTGAAGTTATAAAGATTTTTCTTGATGTTATTGGAAAAATTGTTTTGACAGTTCACTATAAGGCCATAGTTTTTTAACATCAGAACGGTTCCGAATATCTTACAATATTACGTCAGGTTATATTTATATTGTTAATTTTAAAAATAATGCGAAAAATTACATCGCATCGCTTCGTCCAATAGGTGTAGTTTTAAGGCAAAAATTGTGAATTTTTAAATAAAACTATTAAAAACGTGTTTTTATTATTTAATACGGTAGCCTTATACATCTTCCTTGTACCTTGACAACGTTCCCTTTGCATTCGTCTTCGAATAATGGTTTGTCGTACTGAAAATTAATAAAATCGTTGAGGTATTGAAAAAAGTAGAGGCAAGATAACCTACGGGGTGAATAGAAACTCAAAGGTAAATAGAAATAAATGAATCGTCTTTAATTAATAAATGAAATTATATGTTATTTATATAACAAAAAACTAGCATTTATGGAACGGGGAAGAACAACCACTAAAATATACATTAGTCAAAAAAAAAGAAAAAAATGGTGTACGTGGCACCAAGTCGCAAGCCTCAATGTTGATACCAGCACCGAGACAAAGATTTGTTTTATCCGAAGATATTTGCCTCGGGTCTGGGTGTTTGTGAGACAGAAGTCTCTAATTTCTGATACCCACGACACAAGACATGGGCGCACACAGAGCAACTTTATTTCAAACCTGATAAATTCCATGAAATTTACAATTGCAGCAACAAGCAAATGACATAAATATATGGATAGGACGAAGAGCGCATAAAATGTTCCGACGTAAGTGGTGCAAATGCTGAAATTAGTCGTCGTTCACAACGATTTTTAAAATGCTTGCTTGCATTATATTATGTACCCTTAAGACATAAATGTATTACATTTCATTTCAGTAAAATGTTGACAGTTTCCTTCAAGTTAAGTTGCTCTGTGTGCGTATCACTTTAAGTGTGGGGGCATTATGTGTGTGATTTTCAGTATGTTGTAACGTAGTTACCGTCCATAAATTCCAAAAATTGTGTTGATGACTAAATTTTGCTGGCATCGGCCTCATATTTTCAAAAACATCCGCTTCCTCGCTCTTTTCGAAGAATTGACGACGTATTTCATTAAATAATTTATTGTATACATCTTTTTTATTATGTTTTTTATTTGGTTTTTGTATTTTTTTATCTGTGCCCGATTGGAATGGGTGTAGTCCATATTTATCCGATTTTCCTTTTGTTAATATGTAAACCTTATATTTATCTTGACTTATCTTTTGTTTTGGGTTAAAATTATTGTTGGTTGGATGTTTATTTTGATTTGTTTTTGGGTTTAACGGCTTTTTAACATGAATCCGTACATATGGACGATATAAACTCTTGAATTTCTTATCGTATTCGTATGTCGGGGCGTCATAGCCGTGAGGAATAATTCTTTTCACCAATTTCATTTTTATATTCTCTCCGAGTTGATTTTCATTATTTTCAATTTTATTAACTTTACCAGAATATTCATGTTCAAAATGGCGGTCGTACACAGATTTCACTTTAAAAAAATTCAATATTGCTGGTACTAAATCTGATACATCATGTTTTGTGTTTACTGCTGAAGCACTGGCAATAGTTAATTCACATTTTATTAACACAAAAATGTACAGAAATATATTTTTTGTGACCATGACTACGTTGGTTGTAACAAGGTATAAAATATGTGGATGTTATCTTTCAATCATAGATTTATATTGAGCGTGGAATAAGTTTATTATTAACTAAGAAATGGCGTTTGAACTAATTACTTTTACCCGGAAGATTCATGTACTAAGAACTATAGTGTAACAGGCATTTAATGAAAGAAGAATGAAGAGAGTTATAAATCTAGTTAGAGTACAACTGTCAAAGACTAAAGTCTAAATCACCCGTTTATACATCTTTGTAAAAAAATAATCCTAGTACTTTTCTAAATTAGGTTCTTATTCTTCCATACAGTCTTATTCAAACAGATTTAAAACATGTTTTACCTATTGAATGTGATGTCTTTATCACTCAAACTTTATTCAAAAGTATTTCGAAAGGGACAATAAATTCAATAACTAAAATAGATTTTAAACCGTCTATGAATAAGACCGATTGACATTAACCTCTTTTTAAATTGTGAGGTTATTTTGAAAGTTCTTCATAAGCATTTGAAACTGTGAGGTACGCATTGCAAACTTTACTAACCCGTATCACTTAGCGTACGCTCATATTACAATCCTGTTTGAATTGTATCGATTAATCCTATCAATACCGTACTTAATCGAGCTGAATACCGATTAAAATCGATTTCTATCTATTTCAGTGATGAATGCACCGACTGTTAGTCATTGAAATGGCAGGAATCAATTACACGGAAATCAGTTATCTGCGACAGATGATTGCGAATGGTCCATCCGCTCTGTAATTTTCCAGCTTTCACGTGTTTAGCCTTTTGTTTGAACAGTAGGTTTAATATAATAATAATAATAAGTATTTATTTCCAATAAATACTTATTATTATTATTATATTAAACCTACTGTTTTATTAATTTTATTTCCAATAAATACTTATTATTATTATTATATTAAACCTACTGTTCAAACAAAAGGCTAAACACGTGAAAGCTGGAAAATTACAGAGCGGATGGACCATTCGCAATCATCTGTCGCAGATAACTGATTTCCGTGTAATTGATTCCTGCCATTTCGTACTGAAATGTTGTACAACTCCTGTTGGTAATAATTATTAATTATACATATTTAAAGCGTTATCTTGGATTGGTCTAAGCTATTCGGTTCATTTCGAAAGAGACAGATTATTACCTGAATTACCAGTTTAGCTTTTTATCGTAACAATGCCATTTTAATAAAATAAATTACGTGAGCAGCATGTGCAGTAGTAGGTAAATAAAACAACAATTTATTTCTAAAACTAAAACAGATACATATTATCAATCATTTTCGAAAAAGCATTTTTATTGATTTTATTATTTTCCTTTGTTAAAGCGGCGTAAACAGGTAAATCGAAAAGATCGATAAACATCGGTTCTTGCATTATCACATCCCTATTTCTGATGTGATTATTTTTTATTCCATCGAAATGAGGCTTGAGATTGCACCACGTACAGCCACTAGGATTCATCGATTTTAAATAACGAAGGATTGGTATATTTTCTTCTATACATTTTGCTTTGCTAACGTATAAAATAAATAAAATCAATAATTTCATTTTAGTTCATTCATAAATAACATCTGAAACAAAAATCTCATTTACATTTAATTTTAAAAAGCCTACGGCCAATTCTGTCAGGCATCTTTTGATTTTGGCAATGTTTTGACTAAAAATATAGAATGAATAAGGGGAATATTTTGGTAGAGTTTTTCTTTTTTTTTATTGCAATGAATGGCGAGACGAGCATGTTCCAGCATGAAATAGACATTGCGGTGGTTCCTACCCAGGCGATCTCTCACATATGAGAGACCTACCACCAGTAAAGAGAGGTCATTGAAAGTCGATGCAGACCACTTCCAACAGGTTTCTGTGGAAAGCTTCCAGGGAGGCATAAGTCCAGCACTGCATGCCTATGGCTGCAGATATAGAAGAAATTAAACAGCTATAACTTTACTTAAATTTTAAGCTATCAATGCTATCAAAAAGTGACTAAGTACAGAAACAATATATTATGTACTTCAAATGTGTATATTTATAAAATATACTTAAGTCAAACTTACCATAAAACTTAAACTTTGGTAATTACTCTCGATGTTCACAAAATAAATTAATTTCACAATTATTCTTGTTTATCTTTCTTTATATCATGTTTGAGTACAAAACCGAAGGTGGATGTTAAGCAATCTTAATCCCGAGACGAATTGAAGACAATTTGTTCCTGACGTGTTGTAGGAATATACATGGTAGAATAATCTCATTTCTACTCAATATTTTCATATGTTTTTTAAATATTAACATTTATTAATTTTGTGTATTGAAAGCCAATCACCACGCATTATAACAGTGAAGGAAAACATCGTGACGAAACCTGCATACCATAGCGATTCTCAATCGTAGTTTTGATTGTAGAGGAGCCCGTGCCTTGCAGTGAGACGTATATGGGCTTATACAGTTTGTGTAATCGATGTATTCCATAAGTAATTGTTACAGGTTTGGGTTCTGTGAGATCGGAAAGTTTTATCCATCTCTGACACGGTATAGACTTTTGCCAGCACTGTGATAAAACAGGAAGCAAACTCTTACAGTTTTACCCCAAGAAGTCAGTTGTCAAACATAGGCCACGAAATATCAGTGTGCAAAATACTATAATCAACGACTCCGATTTATTTAAAGCTTTTAGCTTTATTGTACACCAGTAACAAAACAGAAATAACATAAAATTTAACAAACAAGAAAAGAGTACAATGGCGGTCTTATCGCTCGAGGCGATCTCTTCCAGACAACCAACCATAGGATGAATAAAATAGAGACAACTGCGGGGTATTGAAAGGTGTACGTAATATCAAACCGATCTGATTGTACGTATTATTATACCTTCCATCCTTCACTCCAAAATACTTAGTATTTACCTAAAATATTTCAGATGTTGACTACCCATACTTTAAAATCATTTCCACAAAGTGACCCATTTTTCACTCCCAACAAAAAAACAGTCAATCCGATTGACCAACATTTCCTTCATAAAACAGCTCAAACAATGAAAATGGCAATCATTAAAAGTACAATAATACGTAATATTTACAGCACCGGGCATTTCGTGAAAAGTACAAATAAATTAATTAACGCAGCAAAATAAAGCCTACACTTAATCACTTTTTAACGAGTTGCCTCCATTCGATTTCGCGATAAATCCACGTCCAATTTTAACGCCATTTTTAATAAGATAATGTGCGTTGGTTGGGCTGACCGCATTGGGGATACCTAGCAACATCATATTTTTTACAGAATATCAACTCAAGCATGTAGTCCTAAAGTACAGGTAGAGTCAGCAATGCCAATTAAAATTCGTTGCACCTATTTTCATCCTAAGATAATGCAACGATAAAGATATGACAACAGAGACATCTGTTAGTTTTTGGTATCCTAGAGTTAGCCGAATAGGGTATGTCGCTGTAACTGGTAAGAGGTATTCTAGCTTAGAACATTATATAAGTTAAAATATATGACAGCCTACAAGTTATGGGTCAGGACTTTGGGAGTACCAAACCCACGAGAATGTATGAAGAAATTGAAGAAAGATGATAGCGGAAAATACAGAAAGAGGAGTACTCGACATAGTACATATACACATAAGTATGTACATCATTCCACCAGAATCCAGATCGATAAACCGATAAAATCTTTCCTTGTTTTATTTTTATCAAAAATACTTTTAAATGGAGGGTAGTTTGTCATCTTTTCTCTTCTTACTGACTTAAATATTTCAGTTTCGTGTACTCTACCGAATGCGTGCCGCGTGTTTCGGTATTGCATTAAATTTCTTAAGTATTTTCGGCGATTTTGTGAACAATCTGGTGTGTTATGATGTGTGTGCATTGTTGTTTGTAGAATAACTGCGTTCGTCTAAATAGCCTACCATTATAAGTGTGGAAAAGTCGTAGTGACCTTTGTGAGTGTCGCGTTTTGTTAAGCCTATGTGTATCCGTTTTTGAGGCATATTGTCGATGTGAGATTAGGTGGTTTTGTGGACAATATGGTGTGAGTGTTATGTGTGTATTGTTAGGCGGTAGAATATTGCTATTCTCGTAATCAGCGACCAAAATAAGTGGTAAAAATTACGTTAATGTCGTACGGCAGTGTCGGGTTTTGTTGAGTTTATGGATAAGCATTTCGGAGGCATAATAGAGTCGATAAAATATGTGTGAAGTGTGTATAGATAGTATATTCTATTTGCTTAGATAGCGACCACCAGAAATGGTGCAAAGTCCGTAAGAGTGAACCGCGAAAGTGGCACGTTTTGTTCAGGCAGTGTGTATACCTACTCCGCATCTCGCTGCATTGTAGTATAAGATGTAGAGTTTTTCGTACCGGTGTTAAAATGTGTGTAGTGCTACCAATAATGTCGTCCAGGTAGACTTCTTCCGGCATCAGTACTTCGGTAAGTAAATTAGAGTTTATGCGTCATTGTTATTTTTTATATTTGTGATGCTTCCAACAGGTCATTGTGGAGATCCTTGGGGGAGACCTATGTTCAGCAGTGGACTTCCTGTGGCTGATATGATGATGATGATAATGATTAATGTGCTTATTGGCTTAATGCAATGTTTTTTTATTGCATTGAATGGAAAGACGAGCATGCCGTTTGTCCGATGGTAAGCGATACGACCGATGAACAGTGACAAAACCAACAACACCTTGAATTACAAAACAATGCTTGGCATTTCATTGCGCTCGCATCCTGAGACACAAGATGTTTTATCTCAATATGTCAAGTGTTACTCTGGCTACAATGTCCTTCAATCCAAAACACGACAATGCATTTACAATACTATTTGGCGGGAGAAATAGACATTGCGGTGGTACCCATCCAGGCGGCCTCTCACATATGAGAACTCTACCACTAGTGTGACCACTAGTAACGGTAAGTGATCACTGCCGCATATAACCGCATGACACTTGGGTCATGGATGTGTTGCTTGCCCATGAAATCAGGAGGGTAACGAGAAGGATGGGACGAGGGAAGGGATAATGGGCATCCGGCAAGCTGTTTCCTTATGTTCATTTTAATATTTAAAACAGTGTTACTATACTAGGCGAGTGCGTCTATTCCTAGTTAAGTATCTGTATCAGCCCATATACACTGCAGGACACGCGTCTCGCCTACAATCGAAAGCGGTTAGGCCATACAGTCCGCCACGCTGGCCTAGTGCGGATTGGTGGACTTTACATACCATAGATTCTTTTACAAATCGCTATGGTATGCAGGTTTCTTCACGATGTTTTTCTTCACCGTTATAGTGAGTAGTGGCTGAATATCAATACATACATGACTCCGAAAATTTAGACGTGTGCCTTTGTTTTGAACTGGCGACCGCCGTGAATATGTAGGTAGCCGGATTTGGTCCGCTACCAATAGACTTCCAGTTATTCCTACTATAGGCCAAGGTAATAATGTATTTCATGTGCTTTTATAAAATATTCTAGAATTCTAGACAATGTCTCTTATTGTTTACAAGTCCAGGGTTGTTAACCTTAAGGTTAAAACATTAGGTAATTCAGGGCTTAATATAATGCTAAGTAGGGCTATAGAGATGCAAGGGCAGAAGGCTGCCAAAAGACTGACAATTTAATTCACTTACATTTCAAAAGCATATATTTTTAATTTGGTCTTTAAAATGCGCAATGGAATTACTGAACTCTGTCTGCAATTATTACTATTTATTTTTATTATAATATCTTGAATATTGCATAATTTCGTGAAATTGTGCTTTACATCTTCATACAATAATTTTAATTTTAATAGATATTTGTAGCGATATTATGTATTGTAATCTTTGTAGGACGATATTTTCCTCAGCGACAAATTCATTGAAAGAAAATAATCATACAATAATGTGTTTGACAACCCCCGTGGCGCAGTTGTTTACTCGATGTTAGTGACTCGATGTTAGTGTGGGGTCAGGACTATCTATGTAACTGGTGGGTGTACAAAACATATAAATGCATACAAACATAAGATCATATTTATTTCTGTTTATAAAATTGAACTGAAAATCGACATGATTCACAGTTTTATGAGCTTGGTAACAGCCTAAAATCCTGCCTGGGGATAAGTTAATATCACAATTAAAGTGTTTCATTGGCACGCCGTAAAAATCGGAGGGACTTGCCAAAAGTCGTTGAGTTACGTGCCAATAGCCTAGTTAACCAAAGTTGTCTTTGCGTGACATTATTTCTACAAGAAAGGTTCTGTATAATATTATTAATTGATTTAGTCGCCTCTTTTCTTTAGTGAACTGTTGGTATTGCGTTCATTTTAGAATAAAAATAAAATAAATACACCTGTTTTTTTCTAATGGGTAAAATCCTCATTGGATACGGTGCGGGGATCGAACCCGCGACCTCTCGTTTCGCAGGCGGCGTCTAACCAACTGCGCCACGGAGGCTGTCACAAACCTACCTTCTGCCTAAATACCTTAATGTTTTCATTATTTCCTATTTGAATCATTCAAGCTTAATCCTAAAAGTACACCGTAGACTGCCCTCTCTTTTTTCCTTTTCTTATGTCCATTCTATGGTTGTCTGTAAGACATTGCCTTCCGGCGATAAGACCGCAAATTGTACTTTTTATGCATGTGATTTTTCTTTCTATTTGTTTTCTTTTTGTGCAATAAAGTGTTAATAAATAAATAAATACTTAATATATATACATACATTGCTTTGTTTATAATAATCTTATAATAATATATAATTTGGTTTACAATATAGGTCGGATCGTATTAGGTAAGTGTACCTATATATTTGCAAATACTTAAATTATTTATGATATTCGTCTGCCCTCAGAACAAATACTGGCTCTTAAAAACAATGCTTTCAATAAAATGACATTGGAAACCTATTATGGTGACTGAAACGCTAAATTACGAGTATATTGAAGGTAAATTGTCAAAAAATGCTTTTATGAATTTAAAAAACAAAATAATTTCAATTTATATTTTCCTCTTGAATTTTACATTCAGTATCGTAATATTTTTACACGCTTTATATTAGCTTCACTTGTATGTTTGTTTGTATGTTTGTAACCGACTCCTTAAGACGCGATTTTGACCCACTTTAAACGGACAGATTTCATTCAAATTTTGCACACCTGTCAAAGACCGATGACAATATAATAATTCGATTATTTTAAAATTGGATTCAAATTATAACAGACCGTTCTCATAATTGAAATAACATCGCAAGGTTTTATTTAAAAACTTCACTCTATATTGTGAATATTAAATTATTGTGAATTTACTGAATAAGTTATGAAATATACTATTTTTACATTTCGCTACTTTCGTATATAAATCAGTGCATTCAAATTTTAATGTTTTTACCAATTCACAATAATATTGTTGGTATAGGAATGTGGCAGAATTTTAAGGCTAGATAAAGATTATCTAAACTTTATTGATGTGTGGCAAAATTGAAACTAAAAAATAAATAAAAAATATATATATATATATAAATTAAATATATTATGTTTTTATAATTTAAACAACAAGCATTTATATATAAAATCTTATTATTAACATTTCCAATATATTAAAATGTGATGAGTGATAAACGATTTTTTTTATAACAAGAATTCGGGGTCTATTGAAAAATCATCATGACACTTCATACACATAGCGTTTCGGCCCGGCTATGCCCGGGTGCAAACACTTTTTGAGTCCAGTCCACAACAGGCATATTATTTCGCGTATTAACTGTCTAATATTAAAATTCAACATGTCTTCTTACATCCCATTTCATTCGCCCCAACTATCCCTATGAGTTAAAAAAGTAGCAAATATATACATATTTGAATTACTCATCCCACGGGAACACAATCTTTGTCTGGAATAAAACGTAGCCAATGTGCTAATCCAGGGTATCAGCTACCTTCATACCATATTTTATCGAAATTGGTCGAGAACTCATACTATCTCACTCATCTTTACATGCTAACACCATATAATTTTATCAAAGGGTCCTCATATCTTACGGTACTCTAAAAACAGCGATAAAGAGCTGCACCCCGCCTTACTTGTTAAGTGCTTTTGTTCGAAACAAGTTAAGGCGCACTTTGGGACATTCATTGCGCAGGGTAACTTGTGCCCTGTGATTTGAGATGTCTTTTGAGGCTCTTCCGGTAAAACGCAACAAGAATTTTGAAGTAAAACTTCTGAATACACATTTGACTTGGAGAGGAAGTGGTGAATGCGTGACGAGAGCGTTATGAAAGGCGAACGAAATGCATTTTATGTTATTGTATTAAATGGCGAGACGAGCATGTCGTTCGCCTGATGGTAAGCGATACGACCGCTTATAAACAGAAGCAAAACCAAACAACATCTTGAATGACAGCAATGCTTGGCATTCCACTGCGCCCGCTATCTTGAGCCATAAGATGTTAAACCTCAATATTTGGCTATAATGTCCTTCAAACAGAAACACAACTGTATATTTAGTGAAATATTAGGTGCTCATCCGATAAAAATAGTAGTCCGGCATAAACTGGGCCAATTTACATAAATATATTTCAACTGAATACTGTAAGAATAATGTGAAAATCAGTGGTATCGATTTATCAGTACAACAATTTGGTCTTGAAGAAACTACAGGATTATCTTAAGCACCCAAGCGAAGTCACGACCAAAAGGTAGTGTTTTAATAAAGTAGATAAACAACAAAAACACAGAAATAAACATTGAAATAAAACTATTATTTACGGCTTTTATCGCGGAATTGGTTAGATTTTTGACTTTCCGATTTTTCGTTTACTTTTTTATTGTTGATTACAGCTTTCATGGTCAAGAGGCGGACTTAGGTATTAGTCATCCGTTCAGTGACTTACAATTCCAAACTCAATCCGCGATAAAATACATAAATAATAGTTTTATTTAAATGTGTAACATTCGCGTAAATTTAAGAAACCATTATACAAATATACATGATCGTATAATGTGAGAGTTGTCCCAATTAGTGTTCAGTGAACACCGTCCCGCGTTTTAGGAGGGCACAATTAAATTTAATGAAACTCCGCTATCATTCCGATGTGATTTTATTTTATTACTTACTAGCGGTCCGTCCCGGCGCTGCTCGGATGCAGATACAAATTTCAAAATGGCGACAAAAAATTTCAATTCCTACTATCGATTTAGAATCCAATTGGACCATGAAAAACGAATAAAATTCCCTCGTATTTACTAGATTTTTCAATACTGCTTCCCTCCTATCATAGGTCAGGTCATAGCGTTATGATATATAATCTATAGCATTCCTCGATAAATGACCTATCCAAGACAAAAATATATTTTTCAATTCAAACCATTTGTCTCTGAAATTAGAGGTAACAAACAAACAAACAATATCTTCAGTTTTATATATTAGTGTAGATTTACGGTTTAGGGCTATAAAGAGCAGCAAATGTCTACTGTTACTTGAAGAATAATTGATATTAAGTATAACCTACAGTCGCTCTATTTTACAAACAAAGGATAGAATAATATAAATTATTCATCTATTTTTTTACTACACTTTCTATTATGATCGAATGAAGCAGGTATTATAATTTTTTTTGCGACGAAACATACTATGATAGAGTCTTGTGTCGTGTACATTGACGTAAAATATATGGACGGGGCGGAGAGTACAAAAAGTGTTGTCACGAAAGTGGTCCGCGGACCAATGCAGCGGTTGTGACGTCACAGCGCACCGGTCTGTAAGTCGTCGACAAATGCCTAATTGTATCGTGCGTGGGTGCAATAAAGTTGACCGAAAGTTCACATAAAAAAGATAACATTTCTTATTACCGCTAAGTAAAAATTATATAACTTTAAGTCAATAAACATTTATTTTAGCATTATTGAAAAACGATTTCATGGCCGCCATTGCCGTAAAAATCCAACAGATGGCGCGATTTTCACAGGCATCTTTTTGACGTACCCAATGTACTGAAGGGCCTATCCTTAGTTTTTAAATCAATGGTCGTGTATAAAAAACTACGCGAGACATTTCCGTCTCACAAACCTGTGGATCACATAAATATTTGTTTCGGATCGAACCCGCAGCTAAACATTTGTCTCGGTGCAGGGATCGAACCCACTGGCTCTCGATACACAGCCACATAATCAATTTCGGCCCGGACCCTGTCATATACGTGTATTATTTATTTCTTATTTATATTTGTATCTTTATTGTACACCCACGCACTAAAAACGGTGAAGGAAAACATCGTGAGGAAACCTGCATACCATAGCGATTTATAAGAATTTCTATGGTATGTAAGTCCGCCAACCCGCACTAGGCCAGCGTGGTGGACTATATGACCTGACCACTCTCAATCGTACTGTCGATTGTAGAGTAGGCCCGTGCCTTGCAGTGGGACGTATATGGGCTGATACAGATACATATTGTACACCCATTTACACACCAAAAGAAAAACAAAAACGATTGTATAGGTCTACCAGAATCTCATGGCATTTTGGGAAATTTGAATTTACGCATTGCAACACTGGGGTAATTGGATGAACATATTTTGATACTTTCAATAATTGTAATTATTTATTATTTCAAATTTACATTCCTTTTTTAGTACAACTTTTTAAATAAATTACATAATGTTTTAAGTAAAAATATAAAGGTTATTTAAACATTAAAATTACTTCAAAATTGTACTTTTAGATTAATAGCCAATTAAAATAGGCAAATAAGATTTTTTTCAGTTTTAAATTATGACAACGAGTCTTACGAGTATTTATAATATAGATGGAGCGCTGGTACTTTCAAAACGTAGATAAAAATAGTGGTACTAAGTCACCAGTTTCGTTTTAATTCTTTCTTCTTGTTAGTTCTCACTTAATCACAACTTTCAATTTCCAAATTGTAAGTAGTTTGATTATGAGTCGGTTTTATTTAAATAATTATTAGATTCGATAAATGTAATACGAAAGATGCAAGATTGTATAATAAAAACGTATAATTTTATTTCCAGTCTTCTTTATTTCATTAACACTTTAGTCAGAGCTTACTTCTAAATACTCTTCCTGTAAATCTTCTGATGAAGACAAAGGAATAATAATAAACCGTTCCTTATCTAATATCTCTGGAAACTCCTGTAAATAGGTATTTAATGCATTACTGTTTAGTTTCAAAAAATGATATCAAAGTATATACGATAAAACACAGACACATATCTAACACTAACAAAAAAAATGAAGTATCAAAACTATTCACTCCGACTTACTTGTTAAAACGATGTCGATTTTAAAATCGACGATTTTGTTTAAATTTGACCAAATTATTCACGGATCTGGTGATAAACCTTGTTAACAATGTGTCGCACTTGTGATTGTAGAACTAATTTGTACATTTTCTCTAAGAAAGGATAGAAATCTTAAAATATTCACATTGAATGACATAACTCAAGTTTTGAATCAGCTGTTCGTCGATGGTAATAAAAATCATTGTTTTTTTTTTAAATTTTATGCCATGAGATTCTGGTAGACCTATAGCCATATTCGCAGTAAGTACAATGGGCGGCCTTATTACTTGTTATTAATGTTTGTGTTCCCTAAGAAAGCATTATGAGCATAAATACTTTTATTAGACCACATATTTATAACACATGTATTCTTTAATAACGCATCTAAAAGTTCAATACGACAGTAAAAATTGCAGTTGATACGGTGTCCGGAGAATATAACCGCCGAGAAAGGATTGTTCCGACACTGATAGAACGCTGGTTACAGCTTTACAACGGGACAGTTACTTGCGCTAGCTACTGGCTTGGCTACTTGCTTTATCTTTCTTTATTGCAATTAATGGTGAGACGAACATGCCGTTCGCCTGATGGTAAGCAATACGACCGCTCATGAACAGTGCCAGAACAAAATACCTTGAATTACGAAACAATGCTTGGCATCCCTCTGCGTTCGCCATCCTCAGACAAGATGTTAGGTCTCAATATGTCCAGTAGTTACTGTGGCTACAATTTCCTTCACACCGAAACACAACAGTGCATTTACTACTGTTTGGCGGGAGAAATAGACATTGCGGTGGTATCTACCCAGGCGGCTTCTCACAATATGAGACACCTACCAGCAGTAAAACAGTAAAACTTTACCTTGAATAGCTGTCCGTCCTGGCTTCATCCGGGTACAGATACATTTCAAAATGGCGGTCAAAATGTTCAATTCCGATTATCAATTTAGAATATTGCAGGTAAGGATTTCTCAGTTATCGATTTTGGGACAAATCGGACCACGAAAAACGAATAAATCCTCGTATTTGCTAGATTTTTCACTACTGCTTCCCTCCTATAGCTTAGCGCGATGATATAAAACCTATAGCATTCCTCTATAAATGCCCTATCCTATATATTTATATTTGGAGTCCCAAAATCTAGTAATAGAACATTTTCAGTCCTGACAGTGATCGCTGCACATAATTATGTTGGAAAGTCTGCCACACATGTGTATTGTGTCTCCATATAATATACAAACTTATTTTTAGTACACTACAAAACTGAAAGTTTGTTGAGAATCAGTAGGACAATCCGTTGCACTAATTTTTAACATACGAGTTTTATTTTTTTCTATGTATTCGACTTAGAGTATTTATATATAGAGGGAGCGCTGTCATATATTTGCAACTTCAAAAACGTAGATATTTTCTTGTTCGTAATGTTGGTAGCACTGCTATATTAATGTTACCGATAAATGACTTTTCCACGAAAAATATATAAATAAATAAATAAACGGAAATTAACATATTCACGTTACATTGTTTTTAGCTATCATAATACAAAATATTAATAATAAATGAAAAATAAAAGTTACCCTTGGCTTATTATAATTTATTTCGCTCCAAATTCAAATATTTTATATTTTTTTATCTAAAAATTATTCCGGAACTTTTTCGGGTTTCAACAATTTAATTACTTGCAACATTGAATAAAAAGGCGTTCGAAAATTCAAAAATATGAATGTTTTTCTGTAAAATTATTTATTTTTCTGTAAAATTATTTAAATTATTTCTTGTTAATTAATAAGAAATTGGATTTATTGTCGATGATAAATGAATACACAGTTAATAATTAACCCCTAAAGTAAATTTGGATGGTATTCGATAACGCTAAACCACATTCTTTGATTTTTCTTTTTCACGAAATCCATGCATATTCCACGCTGTCACAATTCATACTGGATGTAGGGAAGAAAAAGGTGGCCCCGGCACCACCATTTTTATCTACGTTTTTGAGGTACCAGCGCTCCCTCTATATATATATATATACTCTAAGGTATTCGACTAAGCTACGATTCCTCTATAATCACTGTATTGTTTTGTTTTGAAGAGCAACGAAAAATGGCCTTGTGAACCGGGTGGTACTGAAAAAAGAAAAAGTTACTGAATATAAAATTGTACGACATTTTATGAGTGAATGGTGAAGGTTCAAGGTGATGATGAATATGTTTCTTTTCATTTATCCTAAAAACAAATTAGCATTTTGTAAAGCTGTATAGCTTTACACTTTTTAGCCTGTATAGGCTACATCCACATCCGACTGGTACAAATACCCCCTCCTCTCCCCTGCTCCCCGCATACCCCGCTCGCTCCCGACGACGGCGCCACGCGGGCGCAAAACGCGACGCGGCGGTGCGTTTGATCTATCAAATATCAATTAGTCACCCCGGAAGTTTCTGCGTTTACGCATGTTTCGTAATTTTGCGCATTACTTCGCGCACGCGACGAATTCGCGATGTCTTTCCTTTAAAAGAAAATATAGTAGTAAAGATGTGCGTAGTCTCGCGATTTGTGTCCGCGGTTTTATGAAGAGCATTTTGATATACGCGTCTTTGCAAACGATGTTAAATGCTATATGAGACGAACAATAAAAGTAGCAGTATTCACTTTTTTGTCTACATCGATTCCCGATATGTTTGATGGCGATGATTGATAAATGAAACAGTGTGAATATGTAGTGCGAGTGTAGTGCGTGTTGGCGGGAAACCATCTGACGGTATCCCTATGTATTCGAGAAACGAAATAATTTATCGTAGCCTGTCAACGCGTGAGTTTTCATTATTATTATTTCATATTTTTATCTGTTTTTTTTGTTATCTCTTTTTCTCTCTCTCTTCAGCCACAGGAAGTCCACTGCTGAACATAGGTTTCCTCCTGTGACCTCACCTAATGATCTCCACATAGTCCTGGGAGCGGTTTGCATTCAGGAACTTTCGTCAACCTCTCCAAACTTTTTTACCGGAATCTAATCGGATAGTTTCGGCTTTATGGTGGTAGGTTTACTGCTGGTAGGTCTCTCATATGTGAGAGGCCGCCTGGATAGGTACCACAGCAATGTTTATTTTCCCGCCAACATTGTAAATGCCCTGTTGTGTTTCGGATTGGAGGACACTGTAGCCAGAGTAACTACTGGACATATTGAGACTTAACATCTTATATCTCAGGCTGGCGAGCGCAGTGGAATAACAATCATTTATTTGTATTAATTTTCAAGGTGTTGTTTGGTTTGCTACTGTTCATGAGCGGTCGTATCGCTTATCATCAGGCGCCTCTCGAGTCTCGCCATTCATTGTAATAAATAAAAAACAACAATGTGATAAGAAAACTCACCTGTTTCTCCGTTTGCGCAACCTATTGAATAAAATACCTACTAGATAATTCCACTTGCCTCTCCTTTCCAGTGTTCCGAACAGCCAACATCCGTAAATACATCTTTATGAAATGTTTCATTCGGTATCATAAAGCGGGTCGTAAAGCTGCACGCCGTATTAACTCGTGTAATACCCTGGCGATGCTTCTTCCTGGATACGTGTCATATGAGCGGGATAATTTTCAAGATTTCCTGGGGTTTTACGGATTTTTACAGAACGTAGCTCGAGTAATCTCTGATTTGTACCTAATTTTATATTGAAATGAAACTTATTTTTACGGATTTTATCGCGGACTTGGTTTAATTTTTACATTTTATTTTTAACTTCCTGACGTTTCGGTTACTTTGCAGCTTTCTTGGTTACGGGGCGGACTGACTTAATTTACATTCGAAATAAATTAAAGTGCTGTATCTGTATCAGCCTATATACTTACGTCCCACTGCAGTGTACGGGCCTACTCTACAATCGACAGTACGATTGAGAGTGGTTAGGCCATATAGTCCACCACGATGGCCAATTGCGGGTTGGCGGACTTACATACCGTAGAAAATCTTATAAACCGCTATGGTATGCAGGTTTCCTCACGATGTTTTCCTTCACCGTTTTAGTGCATTTATTTATTTATGTGTAATTAAAGTGCATTCTTTATTAATGATAAATATATAGTACTTACTATTTTTAAAATTAAACTGTTCAAGATTGATAAAACGTACGGATAAGCGATTGTTTTTCAAAATCGTAGATAGAAATGTTGGTGTCGGGCCACCTACCGCTATTGGCTAACATTTGACAGGTTGTCCAATATGCACGAATTACTTGAACAATAAAATCGAAACAAAAAGTTATAAGCTATTAAATTCCACTCAAACTCGTTTTAGAACGGACAATAACTAAATACGAGTATACTTTTTGTTACTAACGGAATTTATATCAATTTGTTGTTAAATAATAAGTTACATTTTCACTAATATACCAGCGCTATTACATACGTAGTCCTGACCCCACACTAAGATCGAGTCTTGTGTCGTGGGTATCAGGAACTACGAGAGGCTTTTCGCTCTCACAAACACCCAGACCCGAAAGAGATATGTGGGCCGCACAAACATTTCTCAACTCTCGGTGCGGGGATCGAACCCGTGGCCTCTCGTTTCACAGGCAGCGTCTAACCGACTGCGCCACGGAGGCCGTCAAAAATGCATTACAGCACTGCCTCTATATTATAAATATTTATAGATTAAACATTCATCACGTTCATTGTAAAATCATGTTTATCTTAAGGTTAGGTAGATTACTGTGGAATACAGGCCTAATTTACATACTACCACTTTTTTAATTAAAGTAAAAACTGTCACAACAATCGTAGGAAAAAATATTGCCCTAAAAATACACGAAAGCAACGTTGTATACACAATATTTTATGTTTATTTATTGTCTCATCTCACAATAAATTACTTTTCAGTTAATTGACTTGGCTGAAAAAGAATTCGCGATGCGAAGAGTAGAAAAAAAAAAACATATTTTAAGTTACCGTTTTTAAAATATTTTGAGAGCATTGCACGCTTCTGAGCCATGCTACTGGTAATATTTAGTGCATCGGAGAATATTTTCTACTTGATTGGATAGTAAAACTCCTTGCTTTATGTCTGAAGACGGAATTGTAGTATTGGAAAAACTTTCCGATTTTACAGGTTGAGCTATATGATATACGGTTCACAAGATTTACATTTTGTGCTTGGTTTAGCAAAAGTCAGTAAACATTGCTGTAGGATGGAGACTGTCCCGTCCTCACACCCGCCACTGCAACTCCTGTAAGCCAGGATCAACAGTGGCACGCATTGTAATGACACCGAGCATTGAAGCTCGCCGAGTCTCCGGGAATGTCTAACTTGGCTTTAACCCGCAACGAAATTAATCATGAAGTTAAATATAGGAGGAGTTGGAAATAAATTATTGTCCACTTCCGTGCAAAGCGGGTGACAAAACAATGAACTAAAGACGAAAATTACATCGTAAAAAATACTTTTACAGCTGGAGAAGCCAGCTGTAAAGCACCACGGATCAAATCATTATTACACTTAAATGGGCCCTATTATGTCAGCTTTTATACTTGATTTCAGTATAAGTATGGCAAAAACGCCGGAAAACACGGAAGTTCTTCTTAGTCTCTACAAGGTCCATGTAGTATACAACTCCAGATGATATTTGCATACTATCCAGCATGGTTTTACGCTCATTCTGCCAAAGACTACACTCCCAAAGGATATGATGAAATATTTTTGTCCACTTCCCTCCGTAGTAAGGCGGGTACTGTAAGGCTATTTCGAGTGATGATTTTGAAAAGGGCGGTATTGCTGCTGTGGGCGAGATTGTCAGAGGCCCTATCCTGTTATTTCCCTTCTCCCTTCCTTTATCTATCAATTTCTCTTTCCCTCTTTAGAAACTTGCGATTAAAATTCAGTCCGAGCGTTTTATTTTCATGGGTGGCGATTATAACTTACCATTTCATGAGCCATTTGCTGTAAAATTGGTAAAAAACGTATTTAAAATATGCAAAATATATGCAAAAAGTTGCGATGTCTCCAAAGTGCAGTGAAACCTTGGAAAATATTAAAAACTTGTTTTCTGACTCACATGCTCAGTGTAAAAAGATATAAAAATATAAATTGCGTAATATTTGTTGTATTTTAATCATTTAAACGGTTTTTTTTGTTCAAGAGGAAAAGCTACATATTAAGCTCCCCTTTTGATACCCCGGGGGAAGCCGAAAGGGGTATGCCAATGTCTCTGGCGTTCCAGCCCGGTACAAACGCGGATATTGTGGCCGAGCTGGGTCCCTAGCAATAGAAGAAGACAAAATATCCAATAGATGGGTTTATATGTTTATAGATAAGGCTGTTACAGATCCGAACCGGTTAAATTATGTAACCATTATTGCTTAAATTGCGTAGGATATGCATACACAATCTCCGTAGAGTTCTTAGATTCTGGCTAAGAAATGAGAGATCGCGGGTTCGATCCCCGCATGCAGAAATATGTTTTTGTGGCCCACAAATATTCCTTTCGGGTCTGGGTGTTTGTGTGCCTAAAAAATCTCTCGCAGTTCCTGATCTCACGGCACAAGACTAGATCTTAGTGTGGGATCAAGACTATTTATGTGACTGTTGGATGTATTTATTATCCTTCTAAAGAAAACATATCTATAGTATAAAGGTTTTCAATTTTCATCACCATTAAATTGCTTGGTAACTGGTAATTGACTACCAATAAACACACTACTCCGAAAAGTCAGAATAATGCCCCGGGATTCGAACCTGCGACCACCGTCTTTGCAGCCGCGTCCTTTCCATTACCAACAGGATATCACGCGCTATATAAATAATATATTTAAATTAAAATATCTGTGGCAAAAAATAAAATCGACTATGATTATTTATTCAACGTATTCATACATAAACTCACGCCTATGTCTCTGAAGGGGTAGTTAAAGGTGCTAGTAGGACACGCACGTTTCACTATGTGTGTTCTGTCCCACGATGTGATAGGGGGCGAGCCTATCGCCATATCAGCAACAAATTCCAGACTCCGGCCTTTAAGGATAGAAAAATCTTATATCGCTTTGTCAGACCTAGGAATCGAATCCGAGACTTTGAGAGCTTTGCAATTATACTGTTGTACAAGTGCACCTCTAATGCAGTCAATTTAATATTGACAAATATTACTTTCGCGTTTGTAGTAAAGTTTTCCAAGGATAAAAGTCGCGGCTTACATTATCTTGACATAAAAAGTACCTTATAGCCATACATATGGACAGGGCGGAAAGCGCGTAAAGTGTTCCGACATAAGTGGTGCGCGTGCTCCAGTGCATCTCTAGTGGAGCGTTAATGAAGTTACTCGTCGCTCGGAACGATTTTGAAAATTCTTGCTTGTATTATGACAGAAAGTTTAGTAAAAATGGAGATAATACTGTTTATCAGCGTTTAGACGAAAACTTTTAAATTAAGTTAGTTTAATATTTATTTTAGTGCGATTTTCACGGTCATTTTTTTGAAACTCTAAATGCACTGAAGGGCCTATCCTTAGTTTTTAAATCAATGCTTATAGCCTTCTTCGATAAATGGATTAACCAACACTGAAATAATGTTTAAATTAGAACCAGAAGTTCCCGAGATTGGCGGGCACAAACAAACAAACTGTTCAGCTTTATAAATACTGTATCTGTATCAGCACATAAACGTCCCACTGCAGGGCACGGGCCTACACTACAATCGACAGTACGATTGAGAGTGGTTAGGCCATATACTATATAGTTATAAATACTATTCTAGATTATTCGCGTGTCTTTATTTCAATATGTTTTTGTTTATTAAAGCGTGGGTGCTTTGAACTGTGTGGCCATGGTCGTCAATACCACAATAATAACGAAAGAAATTGTTGGTATAATATTTTTAAACTTACGGCAGTTATATTGTACCTGTCAGTTATATTTATATTTGTACCTTTACACTGCCCCTTTTGGAAGCGCAGTGCAGTTTATATAGTATATATTAAGTTTGTCGACACATTTACTTTTTTTTATTGCACTGAATGATGAGGCGAGCATGCCGTTACACCTAACACCACTAAAACATCAGTTACTGCTGTTAGGTCTCTCATATGTGAGAGGCTGCCTGTTTAGGTAACACCGCAATGTCTCTTTCTCCCGCCGAACAGCAGTGTAAACGCACTGTTGTGTCCCGGTTTGAAGAACACTGTAGCCAGAGTAACTACTAGACATATTGAGGCTTAACATCTTATGTCTCAGGATGGTGAGCGTAGTGGAATGCTTTGTAATATATCAGTATCACCCTGTGTATGACAGCCTGCTTGAAATTTAATTACACATTGACAGCTTCCGTGGCGCGGGTTCGATCCCTGTACCATGACAAATGTTTGTGTGGTCCACAGGTATTTACTTCAGCTCTAGGTGTCTGTGTAGTTATTATTAAAAAAATAAACTCGTTTTGGTCTATATACTACTGTTTTAATTATTTAAAGCGGAGCGTGAATATGCAAAATACAATTAAATAATTTTATTCATATTTACAAATTTAAATATTCATGTATATTTCCTATATTATTCTATATCAGTATCTGTATCAGCCCATATACGTCCCACTGCAGGGCACGGGCCTCTACAATCGAGAAAACGATTGAGAGTGTTTAGGCTGTATAGTCCACCAAGCTGGCCTAATGCGAGTTGGCGGACTTTACATACCATAGAAATCTATATGATTAACTCATATAAAAACATATACAAACATTAAGCCTCCGAAATAACATAGCAAAACAAAATACCTCACAGGCTTACATTGAGTTGCAATCGCTATGCCGGCCCACGTTAACGACGGCTGCTTAATTGCATGCCAGCAATTATCCGAAACGTATGCGCGATCGTTAAGTTTAATTACGTCGCATTACTTAGTAATGTCTGGGCGCGGGATCTATTCCTAATGGCACCATTCTTGGACAGTTATACGCGCGCCCAAAAATACCTTAAAGAGGCCATGGGCGGATCCAGCTTGTACGCCAGTGGCGAGGGGGGGGGGTCATATAGTTATTTTACGCCAGGGGGGGGGGGTCATATAGTAGGATTTCAATACTCAAATTCGTAATAATGATTTTTTTAAGTCTGTTACAGTCGTTATTTGTGAACACACACACACTTTTTTACTTTATTTATCGACATACGAAGAATTAATTTTGATTATAAATATCAACAATATAATAAATACATTATGTCAATCTGGACCCAGCCCAGGGGGGGTCATGACCTCCATGATCTCCCCCCTGGATCCGCCCTTGAAAGAGGCCAAGCTTAGATGATAGTGCCAGTAATAATCTTTTATGAAATTAAACAACAACAAAAAACGTAAATATGAAATCAAACTCTCGATAAAGTCCGTAAAAATAGTTTTATTTTCATGTGTAACGTTTGCGTAAATCTAAGAAATCATTAGGTGTACTTTATTTTAATCCTACTGTAGAAAAACAAATAATAATTAAACTAGTATTGTGGATAATGTTACTTTTACACGGGCTTTTTTCCTCCCAACCTGCACTAGGCCAGGGTGGTGGACTATACGGCCTAAACCCTCTCAATCGTACTCTTGATTTTAGAGGAGCCCCTGGCCAATAGGAAGACATTTATGGTCTGTTACAAATACAGATAGGTAATATTTTTTTTCGAAGATTCTGATTAATTTTAGAGATAGTCTATTTTTTTTGGCATGAATTTATTTATTTATTTATGAGTTTATTACAATATCTTAAACTGTAGTAGGTAGCTATATGTATGCATAACAACATGACAAATTATATAATACAATATCGCATTTAAGCGTATAAATATAAGTTATGATTTTTGTACTTATACTTTTTAAATTGACAACCTCCGTGCCGTTAGTTAGAAGCCGCCTCTGAAACGAAAGGCAGTGGGTTCGATCCCCGCACCGAGACAAATATTTGTCTCGGGTCTGGGTGTTTGTCAGACCGCAAAGTCTCTCGTTGTTTCTGATACCCACGACACAAGACTCGATCTTAGTGTGGCATCAGCCGTTCGACTGTCAAAAAGGCCGTATTACGGCTTTACGGCTTTCAAGCAATAAAACAGCCTAATGTAAATAGAAATAAGGTCTATTTTTAAAAAGAGCCGCAATATGGCCGCGGTGACAGTCTAGGGGTGTTACTGTTGGGTGTATTTGGGTGTTTTTATTTATATACCAAACTTGTACACAATCTAAATACACAAAGAATTTTGTTCTTATATCCCCGAAGGGATAGGCAGGGTTGCTATTCGTGATTCACAAAGATTCATTTTGTCTTCGGGCGTAATACATTTTGGCAAGTTCACGCCACCTTTATTTTCCGCCACAATCATATGAGATTTTGCAAAATGAAAAACTCGCACAATATATTTCAATGATAGAATCAATCACGCTTGACTGTTTTTTTCCAATTTAATTAATCTATGTATGTATACATATAAATAAAATTGAAGTGTCTGTTTGCAAAGTGAAAATAAAAAAAAATGTCCAACTACATATCGTTATATACACGATACCTATAACGAAAATTATCTTAGATTTTTTTGTCTTTCTGTCTGTCTGTTTGTTCCGGCTAATCTCTGAAATTTCTGGACCGATTTTGACGGGACTATTATTGTCAGGTAGCTGATATAATAAGGAGTAACTTAGGCTACATTTATTTTAGAAAAAATCTTTTATTTTAGAAAAATTCTTTTATTTTAGAAAAAAACTTTTATTTTAGAAAAATTCTTTTATTTTAGAAACATTCTTTTATTTTAGAAAAAGTCTTTTATTTTAGAAAAGTAAAGTTTTTGTTAAATTCCACGCGGATGAAGTCGCGGGCACAGCTAGTAGTCAATAAATATGAAAATATTAAATAGAAAATATTCTTAAGAATGGATAATGAGGGTTTATAGATGGTACAATAGAATTCAATTTTAAGAAGCGATGCCTGACCTGATTTCTTTGGTTCGAATCAACTCATTATTTCGATATCTCTGCTTTATATTGGAATGAATTATTTATTAACAATTATTCTATTTTTAGTTAATTTAATAAGAAAATCAAGCCTTGGTGGCGCGGTTGTACTACATTTTGATTACAAAGCTGTGGTCTTGGGTTCGAATCCCGGGTCGGGCAAAGTGATATTTGATTTTTATATTAATTATCAGCCCGGAGTAAGGAATTTGTGCCTGTTATGGCGATAGGTTTACCCCGTATTACGTCGTGGGATGGAAAATACAAGGCGAAACGTGGGTGGCCTTCTTGCAACTCTGCCTATCCTTTCTGGGAGAGAGGCGTGAGTTTATGTATTTTAAATAAAGACTTGGCCGCAGATGGGCATACAGAAATTATTTATAAAAATATACGAATTAGAAAATGTTCTAGAAGATATGTTTCTTTCAGTGTTGGCCTAATTATTGTTTTCGACACTAATTGTTTAGCTTTCAATTCTGTAAAATTCAACCCCTTCAACCGTAGAGATCTATGCCAATTTAGTAGCACTTATTCGGCTAATAATATTTTAATTAAGACAGATTTTATTCTAAATATTTTTAGTATTAAATTCGAGGACAGTAAGTTTCTTAAGAATCGTGAATCCTTGAGCTTTCACGCCTTTCCCAATGCGTGGTCCCTGGCGCCTTTGGTTGTGTTATTAGCTAACACCACGGAATTCCAAACAGCCACCATATCTATCTGGATAGTAGTACATAAGAACCGGTAAGTTGCGCCTACCAAGCGGTTCGGGGTCAGCCAGTGTACACCCAGTCACTTTGCCGGCCGGAAGCCTATTGGTAGTAATGCAACAACCAATAATTTGATTCCAAATTGTTTTTACTTAGTTACCATGCACAAAAATATCGCAGATATATAAAACTCGAAACTTATTATCATACATTGACATTTTATGACAACACCTCCTCTAAATCGGTTGCACTCGGCATTTTAATCCGCATTAAATTTAAGACTTTATCAATGTTAATTTAAGGTTTGTTTTCAAGTGTATTAAAGCGGAGAACGCTTTGTTATAATACCGAAAATGAGATAAATCTCATAAGAAAAGTTAATGTAAAACATGACTCGAAAGTCCTTGATCTTATAACCTATAAAAGCGACAATCGGAGTAGTAACATTTAGTTTGTAATAACCTCGCATTCTGCACAGACGGGATACCGCGATGTTTTTGTACGGTTTTTATTTGTTTCTCATCGTAAGTGTCCATTGCCACTCCATTCCATGTAAGCACAAACCTGGAGCGAAGTTGGACAAGAAGGCTATCGCACAAGCGCCCCCTACGAATGGGGCTGGAGAGAAGGGTTGTCCAACAGGATACAAGGAAGGCCCTTTCGGAATATGCGTCCCTGGTGCATACAAACCAGATTCAGAAGCCGATAGTTCAGCTGACGACCTGTGTCCTCCAGGATTCGTGAAAGCAAAACACAACTTCTGTCGCAAGGAATAAATAGTCATTACCAAATTAAATTATTAACAGAGTATGGAAAGGATTAATTTAGGAATGCGGAGATAGAAGTCCATTGGAGAAAGATTTCTAAGACGTTTTTAAGTGCCATTTCCTGAGTGGTGACTCCAGTTATGGACAGTGATAGAAAATCTTGAAGGTCAACATCAAGAAGTAAATAATAGTGCCTTGTAGTCAGTATGTGATAATTGTTATATGTAATATTTGTAGATTGTAGATAATAAAATGTATTAGTAATTTTTTTGTTTTAATTTATTATTTACGAAAAGAATAGAAAGTTCTGTAAATGGTTCTGTAAATCTTTTGTCATTTTTCAAAAATTTTGTCATTTGTCAAAAAAGTCATGTTAAGGTTAGTGAATTTATAAATTCACGCCTATGATTTTAAAAGGTTAGACAGTGTTTTCACAATCCCATATTTGTTTATTTTTTCAGACACTAAATGTATAATATTGTGCAATAAATTATTTTTATATTTTAGATAATAGTTAATTTCTTATTATTTGAGTACAAAGAAGTAAAACAAAAATAATCATAAATAAATACAGCAATTATGTATATTATTATATTCCGATACTTACGTATTTCCTATGTGCCTCGAATTCATACCAAATTTTAAATTAAAAAATGAAAGGTAAAGGTCGACATGGGTAATGAACCCGCGACATTACAATACCGTATTATTAATTTACTCAACTATTTATATATTGAATAATTTGGAAGTTAATGACTTTCTTGTTAATATTAGTGATATGAGTAATTATGCAAGCCTTATCTTTGCAGTCCCAAATAATATGAGTCTGTATCTATTTAATATAATCTGCAATAGTGATTTTTATTTAAATCTCGGACTTCGGAGGCGAATTTGGTTATGAAACGGCGGCTGTTAAATAAGGCTTGACCCCTGTGTCCAAATAAATAAATACATCCAACAGGCACATATGTAGTCCTGACCCCACATTAGGATCAATGAAGTCTTGAATTATATTATGAATATGTATTTATATTATTATTTGTATATTAATTACTTATTATTATTTTCTTTTCTTTTTTCGTTTTTGAGCTTTTATTCTTTATTCTTACACTGCCCTCTCAATCTCCTTCCCTTATATCCATCCAAAGGTTGTCTGGCAGAGATCGCTCAGAGCGATAAGACCGCCTTTTGTACTTTTGTATTTTATAGTATCCCTATTTTTAGTTATAATAAATCAGTGTACAATAAATATTAAATAAATAAATAAAGTCTTGTGTCGTGTAGCAGAAAATACGAAAGACTTTTCGGTCTCATAAACACCCGGATCATTAAACCCGAATTAAATATTATTAATTGTAGGCTGCACATTAATGATTTGAATGTTATTAAGAAAGATGAGTGGAAACGTTAGACCAATGAATGGTGTGGAAGGTGAGAGAAAGAAAGTGATATGTGAAAGAGATGACGAATGAAAAATACTTAAGATGGAAAGAGTAGTATGTATGATTAGCATGTTGAAATACGGAAGGCTGGAATAGGATAGAATTGGATGGAAGACGGACCACGGACGAACAATTAAAGACGTATTTGTAAGAACAATATCATCATCATTATCATATCAGCCCACATTAATCCACTGCTGGACATAGGCCTCCTCTTCATTACACCACTTCTCCCGGTCCTGTGCTTGTCTCATCCACCGTTTCCCTTGAAACCTTACGATGTCATCCATCCATCTGGCGGGTGGTCTGCCTACCTTTCTTTTGGCCCCTCTAGACCACCACTCCGGAACTGCCTTAGTCCACTGACTGTCGCTTCGTCTGGCCAAGTGTCCTGCCCGCCTCCACATGAGTCCAGCAATTCGTTGACCGACGTCAAACACTCCTGTTTGCTGTCGGATCTTCTCGTTTCGGACTCTATCTCTGAGCGATACACCTAACATAGATCGCTCCATGGCACATGTTCTTGTGTGAGCGTCCAAGTTTCGGCTGCATAAGTCAGGGTCGGCAGAACACATTGGTTTCAGTTAGATTCATTGTGACAGCCTCCGTGGCGCAGTTGGTTAGACGCCGCCTGTGAAACGAGAGGCCGCGGGTTCGGTCCCCGCACCGAGAGAAATGTTTGTGCGGCCCACAAATATTTCTTCCGGGTCTGGGTGTTTGTGAGACCGAAAAGTCTCTCGTAGTTCCTGATACCCGCGATACATACTCGATCTTAGTGTGGGGTCAGGACTATGTATGTGACTGTTGGGTGTTATTTATTTATTTATTTATTTATTGTTTGATTTGATCCGAGACGGAACTATTCCCACAGATTTTGTCTCATTTGGGAATTGACCCCTCCGTCTCTTGTTTCATAGTTGGTTTCCGTGGCGCAGTTGGTTAGACGCCGCCTGTGAAACGAGAGGTCGCGGGTTCGATCCCTGCACCGAGAGAAATGTTTGTGTGGCCCACAAATATTTCTTCCGGGTCTGGGTATTTGAGAGATCGAAAAGTCTCTCGTAGTTCCTGATCAGCCATGACACAAGACTCGATCTTAGTGTGGGGTCAGGACTATGTATGTGACTGTTGGGTGTTATTTATTTATTTAATTTCAAAATGAAAATAAACTATTCTTACGGTCTTAATGTCACTTCGAATAAGTATAAAGGTTATAAATTGTTACATTATGGTGTAGGAGGCATTTAAATTCATTAAAGTTGCAAAATCCTTTGTATATTATGACATATTCATATACATAGATAAGTTTATTGAATATATTAATGAGAATATTTATTAATACAATGATAGTTGGATAATAACAAGTGGCTATTACTGTCGCTTACATTATACACAAACATATGTCTTTTCTCAGAAGGGGTAGGCAGAAATAAATTCAAGACGCTCAAGTTTCGTTATGTATTTACCGTCCTATGATGTGATGGGGGGCGAACCTATCGCCATATCTGGCACAAATTCTTTACTCCAGAGTGAAAATGAAAAAAAAATAGACAACCCGCACTAGGCCAGCGTGGTGGACTATATGGCCTACACTCTCAATCGTACTATCGATTGTAGAGTAGGCTCGTGCCCTGCAGCGGAACGTATAAGGGCTGATACAGAGTGAAAATGAATAGAAAAATACAATATCACTATGCTCGACCTGGGATTCGAACCCGAGATCACAGCTTTGCAATCATACTGTAGTACAATTGCCACTTAGGTAGTAGTTAAGAAAAATATCAAGAAGAAACTTAAATAGCTCTTTTCTTATGGTTTTCTTCATTACCTACTTTCATATTTCTTAGAGTTAGCTGCAAGAATTTTGATGAAAATATTTCATCAGACTATAGTATGTGAAGTCTACCAACCAGTAGGCCGGCGTGGTAGAATATGGCCTTACCCCTCGCAATCGAACTTCAGTTTGTAGAGGAGGTTGCTGCAGTACAGTACAAAGTCAACAAAGTTTGAATAAAATCTGGCCGTTTAAAGTGAGTCAAAATCCCGTCCAAAAGGAGTCGGTTACAAACATACTAGTTAAGTGCATGGTGGCCTGTTGGTAAACGGTAACGGCTTAATAAGTCATCGGGGTAGTCATCGGGTCAAGGTCGTTTATTTGTGCTCCCAAATTTTAAGTGAATAAAAATTATAGTTTTTATTTTCAAAATAATTTAATGTCATAAAATATTAGCTGACTAAAGTAACCTGCCGGTCCAGTGTTATCTCCTATAAAATATTCCTTCTCGTCGCTCTTCAATAATTCAATGGATTCCATCAAAGACACGCTCACCGAAATGATGGAGATGTTCAATAAAAGAATGGCTGATTTTGATGCCGAGCTGAGCAAGTCTTCAAACACCTCATCCACGACATCCGGTCTGGCTGCTGACTTTGCCGCTTTCAAGAAGTTCGTCTCGATGGCCCTCGGTAATCTCCAACAGCAAGTTGAACTTTTGGCTCGCAATCTGGACAACTTCGAGATGCGCGGTCGGCGAAAAATGTTACTGCTTCATGGCGTCAAAGAAGTCAACCAGGAAGACACTGCACTTGTGATATCCAATATAGTCCAGGAACGCCTTAAAATCACTGATTTCTCGACTCTGAACATTAAACGATGTCACAGAATGGGCCGCTCCCATGACAATCACAATCCAAGGCCAATTCTCGTCAAACTCCACGACGTAGCAGTCCGAGATAAGTTGTGGTACGCCAAAACCAAACTGAAGGGGTCCGGCATTACAATGTCGGAATTCCTGACGAAGGTGCGTCACGACGTTTTTATGGCCGCACGAGAAAAATTCGGCATATCAAAATGCTGGACCCAGGAAGGGTCCGTGTTTGTTCTTGGTTCGGATGGCGTGCGGATTCGGGTTGTCACTTTGCAAGATCTCACTCATATTGGCACTGGCGACATCGCTAAAACTTCTACAGTTCGGTCTATGACAACAAGATCTAAACGCGCGAACAATAAAAAGTGATAAAATCCACTGTTTACTTTTAATACTGTCGGTCAATACGGCTCGGTAAGGTGGCTCTGATTACTTGCGCGGTATGTTTATTTTGTGCTGTCAATACGTAGGTGCTATAAATTATTTACAATCTTGTAGGTAGTTACATTTTATTTTTTATTCTTAATTCTGTCATTGATTTCATTTGTGTTGCGTTCCATAGCATTATTGTTCATTAGTAAACATTATTATGTTTAGCATTCTAGTATATTATTGTATAGACGGCATGTTTAATTTTTTAATATTTCTTTTTTATTATAATGTTGCTTTAGTTTAATTTTATTTAGACTTTGTTCATTTTTGGTAAGTAATAAATTGTTACTCATTTATTGTCCGACAGTTACTTTTATATTTGTAATAGTTGGTTTTTATGTGACAGTAGTTTTTTTCTTAATTCTGTTTTCTTTCTTTTGTATTATAATATGTAGAATCATTTTGTAACACAACCGGCAGGTGGAATCTTTGGTCTGTGAATTGATAGTTAGTCTTTTTATATATATATATATATATTTTTGTTGTATTTTTATTTATATTATAGTATATATAATATGTGCGATAGTAATAGTGATTCTGATGAGTTCTTTTCTGCTTGTAGTGACAATAGCAGTTCTTGTGATTCCACATCGCTTGCTGACAATCTTTCATCTATATTTTCTCGTGTTGCTAAGAATTTTAATGTCGTACATATTAATGCGCAGAGTATTCCGGCTCATTTCCCAGATATGCTAGCCAGCTTTGACTGTACGAATCTTCACGCCATTCTTATTTCCGAGTCGTGGCTTAAGCCTTGTCTCCCTTCCAGTTCGTATTCTTTACCCGGGTTTCAACTGATCAGGAATGATCGTACTGTTGGAGGTGGAGGTGGAGTTTCTATTTACTTAAAAATAGGTATTCCTTTCTCGATTGTAGACCTTTCGCCCCAGCCTCCGCCCCCAAATGCAGGCGAGCATTTGTTCCTGGAAGTTGAACTCCACCACTCTAAGCTCCTACTTGGAGTTTATTATTGTCCTTCTCTTCGCATAGACTATTTTAAATCACTAGAAATTATCCTCGGTAACCTTGTCCCCTCGTACAGTCACACCATAATCATGGGAGACTTCAACACTTGCCTTCTTAAGAAGGATCACCGCTCTTCTTCCTTACTTTCTGTTATAAATTCTTGTAATCTATCCATCCTCCCACTTAGCGCCACTCATCATTTTCCTAACTCTGTTCCTTCTCTGCTCGACCTCATCTTTGTCTCTTCTCCCTTTTTGGTTGATCTCCATGGACAGTGCTCTGCGGACGCCTTCTCGTATCACGACCTCCTTTTTCTATCATACAAGGTTCGCCCTCCTAAAGTGAGGCGTAAGGTCGTGATGAAGCGTTCCTTTCGTGGAATAGATTCTGTGAAGCTTCGTGAGGATGCCAGCAACATTGACTGGGTTTCTTTGATTGGTTCAGACTCGATTGATTTTAAAGTGGATTATTTTACTTCTAATATAATCCAGCTCTATGATAAGCATGCCCCTTTGCACCCAGTTAAAATAAAACATCTTCCGTCTCCATGGCTCACTGATGACATCAAAGAAGTCATGTCCAAGAAGGCGGTAGCCAAGGCTAAATTTAAACGTAGACCTGTTCCGTCTAACCGGGATAAATACATAGCCATCCGTAATCTCTGCAACAAGATGTGTAGGAATGCACAACGCCGACATATCCATAATTCTGTACAGAATGGTGATCCAGCAAAAGTTTGGAAATTTCTGCGTTCGATGGGAGTTGGACAGTCTCGCACAGATTGTAATCCTAATAACTTTAATATTGATTTACTAAATTCTCATTTTACTAATGTGCCCCAGTTTGATAGGGCTATCAAAAATAATACTATCCAAGGTCTTTCGTCTATTCCAGCTCCTAACTATCCTGAATTCGTCTTTAGTCAATTATCTGATTGTGATGTGAAAAAGAGCGTACTATCAATTTCTTCCAATGCTGTCGGAAATGATTGTATCAGTCGCAACTTGCTACTACCCATCCTTGACGAAATCCTCCCCATCCTTTGCCACATTTTTAACTTTTCCTTATCTAATTCCATTTTCCCCTCTCAGTGGAAAGCTGCTGAAGTAATACCTCTCCCGAAACGACCGAATCCTGTTTCTTTCTCCGAATATCGTCCCATTTCCATCCTACCGTTCCTTTCAAAGATCCTTGAAAATCTCATCCATCGTCAACTCAGCTCCTTTCTCAACAATCATGGTCTTTTGAATCCTCTCCAATCTGGTTTCCGTCCTGGTCACAGCACTACTACTGCACTGGTACACATCACGGATGACTTAAGAGCAGCAATGGAAAACGGCAAGCTAACGATTCTGGCATTGTTAGATTTTAGCAATGCTTTCAACACTGTTGATTACGATGTGTTGCTAAGTACTTTACGCTCTATTAACATATCTCCAACTGTTATTGACTGGTTTCGTAGTTACCTGACGGGTCGCCGGCAACGTATACGTATTGAAGATGCAGTGTCATCTTGGTGTGATACATCTGCTGGAGTCCCTCAGGGCGGCGTTTTATCTCCCTTACTCTTCGCATTATTTATTAATTCAATTTCCGATCAACTTATTTCTTCTTACCACTTGTATGCAGATGACTTACAAATATACTACCAAGCACCTGCAGAAAGAATGACGGAAGCAATATCTTCAATCAATAAAGATCTTGCCCGAATCAGTGATTGGGGTAAGACGCATGGTCTAAAAGTCAATCCTTCTAAAACTCAAGTCATTGTTGTTGGCAGCTCCAGGATGGTTTCCAGGCTAGATCTCGACCAATTACCTCAGGTTATGTTTGATGGTTGTGTCATTCCATTCAGTGACAAAGTAAAAAACCTCGGTATCTTTATTGACAAGAACTTATCCTGGGGTCCCCAACTGCAAGAACTCAGCCAAAAATTGTTCGCTGCAGCGGGGTCCTTACGAAGATTACGGAACTTTCTTCCCATTCATACGAAAATTGCACTTGTCCAGTCTCTTCTTTTTCCTCTCCTTGATTATGGTGACACTAGCTATCTTGATCTCACCGAAGCCCAATTTGATAAACTTGAGCGCCTTCAGAATTTTTGTATACGGTTCATTTTTGGACTTCGCAAATATGACCATGTCTCTGAATTTCGCACTAAGCTCAAGTGGCTCTCAATGCGTCTTCGCCGGAATGCTCGTATCCTCTCTCTTCTTTACTCTATTTTGTTTCTCCCCAACACACCTTCCTACTTAAAAAATCGCTTTAATTTTCTTAGCAATACACACACACGATCACTAAGATCGTCAGAGAATCTGACATTAGAAATTCCCAAGCACAATACTGAATTTCTTGCAAACTCGTTCACTGTGAACGCTGCTCGCTTGTGGAACCAATTGCCGCTGTCTATTCGTCAAGCTAAATCCCTGCCAATTTTTAAAAGACTCGTCAAGGAACATTACTTGTTAATACATTAATACATATTTCTTTTTCCCTCTCTTTATTTTTGTTTTTTTTTTTTTCTATTGTTTTTGCATTGCACATATTTATATTGTTTATATGTATATATTTAGTATATTTAAATATGTATGTATTATATATTTATAGTATGTTACGTAATAAAGTCTATGTATGTTTATTTTTGTTTGTACATGATAGGTAAACAATTAGATTTTTACTCATAATTTTCTTTATAACATGTCTACCCCCGTTTTTCTACTACGGTTTAGTCCATTCCATCCAAAGGTTGTCTGGAAGACATCGCCGAAGGCGATAAGACCGCCGATTGTACTTTACATATAGGTTAAGTGTTTTTCTTTGTGTATTTTTTTTTTTTATGTACAATAAAGTGTTATAATAATAATAATAATAATAAACGGACCAAACGCGGCTGCCAACATGTTCACGGTGGTCGCGGGTTCCAATCCCAGGGCACACCTCTAACTTCTCGTAGTGATGTGTGTATTGATAGTCAATCACCACGCACTAAAACGGTGAAGGAAAACATCGTGAGGAAACCTGCATACCATAGCGGTTTATAAGAATTTCTATGGTATGTAAGTCCGCCAACCCGCACTAGGCCAGCGTGGTGGACTATATGGCCTAACCACTTTCAATCGTACTGTTGATTGTAGAGTAGGCCCGTGCCCTGCAGTGGGAAGTATATGGGCTGATACAGAAACACAATAGTGAAGCTAATATAAAGTGTGTAAAAACAATTTACTATGGCCTTGGTTTAATATAACTGGGTTATAAAAAAAACTAATATATTCAATTGCAATCGCTTCAATAGGTTACAAGTTCAGGGATTCAAGTGCCTTTTGACATTATAATATTACATTTCTTGTCAATGACTTGAAATATCAACTCTGATATTATAAGCTTAAGGTTTAAATTAAATTGAGTGTATTGTTGCATATTAAAACGATATTATGTAATAAAATTACGGTAAAAATACACCTGACGACTAATGTAAATTAGTCATAATCTATACATATAAATAACATTGAAGTGTCTGTTTGTAAAGTGAAAATATAAAAAAATTACCAACTACATATCGTTATATACACGATACCTGTGCCGAAAATGACCTTAGATTTTTTTGTCTGTCTGTCTCTGTTTGTTTGTTCCGGCTAATCTCTGAAATGGCTGGACCGATTTTGACGGGACTTTTTTTGTTAGGTAGCTGATATAATCTTGTAACTTAGGCTACATTTATTTTAGCAAAATTCTTTTATTTTAGGAAATTAAAGTTTTTGTTAAATTCCACGCGTACGAAGTCGCTGGTACAGCTAGTACTTATATATTCGGAAAATTTTGCAATTTGTATTAAAATATACAGTTATGGATAGGTACTAACAAGTATGATAATTAATTAATCCGGTTACAACAATCTTGTAAAAGTAAATACACATACATACATAAACTCACGGCTTTTTCCCAGACGGGGTAGGCAGAGGTGCCAGGACATCCACATTTCGCCTTGTATATTCCGTCCCACAGTGTGATAGAGGGCGAGCCTATCGCCATATCGGGCACAAATTCCTGACTCTGGGCTGATAATGAATAGAAAAATCCAATATCACTTTGCCCAACCCGGAATTCGAACCCGAGATCTCAGCTTTGTAACCGTACCTAGTACAATTCGAACCCGAGGTGTATTCCACTTTGATCATAGGACACTAAATTGTCGCCTATGATCACCTGCGATTATGATCACCTGGGTGTTCATAGGCAACTGCGACAAAATTATTATTATAGTATCCTATGATCACCTACAAATTCTTATTACTTATTTCACAAATCAACTATCTTGCGACTTCACATATGTCTCACCACACTAACACATTGGTGGTGGGAAACGAAATATTTATTTCTCCCGCGAAACAGCAGTGTAAATGCACTGTTGTGTTCCGGTTTTAAGGATATTGTAAGCAGAGTAACTGCAAAGGTGCTTGGAAAGCGCTGTAAAAGGTGAAATAAAAGACTTATAATAGAATTTATGTATAGCGTTTATATAATTCACATAATTTGCAATATTTTGCACGTATATGTATGATTAAAATTATATTATTATATTACTTACAAGAGTTACAGACGATCTTGTAAAGGTCACATAAAGTCAATGTAAGCAGGACGGATGTCAACATTTTCAATAGATAAGGGTTTCAAGGATTTCTGTAGAGACCTATTGTTACCTAGGGTTCAGTAGTGGGCTTCCTATAACTGAGGATTGACAGCATCTGTGGTCCAGTTGGTTAGACACCGGTTGTGATACGAAAGGCAGCGCGTTCGACTTTATTACGAGACAAATATTTGTTTGATTGTCAAATCTGTATTCCACGTCTGCGTGTTTGTGAAATCCAAAAATGTCTTGTATATTCTGATACTCGATACTAGCACTTAGATACTAACCTTAGTACAATGTTAGGCCACGTATTTGACTGTTTTGTGTGTTTATAATTAATCAAAATAATTTTGAACTTTATTCAGTTTATTGTATATCTTTACAAGTGTCATCATGAGCCCTTTCCTGTCCAGTTGGACATTGGCTGCCGTCAAAATTAACACGTTGTACAACTGCTGGTGTATTACACGTTTCACCTTTGCATGCCTCTGTTGTGGTCGGGAAATCAGCAAGAGTTGATGGTGCTAGATCATTCTCCTTAGCATTTTCTTCTTTGTGCAGTTCTACTTGAATATTGTTTGATTTGTTTCCTTCTTCAAGATTGTTGTTAGATATTTCGGTATCATTCTTACTTATATTATCAGGGATTTTCTCATCAGTCTTATATGAATCGGTTTTAACGTCATATTTGGGCGTTGAATCTGTTTTGTCCACTCCTTTTGCTTTCTTACCTTGACCCAGTATATTAGTAAGAGAATCACCTGCCGAATCTAGAGTTTCAACTACTTTTGTCACCAATCCTTTATTCTTTGGTTCCTTATCTTTCCGTTCGTGTTCGTCGAGAAGATCGTTATTCTGTATTGACTCTGTGACCGGAGTGAGAGCATCTTTCAGTAAACCACAATCAACATTCACAAAACTAATAATTAAAATACACAGAAGACACTTCATAGTTGAAACACTTGTGCGCTTACGTCACTTGATTTCCACTGAATAGTGCTTCGATAGAAATATAATTAATTATAGGAAATCTAGTGATAGTGTTTATGTTATTGTAAATAAGGTTATTAGGTCACAGAGGGTACGAAGTGGCAATATAATTGTTTCCTGTTTAATTCATCTTTATTTTAGACCTATGAGAAGGAGAATTTAATTATATGCGAATTAAGCAGATATTAATATAAAAAAGAAATAGTTATAGTGACAACATCTTACAACCAACTCACACTGCATTTGCAATGCAGTTACTGTTTTGTATTTTCTGAATGTAATATTCACTCGTACTTACAATGATTTAATTTAGAAAGTATATTTTATGTAATTAGTGGTGTACAAAGTTTTAGGATAGCTGAATATTTTATCAGCAACACAATAATTGAGCCGTATATTTTATAATATTATATGCTTTTCTTAAGAACGGCACGTTCTAGGATCGATACATGATCATGAATACTAATTTTATAATGGTTTAGTTTGGGTAAAAGTAAAACACCACAACAAAACACTTTTATACAACCACTATTTTATCAAAATAATGGTGTTTTTGAACCATATTTTACAAATTTGGTAAAAGAAATATAATGGAAACACAAAATGTAACGAAAAGTGCACCTACATGATAAAGTAAATTTTGTATCCTATTTTTCTTCTATTTGTACGCACAAGCCATCGTAACCTCTTCCGAATCCCGTTGCACAATCATCTGCGTGGAAAATCTTGCGCGTTATTGGAAATATACAATTCCCATTACTGTCTTTCTTTATTCCTTCAGGACACTTTAAGTCATCAGTTCCTGTTCCACCGCCACTTATTGCGTCCGGTAAAGTGCCATTGTAATCTTCATTTATTTCAACATTTGCGAAGTTTATATCTGGTTCTGTAGTCTCGTCTTCTATAGGATTGCAGTGCGCTTGAAGTATTAAAATTAATGGCAAATATACAATGAAATGCATCGTTTGTGTGTTCCCGGAGAGTAATTGTTGACAAGTGAGAGATTGTTATGCTTTCCGTTTTCTAGATAAACTGAATGACCCAGACTGTTGTTCTCTCAGTAAAAATAATGGCTTGATAACAATTGGCATCCTTATGCTCTAATTATACATACATACATACATACATACATACACTCACGCCTTTTTCCCAGAAGGAGTAGGCAGAGGTGCCAGGGCACCCACATTTCGCCAGTATGTTCCGTCCCACGACGTGATAGGTGGCGAGCCTATCGCCATATCGGGCACAAATTCCTGATTCTGGGCTGATAATTAATATAAAAATCCAATATCACTTTGCCCAACCCGGGATTCGAACCCGAGACCTCAGCTTTGTAACTGTACCCTAGTACAACTATTCCACCGTGGCAGTCCCTAATTATCACATGGCATAACTATCATATGCCATAACATCATTTGCCATCGACATTGGGTGTGTAACGGCTGTTATATTAGGAGAAACTGGATGTAATCGGGACTTTAAGGCATCCCGACTCGGATAGGTCAGGTTACCCACCATCCCCTTCGTGGTTATTTTTTTATAAACCACCCAGAAGTAAATATTATGTCTAATAATCATCATGGCGTTTAAATATTATGTATACTCATTATTATGGCAATTAAAAATATGTCATATTTTTTTAGGGTAAACAAAACATTTGGGTAAATGAAATTCGGGAATATGATGATTATGGTATATAATCTTCGGGCAAACAATAGACAACCGGAGGAGGCCTATGTTCAGCAGTAGAATTCCTGTGGCCGAGGAGAGACTGAGAGAAAGAAGCGCTGTAGCTTTATAATTACATGAGTGCCTGTTTTCAATAGGTGAAATGTTCCATCGTTTTATATCACTACATAGTATGAAACAAAGTCGCTTTCTCTGTCCCTATGTCCCTTTGTATGCTTAAATCTTTAAAACTACGCAACGGATTTTGATGCGGCTTTTTAATAGATAGAGTGATTCAAGAGGAAGGTTTATATGTATAATACATACATATTATTGTACAGAAATCTATCTGTACAAGGGCGAAGCTGGATCGTATCTAAATAATGAATTTGATCATGTGGACCATATTGTTACATTGAATTCCAACTATAATATAACATTAACTAGGGATACAAGCGATGCACTGATGAAAAGAGATCTGTAATCTACTTGTACCATCCCAGATATTTTACTTACCTGCAATGTAGAATAGAAAAAAGAGGGTGGGGGTGAAAGGGTAAAGGCAAGTAATTAATTATTTAGGAATTAAAGCAAAAATTGATAGATAAACGAGCTTAACCACCCAGTATTTTTTAAGAACAACATTTATTAATGAATTAAAAATTACATATAATTAGCGCATTACCACGATTCTTTAACAAATATATTGCTTACTGATGATCTGATAATAGTTGTAGATAGTCGCTGGAGTCAAGTCTTCGTATAGGCCGGTATAGATTATGCCTTTGGAGCTTCTGTTGTGGGCGTAGTTACATCAGTGTTGGGCGTAGTTATATCAGTTTTGGGCGTCGTCAAATCAGTTTTGGGCGTCGTCAAATCAGTTTTGGGCGTGGTTAAATCACCTTTGGGCGTTGACGATTCCACTTCTTTTTTCTTCGCGTCTGCCTCTTTTTTTACTTCCTCGTCTTTACCCTTACCTGCCAATGACCCCAAATCGAAATTGATATCATTTTTTGAATCATCCTTTTTGTCTGTGTCTTTTTTATCTGCTTTGTCTTTCGAACCACCTTTACCCAGTAGGCTTGTTAGAGGTTCAACGGCTTTATCTAAAGTTCCCACGAGATTTGTCACTAATCCTTTATTTTTTGCTTCTTTTTCTTGTTTATGTTCGTCTAGTAAGGCGTTATTTTGAGCTGCTTCTGTGACGGGTGTGAGAGTATCTCCCAGTAGCCCGCAATCGACATTTAGGAAATTAATAATAAATATACATAAAAGAAACTTCATTCTGAAATGTCTGTGTGTTCACTTCACTTGAATAGTACTGAGTGGCGCTTTGATTGAATATACAATTATTTATATGAATTGTTTTGTGTTTATGTTATTAAAATGAGGTTAGAAGTTCACGGAGGGTGCAGTGGGGAATTTCGCGAATTAGTAATTAAATTATGCTGTTTTGAATCAAAGACATACTCCTTATCTGATTTATATGATCTGCCATGATGTCCTATATAAAGAAACAAAACTAAACTAAGCAATTATACTTTGCAATTGAAAAAACGATACTTAATATTAAGTTAAGGCTGTGAGTAAAATATCTGTAAAATGGATAAGTAGACCCAACAGTCCTAGATGTATTTCTGATCCCGCAGTGAAATACTATTACTTAGTCTAGCAATGTCGGCATCAGAAACGAGTTAACGCACTGTTATCTCATAACTCTGGATTGAAAAATTTATAACTGAAACACGGCCTCTCGCCTCATAACTAACGTGACCATACGTCCCGATTTAGGCGGGACAGTCCCGCTTTCAGGGAGTGTGTCCCGGTGTCCCCAGCAAGGCCGACATAGTCCCGCTTTTGCAAACAGACCGAACCATAAATAAAAAGTATTTCCTGCTAGAAATGCTTTATCAAACAACTACTGAAAACCGTTGGGTCGAATTATTCCATCACTTTCGTAAAAAATATCTTAATTTAACAAACTTTTCTGCAATTATTGAGTATATTATGTGTCTGCTTGGAAGTAACGCCACTACTGGTGCTTAATAAATCGTGCCTATTTAACTATTTTGTGTTTAGTGCTATGATTATTTTTTCTTATTCGATCTTCTATAATGAAAACTTGCAAATCACAAAAAACTTTTTTATTATTATTTAATTCCACAGATGTCCCGCTCTGGCCCAAAAAATAAATGGTCACGTTACTCATAACCAGCTTTGAACCTACTACGCCACGGAGGTCTTAAAATCTTTAGATTTGTCTTAAAGAAAATGTCTACAACAATTACAATTTACTGGCTACTGGCTGATAGGGCTACTATCGGTGCTGTGCGAAGAAAACTGCTCCAGAGCCAACGTTTGGCGTTGATATTCTTGTGTAAGGCATATAGAACTGTTAGTACGGAAGCTTTGCCTGTCCTGGCGGGTGTACTTCCAGTCGACCTGGAGGTGCAACGTCGCGCCGCCATGTATTACTCTACTAGGGAGAATATGGATAAAAGATTTTTAACCGCACGTGAACTTTTAAAAGTTGAAAGATTATTTAAACCGCTTTCAGTGGTATATAGCGAACTATTAGATGAATGGCAAAATAGATGGGAAATATCTTTGAAGGGACGGCATTTATACCAATTTTTTCCTTGCGTGCGTGATCGTTTGACAAAGACTTGGCTAGATGTCGATTATTGCGTATCACAGTTCCTCACGGGCCATGGTAACTTTAAGTCTAAACTACATTCTTTTAAGCTTGTCGAATCGCCTGCGTGCCCGTGTTCAACATCTAATTGCGAATATGAACAATCCGCGCATCATATACTTTGGGAGTGTAGTCTTTGGCAGGATGAGCGTAAAACCATGCTGGATAGTATGCAAATAATATCTGGAGTTGTATACTACATGGACCTTGTAGAGACTAGAAAGAAATTCCGTGCTTTCCGGCGTTTTTGCCATACATATTACTGGAATCAAGTATAAAAGCTCACATAAATAGGTCCCATTTTAAGGTAACAATAATTTGATCCGTGGTGCTTTACGGCTGGCTTCTCCGGCCGTAAAAGTCTTTTTGCGAGGTTATTTGCCTCTTTAGTTCATTGTTTTGTCACCCGCTTTGCACGGAGGGAAGTGGACAATAATTTATTTCCAACTCCTCCTATTAATTTAACTTTCTGATTAATTTCGTTGCCGGTTAAAGACAAGTTAGACATTCCCGGAGACTCGCCGAGCTTCAATGCTCGGTGTCATTACATTGCGTGCCACTGTTGATCCTGGCTTACAGGAGTTGCAGTGGTGGGTGTGAGGGCGGGACAGTCTCCTTAATTACAATTTACATACACAGATTATTGCAAATCTATCAAATATTTATTTCCTGTAATTTCTTCATTCTATTTCAACACACGTGTCGTCATCAGTGTTTACGTATCCTGTAGCACAATAAGGCTGTAAAAAATAGTAACATATCAATATCATTATCATTGACGTCATCGAACACACCATTTTCACCGAAAACTTGCATTACTCCTTCAGGACAAGGCCTTTGGTGTTCAACACCTCTGTTTTCAGTTTTAATTTGTGTTGTAGTTCCATTATCTTCTTCGTTTATATTTATACTTTCAATTTTTACATCTGATGTTGCTTTTGCTTCAGTGTTATTCGATTGAACTTCCAAATTAAATATGATATTAACATCTGTGGTGGTTTTCTCTTCTCCATTAACTGTTCGGGCTTCTAAATGATAAAATACATTTAATATGCACAATATTTTTATATGAATAATGAAATGCATTGTCGTCCGTCCGTGCTCGTTTGTGTATTGAGTGTTTGTTGACAACTGAGAGATAATTGTTCCACTTTTATAGTTCTTAATAAACTAGGCGTACCGAGTAAATTTGTTCGTTTTTTTTTAATATATAGTGAGAAAATCGCTTACCATAAAGCTTTTCAAAAATTTCTATGGTATATTAAGTCCGCCAACCCGCATTAGGCCAGTGTAGTAGACTTTATTTTCTAACCCTTTTAAATCGTTCTCTTGATTGTGGAGGAGATCTGTGCCCTGCAGTGAGACGTATATGGGGGTTAATGTCTCTCGCGTCCGTGGGCTTTGACTCTAGTTTCCCTACACGTGACCCCTGGGTAGTGCCCAATTAGTGACACAGTTCGTGGTGGTAGGATTTTCCGCCCGGGTAGCGACCACCGTTCATAGGGCGTAAATGCCATAGTGTTCCCTGCAAGGGGAACGCGTTCCGGGATCAGCCCGTGATTATTCGGTTTTCGAGGGGCTTGAGTTCGGGCATGACGTTGTACCGTTGTTGGAGGATCACTCGTTGATCAGTGACAGACAATACGGATTTCGTCAAAATCGATCAACGGTTGATCTTCTAGCGTTTGTCCTGCATCGCTGGGTGAGGCGATTGACAGGCCTGGCGAGGCTCTTGGTGTGAGCCTCGACATAGCCAAGGCGTTTGTAAGTACATAGGGTTCCAGGAATATGGTGGAGTTCAATGCCAAGAAAACCCAGGTGTGTGCTTTCACGTGCAAAAAATGAACCCGGCGCGAACCAAACGGTTCTCAAATTATTTTTTGTGCCGCACCGTCAGGCTGTGGAATTTTTGCTATCTCACGTGTTCCCTCTTTCCTATAATCCTGGGTCCTTCCGCCGTAGTGTGAAGAGGCATCTTAGCAGGCCGGCATAATTGTGTCTATTGGCATGGGACTGCCGTCTGATGCCAATGGATACTCTGCTCTCAGATACTAACATATCACTTAGTTGTTTACTAACAAATTGGATCAGGTCAGATCAAATAACATATTATTTGTAAATTAATGATTTATAAATTTATTTATTTATTTCGCTTATCGTCAGGTGCAGTACAATTATTTTATGAGCTAGGAGGCTATTCAGCTTACTTACGAGTATCATCAAGCCTGTATATTCATATAGACATGATTTTTTTTTTAAGTTAAACGGTCGCACAGTCTTACCAATTTTAATATATATAAAAAAATGATCCATTGTAATAAATATGAGTTATATACTTTTAATGAGTAAACAGAATACCCGTATCTTCTCTTATACATAACTAGGGTCATTGCCGATAGAATTCCACGATACGCGATGTAATTATCATGTATAATATGGATTATATACTGACCAGCATTGACTTATTGACCTCGCTTTCTATGAATCTCTATTTATACACAATAGCAATACTTGGACCTTTAAGAAAATATACGAAATTTTCCTTAAAGGCTTCAGAGGTATCAAAAGGTCCATTGGTGGATATTTCCAAAGATTCCCTTGAAGGAATTTCCAAGTGTGATCAATCAGTCTGCCCTTGTACTATTATTACGTCGTTATTTCCTGTAATTTTGACAACCTCCGTGGCGCAGTTGGTTAGACGCCGCCTGTGAAACGGGAGGTCGCGGGTTCGATCCCCGCACCGAGAGAAATGTTTGTGCGGCCCACAAATATTTCTTCCGGGTCTGGGTGTTTGTGAGACCGAAAAGTCTCTCGTAGTTCCTGATACCTACGACACAAGACTCGATCTTAGGGTTAGGTCAGGACTATGTATGTGAATGTTGGGTGTTATTTATTATTCATTATTAATTATATATGTACCCTATATATTTATTTATTTATTTAACTCTTTTTTGCACTGTACAGAGAAACAACAACGAAATCACAAGATAATAATAATAGTACAAGTGGCGGCCTTATCACACTAGGTAATTTCTTACAGGCAACCATGGGATGGATATTTAAATAGGAGATAGAAAGGGCAGTCAAGGGCATAAATGAAATAATGATAATCTACAATGAATAATATACTACATTATTTAAATACCTATAATATAAATACACATATACATATACATATATATATATATATATATATACATACACAAACATACACATATACATACTAATACAATTACCAATAGATCGGAACGCGCAAAAATATTCCGCACCTAAGTTCCTAGTGAGAAAGAAAATAGTCCTATATATAGTGCACAAAAAGGATAAAATAAATAAATGTTCCTACCAAAAAATCGTCTGGTGTTGTTATAGTCGATAGAGTATCCAGCATACATAATTTCAATATTTTAATCCATTGTTATTCTTAATATTTGTGACATAAACCGTTGTAACTATATAATAATAATAATAAGCCATTTATTTCCATAACCCTTATAAAGTACATTTCAAATGATGTTAGTTATTTTTAGTAGAAATGCTTAGTAGCTAGAGTTAGTTTGAGTTAGAGTAATTTAAGTACAATTAATTTAGGATATGGACCCCGGTTTGGGTATAGGCCTCCCCCAACCTTTTCCACTGTTCTCTATCTCTGCCTTGGTTTATCCAATCTCTCCCAACCGCTTTTACGATGTCGTCTGCCCAACGTTGCTTTGGTCTGCCTGCTCTTCTTTTACCTAATGGTCCCTTCCATTTAGTAGTTTCTGTTGTCCACCTTCCGTCCGTACACCGTGCTATGTGGCCAGCCCATTGCCATTTTATTGCTAGCGCGTGTCTCAGTGCATTCGTTATCTTTGTTTTCTTTCTGATCTCCTCACTTCGTATTTTATTTATTTTTCTTATCCGTAGTATGCTTCTCTCCATTGCCTTCTGTGTATTTTCTATTTTTCGTTTGATACCATCTGTAAATATCCAAGTTTGACAACCGTATAGGAGGCACGGTATAATACAGGTGTCCATCAGTGTCTTTTTCACGTGTAGGCTATAGTTTCCCTTTAATATTTCTTTTAGCGACCAAAACTTTTTCCATGTTAACGCTATTCTTCTCGTTACCTCCTCTAGGTTACTGTTTGTATTGAAAGAAATTTGTTTACCCAAATAGATATAGCTGTCAACATAATCTATAACGTGTCCGTTTGCTTGTATTGGTCTTTTGTAATTATTGGTCATTATTTTTGTTTTATTTATGTTCATATCAAGTCCGACTTTTTTACTTTCCTGATCGAGTGTTCTTATCATCATCTCTAAGTCGTTGGGTGTTTCAGCCAGTATCGCAATATCATCTGCAAATCTTAGATGGTTGAGGTGCTTACCGTTTATCAGTATTCCTTTTTGTGCCCAGTTTATTTTGTTAAAAATATCTTGAAGAACAGCTATAAAAAGTTTTGGTGACAATGGATCGCCCTGTTTTACACCTCTTTCAATTTTGAATGGTTCTCCACTGGTCTCAAGTTTTACTTTGCATGTACTATTTTCGTATATGTTTTTGATTATGTTTATATATTTCTGGTCGATTTTTAGTGCATTCAGTGCCTTCCAGATGGAGCTGTGACTAATGCTGTCGAAGGCTTTGCTGTAATCTATAAACGCCACGTAAAGGGGCCTGTTAAATTCTCTGTATTTTTCGATTATTTGTTCAATTGCCTGTATGTGATCGATAGTGCAGAAACCTGAGCGAAAGCCTGCTTGCTCTATGGGTTGTGAATTGTCAATTTCTCGGGATATTCGTTTGAGTACTATTGAAGCAAAGAGTTTGTAAATACTTGTTAGAAGACTGATTGGCCTGTAGTTTCCAATATCTTGCGGGTTGCCTTTTTTAAAAAGTAAAATTATGTCTGATGAACACCATTTTTTTGGGACTGTCTCTGTTTTCAGGATTAAGTTAAATAATTTTGTCAGATGGTATAGTAAGACCGGTGCTCCAATTTTTAAAGCTTCATTGCTGATTCCGTCTGGGCCAGGGCTTTTTTCATTTTTCAATTGTTTTATTTGTTTGTACACTTCCCTTTCATCAATTGGTGGGACAGTGTTAATTTTTATTTGATAGTTTGTTTCGTTTTCACAGGTCATATTGTCTTTTCCCTTGTATAGGTTTTTATAAAAGTTTGTGGCATGGTCGATTACATTTTTCCTTGTCTTACTTCCCTCTGGTATTTGATTAAAGTTATGTATCCATTTTTTATGTGCGGTTAGTTCCTTTAACGCTCTTTTAGTACTTCTGAATGTTTCTAAATTTTTAGTGATGATATTATATCTGTAGTTACCGTAATCTTTTTTTATTGATTTGTTTGTTGTTTTGAACAATCTGCTTAGTTCAGTTTTCATTTCATTGTTTTTATTTTTTGTTCTTATTAGTTCTGTGCGTCTTTTAATTAGTAGTTCTGTTGCCTTACTGAATATTTTATGTGTTTTGATTTTTGTCATTTGTTGTGTTTTTAGGCTGTCAAGAATTATCCGTTCAAGCTGATTGTAGTAATTCTGTACATCGGTAATTTTGCTTAGTGTTTCTGAAGACTTTATAATATGTGTAAGATTTTTCAGATAATTGTCAATTTCTTCGTTTGTTTTGGGTCTGGTTATATTATTTTTGAAGTTTTTTCTAGATATTTTTGGTGATTTGAAGGTAACACTAGCTCTTACAAGCCTGTGGTCGGATGGAAACTTTAGATTGTGAATAACCTCAACAATTGTTACAATTTTCGGAGCATCGGTCATTATAAAGTCGATTTCGTTAGTAGTTTTTTTATCCGGAGAAATCCAAGTCCATTTCCTATTGTTTCTCTTTTTGAAAAAGGTATTCATTACTGATAGTTGGTATTCAAAGGCATATTCTATTAGCCTTTCGCCTCTTTCATTGCTTTCACCAAAACCGAATCGACCTAAGATTTGATTATTATCACCACGATTTTTGTGGCCTATTTTTGCGTTAAAGTCTCCAATCACCAGAACTCTGTCTTCTGTGAGAGAGTGAGCTTGTTTTAGGTCTTCATAGAATTGATGTATTTCGTCCTCGTTGGCGCTTTCTGTTGGTGCATAAGCCTGTATCAGGGAGATTGGGAAGTTGTCGAATTCCATTTGTAAGAGTGCTACTCTTTCCGATATACCCGTAAATTGTTTTATCTTGTTTTTGTGCTCTTTTTTAATAAGGAATCCTACTCCATGTAGACCTTTTGTTTGTCCTATATAACACAAAACATAGTCTTGGTATTCTTCGATGTTGCAACCTATTCGTCTAATTTCTGCCAGGCCTAATATGTCACAGTTTATTTGTTTGAGAGCATAAGTTAATTCCAGGTATCTTTCAAATGATGATAGGGATCTTACATTATAAGTGTCAATTTTTAGTGTGTATTGATTTGATCTTTTGTTGTTGTTATTGTTATATTTGTTATATTTGGTTGGAGGGTAACGGTCTTCTTCCCCCACGGTGACCGGCCGGATTGGGGTGCTGCCCGTTTATACCGTTGTAACTATAAATGGTATTAAAAAAGAAAGGAATATGCAAAAAAAAGACAGTTCGTGTTGCTGATGGAGTTTCTTGCGCCGCTTCTTCTTCACAGCTACAACACGTTCCGAAGCGGTGGTAGCAGAAAAGGACGATTCAAAAGATCATGTGAAAGACTATTTGAATAAAGAATATTTTAATATTTATATTGCATGAAGCCATGGGTTCGACCCCATGAGAGATGATGATCCACAAGTATTTGTCTTAGGTCTGGGTGTTTGTGACACCGAAAGGAGACGGGCGAAACTTCATAGAACCTTGGGCTTAGCCTTACAGAGTTGGCTTATGCATTATGCATTATTAAGAAGTCATGATATTGAAATCCAGTCAATAAGTAGATCACAAAGCAAATAAGTAAATTCGAGATATTTGTCATTTATGTCAGTAATTAGAAGATGGCGTAATGACAGGCCGCTATAAAAATATACTAAATACTCAATGAATTATTAATTTAATATTCCCATTGTAAAACATCTTATTATGTTTCGATAAGAAAAAAAATAAAATAAAAGAAAATATTAGTGAATCTTTCATAAGTGTAAGGTCAGGCCCAATTTCGTCCGTCTCCTTTCGGTCGTATTTCTGATACCCACGTCACAAGACTTCATTGATCTAAATGCGGAGATAATTATAACTTAACTATAACTTCTATGTGTATGTATTCTTGTAGTGCAATAATAAATATAAATAAAATGCAATCTGTTAATTGTTTCAGGCCTGTTGGTGTCTTCAGTTAGTGCAAGGTAAGCTTATTTTATCAATATCCTGTACCTTTGATTTATACCATGTATTTATTGTGTATAAGAGCTAAGTTAGACTGCCTCGGTGGCGTAGTTGTACTAGGGTACGAATACAAAGCTGAGGTCTCGGGTTCGAATCCCGGGTTAGGCGAAGTGATATTGGATTTTTCTATTCATTATCAGCCCAGAGTCAGGAATTTGTGCCCGATATGGCGATAGGCTCGCCACCTATCACATTATGGGACGGAACATACAAGGCGAAATGTCCTGGCACTTCTGCCTATCTCTTCTGTGAAAAAGGCGTGAAGTTTATGTATGTATGTATGTAAGAGCTAAGTTAATGCTTAGATATTCTCTGCCAGCTAACTCTATGTGCCTTATTTACAAACTCAGATGAGGCAGTGATTAACTTTAGTCCAAGGGTTTAGAATTGAATCGTATTTTATATTTTATTTATTTTTTACTTTTAAATTCAATGGGTTGCCATAACAGGATTGTCATGATATGAAATGAAATGAAAATATTTATTGAATCCATAAAATGTCATACACTTTTTAGATTTAGTCACTTTTTTCCACCACCACTCGGTTCACAAGGCTGTTTTCGCCAGAGAAGAACGGGCAAGAAACTCAAGCGTTGCTCTTTTCAAAATAAGTTTACAATACAGTGAACATACAGGAGTTGCAATTCATTCGATAGGCTGAAGTACATCCTTATTTTTATTAATAAAGTCGTGAATAACGCGCTATTCAAAATAATCGCGTCATTTCTAAAGCCTTGGTGTTGAGAAATCTCTCGCTCACCGGATTTGAATAATAGAGCCCAATAGAGATAAGGATGTAAAATTACCAGGATAAATATGACTGATGCACTCAACATACACATTTCAAAAACAAATGAATATAAATCAAAATCAGCCGGAAGAAATTACCTAGAGTGATAAGGCCGCCTCTTGTACTATTATTGTGTATTTTTTCAGTATTTATTTCTTTATAAAGGATTAAATAAAAAATAAATAACAATCATCCATTTGTAAGCTTAGGTAACATACATGCCTTGGTTAACAAAAGACCTTTTGCTCACGAAAAATTCTATTGGCAATGTTGTTGTTTTTTGCTTTTGCTAAGATTTAATTAAAAGGCGCACATCGCATGAAGACTCGTCAAAATATACGATTGTAAGGCACAAATAATTCTGGATATGTACTAGCAGGCTATTAAAATATATTCTCATAATATTATTGAGTTTCTTTGTTTGAAAGCGCTAATATCAGGAATTATTTTTTTAAGTTTTGAATAGCCCATTTATCAAGGAAGACCTTAAGCTATTTATCATTACGGTATAAGTCTAACCAGTAGTAGCAGAATCAATGGTAATGTTATAAAAACTGAGATGATTTATCCTCGAGGAGTTTTTGAGGTGGAATGGATAACAAAATCTGCATATGGGCGAAGCTCGCTAAGGCTACTAGTTAACTAACCAATATTACCTCTCTAAACTGGGACCGAATCCTTTATTTTATTATCCGCCATTCTTATACGCTCCATTAGAGATCGGTAGAGAAAATCTCACTAAAATAAATATTAAATTAATTTAATTTAATAAATTTTTTTGAAACGTTGACAAGAATTTATATCTTTATTTTTATTACCTATGCTTTCTGTCATAGCAAGCATTTTCAAAATAGTTGCAAGCGACGATTAATTTCAGTAACGTTCCACTAGAGATGCACTGGAGCGCGCGCACCACTTACTTCCGAACACATTACGCGCTTTCCGCCCTGTCCATTTGCAATTAAACTTTTTGTAGCATTTTTTTTATAAAGTTTTAAAATCTAATTAACTGGATGGAACGTTTTACAATAGCATTTCCTAACACGGAAATCAAAGCCTGGAATTCTCATAACCATGTTCTGACGTTAAAGCAACAAGAAACACGATAAAACAATACAATGTTTCGGAAGTTGTCGAGTTACATGTTCTGCGAGCATCGGTGTGCGAATTCGACCCACTTACACTCACGCTTCGGTTAAAACTGAAGTACTGATGAGGAGAATATTGTATAATATACTAGCGGCCCAGCCCGGATCCGCCCGGGCATACACATTATTTGAAAATATGCTATCGCATAATATGTTCACAGGAGGAAAGTTGAAAGGATTTTTTAAATCGCTGCAATAGTTTCAAAACCTATTCAATGTAAACAAATAATCTAATTTTTCCTCTTTGTGATATTAGTTTAAACATACATAAGCTCACGCCTTTTTCCCAGAAAGGGTAGGCAGAGGTGCTACCAGAACTGCCTAGTTTCGCCTTTTGTTTTTCGTCCCATGATGTGATAGTACACAGTATTTTATTTAAATAAAATTCTGTAAACAAAAAGACGAGCTTTGCCTGATTGTAAGCATCAAGGATATAAAGAAGAGGAATCAGAATTTATTCTTACTAAGTGTGATGGCTTTAGGCTGCGCTTTTCACAACGTTAGGTGTTAAAAATGGCCAGTGTCTTAATCTTTTAAATCGAAATCCCTCAGGAACGTCCATTCCTCTCTCCCTCTTTATTCCTGCTAGACAGTAACTCAAACGATTTATGGTTGTCTTATGTATCCATTTTTTTATTGCTATGAATGGCGAGACGAGCATGCTGTTCGCCTGATGGTAAGCGATGCGACCGCTCATGAACAGTAGCAAAACCAAACAACACCTTGAACCACAAAGCAATGCTTGGCATTCCACTGCGCTCGCCATCCTGAGACATAAGATGTTAAGTCACAATATGTCCAGTAGTTACTCTGGCTACAATGCCCTTCAACCCGAAACACAACAGTGCGTTTACACTGCTGTTTGACGGGAGAAATAGACACTGCGGTGGTACCCACCCAGATGGCCTCTCACATATGAGAGACCTACCACCAGTAAAAACACGACGATGGTACCTCATGAAGTATGAAACAAAATATGCATTAGGTTTTTGTATCATGCTACAGTTCAAATTGATGGAAAAACCACAGGACACCTAGGTAACGCGAATATCTAATAATTCAAAAGATATTATTTATAAAATATACAAATAACATTAGCGCGCGACATTACATGCAGTGACAATCTAACTTAGTTTCTACAATAGTTCGATACGCTACTATTATGAGACAGTTCATTATTTCCAATAACTTTATGACCTGCATTACGGCAGCTTTCATATAGTTGGTTAAGAAGACTAATCTTATATACATATAAATAAAATTGAAGTGTCTGTTTGTAAAGTGAAAATAAAACAAAATGTCCAACTACATATTGTTATATATACGATACCTATAACGAAAATGTCCATAGATTTTTTTTGTCTGTCTATCTGTCTGTTTGTTCCGGCTAATCTCTGAAATGGCTGGACCGATTTTGACGGGACTTTCATTGAAAGATAGCTATTTTTTGCGGGAGTAACTTAGGCTACTTCAATTTTGAAAAACAGATCAGGGTTCCGCAGAAAAAAAAATAAACCCTTATATTTTGAGGTTGTTTTTTTTAAATATGGTATTATGACATGTGGGTGGATGAGCTCATTATGTTTCTTTGATTTATTTGGTCTAAAAATATTCTAAAAATGTCAGGTAGCTGATATAATAGGAGTAAGTTAGGCTACATTTATTTTAGAAAACTTCTTTTATTTTAGAAAAATAACGTTTTTGTTAAATTCCACGCGGATAAGTCGCGGGCACAGCTAGTCTATACATATTACATATAAATAAAATTGAAGTGTCTGTTTGAAAAGTGAAAATAAAACAAAATGTCCAACTACATATTGTTATACAACATTGATACAACCGAGCGACTTTTCTTTAAACTGCATATACTAGGCACCATTTTCAAGCTCTGTACTAAAAATCAATTAAATAGGATCAATAGTTTAGTCATAAATTATTTTTTAAGTTTTTGCTCTCTTTGAACACGCTGTTGCTTTTCGAACAGCTGATTACGTCCAACGCATAGGTCATTCACCTTAAAGCGACAAATCTTACTAAAATCTATGCGCTGTTGCCGCTCTGACACAAGTCACATAAATAAGTACAACTAAATTACTTTAAAAGTTGGCGATGCAAATAAGAAAGCAATAAATACACACACACTTACACTTTCATTACGAGAGCGACATAGCAAAACATTCTGTGCGTAAAAGAAATAGAAATAGGTCAGTATGTGTGTGTGTGACACGTACGCAATTGACCTCTAAAAATAGTTTTTAGTCTGCCGCCGGTATCCTTTCAGAACGCATGTAACACGGAAGCTCCTGCGCCGCCGCGCCGCGCCGCTTTGATCTTGCCGATCTCACGCCGATAATTTTAATTTTGTCTTGTTATTGACACTACTCGTAAATAAGTTTAAGACATTATTTTTTTTTATTGTGACAGGACATGTAACTTCGGATAATTATTATTTAGTGTTAGTGTTTCTGTGTTATCGACTGTCAGCCAACAATGAATTGGTCGATTAGGACCTGTACGGTGGCCGCGATCCCTGGACCTAATCCCTTGGATTTCTTTTTGCGAGGCTTATTAAAGAACTAGAAATAGGGTTATTAATCATTTGAAAAACTTAATAACAATTTAAACAATAATAATATTGTCCGTCGCTATAACTTTTACTTAATGTAAATGGAGGACATATCGAAAATTTAAAAATCTAATGTACCTAAATAAAGTATGTTGTGCGCGTACTTCAAAAGTACCTAACTACGCGCGGTGCACACAGCCACGCTGTGGCGTGGCCTTGGCGGCGCGGCGCGACAATAACACAAGCCGCGCGCGACGTTGCCAATTTGTTTTTTTTAATTCGGATCTACAGGTCAGTGAAATGTACTTACACAGGGTGGTTACGTTTTACTCTTATTTGTAAGCTATTTAGTTTGTTTGAAACAAACAAAATCTCATTTTTGGTATTATAAAGTTTTTTGCCGTGTCGAATAAATACTAAGAACGTATAGTATACGTAGTGTAATTTTAAGCCCATAGGTCACATCAACTTTGTATATACACGATACCTATAACGAAAATGTCCTTAGATTTTTTTGTCTGTTTGTTCCGGCTAATCTCTGAAATGGCTGGACCGATTTCGACGGGACTTTCACTGTCAGGTAGCTGATATAATAAGGAGTAACTTTGGCTACATTTATTTTAGAAAAAATCTTTTATTTTAGAAAAATAAAGTTTTTGCTAAATTCCACGCGGACGAAATCGCGGGTATAGCTAGTGTTAAATAAGAGTATATTGGCAGAACCGATGAGTAATGTGGCAAAATAAATAAATGAATAACACCCAACAGTCACATACATAGTCCTGACCCCACACTAAGATCGAGTCTTGTGTCGTGGGTATCAGGAACTACGAGAGACTTTTGGGTCTCACAAACACCCAGACTCGAAAGAAATGTTTGTGGGCCGCACAAACATTAATATAACTAGTTTTAATAATTTTATGTACAGAAGGTCTGATATAGTTGCAAAGCAACTTAAAGACCTTATAGAGCCTTATAGGATAGTTTAGTGTATTGATATAGTATATTGATCCATACTCTTTGCATCTGTCGTCTCGAACTATACACTATGCGAACCAGGGGTGAATAAGAACAGATATGGTATGACGGAAACGGTGTGAAGACGTGGTGTATAGCAAACGAGCCGATAAGTATTAATAATTGTATTCTGATATAATATTACATATATTAACCATAAGTAATGAATATTACAGATAGATTAGCCTAAAAGAAGTTTCTGCTGAGTAAAGGCCTCCCTTAAGCTGTTCCATATCTGTCTATTGAGAGCAATTTGCAAAGACCTATTGTAAAATTAATAGTGTAAAAACGGATCCTCCAATTGACAAAAATATGAACCAAAATAAATATTCATTTTTACCTAGAATAATTCTACGTTGTCCATAAACAATCACGAAATCTAAGCAATCTTAAAGAAAGTGTAGAAAGAACATCGGTCACGTCCATACATATTGGGACTTGGCAAAAAAATATAATGTACACAGCTGAGATATAGTTTATTTTGTTGCATAGTGCTTGAGGAATTATGTCCAATTAGATGAAGGTTTTAAAAAAGCCGGATTTATTAAAATATTTCATATATTTGTAACTTTTTAGGTTAGGATTACTCGTATAAAAAAAGCACATTATAATGTCATAGTCAAAAACAACAACATAAAACAAGAACATAATTTTGAAACACTATACTGAATTATATGAAAACAATGCAAAAACATTTTGAAGGACCTTAGTGAAGGACAGACTGACGCTCCAGGTTCATGTTGGAAATATGAGAATACTTCGCACTTTTAACGAAATCATAAAGCGTTATCATTATCCAATGGTCAATCGTACAACGTCTTCAGAAATGCAAGGATCTATCGGAGCCCGTTATCAAATATCAAAGCCAAGTCATAAATATAAACAGAGAAATAACTGTAGGCGCAAATTGGAAATCACAAGAAAGCAAATGACAGCGCTCGGAAGTCATATGTGTCGTAGAAAATACCTACACTCTAAGATGTTTATACGTCATTGCCTACACTTTATTTTTAATTCAGCACTGACTACCTTCAACGCTGTAGATAAAACCTTATTTTGAAACAAAGTATGAGTGATGGAACGCGTTCATACGCGTTCAATATTATTAAAACACTTCAAGATTTTCTTTTTTATCCGGCTATTTAAAAAATTATCGAACTATGCATTTTTATTCTAATAAATCGTACTATTTTTTGATGTACCATTGATAACTGGTCCCTTCATGGTCCATTATGGCCGATGTTCTTTGAGAGAAAAGGAAAAGTAAGGTTTTTCAGCAATGTTAGTGACCGAAGAAAATGCAACAATTTTTTTTTATTTTTTTTTGCTGGAGTTTTACTCCTGTCGTAATTTTGACTTCAGTTTTTCTTCATATTTTGAAACACTATTATTTTTTATGTGTTAATGTAAATGGAAGGTAGTAAACGCTTACCAACAGATGTAAAACACCTGACATTGATTTCTGGTCACAGTAAAATTAATCGAAAAATATAATCCACTAAATCTAAAGCCCGTAATACGTGTGGTTTCCATATATTTACTGGTGGTAGGTCTCTCATATGTGAGAGGCCATCTGGGTGGGTACCACCGCAGTGTCTATTTCTCCCGTCAAACAGCAGTGTAAACGCACTGTTGTGTTTCGGGTTGAAGGGCATTGTAGCCAGAGTAACTACTGGACATATTGAGACTTAACATCCTATGTCTCAGGATGGCGAGCGCAGTGGAATGCCAAGCATCGCTTTGTAATTCAAGGGGTTGTTTGGTTTTGCTACTGTTCATGAGCGGTCGTATCGCTTACCATCAGGCGAACGGCATGCTGGTCTAGCCATTCATAGCAATAAAAAAAAAATATAATAATATCAAGATCAATGTTGATAATTCCAAATCTCCATCTTCTATTCTAATCTATTTCCGCGAATTATAAAAACCCTCTCGAACCCAAAAACAAAATTAACGAGAATTCTTTATAAAGCACGATTATTATGCGGAATTATAATAAAGTGAATTTACATGGGTCGCGGGGATTTAGGGTTCCTTCTTTATGTAATTCGAATAAATAAACGAAGCACTAATAGGGTTTGAGATTTCGGACAACACCTGCGTCCGCCGATCCCTCTATAGGGTTGATAAAACCGGAATAAGAAACCGGAATATATTTTTTTACATGAAATTATTAACTTGTAGATAAAATTATTATATGGAATATTTAAAATGGGAATCGTATGTGTAAGATGACAATGAATAAGTATTTGATAAATTATTAATTGAAAAATTAAATCTAACATGACGCCTAAAGTCTTACAGGTATATTAGGTACAATATTGTTCAGAAACATGGGAGAATGCATTGTAAATTATACTAAACAATGATCACCAAAATATTAATGCGTGGGAGCGCAAAAAATTAACGATTTCTCTATTATAATTTCCAATTTGCAGCCTGCAATTGACAGCCTCCGTGGCGCAGTTGGTTAGACGCCGCCTGTGAAACGAGAGGCCGCGGGCTCGATCCCCGCACCGAGAGAAATGTTTGTGTGGCCCACAAATATTTCTTCCGGGTCTGGGTGTTTGTGAGACCGAAAAGTCTCTCGTAGTTCCTGATACCCACAACACAAGACTCGATCTTAGTGTGGGGTCAGGACTATGTATGTGACTGTTGGGTGTTATTTATTTAATTACTGCCACAACACTGTCATTCCAATTTACCAAGCGCGTATATCATAATAAAATGAATTTACCGTCACATCAACACTTTTACCGCGACACATAAAACCGGAATATTTTAAACTAAAAGCAGGTAGTTCCTACTAAGCCGCGGATTTCCGGAATAAATTCCGGTACCGCACGCCCTGTGTATTATTCCTTTATATCTGTAATATCGGGACATTTGAATAATATCCGAGGCTGCCGAAAATAAATTGCATTCAAACGTTTTCATTTACTTTGTCGTAGGTTGAGTAATTTTATTGTATTTTTGTATTGTGAAGATATGTTTGGGATGGAATACGGGAGTTCGTTTATCATTTTAGGAAAAAAAAATCGTGGCAGTTATTGTTTGGATTTCTTCAAGTAAAAAAAAGTCAATGGGATAATTATTTAAGGTAAGAATGGGGTATTTTACTATGAGAGAGAACCGTATTGAAAATTTTAATTTTTTTATCTGTCCCAAAAAGATGCGAAACGGCAGCCGCCATGATAGGTACCGATCTACGTCATTCCGCGAGTAAAATACCCAGTAAACATTTTAACCTATTAAGTAAACAGAGAAGTTATAAAACTATTCTTCCGTACGTAATTTTTTTAACATATTTAAATGAACGACGGTTTCGTTAAAGGAGAGTTTAATTAGAGTAACTCATGTTTATTGCAAATAAAGACAGGTTGTTTACTCGTTGAGTAATGTATCATTTTATAGAATATGGCAACTAGCGTTTTCATATTATATTTGCGCGCATAAATTTAAAATATAAATTTCAAATGGATTTTTATGGGTCTTGCCCAAGGTCTTGCCGATTGAATAAAAAATTGATAATTTTTAAATAGTTTTTTGTTACCTTAGGAACAACTTAAAACACTTTTTAAAAAAGGATGGAATACCCCATTTCAATACCTGACAATATTTTAACACAATGTTTCATTGTGGTGTAGTTATTGTATGGTATGTAAACATTTAAACTTTTGGTACACATTTAAGTATTACGTCGTACATAATATTTTACTATGCGTTTTAAGTTCCAAAACTTCCTGGATGAATCAGTAAGACGCAAAACAAAAATTCGTTTTCAAAACTCTGTGACGCCCCAGGAATACATCTTGCAAAATATTTGACTTTCCGTACGTATTTATAACAAAGATAGATAAAAGCTGGCGGCCTGGCCCGGATCCGCCCGGGTGCAGTACAATTTTTTGAAAATATTGTATCGCCTTCAGGGATAATGTAGTTTCAGTCTTTCAGAGCGTATTCGATGCAAACCAACAATCAATACTTTCCTCTTTATAATATTTGTTTAGATGCAAAAGAGCAACCCTCTTTTACATGCTATTTTGAATTACTGAAAAATATTTGTAACATGAAACTAACCAATCTTAGGAACATCTCCAACGACATTGTATCCACAAGCCATAATGGTACGTTTAGACTACGACATAAATGTCCGACATGAATGTCTGTACTGTTTACACTAGTACACTTGGACACAACGTGTTCGCACAGCGTCTGGGGCCCTACTCTGAATATCCGAAACGAAGTACGAAACTTCGGACGGTGGTTAAAAACCCGTCAGTATGACCTACGTAAGTGTACTGACTAAATGGGCAAGCTCGTCCGGGGCAGTACCACAGTGTCACGAATATCGACGTGAAGTGACAGCTTTTCTGTCTCGTTTCCTTCGGTGCCAATAAAAAAGCGCAGTCTCCCATTAGTCTAATGAAAAGTGACTAACATAATTAGCTCAAACATGGTTGCATTAGGAGAAGGGAGGGGGAGGGGGTGTTAAGGTGCATACAGCGTGGATCGACGAACTTTGCCGCGAGACACATTAACACCACCTGTTACTGTTGCTCATTAGGGCGTCAGTACACGAGCTAAATACCTGGAATATTTTTATTAGACTATATACTTCAGAGGCCAAGGTATTACTTTGTCACCGATAAGCAGTCCACTCTCTTTCTTCAGCTAAATTAAGTCCACTACTGAACTTAGGCCTCTCCAAAAAATCCGTGGAAGCGGGTTGTAATCGGCTTGCACCCAAATATTTCCAAAACTTAAGTCCACAGCTGGACATAAATATAACAGTCACACACACATTCCAGTCTCCACGGTAAGGTTTTTTTAACATGTAGAAAATCCTGTTTGATCCCCTTAACCTTGGGGTTGGTAATGTGACCTTCAACTCAAATAAGGGATTCCTGGATATCACGAGGAGCTCACCAAAAATATTCGGCTCAGAAAATATCAAAACTGAAAAATGAAATGAGTCTAAAGTAGCTAATCCTACAGTTTAGATAGTTTACGTAGGGCCCGTAGATAAGCTTGCACTGTAGCTTGAAGTCATTCAGCCCCACAAGTATAAGTTCCAGTGCAGGGCATGAGCGTTCTCTACGACAACGACTGAGAGAGGTTACGCCATGCAGTCCACCACACTGGCCTAGTCCGAATTGGCATTGCAGTCTCTTTGTCATAAAAATATAATTATCTTCTATTAAATTCTTCAGCTAATGTATCGTGTACGCACGCCTTATTTATTTATTTATTTATTTACACTTTATTGCACAAAAAGACAACAAATACAGAGGGAAATTACATATATAAAAAGTACAATTGGCGGTCTTATCGCCGAAAGGCAATGTCTTACAGACAACCATGGGATGGATTTAAGAATAGGATGAATAGAGGGCAGTCAAAAGTGTAAAGGATAGAACCTACCTAGAAAGGGAAAAAAATTGCAATATACTAATTAAAATAATTTTTAAAAATTACAAGTAATAAAAGTCATGAATACACATATTATGTAATATAAACATATACATAAATATATACATACATATATAAGATCATAAGAATACATACATCAGAAAATACATACATATACATAATATTTTATATAAATATATATATATATAATATATAATAAAGTTCCAGACATGCAAATAGGAAAGCTATCCACATCAATGTGTCAGTTCAGTGAGAAAGGTAATAATCTTTGACAAGTCCTTCACGCCTTTATAAGCGAATAAACCAAAGTTATTAACTTCTGAAGCTTATTATGTTGTAGGTGCATTAGAAACAGTTTTTTTCTTTTATTTTACATGCTTATGAAGCTACCTACATTATATCTATCATATACATGTTCAGTGTTAGTCGTCACATTGTGCGCTTTCATTGTCTGATTAATACGCACGATCAAATTTCATGTAAATTATGTTTTTCCTTTTGATGTAGGAAGAATCTAATTAAAACCCACATAGACTTAAATTATTTGAAAAATCGTATTTCATTACGGTGAAGGAAAACATCGTGAGGAACCTGCATACCATAGCGGTTTATAAGAATTTCTATGGTATGTAAGTCCTCCAACCCGCACTAGGCCAGCGTGGTGGACTCTATGGCCTAATCACTCTCAATCGTACTGTTGATTGTAGAGTAGGCCCGTGCCCTGCAGTGGGACGTACTCGTATATGGGCTGATACAGACAGATACAGTTGGGCATTTCAAAGGCGCTTGAGCACTAGGAGGTTAAATTATTATAATACAGGATCAGCCCATATACGTCCCACTGCAGGGCACGAGCCTACTCTACAATCGACAGTACGATTGAGAGTGGTTAGGCCATATAGTCCACCACGCTGGCCTAGTGCGGGTTGGCGGACTTACATATCATAGAAATTCTTATAAACCGCTATGGTATGCAGGTTTCCTCACGATGTTTTCCTTCACCGTTTTAGTGCGTGGTGATTGACTATCAATACACACATGACTCCGAAAAGTCAGAGGTGTGCCCTGGGATTTGAACCCGTGACCACCGTGAGCATGTTGGCGGCCGCGTCCGGTCCATTTACCAACAGGCCACCACGCACTTCATTTTCATTCATTATTCATACATACATTCATTATAATACAAAAGAGGTAAAACCTAAACATTCTAAACTAACCATAGCATATGGAACGAAGAGTTAAATTGAATGCAATAAGGCTTTGCAATCATTGAGAATATATGGACAGGGCGGAAGCCGCGTAAAGTGTTCCGACGTAAGTGCAGCGCTACTGAAATCAGTCTTCGTTCTCAACAATTTTGAAAATGCTTGCTTTTATTATGACAGAGAGTTTAATAAAATAAAGATATACATTCTTATCATCGTTTAGATTAAATGTTTTATATTGATTTAATATTTATTTGAGTACGTCGCGTCGCCAGGTTTAAAAAACTTAAGGTTGCATTCACATATATCTTTCGGTAAGATCATACATTGAATATCCGTAAAACATTGAGGGATTGATTTTATTTGAGGGTCATATTTTTTTAATTTCAGTGAATGGCGAGACGTACATGGCGTTCGCCTGATGGTAAGCGATATGACCGCTAATGAACAGTAGCAAAACCAAACAACACATTGAATTACAAAGTAATGCCTGGCATTCCACTGCGCTTGCCATCCTGAGACATAAGATGTTAAGTCTCAATATGTCCAGTAGTTACTCTGGCTACAATGCCCTTCATTCCGAAACACAACAGTGCATTTACACTGCTGTTTGACGGGAGAAATAGACACTGCGGTGATACCTACCCAGATGGCCTCTCACATATGAGACCATACCACCAGTGAATCTATTTAAAATACTTTATATGATTTATGTATTCGTAGTAGTCTTAATTAACGATTTGACATATTAACACTACGTTTACAATACCTTAGCCATCTTTAATTAATAAGATTTGATTTATTTATGGGAATACAGACTTTCTACCAATGTACTCGCACTAAGGGACATGGTGATAAAATGATTTCATGATATTAAATATACAATATATATGTAATTACTAATAATTATTGACAGCCTCCGTGGCGCAGGTGGTTGGACGCCGCCTGTGAAACGAGGGCCCGCGGGTTCGATCCCCGCATCGAGTGAAATGTTTATGCGGCCCATAAATATTTCTTTCGGGTCTATGTGTTTGTGAAACGAAAAGTCTCGTAGTTCTCAATACCCACGACACAAGACTCGATCTTAGTGTGGGGTCAGGACTATGTATGTGACTGTTGGGTATTATTTTTTTATTTTATTTTATAATGTCTATTTTTTATAATCAATAGCAATTCTGCTATTTCATATAGCAATAAAAATATAATATAATTAATGCATGAAGCTTAGCAGTAATGACCTCGAAACATGCGTTTCGGAATGTTATGTGAACTACCCATGTATAGGCAACTATTAACTAAAATACCTTTACAGAAGCGAGGTTTTAAATTAAACAAAATTTTAAATGAAAGCAGTGTATATTTTATAGTGGGCGAATTCTAATTGGTATCAAATTTTCATGCGAACTAAATAGGAAAATATTTTATTCTACACCAAATAATAGCCAGTGGCTTTACCGTATAATTTGATGTTTTTTCGTGTGTTGTTCACTTGATATTCAAACGGGGTGCAAAAATGTTATCATCCTAGTCCTACTAATCCTATTATTATTTTATTCTCTATTTTTTTCCTTTTCTTATATCCATCTCAAGGTTGTCTGTAAAAAATCGTCAAGAGCGATAACACCGCCATCTGTACTTTATGTAATTGTTATCTCTAGTTTTTTTTCTATGTGTGTGCAGTAAAGTATTAAAAAATAATAAATTAATATTATAAAGGCGAATGTTTATTACTTTTTCACGATTGAACGGTTGTACCAATTTTGATGAAATTTGGTGTGAAGGTGGCTGATACCCTGGATTAAAGCATAGACTTATTTTAATTCCGAAAAATGTAGTTATCTCGTTAGCTGAGCAAGGATTTTTTTTTTATTTTCAAGTGTTTTTCCTTTCTGGCCGTTTCTTCTCCACAACACGTTATGAAGCGGTAGTTACAGAAATTAACGATTCAAAACATCTTGTGATTTGAATAAAGAATATTTTTATTATAGGTATATTTGTTACTCTTTCAATTTCGGGATGGGGTAAGAACTGGGATAGAATATACGGTGTATGAAATGGGATGGATATAAGAGCCCGGATTGCGTGACTTGAGTAATGAAACTGACTGAGACGGGACAGGATGGGATGTAACGGGACGGGACATTTAAAGCAGCGTAAAACAGTGTATTTATATGAGTCTGATGTGGACTAGACTCGCAAGGTAAATCTGGGCCGGACCGCTAATCAATATCTATACTAATATTATAAAGAGGAAAACTTTGTTTGTTTGTTTGGTTGTAATGAATAGGCTCAAAAACTACTGGACCGATTTTAAAAATTCTTTCACCATTCGAAAGCTACATTATCCACGAGTAACATAGACTATATTTTATTTTGGAAAAAAATAGGGTTCCGTAAGATATTTGGATTTTTCGGACACAAACTGAAAAAAATCAACCAAAGAAGTTACTTATTTTGCGTACGCTGCCTAAACTACAAAAGATAGAACCATAAAATGTTTTAATGTCTTATATGTATGCTTACATCTTTTCAAACTACGCAACGGATTTTGATGCGGTTTTTTTTTAAGATAGAGTGATTCAAGAGGAAGGTTTATATGTATAATACGTACATATTATTGTACAGAAATCTATTTTTACCCGGGCCAAGCTGGGCCGGGCCGCTAGTTTCTGATAAACTTACAAGGTGTTACGATTTTTCTGATGAGAAGTGTAGTGTAAATGTTATTTGAAAGATTTGGACATAGTAACATCTTTATAGTACACAAATTATCTGAAATATTTTCCTTCACAGTTAAAGTGAGTGTTAATTGTCTAAACACACATGACTCCGAAAAGCTATGGGTATGGATTCAAACCCGCGACCACCATTTCGGTACCCTCATTCCGTTAGCAGTAGCCCACCACGCATCAAATCTATAGCTTTATTAAAGTTACATTCCTTTAGAATCATTGAAATAAATTTTAATATCAATTGTTTACGATTCACAAACTCTAAATGAAGAAATATTTCACTTCGCTCGGCTTTCATCGGCCATCTTACAATTGATTCGCATTTGTTTCTTAGATTGTTTCACAAAACTAAACTTTATCGTATCTACACAGAGTTTGAATTTAAATGTTTATAAATAGGAGGACAAACGACATTCACAGCTTTCTCTTGATCTTGTTTCTTGAAACGCTTTAATTATTTTCGATTTAATATACTAGTTGAGATTTTCTTTTGTTTAAGTTTCTGTTCAGAAATCGGCTTTGTAATTTTGTAAGTCGCAACGGATGTAGGTAACTTAATATGAATTAGCGTACTTTGCTATGCCAACGATACATTAGTTGTTGCGCGAGGGAGGTCGCACCGAGATGTCACAATATTGGCCACAGCCGGGGTAGCTCAAGTTGTCGACCGAATTCGGCGTCTAGGACTTGAAGTAGCTCTTAAAAAATCAGAGGCCTTGTATTTTCACGGTCCCCGAAATTCACCACCTCGCGGGTCTCATATAAGTAGGAGGCGTCTGAATTACAATAGAGACAACAATAAAATATCTTGGACTCATCATTGATAGTACGTGGAAATTTAGGTGGTTAGGACCTAAGCTCGTATGTACAACAGCGGCGATTGCACGACTTTTATACCATGGCGAACCAAATTCTGCTTGTCGCAAACTTTACGCGAGGATTAAGAAGGCCATATAATTGTATCGGGTGGCGCGGCGATAACCGCTTGTGATTTAAGTTAATAAATAAACCTAAGTCACATACATAGTCCTGATCCCAGAAGAAGAACAATTAAGTCGTGTGTCGGGGGTATCAGATACTACTGGGGCTTTTCGGTCTCACAAACACCCAGACCCGAGACAAATACTAATTGTGGGACTCACAAATATTTGTCTCGGTGCGGAGATTGAGCTCGCGGCCTCTTGTTTCACAGTCAGCGTCTTATCAACTGCGCCACGGTGACAATCTCTCTATTTATAAAATTCATATTGTTGTCACTCTATAGCGTCATTGTACAAAAACCCATTACCGATTACTGAGCTTGTTTCATTAACACGTAATAATATCTACTTAGCTATAGCTTAGCTGAGCAGAATGAATCTAAATCTGTTCGATTTTACACCTTCCTAACTGTATCCTTCCATTCCTATCCAAGGTCCTTGAACGTTTAATCCATACCCAATTAAATGACTTCCTTACCAAATATAACCTTCTAAATCCTTTCCAATCGGGGTTTCGCCCAGGACATAGCACAACAACCACTCTGACCCATATTGCGGATGGCATTAGGTTTGGTATGGAGGAAGGCATGCTGACAGTCTTAGCGCTGCTAGACTTCAGCAACGCCTTCAATACCGTTGACTTCGATATCCTACTAAGCGTACTGTGTTCTCTTAACATATCTCCAACGGCTGTTGCTTGGTTTCGTAGTTACCTGTACGGGCGCCGGCAGCGCATCAGTGTCGAGGATAACTTATCCTCGTGGTGCAGTGTAACTGCTGGCGTACCACAGGGCGGCGTGCTATCTCCTTTACTCTTCGCAATTTTCATAAATTCTATTACATATAATCTTCGCTCCTCCTACCACCTCTACGCAGATGATCTGCAAATTTACACTCAAGCTCCATCAGATATGATTGTTAGTGCAATTGCAACCATAAATCGCGACGTCCATGCAATTTGGGAGTGGAGCAAGACATATGGCTTGAAAGTCAATCCTACCAAGACTCAGGTCATTGTTGTCGGCAGCCCCAGGATGATTTCGAGACTAGATCACACCCAATTACCTAGTGTTTCTTGCGATGGAATAACTGTTCCATACAGTAACACTGTAAGAAATCTTGGTGTACACTTCGATCAGTCGTTCACCTGGGGTCCTCAACTTCGAGAGTTAAGTCGCAAGCTGTTTGCCTCGGCAAGGTCCCTGCGACGGTTACACAATGTTTTACCCATTGCCACGAAAATTTCACTTGCGCAAACTCTCCTTCTTCCCATCCTTGATTATGCAGATGTCAGCTATCTTGATCTCACCGAAGACCAACTTAATAAACTTGAGCGACTTGAAAATTTCTGTATTAGATTCATATTTGGACTACGCAAATATGATCATGTCTCTGAGTTTTGCGCTAAGCTCAAGTGGTTACCTATACGGCTTCGTCGGAATACTCACGTTCTCTCACTCCTTTATAATATTTTGTTTAATCCCCTCACCCCATCTTATCTTAAAGAACGTTTTACTTTTCTCCATGACTCACATTCGAGGTCTCTGAGGTCGTCGGAGAACCTTAAGCTGAGAATGCCTGTACACACCACGACATTTACTGATAAATCCTTTGCTGTTGAAGCTGTCCGATTATGGAACGCTCTTCCTGTTGTGGTGCGACGGGCACAAACCTTGTCATCTTTTAAAAAGCTGGTAAAAGCACACTACCTTTCTCATTAAACAGACAAAGCATGGTATTATTTCCTCTTTTCGGATATATTTTTAACCTGTAGTTTAATTATAAATTATTATAGATGTTTATGTAATTATTATAAATTGTATGTATGTATATATGTATATATTATATTACGTATGTGTATTAATTATGTCATTTATATGTATTATTTTTGATTATCGATTTAATAATTTATATCTATTGGAGCGTACCTTATCTTTGTTTTACACTGCCCTTTCTTTCTCCTTCTTTTATATCCATCCAAAGGTTGTCTGGTAGAGATCGATTATTAGCGATAAGACCGCTTTTTGTACCTTTTATATATGTTATTTCTTTATATTGTTATGTCCTTTTGTTTGTGTACAATAAAGATTAAATAAATAAATAAATCAGCCCATATACGTCTCACTGCAGGGCACGGGCCTCCTCTAAAACCGATTGATTGAGTACGATTGAGAATTTAGGCCTTACCCCTTCCTTACCCTCTTGAATAACAGTATTAGATTTTAGCTGAAACGGGTCTTTTATACCCTCAATCAAGAGATTAACTCTTTACATTACTTCCAGAATTGTCATTTAACCCTCCGACTATCAGATCCACAGGTAAAGCCTATATTTAGATGTAGGGTTAATAAGATTGATAAGGGCCGCGCCTACCCCGAATGAGAGAGCACAATACGGATTGAGAGATGGCTATACGAACATCCGACGAAGCACCTTCAGACTTGCCGGGTGGATATATCTTGGCAAAGATGTAGGAATAAGGGATATGGTATTAATTTATTTGCTTTGTAAATAGTTTAGGTTTAGTTAAGAATAGCTTGGCTCTATAACGTGATGACTAGTATGGTTTGTAATTGCTGGTTGTAAAATTTGGGTTAAAATTGTACTTTAAAATTGTTGTGGGGTTTAGGTATGGATTTTTATTGCATAATCCTGGTCAATGATTTACCTGATGGTAATTATTATAATCATTCATGAAAATCTGCCTCAGTATTGGTCTCTAACAAGGATTGGAAAGCTAAGGAAAATAGAAGGAAAAACCAGAGAAAAGGCCTCTTACTAGTGGCAAACTCATTCACCGAACGAAGAGATTTTGTGAGATAATGATATCATTTTAGAAGGCAGTTTTTGAAAGTGGTAGAATCATTCTGGCTCGGTATGAATGGGCAGGTTCGCCCGGGGTGAAACCACAGTCTCACAGGAAATGGACGTAAACTCCCCTTTAAGTTTGAAAGAGTATCGAATATATTTCAATTCCTTGCTCCTTCCACGGAAACATTATATTTTATCACGATAAAAAGTAGTAAAATTTCATCAAAATCGATCCAGCAATTTGAGTGTGAAAGGGTATCTACACACATAAACTTTCGCTTGTGTAATATTAGTAGGATTATTATTTTGTTACTAAAATAGCTCTAAATACATATAGACCCTCGTATACACTATATAAAAACTTAAGAGTAGTAATATAACTATTATGCCACATCCCCTTTATTTCCCAGATCCACCTCGCACACGGGTTGGTAACTTGACAAATATGGTCCATTATTAAAGCTACACTTGTGCGGTTTGCTCTATTGATCCTAATGGCGCCTATTTGTTACGCCCATTGGCTCTGTGCGTACACCGGCTCATCCCTTCCGAGGCATTTTTCAACATCAGGTAATGGAATGGTGTCGCCGTTTAAGTGTAGGCAATTTTTATTGTTGTATTTTAGTATTTTTTTGTAAAGGGGATTGTGGTAGCTGACGTTTTTAGATACGATTTGACGTTGGAGCTATGTGCCCGGTCGCAGTAGCACATAGCTCGTAGAACCGATGGCCGTTGGGCCCGAAAGGTTCTTGAGTGGAGGCCACGTACAGACAAGCGAAATGTCGGACGCCCGCCTACAAGGTGGACGGACGACCTGGCTAAGGTTGCAGGAAGTCGCTGGATGCAGGCCGCTTCCAACAGGTCGGTGTGGAGGTCTATGTTCAGCAGTGGACTTCCTGTGGCTGAGATAATGATGATGATGACGTTTGACAAATCACAAAGTGTGTGTATTAATTACAATTAAAACAATTTGAAGTTCCCGACATTGTTTGACGTAGAAATATACTTGGCGTATTATGTTTTTATTAACCTGGTGAATTTCACGGATGATTAATACCACAGTCCGCCCAGTGAACGCGAAAGCTGTAAACTAATAGAAACGTCGGGATGTTAAATAATGTAAAAATTTAACCAAATCCGAGATAAAATCCGCAAAAAATAGTTTTATTTCAATGTGTAACATTCATGTATATCTAAGAAACCAGTCTGTTTGAATTTCAATTGGTTTTTTTTTATTGCTATGAATAGCGAGACGAGCATGCCGTTCATCTGATGGTAAGCGATACGACCGCTCATAAACAGTAGCAAAACCAAACAACACCTTGAATTACAAAGCAATGCTTGGCTTTCCACTGCGCTCACCATCCTGAGACATAAGATGTTAAGTCTCAATATGTCCAGTAGTTAATCTGGCTACAATGCCCTTCAATCCGAAACACAACAGTGCCATTTACACTGCTGTTTGACGGGAGAAATAGACACTGCGGTGGTACCCACCCAGATGGCCTCTCACATATGAGAGACCTACCACTAGGAATTTCCCGAAATTTTTATATGGAACGAGATAGGCGAAATATTCGTGCCATATGTTTTTATTGGCTTGGTAATAAGTTATTACAATATGTATGACTTCTGAGTTATCGCTCCTTTATTTATTATTATTAATTGCTTTATAATACTAGGATAAAAGCAATTTAATGAAATGTCTTCCAAACTGTACGTACAATTAATTATATTGAATTATTTTTAAGCATTAAATTATATTTAAGCGTAGTCTTATACTGAAATTAGACACTAATTAATAGACATATTTTGGTAATGACAAACCTAATAATATCCTAGTCCTACTAATATTATAAATGCGATTTGTGTGTTTGTTGCCTCTTCACGCTCAAACCAGTGGACCAATTTTGAAGACATTTGCCATGGAACTATAGCTGACACTCTGAATTGAAACATTGGCTACTTTTTATCCCGTCGATTTTAATGAGTGTTACGGGACAGAAGAGGACAGAATTGCATGGTTTTTGTCATGGGACTGAATGAGACGGGACAAAAAGGGATATAACGGGTCGGGACGGGACGGGAAAATTATTATACGGCGGTCACATTGAGGTTAAAATATAAAACAGTTAGTAGGCAAAATAATATGTTTTGATGTGGACTAGACTCGGAAAAGTGTCTGCGCCCGGGCTAAGTCGGGCTGAACCGCTAGTAAAAATATAAAGTCAATTTAAAAGTGCCAAATATAAGTGGTCTGTTTTGAGAACTTTGAGAACCCTTACATGCAGATTGTATTCGAGAAGTGACGTCACATGCCAGAAATAACCTATTGTGAGTCCAAAAGCACCTCTATTGTTCGTGTATTTGGGCACGAATGGGGACCTCGTATAAATATGTAGTGACAAACATATGATATGTTTGATGTAAAAACAATATTTTTGGTTGTGAAAGTATCGGGATGCAGTTTTAAGTACAAGGCATTGATTTAAACCCTAAGGATATGCCCATCAGTACATGTGTAGTTTAAAAAGACGACAGTGAAATTCGCGCTAAAATAAATATTAAATTAATTTAATAGAAGTGCGTGGTGGCCTGTTGGTAAACGGATCAGACGCGGCTGCCAACAAATTCACGGTGGTCGCGAGTTCGAATCCCAGGGCACACCTCTGACTTTTCGGAGTAATGTGTGTATTGATAGTCAATCAACACGCACTATAACAGTGAAGGAAAACATCGTGAGGAAACCTGCATACCGAAGCATCTTCTATGGCATAGTTTCCCAAAGTGGGCGATATCGCCCCCTTGAGGGCATCGAAGACCTAGAGGGGGGCGTTAAGGATCCCAGAAAAAATGGGGGGCGATGGTTGATTTGAAATTTTATTTACTTTATATTTTAAAATTCATTTAAATTATAACCTACCTACTACTCAATATCGAAAAAATAGTTTATTTTTCTGTCCTATATGATGGTTTATTTACTAAAAGTACTCAAGTTCAATCAAGTTGTAAATATATTTTTTGGGTAGGAATCGACTCATTGTAAGTTTAAACACCAGAGCCGAATAATATATCACTTTATAACTGAATAAATTAAAGACATGATTTTTTTTGTTAGGAGTGTATCAATTGGGGGCGCTGAAAAATAATAGACTTTCAAAGGGGGCGGCAAAAGAAATAAGTTTGATTACCTCTGTTCTATGGTATGAAAAGTCCACCAACCCGCACTAGGCCAGCGTGGTGGACTATATTACGGCCTAACCACGCTCATTCGTATTCTCGATTGTAGAGGAGGCCCGTGCCCTGCAGTGGGACGTATATGGGCTGATTCAGATACAGAATAGATTTCGTCTAAACGGTGATACAAAATATTATTATCATTTTTATTAAAATTTCTGTGATAATTCTCCCGCCAAACAGCTGTATAAATGCACTTGTGTTTCGGTGTGAAGGGTATTGTAGCCAGAGTAACTACTGGGCATATATACCTTATCTTGTCTCAGGATGGCGAGCGCAGTGGAATGCCAAACATTGCTTTGTAATTCAAGATGTTGTTTGGTTTTAGCAGTTGTATCGCTTACCATCAGGTGAACGGCATGGTTGTCTATGTGGCCATTTATAGCAATAAAAAAAATACAAGCTAGTATTTTCAAAATCATTGCGAGCGACGACTAATTTCAGTAAAGCTCCACTAGATATGTATTGGAAAACGCTCACAACTTACGTCGGAACACTTCGCGCTTTTCGCCTCTGGTAGTTTCTGATACCCACGACACAAGACTATGTGTGTGGTCAGGATTATGTATGTGACTGTTGGGTGTATTTATTTGCTATTATCGCAGAAAATAACTAATTTCAGGTATTGAGCCTTCAGTTCGAATCTACAATAGGCTTATGATATTTTGAAGGTTTTTTTGTTTTCTCTTGTTTGTAGTCTTTCAGGCGTGCTTAATTACAAAGACAGATGACAGACAAGACACACAACAATTTTTAATCAGTTAATACTTTTATTTTAACTACATGGTAGACCTTTTTTTCATTTTTTTTTATTGCTATGAATGGCGAGACAAGCATATCGTTCGCCTGATGGTAAGCGATACGACCGCTCATGAACAGTAGCAAAACCAAACAACACCTTGAATTACAAAGCAATGCTTGGCATTCCACTGCACTCGCCATCCTGAGACATAAGATGTTAAGTCTCAATATGTCCAGTAGTTACTCTGGCTACAATGCCCTTCAACCCGAAACACAACAGTGCGTTTACACTTCTGTTTGCCGTTTCTAGTGTTTCTTGCCAAACTAAATAAAAAATTGTGGATAGAAAATTTTCTCCCCACGTTTGTACAACAATACGCTTTAATAACACATAACATAAAAAGGAGCGCGCAATAATGGCCGAATGAGAAAAAAATATATTTCCCCCGTTCCCTCCTACAGTACCGCGGAATTAAAATGATTCTGTCAACCTTTTAGTAAATTGAAAGCCTTTCTCTTGGGGCGTGCGTATTGCGGGCCAAAGAAACGTATCAATTAGGTTTTTTTTTAAATTGTGGGTTCCGTCCCATGATGTGATATCTAACCTAGCGCCACATAGGACACAAATTCCTGACACCAAGCGGATATTAGTAGCAAAGTCCAATATAATTTTGCCAGACCCGGTATTCGAACCCGAGACTTCATGGTACAACTGCGCGAGGCAGACTGGAAATGAAAATACGAATGTTTTTATTTTATTTTGGACAATATAATGTTGGCATTAGATAGGGTTTATGGTATTCTCAGGGTAAACACTAAGCAGATGCTTTACTGTGACCTGGCAAAAGTCCATGGGGCACTTACCATCCCACAAAACAATAGTTCATTAACCTAAGTAAACAATAATAAAATTTATATACGAGATACATAGTACCTAAAAGCTGGTTTATACGGGGTATATCAAGACTGGTACCGAAAACGAAGCCGGGTGGTAGTTTAAGCGACTTCTGACACAATGCAACAAAAACTTTTGGAAAAAAAAGCGTCAATTTTTTTTTTGTAATTTTTTTTATATGATCGTATTTGGGTGGTAAATACATTTTTTTCCTAAAATAATAGAGTATACCCTTTTATTTATAAAGACTCTAGGGTATAAAAGGGTTTAAATTATAATTTTAGCAAAACCTATGGATTTACCACCCAAAAATGACGATATTTAAAAAATGATTAAAAAAAAAATGACGCTTTTTTTTCCAAAAGTTTTTGTTGCATTGTGTCAGAAGTCGCTTAAACTACCACCCGGCTTCGTTTTCGGTAGCACTCTTGATATACCCTGTATATTAACAATAATAAATTTCGAAACGACATGGACATAAATCTCTCAGTTGCAGGCGAAAGTCTAAGAATAAGCTATTAATCTTGGCTTCATTCGATAGTTTATTCTTGTATCTGCTTTGTTAAGGACATATTTTGTTGGCACCGCGTCTGAAAACCATGTTGTAAATTATTAATTCTGTTTACTAGATTTTGAAATAGAATTGCTAATGCTAAATATCTAGGTTTTGGTTAGTTGACAGTGTGTGAATTATGGGACACGCATGAGTATTTTGAATATGAAATGTTTTGTAGTTTACTGGTAGGTTTCTCATATGTGAAAGGCCATCTGGGTGGGTACCATCGCAGTGTCTATTTCTCCCGTTAAACAGTAGTGTAAATGCACTGTTGTGTTTCGGATTGACGGGCATTGTAGCCAGAGTAACTACTGGACATATTGAGACTTAACATCTTATGTCTCAGGATAGCGAGCGCAGTGGAATGCCAAGCATTGCTTTGTAATTCAAGGTGTTGTTTGGTTTTGCTACTGTTTATAAGCGGTCGTATCGCTTACCATCAGGCGAACGGCATGCTCGTCTCGCTATTCATCGCAATTAAAATAAAAATAAATAAAATAGTAGTTTGGTTTAATAAATAAATATGCTTGTTTGAAAAAATGAGTTTGTTTCGCCGTGTTTTCTCCAGCAGTGTTGCGCTAGATCCTATAACATTATCAGCCGTTGCCAATAAATTATCCCAATCCAAAATTTGCCGTTTGAGATTAACAGCTCAATCTTTTTTCTGATACTATATTGCCAATAATCAATCTCAGTAGTGAAAAAACTATGGCAACATGGAAATGACAAATCGAAAAGTAGAAAACAATCTAGATGGACTTCAATATAATTTTTGCGATTGATTGTTGGCATCGGCCGACCGCTACGCATCGTTTTAATAGTACTTGTGATTGAAATAAATTATTTATATTATGTGTGTGACTATTGGGTGTATTTATGAATTGTCTCACCTTTTGACCTTCTATAGTGAATACTTTAATTTTACTATAATATTAAACGTGTCACGTTGGAACGTCAGTGATACTATCATATCATTGTCGGTCCCTCATGAGAAACTGAACCAAGCTTATCGTTTGTTTAAGAAAAGCATTGAAGAGTCCACAAATCCATATATCTATAGACAATTTGTAGTGTTGCCTGGTGGCTTGTTGGTGCACGATGTTCGCGGGTTCAAATCCCAGAACTTACCTGTGTCTTCTCGGAGTCATGTGTAGTTTTCGGAGTATTGTAGGTCGATCACCACGCTCTATAATGTAACCATAGTGCTATATAAGAATTTTTATGGCGTAAAGTTCGCTCAACCGTGCTAGGCCAGCGTGGTGGACTATATGGCCTAACCCCTCTCAACCATATTCTCGATTGTAGAGGAGACCCGTGCCCTGCGTACCAATGTATATGATTTGAAATAGTACAGTACAATGCTAGCTACAAAAAATACATAAAATAATTGTGTAGTCTTTTTGGCCGGTAATGTAAAATTCATTGGCAGTGTAAAGGGAACAGCTTATGCCCCCTGTTCCTGTAATGTCCTGTCATTTTAATGAAGTGATTGTAACAGATACTTTCGGGTGCAGATGAGTTTTGTAAGTACGTATCTATTTATTGTAAATATTTTTAATAAAACTATTAAGCACCTTTGTAAGATTGTCTTTAAAAATAACGTTTTAGTGGGATTGTTTATTGTGCTTATCTTTTATTTATCCCGTATTTTGTGGGATCAGAGAGATTACAGTCATCTATAAAACTGTTTTTTTAATCTGAATGATGCGTATGTTGCCAACTTACTATTGGTAACATAATAATGCGTTGGAAAAGCATCCACCGCTTATGATAGTGGAAGATGTAACATTGACTTTCGCAAATACGCTTTTCGGATAAGCTGGCATATTAATTGATTTTTTATTTAAACGATTACATTGCACCTGTTGATGAATACTTTCAATCCAAATAAATAAATAACAGCCAAAAGTCACATACATAGTCCTGACCTCACACTAAGATCGAATCCTGTGTCGTGCGTTTCAGGAACTATGAGAGACTTTTCGGGCTCACAAACACACAGACCCGAAATAAATATTTGTGGGGTGCACATTCATTCCTCTCGGTGCGGAGATCGAATCCGCGGCCTTTGGTTTCACAGGCGGCGTCTAACCGACTGCGCCACGGAGGCTGTCGAAATAGTATCCATAAATCGTCAATTGTAACAATTATGTCGGCTGATTTAAATACACATCTAAACTTGTATTATGAAGAGAAAATATTTGATTGTATGTTTGCATTGAATAGGCCGAAACTACTAGACCAATTCCAAAAATTATTTCACTATTAGAATTCTACATTATCCCTGATGAACATAGGCGATAGAATATTTTCAAAAAAGCGTATCTGCACTCGGACGGAGCCTGGCTGGGCCGTTAGTTAGCTATAAACTCGCGTACATATTGTGTAAATATAAGTCTTTTATTCGATTGTCTAATCCCTGTAAAATGAGCTATAATTTTCGTATAATTAGCAAATATAAGATAGATTTCTTAAACTTAAAACTCTACCACACAAAAAACTATTCCAACTGCAAATTTTGCCCACACTTTTAAATATTCAGGAATGTTAACGGTGGCATTCTGCAGACCACGTACGCATTGAGACGGGCCGTCTGGGTCCCTGACCTCACGACTTTCAGCGGGGGTCACAGCAAGGTTCACTTTTATTTTAATGAGATAAAACTAAATAGTTGTTGTGGGATTCGTAAATAGGCTTTGCGTATTTAAGTTCGTGATAGTTGAATTAAGTTGACAGAATATGATTAGCATAATGTTGTCAGATAGTTAGTGGATGTGAAATAATAGTTTTGTTGTTGGGTTTGGTTGGTGCCTTTGACAGCTGAAAATATTAAATATTTTAGAAAAATCCTTAGTATTCCTATTCTCTTTCCAATTTACTTCTAATGGAAAATAGACAACTGGCCTACTTACTTACTTGACCTATTACGACCAAAATACATAATAATATCAAAAATCTAACTACCACCTCTTTAAACGCTGAAAAACCGTAATAATAAACAGTTGTTTTACCATTCTGAACCATACAAATATTTTATAGGCTCTTGGACCCCACCGCAACCATCCAACTCCGACCCTGGTCACTGGCACGAAGCCAGGCGGTGTTATATGGGGCCCAAATATGTGACGACCCGGCGGTCGCTTTAACTTTGTTGCAAGCGCGTGGTTTATTGGTTATTTGTGAACGTCCAATACCTAGGTATTAACCAGAGTCCATAGCCTAGTTAGGGCATTGAAATGTATAATATTTGAATACACAAGCTTACATAATCACCATGTATTTTAACGTTGAAGAAAAACGTTGTGAGGAAATTTGTAAGAATTTCTACGGTATGGAAAGTTCGCCAACCCGCACTAGGCCAGCGTGATGGACTATATGGCCTGACCACTTTCAATTGTACCCTGGATTGTAGAGGAGGCCGTGCCCTGTAGTGGGACGTATAAGGGCTGATACAGAAAGGATTTCAAAAGAACATATGCTTATTAGAGATGATTAATATAATAAATAGCAATTAATTTCACGTTATTTTTTAAATTAGTCGTAGTCATTATAATATTAAGAAAATAAAGCGACTATATAATTATAATTTCAATTATTTGAAATTAGGTAGAAATATTTTATCGGGTAATTAAAGCTACAGCACCATCTATTGTTGAATATATCTGTCAACTCGTCAACTCAACGTGTCAACGGAAATTTTAAATAGTACAGTAAAATTACCAATAGATGTCGCTTTTAAGGAAATAAATTGTAGCTATACGTTATTATGAGTTATGATTGGTCCGTTTTAGTTCATAATTTAATTTAATGCAAATGATTGGTTAAAATTATTATAGTATTATAGCTTTGAAACAAGATTCGCTAATAATGAGAATTATCGTGAAATAGGAATTATGCAATTGGTAATTATAATTTAATATCAATAGCGTTGTTAAATTTGTACTAATTGCTATAATTTGAATCAGTTGCACTCCATACTGTCGACGGGTGCGTGCGTCGCGTCGTGTGATTTTTAATATATTGCGAGGTGAAAGTTTGCGTCTATATAAACTATAAAAACAAAACTGATTGAATATGTCCAGAAATTCTGATGATATTATTTGGAACTATTTTGAACATTCAAGTGATGTTAATAATAAAACTGCCATGTGTTACGCTTGTAGAAGTACTTTTCATTTAATAAATCTGAGAGTTTTTGTATGCATGCCTATTATTACATTAATTGTAGATGATTAATTAAAGTGTTTATTTATATAAATTAATATTTAAAATATTTAATTTTTATTCTTTTACTATACAAAAACTTTTTTCAGTTTCGATCCGGGGTTTGAACCTGCGGCCTCTGTTTTCATACTCTACTTTTAGTACCTTTAGCCTGTCGGTTATTATAGTATTTGCGATATTAACCGACAGCCTCCGTGGCGCAGTTGGTTGACGCCGGCTGTGAAATGTGAGACCGCGGGTTCAACTAGACATTTTAATATACTATCTAAGATTAAATTGGGCTTTTGATGTACTAATTGTATTCATTAAAATTCTAAAAAATAATGTTTTTTGAAATTGGAGTTGGATATTTTGAGAAAATACACATAAAATACATATTACTTAATGTAATGTTGTTGTTTTATTAATTTATTTCTGTACCGTTATTTTTACCAATCATTTGTATTTTACCTCATACAAGGGTGTGTAACCGAACAATATTATCTTATGATTAAATAAATTAAAAACGCCATCTAGTCAAATTACGGTTAACAACGTTATTTTTTATTAATAAACTGAGTTTATCAGTCGAATATTGATTGAAGTGAAATAACGACTATGGCGGACGACAGATGGCGCTGAAACTGATTAAAATCTATTAAATGATTTGTTTTGAAAGATGTCTAAATAATCCTGTGTAATTAAATATCTCGACGTAGAAAAGCGATTTTGTCGTATCTCAAGAAATGCGTACATGCGTTTTGTATATTATTTAATTCATAAAAAAATATAAAGCATTAAATTTCCTCTTGAAAATGTAAGCTTTTATTTAAAATATTATTATTAAAGAAATGTTATTCCTAAATTTTCCAGTTTAGAAGTTATTCATTTTATTATTATATTTTTTTAATCTGGTTTGAAATTGCTAGTTTCAAGATGTGACAAGATCGCTTTCCTGCGTCGAATTTTGTTTATTCGAACTGCCTCCGGGCTCGATGGCGCTGTTGTGCTACCGCACGAAATTATAATTATAGCTACTTTCATAGTCTGCTAAATAAATTTAACACTTAGCATTTAGCGTGTTATAAGATTATCGCATTTAATCACACCTCTAATGCTTATTCAGAAAAACAAAAAGACTTGGAATTCGAATCAATCACAGTATTGGAAAGGTCACATCTGGGCCTATACACTTTTTTCATTATCTAAAAATACCTTATGTACAAAATATACAGACATATGTGGGTGCAAACACAACCTTAATTCAGACAAAGTCACGGTGCCAGCGTAGTCAAGGAGGATACATAATTGAAGCTGCTAAGTGCTAGAGTGGCTACAACTAACACTTCAGTATGTCGTAAACATCGCAACTATATAAATACTGGGGTATAGTAGTTATACTTCAAGTATTTATATTGTACTGTATCAGCCCATATACGTCCCACTGCAGGGCACGGGCGTACTCTACAATCAAGAGTACCATTGAGAGTGGCTAGGCCATATAGTCCACCACGCTGGCCTAGTGCGGGTTGGCGGACTTACATACCATAGAAATTATAATAACGTCACCAAAAGAAGATTCAATATCACTCAACGCGCTATGGAGAGGGTTATGATCGGTATTTCCACAGATATTTCCCTACTAGATTTAATTAGGAATGGAATTTCACTGCGCTTGCCATCTTGGAACATAAGATGTTAGGTCTCAATATGTCCAGTAGTTACTCTGGCTACAATGTCCTTCAAACCGAAACACAACAGTGCATTTACACTATTGTTTGGCGGGAGAAATAGACACTGCGGTGGTACCTACCCAGGCGGCTTTTCCCTACGGATAATAAAGTTTATCACATAGCCCAAAGGATTAGAGAGTTTTTTTTTTCTTTTGTTTTAAGGGTTTTTTTTTTCAATTACGAAAATCTCATACAAGTTATTAAATACAGATACATTACAATAGTGTAGTTTTTACTGGTCTCTCATATGTGAGAAGCCGCCTGGGTAGATACTACCGAAGTGTCTATTTCTCCCGCCAAACAGTAGTGTAAATGCACTGTTGTGTTTCGGTTTAAAGGAAATTGTAGCCAGAATAACTACTGGACATATTGAGACCTTATGTCTCAGGATGGCAAGCGCAGTGGAATTCCAAGCATTGCTTTTTAATTCGAGGTGCTGTTGTTACATACTACTGTTTATGAGCCGTCGTATCGCTTACCATCAGGCGAACGGCATGCTCGTTTCGTAATTAATTGCAAGAAAAAAAGAACAAGCTAAACCCATATTTGGTACTATGACGAATTTTACACAAAATTTTATTCTAACATTGCTGACTTAAACTGTTTATGAACACAACACGTAGAATACTAAAGCTTGTCACGCGACGCTAATGCGCTTAGGTTATACAAATTAATTAAGTCGCGTTAACAGCGAGCGCGCATTAAGCAATTAGTTCTTATTATTAACTTTACATGCGTTTTTATGAGCATAGAAATGAGCGGTTACCATATATGAGAGTTTGAGTCTGTCAGCCAGGATGTACAGCAAATTACATAATACAAACATAAAGTAACCGAAACACAACAGTGCATTTACACTGCTGCCTTATGGAAGGAATAGACATGGCGGTGGTACCCACCCAGATGGCCTCTCACATATGAGAGACCTACCACCAGTAGTCATTTATGAACGAGGAATAAGTTTTAATTCTTCAGAGCAGTTTTGTCTTCAGACCAGGTCATTATGGTCTCCGCTGTCAGCTCTCACCCCACACTGCATCCACATTAATTGAAAACCCCCTGGGGGTTTACTCTAATGCGAAGTTAGAATGTTAGGACGATCATTCACGGTCAACATATAAGATAAAAGTTTTACAACTCTAAAAATCAATACTATTCTCTATGTAACTTATCCTACTTCGAACTTAGTCTGAAATTGCGACGTACGATACAGGATTCGAATATTTGTAATGTATTACATATTCTTACAGTTTTACGTGCGATGTTCGAACATCCGTTGTCGTGTCGTATAGCGTAAATCCCCAGGGGATTACTCTATAAAAACGATACGAACTTTGAATGTTCGGACGCCGTACGTAAAATTACACTAATATGCCTAGATACTCCACAATATGTTGGAATCCGCAATCGTACGTCGTAACCATAGACTAAGTTCGGAGAAAATTATAAGTATAATAGAGAATAGTATAGAATTGTAGAAGTGGAAAACTTATAACTTACTCCGGACGACGAACATTCGACAATTTGAAATTCCTATCGCTTTTATAGAGTAACTCCCCAGTGTCGGGTATATCTCTCGCGGTGTCTGAGTGTCGCGAGTGTGGTGTCGGTAACAAACGCCGATCTCTGTCTGTTGCGGTTTAATTTCCTCGCGTCCGCTGTTGGTTGTCTCCCCCACAGGTCTCTCCCATGTTGTACGTGTCCGCGGTAATTTTGACAGTTTTATTTCTAACAGTCTTGCAAGACTTTGTCTCGTACTTCTTGCTCTATCGAACATCACGTGTGTTTGTTATTTCTTCACGCTCAAAGACCTGGACTCCATCCATCCATCCATCAGCCAAAGGAAGTCCACTGCTGAACTTAGGCCTCCCCCAATGATTTCCACAGAGACCTGTTGGAGGCAGCCTGCATCCAGCGACGTCCTGCGACCTTTACCAGGTCGTTGGACCATCTTGTGGATGGACGTCCAACGCTGCGCTTTCCGCTCGCGGCCTCCATTCGAGCACTTTCCGACCCCATCGGTCATCAGATCTCCGCGCTATGTGCCCTGCCCATTGCCACTTCAACTTGCTAATCCGGTGGGCTATGTCGGTTATTTTAGTTCTCCTACGAATCTCCTCATTTCTGATTCGATCTCGTAGGGAAACCCCGAGCATAGCCCTCTCCATAGCAAGACCTGGACTAATTTTAATGAATTTGGTATGGAGGTAGCTGGTACCGTAGATCAACACATAGACTAGGAGCCTTTTATCCGGAAAAATGTAGGTACATTTACTATTCTATCAAACTCAAAGGAATGAGATCAAAGGAAACAGTCAATTTTTCCTTGTCGTGTTACTCATTTGAAGCTAAAATCCCAGCCTAAAGGTTACTACAAAGTCACTTTACTATTACGTAATTTAAATTTCCACGTCAATATAGTTTAAGCGGAAATTAAATCCAACAATATGGCGCCTTGTGTGTACATTATTAAGGTTTGGAGAGGCGCCAGTGTGGCCACGGCGACGTTTCATTAACGTTACACTGTTCATTATTAAATACTTTAATATAATATAGTTTAATGCAGGGTTAAGAGTAGTGGAAGATGTAGCAAACTTTATGGTAGACTACCCGGGTAGGTGCACTTCTATGGAAATATTCTATCGTCTATTTTCATTGTAGTTTTTTTTCAAATCGGTCCAGTAGTTTTAGAGCCCGTTGAATGCAAACAACCAAAAATTCTTTCTTATTTATAATATTGCTTTATAACTTTATCATATTTAAATAATAATCTAATGTGCATATGTCCCAGTGTAAAGCACTTTATTAAAATTTAGAGAAAAAAGATAAAAAAAAATATAGTAAAAAAATAATAAAAAAAACAGTTGGTAATCTCGTTGCTATGGGAGTTTTTTTTGTTAGTTTTTACAACTACAATTCGTGCTGGTAGTACTAAATGATGATGCGAATCATTTTGTAATAAGACTAATTGTATAAAGATGATTTTGATTTTAAGGGGTTAGATAGTCTACGCTGGCCTAATGCTGGTTATCGGAATTCACATAAAGAAATTCTTGTAAATATCTATTGTACACCGATTGTGTCATGTTTTCCTTCACTGTTTATCTGGTAATTGATATTTTATCAAAAATAGTGCCTGACCTTGGATTTGAACCCAGAAACTTTCTTAGTCATTAGCGGAACACCCTGCCCCTGCACCCCCCTTAACCTTAATGGGGCGACCATGTCCCAAACAACACGAAATAAATATTAATGGAAAGTCTTTAAGCATCACCGTAATATATTTTTAACGCTTAAGACACAATTTGGGGACGGGTGGGATGGTGGTATCGTGGGTTTCGCTAAATATGTCCCACGACGTCCTAATTCACTCCCGCTGATGCCTTTCAAAACACAAGCCACACGTCTATTCAATTAAACAAGGGGTTATTCCGCCTGGCGAGATTGTTTCGGTATTGTTACGATATTAGACTGTGTTCATTGTTTAATGGTATTGTTGGTTACGAGGCTTATGAATACTTATAGGCTTTGGGTACTGATTTTGAAAAGCAAGTCAGGCTCTTTATGTAATTTTTTGAATTGGAAATTCTTGTGTGAGTTTTTTTATTGCATAGGTCCAGTAAACGAGCAGTCACGCTGAGATCGTTAAACAGGGAGGGGAGCGGAAATGATAAGGTATGGGAAGAGGGAAACGGTATTGGGTATCCGACAATCTCCCCCATCGAATGACATTCGAGTGCGAAACTGTCGTTTCAACTCTTCTTTTATTTTTCTAGTTTCTTAATAACATTTTCCTATTTGTGTTATTCCTTTCTTGAATGTGCGGTCAACACTTACCATCAAGTGTCCTGTATGTTGGGTTTCTGGCCATGAATACAAACATGGTAAAATAGAAAAGTGCACAACTTAGAGTGTGTTTATAAACAAATCACTCAGCATCCAACATTCTATGATTTCTATCTACCCCAAGCAAAACAGTCGTGCATTACAACACATAAGTTTACAATAACAAAGACCATTTACTAACTATGTAACCAACATTACCTTTGTTACATGTTATTGTTATAATTTTGGTCTTGGTTCGGTAATTTTGCCAATTGCCGGACCCGCACAATCGCCTCTAAAATCTTGAGACCACGTTGTGTTTATTGAATTAATTATTAGAATCCCTGGGGAAGGTGTAATAATTGCGAACTGCTTATAAATAATAATATAATTAGGAATAACGGTAATTGTAAGGTCAGGTTAATGTAAACATTATGTAGTGTTGTAGATTCGTGTTGGCTCTAGTTTATTTCAGTATATTTATACTATTTATTGTTAAATGTAATTACATAAACATATAAATAAATTCACGCCTTTTTTCCCAGAAGGGGTAGGCAGAGGTGCCAGGGCATCCTTTCGCCTGGTATGTTCCGTCGTACGATGTAATAGGGGGCGAGCCTATCGCCATATCGGACACAAATTCCTGACTATGGGCTGATACTAAATAGAAAAAATAAGATGCAATTTAATTATTGGCGGTTTAAAAAGTAACGGCCCAGTTCTTGGTATACTCATATTAACCCTTTTTTATTGCTTTTATTTGGCAAACGGCTTACCTAATGATAAACTATAATAGCAGACTGTGAACATTGACAAAACTCCAAATGTAGATGCGTTGTCACTTGCCTTTTTACCAGCATGGGAAAGTAAAAGATAGGAAAGAAGACTGTAGGAGCAATAGGTTTTGAACCTCCGTTTTGTGTTCTGGGGTCAATCGACCGACATAATTTTGTTGAATGCGCGAGATAGCCTGACATCGGTTCATACCCTGTTTGGCCTGCTTTGCGCGTAGATAAATTTACACTAGAAAATCTTGTTGAATTATAATAACTAAATAATTAATTTCGTCATACTAGACCAAAAGAAATATTTAAGTCGAAATACTCATGCCAGTATAAAAAATCATTAATTAATTCGAGTTTATTGATGATATTATAAAAAAGTAAAATAAATACACCCAGCAGTCACATACATAGTACTGACCCCACACTAAGATCGAGTCTTGTCTTGTATCAGGAACTACGAAATACTTTTCGGTCACAAAAAGAACAACACCCAGACCCGAAACAAATATCTGTGGTTCACACAAATATTTATTTTGTTACGGGGATCGAACTCGGGGCTTCTCGTTTCACAGCCGGCGTCTACCCAACTGCGTCACTTAATCTATCTAATGATCCAAATCGTTCTAATATCGTAAAACAGCATAGCCCTCGAGGTGCACTCGCTCTCTCGATCCAATTAGCCGGCAAAATCACATTACCCACCAAATTAAATATTTCACCCGCTGTAATGTGCCGTGCGCTTCTTAACCACTGTTTAGAGTTTGTGTAAATTTTGCTGTTTTAGACCTTTAGAGCCAGCGCGGATCGGGACGGCATGGCAAGGATTTTTTTTTACTAAATGACATTCTATCATGGCATTGCACCTACCATCCTAAATTGGGCGTATTATGAAAGAAATATAAATGTTACTTTTAAAACATAGTTTTTATATCGATATATCCGTATTCGTTGAAAAAAAATGAGCATATTCATATTTCACAACTTGCACGTGTCATATTGTCAAAGAGCCAATAGAAAATTACTTAACTATCAATAGGCTAGCGTGGTACATTATGGCCTAACCATTAACAATCAAACTCTCGGTTGGAACGTTAGAACGTATTCTCGTGCTTAGCGGTAGGAGAGTATGAGCTGAAAAAGTATGCACTAACTATCAACAACTTTAATGTTTAAAATGCCACCATAAAACGAGATAAAATTATTTGCGCTTTCAGCCAAAAATAACTCAATGGACATTTTGTAGGGTATAAGCGTTTTAGTGACGTCACTCAGCGAAACAAAATGGCGCGCGGTGTATAAATGGCGCGAACGAGACATGTTAAAATCATGGGTTTAGGCGGGAATCTTGCGGAATTGTGTAACATACTTTTTGGGAACTCTGCACATTTCGTTTCGCTTATTTTAGTATCATAAAGGGGGGGGGGGGGGGGGTGAGTCTTTATGCCCTTCGGTGTTGCATGTATTTATGGGCGACGATGATCACTTACCATCAGGAGAAGCGTACGCACGTTTGCCCCCATAACACTGGTGGTAGGTACCTGTTGTGTTCCAATTTAAAGGATGTTGTAGACAGAATAACTAATGGACATCATGTCTCAGGATGGCGAGCGCAGTGGAATGCCAAGCATTGCTTCGCTGGTTGTTTATGCTACTGCCCATGAACGGTCGTATCGCTTACCATCTGGCGAATGGCATGCTCGTCTCGCTATTCATCGAAATAAAATATATGAAAAAAAGAAACATGAATAAAGCGTATTATCATATGGACACCAATTCAAGTCCTGGAAAAATCATATAAGAATTTTTGAATATGAACTTTTTCAGACCTCACCCTTTTTAACCTCATAATGTGATTAACACTATTAAAATATCTGTCTACCCTTTCCTTAGCACTAGCGTGATTATACATAAAAGACCTTCAAACCATCCCAATAACCTTTGATAAAGCATTAAAATGACTTCCTTTACCGCGTGCATTGCAAAAGTTTCGCGAATGGCTGTTACCGAGTTAGTATGTCAAGGGGCGTCGCGGGTTCGAATCCATTATTTCCACGAATATTACCTCAGTTTTGTGTGAAAGTTTGCCAATTCCATTGTTACATTTTCGTGAATGCTTTGTAAATAGTAAATTTGCTTGCATTTAGGCAGGGTTTGGGTTTGAAAATTGCAAACATATAGAAAGTATGGGGTTATGAAAGTATAAAAAGATTAACAACTATCATAATTTACACCATTACACCATCACAATGTCCTTGTCTTTTTTTTTATTGTTATGAATGGCGAGACGAGCATGCCGTTCGCCTGATGGTAAGCGATACGACCGCTCATGAACAGTCGCAATATCAAACAACACCTTGAATTACAAAGCAATGCTTGGCATTCCACTCACAAAGTGTATTCAATTGGATTTCTTTTTATTAATTACAATTAAAACAATTTGAAGTTCCCGACATTGTTTGACGTAGAAATATACTTGGCATATTATGTTTTTATTGAATTGGTGAATTTGACGGATGAGTCCACACACCGCCACACAGTCCACAGTCCGCCCCGTGAACGCGAAAGCTGTAAAGTATTACAAATGTCAATAGTTTTATTTCAATGTGTAACATTCGCGTATATCTAAGAAACCAGTATGTTTGAATTTCAATTGGATTTTTTGCTATGAATAGCGAGACGAGCATGCCGTTCATCTGATGGTAAGCGATACAACCACTCATAAACAGTAGCAAAACCAAACAACATTTGAATTACAAAGCAATGCTTGGCTTTTCACTGCCCTCACCATCCTGAGACATAAGATGTTAAGTCTCAATATGTCCAGTAGTTACTCTGGCTACAATGCCCTTCAACCCGAAACACAACAGTGCGTTTACACTGCTGTTTGACGGGAGAAATAGACACTGCGGTGGTACCCACCCAGATGGCCTCTCACATATGAGAGACCTACCACCAGTATTCTCCAGTCTCCCGCCAAGCAGCAGTTTATGTGAACTGTCGTGTTCTAGTTTGAAGGATATAGTAGCCAGGGTAACTACTGAACATATAGAGACTTAACATCTTATGTCTCAGGATGGCGAGCGCTGTGGAATACCGAGAAAAGCCACTGCTATATCCATCAGTCGAATGTCATGCTCGTTTCGCCATTTATTGCAATAAAAAAAAGACATGAATCTATTACCTGTTACTACGGTTGTCACTAAAAAAAACCTATCATTTAAATGTTATAAAATTAGACTGATTTATTCTATACTACGAATATTATAACTTGAAGTAGAACAGAAGTCCATCAGAATATTAATTTTCACTGAAGGAGTAGAACTTGGAAAGCCGGTATTAAATATATGGCCAAGTTACAGTCATGGAAATGCCGCAAACACTGATACGGTAAACTAGTAAAGCCCTTTGTTTCATACAATGCAAAACCTTGTAACATACGCTATGAAGAAACTTGCTAAGCTATGCTTCAATAGAAAATTTGAATACAGGGTATATGTAGCCATTATGTATAAATTGTACGATACATTATGTTTTCATGCGATGGCCAAGTCGATCTATTTATTTACAACTTAAATAATTTTTAATATCGATATGGTAATAACTTACGTAATAACTTTATACAGAAGGTCCCTTAAGCAAGGACTAAATAATCTGGGGGCGCGGCCGAGCCCCCAAGTCGAGCTATAGGCCGTAACATCCTTTTCTCGAAGCAATTCAGACCATTTTCAACCCCCTATAACTTCGTTGTAGCTAAAGCATGAAGCCTGAATTTTCAGTTACTAAGCAGGCATTGTGTAAACACGGTATATTTAAAATTTCATTCAATTTGAACCAGTAGTTCAGGAATTGTAACTAGTCAAACTTTCTTAATTTTGTCACTCACTGACTGACCGATCATCAAAAGTCTAAGGCACTTCTAGCAGACATAGAACCTTCAAATTTAGAATATAATTAGTGTTTAGTGTCTAAAGTAAGGGAAAATTCAAACATTTCATAATTTGTGTCTAGTTTTCTAGATAGACCAACTGCGTGAATAACTTTGTAATCCCATATAAATGTATAGGATTACATTTGCAGTTAATGAATTATTGTACCCGTATATAATGGAATCATTTATTTATTTTATTTATTTATTTATTTATCATAGTTGTAGATAGGTATCTATATATATCAGGCATAACAGAAGGGGGTATAGAGAGGAAAAGGGTGTATTCAGCCCATGAAATTGTACAACATACCTCTAAAAAAACTTGCAAATAAATAGTAGACTAAATAGCTCGAAAATATCAACAATTACCATGAAAGAAAGAACATTAATAATCAAATCCGCTATATTTGTGATAAATTGATACCTACAAAAATAAGAAAAAGCCATAAGGCAGAGGCTTTAAGAAAAATCGTTAGTGATATTCTAGAAGTAAAAAGTACCGAAAAGGAAAAAAGTAGAACTCTACAAAAAGACGTGAGATCCCATCAAAAACATCCTGTAAAAAAATTCCAAGTCCTGCAGCTCAGGTTTTCTACTGCAAAAAGTTGTGAGATCCATATATGTAATACCAAGTCGATTGATTTATTTAGTCCTTGCTTAAGGGTACTTCTGTATAAAGTTATTACGTAAGTTATTACCATATAAATATTAACAATTCTTTACGTTTTAAATAAATAGATCGACTTGGTCATCAGCATTATGTATAAGTTGTACGATACATTATGTTTTCATGCGATGACCAAGTCGATCTATAATAATAACACAGGACTCACCAACACCCACACCAGACAGAATACGACAATATTGGGCTGACATCTGGGAAAATCCACTCCAACATAACGCTCAGGCTGACTGGTTACGCGATGTTAATGAATCTACCAAAGATATACCTATAATGGAATATGAACATATATCAATAGACACAGTTATAAAAGTAATTAGGCATACCCATAATTGGAAATCACCAGGAACGGATAATATACATAACTACTGGTATAAGAAATTCACGACCACCCATACTTTTATTCATAGATTTTTAAACACATTTATAGAATCCCCAGACACCATGCCAAATTACATAACACACGGATTAACTTACCTTTTACCTAAAGACAGTGATACGGAGAACCCCGCTAAGTACCGACCAATAACGTGCCTCCAAACTATTTACAAAATCTTAACAGCTTGTATCAGTGAAACTATTTACCGTCATTTAAGTGAATATAATATCCTTGCAGAAGAACAAAAAGGTTGCCGGAAAAGTAGTCAGGGATGCAAGGAACAGTTGACCATAGATGCTATTACTATTAATAACGCGTACAAAACGAATCAAAATATCCATACTATGTTTATAGATTACCGCAAAGCTTTCGACTCCGTGCCTCACAGTTGGTTAGTAGAAATACTTCACATCTACAAAATTCACCCCACACTTATTACTTTTTTAAAATCATCAATGCAAAACTGGAGAACTGTATTAAAAGTCAGGTCTAACTCATCTACTATTTTCACTGAACCCATCCAAATATTAAGAGGCATTTTCCAGGGGGACGCCTTAAGTCCCCTGTGGTTTTGTATGGCTCTCAACCCTCTCTCACTTCTTCTTCATAATAGCAAAACTGGGTATAACCTTAATTCTGCCGATCCTCATTTAACCCTTTCTCATCTATTCTATATGGATGATATTAAAATCTATGCCAGTAATAAAGAAGATCTTTTTCAATTAATAGACATTACTCAAAAGTTCTCTAATGACATTCACATGCAATTTGGAGTGGATAAATGTAAAATTCTGTCTATAAATAACGGCAAATTTATAAACAATACCTATAAATTAGATACCGGCGATATAGTGGAGCCTATGGACGCATACAGTACTTACAAATATTTAGGGTTTAAACAATCTCGTAAAATTAATCACAAAGATATTAAACAAGAACTTATAAATAAATTTAAACACCGCCTCAACTTAATCTTAAAAACAGATCTTAACTCAAAATACACTATTAAAGCAATAAATACTTTCGCTATCCCGATACTGACGTATTCATTTGGAATTATAAGTTGGTCACAAACCGATCTCAGGAAACTGCAAAGAATAGTAAATACGTTAATGACCAAGCACCGCAAGCACCACCCAAAATCTGCCATAGAGAGGCTTGTTTTACCACGGCACGAAGGAGGAAGGGGCTTAATAGACATTCAGAACCTACATAACAAACTAATAACATCATTAAGGACTTACTTTCACGATAAATCACACAATTCATCCCTTCACAAATATACATCAAACATGGACAATAAACTGACACCACTTAATCTCCAGGACACACACATTCAACCCAACGAACGCATTTCATGTATACAAGAGAAAATTAGCAGATGGGCAGAAAAATCTTTGCACGGGAGACACCGATCCGACTTGACCCAAAACCACGTCGACAAAGAAAAGTCGAACGAGTGGCTCAAGAAAGGAGAACTGTTCCCCGAAACCGAAGGTTTTATGCTCGCAATTCAGGATCAAATTATACTCACGAAAAATTATAAAAAATTCATTATCAAAGACCCTAATCAAGTATCAGACCTTTGTAGACACTGTAATTCTGCCTCCGAAACTATACAACATATAACTGGTGCGTGTAAGTCTCTGGTACAAACTGATTATAAACACCGACATGATCAGGTAGCGGCGATCATACACCAACATATTGCATATCGATACCACTTTATTAACCAGAAAATGCCATACTACAAATATAAACCAGAGACGGTGCATGAAAACAGGCACTGCAAGATCTATTGGGACCGGACTATAATCACCGATAAAACCATACACTATAACAGACCTGATATAACAATACATGATAAACTTAGTAACACAATATACTTGATAGATATAGCCATCCCCAACTCACACAATATGCAAGCCTCCATATCAGAGAAACTCACCAAATATCAGGACCTCGCAATAGAGTTAAAAACCCAATGGAGAGCGCAAACAGTACACATAGTGCCAATTGTTGTATCATCCACCGGAATAATACCTAAAAGTCTAACCCAGAGCCTTGAAATATTAAAAATACCCGCACATCTTATTTATCTTCTACAAAAAGCTACAATATTAAACACATGCCGTATCACCAGAAAGTTTTTATCCTCGTCATCCATATCATCCACCTTTACCATATAGCCAGTTGTGCTTGGCCAAGGCCCGTACTACTGGCTTTATTACCCTTAAATGGAGTCAAAAAGGTTTTGAAATAATAATAATAATAATAATAACTCTTTATTATTGCACCACAAAACATAAAATAAAAATATGAGACAGAAGAACATTTGGTGAAACAATCGGCGGCCTTATCACTAAAAGCGATCTCTTCCAGACAACCATTATTATTATGATCTATTTATTTAAAACGTAAAGAATTGTTAATATTTATATGGTAATAACTTACGTAATAACTTTATACAGAAGTACCCTTAAGCAAGGACTAAATAAATCAATCGACTTGGTATTACATATATGGATCTCACAACTTTTTGCAGTAGAAAACCTGAGCTGCGAGACTTGGAATTTTTTTACAGGATGTTTTTGATGGGATTTAATCGACTTGGTATTACATGTATCTCACAACTTTTTGCGGTATAAAACTAGAAAACCTGAGCTGCGAGACTTGGATTTTTTTACAGGATGTTTTTGATGTATTATTGTACATGTAAGCATCATAAAATAATTGTACAACGTAACAAGATATAGAAATGTATTTTAATCATTTATTAATTTAATTTATGCATTGTATTGATATTTAATATCAACCGGATATAAATATCGGTACAATATTTATTTTGTTGGTAACACTGTATGAATAAGTCAATGATTATTGTAACGGCAGCTGAGACAGTCAGTCTGCCGATGGACGTTGTACAGTGATCTTGTAAAGCAAAAGTGGAAATAAATCCATAAAAATTAGTGCAATCGTGTTGTTTTCCTGAGTCCTGAGTATAGATCCTTCAGCTCAGAAGTGGGATCCATAAGGCTCGCGGAATATTTTTTCAAAATCACCAGAGCATTTTTTTTTCTACCACCCCGATTAAAAAAAAAAAAAAAAAAAAGAGCGTGAGGGTGACTTATCAGGCATTGCCAAAACTTGGTATCAGACTTTACCTACCATGTTGTTTTCTTGGGCTGATTGGAAAGTCAAACTTATGGAGTCGTTTCCTAGTAGTAATGATTACGCAGAACTATTAACAGAAATGTTGGCGAAACGTGTTAAATATAATGAGTCTTTAGAAATTTACTATTATGAAAAAAATAAATTTACTTAATCGTTGTGGTATATCGGGTAAACGCGCAGTTGATTGCCTTTTGTATGGTATTGAAGATAGGACATTAAGACTTGGTGCTAAGGCCGCAAAATGTCTAGAACCTGAACAAGTATTGGAGTATTTTCAATCAATAAGACAGCAACCTCGCGATTTGGAAAAGATGAAATCCATACAAACAGAAAGACGTGCAAATTTTTCAAGTAGCAATAATGTACACAGAAACGTAAATAATGTTGGGCTTAGTGGATCAAGTCAACCAGTAGTGTGTTTCAATTGTAAAGAACACGGTCATTTTAGTTACAAATGCCCTAAAAAAATTCTGAAATGCACCGTCTGTAAGAGATTAGGTCATACGGCAATTGATTGCTCAAAACTACCCTCCGGTAGTAATAATTCAGCAGAAACAATGATTGAAAAGAACGTGTTGCGTGTAAATACGGGCCAGACAAATGACAACAAATACGAGATACAAATAAAACTTAACGGACACGATATGATGGGGTATGTGGACTTAGGAAGTCAGTGTACGCTAGTACGTTGTAGTGACGCTCGACGTATAGGACTCTCATGGGCTATTGATGATCACTTACCAGTTTTGCGAGGAATTGGCAATAATGTAGTGCTTCCATTAGGTGTCGCTCTAGCTAGTCTCAGTATACAGGATATTGTTGAACAGATTGAGATTTTCGTGGTTAGCGATGACGTTATAAAATACCCAGTTCTAGTTGGTCACACTTTTACTGAGAAACCTGACATTATTATTACCAAAACGAATCAGAGTCTTACCTTCAAAAGAAATGAAAGTAAGAAACATTGTTTAATATTAAAAGAGGACACTACATTGTATCCAATGAAGATGTGTGTGATCCGAGTAACTTCTCAAGAAAATTTTTCTGGTCCCATCTATGTTAATGGCACCTTGCGAGGCAAACCTGGAAGTGAATATTACTTGTTTCCGGGAGAATTTGAAATTTTAAATGGACAGGGTTCATTATTAGTACAAAATGTATCGGCAAAGACAATATGTTTAGCAAAGAACACATTACTGACGAGAATCTTTCAAATAGATAATACCTTAAATGTAAATAAGTTAAATTTAGATGATTCAGAAGCAAAGAATATACTCAAATATGATAGTACGTTAACAGCTCAGGAAGTAGAGCAATTAAAGTCCTTGTTACGAAAGTATGAAAGTTGTTTTTCAAATAAATTAAAAGATTTGGGATTTACAAATGTGACTCAGATGGTAATTGAATTAGATGACAGTCAACCTGTTATATATCGCCCATACAGACTTTCATTTTCCGAACGGGAATTAGTACGATCAATGATACAAGAAATGATTGAAGCAGACATAGTTTGTGAATCGCGGTCTTCTTACGCTAGCCCAATCTTACTGGTTAAGAAAAAAACTGGTGAAAAGAGGCTATGTGTGGATTATAGAGCCCTTAATAAAAAGACTAAAAAAGAGCATTACCCTTTGCCACTGATTGATGATCAGTTAGGTATGTTGGCTGGAAATTCCTTATTCACAACGCTCGATTGTGCATCTGGGTACTATCAAATCCCCTTAGAAGAAAACTCCCAAGAGAAAACTGCATTTGTCACGCCCGATGGACAATACCAATTCAAGCGTATGCCGTTTGGATTGGCAAACGCTCCATCAGTATTCCAAAGGGCAATGAACAAAATATTGCCTAAGTCAAAGGTTGATTTCGCTTTAATTTTCATGGATGATATTTTGATTCCAGCTAGGTCTTATCAAGAAGGAGTCGATAGGTTAGAGCACGTGCTTAAACTATTGTCAGATGCAGGTTTGACTCTAAACATAAACAAATGTAATTTCTTCTATAAAGAGATAGATTTTCTGGGATTCCAAGTGAATGGCAGTGGCATAAGACCCGGGTCTCGTAAGACTGTGGCTATATCTAACTTCCCTGAACCTCGAAATGTACACGATATTCGACGTTTCATAGGCCTCGCAAGCTTCTTTAGACGGTTCGTAAAGAATTTTGCCCTTATCGCGCGGCCTTTAACCGATTTAATTAGGTCTAATTTTAATTGGAAATGGGAAAGTGAACAGAAATGTGCTTTCGAACTACTTAAACAGAAACTTGTGGAAAGACCAATATTGGCTCTCTACAATACAGGACTAGAAACAGAACTCCATACAGATGCTTGTAAGTTAGGCGTTGCTGGGATCTTAATGCAAAAACATAGTGATGGCATTTTTAGGCCAGTAGCGTATTACAGTCGTAAGACTACAATTGACGAACAAAAAATGCACTCATTTGAGCTGGAGACTTTAGCCGTTATCGCGTCGCTTAAAAGGTTTAGAGTATATCTGTTGGGTTTGAAATTCAAAATTATTACAGATTGTAATGCGTTACGGACCACTCTGACTAAAAGGGATCTTATTCCACGAATTTCTCGATGGTGGATACAGTTCCAAGAATATGACTGCGAAAAAGAATATAGGGCAGGGAGTAGGATGGGACATGTAGACGCACTTAGTCGTGCTCCGGTAACCGAACCGGTACCTGGAGATGAAGACTGTCATGTATTTGATATTTTGAATGTAGAACTAAAGGATTGGATTTTTACTGTACAAGAAAATTATAATGAAATAAAAAGGATTAGACAAGTATTGCAGGATCCGGAGACTAAAAAGATTGCAGATATTCATAAAAACTATCAAATAAAGGGGGGATACGTGTATAAAATTATCGAGAATGGAATAAGATGGGTGGTTCCACGAGCAGTAAGATGGCAAGTTTTAAAAATGAATCATGACGATGTAGGTCACTTTGGATTTGATAAAACTTTGACACGTTTACAAAGTGTTTTATGGTTCCCTAAAATGCGTCGTTTTACAAAAAAATATGTCGCTGCATGTTTAGAGTGCGCGCATCACAAAGCTCCTGGTGGTCGAAAAGAAGGAATGATGCATCCGATTCCTAAACTTGAAGTTCCTTTCCATACATTACATGCTGACCATCTGGGCCCCTTTGTTCGATCAAAAAGGGGTAACACATTTATATTGGCAATTATTGATTCTTTCACAAAATTTATTAACATTCGTCCGGTTAGGGACACTAAGAGCACTACTGCGATTAGAATTTTCAAGGAGCATTTTAGTTTATTTGGTACGCCATCTCGCTTAATAACCGATCGTGGCACATGTTTTACGAGTGCAAAGTTCAAGTCCTTTATATGCGGTTTAGGAATTAAGCATATACTCAATGCCGTAGCGACACCAAGAGCAAATGGCCAGGTGGAACGCTTTAACAGATCCATCTTAGATGCTTTGAGTACGAAATGTCACGGGAAAGATGATAAAACATGGGATGAATATGTAGGTGATATACAATTAGGTTTAAACACAAGTATTAATAAAACTACTAACAAGAGTCCCTCTGAGTTGTTATTTGGATGTAGATTAATTAATACATCTGAAAATATATTGAACGATGTTATAAATGAAGTAACCGATCGTGTTACTGGGGATGATCTACTCAAAATAAGAGAGGAAGCTAAGGGCCGTATAGATAATCAGCAGCAAAAATCAAAAGATCAGTTTGACCGACATAGAAAATTAGGTACAAAATATAAAGTTGGTGATCTTGTCCGGGTCGAAAGAATGATATATGATAAAGATAATCAGGGGAAGTCAAAAAAACTTCTATCAAAGTTTCATGGACCGTATCGTATAGTTAAGATTTTAGATAATGATAGATATTTGATCGAAGATACTCCTTTAACCAAGAAAGGTAATAAAAGATATGAGAATGTAGTGTCATTGGATAAGATTCATCCTTGGTTGGTCTTCAACAATATTGTAGAGTCTAGTGATAGTAGTGATAATGATTTAGAAGAAATCAATGAAAAGGATGATTAGAACACAGTAATAAAATATGATAAATATACACTTTTTATTTTTACTTCATAGTATTATCCTGAATACGATTAACTTCCCTGAGTGAATAATATAAATTACTTATTAACATATTCAGATTGATTTTTTTTTTTTTTTTTTTTTAGTTTATTTATCAATTAAAATAAAAATACAAGTGCACATATTTAAGTATCACAAAAACCATTTACAGGTTTGTCTGGATACTGAGACACTCTTAATCATTAATAATAAAGCCAATTTATACAAACCAATATCATCAAGTACTAACGTTATATAATATTCAATTCTTACTTAAATATAGCTGTTTATATGGGTTTAAATTCTATTAATAGATATTTCATTACAAACCTCGCCATTTCACAAGTTTTTAATGATAAATGAAATTTAAACAATGAATACAACATATCGGAAATACAATACAACAAAACTGTTTGAGGGTACACAAAAATTATTCTGATGCACAGACTTAGAAGAAACTCTAAAGTTACAAATTCGCCAACGTTTTACTCGGTAACCGATTCCAAGAAAGCGAGCGGCTCGGCCGTATCAAATGCAATGCATTATACAGGACGTTTTAAACGAATATTTATTAATTCCTTAATGTTTAACTTCGATTATCTTAATTAATGTTCCTTTACATAATATATATATATATATATATATATATATATATATATATATATATATATATTCATATATGTACATAATCTATGTTAGTAGTTTGTCTGGGTTTGTTTGTAATATATTGTGAAAATATCCCTTGTATTTATATTTACAATTTTTGTCCGTTAATTCATTTCTTAATTCTAAAGGTAGTTCATTCATATAAGTAGGTATTAAATAGGCATGAATTCGTCTTCCGTAGTAATTTTTAGATTTAGGTACCTTTAATTTAGATTTAGCTATTGCCCTCGTGGTGTTCTTGTTTGATAATTTAATTTGGATATTTTTATTATGAAATTGTTCAATAAGTAACATCATTTTAACTTTCGCAAATACAGGAAGTATTTTACAATATTTAAACAAACCCATAACGTTATTTTTGCTATATATAGACTTTTTAATTTTATCGGGCACGATTATTTTTAGAATTCTTAGTTGTAAACGATATAATTTATCTATATAACTATTAAATGTTCTGCCATAACTAGTTAAGCCGTATAAAATATGAGATTCACAAAGGGAATTATACAAAAGAAGTAATATTTTAAATGGGATTTTATATTTGATAACAGCAAACTTTGCCAGCAATGCTCTCAATTTATCACAGATTTTATTAATGTGTTGTCTCCAGTTAAATCTGTTGTCAACTATTAGTCCTAAATATTTATATTCAATGACTTGTTCTAGTGGTTCACAGCTACATTTCTTATGACTATTTGCCGACGATTGCATATCATGCAGACATTGATGATTATGGGCAAGTATGTTTAGTGGTTTATCAGAATGTAATAAACGATTAGAACGTACATGGATAACTTTAGTTTTTCTCGCGTTGATCACCAACCCCACATCATGAGACCATTTACACAAGTTTGTAAAATCGTGTTGTATCCTCTGTTCCGCTATAGAAATATCCGTTGAAGCTGCGACAAGACATGTATCGTCGGCATATTGAAATATAGAACAATTCTTTAATACATTACTCATGTCATTGACATATGCTAAGTAATGTAAAGGACCTAAAACTGATCCTTGAGCCGTACCAGTTTCTACCAAAAATTCATCACTAAGTTCGTTGTCAACTTTGACACGAAAGGTTCTGTTCTTGAGGTATTCCTCGCACCATTTAAGTACAGGACCCCGAACCCCAGTATTATTTAATTTTGACAACAAAATATCGTGTCTGAGAGTGTCAAACGCCTTGCTGAAATCAATGAAAAGTAAGATAACATGTTTTTTATTCGCAAGGTGTATATTAACTTCGTCTGTGAATTTAGATAATAGGCCTGATGTAGATTTTTGTGGCTGAAAGCCATATTGAGTATTAGAGAGAATTTCGTATTTTGTGTAGAAGTTCTGGATTTGTTGGCATACATACTTTTCAACTATCTTATCAATAACTGGTAGGATTGTAATCGGTCTATAATTTTGATATTCACAATGCGATCCTGTCTTGTAAATGGGTCTAACGATTCCAGTTTTCAGTTGTTGTGGATATAACCCTTTTTGTATACATGTGTTTACTAATCTTACAATAACGTCGGTAATTTTATTACACAAAAGCTTTACATCTATACTCCGAATGCCATCTATTCCTGCAGCTTTTTTAGGGTTTAGGTTTTTAATTATATCGTTAATGTTTTTATTATTGGCTTTACGTATCAGTATAGATTTATTTTGTGAAGGAACGTGTTCAGTGTCTACAATTAATTTATTTTGACAATCGGGTACAATTTTTTTAACGTTCGCAATAAATTCTCTGCCAAAGTTATTAGCTATACATTTTGATTTTATATTATTTTTCTTAAATGCTTGTATTATAACATCATCAATTGATTTGCAGACTTTGCCGGTTAAAGAATTCAGTATATCCCACATTTGTTTTACATTATGACGATTCTCATTAATTAGGTTATAGTAATATTTATTCCTAGCCCTTTCTATCACTTTATGGGTTTTATTTCTAAGTTTGTTGAATTCCAATCTAAGAGCTTTATTATTTTTATCTCGCTTCCATTTTATAAATAACGTGTCCCGTTTATTACACATATCAATAATGTTATTATTTATCCACCTTTCTTTATTACGTTTGCTGTTCTGGTTAATTTTTATATTTTGTTTGGATATATCATAACATGAATCAAAGTTGCGTTTTATAAAATTGTAGATTTCTATTGGGCATTCCATTTTGGATGTTACCTCCCAATTTATAGAATATAGATAGGGCTTCTTTCAATTTGTCATAATTTAAAATTTGTTTGTGTTTTACACCATCCTGTATGTTACTTCTTTTATCTATCCCTACGCACGACAACGTCGTCATGCGGTGGTCAGCTAGTACAGTTCCAAGTGCCGCAGAGTAAAGGTCTAACGAGCGCGTTCTAACGAATATATGATCAATACAGCTTTTCGTAATAATATTACTACGTTTTTCTATCCTTGTATAATCAGATATCGCACTCGTTAGGCCACACTCCGCCATAGAACTTATGTAGTATTCGCGTATGTTATTCTGTGATTTTAAATCTATGTTGATGTCGCCTAATACGTAGATGTCTGTGTGTTTAGAGAAGTTTTTACACAATAACTGTTTCAATTCATTTATAAATGGATGTCTGCCTTCTTTAGGTGGCCTGTATAATGCGCATATAACAGCTGTGTAGTGATGTGATGTAGATAGTGTGCCAATTATAGATTCACAGTGTTTTAATACATGATTAGTAATAGTTAGAAATTTATGATTATTTTTTACATACATCATGATACCTCCACCACGTCGTTGTTCACGAAGTGCACTATACATATTATAATTGACGTATTTTCGAATTAATTGACGTATTGATTATTTTATGTACACTGTCTATGATCAAGTTGAGCATGGGCTATGAGCGAATTTTGCTAATGCATAGATGACCGTGGATAACAGCAAAACATATGGTTCAATGAAACGATAGTAATTGACATTATGAGCTGTGAGCGATCAGTGCCAAAGCAAATCGCAGATTATAGCAGACTATGCAAAACTTACAGAATGAACTTGAGCTATGAGCGATCAATGATCGCGGATTATAGCAGATCGAGTTCAGAATTAGATTTTAATGTTAAGTAATATATTATGAATATGAACTATGATTATTGAAGTATGAGTATGATAGATTATGAACTACTATTAGAAGCTACATTATGGATTGTATTAAATGCATTGTAATGAATGTTGTAAGTGTAATACATGAAAGATTATGTTGTGTACGTTGCGTTGTACAAAAATTTTCGAATTATCATTATTTTTTTTTCTCTTTCCTCTATTTTGATGTGAGAGGACTCACCTGAATGAGGATGGCCGAGCTGTAAGCATCATAAAATAATTGTACAACGTAACAAGATATAGAAATGTATTTTAATCATTTATTAATTTAATTTATGCATTGTATTGATATTTAATATCAACCGGATATAAATATCGGTACAATATTTATTTTGTTGGTAACACTGTATGAATAAGTCAATGATTATTGTAACGGCAGCTGAGACAGTCAGTCTGCCGATGGACGTTGTACAGTGATCTTGTAAAGCAAAAGTGGAAATAAATCCATAAAAATTAGTGCAATCGTGTTGTTTTCCTGAGTCCTGAGTATAGATCCTTCATACAGAAATCTATTTGTACCCGGGCGAAGCTGGGCCGGGCCGCTAGTTAGTGACTAAAACACAACGCAACTAAAAATTTCGCTAAGAAACACGATAATTTTGTATGTGATTTTTTAATATCATCATATTTGGTTGGCGAATCCATAGTTTATGCTAAAATAATAATTAAAACCCTTGCGTACGACAGCATCTTTAAAAATAAAAGAGTGTACAATATTATAAATATAAAGAAAAACCTTTTCTTATTGTACTCGTATTAACCTCTTTTCTTATTGTATTTCTTTTTCATAATTTTCATATAAACATCATATGTCAATATGAAAAATTGAATTGTAGAATACCTTAACGTATTTATTATTTTATTACACTATTAATTATTTTATGATAAATAGGCTTAAAATGTTGTTTCTTTAATTTTTACAGGTTTGTGTTTTTGTTAATAGTTTTAATTAGATTTTAATATGTAGTGATATAAGGTAAATGTAAAAAAATACTAATAAAAATTATCTTTAATTTTTACAGCAACACATTTTCAAGCCTTTTATTTTAATACTTGAAGAGATACAATAAAGATTATTATATAAATATAAACAATTCTTTACGTTTAAACTATTATTTTAGAAAAAAAAAAACTATGTATTTACCTCCCAAATACAACGATAGGAACGAAATCACTACATAGTATAAAACAAAGTCGCTTTCTCTGTCTCTATGTCCCTTTGTATGCTTAAATCTTTAAAACTACGCAACGGATTTTGATGCGGTTTTTGTGATAGATAGAGTAATTCAAGAGGAAGGTTTATGTGTATAATACGTGCATATTATTGTAGAGAAATCTATATGCACCCAGGCGAAGCTGGGCCGGGCCGCAAGGAACAAATAAAAAAACATCGCGTATTTTGCAAAATCTTTAATTGCATCGTGCATTGCATCTCCGTTTTCGGTAGCAGTCTTGATATACCCTGTATTTGCGACTTTACTTAACTCAGCTGTATAAGTCGACATAAGCAATATTATTGTTATTTTATTATATGCATACAAACATAACCTCACGCTTTTCTCCTAAAAGGGGTAGGCAGAGGTTCACTACTGCACATATTGAGACTTCACATTTTACGTCCAAGAATGGCGAGCGCAGTAGTATGCCAAGCATTGCTTTGCAATTCAAGGTGTTGTTTGGTTTTGCTACTGTTCATGAGCGGTCGTATCGCTTAACATCAGGCGAACGGCATGTTGTCTCGCCATTCATTTGAAAAGAAAAAAAAAAAACCCTATTATTCTCCTCCCCAGTATATCAAAAAAGTCTATGTCCAACATGATTAAATAAACTCGCCGTGTTATCAAAAACATTGCGCTCTCAAAATAACTTTATCATACGAGGGCACAAACAAAACTTGCGGTCATAAAATACGGGGTTCCGATGCGACCCAGGGGAACCCTAAAAAGGCGGCCACTGAGTACACGGAACCAGTAATGCCAACGTAACAGACGAAAAAACCATTTGCCATCACATTTCGGACGCACTTCCGGCGGTAGGGTTGTCAGTTAAAGTTCAAATGAGATTTTTTATATGTGAAATATATTTGTTTGACTGTCTCCATGGCGTTGCGAAACTACGGCAAGATAATAATGCTGAGGTCTCGGGTTTGGATCCCGGATTGGGAAAAGTGGTATTGTATTTTTCTATTCATTTATGAATCCCGAGTCAGGAATTTGTGTCTGATATGGATCGGTCCACACAAGGAGAAACGTGGCTTACCTGGTTGCTGCAAACTCTTTCTGGGAAATAGGCAGGAGTTGATGAATGCATGTATACATGAAATATATTTTTCAGAAAGTTAATTATGATACTACATCTGTCTGTATCTATATCAGCCCATGCACGTTCCATTGCAAGGCACGGGCTTCCTCAGTCCTGATTGCATTAACAGAAATTGAAATAGTTACTATGAATACTAATTAAAAAACCTTTTTTTGTACTTACTGGTGGTAGGTCTCTCATATGTGAGAGGCCATCTGGGTGGGTACCACCGCAGTCTCTATTTCTCCCGTCAAACAGCAGTGTTAACGCACTGTTGTGTTTCGGGTTGAAGGGTATTGTAGCCAGAGTAACTACTGGACATATTGAGACTTAACATCTTATGTCTCAGGATGGCGAGCACAGTGGAATGCCAAGCATTGCTTTGTAATTCAAGGTGTTGTTTGGTTTTGCTACTGTTCATGAGTCCTTACCATCAGGCGAACGGCATCTTCGTCTCGCCATTCATAGCAAAAAAAAAAACCTTTTTTTGTGTTAAGCGGCAGCCCTAGCAAGTTATGTCACCCATAAAGGCTATCTATAAGTGGCGAACACGTTGGCGCGGATAATTACGTCGGATATCCGACGAAAAAGCCAGTTGCCAGCCGCCGAATTCCGATTAGGCGGATAAATCCGAGCCCACAATTCACTGAGGGATGTATTAATTAATTATTCGATGGCGATTGTCGAATTGGAATATTGTGAAATCTTCTTCCACATTAAGTCCGTAAAATTAATAAGATGTTTCCAGGATATTTGAAGATTTTTATAATAGGTTTCTCAAATTTATGCCGATGTTATACATTGAATTATAACTATTTTTTAGGGATTATATCGCGAATTGATCCGCCACTGACCAAAAAAGCTGCAAAGTAATCAAATCGTCGGGAAGTGAAATACTAATATCAAGTGTAAAACATACTAAAATCCCTTCAATCAAATAGATCAACTAATACGCGATTTTTTCCTAAATCGAAAAATTACGTACTTTGTAAAAAAGGACCATTTTAAAAGCAGTAAACTAAACCCAATTCATTCACATTTTGGAAAATCTAACCTTTGATCTGGCTTGTATTGAAAATACATGAAAAGCCTTTCGCTGCGATTAAGCGCCTATTGTTTTGTTCATAGCAATGCCGCCAAGCGCGCTATGGATGTATCGTATGGCTTGGCAAAAAAGAGTCTGTTTTTAATGAGGGCGCTAAGATCGACTTTAGGATTAACATTGCAACCCGATATACTACGATGGGAAATGTTTAGATACTTGTTATTTTTATTAATTATTGTTATTAGTATCTTTGTTTATTTTAAATCACAAAACAAACAAAACCGTACCAAAGTGTATAGAAATACCGACGTATAAAATTATTCAATGAGCATACTGACATTTTTAATAGTGTTATCATAATTTTTATTATTTTATTTTATTTATTCAATAACTAATATATACATATTACAAGTAATCTGCTGACGTAATCATAAACTCAATTGAATTTTACCGTTTATCACAATTGTTTTTCTTTATTGTCACTTGTCACTGAATCGTACTCTTTTTTGCCAAGTTATATTTGATATCTGCTACAAACGTACAACTGTTACTATACTGGTAGGTCACTCATATGTGAGAGGCCATCTGGGTAAGTACCAACAACCACCGCAATGTCTAAGAGAATGTGAAAACGAAATTAGAGACAAAAAAATATATAAGTACGTAAAATAAGTAAAACTTGAAATAAAATTACAAAAGAATAAATCACTTGCTAATACCAAATTGTATGTTTCTACTACAGTGATATAAACTAAATGTTAGGATATTCACTGGTGGTAAGTTTCTCATATGTGAGAGGCCGCCTGGATAGGTACCACCGCAATGTATATTTTTCCCGCCAAACAGCAGTGTAAATACACTGTTGTGTTCTGAATTGTAGAACATTGTAGCCAGAGTAACTACTAGACTTATTGAGACTTAACATCTTATATCTCGGGGGGACAAGCGCAGTGCAATTTTGCTACTGTCCATGAGCGCTCACCATCCATCATAATAAAAATACCATCTATTATATGTGTTACGGTGCCAGGTGGATTTAAAAACAACAATTAACATACGAATCGATGTTTTTCATTGTAATCCATCACACAACGTAATATTTAGATTAGAATATACTCAATCAAATGAATGATTTTACTTTTTTCAAAGGTTTGTATATAAATTTAAACATCTGACTTTTTGTGTTTGATGGATTAGGAAATTAAAGCAATTGTTAAGAAGCTGATTTATTAAACTTCACTAACTGGTCAGGAGTGTGACTGACTTATTCATTGAGGGTTCAGTACTTCCGTGAATACATAAAAATAATTTTACTTTGTAGAATTAATTATTTAAAAAATGCAGATTAAGATATGCATGCATTACCATATTATGTAAAGACAGAGGTAGACGGCGCCCTGGTCATTTCAACTATAGAGGAGATCTATGCTCTGATGATTTATCTTTACATACACAGTCAGGTCATAAGTATTGTCACACAGTAAAAACTTTTCTTTTAGAATGCTGGCCACAAAAAAGTTTATTGAATTCGAATTTCGAATTGTTCGTTAAAATAAAAATGTATACTTTTTAGAATTTCACTCATTTTTAAATATGGAGTAGACGCTTAAAGAAGACCGTGTTGCAGTTATTGCGTTGCATCGTTGCGGTTACGCGCCAATTCAAATTTTTGACACACTGAAAAATTTGAATATAACCAAAAGATTCGTTTATCGTAACATCAAACGATACAATGAAGATTCTAGTGTAGATGACAGGTCAAGAAGTGGTCGCCCTCGGTCTGTTAGGACTCCAGCATTGATAAAAGCTGTGGTCCGCGTGACGCGAATTCAAAGAACCGATCAATGTCTGTACATGGAATATAAATAAGAAAAACTAATATGGTGGAACTATATTAACGTAGAACCCAAAATAATTGTTTTTAGAATTTTGTCTGTTTGTCTGTGCGGTTGTGCGCGATGAACTCAGAAAACGGCTTAACGGATTTCAAAGGAATTTGGCGTAGATGTAGCTGAAATCCTTGATTTACAGTTAGGCTACTTTTTATCCCGAAGTATATAGTGTTTCCGTAGGATAAGGAAGGTATTCCAACATACTTGTTACTTTTTATACTCAAAAGGATGTGATGGGACTGGATTATATAGTTTGAGGAAGAATGAGACGGGATGTGGCGGGATATAATGTGTCGCGACGGGATGGGACGGGACAGAAAAATCACAGATAAATTATACCATCATTTGTGGTTTTAGGTATTTCTCCTTTTGAGTGCTAGAGGTAGTATCTATCAAGCAAGTATATCATACTTAAAAATCGATACAATATATTACAAAGTACAGTTAATCATGCAGACGAAGTTGCGGGCAAAAGTTATTGTTTGAATATAGACCTGATGAGAAAAAGAATATGCTCGTTTGAAATTGTAATCGCGTTATTTGATTTCAATTAAAAAGTCAGTAGGCCGTAAACTTCTAAAAATATATAATGGTATATGCGTAGGAGGTTTCCCAGGCATTTTTAACTCATTGTACCCCAAAAATGTGCGGTCCAAGTTTTAAAAAATTGTTTTTACTTCTCGCCCGATGCTTTTCATCTGCCATTTTGTACCCTTTTCGTGAATTTCAAAGCATCCGAGAATTGTATAAGGTTCTTAAAAGTTTAATGCTGTAAAATTCCCGTTCAAAAATTATTTGCCAGTTCTCTGATGTTTGGTTTAAACGCAGTGTATATTTTGTTTTGTTTATCATTGATGGTGATTTTATTTGTGGCTATGAAAAGGAAAGTTTAGGTATAATTTTACATCAAAGAAAACAAAATTACGATGCAATTGGATATTTTCATGCTAAATATAGGTATAACTGGTGGTAGGTCTCGCATATGTGAGAGGCCATCTGGGTGGGTACCACCACAATGTCTATTTCTCCCGTCAAACAGCTGTGTAAATGCACTGTTGTGTTTCGGATTGAAGGGCATTGTAGACAGAGTAACTACTGGACATATTGAGACTTAACATCTTATGTCTCAGGATGGCGAGCGCAGTGGAATGCCAAACATTGCTTTGTTATTCAAGGTGTTGTTTGGTTTAGCTACTTTTCATGAGCGGTCGTATTGCTTACCATCAGGCGAACGACATCCTCGTCTCACCAGTTATTGCAATAAAAAAAATAAAAGAAAGTAATAATCAACTCTTCCACATGCAATTTTTGTATTTGGAATCCTTCTTATTAATGTGAATTTTCTATAAATAATTCCACCTATGAGTTGACAAAATTATTTTGACATTCCAAATTAAATAGTCAGATACATACTCCTGACCTAGTTCTAATATTTCGCTCTTGTGTCGTGGGTATCAGACTATCAACTATCAACTACGACCTTTCAATATCTCTAACACCCAGACCCAAAGAAAATACTTGTGATTCGCACAATTGATTAATTCCAATACGCAATACGGAAGTACTTTAAGAAAACACTGAAAATCATGCTTTATTTTCACATCTGTTTATTTTTTTAACAAATTTTTAGTTCCGAGTTCGGCGAACCGTATAGCCATTTTGACGGACACGGGTCGGTGATGCGATCAAGCCGTTTTGGCACCGGACGGGCGTCAGCTAATCCGGTAAAAAATCCGGTAGCTCAACAGCAGTTGTGTGAAAAATGTTCGAGCGCCGAATTGTATGATTTGCGCGTGAGGCAGGGGATTTGTTTGTTATGCTGTGTAGCCACAAGTATTTTTAAGGTAATTTACAAAAATGTCTACCTTCTAAAATAAATAAAGACACCTAAAATCAATTAACTTATTCCTACCACCTCCTAAAATTAATAAATACACCGAACGGTCACATACATAGTACTAATCCAACACTAAGATCGAGTCTTGCGTCCTGGGTACTACGAGAGACTTTTTGGTCTCACAAACACCCAGACTCGAAAGAAACACCAATGGGAAACACCAATGGGTCACACTAATATTTGACTCAATGCGGGAAACGAACCCACGGCCTCTCGTTTCACAGCCGGACGCGAAACCTGTAACGACGAAATGGCAGGAAGTTAAGAAAATGAAAAAATGAAACCAAATCTGCGATAAAATCGTAATAAATTGTTTTATTTGAATGTGTAACATTCGCGTAAAATCTAAGAAAACATTACACATCCTATTAGATTTAGTTAACTGGCGGAGTTTATAGGTGAGACAATGACATACCCCTTTCGTGTATCTTTGAAATATCCTATAACGCCCATTGATCAACGTGTGCTTCTACGATTTACACGGTTTAAGGCTGTGGTCCACTTCGTTAGTATATTTCAGTTTGGTGGATTTTCCATCCATTTTGTGATTCTTATGAAAATCGCTATTGAACGTGGGTTTTTTGTTAATTGTGATGTGTTCCTCGTCTCTAAAATAATCGATAAATTAGTTTATACACATAGCATCGAAAATTTAAAAGTCCGCTAACCTGCACTAGGCCAGCGTGGTGGACTTTATGGCCTCAATCCTCTCAATCCTATTCTCAGTTGTAGAGGAGGCCCGTTTCCAGCAGTGGGACATATGGTAGCTGATACCGATAAAAAAATTGACGGTATATACCCTGGTTTTAAACCCGCGTCTTCCAGTTTGGTAAACCCGGATTCATATAACTAGGCTATTGCTCATTTGATTTTCCCTTTGTATATTTCTTTCTCACTGCAGTATTGGTAAAACACTCAACCTGCACAGAAGTAAATTAAATATTTAAAATCCGACTGTAAATGTACGTAATCTAATTCGGAATTTGTTTTGCAAAACAAAAAACAACGTCACCTGCATTCATGAAATATTTAACGGGTTTAATTGAGTTTAATATTTTATTTGGTTCGTTATTGTAGAATTATACAGTCCGATCCGGTTCTACTCGGGATTTTTTTATTTCAATTAAGGGTGTAACGAGCATGCTTTTCGTCTGATAGTAAGTTATATTACCGCTCATGGACAGTAAAACCAAATCAAATCATGAAATACAAAGCAATGCTTGGCATCTCACTGCGCGCGCAATCCTGAGACTGATTGAACTTTTCTGTGCTTAATTTCGGAGTCAGGAATGTGTGTTCGATATGTTGATAGGCTCGTCCCATAGGGCACTGTGGGACGGGACACACAAAGCGATAATTGAGTGTCCTGGTAGCACCACTGCTTATCCTTTCGTAGATAAAGGCGTGATATTTATGTATGCACATATGTCCATATTATTTATAAATATTGCATGTAATCAGAGTACATGCACGACTTATATCCAGGCCTCAACATAGCTGAACCAAGGTTGCCGTTAAAATCGCTGGCCTTAACAAGGATGTAATTGTAGCCAATTTTAAAACCGAAGATGCTAAATACCAAGTGAAATGAAAGATCGAGTCAAGCAGATCCTATCACCGGGACAACGCTAGGTAGAAAGACCATACATGTATGTTACTAGTAGTTAGTGTGGGGGGCGTGATAGTCGTGAGAGCGATCGTAATTGCTCAACTGTTCTGCGTGTGTAGGCAGTTTTTGTACCTCCACTCACACAGAGGCGAATTTTATTAAAAAACTTATATTGCTAGTGGAAGGATATTCTTATCAGGTTTATATATTTATTTTTTATTTTATTTCAATGAATGGTAACATGAGCGTGCCGTTCGCCTGATGGTAAGCGATACGACCGCTTATAAACAGTTGCAAAACCAAACAACACCTTTAATTACAAAGCAATGCCTGGCATTCCACTACACTCGCCATCCTGAGACATAAGATTTTAGGTCTTAATATGTGCAGTTACTCTGGCTACAATGTCCTTCAATCCGAAACAAAAAAGTGCATTTACATTGCTGTTTGGCGTTATATAATGGTGCTGTTGTTATATGTGGTGGTGTTATAAACTATGATGTTTTTTCCACCATCATATTATATCATATCATTATAGTGGAAACCCTTCATAGTGTTTTTGAAGTGGTAGTGCCACGCTGTTGTCAGTCATAACTCAGCATAAATGGGCAGGCTCGTCCGAGGTGGTACTGCTATCTCTCGATCGACGTGAAGCGACAGCTTAGCTATTACCTTTCGTTTCGTGAGTGAGATTGTCGCATGCAAATACCATTTCTCTCTTCTCATCCTTTATACCTCTATCATCATCATCATCTTGGCAACATTCATTGCTATGCAGATGACAGCACGGTTCATGGGCGATACCACTGCGGGCCTCCAGGTTGCCGAGTCGAAACTGTGAAGGGACGCGAAGATCTTGTCATTGAGCTCAACCGGACCTTGGATCTCATTTCTACATGGGGTTCCAGGAATATGGTTGAGTTCAATGCCAAGAAAACCCAGGTGTGTGCGTTCACGTGCAAAAAATCCCCGTTCTCTCCCCTCCCCATTCTTCAGGGTGCTCCCCTCTCAATGCGGAATGACCTAAGTATCCTTGGTGTGGATATCCGCTGTGATTTCAATCCAAGGGACCACATAGAGGGCGTAATAACTGCCACATCACGCAGGGTTGGAGTCCTGAACAGGGTGCGTCGGTTTTTCACGCCCGGTCAGCTTTGTCGCTTATATAAAGCGCAGGTCCGGCCGGGTATGGAGTACTGCTCGCACCTCTGGGATGGATCCGCCCAGTACCTGCTCGATGCCTTGGATGGATTGCAGCGGCGGGCCATCCGCATTGTCAATGATGCAGACGTTACGAGCAACTTAGAGTCGCTACAACTCCGGAGGGATGTCGCCTCTCTAAGCGTGTTCTACCGCCTGTATCACGGGGAATGCTCTGAGGAATTGTATAACTTGATCCCCTCCTCTCCATTCCTTACCAGAACCACGCGGGCTGGCTTGCGAAGCCATAGCTTGTCGGTCCAAACCATCCCGGCGCGAACCAAACGGTTCTATAATTCTTTTCTGTGCCGCACCGTCAGGCTGTGTAATTGTTTGCCATCTCACGTGTTCCCTCCTTCCTACAATCCTGGGTCCTTCCGCCGTGGTGTGAAGAGGCACCTTAGCAGGCCGGCATAATTGTTTCCATTGGCATGGGACTGTCGTCCGATGCCAATGGATACTCTGCCTGGGCGGCATTTGCGCTTACCATCAGGTGCAATGCCGCCAATATGCCGGGCCATTATAAAAAAAAAAAAAAATCTCTTATATCGATTTGATGTGCCAGCACCACATCCATGATCCAAGCGTTATGGATGTTCATGGGCGGCAGTTATCACTTACTCTGGTAACCTGTTTGATCGTGTGCCGGACTTATACAATAAAAAATATTGATAGCAAGTGTGTTGCAGGTTTCTTGCAGACCAAAATAATTTTCGATTGGCAATATTACTATCGTTTGCCTGTGGGTAGTCTTTTTTGATCGCACTACTCTTTATTGCATTGCAGGTATTTTCACGCGCCAATATAAATATCCTTAAAGTTTTAAATTTTTTTTTTTTAAATAACACCCAACAGTCACATACATAGTCCTGACCCCACACTAAGATCGAGTCTTGTGTCGTGGGTATCAGGAACTACGAGAAACTTTTCGGTCTCACAAACACCCAGACCCGAAAGAAATATTTGTGGGCCGCACAAACATTTCTCTCGGTGCGGGGATCGAACCCGCGGCCTCTCGTTTCACAGGCGGCGTCTAACCAACTGCGCCACGGACGCTGTCAATGAAAATATTCTGTATCAGCCTATATACGCCTCACTGCAGGTCACGGGCCTCCTCTACAATCAAGAGTACGATTGAGAGTTGTTAGGGCATATAGTCCACCACGCTGGCTTAGTGAAATTCATTTAAATCAAATTATTAATGATGTTATATTCAGTGCGACCCAAATAGAATATCGCAGGATTGTTGTGGAAACTTCAATCTCAATATTCCGTGTCTATATTAAACTATCACGTATTAAGCTCCAAAAATATTTTAAAAAATCTGTTAATTTTCAACGCATTACTTATCAATATGCTACATCACAATTTCTAACATTCGGTCCTTTAACCGAACCGTGAAGAAGCAATTAGGCCGGCAAAAAGCTACAGGCCGACAATGATGGGGGGCGGAAGTGACCCGCTGAGGGGATGAAAGACGGCCACATCAAACGTCGCTTGATGAATCGGTGTGTGTATCTTAAAAAAAGGACTTTCGGAATTAAATTTAAGGCGGAAATATATCTACTAATAAACCGCCACGCGTCCCGACGCGACGCTGCACGTGTTAGTCAAATCAGATTTTTAAAAGGTTCAAAGGTTGTCTGGAAGATATCGCCGACTGCGATAAGACCGCCCATTGTACTGTAAATATAGGTTAAGATTTTTGTTCTGTATTTTTTATTTTATTTTGTGTAGTACAATAAAGTGTAAGAATAATAATAATAATATTTTCTATGGCCAGAATCACACTACGAAAACGCCACGTAACGTAGCATCACGTGTTCGTAGTGTGGTTTAGATTGAATACCAATATTCAAATGCGCTCACCACCCTGAGAAATTAGATTTCAAGTCTCAATATGTCCAGTAGTTACTCTGGCTACAATGTCCTTCACACTAAAACACAACAGTGCATTTACACTACTGTTTGGCGGGAGAAATAGACATTGGTTGTACATACCCAGGCGGCCTTTCACATATGAGAGAACTACCGGTGAATACAGTTAAAATTCAGCTAGTATTTCGGTGATAGTCAATCACCACGCACTAAAACGGTGAAGGAAAACATCGTGAGGAAACCTGCATACCATAGCGATTTATAAGAATTTCTATACTATGTAAATCCGCCAACCCGCACTAGGCCAGCGTGGTGGACTATATGGCCTAACCACTCTCAATCGTACTCTCGCTTGTAGAGTAGGCCCGTGCCCTGCAGTGGACGTATATGGGCTGATACAGATAGTATTTCGGTGTGAAAGCCCCACTTGAATTGGATTGAGTCGCGCGTTGTAAATCTTCAGCCGGCAGTTCGTTATCGACTAACATTTTTATTTCACTGGAGTGTCTATGGCCGCGCTGTGTCTGTAACTACCCTCATAAAATCACCATAACCTTTTGAAGGAATTGTGGGAGAGTTTTAAATGGCTATTGGGTTTGCGGACTTGTCAAATTCTATTTTGAGGTTTTTCAAATTTATTTGGTACTAGCAGTCCGGCTCAGCTTCGCCCGGGTGCAAATACTTATCGAGTCTAGACCACTTTAAAAGCAGGAATCATTTGACGTGATAACCTTTCTAAATATTTAAACTAAACGTTACTGCCGTTCTTTAAACTTCCCATCTCATTCGTTAGATTAACAAAAAGTATCAAATATATTAAAATTCCTTGCACATCCCACGGCAACATTACATTTTGCCGGGATAAAAAGTATCCTATGAGTTAATCTAGGGTGTCAGCTACCTCCATACCAAATTCTGTCAAAATCGGTTTAGCGGTTTGAACGTGAAGAGGTAACAAACACACAAATTGTCGCATTTAATATATTAGTAGGATTAGCAACTGTGAGATAGTTTATTTTTGCATAGATCTCTCTAGGAATATATTCAATGCAAGAAATTCAGATGCGTTGGCATTCTGTAAAATTAGAAAAGGTAAGAGATGGTGTAAAATATGGAAAGAAAGGTTTTTGAGAGATTTTCAAATGATGATCAATATTATGACTTGTTCTTTTAAATAAAGGCTTTAGATACACTATACGCTATAGCCGTATTGGAGAAAAAAATACTTTAGTAATCATTTTTCTTAATTTATTCGAAAACCAAAGTTGAGAGTACAACCTCGCAGAATTAAAACATCTCATGCGGACCTACATACTCTCAAAAGATCATCAAGATATTATTCTGAGGCAATTTTGTACTCATATCGGCTATGGCTTTTATCCCGAATTTCGTACACAACTGTTCTGCTCTACTTGATTCTTATTGGGTAAAACAATAACCAACCAATACATATTTTTTATTGCAACGAATGACGAGACGAGCGTGCCGTTCGCCTGATGGTAAGCGATACGACCGCTCATGAACAGTAGCAAAACCAAACAACACCTTGGATTACAAAGCAATGCTTGGCATTCCACTGCGCTCGCCATCCTGAGACATAAGATGTTAAGTCTCAATATGTCCAGTAGTTACTTTGGCTACAATGCCCTTCAATCCGAAACACAACAGTGCGTTTACACTGCTGTTTGACGGGAGAAATAGACATATAATAATGAAATGAACATCAGCAGACAATACGTGGCCAAGCAACACGGTAGGCACGAACAAGCAACGTGTAAGGCGTTCGTAAACCGCGCGGGCGAGACAATACCACCGGTATCCGACGGTTGATGTCTGCTGAGAGTTGACGGATATACTGCTCTGGATATGACATGAAATTATTTTTATTGAATCCATAAAATGTCATATATTATTTACACTCAGTCACTTTTTTCCACTACCACCTGGTTCACAAGGCTGTTTTCGCCAGAGAAGAACGGGCAAGACAATCTAGTGTTGCCTTTTTTCAAAATAAGTTTACAATACAGCGATCATGCACGAGTTGAAATTCAGAGCAGTTCATAAATTATTTATAATAATAATTATATTGTACGGCTGAGTTAAGTGTGGTCACCCAGACCGTACCACACGTGTTTTACAAATAAACTGTTAAAATAGTGATCAAAGTCTTAAGAGATTATGTTTACTGGTACTATGATTAGGATTTTTATCCATGTAATGCATGGCATTCCACTGCGCTGTGTGGTCTAAGTTTGTGTGACAGAGTGCGAAATAGTGCAGTGATGAAAACTTGTGGAGTGAAAGAGCATGTAGTGACGAGAATATACAAAGGAATTTGGTCATGTAGAGAGGATGGATGAAAGGAGAATAACAAAGCAAATATACAATGGAAGAGCTGGTAGGGGTCGACCTCACCGAACATAAACCATCCAAATTGATGATACCCTCAACAAGGGTCAGGTCAAAAGTGCTCTGCACCGACGAGAATGCATGAAGACAGTGGCGTGCACAGGATTATGATACTGGGTATGCGGCGAAGTACTCGGCACAAAAACTTTTCTTTTATAGATGTTTAGCATAGCCACAGCCACGCGACGGATCTCTAAGTCGGAAACCATGCCAACAGAACAAGTCTTAGATGTACTACTATTCATATACATCTACGGAACGCAGAAAAACCAGCGATCGATTGTCGTGGCCGAAGAAAGTCTAATAAGTAAATGATTAATAAACTAAAATATTATAACTACTCACCGAGTCAGCTTCAATTTTCACATATTCAAGGTTCCGGTTAATTGAGATTACTATAGCCCGATGTAAATAAACGACCACCTCAAATATCTTATCCAAGTGAGTGATGGTTATAGAACACGTCCCTTGCAAGATATCCGATGTGGCCTTTAAAAAGACCGATTTTCATGTGATTCGCAAAATATATAAATAAACTTAATAATAAAATTACGGGTTAGTAAAAAAAAACTACTCATTCATTTATAGATTAAATCTATGCGCCTATCCTTTTTTAAATATGATTTTAGGATATCGTCATAGAAAGTTGGATTGCGTTTTAATTCTATCATTAATGCCTTTTCTATAGAAATCATGGAAAGCTCTGTGAGTCGTTGTTGATTTTGTGTGTTTCTCAAATATGTGTGGATACGTTTTAAACACGAAAATGAACGCTCTGCCGATGCGCTGCTTGCTGGGATAGTCACAATGAATTTCGCTAATCGTAACACTTCAGAAAAAACTTTATTTAAATTGTCCTTATACAAATTTTGAATAATACTAAATACACAACTATTTGCAAATTGAGGTGATCTATAAATACAGCGCAATTCATTTTTCAATTTATCAAAATTAAAATGTGCCTGATAATTATTGGTGAACTCTCTGATTTCATTTTCAGGGAAACGTTCACTATATTTTTTAAAATTCTCACAAGAAAGTAGCTCAATAAACTTTAAATCTTTAATGTTTTTATAACGATTTCTTAATTCACTGACTACATTATCAATTATTTCAACAAAAATTCGCCGATAATGTATTTTTACATCATCGACATTGCGCTTTCTTTTAGGTGGTCCGGTAATGTGAACGGCGGCATCATAATAGATCTCGAACTTCTCTCTAAAACGTTCTAAAAATGACTCTAACTCTTTTATCTTTGTTACACAATACGCGATGTCACTAGTTTTTTTTTGCAAAATATCGTACAGAATATCCGTTTCTGCAAAAATATCAGCGAAAAATTTTAAAAGAAAATTAAATTCAAATTCTTTCATAATATATAAAAATGAACTGACTTGTGTCAGTGTTTCACCATCCGAGTCTTGTGTATTTTCGTTCATATTTTCAAACAATTCTAGGAGGTGGGTGGACGCATTATTAATAATATTAACCGTGCGCGAATGATATGTCCACCTTGTTTCCGCAACACGAGGCAGCTTTTTCATATCGGCAAAGTTGTTGTAATGGGCCATTCGCTTTGTACTGGTGTGAAAAAAAGCCGCGATTGATTTTATAATACTAAAAAAGCGTTTTGTTTCAGCAACTCGTTCGAACGATTTCGATAAAACTAAATTTAATATATGTGCTGAACACCAAACGTACATAGCTTGTGGACATTTTTGTCTCACCAAAGCCTGCACGCCATTAATTTGTGAGGATAAAACTGCTGCCCCGTCGTAAGTTTGTGCAACTAATTTGGATACACAATCGAACTCTTCTAAAATTTCCAAAATAATAGAACTCAAGGTTACAGCGGTCCGATCCGCGCTGACATCAACATATTTGATAAATCGATCTACTACTTCAAAATCACGAAAATATCTCAAAACTAATACTAATTGTTCACGGCCGCTAACATCAGGAGTCTCATCTACCATGACGGCGACAAAATCGGACTGTTTAATTTCGGCTTTAACGCGGTCGATCATCACAGATGCAACGCTCGAGATCAAATCATTCTGCGTACGGTTCGACATGCCCGTGAATGAGGTACTTGCACTCTGTAAATGGGTTTCTAAAATTCCATCATACTTGGCTAATAAATCTACTATTTCTAAATAATTACCTCTATTCAACGACGATACTGACTCATCGTGACCGCGAAAAGCTAATTCTTGTTTTCCCAGAAAGCAAACAACATCGATCAGCCTTTGAAAAATGTTTCTATTGCGATCAACTTTAGCATTATGCCTCTCAATATCTAATCGTAACTGGCTGTTGATACTCATTTCAATACGAGATTTACCAAAAGTATTTAATTTTAAGCAGGCCTCCAGATGTTTTTCTGTATGGTCATGCTTCTTTGCCGCGGCATAGAAATTATTTAAATCTGAATATCCTGAATCAGTCCACACTGTACTAGAATTACTAAACAATATGCAAGGAAAACAATATAATTTAATCGTGTGTACACAACCACACAGCCAGTTATACGTTTCATAACTTTTAACATGAAACTTTCGAGTTACATTCCCTTTTTGTTGATTTAATTGTTGTAACTCGGGTACACACCTACCTTTAGACAAAATTTGAATCTTTTCACTGAATGACAATTGTGAGAACTTGTTATTTTTAATTTTTAATAAACACACACTTTCAACACAAACCTCACAATCAAATAACATTTTAAAAAATCAACAAACGTACTAGTAAAAGCAAATCACTACAATTATTATAGAAACTCAGAAATAAACTGTTAAATGTACACACTTTCAAATATTAAAATGTAAAATATTATAAGAAAACTATAATTAAACTGACGCAAACAAAATAATAAACAATGCTTATCACATGAAAAAAGCAAAATGGCCCCCGCGAAACACAAAAAAATTGTGCTATTTAAAGAAATAAAACCTTACCAAACAAAAATGCATAATGTGCATTTTGCGCAGTTTATTAGATTTCTGTCTATTATTTTTACTCGGATTATAGGCAACGAACATTTCCGATTACTCCCGACAACTGCCGAGCTTCCGAGGCCTGCCGCAGGAGTCGCGGCTTTCAATATTCATGCGTGTGTGCGTTTGCGACTATGCACGGACACCAAAATTACTACACACATGCAAACAAATGTCATGCGGGACGCGGCGGCATTACTTGGTTGATTAGGTACATTATTTTGCTTTGCAGCGCCTTTTGCTTTTCGAGTGGCAAACATAATGTTTGTGCGCTTGCAAATAGGTGCTATTTATAAAATATTAGGCGTTATTAAGTTATTATATTTTGTTTATTCATTTATTTACTGTTAATTAAAGTCATTAAGAAGTACGTACGTTATAATAAAATATCTGTAAATGGCAAGTAAAGCACTGCATTTCTGCCTACAAGGAGCGCACGCCCCTGCATGAAGAGGTTGATGAAGCGAAAGTAATATGTCAGGATCGAGCAAAGTTACGATCTATAGTCTCTGCCTACCCCTATGGGATACAGGCGTGACGATTATGTATGTATGTATATGTGGTCTCCATCAATAAATATATAAAAACAACCCTTATCACATCCAGCAACCACCCCATCCGTGACACACCCTCTCTCATGAGCCCCTATTGAAAGCAGGTACCTAAATCGTTTCACAACAGGCGCACTTGTTCGCTCCTATGAATCCATGTCTACCCTGTCTACCCTGTGACGTAGCGTGATGTTATTTATGAATGGTTGGTGTATTTTCGTTTGTGAAGGCTTTGTATTATTTGCCTCCATTTGTTTAAATGTGGTATTAGGACTACTCCTGTTTTGTACGTGTGTTTAAAAGCACAAAATACATTTACAATGACAGTCTCTGTGGCGCAGTCGGTTAGACGCCTGTGAAACGCGGGTTCGATCCCCGCACCGAGAAATATTTGTGCGGCCCACAAATATTTCTTTCGGTCTGGGTGTATTTCAGATAGAAAAGTCTCTCGTAGTTCCTGATACCCACAAGACTCGATTTTAGTGTGGTGAGGAATATGTATGTGACTGTTGGGTGTTGTTTATTTATTTATTTAATGCCCAGGTTGGTTACTCTATGATCCGCAATGAATTTCGTATTTTCGTACGTCGTCGTACGTAAAACTATATGTTTTTTTTTATTGCTATGAATGGCGAGACGAGCGTGCCGTTCGTCTGATGGTAAGCGATACGACCGCTCATGAACAGTAGCAGAACCAAACAACACCTTGAATTACAAAGCAATGCTTGGCATTCCACTGCGCTCGCCATCCTGAGACATAACATGTTAAGTCTCAATATGTCCAGTAGTTACTCTGGCTACATTGCCCTTCAATCTGGAACACAACAGTGCGTTTACACTGGTGTTTGACGGGAGAAATAGACACTGCGGTGATACCCACCCAGATGGCCTCTCACATATGAGAGACCTACCACCAGTAAATGTGCCTAGGTACTCGACAAAATGTTCGAATCCTCTATCTTACGCCGCGTTGTAACCAAAAACTAAGTTTGGAGCGAATTATAAATACCAGAAATAATAGTATTGATTTTTAGAAGTGGAAAACATTGAACTTACCTACTTCGGATATCGACCATTTGAAATTTGAAATTCTGAAATTCAAAATTTCCGATGAACCAGCATTCTGATGCTAATTTGCTAGTCTAATAGTCGATTTTTTGCTGTAGTTACGTATTTTCATTTGAAAGTCAAAATTTGTGTGGGGCGGGAAATATGAAAATGTTGATTTCAGGTCACCATACGCTGTTCCTTTCAATCAAAATTAAATTTCGCGAAACATGGACTTTCTTAAAGAAGTGTGGACGCTCAAGTTTTGTTCAAATGCAAAACATTTTTATTTTTGTCTTGCCTCAAAGTCAGTGTAGTCAACTGCACACATGGACTGCATATTATAAGCTTTTTGTTACAATCAAGCATCAATCAACAACAGAAAGCTATTTCATACTCGACACAATTCACATACTGCACTACAAACCACGACAAACGCCAATATATACCCAAATAGTTCACGCAATTCCCGCTAGATGTCGCCGTACGAAAAGCTGTTGATTCCGGAGATAACACGCGTCCTTTGGGAAATTCAACGCTCTGTCCGGACTTAGCACACATATTTTTATTTAGCATGACATACGGGAACGAAATACATCGGGATTTATTGTCAGATGTTAACGTTTCATCCCACGAGAACGCGTTTAGCCGGAACACTTTAATTCGGCGATGGCGGCGTGTTTTTTGAGTTTTTTAATAGGAATTTTAAAAAGGAGGTAGGATATTTACTTTTTTATTCCTGTGTGTATTTACTTTTAGGTGCTTGGTATTTAATACTATGTCGGCCTTCAATACACAACCACAGGCGATCAAACAAATGTGACGCATTCTTATTTTTATTTATTATATTTGGTACACCAACAGCACAGTAAACATAATATTCTTATAGTAAATATAACAATCGGTCACATGCAAGTATATGTGCCAATAACAGGGGAACACAACATTTGTTTTAACATTTGTACATAGTCTACAAAAAAATATACTGTTCTACTGGGTATATCCAGACTACATCCGGAAACGAAACTAGGTGATAGTTTTAGTAACTACAGACTCTGACAAAAATGCTGGACACTGCAACGACCCTAAAAAGTGGATGTATATTTAGTTATTTTAGATTTATTAAAAGATTAGGTTTATTTATTTTTTTATTACGATTTTGAAGTAACTTTTTCTTAAAATGAGTTTTTGTTTTGTTTGATTAAGTTATTTTTTGTTTTTATTTCTGATTGATTCGTTGCTAGTTAAAGACAAGCTGTTTTTATCAGCGTCCCATTGGAGGGAACCCCTACCTTACAACCGAAAATATGATTGAGACTTTGACCATATAGTCCAGCCTGCTTACCTAGTTCGGGTTGGTTGTTTTACATACTTTCATCTTGCCAGACACATTGACGCTGATAGCGCCCAAAGATTGAGAGTGGTTAGGCCATATAGTCCACCACGCTGGCCTAGTGCGGGTTGGTGAACTTACATACCATAGAAATTCTTATAAATCGCTACGGTATGCAGGTTTCCTCAGGATGTTTTCCTTCACCGTTTTAGTGCGTAGTGATTGACTATCAATACACACATGACTCCCTATAGTCAGAGGTGTGCCCTGGGATTTGTACCCACGACCACCATGAACATGTTGGTAGCCGCGTCTGGTCCGTTTACCAACGGGCCACCATGCACTTGGTTTTGATTTTGGTGCTCGGTATCAATCATTTCAGTGCTGGCTGTCAGAAATTTCATTGTTGGATATATGGGCGGGAAAGTCTCTCGATAAGGATTTTAGGAACGATCGACACAGTCAGGATGGCCGAGTGGTCTAAGGCGCTGCGTTTAGGTCGCAGTCCACATGTGTGGGCGTGGGTTCGAACCCCACTTCTGACAATAAGTGTATGTTTTGCAGTTTTAAGAAACATTTTGATTTGGACAGAGATAAATCAAAAACAAAAAAACTGTTCATGTTGGACTTGATTATCTGTATACGGGGTATATCAAAACTGCTACCGAAAACGAAGTTATTATTGTTAAAACGAATTGCTTAATTGGAAATGAAGATATTTTCTTCATATAACATCACATCGCCATTTGTAAAAAAAATGCAGTGTATTCTAAAACTGCGCTAACCACTCCCAGTTATAGATTAAAAAATTCTAATTAAAAAACTTCTTGCCAACTTTCAGAACGTTTATGTTAATTTTGGCTATAAAAGCCCTGGACCCTGTCGATAAGACACTCCAGAGCCCTAAGGGATGTAATGAAAAAATCCCCGTAATAAGGGGTAGCTTTTAATTACCCTCCCCATAAGGACATTATAATAAATCAGCGCGTTGATTTCTGCGCCGACGATATCCGATCTTTTCGATTTCTTACTTTGTTGTAGGGTTGGCAGTTATGTGTTTTGTATAATATATTGTTTGTTTACTGGTGGTAGGTCTCTCTTATGTGAGGGGCCGCCTGGGTAGGTACCACCGCAATGTCCCGACTTACAGCAGTGTTAATGCACTGTTGTGTTTCGGATTGGAGGATATTGTAGCCAGAGAAACTACTGGTCATATTGAGACTTCTTCTATCTTATGTCTCACGGTTTCGAGCGCAGTGGAATGCCAAGCATTACTTTGTAATTCAAGGTGTTGTTAGGTTTTGCTACTGTTCATGAACGATCGTATCGCTTACCATCAGGCGAACGGCATTCTCGTCTTGCCAACATTGCTATAAAATATTGTTGAAATGAAACCATCAGTACATTCAATGCTCCATATATTTTTGTCCCACGCGACAACCCTAACTCAATTCTTCGATAAATAGGGTGTCAGTAATGAGTTCTATGTGAATGGACAAAACTTTTGTAACTATTGGATACTTCTATATTGGTCCATAATTAGGTGCTTTTGGACATCCTTGATTGGCAGGGGTCGCCAACAATTCTTTCATAATAAGATCTATTTACTCAATCCTAATCCGAAATTGATACTTATATTACATCCTTATATTGAATATGAGAGAATTAAGTCTATACAAAAGGTTTTAGCTATGTAAGTTTCTACGGATGCCCATAAACTTTTAAAACATTAAGGTGACCTTGGATTTGAACTTCCGAACAATGGTTTGTCGATCCCGTTGGAAAATACCAATTATAATTTCGACTTGAACAACTTAGTACTTGTTATCTATGTGATTTCCTTTTCCGGTGAATGTCATAAAAGTCTAATATACAGCGTGTGTGGTCTATAAAAACGTAAAGCAGGAGTCGGTCAAGAGTATCTTTAAGTCTAAATTTAAAAGACATTATTTAGCCAACTTGCCCTAATATGCCAGTGTAAATACATGTAAAATACAAATCCTGCATACAAAATTTTAGACCAGTTTTGCAGGACACTTCAATACTTCCTAAGATTAACCTTCCTGTTATATAAATAAATGAATAAAAAGAAAAATAAAATATATGAAATCTGTTTAAACACATAGATAAATCCACGCCTTTTCTTCAGAAAGGGCAGGCAAAGGTTCTCTTTGTAGCAACCAGGACACCCACGTTTCATCTCGTGTGTTAATTTAACCTGTTATAATTTCAACACTTATTCAACAGCGGTCAGTTTTATGGGACAGTTAGAAATTCTATGCATACAGTAATAACTGTGGATGCAAGGATAGAAACAATTATTAACATTATGCACAAGTTAAGAGAATAACGGGCTTGGCAGGGGCGGCGCCAGGTTTAATTTTAAGTAGGATGCATTCGCGAGACAAAGTTCATATTAGAATAAATGTGTTTAGAAGTTCTCTCTAAAAATGCGCAGTGGCCTGTTGTAAAGAGACGAGACGCGACTGCCAACATACTCATGGTGGTCGCGGCTTCATATCCTAGGGCACGCCTTTGATTTTTCGGAGTCAATTTTTGTGTTCCTGTAGTGGGACGTCTATGGGCTGACGTCTATACAATACAATACAACGACTCATATGCCTTTGGATTGCTCCGCCCTGACCTCTGACTGTAGAGTCATGTGTGTAGTAAATCATCATGCAGTATAACGGTGAAAACATCCTGAGGAAACCTGCACACCATATCGATTAGTAAAAAACCCGCAGTACGCCAGCGGGATGGACTATATACGTACTTTAATCACCTCCACCCTTTCAATCGTAACATCGATTGTGGAAAAATGTATGTATAGGGGCCGATAAAGATTTCTCTATATCAGAAAATAAAACACCCATACATTTATACTAATATTATAAAGAGGAAAGATTTGATGGTTTGTTTGCATTGAATAGGCTCTGAAACTACTAGATTGATTTGAAAATTGTTTCACTATTAGAATCCTACATTATCCACGATAAACATATGCCATAGAATATTTTCAAAAAGTGTGTTAGTACCTGGGTGGAGCCGGGCCGGGCCGCTAGTCATTCATAAATCGAAGCTTGGGGCCCATGGCCCACATACCCCTCACCTAAATCCGCCCCTGTTCGCCTGCGTCGAAGCACCACTAGATAGCTATTCACACAGACAAATGTCTATTTCTCAGTCATTAACAACGTCTGCGCAAATATATGGAAAGATAAGTCCAATTTATAGTTTCTCGCTCGTTTTACGGTTGCATTAAGTGGAATGGAAGGATGTTGAGTTATTCGATGCAACTGGAGATGTAAAAGGGTGCTTAAAACGCGAATTATTATGAGGAATAATGAAGAATAATATCGTGGCTTATAGTTTATTTCGCGAATGTTCTACGTTGAAATAAAAATGTTTTCTCAGCGGACCAACGTGTTCATTAAAGCTGTAAAGTTTTCGAAACGTCGGAATGTTAAAAAATATGTAAATAAATAAATACATTCGATAGTCACATACATAGTCCCCACACTGAGATCGTGTCGTGGGTGTGATAACTATGAGAGACTTTTCGGTCTCACAAACACCCAGACCTGAAAAAAGTACCTGTGGATCACACAAATATTTGTCTCGATGCGGGGTCGAACACGTGGCCTCTCGGTTCACAGCCGGCGCCTAACCAACTGCGCCACGCAGGCTGTCGTATAAAAAAATCGCTACAGTACCAACGTTTTGGTTTTCGTGAATAAACTAACATACTACCAAAAAATCATTTACTAGTGTATCTATAATAGATCAGCACTTAGCTATGTGCTCAACCCCAACATTTGGGGTGAAAATAAGCTCGAAAAACTCCGAATGGCATAAGTGTACTATATTTTACCCCTTAAAATATTATCTTATTTGACACTTCATCACCCTTAAATAACATACGGGAAATAAAATAAAATAGCGAACAATAAAACAGTAAAGTTAACGTTTTAATAGCACAGTGTTGAAACTGTATGATCGCGCGCGATAAATCAGGGGCGAGCAGAGATATGCAAACTGTCGCCACGGCAGATTCAACTGTGACGATTATAGCAATCAAAATGTTGGATGTGAATAAAAGGGTTTGTTAGTGGTTCCGTATGTTACATGTGTTTATTGAAGTGAAATTTGTTTAGCATCTGTATAGTCAATACTTTTTGATAAAAATGATACCTTTGGATCACATAAATATTTGTCGCGGTGCGGGGATTGAACCTGCGGTTTCACGTATTACAACCGGCGCTCCGGTTGTAGCGTCTAATTAACTGCACTGCGGAGGCTGTCTTGGGAGGAAGAGTAATAAATATTTTATGGTAGTAAGGAAAGAAAAAAATCTGGTTCTTGTGCAACGTAATAATGAAGAAATTAAATAGACCGCAATACCTATTTAAGGGTCGAAAGATAATTGTCTGTTGCTATAAAAACTCATACGAAAGGTGCAATGCGGACACTTTGCCGCACTAAAAAAACAATTTGTATTTCAGATGGAATAATCCCAAGTATAAATAAAGGTTTCACATTCCCGGCTAGCGTTACGGATCCCTAAAAGCCTCCTACCGAGTGCGGACGGGCGGTAAAAAATTCACGCGTTTGGACGCAAGCCAATATGCACTTTTGTTGTGGAAATCTATTCTGTATAGAAATGTGGGGGATTGGGGAGACTTATGGCACTAGATCTTTTAATGGTCTAGTGGGATGTAGGTAGAGAAATGTGAGGTTTTGGATAGCTAGGCTATTGCCAGATACCCAATATCCCTTTCTCCTTTCCCATCCTTTTTGCCTTCTCAATTTCCTCCCGATTTGATGAGCTGGCAAAACATCCATGATCCAAGCGTTGTGGATGTTCATGGACAGTAGTGATCACTTTCCATCAGGTGACGTCTTTGCTTGTTTCACGGTCAAATAAAAAAATAAAACATATGGGTGTAATTAGTGTTAGACAATAAATTGATTTTTATTTTATTTTTATTTTTCTTATTTTATTTTTAAACTATTTTTAACTTCAGGGGCAATGCAGACACTGTCATACTAAAAACTACTCAAGACGATTAATAAAAGTGTATGTTTTCAATTGGAAAAATCTCCTATTTAGGACTCCTATTTATGCTATCGCATACGGGGTAACATCTATCAAAGTGTAGTCACTTTCATATTGACAGAAGTGTATCGCATTTCGGATTCTGTCTGTGTATCCAATATCGAGTTGGCTAGAATGCAAACATGGAAATAGGTAACTAAATACACCCAACAGTTACATACATAGTCCTGACCTTACACTAAGATCGAGTTTTGTGTCTTGTATCAGAAACGAAGAGGGACTTTATGGTGGTTGACTGGTGGTAGGTCTCTCATATGTGGGAGGTCGCCTGGGTGGGTACCAACACAATGTCTATTTCTCTCGCCAAACAGCAGTGTAAATGCACTGTTGTATTTCGAATGGCGAGCGCAGTGAAATTCCAAGCATTGCTTCTGCCAGGTGAATGACACTGCTAAACTAATATTTAACGTAAGAGTACAAAATGGCAGTCATGTCGTTCGAGACAATCTCTTACCTACTACCATGGAATGGATATAAGAGAAGGAAAATAAAGAGAGCTTTATATATAAAAGTATAGTTTTACAACTATTAATAAAATATAATAATTAATGACTGAATCTGTGCACACGTCATAAAGTCTTCATTTATCGCTTGTACGCGGCTTTATTGGCTATTCGCGGCTAGTAACATTCCTGTTATGGTATATTTATGTTGGGATTTTGTTAATGTTCTGTGGCGCTCAGTTGGGTTTGAAATAAGAGATGTGCAGTTCAAACTCCGTGTTTAGCAGAACGGATAGCATATCCAGTGAATCCACCGATTAGTTAGTTCATTTTTTATAGATTTAGTTATAATGTCGGCTTGATGGTACAGAAATTGGATTTTCTGTTTATTATCAGGCCGGAGTCAGGAATTTGGTTCTTAACAAATATGTAAGGTGGATGTTATCCGTGAAACTAACATCTGTTTCTTCTATCCATTTCCTTTTTTTCTTTCTTCCCATTTAAGCAAGCTATAAAAACCTTTTAGTATAAATTAAAAACTAAAAAATGAACGAAACATCATACAGGGTATAATATCAAGACTGCGACTGAAAACGAAGCCGGGTCGTAGTTTTATTGACTGTAGATACAATGCAATAGAAATGTCGTAGAAACGCGTCTTTTTTGTTATGTTTTTATTATGATCGTATTTAGGTGGTAAATCCATCGTTATTGACAAAATAATAATTTGAAAACTTGCGTGCCATAGCATCTTGAAAAATAAAAGGGTGTGTTAGTTTTCCTAACTTTATTATATTAGGAAAAACTATGTATTTACCACCCAAATACGACGATAGGAAAAAGAATACAAGAATTTTTAGTTACATTGTACCTCAAGTCACTATAACTAGCACCTGGCTTCGTTTTTGGACGCAGTCTTGATAAACCCTGTAAAATTCATTAGATTTAAGTCATAATAAAAGCCTATATTTACTTTAAACCTACTACAAATATTAGTAAACCAAAACAAGTTCTATGTCCAAACACGAGATCCGGAACAAAAGAACAACTTCATATTTATTACAGTTTTGATTCATATGTTCAGAAATCACTGGAATCCTGCCAAAGTCAAGACCTCTCATGGTGTATGGATTTTTTCATAACCTACATTAGATGGGGAGCTCAGATAATAGAAGTTTTAGAAGCCATCCACAATTGTTATATTGTTCACTAATAAAATAGTATTTCACAAATCGGCTAACAATTCTGTCACCGCTTCAAAATTTGTTATAGTAGCGAAGTAACCAAGTAAGAAAGTTCTAAATATCTTTTTTTATCATGTTTTATATTTAGTTGGACATAGGCTGCAGAAAGTGGCTGGATGCAGGCCGTTTCCGATGTGGAGATTTTTTGGTGGCTTATGTTTAGCAGTAGTTTTCCTGCGGCTGAAGATAAACGAAAGAGAGAGGAAAACAAAAGAGAGGAAAGAGAGAAAGGAAAGAGAGGGGAAAGAGAGAGAGGAAAAAGATATAGGAAAGACAGAGAGAGGAAAGAGAGAGGGGAAAGAGACAGAGATAACAAAATTATAAAACACCGGATAGAGGTTTCCATCGAAGGTTTTCCCATCTGTATCTATCTGCATTAGCCCATATACGATGAATACGATTGAGAGGTGTTAGGCCATATGTACTGTATGGCCTTACCACGCTAGTCTTGTGCGATCATACCCTACTGGGAAAAAGGTGACAGTTAAATATATTTGTGTGTACTTTTTTATTCATTCTTTCAAAATCTGTATTATACGATGAAAATCGAATCTTGGAACCTTTTATACTCATTCCACTCAGTCGAGTCGCTGCTACAAGTAAGTAACCACATATAAAGTAAAGTTTGAAACCGGTACAAACATGCGCATTTTTATAAAAGGAGTCACAAGTTGGGTTTATTGAGAATGCACTCAGCTTCCAGTTTCGATATGTTTCAGGATTATAAATCTACTGCTAGGACGGGTGACAATGTGCGTTGTGCTAGCTATGCATACAAGTTTCTTATTATTAATAAGATGATATTGCACTCGGCCTTGTCCACGTGAATAAGTTCGAGATAAAAGTCCCCTTAACTATATGTTTTTTGGTATCAAAAGTATCCTATAGTTGTCGTCGATAAATTGACTATTCAACATTAAAATATTTTATTATTTCCGAGATAACAAATATAAACAAGTTATAAGTAATAATATATTCCTAATTATTTGAATCTTAGTTTTAATTGAATTCATATTAATGTAGGTTCCACATTGTAACTAATTTAAAATTATTTTTGAATGTAAAAACAACTGTTATTTTTTATGTGTGCATTATATGTTGTGAATGCTGTACATACCTACAAAAGGCATATGCATTAATTTCCATTTGATTATTCATAAGTCCATTATTCAATATGTTATGTATGTTTATGCTGTCGGTATATCTAAATCACTACATAGTATAAAACAAAGTCGCTTTCTCTGTCCCTATGTCCCTATGTATGCTTAAATCTTTAAGACTACGTAACGGATTTTGATGCGGTTTCTTTTAATAGATAGAGTGATTCAAGAGGAAGGTTTATATGTATAATAAGAACATATTATTGTACAGAAATCTATTTGTACCTGGGCGAGGCTGGGCCGGGCCGCTAGTTATTTATTTATTTATTAATACTTTATTGTACACCACACAACTTAAAAAAACATTTTAAAACAAAGCGCTAATATATGTGTAACAAGCGGCGGTCTTATCGCTATCAGTGATTTCTTCCAGACAACCTTAAGATGGACTGGAATGAATGGAAGCACGGAAGAAATGGGTGGTCACGGTATAGGGAAAAAGAGTACAAAGAAACAAAATAGAATTAAATGGTGAAAAAAAAAACTTTTTTAATAAACATAAATAAACTACTTATAATATCAATATTATAATATACTACATAAACTATAATAAATATGATACATAAAATACTAATATAGGAGTTTTTTTTTTAAAATCAAGGTGATAAGTAATGTGATCTAAGATGCTTTTTAAATGTGGCTAGAGATTTGGCTTTTCTTATAGTTACTGGCAGATCGTTCCACAAGCGAGCAGCATGAACCGTAAACGAATTACTGAGAAAAGAACTACTACGCTCGGGAATTGCCAGTGTCAAATTTTCTGAGGACCTAAGTGATCGTTCATGTGTGGTGCTAAGATATTTAAAACGCTCTTTAAGATAGTGGGGAGTTGAGGGGTGGAAAAGAATGGTATACAAAAGTAAAAGAATACGAGTATTTCGGCGAAGGCGCATTGATAGCCACTTGAGTTTTGTACGAAATTCAGACACATGGTCATATTTGCGAAGTCCAAATATGAACCGAATACAAAAGTTTTGAAGTCGCTCAAGCTTATCATACTGGGCTTCGGTGAGATCGAGGTAGCTAGCATCAGCATAATCAAGGAGAGGAAATAGAAGAGACTGAACGAGCGCAGAGCAGAGTTATAAATATATAAAAGATAACTTTCAAAGATTATCGCGTACAAACAAACAAACAATTTTGTATTTCGACACCGGCATCATTAAGTGCTTCGTATATTAAAACATTTTTGACATTGCCATAGTGCTGGTCTTAAAATATGATACTAAATTTCCTTGTACGGTGCGCCTCATAGCGCAGCATCTGTTATTCTAAAACGATATAATATTAAACGTACACTAATGTTAATATTACCTTAAATGAGTTGCAATGGCTGTCGTCTCACTTTTTTATCGCTCAGAGCTACAAGATCGCCTATTGTACTTTTGGATTTTAGTGCGCTATAACGGCGAAGGAAAACATCGTGAGGAAACCTGCATACCATAGCGATTTCTATGGTATGTAAAGTCCGCCAACACGCACTAGGCCAGCGTGGTGGACTATATGGCCTAACCACTCTCAATCATATTCTCGATTGTAGAGTAGGCCCGTGCCCTGCAGTGGGACGTATATAGGTTGATACAGATACAGATATTTTGACAACAGCATATAGAGCATTGTAAAAATGCGTGATTAAAGTGACTTATTATCTTAAAAATAAGTATAACTCCTTACGTGTGTACATATGCACACGCATGTATTTTTTCATTAAAAATACTATCAACTGCTAGCATAACGCACAAACTTCTGTAAGAGAAAGTAGAGCATAACTTGCAATTGCACGTATCAATAGTCCCTCGCGGTATTGCGACACTACCCACAGCTGTTTGCTTACAAATATCTACCGACTCTACCGTGTAGACGTGGTAGAGACTCTTCACCGCTCTACCGGTGACAGAGCATTTTCCTACAGTGAATTTCTTCGTGTTATAGCTTTCGAAGAAATCTTTAAGTTAATGTTGATGTATAAACGTTATTAGTATATTTTTCTCAAAATATAATAATCTTTAATGCATGAAAAGTATAATTCCTTACATTTGAACCTAAAGGTAATTTGAAGTATGTTTATTTATGTATGTACTTGTATATTTATCTTTTGAATTATTTGTATGTGCATTTATATTAGGTGTATTTAATTATGTATCATATTATGTTGTGTACATATTAATTATAAATAATTCGTCTATCATTCGTCATCATGCCATCTATTATTATTGGAGCATGTATCCTTTATTTTCTTGACTGCCCTCTCTTATTTTCCTTTTCTTATATCCTTCCAAAGGTTGAAATCGTAAGAAATCGCATATTGCGATAAGACCGTCATCTGTATTTTTTGTTCATTTGTAATATATTAAAGTGTTTATCCTCTCTCTGTGCAGTTAAACATAAATAAATAAATAAATATTTGCACAGAATTGTTGTTCAAACAGTAATATCATATAATTAACCTTAATACTACTGAGCAGTAGACTTTGATTAAAAATTTGTGAATAAACACATCACTCCGAAAAATTAAAGAGCCACTTGCATTTTATCATTCCATTCGCACCCATTAGTCCGCTAACACTTAATACCTTAATTAAATAAACATTTTAAACTCAAACATGTTAAAATTAACTACTACTTAACCTAAAAATTAACCTTTTCAGCCTAAAAGACGGGTGAGGAAAAACTGCAATGTTAGCAATTAAAACTGTGAGAGACGCATTGACTCAGCCATGGCTGAGGGCCATTCAGTTGTTGGCAATTAGCCTGCTTCCTTCAGGCCGACATAATTAGCGGTAGACTTCAAATTATCTTTATACCTATGCTAATATGACGGTATTAAGTATAAGTACATATAATACTGGTGGTAGGTCTCTCATATGTGAGAAGCCGCCTGGGTAGGTTAGGTCAATGTCTATTTCTCCCGCCAAACAGCAGTGTTAATGCACTGTTGTGTTCCGGTTTGAAGGATATTGTAGCTAGATTATTACTGGATATATTGAGATTTAACATCTAATGTCTCAGGGTGGCAAGCGCAGTGTAATACCAAGCATTGCTTTCCAATTCAACGCGTTGTTTGGTTTCGCCACTGTTCATGAGCGGTCGTATTGTTTACCATCAGGCGAATGGCATGCTCGTCTTGTAATGGACAATGTTACTAGGTATGCCAAATCGCTTGAAATGTTGTCTCAGTAAAGCCTTTATGTATACAAACACACTAGTTTTTGTTGTAGTCAAAAATACCTAGTAGTTTTGATTTTATAGGTATTCAAAGTTTTGAAAAATATCGAGTCCCGCTACAGTCACCTGATCGCTTGTGACGTCATTGTATAACGCGTCGCACGGGCCACGACTCACTTCGTATCGAATCGCCAGCGATTATAGTAGTTGTAATAGCTTGCGCAGTATTTTGTTGTTGGTTTTCGTTCGCGTATTAAGTTAATAGTTTAATAATAGTAAATATTATTCGATTAATAAAATGGATGAAGGATTCGAAAAAGGGCAATCGGATAATCTACCTAAAATAGATGGATTAATGGTTGCGCATTACTTATCAACAAATAGTGATTTCGTTGCCGCCGAAATGCGAGGAATAAAAATGCAACGGTAAGTGAAATTTCCGTGCTACTACTTTGCTTAATAGTTTATCTGTTCTAAATTGTTTTATCAAAACAAAATACCCAACTAATGTCGTAATGGAAGAATGCAACTCAAATAGTAGAACTCCCTACCCACCATTAAATTTGTAAGTTAAAGACAACAAATATGTATGTATTATAGTTTTGTAGCTATTGGTAGGCACGTATGTATAATATAGGTAGGTAACGCTCTTCTTAGTAAATTTAAATGAATACCTACATACAGTGGCGTGCACAGGATTATGATACTGGGTATGCGGCGAAGTACTCGGCACAAAAACTTTTCTTTTATAGATGTTTAGCATAGCCACAGCCACGCGACGGATCTCTAAGTCGGAAACCATGCCAACAGAACAAGTCTTAGATGTACTACTATTCATATACATCTACGGAACGCAGAAAAACCAGCGATCGATTGTCGTGGCCGAAGAAAGTCTAATAAGTAAATGATTAATAAACTAAAATATTATAACTACTCACCGAGTCAGCTTCAATTTTCACATATTCAAGGTTCCGGTTAATTGAGATTACTATAGCCCGATGTAAATAAACGACCACCTCAAATATCTTATCCAAGTGAGTGATGGTTATAGAACACGTCCCTTGCAAGATATCCGATGTGGCCTTTAAAAAGACCGATTTTCATGTGATTCGCAAAATATATAAATAAACTTAATAATAAAATTACGGGTTAGTAAAAAAAAACTACTCATTCATTTATAGATTAAATCTATGCGCCTATCCTTTTTTAAATATGATTTTAGGATATCGTCATAGAAAGTTGGATTGCGTTTTAATTCTATCATTAATGCCTTTTCTATAGAAATCATGGAAAGCTCTGTGAGTCGTTGTTGATTTTGTGTGTTTCTCAAATATGTGTGGATACGTTTTAAACACGAAAATGAACGCTCTGCCGATGCGCTGCTTGCTGGGATAGTCACAATGAATTTCGCTAATCGTAACACTTCAGAAAAAACTTTATTTAAATTGTCCTTATACAAATTTTGAATAATACTAAATACACAACTATTTGCAAATTGAGGTGATCTATAAATACAGCGCAATTCATTTTTCAATTTATCAAAATTAAAATGTGCCTGATAATTATTGGTGAACTCTCTGATTTCATTTTCAGGGAAACGTTCACTATATTTTTTAAAATTCTCACAAGAAAGTAGCTCAATAAACTTTAAATCTTTAATGTTTTTATAACGATTTCTTAATTCACTGACTACATTATCAATTATTTCAACAAAAATTCGCCGATAATGTATTTTTACATCATCGACATTGCGCTTTCTTTTAGGTGGTCCGGTAATGTGAACGGCGGCATCATAATAGATCTCGAACTTCTCTCTAAAACGTTCTAAAAATGACTCTAACTCTTTTATCTTTGTTACACAATACGCGATGTCACTAGTTTTTTTTTGCAAAATATCGTACAGAATATCCGTTTCTGCAAAAATATCAGCGAAAAATTTTAAAAGAAAATTAAATTCAAATTCTTTCATCTATATATATAAAAATGAATTGCTGTTCGTTAGTCTCGCTAAAACTCGAGAACGGCTGAACGGATTTATCTTATCTTGGTCTTGAAATGTTCGTGGAGATCTAGGGAAGGTCTAAACGGTGAGAAAAAATGGAAAACTTGCGAGGAAAAGCCAATTTTTTAATTGTTCAAGCGTGATGCGACCAGCCAATATAGGATGACCTTTGTTTGGTTGACGGAAGAGGTAAACGGCGGTCAAGGTTCAACTACCAACCAACGTAAAATGTTCTATCTTTCCATTGTCTTTCATTGACGGCTGACGAAATAGAACAAAATTCAAAAAGTGTGTACATTGTGTATATAATATCTAGATACGGCGTCTTTCGCGTAATTTGTTAAATGTAAAATTAAATGATGTCCATATCTACAACGAAAATAGCCCATCGTTTTTTGAGAGTATTGCAACAGTTTTAAACAAGATATACTCTATCGAAGCGTTTTGCCGGAGTTCACCAAAATATATCTAATTATAATTTTTCGTTTTCATAAAGGACATTGTTTTTTGAATTGATACCTTTAGATGCGTTGGGGGACAAATTTAAATACCGAATTTGTATTGTTTTCAGACTCAAGAATAATAAAAGTATTGGTACGTTGATGCCGCATCTAGACATTATAATGAAACGATATGCAGTTTTATATTTTTAATTATTTGTTTTATTACTTACGTCGCCTGGTAAGGCAGTATGAAGGTTTTATTAATTTGTATATGTATAGATAGTCTTCTCAAATAAATAAAAGTAATTCACAGAATCGCGTGGTTGCCCGTTGGTAACGTACCAAACGCGACTGCCAACAAGTTTACGATGGTCACGGGTTCAAATCCCAGGACACACCTCTGACTTTTCGGAGTAATTTCTACATTAAATAAAATCCTTCAACCCGCAATAAACTCGAGAAACTTAATTTTAGCTAACTTCAGTTATTAATCTGCCCGATTATTTTTTTAATCTATATATATAAAAATGAAACCCGTTTCGCGTTGTCACGTGCTTAAAGTGGAAATGGGCCGGTCATGTGGCACGTCTTAAAGATCATAGATGGACCAAAACTGTTACTTCATGGAAAGGTCCACCGGGCAAAAGACATAGAGGAAGGCCGTTCACCAGATGGGAAGACGACATTAAAAAAATTGCTGGTACAAAATGGCAACAAACAGCCCAAGACCGAGAAAAATGGAAAGCTTTAGAGGAGGCCTTTACCTGAGAGGGGTTCCAGTACAGTAAAATACTACTGCCTACCTACTTAAAAAGTGATCTCATTCATATTAGAAAAAAATATTTTAAGGTACATAGATATTAATTTCATTTCATTTCAAATACATTTCATTTCATTTCATTATATTTTTTATTTTTTTTGTCTTTTGTTAGTAAGTATTGGTAGGAAACATCATCTGTAATTCTCTTTTTTTGTTAAACTGGAAATATAAGGCTTTTTTTTATTTTTTATTTTTATTTATTACATACGCAAATTAATGGCGTGGAACAATTTTGGAAAAACAGCACATGGGGGTGAAATAAGGGATGAAACATTGAACTTTTTAGTTATTGATCCAATAGGTGTCAAAATCGATACTTGAGATACTCTTTGTGTAAATAATCCAAATTCATAGTCGGTATCGGAAATTTCGAAGTCGCCCTTTTTCTGAATAACCTAAATTTGAAGTCAGAATTGAAATGGTGGCAGCCATTTTGAACTTTTTTGTTATTGATCCGATTGACCTCAAAATGAATATATTAACCACCCTTTGTCCGAATAACCTAAATTCGGAGTCAGAATTGAAATTGAGGCCGCCATTTTGAACTTTTTTGTTATTGATCCAATTGGTCTCGAAATTGGATAAACATTATCGAGAACGGCAGTCATGTTGAGTTTAGATAAAATATGAACTGGAATCGTATCTGTACCCGGGCGAAGCCGGGCCGGGCCGCTAGTAATATATAAAAATGAACTGACTTGTGTCAGTGTTTCACCATCCCAGTCTTGTGTATTTTCGTTCATATTTTCAAACAATTCTAGGAGGTGGGTGGACGCATTATTAATAATATTAACCGTGCGCGAATGATATGTCCACCTTGTTTCCGCGACACGAGGCAGCTTTTTCATATCGGCAAAGTTGTTGTAATGGGCCATTCGCTTTGTACTGGTGTGAAAAAAAGCCGCGATTGATTTTATAATACTAAAAAAGCGTTTTGTTTCAGCAACTCGTTCGAACGATTTCGATAAAACTAAATTTAATATATGTGCTGAACACCAAACGTACATAGCTTGTGGACATTTTTGTCTCACCAAAGCCTGCACGCCATTAATTTGTGAGGATAAAACTGCTGCCCCGTCGTAAGTTTGTGCAACTAATTTGGATACACAATCGAACTCTTCTAAAATTTCCAAAATAATAGAACTCAAGGTTACAGCGGTCCGATCCGCGCTGACATCAACATATTTGATAAATCGATCTACTACTTCAAAATCACGAAAATATCTCAAAACTAATACTAATTGTTCACGGCCGCTAACATCAGGAGTCTCATCTACCATGACGGCGACAAAATCGGACTGTTTAATTTCGGCTTTAACGCGATCGATCATCACAGATGCAACGCTCGAGATCAAATCATTCTGCGTACGGTTCGACATGCCCGTGAATGAGGTACTTGCACTCTGTAAATGGGTTTCTAAAATTCCATCATACTTGGCTAATAAATCTACTATTTCTAAATAATTACCTCTATTCAACGACGATACTGACTCATCGTGACCGCGAAAAGCTAATTCTTGTTTTCCCAGAAAGCAAACAACATCGATCAGCCTTTGAAAAATGTTTCTATTGCGATCAACTTTAGCATTATGCCTCTCAATATCTAATCGTAACTGGCTGTTGATACTCATTTCAATACGAGATTTACCAAAAGTATTTAATTTTAAGCAGGCCTCCAGATGTTTTTCTGTATGGTCATGCTTCTTTGCCGCGGCATAGAAATTATTTAAATCTGAATATCCTGAATCAGTCCACACTGTACTAGAATTACTAAACAATATGCAAGGAAAACAATATAATTTAATCGTGTGTACACAACCACACAGCCAGTTATACGTTTCATAACTTTTAACATGAAACTTTCGAGTTACATTCCCTTTTTGTTGATTTAATTGTTGTAACTCGGGTACACACCTACCTTTAGACAAAATTTGAATCTTTTCACTGAATGACAATTGTGAGAACTTGTTATTTTTATTTTTTAATAAACACACACTTTCAACACAAACCTCACAATCAAATAACATTTTAAAAAATCAACAAACGTACTAGTAAAAGCAAATCACTACAATTATTATAGAAACTCAGAAATAAACTGTTAAATGTACACACTTTCAAATATTAAAATGTAAAATATTATAAGAAAACTATAATTAAACTGACGCAAACAAAATAATAAACAATGCTTATCACATGAAAAAAGCAAAATGGCCCCCGCGAAACACAAAAAAATTGTGCTATTTAAAGAAATAAAACCTTACCAAACAAAAATGCATAATGTGCATTTTGCGCAGTTTATTAGATTTCTGTCTATTATTTTTACTCGGATTATAGGCAACGAACATTTCCGATTACTCCCGACAACTGCCGAGCTTCCGAGGCCTGCCGCAGGAGTCGCGGCTTTCAATATTCATGCGTGTGTGCGTTTGCGACTATGCACGGACACCAAAATTACTACACACATGCAAACAAATGTCATGTGGGACGCGGCGGCATTACTTGGTTGATTAGGTACATTATTTTGCTTTGCAGCGCCTTTTGCTTTTCGAGTGGCAAACATAATGTTTGTGCGCTTGCAAATAGGTGCTATTTATAAAATATTAGGCGTTATTAAGTTATTATATTTTGTTTATTCATTTATTTACTGTTAATTAAAGTCATTAAGAAGTACGTACGTTATAATAAAATATCTGTAAATGGCAAGTAAAGCACTGCATTTCTGCCTACAAGGAGCGCACGCCCCTGCATACATACCTATATTGATTTCGCATTTATAATATTAGTAGGAAGTAGGATAGGTACTTATATAGATGTAGTGGGTTGAACGTTACAGATGTACTAAATCTTTTTTATTTGTATTTTTTTACTTACAAAATAAGTAAGGCCATTTTAATCTCATTTTTATTGCAAATATATATGTTTGAACAGATGTACTAAACCTTTTTTAGTTATTTGTTTTTTTCTACTAATAAAATACGTAAGGCCATTTATTTTTATTTGAAACTTATTTCAGATCGGCAAGAGACAGCTATGGCGATGATGCTATTGGTTATATTCAAGTAAAAAGAGTAGGTGATGTATGTACGGTTAAATGTAGAATCACGCCAGAACACCGCGTACGTACCACACCTTATCATTGCAGTTTAGAATGCAATGAAAAGCATCAAGAAGTTTTAAATGTTACCTATACGTAATATTATAGTACTCTGTGGGTATAAATTCAACGGCACGGGCGCGCGACCACGAGCGGACTGAGTGAGCCAGTGAGCGTGTTATACTATGACGTCACACCGTAACCGGCAGCCCGGGTCGTACGGTTACAACTTGTTTTACTTCTAAATCGGAAACTAATTGACATATCGAAGTAATTCTTTCACTAGTATTTTTTATTTTTGCCAGAGAATATGGAGTGCTAATAATCAAAATTAGTTAACATTCTTCATTCATTGGAATTAAAAAAAAAGTGTTGCCGACCCATTAAATCGGGAGGGGAGCGGGAAGTGAAAAGGGTAGGAAGAGGAAAGGGGTATTGGGCACCCAGCAATATCTATAAATGCAGTTTTATATTCACTGTGCAGCGAAATAAAATGCACACAATCCGATGAATTTATTGCAGCTTAAACTGGTTGCATTCAAAAGATTTAAAACGCCATATAAGCAACATTTCTGTGAAAGCTACAAAGGAGTTGTGACTTCAGAATGTGTAGGTGTATATGGCGAAAATATGTGTGGGTGTTAGAATGTTACTTTGTGCTTTATATTATGATTCTTTGATATTTTATCACGGAATAAATCACGTTTAGAGAGAATTTCTTTACAATTACTTTAGCACTCACTTTACTAGTAATTTCATTATTTTGTCACCCGCTTTGCACCGAGGGAAATGGACACTAATTTATTTCCAACTCTTATTAATTAAACTTTCTGATTGATTTCGTTGCGGGTTAAAAGTTAGACATGCCCGAAGACTCGCCGAGCTTCAATGCTCAGTGTCATTACTTTGCGTGACACTATGGATCCTAGCTTACAGGAGTTACAGTGGTGGGTGTGAGGGCGGGACAGTCTCCTTAATGACTTTAGCAAAGATATTGTGGTGTTAAAATGCACTATGACTCAGGGGCGTGCGCTCCTTGTAGGCAGAAATGCAGTGCTTTACTTGCCATTTACAGATATTTTATTATAACGTACGTACTTCTTAATGACTTCAATTAACAGTAAATAAATGAATAAACAAAATATAATAACTTAATAACGCCTAATATTTTATAAATAGCACCTATTTGCAAGCGCACAAACATTATGTTTGCCACTCGAAAAGCAAAAGGCGCTGCAAAGCAAAATAATGTACCTAATCAACCAAGTAATGCCGCCGCGTCCCGCATGACATTTGTTTGCATGTGTGTAGTAATTTTGGTGTCCGTGCATAGTCGCAAACGCACACACGCATGAATATTGAAAGCCGCGACTCCTGCGGCAGGCCTCGGAAGCTCGGCAGTTGTCGGGAGTAATCGGAAATGTTCGTTGCCTATAATTCGAGTAAAAATAATAGACAGAAATCTAATAAACTGCGCAAAATGCACATTATGCATTTTTGTTTGGTAAGGTTTTATTTCTTTAAATAGCACAATTTTTTTGTGTTTCGCGGGGGCCATTTTGCTTTTTTCATGTGATAAGCATTGTTTATTATTTTGTTTGCGTCAGTTTAATTATAGTTTTCTTATAATATTTTACATTTTAATATTTGAAAGTGTGTACATTTAACAGTTTATTTCTGAGTTTCTATAATAATTGTAGTGATTTGCTTTTACTAGTACGTTTGTTGATTTTTTAAAATGTTATTTGATTGTGAGGTTTGTGTTGAAAGTGTGTGTTTATTAAAAATTAAAAATAACAAGTTCTCACAATTGTCATTCAGTGAAAAGATTCAAATTTTGTCTAAAGGTAGGTGTGTACCCGAGTTACAACAATTAAATCAACAAAAAGGGAATGTAACTCGAAAGTTTCATGTTAAAAGTTATGAAACGTATAACTGGCTGTGTGGTTGTGTACACACGATTAAATTATATTGTTTTCCTTGCATATTGTTTAGTAATTCTAGTACAGTGTGGACTGATTCAGGATATTCAGATTTAAATAATTTCTATGCCGCGGCAAAGAAGCATGACCATACAGAAAAACATCTGGAGGCCTGCTTAAAATTAAATACTTTTGGTAAATCTCGTATTGAAATGAGTATCAACAGCCAGTTACGATTAGATATTGAGAGGCATAATGCTAAAGTTGATCGCAATAGAAACATTTTTCAAAGGCTGATCGATGTTGTTTGCTTTCTGGGAAAACAAGAATTAGCTTTTCGCGGTCACGATGAGTCAGTATCGTCGTTGAATAGAGGTAATTATTTAGAAATAGTAGATTTATTAGCCAAGTATGATGGAATTTTAGAAACCCATTTACAGAGTGCAAGTACCTCATTCACGGGCATGTCGAACCGTACGCAGAATGATTTGATCTCGAGCGTTGCATCTGTGATGATCGATCGCGTTAAAGCCGAAATTAAACAGTCCGATTTTGTCGCCGTCATGGTAGATGAGACTCCTGATGTTAGCGGCCGTGAACAATTAGTATTAGTTTTGAGATATTTTCGTGATTTTGAAGTAGTAGATCGATTTATCAAATATGTTGATGTCAGCGCGGATCGGACCGCTGTAACCTTGAGTTCTATTATTTTGGAAATTTTAGAAGAGTTCGATTGTGTATCCAAATTAGTTGCACAAACTTACGACGGGGCAGCAGTTTTATCCTCACAAATTAATGGCGTGCAGGCTTTGGTGAGACAAAAATGTCCACAAGCTATGTACGTTTGGTGTTCAGCACATATATTAAATTTAGTTTTATCGAAATCGTTCGAACGAGTTGCTGAAACAAAACGCTTTTTTAGTATTATAAAATCAATCGCGGCTTTTTTTCACACCAGTACAAAGCGAATGGCCCATTACAACAACTTTGCCGATATGAAAAAGCTGCCTCGTGTCGCGGAAACAAGGTGGACATATCATTCGCGCACGGTTAATATTATTAATAACTAGCGGCCCGGCCCGGCTTCGCCTGGGTGGAAATACAGATTCCAGTCCATATTTTATTTAAAATCAACATGACTGCCGTTGTCTAAGCTGCTTATCCAATCCAATCCTATACCTATTCTTCTGTCCCATTTTATCCACCTTACATTCTATTCTATCCCATCTCTCCAGTAGTAAGTAGGTAGTTTTAAATTTGATATTTACAGACATACTGTTATGATAGTCTATGTCAAATATTAGGACTTTATGCTGAAATTTAATTTGTGACAAAACTTAAGATTTATTAAACTTATTAAAAAAATAATCGAACAGATTAACAACTGAAGTTAGCTAAAATTAAGTTTCTCGAGTTTAGTGCGGGTTGAAGGATTTTATTTAATGTAGAAATTACTCCGAAAAGTCAGAGGTGTGTCCTGGGATTTGAACCCGTGACCATCGTAAACTTGTTGGCAGTCGCGTTTGGTACGTTACCAACGGGCAACCACGCGATTCTGTGAATTACTTTTATTTATTTGAGAAGACTATTTATACATATCGACGGCGAAGTGCCAATAAATCCTAAGTGACAAAGTCGTAAATTCACACAAACTGAAAAACCCCTAATTTTTTTGTTAAATTAAAAAGTAGTTACTATATTTATTAATGGGGAATAGTAATAATGTAAATGTATAGTAAAATACACTTAGGAGATTTCACTAAAACATCGGCATAATACCTTTATATTTAAAAAACGATTAGAAAGTTTATTTCTCAAAAAAATAGTTAGGAGGTATTGGTACTTCACCGTCGATATACAAATTAATAAAACCTTCATACTGCCTTACCAGGCGACGTAAGTAATGAATGAAACAAATATTTAAAAATATAAAACTGCATATCGTTTCATTACAATGTCTAGATGCGGCATCAACGTACCAATACTTTTATTATTCTTGAGTCTGAAAACAATACAAATGCGGAATTTAAATTTGTCCACCAACGCATCTAAAGGTATCAATTCAAAAAACAATGTCCTTTATGAAAACGAAAAATTATAATTAGATATATTTTGGTGAACTCCGGCAAAACGCTTCGATAGAGTATATCTTGTTTAAAACTGTTGCAATACTCTCAAAAAACGATGGGCTATTTTTGTAGATATGGACATCATTTAATTTTACATTTAACAAATTACGCGAAAGACGCCGTATCTAGATATTATATACACAATGTACACACTTTTTGAATTTTGTTCTATTTCGTCAGCCGTCAATGAAAGACAATGGAAAGATAGATCATTTTACGTTGGTTGGTAGTTGAACCTTGACCGTCGTTTACCTCTCCCGTCAACCAAACAAAGGTCATCCTATATTGGCTGGTCGCATCACGCTTGAACAATTAAAAATTGGCTTTTTCTCGCAATTTTTCCATTTTTTCTCACCCCTAAAACCTTCCCAGGACTTCCACGAATATTTCAAGACCAAAATCAGCCAAATTGGTCCAGGCGTTGTTGAGTTATGCGGTTACCAACACATTTTGCGATTCATTTTTATATATAAGAAGATGCGTCCACCCACCGCCTAGAATTGTTTGAAAATATGAACGAAAATACACAAGACTGGGATGGTGAAACACTGACACAAGTCAGTTCATTTTTATATATTATGAAAGAATTTGAATTTAATTTTCTTTTAAAATTTTTCGCTGATATTTTTGCAGAAACGGATATTCTGTACGATATTTTGCAAAAAAAAACTAGTGACATCGCGTATTGTGTAACAAAGATAAAAGAGTTAGAGTCATTTTTAGAACGTTTTAGAGAGAAGTTCGAGATCTATTATGATGTCGCCGTTCACATTACCGGACCACCTAAAAGAAAGCGCAATGTCGATGATGTAAAAATACATTATCGGCGAATTTTTGTTGAAATAATTGATAATGTAGTCAGTGAATTAAGAAATCGTTATAAAAACATTAAAGATTTAAAGTTTATTAAGCTACTTTCTTGTGAGAATTTTAAAAAAATATAGTAAACGTTTCCCTGAAAATGAAATCAGAGAGTTCACCAATAATTATCAGGCACATTTTAATTTTGATAAATTGAAAAATGAATTGCGCTGTATTTATAGATCACCTCAATTTGCAAATAGTTGTGTATTTAGTATTATTCAAAATTTGCATAAGGACAATTTAAATAAAGTTTTTTCTGAAGTGTTACGATTAGCGAAATTCATTGTGACTATCCCAGCAAGCAGCGCATCGGCAGAGCGTTCATTTTCGTGTTTAAAACGTATCCACACATATTTGAGAAACACACAAAATCAACAACGACTCACAGAGCTTTCCATGATTTCTATAGAAAAGGCATTAATGATAGAATTAAAACGCAATCCAACTTTCTATGACGATATCCTAAAATCATATTTAAAAAAGGATAGGCGCATAGATTTAATCTATAAATGAATGAGTAGTTTTTTTTTACTAACCCGTAATTTTATTATTAAGTTTATTTATATATTTTGCGAATCACATGAAAATCGGTCTTTTTAAAGGCCACATCGGATATCTTGCAAGGGACGTGTTCTATAACCATCACTCACTTGGATAAGATATTTGAGGTGGTCGTTTATTTACATCGGGCTATAGTAATCTCAATTAACCGGAACCTTGAATATGTGAAAATTGAAGCTGACTCAGTGAGTAGTTATAATATTTTAGTTTATTAATCATTTACTTATTAGACTTTCTTCGGCCACGACAATCGATCGCTGGTTTTTCTGCGTTCCGTAGATGTATATGAATAGTAGTACATCTAAGACTTGTTCTGTTGGCATGGTTTCCGACTTAGAGATCCGTCGCGTGGCTGTGGCTATGCTAAACATCTATAAAAGAAAAGTTTTTGTGCCGAGTACTTCGCCGCATACCCAGTATCATAATCCTGTGCACGCCACTGCTATGACTGGTTGGAGACGATGGGCTGAAGATCGAGCCCATTGGCGTGCGATAGTAGAGGCCTATGTCCAGCAGTGGACTCTGATGGGCTGATGATGATGATGATGATGAAATTCACTACACAAATATTGAGGCCTAACATCCCTTAAATTTTCCCTTCTTTTTCCTCTGCCATACTGAAATCAGATTCCAGTGTCTTTTTTGGTTTTCTTTGTTGTAAATATCCAAGAGCCTCCGCAATAACTTACCATCACATAAGCCTTTGGGTTGTTTGCCGGACCTAGGCTGGGATAATTATGTCGAATGGGATGAGACTGCCGTCTGATGCCGATACTCAGTTTGAACGGTATTATGCTTAACAACAGGTGCAGTGTAGTCGTGTCGTTAAAAAAAAATTAAAATAGTCTGCACTATGCATTTTGATATAAAATAATACTAAGCTTCACAAAACCTTTTCCCGCAATATCAGCCAAAGGTTCAGGTGTTATGTCATGTCGAGTGATTAAAGGCTCCCGAACACTCTCAGTTGTCAGTTGGACGCAAACAGTCGCACCATTAAGCTGTCCTGACTGCTTGTCCGTTTGTAAACGCCTTACATTTGAAAATTTGCAGAATATTTTAACATATTTTTTTTTTGTTTCGTAAAAATCAAATATTTATCTATTCAATTCGAGAAAGCTATAATTGATAACATAATTTTACTTTGATTTTAACTTCTTTATTTATGTCATGTCGTGATTGCTTATAATTGTAACAGCAATTTTACAATACTTACTTTGGCGATTCTAAATAAATAAAATAAAGGTAGATAGTTTAAGCTAGGATTTGAACCCAGAATATCAGGCTTCATAGAAACAGTCTGCTACAAGGCCTATGGGGTACATTGGAAATAAAAAAAAGTTTTAGTAACTTGATTTCCATAATCAGCTCCATAAATTCAAAGATTTAACATACATCAAAAAAGGCGATCTCTTTCAAAAGTTTACTAAAAACCTTAAAGACTAAGAAAGAAAATACAATTTTTAATTTGCAGATTAATTAAGCCATGTTATTTTCGCCTTGTTTACCAATCACGGCTATTTTTGTACAACTATAATAAATAACAGATAAAAGTTATCGTAACATCTCGAGTTGTTTCCGCATTAGGTCAAGGGGCCCCACCCCCTCACCGCCGCCTGAATACAGCCCTGTATTGATTTATCTCTTTAGTTCTATTCATTTATTAGTCCCTATAGTAATATATTTTGCGAGAATGTAAATTAGTAATGTGTAAATTATTAACATGATAAGCTTTGTAAATAAAATGATGGATAGTTTTGCGTTTTGTGTGTAATATGTATGAAATAAATACACAGGGTGTCCCAAAACTGGACGATAAACCACTAACGGGAGATAAACTATGACACAGCAACAAAAAATATATTGTCATATCCTTGATAGTTATCAAGATACAGCCATTATAGTAAACACAAAAAGTCTACTTTGACCAAAACTTTGTAGCATTGTGACATTGTACTTATAGTACATAAATCTTTTAGTATGTACTTACATACAAAGTTGACCCTAAATATTGAAAAATTCTTCTTTGTGATATGTATTATATAACTACTGGACATAATGAGACGTAACATCATATGTCTCTGGATTGCGAGGGCAGTGGATATCAAGTATTGCTTTGTAATTCATGGTATTAAGTTTTGCTATTGTCTATGAGCGGTCGTATCGCTTGCCATCAGGCGGATGGCATGCTTATATCGCCAATCAACACAATAAAAGAAATAGATTTAACTTCGTTGTATAACTTTGTTAATGTTTTTTGCACAGGAAATAACTATAAGTAAATGAAATAAAGATCGTTATGTATTTGCAAATTTGGATTTCATTGGACTTACAAACGGTCTATCTCAGGATTTTTTCCGTGGCGTAATTACTTATTATTTACACTATGCTCTTTTTGTTTCAGATGTTTGTGTATGGCGGTTTCGGTGAGTCATTTTACCATTTTAAATGTTAAAAACCATTGCTTTTTTGTTCTAGTGGTCATGTGTGTTATTGTGAGTTTTTAGGGTTTTCCAGGAGTTTTAGGTGACTTAGGTTTTATTTAAAAAAAAAAACTGGTAATTAATCATGATTCAGGCTAGATTCAGGATTGTTATTTTTTATACTGACATAAGCTCAATTCGAAGTGGGGGTGACAGTAAAAATTTCTGCTTATCCATTGAAGAAAGTATTCATCAATTTGTTTATTTATGGAAATTTAAAAGTGTATGGCTTGATAGGTCATGTTTAAAAAATGACATGCAATTTTATTACAATACAAATAAAACAACCCGTCTAAAATATCACTAAAATTTTATTAATAACTTACAAATATAACAATATATAAACCGTTTTAAAATCTATACAATCTATATTCACAATATTTACAATGAAATCATTCGTCAGTATGCTTTAGTATTATTATTTATATTTGGCCTCGCAATTTGGCCATGTTCAGGACAATTAAAAATAACAGGGTGAATAGACACTCAGGGGTCAGTAGGAATTACACAGGTCGAGCAACCATTAAATTGTGCATAGAAAATGATTGATGCGATTTTAAAAAAAAAAGACAGTTGATAGTATTAAACCATTTAAAATAGGATGATCTGTTTGTTTCCTATACATTACTGTATTATCTGCACTCCATATACATATTGGATTCATTATCAACATAATATTAGGAAACAGGAAGTCCAGTGATGAATATCGGCCTCCTCCAAGAATTTCCATTTCTTTTGGAAGCGGCCTGTATTCTGCGACTTCCTGTAACCTTCATAAGGTAGTCTGTTAGTTATTAATATATTATTTTATCTTCAATAGGATTTATTCTTTTGATGGATCTGTTATAGTATTTTGATGTTGCTATCATGTGTTTTTTGATGTGGCATCGGCAAGACTTTTTATACAAGATCGAAAAGGTTTACTAGGTTTAAAATGTTTTCGCCCTGGGATTAAAAGGTTCGCCATTCCATGAATTAAATAAAACGAAGTGTATTAAATTCGTCTGCGGGTAATAAATGTTATTTATTTACTTATTTATTTTGTATTGATATCATTGTGTTATCGATGCCCATAACTTGGTCTACTTAGTAATAATATTTAAACTAAATAGTCGTCATTTTGTCATTTTTAATAAATTATATTGCATATAATTTTGGATTTTGACGATGATTCAAATAGAAAGAAAGTTTAAATATCATACCAAAAAAAGAGGAGTTGTATTGACATTTTTCTATTGTAACAGAGCAATAAAATTCCCGGAAATAATATTGTATCGTTCTTAAATTGGACCCTGAGGAGCTCTTTTCGAAGCGACGCGTAAGTTCATAATGGTTTATTACCGTTCTCTGTAAATCGGTGAAGGTAATCATGGCGAAGAAACCTGCATACCTTAGACTTCAAGATTTTAGTTAGTTTGTAAAGTCTGCTGGTCCCCAGAAGGCTGTATTGAGTATTGCCTTAGTCCTTTCAAATTCTCGATTTTATAGGGGGCCTGTGTCCTGTAGTGGGATGCTCATGGGTTGATACCTGATACCCATGTCTTATTAACAGATAAGGGTGCGGTACGGCTATTACAAGATACGGAAAGTAGCCCTCTCAAACTCTTTTGTATGGAAAACTTTGCGACGTAGTATAATGGGCTGGGCAATTAAAAAAAATCACTAGGCTTTACTCCAAATTAATTGGACCACATTGTGACCAACACTGGTCCAATATTTAAAGCCAGCAATAAAGATTTTATTGCACGACGCGCGAGTACGGATGAAAAGTCATTAAAACGCCACGCAGACAAGTTTTAATTTCAGTCGGCGAGTTCAAAGGATATCTGACGAAGGGGCGAGACGGGAAGGAGGAGGGGGGAGTAGAGACAGTAATGTAAGGGAATATCGTTTGATAATTGATGTGTAACGAAATACGGATGTTAACAGAATCTACAGCCTATGTTGATTGGAGAAGTTTTTTTATTAAATACTAAGGTTCCACCCGGCTTTGCCTGGCGCAATTAAGGCTCAGTTGCTGTTGATATTTATAATGAGTTTCAATCCGTCACTGAACGAAATTTCCGAGCACTTCATCAAAGGAATGTTTTATAGGCGTAAGACGATGATGCTGCAATGAACTTGATATTCGTTGTTTTGTATTATTTGCGTACAAACACAAATCCAATTAAATACATACATTTCTGTCAAAATAGTATTAAAGTAGTTTGTAACGTGTTTTAAATATTATGATTTTAACATTGACATAAATGTATAGAAAGGGCGGAAAGCGTGTAGTGTTCCGATGTAAGTGGTGCGCGCGCTCCAGTATTATGAGTTATAAGTTTAATAAAAATGATAATGATAATTATTTTCTCCGTGTAGACGAGATATATTAAATTAATTTAATATTTATTTTAGCGCGATTTTCATCATCGCGGTCGTCTTTTTGGAACTTCTAATGTACTCAAGAGCCTATACTTAGTTTTAAATCAATGGATTTTAAATAAGTTGGAGCGTAGTGGGGAGGAGACTGATAGAGAGAGGAAGAAGAGGAGTGGAAGGAAAAATAGGATATTTACAGTTTAATCAAACTTGTTAAGTTACAACGGGTTTCATCCGCTGTGTACAATGACAATGGTACGTAACGTATTCGAATATTCTATTTATTTATTTATATTTATAAACTTTATTGTACACAGGAAAAACAGAAAATAAAATATAAAATTAGCACAATCGGCGGCCTTATTGCACTAGGCAATCTCTTCCAAGCAACCTTTGGATGGATATAAAAGAAAGGAGAGAGAAAGGGCAGTCTAGGGTGTAAAGTGACAAAAGTATAAATTAATAAATAACATTACAAATTGATAAAGAAAATAAAAAATCCTTCTGCGACTATGAAAGCTCATAACGGTTTGTATGTCCGTACAGTACTAGCAGTGTGTAACAATTGTACTGGGGCGATTTATCACACGGGTTGCCGTTTTACAACGAGGGAATACAAAGTAACCACGTAGATGTCATATATCATTCCTTCTCGTGAATTTTCTGATGTATGTCTTGTATACTTTCATATTTTGGGTGTTATAAACACAGAAATTGTAAAATATATTCAAATGTATGAAGACTAAGCATGTCAGATTATTTCTATCTACCGAGGCAAAAGGTAAGTGATGAAATTGTTTGTTTGTGCGAAACTGAAATAAAGGTTAATTATTTTTCATTGCAATCGATAAGAATGTCAAAAAACAGCGGGCGCCAATAACTGCCGCACTCAGAGTCGTTTCGTGTAATAAGGCAGATGTCCAAATATTCGCATCGCACGTATCAGACGCATCGCATTAAACGGATCGTAGTATTCTTTGTATAGGAATTCATATAAGTGCGTACACTGATCCGCATTGTAAGGATATCACGAATCTACCCGTAGGCAATGCCGATGCCGATGCTGTGAGGGGCGATACAAGCGAATACCATCGCTGCTGATACTGTGGAGGCCTTAAAAAGCCGTTGAACTATGAAAATCAAGCCTGTGTTGGACAAATTAATATTCTACACACGATTCCTATTGAAATTTTAGCATACATAAGGATAGGACATAGGATTGGATAGAATCCGTAATAAGCACATCCGCGGCTGTCTTCGTGTTCACGATGATGATGATGATGATGAGATGGTGTGGTCAGGTCCTAAGGAAACCACAGGAGTACGTCGGCAATGTGTGCCTGAGCCTCAATATTCCCGGACCTCAACCGAGGGGTAGACAAAGAAGCGCTAGATGTCATCAAGGAAGATATGAGGGTCAATTTCCTTACTATTAGAGGTTGCCAAAGATCGGGTAAAATGGAAGAAAATTAGCTTGAAAATATATACTCTGGTAAAGCCAGGTAGAAGAAGATAAGAATAGGTATAGAAGTGGCAGAGCGCCATATTTAGAAGCTGACATTTACAATTCAAATCATCAGACGATCTTCCATTGCCGCACTTTATAAAAACGATTAAAAGGAAATAATCTTCGGAACCAAAGCATTTATTGAGCTCAGTCCAGTGATCTCAAACGCTCGCGATACAGTCGAGTGAACTCAATCGGATTGAATTGAATGCAGTTCTACTTTGATGAACCTTCCCCTTTAGATATTTGTATCTTGGAAATGACTATAATTATTAATAGTTTTTATATATATGCTTAGTTTGATGAATCTGTGAAATGTCGAAGTTATTTAAATTCTGTATTAATCTGGTCTAAGAATACAGTGTTGTTTTAAAAATAAAATTTGTGTCTATCTTTCGCAGATTATATATACTTACTTGTGGCTAGGACTTTTCTTGTCTGACGTATTTAAGGGACTTCATGTAACTTGATTTTATTATGAAAATTATTTATTAAGTAAGTTTTCTTACGAGGTTTTCTTTTGAATTAAAACCTTGGACCACACGCTTAATTATCATCTCAATTACTTTGTTAAAAATATATAATAATATAAATAAACCCAAACAATGGAAGGCTAGAGACACTGACATACTCCTTTCGGCCTCCCCCGGGGTATGGAAAAGGGAGCTTAGTTATTTACCTCTTAAAAAATAAATAAAAAGGGCACCTTCTCCTAGTATGGATCCATAAACTTCATATATTTTTGAAAGTCTCAGGTATGCAGGTTTTTGTACTGTTCTCCTTCACAGATCTACGTAATAGTAAACTTGAAATACACAAATAACTATTAACTCCATAAATTCGGGCTAAGCCAGCACCTTTGATATTCAAATCAAATCCAACTAAACAATAATTATAATTTTATTTATAGATACAGATTAAACATAATTTTCTCTTCCAAAGCTTTGCTAACTATCTCTAAAATTCGACTGTTCAAGTTAACGTTTCTAAGTATTTCAAGTTCTGTTAAATTGTTTAGTATTTGAACATTGTTTTGGCATTCCATAATCTTTGAAGTATTCAATTGTATATTTTGTAATTTGTAGGGGAGATCGGCATGTAGGTTAGTGGCAGCATCGAAAAATTTAAGGCTTTCAATTTGCTGTGTAGGTTTTTTATTTGATTGACACGAATTGCCCGGAGTTGGACAGTTTTTAAAAATACGTAAGTAGCGAAAAGGTTAACTTTTTTAGTTGAGGGTTATAGTTATTTAGTGGATTTTATTTTGAATACATATAGATAAAATAAAATAAACGATTTGTTAAATTTTATTTGGAGGCCATTCGAGGCCAAGAATTGTTTTCGTCAAAACTTTATGAAACCTAGCAATCTATTCAATAGATGCTACTTACAAATATTTATTAAAATGTACACAATTCTTCCTTGCAAATCTATTTCTATAAAATTCACAATATCGATAAACTAAAGTATCGATTTACAACACTAGGCTTACGTTAAAAATGTGTCGTTTCTGTACATTAAGGTTTTTTCACATAATTTCCACATATTATTGCCATTTATTTCAAGTGCTTTCCAAAAATATTAACAAAAAAAAACACAATTTACTTTCTGAAAATCGTTTAAAAAAGTGACTTCCCATATTATCACTTAAACAAAAATACTTCACAAAAATAGCAAACATTCAAACATCGACTAATCTAAGCATAACACAACGCGATATTCAAAGTAAGATAAATAACAATAAATAATATAAAAAATAAACTATTTATAAGCCCTCATTGCAACATCAATTTGGCCCTATAAATTTACTCGGGCCAAAATTGTTTGCAGAATTCATGGCTTTTATTACTTTGTACTAGAAAATCAAAATAAGTTTTAACCTAAGTATAGGCTTACAAGTTGGTTCGGTACTGCCCTGCGGAACAAAGGGGAAGGAGGGGTAATTAAAATTAGTTAAGTTTACGTTATATACTGCGTGACAGAGACAATTAACGCAATAAGGTGATATGGCCCCACTCTATCAATTTTAGTTATAGTTGAAGGACTCAACTTTCAAGTACTAAAGCTCATTCGCGTTGCATCTAATTTTAATGATATTATATATTGTTTTTATTGCAAAGAATGGCGAAACGAGCATGCCGTTCACCTGATGGTAAGCGATACAACCGCTCATAAACAGAAGCAAAACCAAACAACACCTTGAGTTACAAAGCAATGCTTGGCATTCCACTGCGCTTGCCATCCAGAGACCTAATGTCATTTAATCCAAAACACAACAGTACATTTACCCTGCTGTGTGGCAGGAAAAATAGACATTGCGTTGGCTCCTACCCAGGCAGCCTCTCATATATATTCTATATGATTTTTAGTAATATTTGTAATAGAATAAGTAACTGCCCGATGGCACATATTTTACTCCTTCATTGGGTCTATGGTATCTTGTTTCCCCACCCTCCTCATTCCGCAGAAAGGTCAAACACAAACTTGTCAGACTACAACAAAAAGAAAATTCGCTAAAAAAATTAATTAAACAAAGGCACAAGAAACTTTGTTTAATTATCAACGCACACAAACTTCAATATTCCTTCATCTAACTTTTTTATACCTTACTAATCCGTCAAAAGGACATTTTGCCTCAAACACGAATATCAAATTTTCACTCCTCAAAATAATTTTCGAGAGTTCTCCATTTAGAGGAAATATTTTCCTGCCCAAAATACGTGAAAAGGCTGATCCCAAAACTCGCATCACTATGACAGATACTACAATTTCCATAAATATCCATACACCATGAACACAAGTCCACATCTAGAACATTCGTTACCTATGCGGCTCCACATCAGCAGTCACCACAAACGTTTTTCTAGTCGGAGAGTCATCCACACCATAGAAACACACACTTCTTTGAGGATGCAACCTCTTGCAGCCGACTGAAGACCCTAGATTCCTTGGTAAAGTCTGTGCCCTGAAATCACTCTTGAGGCAATAGTCATATATCAACTTTGGTTCCTGATCGATGTATTTGCTGTAGTACCCTTCGCAGTTATCGAAGGATATGCTCTTGGAGAAGGTGTCCATGCAAGAGTGGGGCTGGTAGGAGCCCTCGGGACAGGTCCTAGGCTCCAGGGGGTACCAGTCGGGGGGGATCGGGGCCCACGGCGGGGGCCCCGAAGGTCTTCCTCAGCGAATCGGTTTGGACACGATGATGACGTCAGGAGCTGACCTGGTCGTTTCGGTGCTGATTGGTCTTCGGTCTTGTATTTTCTTTTCTGTAATAGATTGTAAAGATTAGGATTTGTAAGGAATATTGGCTTTTGTATGGGGAATCTAAACACGAATGGTTAAAGATTAATCGCTACCTTTGGCGGGGCTGTATACCTAGCATATAATTTTAAGTGGTTGAAAATAGAAGAAAAGATGAAATCAATTAGTTATTATAAACGCCTCAAACTCCCAATCCAAAGCATACAAATGAGCGGTTGCAGAACACGCATAATGCTCTCCTAGACATCAATTCTGAATGTGATTTGTTTGCTGATGAATGGGCGAAGATATTAACACACTGCTTGAGGTTCTGCGAGTGAGATGTTTGACTGAGTACTTTAATTTTAAGTTATTCATGTAAATGGTGTTAACCGTATGAATTTATTAAATAAATAAATAAATGAGAGAGCTTATTGTTGACAGTTGCCGAGTAAAATTTTAATTAGCTGTACATTGCGGTATTAAAATATAACTAATAAACCGATGATTTATGTCAATAATCGTTGCATTTATAAATCCAAGCATGATACTGTCACAAGAACCAGTTTTTATCATCGACTCTAGCCCTTAAATTTCCACTTATTAAAGTTTTCAACAGCGATCCCCTTCCACTCTACACGTGACACAGCAGTTTTACAACTCACATTACGTCATGTACAGAAAGTAAAGCTATCTGAAGGACCCCTAACGTACGGAACCACTTGAAACTTCGTCCACTCTCGCTTGAGCACATCGCAAATCAATTTAATTTGCTCTAACCTCTTCGATTTGTCACGTTTACTTCGTTTAAGATGTTGTAAGTGGTAAAAGAAGTAGATACTTCATAAAAATGACATGGTGAATTTGTTTGTTACAATTTAAGTATTTACATACATACATAATAATAAATAGATTTATACATATAGTAGGCAAGTAAAAAGTGCGTGGTGGCCTTTTGGTAAACGGACCAGACTGCTGCCAAACTGTTCACGGTGGTCGCGGGTTCGATTCTCAGGGCACACCTCTGACTTTTCGGAGTCATGTATGTATTGATAGTCAATCACCACATAAAACGGTGAAGGAAAACATCGTGAGGAAACCTGCATACCATAGCGGTTTATAAAATTTTCTATGGTATTTAAGTCCGCTAACCCGCACTAGGCCAGCGTGGTGGACTATATGGCATTACCACTCTCAATCGTAATGTCGATTGTAGAGTAGGCCCGTGTCCTACAGTGGGACGTATATGGGCTGATACATACATGCAAGTATATTATAGTTTACATTTTTTTTAAAACTACTTTTACCTCATTGGGTTCACTTCAACAAATAAAATCAATATTTCAAATGCATAGGTATTTATTAAGTTCGAAATCTTTCTTAAACATATACTAACATTAGCAACCAATGTGTCAAATTAAAAGTATTTAACTAAATAATCTGGTTAAATACAGGATTCGCGGATAACAATCTAAGCTCCCACCAGACCGATAACTCAACAACAACTTCCCCTCCATTTGTAATTCGCGAAATTTCCAAAGAAATTACAATATTTGAATATTAATGTGATTTGGTAAAATTTCTGCCTGTTCGAAATATTTCGATAAATTCAATAAAGGCCGTTGACAATTGAGATTTTACTTGGAGTTAGTTAAAGGAATTTACAATAATACTGAACGAGGGATTATATTTTTGGCAAGGCGGATTTGTTTTTATTTTTATTTCCATGAATGGCGAGACGAGCATGCCGTTCGCCTGATGGTAAGCGATACTGCTCATAAACAGTAGCAAACCGAACAACACCTTGAATTACAAAGCAATTGGCATTCCACTGCGCTCGCCATCCTGAGACATAAGATGTTAAGTCTCAATATGTCTAGTAGTTACTCTGGCTACGATGTCCTTCAATCCGAAACACAGTAGTGAATCTACACTGCTGTTTGGCGGTAGAAATTGTCATTGCGGTGGCAACTACCCAGGCGGCCTCTCACATATGGGAGACCTACCACCAGTAAATCATCATCATCAATTTTTATCTACAGAGGGCGTCACACGCTATGTTCTTGAATTCGTCCAATTTTCTCATCTACCACTATTTTACACAAAAAAAGGAGTGAATATTTAAATATGTTCCATATTAAACAGTGGAGGTGAAACGTAGAGTTTATCCCGAGGGATTGGAGACAGCGAACAGGAAATAGCTTCCACGACCCGCTCCAGAATAATCTAATTAAAACCGATTGAGTCGGTTCATACAAGTTTATATTGCTATTATTTAATTTTTTTAGCTTTTGGAATATACTGTTTTGGTTTTAGAATTATAAGTATTCGGTAAGATTGCCTCAGTGGCGTAGTTTTATGTTGAATATGGTTTGACTACAACGATGAGCTCTCGGGTTCGAAACCCGGGTCGGGCAATATGATGTTGGATTTTTCTATTGATAATTATCAGTCAGGAATTTGTGCCCGATGTGGCGTTGTTCTCGCCCCTAATCACATCGTGTGACGGAACATACAAGGCTAAATAAGGATGTCCTTTCACCTCTGCCTACCCCTTCTGGGTGAAATCCCTATGGTAGAGGGAGGGTGGAGGATTTGAACCCGCGACCACCTTGAGCTTTATTTGCAGGCCACCACGCATTTATATGTATGTCTTATTTTTAAATAACGCAATGTAAGCTACAACGCTTGAAGTGGTACGATGGAATTTTGTGAACATACCTTCATACACTCTAATTTAATAATAGCAGTGGACACGAATTAATTACACTAAATACACACGTTCATACAGTCCAAGAAATGGACGCTTTACATTGCGAAGTAAACACAGCCAAGTATATTAATACACCCAACAGTTCCATACAAAGTCCTGGCCTTACACTAACGTCGAGTCTTGTGTCGTGGGTATTAGGAACTACGAGACACTTTTCGGTATTATAAACACCCAGACCCGAGACAGAAATAACAGTAAGTGATCACTGCCGCCCATGAACATCCATAGTGCTTGGATCATTTACGTTTTAACAGCCCATTAAAAAAATGGGTACGAAAAAGAATGGGAAGAGGAAATGGGTGTACTAAAATCAGCAGAGAAGCGGAAAAGATAAAGGATGAGAATTGGATATGCGTATTGGCCATCCCGCAATCTCACCGAACGAAACGCGAAAGCAAAGCCTTAACTTCACGTCGATCTCCTGTGAGGCAGTGCTTCTGCCCCGGAATAGCTTGCCCAATAGTGATTGGATCATGGATATGCTGTCCGATTAAATCGGGAAGGAAAAAGAATGGAAAAAGGATATGGGTGCAGAGCATCCAGCAATCTCACTCACCGATCAAACGCAACAGCAAGTCCTTAACTTCATGCTGATCGCCTGTGAGGGGTTGGCACTATCCCGGTACAGTTTGCCCACTCATGCTGAGTCATGACAGATAAAAGCGAGGCTCTACACTAAAATTACGTTGTAAAATTACTTACGTGATTTAACAGACTCTTGTCTAGGAACTTGCTTGAGGAGTTCGATGGTGATTTCCGCGGTGTTGGTCTGGGTTGTGGGTGATGGCCTGGCTATCGTCGCCCCGGAGTAGCCGAAGGTCGAAAACCCTCGGCTGTTACTCCCTGAACCTGGTGGAATAGAACAGTAGGGATTTAGGTGTTTGGTGTAATGAGTTCAAATATGGACTTGAAAGGAAAGAATGGTTCTAGGAATGAGCAAAATTTTTGTGTGATTGGATAAATTCATTGGTATATTACAATTGTGTATATAGAGCAGTGAAATGCGATGCTCTGGGTTAAATCATAGATTGGGCACAATTTAGTATATATTGATATCTTGTTGTTTTATGACCTACTTATGTTTTATCGCATTTTATTATTCCATATGTCGTATTATTCCACCTTACTTTGACCTATTATGGTATTAAATAAATAAACATTAATAAGAAGAAAAAGAAATATTTTCGGGCTGAGGAATCTCATTTGGGATTCCCGAGGCTACATTTTTGCAGTACATCTTTGGAAGAAAATAACCATGACGAAATGTGACTGCTATTAGAGTCCCTTTGAGGCTACAGGCGTGAACGAGTGTGTGTAAATATGTATGATGAATAAAATCTACAACATTCAGTTTTAAAATTTCAAAATTCCTCAATATTTTTGGTAAAATACGTATCTAACGTAGACAGTAATTAACCTTATCTCGCAATTTTTCAGCTCCATTTTGACTGAGTACCAACACAGTTTCTTCCGAGGTCGATCAACAGAAACAAATTTGGTTTCATTTATTTCAGACCTATCATATGAGATTGACTTGAGTGCGCAAATAGATGCAATTTACACCGATTTTAGTAATGCTTTTGACCGGGTGAACCATTCATTGCTAATCGCGAAAATAAGGCCTACTAATACTTTACTTAGCTGGTTTTGCATCATACCTAAAAAGACGATCACAGTTAGTTGCACTTCAAGGATACAAATCTAGAATTTTCTACGCTGACTCTGGTGCTCCCCAAGGATCTCATATCTCATTTTGGACCCGTCTTATTCTGTATAATTATAAACGACATAACGCGACATCTCAAACTCTTTAAATTTTCTCTCTATGCTGATAACCTAAAACTTTATTGCAAAATGACTTACACAGATTATGATAATGACATGGGAATGTATGGTAAAAATACCAATAGCTTCTAGTTATAATCTCGCCGGCGATTCACTTGAAGAAGTGTCAGAAATTCGGGATTTGGGTGTGATCTTGGACTCTAAATTAAATTTTATTTCTCATATAGACGTAATTGTTAAAAAAGTTGCTAAAGTACTAGGGTTCTTAAAGAGAAACACCAAAATGTTTAAGAAATCTGAGACTGAAATCCACCGTTTCAATGCATTAGTGCGTAGCCAGCTAGAATATGATTTCTCAGTATGGAATCCAGTCTATGTCGTACACTCCCAACGAATAGAAGGAATTCAACGAGCATTTACGAGATATCTGACCTTCAGTTCTGCAGGAATTTCTTACCGCAGCCCATACTGTCTACGTCTTAAACACTTTAACATGGTATCTCTTTTTAACCGCCGGTCTATTCACGACGTAGTTTTAATTCATAAGATACTTAATGGTACATTAGATTGTAGTAGCTTGTTAGGGCTCTTTTCTCTCACTGTTCCCTTTAAGCCTCCAAGACACCGTGTGACCAGAAGTGTCCACGGTCCCCGCAGTAAAACCAATTTAGGCCTTCACTCTCCAATAGGGTATTTAGTCTATTACCAGAGTTAGATACCTTCTCCTATTCTTTAACTACTTCTAAAAACAGACTGAAATTGTGCTCCACTCTTAAAGATTAAACGAATATTTTAACGTAGTTGAATTTATCTTAATATGTGTTTTAAAAAATATTTATATAATGTAATTTTTCCATTTATTTTGTCGGTTTACTTTTCTTAGTTTGTTTTATTTATTTTTTGTTTATTAGACACATTGTGCAACTAAGATTAAGTTTATATTATACATATATAAGCTGTGTACACCTATAATTGTTATACTAGTACATATTAGAACTAGCCCGTTATGAAAATGATTTTTAGTTATATGTGTTTGGTGTGTGTACTGTTGATGTGCCTTATTTAAAATAAAATAAAATACAACTAAAGCCTTTCCGGGAAAATACCATTTACAATTTTGATACTACACTGAACTAAGTAAGCCTGTTTCCAGGAACCTTTTAAAGAGGAATATAACAATACCCTGAATAGTTATCGTCAAAGGAGTACCATTGACGATAACATTTTTATTCCAAAGAATTATTAACAATTTTGGAGCAATAATTCTGCGAAATTTTAGTACTAAAGCCTATTACCAACTTCAGAATATTTAGAACACAAAAGCTTCTTTAGAGTGAGTTTAATTATTACAAGTTTATGATTCTGCCGCAAAATAGTTTCGATAAGAGCAATTCTTGGAGACGTCGCTAGAGGATTAGTTCTAGAATGTTATAAATGAGAAAAGCTGAGTTACAAAGTTTTTTACTAATACAATTAAGTAGTAGTAATAGCGATACGACCGCCTTTTGTACTGCTATGTAATGTAATGTTTTATTATTGAGTTTATTTAGTATACAACAAAGGATAATAATAAATAAGTAAATTGGGTCTTGTGGAAGGATCTTTTATGTGATAAGTTTTGTATTTTAACAGATTATGTCTAAATCTGATATGGAGATAGGCTCGCCTCCTATCACATCGTGGGACGAAAAATACAAGGCGAAATGTGGATGTCCTGGTAATACCTCTGCCTACCCCTTCTGGAGAGAGGGCGTGAGTTTACGTATGTATGTATTTAAAGTACCTGGAACTAGAATATGTGTCGATAATGGCGATATTGTGACATTATCATTTTTTATCAGTCGAACACCATAAGGAATCAAAATAAGGCAATGTGGGAAGTCATAGTGCAGTAGGCTACACTATACCTTTTTTACAGACGTGAAATCGAAGGTGGTTCAATTAAATATAAATAACAGTGACTTTATCACTCACCATCAGAACTAGGTGGAGGTTCTGTTTGGAACAAACTCTCTCTAGTTTGACACCCAGATTCCTTAGTATCAGGAGCCCCCACAGAAACATCTCTTATCTGCTTCTTCTCTCGTACTTCTTCGCTCTCTTTTCTCTTACTCCTAATAGATTCTTCTTTTCTACTCATGTCGCTGCGTCTGGTCCTTCCGTTCCGTTCTATTCTAATATCTTCTGCGGTTATGGGAACGCTGTCTACTTCTCTTCTCCATGGTTCGTCGTCTAGGTCTAGATGGGTTTCTTGGATGTAGTCTGAATCGATGCTGGATTGCTAAAAATATAGTTTTAAGATAATTTAAATCTGATTACGATGGGATATATAACATTAATTAAGATTGATTCATTTTTGCACGGAAAATTTGTTGTCCTATTGTATTTGGTGTGTTTATGGCCGAACAAACGACTTTGAAGGCACTAAGAAAATAATATGCTCTTTCGAAAAAAAAAAAAACATCTAAATCGTATTTAACTTGAGAAGTCCTCTGTTCACGGTTTGGTAATAAAATTTAATGGAAACCTTGTATAGTTGATCCATCTGTTAAAATAATCATTAAATTTATCAATTAAAAAAGCACTTACATTCAGACATACATACAATCATATATACCCACGTATTAATTAGCCTCTTCCTTTGATGTCAAAAAAATTATAATTGTTATGGTAGACGAAAATATTATAACTATAAGAGAATGCCAGTTACCTTTGGTTTAGAAAAACTTCGTTGTTGCTGAAACATCTTGTTGGCGTGGTTTTCTCTTTCGAGGCTGGCTCGGGGTTCGCTGTCCCTTTGCAGCCGCTTAGGATCGAGGGTTAGTCGACTTCCCACCAGGCTATCTAGCCGGTCTTCGCATGATTGTCGTATGTGCTCCTGTTGGATATAGTAAATAAATTATCGCGTGAAAGACAGATTATTGGTGTAGGAATAGTTCCTAACGGGTCAAATGAAACGCAGATCGTCTTAGCACTCTTCAATGATATATTTATCTTATTTTAAACTACGTCTTTACTTCATTACGTCTTCCATCCTTCCCCGTCTTAAAATAAATGCTGCCTTATTAAATTGGTTATAATCGACGTTTCAACGACCCGTACTTTGGAAATATTAAACCTATTGCCAGTTAAAATTGTTACCTACCTTGATAATCTTGTGATCCTGATACAGTTTCCTTATGCATTTGAATAGGAAGACGAAGCTCATCCCGGATAAGATTAAGGAGAAAATGACTAGGATCACCATGATGTGTGTTTGATTTATCACTGATTCGGTTTCCGTCTGCAAAAATGTTCCAAATTATGATACAGCAACGAATCAATACACAGTTATATATCTATGAAGTTTGATATCAAGCTCAGTTTTAAGGTAATTCAAAGTCAATGTGAGGAAACATTTTTATCGTCTGGTTCCTCTCGGTCCATTACTGGGGGTACTATTATTCATAGCCTCCTTATTTTATTTGACCCTTTGTCTTCAAAAGTGGACAACATAATAGTAACACTATTATGTTGTCCCAGGAGTCCCAGGAGTTTTGGAAGTACATTGGCGCTTTAGATAACTTTCCATCTGATAAAATAACTGCTGAATGATCACCTCTTGTTACCTTTCACTAAACGAACATGCGTATAATACAAAAGATAACAATCACAAGAAGTCAAGTGGCTGAAAGCTGGCCCCTTGCGACAAGTTTCTTTGAAAATTTCTAGGGCCTTTGTCCATCAGTATGCTAGAAATCTCACCTTACACAATTCGATGTCTTCGTCAGCCTTTAGCCTGCAGTTTGCGTACGCGTCGCATTTTAGAGTAATATTAATGCAAGTATTATCTTCACAGTCGAATTCGTTCTCGCTACACTTATCTGAAACAAAATTATATGTTTTAAATTGGTTTAAAATGACTGACTGCCTAGGTGGTGCAGTTGTATGGTACGATCACAACGCTAAGTCTTGGGTTCGAATCCCGGGTTGCGCAAATTAAGTATAATAATCCCGGAGTTATTGAAAAATTCTATTTTTTTTGAAGATCATAGTTTATAATGTGTCAAGAATTGAGTGAAATTACGTGGCCTCGTTCCAAATTAGCATCTCTCCATATTTTTATACCTTTTAAAAATCTTTATAATTTAATGTTTTTTTAGTTGCAACGTAGTTTTGGTATGAGTGGTTGTATTAAAAGTAGTGTTTTTTGTGAGTGATCTTTTATGCTAAATTCATCATTGAATTACTTTTTCCATTCAGAACTCAATGTTTTAAAATAAGCATAATATTAAAAATGTATACCAAGATAATTTTAATATATAAAAGGTAGTAAGTTTAATAACCAAATAACCTTACAGGGTGAAATATAAAATACAGACTCTTTTGAAGTTATGCAAGCTAAGATTCACAAGGAGTGGTGCTTAAAATTTTTGTAACATACCGTTTTGAAGTTTGTTTTATAAAAATATTGCCATCTGAATACGGGTTTTGTAGCTAATTACGACTACGATAAGTATTTCACCTTTTTTAAATGACAATTTCTCCGTTTTATTTGCTTTCACCATTTTATTCACTTATTAAAAATTCTTATACATCGTGTATAAAGTGGACTTAATGACTTAATACCAGGATACCCAAAAACATTACCCATCCCATTCAGATAACAAATATAATTGAAATATCATTTCAATCACACAAAAAAAGAATAATAACAATTTTAAACTTTCAGCTTTAATCGCGGAAACTACACGAACCGGGCTAATAAATAAAGTTTGTTCGGAATACCAATTACAACAGAGTCGGTCATATATTGTCCGTGTAACTCGTGGGAAACTGTAATTGTATCTGTTTTAGTTTCTTACATCGAGCTATATAATATTTTGATTACTTCAGGTTAATGAACTTTATTTCTTCGAACTATATTTCGTTGCATACTGTAATTTAAAAATTAACAAAACTACATACAATACAATATACAATTTTACTGACATTAGGTGGGTAGTTATAAAAAAAACAGTAATTGAAAATAAATTAAGTAAAAGACGCGTTGTTTTTTTTGTTGAATAGATAAGCTTAACAGGGTCGTACTCAGACGTTATCGACAGTGAATTTTATTTTGAAGAATTATAGTTATATTACAGCCTTTATGGCGCAGTTAGTGTGAAGAGCCATCTTAGCAGGCCGGCATAGTTGTATCGAATGGCATGAGACGGCATTCCCATGCCATCCTCTCTCTCTCTGTTTGGACGGCATTTGCGCTTACCATCAATCAGTAATTATGCCGTGCCAGTATAAAAAAGTTGGTTAAATGTTAAAAACGAGAGCACGATGCAAGACTTGTATTATTTTGCAGGGTCAGGACTATGTTTGTAACTTATGAGGCAATTATTACTGTGACAATGCCAATGAGAACATAATATATGACCTGTGAATCTTTAGGTCATGGACTCAAATCCCAGGTATGGCAATTTAGTTCAGCGTAATTTTTTTTGCTAGAAAAACTTTTGGTTAACCCAATACATAATAAATTAGTTTGCATTGAAATATCTAACTAATATAATAATATTACCCGCTTTGCACGGATGGAAGTGGTCAATATTTTATTTCCAATTCCTCCTATTATTTTAATTTTCTGATTAATTTCGTTGCGGGTTAAAGACAAGTTAGACATTCCCGGAGGCTCGCCGAGCTTCAATGCTCAGTGTTATTGCAATGCGTGCCACTGTTGATCCTGGCTTACAGGAGTTGCAGTGGCGGGTGTGAGGGCGGGACGGTATTATATTAATACAATGGCAGTTTTATAAAAAAAATATCAACAAAAATGCTTACCATCTTTCGCAGGATCCATAGTTCTATAAGACGTAAAGTTTGCGTTGAACGAAGTCTTTTCCTTGGCAATTTTGGACGCGTATAGTCGGACATGCATGATGTTACTTGGCTTCTTCCCATCGTCCTTCGTCGTCACTGAGTTTGCCATGGAACCGCAATAGTGAGCTAATCTGTTGAGGAATAAGTGTTATCTATCACTTAAAATGATCATAGATATTATTTATTTTTTAGGCAGCCTCCTTGGCGCAGTCGGTTAGACACCGCCTGTGAAACGAGAGGCCGCGGGTTGCACGTACCGGGAGAAATGTTTGTGCGGGCCACAAATATTTCTTTGGGGTCTAGGTGTTTGTGAGACCGAAAAGTCTTTTGTAGTTCCTGATACTCACGATACAAGACTCGATCTTAGTGTGGTGTCAGGACTGTTGGGTGTTATTTATTTTTATGAATAGACTGCCTCGGTGGCGCTGTTATACTACAGAATGATTGTGAAGCTAAGGTTTCGGGTTCGAATCCCGGGTCGGGAAAAGTTATATTAGATTTTTCTAATCATTATCAGTCCGGGATCAGGAATTTGTGCCTGATAAGGCGATAGTCTTCCTATCACGTTGTGAGACGGAACATACAAGGCAGAACGTGTGTGTCGTGGTAGCATTTCGCCTACCCCTTCTGGATAAAAGGCGTGAGTTTATATGTATAGAGTATGTATGTATGTATATTATTTATGTACTATTGATGATGCGAAAAGTATAAATTAATGACTACAATAACGCCATTTAGTTTCGTATAATGCCAAAGCAATCAGGTTAAAGCAAGGTTAAAGAGAATAAAATCGTAGATTGTACACCATTGTAGTATAAAAATACGAAAATAACAAGTATTCGTTCTTAATCCTTTGCAAATGGAATGTAATGTAAAGATTGGAAAAGTGCAGAACGGATGCAGTGCAAATTTTTCAATTAGAAATACCCGATATATTTTTATTTTGATTTTTCATGACGATCTTGTTGGTGTTGTTTCATATTGCTACCCACATTTTTCTTTCAACTGGGATTAAAACATTTAGTGAAAATCTGTCTAATTAGAGTAACGTAATAATGTACTAAGATTAAGAAAAGCTTAATAATGCATAGGAAGAATGAATGTGGCATAATTAAGTTTTTTATTTTTTACTTAATTATTTTCGGACACCCAAAGACAAAACACAAAAATATACACAAAGTCTTGGACAAGGTGTTACCATCTTTTCATGTGCGTACATCATTTATAGTTAATTAAAAAAACATATAAATGGAAAAATATAGGTATAGTAAAAAAATAATTAAATAAGCAAAGAATAAAAGAATGTAAATACTTACTTGGAATCCAATTCCAGGACTGATCCAAATACTTGGATAACATTCTCCTCACATTCATTCGGCTGTGCCAACACGTATGATGTGAAATTGAGATAAATCTGGAAATTCAATCTATTAGTTTAGATATCAAGACAGGTTTGATAAATTGATAGCATTATTCAAGCTGACAGAAAGATCTACAATCATAACCTAATTCTTTCGATATCACTACATAGTAAAAAACAAAGTCGCTTTCTCTGTCCCTATGTCCCTTTGTATGCTTAAATCTTTAAAACTACGCAACGGATTTTAATGCGGTTTTTTTTAATAGATAGAGTGATTCAAGAGGAAGGTTTATATGTATAATATGTACATATTATTGTAAAGAAATCTATTTGTGCCCGGGCGAAGCTGGACCGCTAGTTAAACATAAAACACATGCCTTTTTCATATTGTTACAGAGACGATATTAATTTAAGTATATAATTAAGTTACGGGTATATTTTAAATGCTAAACAGCAGTGTACATGCGCTGACGTGTCCCAGTTTGAAAGACATTGTAGCCAGAGTAATTACTGAATATAATGAGACTTAACATCTTGTGTCTCATGATTGCGGACACAATGGAATGCCAAGCATTACTTCGTAATTCATGGTGTTTGGTTTTGCTACTGTCGATGATCGTGTCGCTAACCACCAGACAAATGGCGTGCTCGTCTTGCCATACAAAGCAATAAAAACAATCGTGACTTCAGAAGGTTTAAGTCATAGTCTATCACACTGATCTACTGCGGACTTCTGGACTTCTCATACCATATTCATTCTTGATAACATCTCTATTGTATGCAGGTTTCCTCACAATGTTTTCATGCGCTGTTAAACTGAGTGGCTATTGAATAGCAATCCAGTAATTCCGAAAAGCAAAGGTGAGCCTTGGGATTTGAACCCGCAACCACTTTTTTGAGATTCAGTATGTAACCACGTATATATATTACTATGTAACCACGCTATAGGCTCTTTGAATTAAAATATATACATAAACAAACACAATAACAAAAGGGTGGATATGACATAACCAACAAACTTTGTACACAAGATAAGTTTGAATAATTCTATTTACCCTTTGAAACAGGCGTTTAAGTCAAACCTTAAGCTGTATCCATTATGACAAGCTTGAATCCAAGGCTTATATTACCAGAACACAATAGTACTAAGTGATTTAACCTCCAAACAATAGCTCCTATTGAATTGGGTTTCAGATAACTTTAGGCCGATGTCGCCAAAAGGATTATTGAGGTAATAAATCATGTCATCAATAGGGTATGACTTCGCAAATCTGTGATGTGACAGTTTCCTTTGATAGTATGTCTATAGAAACTTATCTGAGGGATAGGGTTATGTGCCACGCAGATCAATATTGACCTAATAGAATTTTCGAGATATTATGCCACTTACTATTCAACTAAATTAATAGGTACCGTTTGACGTTCCATACTTTTCAACTTTGTACAGGCGTAACTTACACAATTTCAATAACATTCTGCCTAAAAATCAAAATTGTGTGAGTTACGCCTGTTCAAATTTGTTTAAAATTGAAAAATATGAAACGTCAAACGGTACCTATTAGTTTAGTTAGAGTATAGTTGGGTTTGTTGTATTAATTTCGACCCAAAGTGTTGCTTCTAAAACTCAGGAATCCGTTGAAAGTCATCTACTAAGCTGGTTAGTCTCTAAACATTGTGAAATAGCCCGCCAATCGATATCCGTTTTTTTTATGATATGAATGGCGAGACGAGCATAACATTCGCTAGATGGTAAGCGACAAGACCGCTTATGGTCAGTAGTAAAATCAAACACCACCGTGAATTGCAAAGCGATGTTTGGCATGCCACCGCGCTCGCCATCCTGAGATATGAGATGTTAAGTCTCAATATGTCTCGTAATTTATCTGGCTACAACATCCTTCAAACCGGAAAGTAACAGTGCATTTATACTGCTGTTTAGCCGTAGCCCTCGATTGCGGAGGAGGCCCGTGCCCTGTAGTGGGACGTATATACTGATACGGATAATCATGAAAGTAATTCTTCGACCATCCCTCGTTGAAAAGTTATCTAATTATTTGTACCTTCGTGTTCTCTGGTGATTTTATGATCCACAAGACATCTAAGGCGTGGTTCAGGCTGCCAGAGAGGCACTTGTCGTCTATATCCGCTGAGTCTATTACCCCGTGACTCCCTTCCACTGGTATGTAGCAGGATGCTGGTATGCTGTCTGCAAGACAAAATATACTTAATATCTTTGCTAGGCTAAGATGGTATAATACCTTATAAACGAGTAGAATTGATGCCATTCATGTGTGATTATTATAGATTGGTCTTTAGTAGCTTTTAATATTATTGGTGGTGGTGGCGTATACGGCCATCATTATTGATCATCATGAATTCATAGTTTTAAGATTGTGATAACTGTTTCTAATAGAATTCACGATTCAGATGCCATAAAATGTAGAAATCTGCATCAGCCTCTCTTGATATGCCTTTTTTACGACATTCTTCAGTGCACAATGCTCTGAAGACAAGATTGTGTCTAAAGTTTTAAAATTCTAAGTTCCACTAAGCAATAATAATTAAAATACATTGGTATATAAATAATCGTACTTACGGCTAGCACCAGCTTTAAAACTAATGTTGATGTGAAATCCCTCGTATTCTATGGTGTCGTCTGAATAGAATTTGAGCCAGGCGTTTGGGCCTGTTGTACTGATTTGCCTGGGGAATGCTGATCCACACAATTTGCTTAGCAACTTCGAGTAGCCTTGGAGACCATCTCGAATCTAGAATAGAAAATGACGCTTAGAAAATGGATATGGTTTTATGTTTTGGTGCAGGTGGAAATGTTGATGATTATTTTTATCATATCTAAATTAGTCTCAATTTAGGTAAATCAATGCTCGATAGGGGAGTGCAACTTTGATAGTTCATTTCAAATGTACTGTTAAACTAACAACTTAGTTTGATCAGAATAAATTATAAAGCTTAAGACTTAAGGTGGAAGAAAAAGAATCTGATTGATAATTCAACTGATCAAAAATCATTCGAATGGATAGGAAAAATTATAAGATCGTTTTTTACTTACTTCTAAATAGTCGTAGGCGCATTCTGGATGATATTCTATGCGGAACACGTCCACGAATATTAATTCTATTATCTGGCCTTCTGTAGCTGAAATTAAACAAACGATTAATGATATGACATGACTGTAATTCATATTTGGTATTATCATGGAAGGGTATTATGATATCTTTATATACTGCAAGCGCATCAAAATATGATCTAATCTACTTTCTGATAAAACTATCGACAAGACCAGTAGTTTTTGTGCGGAACCGTACGTTCTTGGTTTTTAGGAAGATTGAAAGGTGGAAAATAAAGAATAGAAAGGATATTAACAGGAAATAATTTCTATAGCAAACTAGTCGCTTTGTAACTCATTTTTGAACAGTTGCAAAATTAATAGCTTACCTATATACACAGGGTATATCCAGACCGCGGTCGAAAACGAAGCCAAGTGGTAGTTATAGTGACTTCAGACACAAAGGAACAAAAAAATTTTCAAAAATTGTGTTTGTACACACTAAAACTACCACCCGGCTTCGTTTTCCGTCGCAGCCTTGATATACCCTCTATGAAACGATTTTACAGAGTTTTACATAGTAAATAGCCAGTTAACTTTAAGATATATTCATGTTTTCAAATATACTTACCATTAATAACGGTAACACAATTAGCACCCTTGTAGTAATAGCTGCTGTTCTTGGGATGAGGATGCCATATCTCTCTAACCGAATCCTTTTCGTTGTATGTAAAAGCCTCGCATTTATTGTCATCACTACTTGTGGTTCTTTTACTTCTTGACAATAGTTCTGTATCATCAAACATTCTCATTTTTTCTTCGTGAAATTTGTTAAGGTTCATCCTGTGTACTGCTAGATTTTTGTAAACTAAACTATCTTCGTTTATCATTTCGTCGACGTTGTCTTTGTAGTTGGTCTGGGTGTACATGGTGTGGGGTTTGAGTGCCCGGTCGTGATCAGCTGATGGCTTCGGAGTTGTGGGTGTGGTGGAAGACACTGCAATTAAAATTGATTATTACTTTGTTGAAGTGATAGGTTGTATTGAAGTACCTAGTATTTTTAGGAAAGGCAAAAGGATGGTAAGTGCGGAATCATCTAAAAAGAATATCCAACAGTGAAGAGTCATCTCGGTAAGTCTTAATGATTATATAAGCGTGGTCCATACCGGATTTAATTTATAGATTGAGCTAAAGATCCGACACTTTTGGGCCACTTTTAAGGGTTTTCTGTTGTCGTGTACCATTCTCGTTTTTTGAGCGGAATCAAATATCCTACCAGGTTATTAATTGAAAATTTAAGGCAAAAAAAAACATAGTTCGAAAGAATTATTACTAATTAAAAGTCATTCAAAGTCTGAAACTGTGTTACTGAGATTGAACCGACGCGAAGTTTTATGTTCTATCGATCCGACGATTAATGAAATAAGTTTAACGCCAAATCCTTGGCTGCCACAACTTCCTTATGTATTTGTATGGAAGGCAATGATAATTTAATAAAAGACGAGGCGCTTTGCTATTTATCGGTTACTTGCAAATATTAAAAATTCACAGGGACCTATTTGTATTTGTGTCAGATCATATACATACCAACGCAGCGCACAGGCCTCCTCTATAATCAAGAGTACGATTGAGAGTGGTTAGACCATATAGTCCACCCCGCTGGCCTCGTGCGGGTTGGCGAACTTACATACCATAGAAATTCTTATAAATCGCTATGGTATGCAGGTTTCCTCACGATGTTTTCCTTCACCGTTATAGTGTGGGTGTATAATCAATACACACATTACTCCGAAAAGTCAGAGGTGTGCCCTGGGATTCGAACCCGCGGCCACCGTGAACATTTTTACCAACATGCCGTCACGCTAGCCAGGCCTATCTGAAGCGATTTCCTAGAACCCTTATTAAATCGTCTACTTTTGAGTTAGTACGTCAAACCATATACGTACCGATTCAGGGCTTTGCCCATTAGAATATGGCCATGCTATGACAGTATGTGGGCGCTTAATATTATTAATGTAAACTAAATGTTTATTAAGTGCGTGGTGGCCTGTTGGTAAACGGACCAGACGCGACTGCCAACATGTTCACAGTGGTCGCGGGTTCAAATCCCAGGGCACACCTCTGACTTTTCGGAGTCATGTGTGTATTTGTCAATCACCACGCACTAAAACGCTGAAGGAAAACATCGTGAGGAAACCTGCATACCATAGTGATTTATAAGAATTTCTATGGTATGTAAGTCCGCCAACCCGCACTAGGCCAGCGTGGTAGACTATATGGCCTAACCACTCTCAATCGTAATGTCGATTGTAGAGTAGGCCCGTGCCCTGCAGTTGGACGTATATGGGCTGATACAGAAATGTTAATTGTTATATATCGCTGCCAACTACATATTTGCGTCAACCACCGATGCCAATGCATAGTAATTCATCTCAGTAGCTAAACAGTTCACATTGTTTTTTCTTAGGTTTAGAAAGATTTTTTCATATTGCAGCAGATGTCGCTGTTTTCAGTAACTGCTTTTTCCCTAGACCTCGAATTTTTTAATTTAATTTCACGATGATACTGCGACTGAAACTCTGGGCACCGATTCGCTCAACAATTTGCCCTTCGTTGACTCGATAAACAACCGCTAAACTGTCATTTTATTTGCCCAAACATCTTTGCTAAATACTATTACTATTTCCCTAAAGTTATTTACAAAAGCCTACTCAATTGAAATTGAAAATTATTGAGGAAATATAATTTGAAATTAATCTTATTTGAATATTGACGAGTCTTGTTTCTTTGTGACGTCGTACACTGACAAAGGGCGCTAATGCACTTATTCTGACTGTTGACAATACATCCAGAGATTCATATAAAGAATATTTTCTACTTCAACCATTCGTACCGCCATCATAATAAGATTATACGGCATGGATCCTAAGTGCCAATACAAAAACAATAAATACCCACAAGAAACTTAACCATTAAGCACATTTTCCAATAGTTCCTACCTCTTACTACTTAAATGTTTTTATCTCAAGCGCTGGAAGTAATAATTCTAGTAGTAAGTTGTAAAACACCTGCGTCCGAACGGTGTTACTCTTAGTTTTCAACGTATATAACTTATTTTTTATGTTTTTCAACGGGTTTCTTAGTGCAGCTGCGAACGAAGAGGTGGGAAATTGATTTGCTATTAGCAGTAGCTGTATTTATGGAGTTGGAAGGAATTTGTAACGTTGGGAGCGAAAACAAAGGCCCCTTATGTATTTTTTTCATCCATGACACGAGAAATATTTCTTAACAGTCGTTTGTATTTACTACCAGAAAATTCTTAGATTCCTAAACACCAAATATTTCGGCCTTTAATGACTACGTTCTATATATCTTTTTTACGGGTTGTCCTCAAGGCCCGGTTATCGTCCCATATCTGTGGAATTTGGGGTTGGATATTTTCTCAATACCTTTACCGCCGGGTTGTTCTTTGACTTAGTATGCAGATGACGGACTACTACGTATACAATCTAATAGTAGATCCGGACTCGAGAGTTCGGCTGACACAAGTCCGTGTTTTATTTTGAATTGGGCTGAACGAAATCGACTAACATTCGCACCTCAAAAAACTTTTCAAATAATGTTAAAAGGAATTTTTAAAACATCCCCGTGTATTAAATTCAACAATATACCAGTTAAAAGCAAATAATCAGTTTGCTACCTCGGATTAATTTTAGAGAGAAATTTGGAGAACTGGTTGTAGGTCTCTCATATGTGAGAGGCCATCTGGGTGGGTACCACCGCAGTGTCTATTTCTCCCGTCAAACAGCAGTGTAAATGCACTGTTGTGTTTCGCATTGAAAGGCATTGTAGCCAGAGTATCTACTAGACATATTGAGACTTAACATCTTATGTCTCAGGATAGCGAGCGCAGTGGAATGCCAAGCATTGCTTTGTAATTCAAGGTGTTGTTTGGTTTTGCTACTGTGTATGAGCGGTCGTATCGCTTACCATCAGGCGAACGGCATGTTCGTCTCGCCATTCATGGCAATAAAAAAAAAAATATTGAGCACATTAGAACCGTCAGAGAAAAAATAAAAAATAACTCCTATGCTTTGACGAGAATATCAAGGACAACAGCTACATAATACTATGGATATCATTGCGCATGTCCTACGCATTGCTGACACGAGAGTATGGTTTCAATTAATATTTTAATGATCCCACCATTCTGTAAGGGTGATACGTGACGTCGCAATAAAAGATAACAGATATACCTCTATATGTATTTTCACGGGTGCGACGAAGAACTGAGCAAAACATAGTAACGTTTGTGCTTTTGTATGTATTTCCCCGAAACCCCAGCGTCAGAATAACTGCCGTTATCTTTATAAAGCTGAAAACGCATACACGACATTTGTACAAGTATGAAAGTGTCCTTAAATATTGCTATTTTCTGTATTTTTCGTTTCAAGTTTGCACTGATTTTCTTTAAGGTTTATAATGATAATTTATTTAACGTTTCAAGTCTGCGCTGTACTAACATAAATACAAGTTAGAATACCCTAAATATACTTGGATTATCTAACCATTACCTAAAACGGCGAAGGAAAACATCGTGAGGAAACCTGCATACCATAGCGGTTTATAAGAATTTCTATGGTATGTAAGTCCGCCAACCCGCACTAGGCCAGCGTGGTGGACTATATGGCCTGACCACTCTCAATCGTAATGTCGATTGTAGAGTAGGCCCGTGCCCTGCAGTGGGACGTATATGGGCTGATACAGATCTAACCATTTTCATTTTTTATACCTTCATATAAGAGTATATCTAGACTGCGACCGAAAACGAAGGTGACTTCAGATACAATTCAGTAAAAAAAATGCTGTAAAAAGATGATTCGTATTTTTGTTCCTGTCGTCGTATTTGTTCGATATATACATAGATTTTCCTAAAATAATAAGGTTTTAATTATATTTTTATCTAAAGCTATGGATTAACCACCCAAACACAATATTTAAAATATCACCAACAAAAATTATAGCGTATTTTTTTGCGAAGATTCTAGTTGTTGTTATGTCTGCAGTCACTAAAACTACTTCCTGACTTATTTTCGGTCACAATTTTGGCTATATCTTGTGTATTAAAACAGCTTATTTCAACATCCAGTTAATAACATTTATTTAGAAGATTAGCTTTCTGATCAAGTGCGTGGTGGCCTGTTGGTAAACGGACCAGACGCGACTGCCAATATGAATATGTTCACGGTGGTCGCTGGTTCGAATACCAGGGCACACCTCTGACTTTTCGGAGTCATGTGTGTATTGATAGTCAATCACCACGCACTATAACCGTGAACGAAAACATCATGAGGAAACCTGCATACCATAGCGATTTCTATGGTATGTAAAGTCCGCCAACCCGCACTAGGCCAGCGTGGTGGACTATATGGACTAACCACTCTCAATCATATTCTCGATTGTAGAGGAGGCCCGTGCCCTGCAGTGGGACGAATATAGATACAGCTTTCTGATAGTCGGATATCTTCGGTTTCCTGTATAAGACATAGGCATTTACCACATATTAAACCGAACCAATTGTAGTGGAACCACAAGATACCAAGTAATTCATACCATTAAGTAGATGAATAGCTTAAGTTATTCAAGTGTGATTGGTGACCTAAGTCTTTGATAGCTGTGAGCGCAACAGTGTAGAAATGTGATGGGCATAAGCGATGTTGCATGCACATTTGAAGATGGGCGTATTGTGTAATGTCTAGGTGTAGAAAATTCACGAAATATTTATTTTCAAATGGTCTGGTGGTAGGTCTCTCATATGTGAGAGGCTGGGTAGGTACCACCGCAATGTCTATTTCTCCCGTCAAACAGCAGTGTAAATGCACTGTTGTGTTTCGGATTGAAGGGCATTGTAGCCAGAGTAACTACTGGAAATATTGAGACATAACATCTTATGTCTCAGGATGGCGAGCGCAGTGGAATGCCAAGCATTGCTTTGCAATTCAAGGTGTTGTTTAGTTTTGCTACTGTTTATGAGCGGTCGTATCGCTTACCATCAGGCGAACGGTACGCTCGTCTCGCCATTCATTGCAATAAAAAAAATATTTTCAAATGTTACAGCTGTGAGTATGATGTATGAGACTAGCAGATAAGAAGCAAATAGTTGATATAAAACTATTGACTATGTTATAATGCATCGATACAAATGAATTTAAGACATATATAAAGATGTATGCTTTATGGTGGTACCACCACAATGTCTATTTCTCCCGCCAACAGCAGTGTAAATGCACTATCATTTTCCGTTTTGAAAGACATTGTAGCCATAGTAACTACTGGACAGAATGAGACGTAAAATCTTATGTCTCAAAATGGCGAGCACAGTGGAGTGCCAAGCATTGCTTTGTAATTGTGTTGCTTGGTTTTTTATTATCCATGACCGGCCGTATGCTTTACTATCAGACGAATGGTATGCTCGTTACGCCATTCAAGAAAAAAAATACAATTAAAGATTTCTGACAGTATTTAATATATTTAATACACATACATACATATACTCACGCCTTTTTCCCAGAAAGGGTAGGCAGAGGTGCCAAGACATCCACATTTCGCCTTGTATGTTCCGTCCCACAATGTGATAGGTGGCGAGCCTATCACCATATCGGGCACAAATCTTGACTCTGGGCCGATAATGAATAGAAAAATCCAATATCACCTTGCCCAACCCGAGTTTCGAACCCGAGACCTCAGCTTTGTGACCGTACCGAAGTACAACTACGCCACCGAGGCAGTCTTTAATATCTTTAATAGATGAATATATGTATAATACATATATTATATGAATATGCATATTATGTTGTACGTTATGTAATATTGCCTAGCATGGAACAATCGGTAACATTGTTGCATATTGTTACTCAATAAAAGGTAAATACGGCATGTATGCACCATTATTATTAAAATGTTAGTTGTGTAATTTAATTCAAGATTTTCGCAACCGAATTTTGTATTTTATTTATCTGACAGATGAGTACCAGATTGCTATCAGGGACTTTATCAGGAACTAGTGAAAAAAAACCTAGTTGTTGTGATAAAAATAATTCGAAATAATTAAATTGGTTTTGTCAAAAAAATCTCAACTACGCTTAAAAGCAATGCATCATACAAATACTTAACAACAATACAAAATTAACGAAAACAAATTACACTTGAAAAGTTACTTTCAGACTTTTTGTTAAAATTCTGTGTTGAAACTCGCACGGCTACACCCGCCTGTTGAATATATAACGAGGATGATGCCTAGTGCTCGTCTTGAAGTCTGAGCTAAATCTAGAATATTAGATGCTTTGTAAAATCTATTACTTGAGGGGCCGTATATTTTTTATTTTAGTGTGAGCTGGTAATAAGAAAGATTACATTATTGAAATTGAGATGTAAGATTTTAGGCACTATCCTTTGAGAATGGCAGCTTCCGTGGTGTAGTAGATTAAATGTCGGCTGTGAAAGGAGGGGCCGCGGGTTCGATGCCCGTACAAACACACAGGTGATATTTTTCTCGGGTCCGGCTGTTTGTGAGACCGATAAGTCTCTCGTAGTTTCTGATGTCCACGACACAAGACTTGATCTTAGTGTGGGGTCCGGACTATGTACGTGCCTGCTGGGTGTATTATTATTATCTACTTTTGTTTGTTACACTACAAAGCATGATATACCAAAGTATTAAGTATAATCAAATATTGACATTTTAACCATATCTAAGAACTATCCGCAAAAAATCTACGCGATTTAATATACCAACCCATAAGAGAATGCCAGACTTAATCTTAACCTTTAAATGGCAAAAATCAAGCCTAACAGTGGACCTATACTACATAATACATACACAATCCTGACCCCACACTCATATCGAGGCTTGTGCCGTGGATATCAAAAATTACGGGAGACTTTTCGGTTTCACAAATACTTGTGGCTCACACAAATATTTGTTTCGGTACGCGAATCGAATCCGCGCCCACTCGGCTCATGACGTCTAACTTATGCGCCATAGAGTCTGTCAACTACACAACAAGCTGTATACTATACCCATAACAGACTGTTGGGCTAGAAAATAGCCCCTCATTTATACTCCCTTGCCCAGCAGTGGGACTGCAGCCAGATTGCCTTAACTATCCAGAGTAAAATGAATACATCAAGTATTTTTTCCACTTTGGAACGACTGCTAACAAATTTGCCAGGCCTGAAGTGACACTTAGAACAAAATGAGCAATGAATAAATTAGAGGTGACCTCAGGGCAAGTCCCGGGGGATACGTTTCAGACGAGCGGGATAGGGATGGGATGATAGATGTCGATAAAATTTTGCCGGTATTAACACTGGTAAGATTTACGAGAGTTTATAAATATTTTTTTGCTGCTGACAGGTATATTTTTTAGATAATCTTGGTTTAATGTTTAGCGGTAGACTTTTTGTGGCTAAAGGTAGGGAGATTTTTTAGAATCGTCTGTAATACCAGTTATTATTTTAATTAGAAGTGCATTTTTAAGTTTTTTGAAAGGGCAGTTGCTTTGCAACTTGATATTTTTATTATTATTATTTGCTTTATAGTGGTTTTTTATTAATCAGGTTTTTTTTTTTTTTATTAAAATGTTTTGTTATTTATATTTTTTTTTAGTGTTGATAGGCATTTAAATGACCAAGAGGTGGTAACATATGGAACATGTTGTTTTCCGATGAAAAATAAATCGCTAAAATCGGGTAAATTTGCTGAAGATAAGATTTTTTTTAATTTCAATGTAGCTATGTCACAGTCTGATAGCCTCCGCGGCGCAGTTGGTTAGACGCCGTCTGTGAAACGACAGGTCGCGGGATCGATCCCCGCACAGAGAGAAATGTTTGTGTTTTGTCACTCCCTTGAGAATATAAGAATAAAAACTTTTTATCAATCCTTGGTTGTCTATCTATGGTAGTTTGATGGGATAACTTTGGTGGAGGAAAGTTGAAGTGTTACTGAAGTGTTATTATGTATGTATTTGTGCTTAGGTGTGTTCAGTGATTTATGTTAATACTTCTTACTTCTGTTTAAGTGGGCTTGGTGTCACGTGTTTCTTTTTGTCTTACCTGTTGCTAATCCTGTCTTTTTTTATAAGCTTTTATTAGCTTCCCGTGTATGTAACAGAATTTTTAAAGTTAATTTTCGAGCACTAAAAATGTTGAATTAATTTGAAACTTACGTAACGTATTAAGGGGAATGATAATACACCATTAACAAAAAAAAATATTAAAAAATTGTTCGAAAAAATATTAAAAACACGTTTTTTATTGCGATAAATGGCGTGACGAGCATATCATTCGCTTGATTGTAAGCGATAGTAGAATAAATTACAAAGCAATGCTTGGCACTCCACTGCGCTCGCTATCCTAAGACATGAGATGTCTCATTATGTCCAATAGATACTCTGGCTACAATTAATTAAATAAAATTTAAATATGCTTTATTGTACACCAAGATAACATAATTTACAGGATAATCACACATAAATATGTGCAATAGGCGGCCTGATCATTAATATATCATTAATAGTGATTTCTACCAGGCAACCTTTGGATGGACAGGAATTATAAGAATAACTTTCGGTGAGCAGTAAAAGCATAAAAACGATAAAATATAATAAAATTGTACAACAATTAAACGCAATTTAATACTATATTGTATGAACATACCACAAATATAATATATATGTACCCACAGTACGCATATTATACACATATAATGGTATTATATATAAATAAATACATACATACAAACATACATACGACTGGTAATCTAATCAACTAACGACAGATAATGACATTTTATTAGTTTTTTAGAAGAACCTATGGTCTGTGCACATCGTATTTGAAAGGGAAGGGTATTCATAATCTAACAGCCTGCACTGTAAAATATTTGTCCAAGAAATTAGTGGTATGCTTCGGAGTGCGAAGCTTTGAATTCTCCGAGGATCTCAGTGACACCAAATGCGATACACTTAGGAACTAAAAACGTACAATGTCCCTTAAACCGGAACACAACAGTATATTTACAAATTACACTGCTGTTTGGCATCCTCTTACATATAAGAATCACATAATTTAGAAAAGTATTTAAAAAGAGTAAAACAACTATGATTGAGTACCATACGCTTTTTAACCACTTCATTAAATTTTGTTTTTTGTTCTTTAAACTATCATTTATTATGTATTTCTAATAACACATTTGCATTGTTCTTTCGAAACGAGGTGCGGTAGATTTCTGTTAAGGCAAAATAAATACTACATATTTATATGGAAAATAATTTACTTGAAAATTATTAATGAGCTGCTGTGGATTAACCTAATGACTTGTATTGTAAATAATGTATTGTAAACTGGCTTTTAGAAGATGAGTAATGTTTTTTTTTGTCCATTTTCTCTGTAGGTAATTTAAAAAATATGGATTTTGCATTCGTGTGTCCTGTTTTCTATCCTTGCGATTACAAATATATTACCAGCATATTTGTATTTTATGTTTGTACTGAGAAAATAAAGAGAAATAAAATAAGGATAGCATTATGTAACTTTTTATTGTTCTTAATTAGAATCACGGCATTTGGTTTAAGTTAACATAATGTAATATAATGTGGAATGTATCAGCCCGCATACGATGATCTTCCTCCGCAGGGCATGTGCCACCTTGTTGTACCACCACTTGAGAGTACAATTGTGAAGGGTTAGGCCATAATCCATATAGTCCACCACAAGGGCCTAGAGCGGGTAGGTGGACTTTACATACCATACAAAGAAGTTAAATATGTCGGTAGAAATTTCTATGATCTTATAAAACATCGATATTTTTTATCGATACAGTCTAACACTAGTGCGCACATCAAACGTCTCTCATCACTACGGCGTCGGCTCACAGCTAGGCCTTACATCATTACCTAGGACGATATATATGTCTATATTCTAGACTTCTTTTATGACTGAAAGAGGGTAGACCAGTGCATGGTATTCTTGTGCGAGATTTTAAACGGTGCTTCGAATTTTTGGCAAATGTTTTCGTGAAAAATTCTAGGTTGTCTTAGCACAGTTGGCTATGACTTTTTTCAGGTGTGAAATGAAATGAAAAAAATATTGAATCCATAAAATGTCATACATTATTAAGATTCTGTCATATTTTTTCCAATACCACCCGGTCCACAAGGCATTATTCGCTAGAGAAGAACGGGTAAGTAACTCTGGCGTTGCTCTTTTCAAAATAAGTTTACGGTTTAGTGGTCTGTGCCCTGTAGTGGGACGTATATGGGCTGATAAAAATTGAATAGTAATTGAAATCTACCTAGTACCTACAGTCAAGGAAAAGTTCTTTATCGTTTCGAAAGAACTCACATTTCCTTGAAATTGTAAATATGTCTTGGCTTTTTCTACATGAACAAATTAAATTTAAGTTTAAAAAAACTAAAAAAAAAACACGCTTTTATAAACGATCTAACTAAACAGTAAAAAATAATTGATAGTTAAGATTAGAAAATGGAGTAAAATACATACATTTTATTGTTACAAAGCATGGGGTGCTGGAGGATAAGGAATCCGTTACAAATTAACATACTTCTGAAGCTAATAAAAGCGTATTAAAAAATATTTGCTATAAATATCACTCTCAATCGAACTGTCAATTGTAGAGTAGGCCCGTGCCCTGCAGTGGGACGTATATGGGCTGATACAGATACAGATAAATATAATTGTGAATGACTTTGTCAGATATCTTATCAACGCAAGGGTGCCATAATGATTATGTCTCAATTAATACCCCATTAACTCTAATAATCGTTTTGCAATACCCCTAAAACTTACCCCATAATATTTAATTACCCCATTTACACATGCCAAACTATTTCAGCAAGAATTTGTGGTTTGGCCTTTACCGTGATAACTTTTGACGATGCCACGAAGGAATAAGTTTGGTATAACTTTTGATGAAGCCATGAAAACCCTAAGGTCTTTAACTCAACGAGACTATTTTTATTGCAATTAATGGCGAGACGAGCATGCTGTTCGCCTGATGGTAAGCGAAACGACCGCTAATTGACTTCACCATGAATTACAATTCATAAAGTGTTGTATACACCTGTAATGGTTTGTCACCTAGAATAAGTACACAATGTTGTGAATATCTCATATGTAATTTGTGTAATGACTCGATGGTGTGTCTATTATAAATAATATTATAAATAAATAAATAAATAAATTTCAATGCGCTCGCTATTCTGAGACATAAGATATTAAGTCTCAATATGTCCAGTAGTTACTCTGGCTACAATGACCTTCAAACCAGAACACAACAGTGCATTTACACTGTTTTTTGGCGGCAGAAGTAGACATTGCAGCGGAACTTACCCAGGCTCCTTCTCACGTATGAGAGACCAACGAATAATATATATATTCAATTTTTTATAGTGTGTTAATAAGCGAGTTAATTTATGGTATGTTAAGTAAGGCTTTAGGCGCCATGTTGAACTAATTGTTCATCCGAGGGACCCTGTATAGCTGTTACGGCTACCTCAAATTGATGTATTAACGGGGATTGGGTCATTTGAGGCCGGATTGCGGTTTGGGGTAATCTGAGGGGTGGTGGTAAAAATGTGAGGTTTTGGGTATACACCCAAAACCTATACAGGTTATATTGTAGATTCGGTAATAGTGCAATAGGGGTACTTAATAAAATATTAAATTCATAGTTATATTAATCTATGGCTTAAAGGCGTTATTCGATATTTATTACACCTAAATAAATTTCATTTATATCATTAATTATTTTGTAAATGAAGATTAAGTACTATGTATTGAATTGTCATAAGAGCTATTTAATTGGCTACATGATTAATAAACCGATTTCATTTCATTTCACTTCATGTGATATTGATATATTGCAATTAATATAAATCTTTATCATAATTCACACGAATTTTGCTTCGATACATACTTACATAAACTCACGCCTTTTTCCCAGAAGGGGTAGGCAGAGGTGCCAGGGCACCCACATTTCGCCAGTATGTTCCGTCCCACGATGTGATAGGTGGCGAGCCTATCGCCATATCGGGCACAAATTCCTGACTCTGGGCTGATATTGAATAGAAAAATCCAATAACACTTTGCCCAACCCGGGATTCGAACCCGAGACCTCAGTTTTGTAAGCGTACCGTAGTACAACTACGCCACCGAGGCAGTCTTTTTTGCCTCGATACGGCGATCAAATTGCTAATCATTTGTTGATTGAGATTTACGTTACATCTGTTGTACCCCTTTTGTGTTAAGTCATTTTCTCCCCCTTTTTCCTCTTCTTGACGTGCTTATGCCGACTTTAACCCTTTACTGCATGAATTATGAAGGATGTTAATTACAAAAAACTTAAATAGTTTTGACAAAAATTGCTTAATAAAGCAAAAAAAAAAATAGGCGTTGTCTTACGAAAGAACACTTCATATGATAACGCTTATTTAACTTTAATTTAATGATTAGTAAACTGTAAAAAAATTAACAAACTGTAGAAGCCATAAATGGCTTGGTATGCGGTAAGGGGTTAAGACAATATGTGCCTACGATCCAAGATTAGAAGATAACCATGGGCGACGGTTATCATTTACCTTTAAGTGTGTCGTTTACTGAGTCGGATCTATGTAATAAAAAAAGGTGTGCATTTTTGTTCTTTTTAATTATAAGTCAAAAGTAAAAATCAAGTATTGAAGAACCAATAAAGTTATATAATAGTTTGACTGTGAATAGTACATACATTATTAATGTTGACATGTAATTATATTGTTGATAAAATATGTTTTTTATGTTATTCGTGACAGACATTTTTGTTCGATATGTTAATATAATTTCATGAGATTACATATTACGAGGCAAGGCATTATTAAAATTAATACGCGAATTTTCATATTTTGTTTCATCATATTTTCCCTCCCAATCCCGCCATAACCTTACATTTTGTCCCAAACACATTAATAACAGTTCATTACGATCGTAATCGTTACTGCGATGGAACTTTCCCGGCATGGGAGAGGGGTTCCATAACAGCACATTGCAGTGACACACGGTCCATTATAGCCCGTTACTTTTTAAGGCCTTATGCGTGGAAAAAAGGTAAAAGGCATGGGAGGAACGGGCGAATAATGTAGAACGTTGTGTATTTATATGGGACTGGGGGTGTATTGGGATCGCTTGGAATTCTGATTGAAAAAATCTTTTGCTCATAGCAGTATACAACATGCAGGAAAACCCTTTTCTTCGTAGGAAATCACAAGCAGCGGGTTTCGTTAAATAGGAATTGAAGTAAGATTTTCACTAGTCATACCAGTGACTCTTATATTTCTAAAAATGATCGTTTGTTTTTTTTTGTTTGTGCCAGCTAATTTCAGGAACTACTGGGGCCCTACTATATTCATTCGAAACGAAAATCGAAACTTCGGATGATCGAAGTTTATATACGATACGAATGTACCTACATATACTTATGGTCGTTATTGACTTATGGTCGATACGATGTACGTTATACAAATTCGAACTTTTGCAGAGTAGATACATTCGTATCGTGTAAAAAACTTCGATCGTCCGAAGTTTGAGAACTTCGTTTCGGATGAATATAGTAGGGCCCTCCGGGCCTGGGATTTCGGATCCGAGCCGAGCCGCAGTAAATAATAAATTATCCTTACAAAATACAAAATAATAATTAGTATGTTATATTCTCTTCAAAACCCACCACGTCGAGTATAATTGATCGAGTCACTCCCTTCCCAATTTACATATACCTACCATATAACAATTTCTTAGGTGTTATATGTATATTTTTTGTGTACCTACTTCCTTTTTTTTTCCTTATTGACTATTTGTTTTTGTATTACTTATTGTATGTGTTGATGCCAAAAAAATACGTCTATGTCTATATTTATATAATATACCCCAGTTTTTTTAGAGTTGTATTCTAACATTGTAAATGTAATAATTCTTATAAACGGTTTCTAAGATTTACCTCTACGAAGAGTACGAGACACAGTAAGCTTCTGTGCAAATCAGATTTCAAAAACCAACACCTTTTAAATTAGCTTTTTAATTTAACAATTGTAAAATAAGGGTAGTTAAATTGTACTCTCACTAAGCAGATGACTAATACATCAGTTCGCCCCGTGACCAAGAAAGCTACGAAGCATTAAAAACGACGGGAAATTAAAAACAAAAATAATTCTGCAATAAAATCCGTAAAAAATTGTTTTATTTCAATATGTTTATTAAGTTTATACGAAAAAATATATGGTTTCTGGCGGCCATATTAAGACCATATTAAAAAATCTTCAATTTTTGCAGTTACTGTATAAACGTATGGTTTTTATACAATGTATCAATAAACTCTCCATTTCTCCCACACGTATGGATTATTGAGGAAACTAGGGCAACAAACCGGGCTCACATAATTTTACTTGATCTTTAAAGGTTACGGGGTGGGGTGTTATAATGGGGTACTCAGCGTTGGGTCTTATTACAAGCGACACATTGTGATTTGTGACTGTTATTTATATTTAGCTTTTAATCATAACACGAAAAGAGTATTTTAATTGATTTCCGTGTTAACAAAACACATTGAAATAAAAAATGAACTCATTTTTTGAGCGATGCACTCATTTTTTGATGATGTGACAGCCTCCGTGGCGCAGTTGGTTAAACGCCGCCTGTGAAACGAGAGGCCGCGGGTTCGATCCCCGCACCGAGAGAAATGTTTGTGCGGCCCACAAATATTTCTTCCGGGTCTGGGTGTTTGCGAGACCGAAAAGTCTCTCGTAGTTCCTGATACCCACGACACAAGACTCGATCTTAGTGTGGGGTCAGGACTATGTATGTGACTGTTGGGTGTTACTTATTTATTTATTTTTAACTTCCTGATGTTTGGATTACTTTTTTTCGTGGTCATGAGGCGGACTAAGGGGTTAGTTATCCGCTCTGTGAATGTTACGAAAACTATTCTACTTTTAACATTATGAACATTATAAAGTTAATTTACACTCGTAAATCGTAATCTAAACATGGGGAGTCAAAAAGAATGAAAGAGAGACGATTTTAATTAATGTCATAAGAATTATCTACCTTTTGGTAAATATTACGTATCTAATTTTGCTTATATTTGTCCTTTTCTTTACTCTTTATAATAAAATAATTAGAAAGATTTAAGCATTTATCTTTCTGATTATTTTATGCACCACTAGACATCGGCCTAGGACCTTTCAAACTATAAAGCCATTTCATTTCTTTTTCTATCAATTTGACAATCAGTGTAAACTATTAAATTTAAAATTATTATTGTTTGACATTGACATCTTTTCTAATTCCTTACGGTTCTTCAAACAAAAATTAATTAAGTACAGTAGGAGTTATTTTATTACTTCACTTTTTATTATTTTGATTGTTCCACTCATTTACTTTTAATTACATTAGTTTTAGATACAGATACTCTTTTAAAAAATATTCTATAGGAGTATTTCAATTCTTTTTTTAAATTAATTAGAACTTTTTTTCATTTTATTTTTCTTTGATTTTTTTGTGCGTGTACTTTTTGTAAGTCTTGTGTACTCTTGTAATTGATATATACATCGGAACTTTTTAGAATAGTATTAATAAAATATTTTATTATACTGTTAGAGAATCTTAATTAAATAAACAAATAAACAAAATGTTCCACATTAAAATCCCCATAAACCCAACAACAAACAATAAAAACAAAATAGACGAGATACGAATAAAAACAACGAGCAAAACAAAAACATGGAAGGAAATACGTCGCGTCCACTAAAATTTTTGGTCCTTCGAATCTTTATTGCGGCTGCGGGTGGTGTTTTTATGCTTTAAGCAACACATCTGTTGCTTGGCTACATGCCAGAGGTTGGGCATTTTATTAAAAACATCCCGACGAGGAATCGAAGTCGCACTTATTTTTATTTGTGGCCATCGGATGTAGGTTAGGCCGGATAAGAGTAAACTTTATGTAAACAGCGGTGTTTTATACTGATGCATAAGAAGTTTATAATAACATGTAAAGAAAGAAAAAGAAAGAAAGAAAATACATTTATTATTGCATGGCCAACACATACAAAAAAGACAATGTAACAAATAAGAAGATTAAAATAATAACCATGTATTTTGGATACTTTGTTTATCGGTTAGAAACCTAACTGTACAGAACTGTATCAGCCCATATACGTTCCACTGCAGAGCACGGGCCTCCTCTACAATCGAGAGTACGATTGAGAATACGATGACCATCACCGGACATTCGAACTTCGTTTCGGGTCATAGAGAAATCCCACTGCTCTGAAACGAGAGGCCGGGGGTCGATCTCCGCACTGAGATAATTACTTGGGCGATCCACAGGTATTTGTATCGGGTCTGGGTGTTTGTGGAAACGAAGTCTCGTAGTATTTGATACCCAGGATACAAGACTCGGTCTTAGTCTACGGTCAGGTGTCTTTCTTCAGTGAATTTAATTCCCCTCTCTTGTCTTTACCCTGTACTTTAAAATTAAATATAGATTTGGGCTTCTTCATTAAGATTCAGAAAACAATTCTCAAGTTTCAACTCAAAATACAAATACAGTGGCTAATTTCGTTCTTTTGTCGAATTGGTTTACATCGAAAGGGTCAGATCCAAGTGCACAGTTTTGTAGTGTATCCGATGACATAGAAAAGGGTTTGAGAGGATAGGGCCAAGATTTATTGGGATTTGAGCCAATCCCGCGGACCAAACGAAACGCCATAACAAAACTATTATTACGCGGAGGATTTTTGTGTGAAATAAAGCCGCAAGAAGCCTTTGTAGGCTTTGAAGGCTTTGAATTCTATTTTCAACGCATAGTAACATATCCTTTGGCACAACGAACGAGAAACCAACAAAATGTGTTTGATTCTCACACCGAGATTAATATATTATCCTTTGTGTTTCACCTTCGATCAAATATACACTAGATACAACATGAGCGCTTAGAAAATGGCACCAAAAAAGAGTGCTTTAAGCACTCTTTCGCCTTCAGTCACGCACAGACCGTTGCTTCCAAAACATCGCAGAACTTTAGACAATATTATGTGAAAAGCTACTTTAAGCTCCAGGAATAAGGTGGAATTTATATTAATATATTTGAAATATGTGATCTTTTGGTTTACTTTTTAACAGATTTTTTACAGGGAACTGTGTATCTAGTGTATATTTGATCGAAGTGTTTCACAATAAATATTTCGCACCTTTAGAATTAAAGAGAACTAATGCAAAAAAATAGATTTTAGCTTATAATCATATATTGGCTCAAAATTACTATATCCATCAAAATTACTATATATATTATATCCATCGACCCTTAAAGAAATACCTATTGACGTGTGAAAGACAGAAAGATGTATACTTCGGTCTTTCCCAAAAAATAAGATTTTTTGTTAGGTCCCTTTAATTCTAAAGGTGTGATTTGTTTCTCAAATTTATAAAATTATTATTAATTTGTATTATTTTTGGGTGAGATTGGTTTGTGTGTATTTATTTAAAAGTACTGCAACCGTTGCCCTTGACTGTGGTGTACTGGTTATGATTACAGAGTCGGTCTACCCATTACGGTTTTTTTCGGGTTTGAAAATCTAGGTTTAGGAGTTGCCCAACCAGAATTATTTCCAGCATGGCAATAAGAATATGATAATAGGATGCCTATGTTGAGCAGTGGGCTTTCATTGGCTGAAGATAGAAAGAGAGAATGACATAGACGTAACGATAGAGAAAGAGATGGCAACAGGCTTATCCCATTTTACCATGGAAACGGGCACGTCAGACTGACATCTCTACCTACCCCTTCAGATACAAGCTTGATTGGATCAATACGTGTGCAGTTAATAAAAATGTAATACATCTTCTCAGAAGGTTGTTAATAAAGATTATTACGTTACTTTCGGATGATCCTTATGGAAGAGTCGGGATGCCGGGAATGCCATCCTTGTGTATTTAATACTCCTTAATCTAATACAATATGAAAGGTCAAGTTTGTTAAACAGCTTCGTGACTTGTTTATTTAACTACATAATTGGGAGAAATAAAGGGAAATAAAGGATAATACAGAAACTTGAACTAAATGAAAAATAAATCAATTCTATAATAATGTTTTTAGTAAAAAATATCTGGGAGTTATATTTTCCACTTGCAGTAGGTCTCTAATATGTGAGAGGCCGCCTAGTTACGTATCACCGCAATATCTATTTCACCCGCCAAACAGCAGTGTAAATGCACTGTTGTATTCCTGTTTGAAAGACATTGTAGCCAAGAGTAACAAAATCATACAACACCAGAAATTACAAAGCAATGCTTATAGAATTCCACTGCACTCGCCATCCTGAGACATAAGATGGTAGGTCTCAATATGTCCAATAGTTACTCTGGCTACAATGTTCTGCAAGTCGGAACATAACGATTACACCGCTGAAATCTCGGGTTCGAATCCTTGGTCAGACTAAGCGATATTCAATTTATCTATTCATTATCAGCCCGGAGTCAGGTATTTGTGTCTGCAATGGCGATAGGCTCGCCCTCTATCACATCGTTGGATGGAACACAAGGCAAAACTTGAGTTTCTTGGTAACACCCCTGCCTACCCCTTCTAGGGAAAAGGTGTGAGTTTGTACATGAATATTTCAAGCCACAATTGAACAAAAACAAAAGTAAAATGCATACAATGGAAGTAATAATTTCGCAAACAAAGCAATATAACTTGGCTAGTATGAGCATTGCGAGCCCCATATAAGCTAGTTATACGTTTTATGATGTTGCCTCCGCTTTTTCTCCACATTATTGGATTTATTTCATTCTTAATAGGGGCGGGCGGACGCAATGGGGTTGAAACGACAAAGTGTGTGATATATTGCTGAAGTGTATTTTAATCCTTGGCTTCTTTGTTAGGCTGTCTTTATCACCGGACTAAATTATGGGCTTTTTTATTTATAAATTTTCACAATAAGTAATATGTATGTTTTTTCCCAGAAGGGGTAGGCAGAGGTGCTAGGACACCCACATTTCACCTTGTATGTTCCGTCCCACGATGTGATAGAGGGCGATATCGCCATATCGGGCACAAATTTCTGACAGCGGGCTGATAATGAATAGAAAAATCCAATACCACTTTGCCTCACACGGGATTAGAACCCGGGACCTCAGCTTTGTAAACGTGCCGTGGTACAACTACGCCACAGAGATAGTAAGAGTTCATATGTGGTGGTCGCATACTAGGGCACATCTCTGACATTTCGGAGTCATGTGTGTATTTGATAATATTTAATCACCACGCACTAAAACGGTGAAAGAAAACATCGTAAGGAAACTTGCGTAACATGACGATTTGTGAAAAATTCTATGGTATGTAAAGTCCCCCAAGCACTTGGCCAGCGTGGTGGACGATATGGCCTAATCCCTCTCAATCGTCCTTTTCGATGGTAGAGGAAGCCCGTGCCGTGTTCGTGGTTTTTGATGGTAGATGCTACATCAAAGAAGCTACAATCCCTCTTCGCTACTATAAGATATCTAAAATAAAAAACACAATACCATACGAACAAAAAGAAAACGTAAAAAAATCTAAACGGCAAGAACCTTCGCGATATTTCCTTACAAATAACTTGGGATCGAATTTCTCAGCATATTGTCCTAGCCTTTGATACAAGGGATGCAAATTTCATGGAAGGGATGTATTGTGCCTGAATAATTGAGTGACTTGGGTCGTGGCTAGGGGTCTGTTGGCGGCTCGGTTAGAATAAGACATCCAGAAGGGATAATAGTTGGGAAGGAATTGGATTCAGACAACGATCTTGAAGACGAAAATATCAAGGAGCATGTTTTCTTAATGAAAGGTGAAGAAGCAATTAAGTATTTAGATAGCTGTGGCAATTTCATTTGCTGAATTAGAAGTAATGTAAAATGTTTGTTTCATTTTGATCGCACTCTTCGTTTGTTAAACACAATTGCAAATACATGTAGCCTGAGTAACTACTGGACATATTGAAACTTAATATCTTATGTCTCAGGATGGCGAGTGCAGTGATATGCCAAGCATAGCTACTGTCCATGAGTGGTTGTATCGCTTGCCATCAGGCGAATGGCATGCTCGTCTCGCCGTTCAAGGCATTAAAAACAACGTAATAATATTGTGAAATTAGTGCAATTCAGCGAAAATCCAGCCTTATGTAAGTCTACAATCCAACTCAAACCAATCAGATCTTAATGTCGTTCATACACTCACAATCATAAAGTCTTTTCGAGCCAAAAAACTTAAGAGCGTTTTATTTTTAATTTTAAAGCTATAGGAAAACCTCGCGTTGAAACCTAAAATCCAAAAGTAAACAGGTAATAACAATTTCAGAGATTGTGAAGTGCACCAACTGGCATGAAGCCAGCGACAAGCGCAGTTCACCCAAGTCTTAACTTCTTTCAAGTAGTGGAGGCCCGCTTTGGTCCATTGATTTGCTGCGGAGGGAAGTGGACAAAAATATTTCCAACTCCTTTTATTTGCTTCATGATTTATTTCGTTGCGGGTTAAAGACAAGTTAGACATTCCCGGAGACTCGCCGAGCTTCAATGCTCGGTGTCATTAAAATGCGTGCCACTGTTGATCCTGGCTTACAGGAGTCGCAGTGGCGGGTGTGAGGGCGGGACAGTCTGTTCATCAGAAATAATGTAGGATAGTAATGGTGAAATAATTTTTCAAAAGGGCCTAGTAGTTTCAAAACCTGTTCAATGCAAACAATCATATTTTTCATCTTTATAATATTAGCACATAATATTAACACAGCACATAATATTAGACAGCCCCCGTGGCGCAGTTGGTTAGACGCCGACTGTGAAACGAGAGGCCGCGGGTTCTATCCCCGCACCGAAACAAATATTTGTTTGAACCACAGGTATTTGTTTCAGGTCTGGGGGTTTGTGAGACCGCAAAATCTGTCGTAGTTCCTGAGACCCATGACACAAGACTCGATCTTAGTGTGGGGTCAGGACTATGCATGTGACTGTTGGGTGTATTTATTTATTTACTTAGTATAGACAACATTGACTTAAATAATTCTTCAAATGTTTTCTATACATCATATTTTTCTCCAAATTCTTATTACAATAGAATTACAAGAGACACATGTGCCTGCAATGCGTACGGGGCAGAACGCTCGCGAGAAACAAAACTTATAAAACTTGCAAAAGTTAATAAAAGAAATGGCGAGCAAGTTAAATAGGATTTTTTTTCCATTCTGCAACTGAGTTTCCAATTAAACTCATAAATTGTTTAATTGCAAGGATATTGTGGCGCGGTGACATCGCGTGAATTATGTAGACTCTAGATTTGGTAAAGTTTATTTTGGGAAAGGTTTTGTTTCGTATTTTATAAGATTAATTAAATGTACTGCTTCGGTAACGTAGTTAAAGTATGGTGCGATTACAAAGCTGAGGTCTCGGGTTCGAATCTTGGGTCGGGCAAAGTGATATTTGATTATTCTATTTATCAGCTTGGAGTAAAAAAATTGTGCCCGATATGGCGATAGGCTCACATATCACATCGTGGGACGGAACATACGCGGGTTTGATCCCCGTACCTTGACAAATATTAGTGTGATCCACAGGTATTTGTTTTAGGTCTGGGTGTTTGTGAGACCGAAAAGTATCTCGTAGTTCTTGATACCCACGACACAAGACTCAGTCTTAGTGTAGGGTCAGGATTATGTACATATATGACTGTTAGGTGTATTTATTTATTAAAGGTTCATCAAATTGGGTTAGGTAGAAAAATATGCCTTAAACAAGAAGTCTAAATTAATTACAACAGATACTTACATACCCAGTTCGACTCTCGGTGAAATGAATATAATGAACACAATAATGAAGATAAAAAAATCTGCGCCTGACTTTTCGATTCTGAAACACTGACCAAATTGTCTGTCGGGCAAACATCTATCACGGAATAGGATTCGTCCCGATATTTTTTATTTTACAGTTTACTTTTCCAGTCCACTGGACGCTGTAAAATTGTGGCTATTTTATAAAAAACACATAACGATTCCTTCCAAACCTAAATAACCTCGTAAACTTTTGTCCTAGCGCGGAAATGAACCCAAACTCTCTCATTTCTAACACAACAACGAATACTGTCAAATTATATTGTATTTATTTATAAGGCGTTGATGAAAGTGGATGAAGCGAAAGTAGTATGTCAGGATCGAGCAAAGTGGCGGTCTATAGTCTCTGCCTAGCCCTATGGGATACAGGCGTGACGATTATGTATGTATGTATTATTTTTAGCTCCACGTCTCTCTTTTATTGGAATTATTATACCATTATTCCCAGTTTTATTTTATTTGTATTCATACACTGCAGCCCATTGGGCAATGAGTGAATCTTCCGCATTGCGGACAACATACGAAAATCGACCTAATTGTTAACGGAATAAAGACTATTGGAAGAAGAGTACTTAGTACTTTATTACTTTAGTAGTATTCTTAAGGAGATGAATAAGTATCAAGCAGATTTTTCACTTTTAAATACAAGTAGGTTTACATTAAGAATCATAAGGTATTTAAAAAGTTAGATTTTAAAAAGCTATAAGAAAAACGAATTATAAAATCACACCTAATTTACTTCAAATGGGAGGCCGGCTGGGTAGGTTAAATGGCAATGTCTATTTCTACCGCCAAACAGCAGCGTAAAAGCACTATTGTGTTCCGGTTTGAAGGGCATTGTAGCCAGAGTAATTGCTAGACATAATGAGACTTACATTTTATGTCTCAAGATGGCGAGTGGAATGCCAATCATTGTTTTGTAATTCATGGTGTTGTTTGGTTTTGCTACTGTCCATGAGTGGTCGTATCGCTTACCATCAGGCGAATGGCATGCTCGTCTCGCCATTCATTGCTATAAAAAACATGGGAATCGAACCCATAAAACAGGTTCATTTAACCATTAAAGAGATTTTACTTTCTTGCACAACTTTGTCTTAAAAATACCGTACAATGTAATCAAAAATTACTTTGTATAAACGCTGTGATAAAATCATTGTTTTCGGCTTAGTGGCTCGAATTTTATGTTTCAATACATTTTAGGCAAAATGTTAGAACGTATTTTAATATTCTGTTGTGGAACTAACTTCTGTGAAACGATGAATAAAACAGTAAGTGACCCTACAATAAGGTACAAGTCCCGTGTAATATTTGGAACAACGACGGATTTTTCCGTCCCACGAAGCTCGAAAGAACTTTAAGTGTCAACATTTTTTTTATAAAATTTCCTGAAGGTAATGTTATCTATATATCAGCCCATATACGTCCCACTGCAGGGACGGGCCTACTCTACAATCGAGAATATAATTGACAGTGGTTAGGCCATATAGTCCACCACGCTGGCCTAGGTTATAAATGAATATTTCATTAGTTTATGTATCTATAGCCATATGAACATAGGCCTCCTCCAAGGATCTCCAAATAGACCTGGTGGAAGCGGCCTGCATTCTGCGACTTCCTGGAACCTGAATCAGTCATGACGTCTATTTGAAAATAATGATTCTGCTAACCAAAATAACTTTAAAGGTCTAGACTTTACATACGCATCGCTTCAGGCTCGTGTCTCAAGTTGATAATTCAGAAAGAGTTAATTTTCGTTATTCTGCCGGTTGTAAAATTAATACCTAGATAATTACCCCATATTTTTTAAATATGGCGCTGACCCCATGTTAACCCCCCATGTTGTTTTTCTTCCGCGTATTATTACATAATATGATAATACAAAATATGAAAAATATGATAACAAACCAGAGTTCTATTCAAATTTGCGACACATAATCCCAGAATTCCCTCAAAATACACTAAAGAACGTTTTATCAGCAACAGTTGAAATTCAAGACCTTATAAAAGACCAAGGAACAACTCACTAAAATGATATCTAACCGCTAATAGCCACTTGGGTAACAATAACTCAAAGATTCGCTTCTAATTCCGATCATAATTCCCAAGATAAGCCGGACTCTGAGGAATTTTAGTAAATAATGCTGGCGAATGCCCCTTAAATCACCTTTATAGGAGATATAAATCTAACGCTGACAGCAACGTTGGGACGTCCCAGTGGATTCTAGCTGGATTTTGATCTGGGGATGAGTTTCTTTCGTTTGGGAATGTAAATATGGTATCATGGATTTGAATTTAAATGGGATGTAAGGCCTTCAGACCGTTTTTAATCGACTTCAAAATAAGGAGATTACCCGTATGTATTCGATGTGTATGTATGTAATTTTGTCAGAATTGCACAGTTTTTGGATATGTTAGTCTATACCAGGGTCTGAACACGAATATCAAAAAAAGTATGTAGTCTGTATGTTTGTATGTGTATCCACGCATATATCAAAAAGTATAGTATTTGAATCTATATCTTAGAATATTGAAGTATTTTAGATATATTAAAAGATTAATATTATTTGCCTCTTTTTATTACAATTTTGAAGTCAGTTTAATTTCCTTAAATTATTTTCTAGTTTAATTTTTCATTGGCAAGCGAAACTGATGAACAGATTTATATAATACTAATGGTCCGGCCCGGCTGCGTTCGTGTGCAGATACTCTTTTTTGAAAATATTTTATCGTCTATGTATTATCCAGGGATAATACAGGATTTTAATGGGTGGAAGAATTTTTCAAATTGGTCCACACGTTTTAGAGGCTATTTAATACAAACAATCAAGTCTTTTCTCTTTGTAATATTAGTTTAGATACTATTCAGATATTATTTTCCATAATTTTCGACAGCATCTTTGGTGCAGTTGATTAGACGCCTGTGCAACGAAAGGCCGGTGTTTCGATTCCCGCATCGAGACAAATGTTTGTGTGATCCATAGGTATTTGTTTCGGGTCTGTGAGTTTAAGAGACAGAAAAGTCTTTCGTAGTTTCTGATATACGACACATGACTCGTATCGTAGTGTGACGCCAGGTCTTCGTGACAGATGTATTTATTTAAATTCCAACATAGAAGTCATGTTCTTTGTATCATTTTTATTGCATGGGTCAGGCAAACGATCAAACAGGTCACCTGATGCTTAGTGAATGTAACTACTCTCTGTTTCTACCTATTGCTCTTTCCACTCCATTCAAAATCACAATAATAACATGTTGTGTATACATAGTTAGGGATACCTCCTAGATTATATAACTATGCTATTTTTGTTTTTAACTGCTTAATTGGCTGTATTCTGTTTTGAATACCTGTACTTAATAAATAAAAAAAAAAAAGTTGTCTGGAAGAGATCGCTGCCGTTAGCGATAAGACCGCCACTTGTACTACCGATCATTCGTATTAAACCTTTTTTGTCTTATTAATGGTGTACAATAAAGTATTAAATAAATAGGTGATCACAACACTTGCATTATGGATGTGTTGCCAGAGCTCAAATCGAGCGGAGACCTGAAAGGAATGGGAAGGAAGGGTAGAGGGAAGAGGAAATGGACATTGGGCATCCAATCTAATGTTCTCAGAAACTACAAGAATGCAAGAATGTTTCTCTCTTACAGATGATTTGCTACAACTATTTGGGGCCTTACGGTCGCTTACATAATTGGTACTCATGTGCCATTCCTGATTTGGGTAATTTCACGTCTGATTAACCATTTGTGCACGTAATATATGTGCATCCGATCTATTCGAATTTCGGGAGTGCTTGGAGGCGTACTAATGTTGGAATTTATTGTTGAAATTACATTAATCAACAATTTCCTATGAAATTGTGACACTGTCACACTGTGAAAAAGTGACACTCTATAGTGTCACTGGCTGGCTAAGGTTGTTTGCACACATATTTATTTATTTACGCATATGTAAAAACCAATACAATGGGAAATCATATACATAAAAAGTACAATTAGGTCAATGCAATGTCTATTTCTCATGTCAAATAAATGCGAAATGTTGCTTTGTAATTCATGGTTCTGCTTAATTTTGCTACTGTCCATGAGCGGGTCGTATCGCTTACCATCAGGGGAAGGGGGTTCATCATACCTTTCAATTAATAAAAAAACATATAATATTCTTCGTATATTTCAATTTGTTGACAATGATAAACAGTCGGCAGTCGAAAATACGAAATGAGTAATAAGTGGGTCAAACTCTGTAACTTGTCGAATACATCAAGCATTATTTATGAGAGGCGTCGCTTGAAGTTTTCAAATTGATGGATAAATTTTGTCCTGATATATTTATTTGATGGATCTAGAAATATTTACCAATATTATTGTGAAGTTTTTATTGAGTTAGGTTGGTCAGGCAGCGGGTGAATAAAACTATGCTATTAAAACAGTTATGACGCAAGTTTGGATGGAACAGTCGGTAGGAGTCGATCCCATCCAAACTATGCCAATAACATTGATTAAACCCAAAAAGAAAATCAGATTAGACCTTCGATTAAATATATACTAGATAATAAGTAAGAGATATAAGTATTAGAGAGAAAAAAAAAACATTATTACAATAAATATATGCGAGTAGTGCACAGCTTAAAATATAAGTAAAAGTAATAACCACGATATTTTTCACGCATTCAGTAACGTGTAAACATTGATGTGTCTGAGACGTAATGGTTAAGTTATTGTTCAAAAAACGAGGGCAAATTAGGGGAGGCCCTATATTCAATGATCAACACCTTGTAGCTAGAAAGAGAGAGAGAGAGAGGGAGAGAGAGATTAAAAATATACTCACACAGTGCCAGGAACAGCACACATAGTGCCGGCGATATCATTGACCTGCCGGCCAGGAGGGCCGCCCGCCCGCATTCGTGTTAACCTCAGAACCACCATCAAAACACCTCAGCACATAGCACTGTCACGCTCACTTGATTACCGCGTCACTGGACCTCGTCAGAGATTACCACTGTTTACCGTTACAGATTACCGCGTCACTGATTCCCGTCACAGATTACCACGTCACTGATTACCGTCACAGATTACTGAGTCACTGATGCGTCACTGATTCCCGTCACAGATTACCTCGTCACTGGGTGTCGTCACTGACGTTTCTGGATAATATCTCTGACAACCGCGTCACTCACTTTTTTCAGTTCTATTTGTCACTTGTTTCTAGGTTATATTTTAATTCACTGTTTATTGTTTTGATATTCACTTTTTTAATTTTTATTAATGTTTTGATTTAAAAGTTATAATAAGAAATACTATATGTTTGAAGATATTTCAGTTGAAATTTCAGGAAACGTTATTTCACTTTACAACAGAGATTCAACAGTATTTTTGGCTCTGAGAAACCTTGTTTAAATTTGTATATCTGTTCGTCTCAGTTTGTGCAACTTTCGTAGTGGATTATGAGTTCTATTTTGTTTAAATAAAGTTTATTTTAGTTTGAACACTCCAGCACCGTCGGGAATCTGTGAACAAGAAAAGGAACTTTTTAATTGTGCTCAAAGAATATAATTTGTATACTTGTAAGTTTATGAAGTCTGTCAAAACTGACACTAAGTTTGTGGAAGAGAAAGATATTTGGTTTCCTGTAATTTAAAGATTCATAGCCAGCAGCCGCGGAAAAGCAACGGTGTAAATTATTGTGTTGATAGATTATTAAAGAATGAAAGAAAATACTTTTATTATGGCATGGCCAATACTTTACAATAAAAACAATAATGATGTTAGGTCTCTCATATGTGACCATTTGGGTAGTTACCACCGCAATGTCTATTGCTCCCGTCAAACAGCAGTGTAAATGCACTGTTGTGTTTCGGATTGAAAGACATTGTAGCCAGAAACTACTGGACATACTGAGACTTAACGTCTTACGTCTCGTGCAGTGGAATGTCAGGCACTGATTTGTAATTCAAATTGTTATTTGGTTTTGCTACTACTCGTATTCATGAGCAGTCGTATCGCCTACCATTCAGTGCAATAAAACAAAAAGAGATTTAATTTTTTACCAAAGGATATTCAAACTTGCCATGGCATCGAAAGGCATTTCTCGATGCCGCTACATCAATTTAAAACAATAGAATTTATGTCGTATTCCCACTATATAAGTTTGAATATCCTTTGGTACAAAATTGAACTCCTTGCCTTTCTGTCCCGGTCTGTTCTTGTCTTTAATAATGATTTAATTTACATTAAATGTCTCTGAGTATGGCAGTAAGTGGCTCTTTTAGAAGATAATGTGATAACATCATAATCATTCAGTCTCATTGTAGTATCTCTGAAGGGGTAGGCAGTGGTTGTATAAATGCAACCCAAAATTCAACGAGGTCATTTACTCTTTTGTTTATTCTGAACTAGCGGCCCGACCCAGCTTTGCCGGGTGCAGATAGATTTCTCTACAATAATATGTATGTATTATACACATAAACCTTCCTTATGAATCACTCTATCTATTAAAGAATACCGCATCAAAATCCGTTGTGTAGTTTTATAGATCTAAGCATACATAGGGACATACAACGGGAAGTGACTTTATTTTATACTATGTAGTGATAGTGACGAGACCGCCATCTGTACTTTTTATATGTAATTGTAAAATATCTTAAGTTTTTCTTCCCGATATGTGTGCAGTCACATGTGCAGTAAAGAATAAATTAATAAACAAACGAAAACCAACTTATTAAAAAGCTAATTTAGCAGTATCTGCTTAATTATTTCCGCATCGCCTCACCCGAGTAAACGCTTGCCACATTCATTTCCAAATTCACATACAAACCGCACGCGTTCCACATTCCTCCAGATATCCCGTATGTAAAAACAAGGAAGCCATAACTCATGACAAAAGCCTTAATGGCCACTCCACTGCGCCGCCGAGTAGGCAAGTGGTAGGCGAGTGGAGACGAGTGGAAGACAAGCAAGTCAAGTAGCTTGCCTGTGATACACTGACTCAAAGCGAAGGACATTATGTCTGCGTATGTCTATTGTGTGGAATAAGAAATTTAGGAATGTCACGCATTGCTTTGTAATTCAAGGTGTTGTTTGATTTTGATACTATTCTTTAGCGGTCGTATCGCTTACCCTCATGGTAAGCGTGAACGCCATGCTCGTCTGGCCATTCATTGAAATAAAAAAAAAAAATTACGCCTAGAGATGGTAATCTCATTGGTGTAAGCATCAAAACCATATCAGAATAGTAACTTAGCCGTGCTAGTATATATTTTTATACTCGTATTTGTATTAGCCCATATAGGACCTAGTGCTGGGCCTTCTCTACAATTGAGAGTACGATTGAGAAAGGTTAGGTCGTATAGTTCACCACGCTGGCCTAGTGCGGGTTTCGTCACGATGTTATCCTTCACCGTTGTATTGCGATGTTTGACTATTAATACTAACATGACTTCGAAAAGTCAGAGGTAAGTTCTGGGATTTGAAACCGCGACCACCGTAACGACACTGCAGCGCACTAATGCTCACGTATCAAACTAAATGCAAATGCACTAGTTAGTTTAGCTACCCCTTCAATGATTAATAACTTCCAATTCTTAAAATTTCAGTCGAAACTTCGGCAGCACTCGGCGTCGTTTCAACTAAATTTTTCACCGTAACAAGTAGGAAATTAAATTTAATCGAATCAGTGAAGGAGTGCCTCTCGGGAGGAAATTTATAATCCAATTTTGTAATGAAAGGGACGCAGATTGCTCTCCCGGCTCGTGTCTAGGTGTTCTGGCGATGTCCAAAACCTGCTGTTGATAGGACTCCTCATTATTGTAAACTTAAGATTTGTTTGAAACAAAGGTAGATTTTAGAAGGCTTAAATGGATTTAACGTGATGATTTGATTGAGTTTGGCAGTTTAAATATTTTTGTTATTATTTAATTCGGTAATTATTTCAGAAGTCTGATAAGAATTAAATGATTTGTTGTTGGCCTTTAGTCCTTTATTGAGCTAGAGGTCATAAAGCGTTAGATATTATAGCAACAGGTACAATTATTATGTTAAGACTTTTATGTTTTAAATATATTATTTAGTTAATGTTATGTTAATGGAATTTTATTTGCAGATATTTAATTGAGCGCAACATTAGCTCAAATATCTTACTTTATAACAAAGATATTTTATTGTTTTAGAACAATAGATTGTATTAAAATATGACAGCCTCCGTGGCGCACCCAAATAAATGCTTGTGATGTCGAAAAGCCTCTCGTACTTTCTCATACCCACGACAAAAGAATCGATTTTAGTGTGGAGTCAGAACTAGATATGTGTGTGACTGTTGGTTGTATTTATTTATTTAATTATTCTCTCATTAATTTCTCACCCTGATTCTTCCGTAACTCCTATTAAACCCTTCATTAATTTTTTCTATAAAAACACCAAGCGATCTGCATTTAAAAACATAATAAAAGTCAAAGACTTCGAGACGGCACTAATGGAATAATCTTGTTTGTGAAATTCAATACCAAGGCGCCCTGTGTTTAGCGCAATTCATTTTTATCTCGAAAGCTTTTAAGATTATCCAAGTATTGTTTTAAGGTATTATCGACCTATTATATTGTTATTACGTGATGAAACGGCTTGATATCTCCAAGACTCTTAATTATGATATTAAAGGATTATTTAAAGATCTTTGATGTTTAAAATTGAAGATATTGAATAAATAGAAGGGCGATTTTAACTTCTGAGATTCTGTATCATAGTATCATGACATGGTTTCATAATAATTATTAGCAAGATAAGGTCTACTAAACATATCCTCTTAAGTATTAGTCTGTTGTAAAATTTACCAGGATAGCCTGATGTATACAATCATATCATCATTATTATAATTTGATAATTGTTGGGTGAACTCGGAAGCTGCGCTGGTTGCTTGTCTCAACTCGAAAATTTTTATCCCATGAGTCAAATGCGTGGGTAACACAAGTATTGTGATCGATGTTTATGGGCAGCACTGATCATTTACCATTAGGTGATCTGTGTCTTTCTTCAGATCTATTGGATAAACAAATACTGCTCTTAAAATACCAAGGAGGAAGCGACGAGCAAAACCAGAGAACAGCTAAATCTATCAATATTACAACATTGATGCATGGATACCATATTCATCTGTTCTGTGGTATGGAGGACAGAAAATGTAAAGTGAAGCGAAATGTGGGTTTGTTTGCGGCGTCGCTGGCCACCCGCCAGGCCGGCATTCTTGTGCGTCTAGACGAATTTAATTATATCCACTTTTATTGTTTTTCACGGAATTATGATCTCATCGGAGTTTGAAATATTGACCGTTGGTGATGCTGCATTTAATGCATCGAAGAACTAGACAGAGTGCAGACAAGGTGTTAAGATATGGGTGGGTGTTATGGTGTGAGTATAAGAAACTGTGAGAGACTTTTCAGGATCATATTCATCGAAGAATTCTCTTAGAGAGTTCTGTGAATCTCAAAAACTTGTAGAAATCGAATAGTTGGCATATCGCTTCTTAACCAAGGTCATGGTACAACCATGATGATTTTTTGTACAACTACTATACTACATAGAAATTAGTAGTGAAATATCAATTGTATTGTCGTGTTTGTTCCGATGAATAATATGACTAATTCACAATCTTTCTCTCTCCTTTATCCCACCCATTCACCTCCCATTTTAAAGATCAGCTACGCACCTATGACACAGATTTTGGGTATTTATTGGCATTCGCGATCATTTCCTGTCAGATATCCAGATGGCAGGCTTATGCTATAAATATAATATTTTATGAAGATGATTTAATACTACCAGATGGATTTTGATACTGTTTGAAACGACAATAAACGGTAGGTTAAAATAGAGATATCCGTCTTTTTTATTATATAAAAATGGCATAATTTGGCAGCTATGATGTTGATTTATCTAAACTAATATTATAAAGGAGGAAGATTTGTTTGTTTGCATTAAATATGCTCTAAAACTACTGGACCGATTTGGTTTTTTTTCACTAACAGAATCTTACATTATCCCCGAAGGACATAGGCGATAGAATATGAAAAAAAGTGTATACCCGGGCGGACCCGCGCTGAATCTCTAGTAATTCTATAAAGAGCATGCATTTTATTGTTACCATTGTTGAAAGGTTAACAATAAAATTTGGGTAAGACGTCGACTGTGAAACACGAGGTCGCGGGTTCGATCCCTGCACTGAAAAAATATCTTGTTATTCCGACACAAGACTCGATCTTAGTGTGAGGTCTCATGTATGTGACTATTGAGTGTATTATATTATAATTTATCATAAAATTGCTCACTAGACCTCACCCGAGTCACTCTAACAAATATCGGAAGCAATACGCAAGCCCGTCGCGAATATTTCTCTCAGGCATGTTCCATTTATTGCATCGTTTGAGACCGTCTGAATCACGTCTATTTGAGCATTGTAAAACGTTCCTCGTGTAATATCAGGTATTGGTAAATGACATTTTTGATTTTATAACTTCTTTGACATATATTACGAGGTTTTTTGTTAGATAGGGTATATACTGAATGATGTTTTAGTTTAATAAGGCGAAGTAAAATATATTATTTAAAAAGATAAAATGTATGGCAATTTACTGATTCTGTGTTTTTTTTGTTCATTTATTTAATATGCTTCAGATAAATAATACATATACTTACTAATAAAGGAAAAATAATATATATAATTATATTTGTTAGATAACATCGAGAAACCACTAAAGTTTGTATTTATACTATCAGAGTTGGCAATTGGGTTGTTACTAGACATTACTATGTGGAGTTTGAGATTAATGCATTCTCATTTAAATTATTAGTAGTAGATATCTCATAGGTGGAACAGCAGTGTAAATGCACTGTTGTGTTTCGGTTTAAAAGTCATTGTAGCCAGAGTGACAACTGGATATATTGAGACTTAGCATCTAATGTCTCAGGATGGCGAGTGCAGTGGAGTGCCAAGCATTGCTTTGTAATTCAAGGTGTTGTTTTGTTTTGCTACTGTTCATGGGCGGTCGTATCGCTTAGCATCTGGCGAACGGTATGCTCGTCTCGCCGTTAATTGCAAAAAATATATAGGGTATAATAAAAATATTTCTTGAGTTTTTGTTCGATGTTTTTGATTATTATTATTATAAAAAGTTCCCTGACTTACAGGTCATCTCAGTATTTACGTTGCCAGTGGCTGCGTTGTTACTAAATCTACTTTGAATTACATTATAAAAAGTAAACTCGATTTATTTCAGTAATATTATAAAAATCACTGAATGGATGACTAATACCTCAGTCCGCCCCGTGACCACGAAAGCTGTAAAGTAATCGAAATTGGAAAGTAAAAAATGTAAATTAAACCAAATCCGGAATAATATCCGTAAATAAATTGTTTTATATTTTTTTATTTCTATTAGCTTTATATTTCTATCAATATTCTTCTTAATCTATACTCTATACTAATATATAAAGGTAAAGAGTTAGTTCGTTTGTGCCCTCTAATTTCAGGAACTACTGATAGGAATATGTTTCTTATGAGGATTGGAGTCAAAAACTTTCTGCACCAGGACGGATCCGGGCGGATCGCTAGTATGTTATAATTAATATGGTAGCTTCCGTGGCGCAGTTGGTTAGACGCCGACTGTGAAGAAGAGCCCACAAATATTAGTCCAGGGTGTGGGTGTTTGTGAGACCGAAAAGTCTCTCACAGTTTTTAATTCCCACGACGCAAGACTTAATTGATCTTAATGTGGGGTCAAGACTATGTATGTGACTGTTGGGTGTATTTAAATTGTTAACATATAAATATAACCAACCATTAACCAGCGCAGTTTTGTCATTCCGATGACAATTCAGCATTAATGCTGAGAAGGCACCCATTCACACGTTTGGGAATGATTGTACAATTCGCACATTTAGAATTAAACTAACCGAATCCAAAAAAATAGATTAGATAGAATAGATCTTATGTCACAAATATTTAAAGAACGTTTCCCAAAAAATAAGGTTTTTTAGTTAGGTCTCTTTAATTCCAAAGGTGCGAATTATTCATTAGTCTTTTTAAATTGCTTTATGTTTGTTACTGTTTTCTTTTGTTTGATATTTTCATTCTCCTTTGGTAATTGTATTGTATGTGACGTGTTGTAATACGTAGTAATATTATCTCAATTGTTGTAATCGTGTCAATAAAAATACTTTATTTCTTTCTTGTATTTATGGAGGAAACTCAGCCCAAGGCGTACCCTGGCATCTATTCATTTATTTAAGCTTTATTGTACACCAGAAATAAAACAAAATTAAAACAATTCACATTAGAAAAAAATACAAATGGCGGTCTTATCGCACAAGGCAATTTCTGACAGACAACCATTTGATGAATATAAGAGAAAAGCATAATCTAGGATAACGCCTAAGCAGAAACCGATACTCGTTAATATGTTACATAATCCGAACTTCTTTCTACCAACCTCTATTAATGTTTAATTCAGTGATTTGAAAGTTTCTCCGTAACAATTTCCCTGCATTAATGGAAATTTAAAGAAAATTTCCTTCAAGATACTAACGTTGGAAATAATAATAAAGGACTTAAAATCTTGCCTGAGGGAGCACACAGCGCCGTCGCTTCGAACTAGGCTATCATTTTAAGACAAAATATTCTAAGAAAGGAAGAAAATATTTTTTTGTCGGCTTTATAGCGTAGTTAGGTATGAAATGGCGGCGAAATGACAAGTTGTAACTTATATCGCTCTGAAATAAATGGTTATAAAATGATCTACTAGCATAGCTCGCGGCTTTCCTCGCGTGAAAAAGTCTTTCCAGGATGAAAGTCTAGCTAAATACTTTCGTGGGATAACTATCATATAGCCATTCTCTATAAATGGAATATTCAACACCAAAATATTTTTTCAATAATTAATAGTCCGTAAGCGCGTTCAAACAAACAAACTCTTCAGCTTTTTATAGTATTAAGTATATAATTATATTGTGTCAGAAAATCGTTTCGTAATTTTTGATATCCTGAAGCCCAACATCTCATATGTTATCGTTTTTATATGTGAAGCTCTACCCATAGATAATACACTATATTGGAAAGCCCTCCTAAAAAATCTTAACCTTAATTGGTTAAATATATTGGTAATAAATACACTGATGACTTTTGAAAACCTAAATATGAAGGGCAAAGATTATAGAATTAAATTCTAAAATTAATATAATATAGAATTAAATTCTATAATCTTTGCCCTTCATATTTAGGTTTTCAAAAGTCATCAGTGTATTTATTACCAATATATTTAACCAATTTTAGAAAACCTGATTCTGACAGGCAGATATTTATGCATACATACATAAACTCACGCCTTTTTCCCAGAAATGTGACGTCATAATTATAATTCGGTGTACGAAAGAGATGACTACCTCGGTGGCGTAGTTGTACTAAGGTCCGCTTGCAAAGCTGAGGTCTCGGGTTCGAATCCCGAGTCGGGCAAAGTGATATTGGATTTTTCTATTCATTATCAGCCCGGAATCAGGAATTTGTGCCCGATATTTCGATAGGCTCGCCACCTATCACATCATGGGACGGAACATACAAGGCGAAATGTGGGTGTCCAGGCACCTTTGCCTACCCCTTCTGGGAAAAAGGCGTGAGTTTATGTATGTATGTATGAAAGAGATGGCTAAATGTTCTCACATTAATAATCCCAGGGTTATGGATGTTCACGGAATTGTTTCATCATTTCCAAGAATTATTGTGTGAAAATAAACTATACATAGGTACACTTTTACTTTTAAAACATACTAAAACCTGCTATATTTTACAATGTACATACTCGTAATATTCAATGTTCTATGGACCTAAATTTCATTTTATTAATATTTCAGCAAAATAATGTTTACTAGTACTAAAATATGGCCAACAAACCGTTTCGATATCTAACCCAAACATCTATTTAATATATTTTAAATTTAATACAAGAGAGTGTGTTTTATAGGTAATAAATTTATGGGCTGCGTCGGTTCGTTTCGATATTGGACGAGCTCGTTTTATGGCCTAACCTTCAGAACGAGGCAGGTTGTTTCGGTACCTAAATATAAAAATGGAGGGACTGAAATAACTCGTTCCTTATCATTTGGGTCCTACTTTAGATCTTTGAATAAAATGAAATTGCCTTAAAAATCATAATTACGAGTTTTGCTTTTGCATACATACATACATAAACTCACGCCTTTTTCCCAGAAGGAGTAGGCAGAGGTGCCAGGACACCCACATTTCGCCTTGTATATTTCCGTCCCACAATGTGACAGGGGGCGAACCTATCGCCATATCGGGCACAAATTCCTGACTCCGGGCTGAGAATGACTACAAAAATCCAATATCACTTTGTCCGACCCGTTTTGCTTTTACTAATATAAAATACTAGCGGTTCGTACTAACTTTCAAACTGTTCTATAAATATCGCATCATTCTATCTTAAAGATTGTTTTACCACAGTTCACTGTATTTAGCGTAAATTTACCTCATTTTTAGGGTTCCGTAGCTCAAAAGGAAAATAATGGAACCCTTATAGGATCATTATGTTTTCCGTCTGTCTGTATGTCAAGACCCTTTTCCTCAGGAACACGTGAAGGTATCAAGCTGAAATTCATTTTTTTTATTGCAATGAATGGCGAGACGAGCATGCCGTTCGCCTGATGGTAACCGATACGACCGCTCATAAACAGTAGCGAAACCAAATAACACCTTGAATTACAAAGGAATGCTTGGTATTCCACTGCGCTCGCCATCCTGAGACATAAGATGTTAAGTCTCAATATGTCCAGTAGTTACCCTGGCTACAATGCCCTTCAACCCAAAACACAACAGTGCGTTGCTGTTTGACGGGAGAAATAGACACTGCGGTGGTACCCACCCAGATGGCCTCTCACATATGAGAGACCTACCACCAGTTTCATACCAAATACTCAGGTCTACTGTGTCTTGGTGATGTAAAAAAATCTAGCTTCTAAGCCAACGTAATGAAAAGATATAGCCGTTTATGTTGAACATTTTCGATACTTGCAAAGGGAATCAAAACCTACAGGGTATTTCTCGTGAACTGAAAATCTTAAAATTTGGTACGAAGGAACGTCTTATAGTACTTATATAGGTAAAATTGCGAAAAGCATAAATTTAGTTACATCATAAAAATATTTTTAATCATTTCAAACTTAATACCCCTTTCCTTATGAACGCGTAGAGACATAAAATTTCAATTCATATCAAATACTCAGGTCTATAATACCTTCAAGCCGTAACAAAATCAAATATTTATATCAATGTTATCAAAAGAAACAGCAATTTAAGCTGCATATTTTAAACTCTGTGACTGCCTCGGTGGCGTAGTTGTACTAAGGTACGCATGCAAAGCTGAGGTCTCGGGTTCAAATCCCGAGTCGGGCAAAGTGATATTGGATTTTTCTATTCAGTAACAGCCCGGAGTCAGAAATTTGTGCCCGATATGGCGATAGGCTCGCCACCTATCACATCGTGGGACGGAACATACAAGGCGAAATGTTTGTGTCCAGGCACCTCTGCCTACCCCTTCTGGGAAAAAGGCGTGAGTTTATGTATGTATGTATTTTAAACTCGCAGCTTTAAGTTCAAGTCAACCTAGAATCTTGAAATTTGGCATGAAGCAACGTTTTACAGCACACATCAAGAAAACATTTCAAAAACCTTGAATTTATGGTTACATCACATACGTTTGTACTGAACCCTCCGTGCGCCAGTTCGACTCACACTTGACCGTTTTTTTTTGCATTACAATCACCTTTTCCCCCGGCCACTTGCAACACGTGCACTGAAATTGCTGACGACTTAATCTCGGGAAATTTCCAATACCGACCCGCGCACGCTGCCACGTTACCGATATGCTGACTTCAATTCTATATTTATGTGTTAATTTACCCACCTTTGTATAAGGGCATGCAATTATCAATAAGTTTGGATAATAGATAAATATATTTTTGTTTGCGGATCAGTGAGACTTGGTTCGATGATTTTGATTAGTAAGATGTTATTTTTTATTTCCATGAATCACGAGATGAACAGTATCATAACCAAACAACACCTTGAATTACAAAGCAATGCTTGGCATTCCTGTGCGCTCGCCATCCTGAGACATAAGATGTTAAGTCTCAATTGTTCAGTAGTTACTCTAGCAACAATTTCCTTTAATCCAAAACACAAAAGTGCATTTACACTACTGTTTGGCGGGAGAAACAGACATTGCGGTGGTACCTACTCAGGCGAATTCTCACATATGAGAGACCTACCACCAGTAAACGTGGTATAATTCGGATTAGTGAGACATGGATTGGTGGTGCAGACATGAAGATACGGTGGCGATGGCGATTGGATTGGCTATATAGATTGAGAGACTACCCGAACTACTACCGAAAGACAACCCGAAGAACTAGACCCGCCCTCACACCCATCACTGCAACTCCTGTCAGCCAGGATCAACAGTGGCACACAAAGAGTTGACACTGAGCTCCGTAGCTCGGAGAGTCTCTCAGGGACACTAACTTGTCTTTAAACCGCATCGAAATTAATCAGAAAGAAAAACAATAGGAGGAGTTGGAAACAAATTATTGTCCACTTGCCTCCGCAGCAAAGCTGGTAACAAAATATTGAGTTGAGAGGTATTTATCCTTTGATATAAAGACATACAACTGGAGAAGCCAGATGTTTAAACCACCACGGGATAAACAATTACATGGGAACTATAGTTATAGTTCGTTATATGGAATACTAAGACTCTGGCCTGTGATGTATATTAGTGAGATATAGTTCGAGAATTAGTGTCGAAATGTTATTCATACATTTCCAAGAAAAACAAAAGTGACTCAAATGTTTTAAAAGACGTATAACCCACAGCTTTCTATTCTAATGTCGGTATAAAAGAACCAAGTACTGTATCTTTGTAACAGAAGCACTCATAGGCGGGACAATTTCACTTTATCTACCGTTTTATTCCGACTAATTCGATGTTACGGTTGAGTAATACAACTTAGATACTGCCACAGTTAGTTTGAAACAGTAGTATCGGTTCGTTTTATCCAAGAAAGAGCGAACATGAGAAAAATGTCTTTGTAATGCCAACAATTATACATTTTTTATTGCAATTAATGGCGAGACGAGCGTGCCATTTGCCTGATAATAAGCAAAACGACCGCTTATGGACAGGTGATATAGATACGAGTCTCAATATATCCAGTAATAACTCTGGCTACAATATCAAATATGTAATGTTATGTAATTTAATGTAAAAATGTAGTTATATTCTATGAAATGTAAAAAGGATTAAAGAAATAAATGATGTGAAGTTAACAGTAATTAAAGGCGACATTGAGAGAAAATAGAAGAATGTTTTGCGAGCACGTGAAGTAATAAGCGAATTTAGAAGCGTGATTGTTGAATAAAGATCACTTTGCATTATTGATCTAGTGGCAGCGTGGTCTAAATGGAAAATAAAAACGGAAACAGCGACAGGCTAGCCTTTTATAACAACTAGATCCAAAATAAGGTAAACTAGTTAGGAGTGTCATTAATATCACTAGCCTACCCCTTCAGGGATACAAGCGTCAGCTTCTTTTGTATTATTTACATTATTTTAGCAAAACTTCCTCTTTTAAAATCCCTGTCACACAATTTTCATCCCGGAATAATGTACAGCTCCCTTAGGATAACCTTGAAAAACGCTATTAATCTTAGAAAATCCCTAATATCAACAATTCTCTGGGGAATAGTTGAGACACTGAGTACAGTGTACTGTGGCGTTAGGGACCCTCCACACCGGCATTAAATCAAAACCGCTGTCCGTAAATCCTGGAGATAAAGTATAAACGTGCGGGGAACTCCAATGTCTTAGATCTTTATGTAGGGACCTTAACGCCTTCGTGGGATTGCTGGGTTTGTATTTCCTGTGGTGATGGGATGTCATGGGGTATCCGATTTCATGACTAATAAGTTGGAAGTTTAGGCCAGCGATGCAAAGGGCCTAAACCCACTCGATGGAACCCGCGATTGCAAAATAATCTTTTGCAATCGCGGGAATGCAAAAGAATCTTGTGGACAGTAGTGGTTATATAAGGGTACGCCTACTGCCAAACTGCCACTAACTTTGTAGCCAGAGTAACTACAGAACATATTGAGACTTGATATCTTATGTCTCAGGATGGCGAGCGCAGTGGAATGCCAAGCATTGCTTTTTAATTTATGGTGTTGTTTGGTTTTGCTACTGTTCATGAGCGGTCGTATCGCTTACCATCAGGCGAACGGCATGCTCGTCTCGCCATTGGTAGAATTAAAAAGACATAAGTTTACAAAAGACTAGGGTATTTCGGCATCAGAATTATATTCCGATGTCGAAAGATTAAAGAATAAAAGTGCATATATATAGTCGCTATTGTTTTGGTCACCGTGATGTATGAAGCTTGTAACGTCATGCGGTTAGAAAAGAGAGGCCACGAATACGTTTCCGACGTAGAAATAAATGGTAGCAATAAATATTTGTTCCAGGTTTCGGTGTTGTTAGAATAAAAGTCGTAGATTTTTATATGCTCGCTACGATGGCATTTTTGTGAGAAGCATATAGTAGAGCTATAACGGTGAAGGAAAACATCGTCAGGAAACGAGTATGTAAAGTCCGCCAACCCGCACTAGGCCAACGTGGTGGACTATGTGGCCTAAGCACTCTCAATCGTACTTTCGATTGTACAGGAAGCCCGTGCCCTGGAGTAGGACGTATATGGGCTGATACAGTAAAGATAGTAGTTGTATTTGTAATAGTAGAAACTACAAATTAAGACATCTTATTCTCGAGTCGTAGGAACTCCAATTCCCATTACAGCCCTTGCCTATAGATTTTAATAGTGAAATGTTGGAACCAGCCTAGAACTTCCGACAAGATATGAAACACACATCAGTCTTTCAAAAATACAAGCACTCCAAAAATATATCTTTCTTGACACAATCCACGCAATTTTGCACCCATACTACCTTACCTAAACAACCAACAGAAACATGCCCCAAATAATTTCACCCCGTAATAAACCACGTCTCAAATCCGCATATTTTGAAGGAAAACGAGGGACCCTTAAAATAATCGCTGGACATTATATTCCCTTCCCCACTGGCAGATTAAAGATGTTCCGTTATTTCAATTTACTTCTAAGCAGTTATTTTTTAAGAGGAACCCTCGCTGTTTTATGCAAAGAGCAAAAGTTTAAAAGTCACTTGGTATTTGAAGCCGCGCTAATTTGTGACTCACTGGCTTTGAGAGCGGCCAATGTAAACTAACTGCCTTAATCATCTCACTTCCTACTAATATTATAAATGCGAAAGTTTGTGTGTTTGTTACCTCTTTACGCTCAAACTGCTGGAGCAATTTTGATGAAATTTGGCATGCAGCTAGCTGATACCCTAGATTAACACATAGGGTTTTTATCCCGTCAAAATGCAGTGTTCCTATGGGATGAGTTAGGAATTCAAATATACATATTTGCTACTCCTTTAAATATTAATGGGTGCTACGGAACAGGAGAGGATATCTGCATGTTTTTGGTCATGGAAAGGAATGGGATAGAAAGGGATATAACTGGATGGAACGGGACGGGAAAAGCATTAATGTCGACAGCGGTCATATTGAGTTTAAATATAAAATAGTTGACTTCAATATAAAGTAATTTAAACAAGATAATCGCAGGCGATAGCTAGTTATAACCTCAATCGACGAAAGAAATATAAAAAAAACCGACGTATTTCAGTAACAGTAAATATTTTTGAAAAGTGCGTGGTGGCCTGTTGGTAAACGGACCGGATGCGGCTGCCACTGTTCACGGTGGTCGCGGGTTCAAATCCCAGGGCACACCTCTGACTTTTCGGAGTCATGTGTGTATTGATAGTCAATCACCACGCACTAAAACGGTGAAGGAAAACATCGTGAGGAATCCTGCATACCATAGCGATTCATAAGAATTTCTACGGTATGTAAGTCCGCCAACCCGCACTAGGCCAGCGTGGTGGACTATATGGCCTAACCACTCTCAATCGTACTCTCGATTGTAGAGTAGGCCCGTGCCCTGCAGTGGGACGTATATGGGCTGATACAGAAATATTTTTAGTAGTTGTGAGTATTGTGACCCAAATGCGCCATATGTCGGAGCTATTACAATGTTTATTTTCTTCCCATGTGATGTTTTTTTATTGCAATGAGTGCCGGGACGTGCATGCTATATATCGTCTGATGGTAAGCGATACGACCGCTCATGAACAGTAGCAAAACCAAACAACACCTTGAATTACAACGCAACGCTTTGGCATTCCACTTCGCTCGCAATCCTGAGACATAAGATGTTACGTCTCAGTATGTCCAGTAGTTACTCTGGCTACAATTTCCTTCAATCCGAAATACAACAATGCATATACACTGCTATTTGGCGGGAGAAATAGACATTGCGGTGGTAGCTATCCAGGCGGTCTCTCACATATGACCTATCACCAGTTAAAAGGAAGCCAGTAATTTTTAAACTTGCAAATAACCTATAACGGATAGCAGCGCGAGACACAATACCCTGCGCTCGCAAATCCGCCGGCCAAGTAGTGAGTATATTCAGCAGTGGACTTCCTGTGTCTGAAGACAGAGAGACAGAGAGAGAGGAAGAGAGAGAGACAGAAATAATCTATACCCCCAACTCTTTACAATTGCAAACTGCATTAGCTGACCTTTCTGTCCGTGTGTGGCAAATAGCGAAGCAATTTTTCCTTTTGAGACGAACTCAAAGCTATTGTTTGTTGTTTATTAGGAAATCCGTTGTGTAAACGATTCTTTTGTTACATTTATGTGCTGTTAATATTTTTGCTAGTGACATGTTTGCTAGTACATAAAATGGCTTAAGAAATTCTGTTATAACAAGTGCCTGAAATAACTTCGGAGACTTACGACCAGTCTAGATCGGGACGGCATGGCATGATTCAAGCTTTACCAAAGGATATTCAAACTTAACTGATGGTAATACGACATGAATTCCAATGTTTTAAATCTATACCGTGGTATCGAATACCATTTCTCGAGGCCGCGAAATCAATACTTTACATTCGATTCTTAGAAATCGTTATCGTATGTAGGTTTTCGCACATATTGGGACAAAAACAAGCCGTGGGTTTGACTTTGCAATGTACATTTGCCCTTGACTTTAGGATTATTATCAATACAGCTATTTTTAGCATAGGCAATTTAAAAAGCCAGCAACAACTAAGATAATAATCAATGCCCCATAAACCGCAATTTCAGTTAAAATTGCAATCAATTTGAATTATTGCAGGTTTTATACGCTCTTACGGACCCGGTATTTTTTTAACGTCCCCATATTTTTTGAAAAACGGTTATTGTTGTTAATTAGCTTCGGTGGCGGTTTCAGTAATTTTATATTTCTTTTTAATTACCCGAAAATCGGACGCTAAGGAAATCTCTGAGATGGCTCGGAAAAAATGAGGGTAATTTTTCAAAACATTTAATTGTGAGGCTTAATTATAATGGTAATTTCAGTATTTGGTGATAATAAAGTGGTCTGTCATTTTACTTTGATATTGAATCTTTAAAGTAATGTGTTTTTGGAAATCACTGTGATCGGAATTTTATAAAATTATATTTTAGAGAAAATGCCGCACCGTCAAGCTGTGGAATAATTTGTCATCACGCATGTTCCCTCCTTCCTATAATCTTGGGTCCTTCCGCGATAGTGAGAAGAGACATCTTAGCATACCGGCATAATTGTATCGAATGGCATGGGCCTGTTGTCTGATGCCATTCGATACTCTTCCTGGACGGCATTTGCGCTTACCATCAGGTGCAGTGCAGTCATCATACCGTGCCAGTTCAACAAAATAAATACAAAAAAAGCCATTTTAGTAGTGAGAGTGATGAGAATACATTTAAATAAATGATAAGGCTTTATCTAGGAAATATGTGATTGTAAAACAAGCTACTATCTAAAAAGAAGACCGCAGCCATATTGCCAAGAGCGTTAACGACTGAGAAGAAGAAATGCTATGGTATCTTCTATATGCCCTTAGCTGATACTTAAGTTTGGTTGTCAAAGTCAAATGTTATACGTGTTGCAGAATGATTAGACTGTTTTATTAATGGCTGTCCTATTGTTCTAATTCTTTTGAGAAATATCATTTTTGTGTTAATCAAGTTTCCTATATTAAAGAACTCACAATGTAAATTGCGTTACTTGGGAATCATATGCAGGGCTTCATATCTCGACCCACTGACGTTGTCACTAGAATCGACTATTCTATAAAAACAAAATGCATACAATTCCAAAAAGAACAAGATTTTTTAAAAATACCAAAAAAGTGATTTTATACAATGTTTTTAAAGTTTGAACGTGTAGCAGCTTCCGTAGATTTTGGCAAAAAATTTACTATGCACAAATTTTTATCGCAACGCGCTAACTTGCACGTCGCGGCAATTTGGGCGGCCGCTAATGTTCCAGTACGAGGAGCTAGGCATTGTTTATTTATTTATTTATTTATTTATTAAAGAAACCAACGGCGTTTACAATGTGTATCTTATTCTACAAGTACTTACAATAAATAAGGCTAATAAAAGGTTTCCATCTATATCTTTATAGTATGTTAATATGCGCAGACAGAGAGAAAATTAATAATCTTAAATCTAAAATGACAATCAAAAGCTACAATAGCAAATGTGAGAATCAGTATCTAAAAATTAACCGTATTGGTAAGGGTGTTTTATGCTAGATCTATGGTAAGGATAATACAAACTTAGCGATATAAGTAAACAGAAAATAAAAAAAGTAGATGTAAATAGTGAAAAATATAAAGTGTTTTGTGCATTTTGACATTTGTATTGTGTAAGTTGGCCTATAGCGGTATGAACCCCGACTATTAGCAATCAGTCTTGTCAATAATAGACTTAACAACGTGTTTTTTGAAGGTTGCTTTATTTTTAAAAAAGAATAAATCTGCATCTTTGAATTCCAAGTTATATGTTCGTGGCATTCGTATCAATGGAGAATTAGTTGCGAACTTTGCGGAACGACCTGGTACATGTAGTAAAGGCGTATGTCGAGTGCGGCGCGAAGGCGTGCAGAATGCAACTCCCGCCACCAGCTCCTCGCAGTCTAATTTACTATTTATGATATCGTAAAGGAAACACATGTCCAATACCTTACGTCTTTCTTCTAAAGTTAAAATGCCAAACCTACGACAGTCCTCCAAGTATGATTTAGCCGGTGTGCGAAAGCGGTAATTTAAATGTTTAATAAACTTCTTTTGGAGACGCTCTATACGGTCTACGTAAATTGAGTACTGAGGTGACCAAACTGGACTAACATACTCTAAGACGCTCCGTACATACGTATAGTAAATAGTTTTAAGAGCCGCGATATCTTTAAAAGGTTTACAACACCTGATAACGAATCCCAGACTTCCGAACGCTTTAGAGGTTATATTATCTACGTGATTTCTAAATAACATTTTGCTATCAAAGTACAAACCTAAATCACGAACTACACTAATTCTTTCAATAATAGCACCATTAAAATTATAATTATATAAGGTAGGATTTTGTTTACGTGTAAAGCTGATGCATTGGCATTTCTTAACATTAACTGTTATTTTATTGTCCGCATAATATTTGCTTAAATTGATTAAATCATTTTGTAGATTAATGCAATCCGATATTGAATTTATTTTACAGAATATTTTTTTATCGTCCGCATACATAAGATGACGAGCAGTTTCTATATGATTGGATATGTCGAATAGATATGCATTATATAGCAAGGGACCTAAATGAGATCCCTGTGGTACTTCGGTTGGGATTCTTATAAAATCTGATCGATATCCACCAACTACAACAGCTTGAGAACGATTTGTGAGATAGGATGCTAACCATCTTAATAGGTCTCCATGAATTCCTAGCGCATATAGTTTTTTTAATAGAATACTGTGGTCTACACGATCAAAAGCTTTTTCGAAGTCCGTATAAACCACATCCACCTGCCCTCCGCCACACATATTTGTCAAAACATAGTCTGAGAAGATTACTAAGTTAGTTGCAGTGGACCGATTTTTCAAAAACCCGTGCTGGGAAGCGCTAATACCTTTAGTTATTACAGGATAAATTGAGTTATAAACTATTTTTTCAAATACTTTACTGATCGTGTTTAATATTGAAATACCTCTATAGTTTTCAATATTTATTTTAGACCCCTTTTTGTGAATCGGTATTATGTGTGCTTTTTTCCATATTGATGGGAATATACCACTTTTTAATGATTTATTAAAGATGTAAGCAATGGGTGATGCCAACGAGGAAGCACATGAGGACCAAAATAGGGGTGGAATTTCATCACTGCCGGGGCCTTTATAAATGTTCAGGGACTTTAAGAGTTTTTCTACAGAAGTGTCTGTAATATGTAAATTGGAAACGCTCTCAGTACTTTGGATTTCGTCATTGATAGCAGATACAGAAGTAGATGGAATTCCAAATACGCTTTGGAAAAAATAATTAAAAGCATCACATATTTGTTTGCCATCAGTGTATTTGGAGTTGCCGAAGACAAACATTTTTGGATGACTAGAAACACCACGCGATTTTTTTATAAAAGACCAAAAGTATTTGGGATTCGTTTTTATGTTATTTTGGACGTTCGTAGTATACTTATTATAAAGAATTGCTTGGACTTTTCTTTGTCTATTACGTAGAAGAGCAAATTCATCATAATGACGTCTGTTACCGCTTATTTTCCATTGTTTGTGAGCTTTCATCTTTTCTTTTATTATTTTAATGAGAGCTCGATTGTACCAAATCGGATATGAGGAATTTTGTTTATAGGACATTGGGATATATTTATCTATCGCATCATAAATTATTTTATATAGGACTGTAACCGAATCCTCCATGTTTTCAGGACTCAATAGAGAGCGCCAATCAATTTTTCGAAAGTATTCATTTAATGCAACATATTCTCCTCTGCGGAAATTTCGCTTAGGAGAAGTATGTTCCTCAAGCGGGGAGAGCTTAAGGTCATGTATATCTATTGAAAAGGAAGGGTGAGCAGGATCATGTCTGACCAGAGGATAAAGAGAGGGAGTAATGCAGAGTGGTAGGTTACAAAATGCGAGATCCAAAGTATTGCCTGCGTAATTTTTCAGGGTATTATATTGTATTAGACCCAAAAGACTTAGTTCCTCTAAAAGTTTCACACCAGTATTTTGTATATCAGTGGATCCATATTTAATATGGGTTGGACCTTCTGGTGTCCAAGATATGCAAGGTAAGTTGAAATCACCAACTAATAAATAATATTGTAGCGGATTCCGTTGGTTGATTAAGGTTTCAATTTCGTTGATTATAAGATTAATTTCTGAAGGTAGATTCACAAAGTTTACATATACAGCACTCACAATTAAATCCGCGGAACTAATACCATATTGAGAGACAAGTTTACTCGCCGGAATAGATACAGTTAACATTTCTATATAAGGGATTGCACTGCAGTCAACTCGCACCGCACAAAATTCTCGACGTGTTAGTATCATTACACCGCCTCCAAATACTTTCTTACTAATGGTTAGATCACGATCTTGACGAAATACGTCATATCTATCGTCGCATAATTCCCGATCAAAAAAACCGCCATGCAACCACGTCTCGGTAATTATAATTACGTCGTAATCGCAACTTAAAACCGATTGTTTGAATTCATAACTTTTTGTTCGCAAGCCCCGCACATTTTGATAAAAAATATTTATGTTGGTGTTAGACATTACACGTTTTTAACAAGAAAACAAACCAAAAACATATTTATAATAAAATAATATACCGACTTATATTTTAATAAATGATTATACCTATAAAATACATATGAATTTAACTTAAGAATTTTTATTGATATTATGAATCTATAGTCTGGGTATCGGCATACAAAACTAACAGTATTATTTCCACTTTTCACTATTATAAAATAATATTTTACTGTTTCATTAGTTAATGTAAATACGAGTGTATTAACGATGATAATAACTAAACGCAAGAATATAATCCGTTTATGGGGGTATGATAATATAAAATATCGACATTTCTTTATAACATTGTTGGGTATGAGTGTAGATGAATTAGATAAGCTGGAAGTGACATTTGAGTATTTTACAATTTTCACATTTGCTTTACAAATATAATATTTGAATATTATTAAATACAAATTCGAGTCAATTGGAAGAAACATTGGGTTTGACAAAATATTATGAGTTAATTTACTTTGGTTTTTAAGTCTGTTTCGTCTGAAATATGAATCAGGGTACTGGTATCGCACTTTCTCATGTATATCCTTCCATTTTTTGTCCATACGTATTGATATTCTTTAGTGGAAGCTATTTCTTTAGATTTCTTTAGAAGTTGTTTGTTGTATGGAGTTAAATTATCGTTGACGAATATTGGTTTTATTTCACCCGGTATACCTAGATCTTTGGTAGTCAAGCGTAGCTTTCGTGTTCCTGATATAATGTTGTCCTTGAGAAGACGTGAAGATAATTTTGCAATTATTATTCTAGGACGACCTTGGAGTTTATTTCTTGGTGTAATTCTATTTGCATAGACTATATGAGCTGGATTAACCACTACGTTCGCGAGTTCAGCTATTTTCATAACAATGTCATCAAGTTTCTCGTTCGTTTTCTCTGGGATACCTATAATTTCAAGGTTCATTAACCTATCTCTCTGATCATTAGTATTTAATTGAAGTGTCATCAATCTGTTCTGGGTTTGCACATCACTTAATTTTGCTTCTAGAGATTTGATTTTCTTAGTATCTTCGGACACCAACTTCAACTTTTCATTAAATTCATCATTTTTGTCTGATTGGAATTGTACTGACGTTTTGATCTCATCTAAATCCATATTTATTTTGTTGTGGTCACTAATTATATCCTGAGTAATTTTTTTTTATTTCTACGTAATCATTTCTAATGCCATTCAATTCTTTTTTAAGTTCATGAGAAGCCTCTTTTAGTTTCAGAAGATCATCTTTCATACTGGTTAAATTATCTGTTATCTTGGAGACTTCGTCGGAAACTTCTGATTTCCATACGGCTAGTTTATTTGTAATGTTTTCAGTAAAATCTGTAAAAAGTCTGTAAAATTCGTCGCCATGTTTCCGTTTCCTTTGCGAGACAGATATTTCACTCAAATTTGGGTCAGAATCGGATCTTCCAGGTGGTGAGCGCATCATTTTATGTCTTTTCCGTTGAACGACAGATCTTCGTCGTCGATTGTAAGGTGTCGAGTGCGCAAACGACGGCAGGTAGGAAAGAGGAGGAGATACGTAGCTGCGGTGCGTACTTACTGCGTGTGTGAGCAGGATGTGCGAATGATAGCACAGGCGACTGCAGTGGTGTACTGCCAACTTAGTGGCAGTCCGATGTCAATTAGTTTTCTCAGTTGATAATGAACACTGTGTTATTAGATTTATGGTTGAGATTCAAACATGGGTACATATAATTTATTATACAAAAAATTGATTCCGAGTGCAACACGTCCGTCTGCGAGAACCGTGAACCGTATTTTTATTGAATATGTTAAATAGTTTATTGAATATGTTAAATGTTACATTTAGGTGTCTAGTTTTCCCGCTAAACACTAGTGTAAATGCACTGTTGTGTTTCAGTTTGAAGGACATTGAAGGACAGCTTCCGTGGCGCAGTTGGTTAGAAGCCGCCTGTGAAACGAGAGGCCGCGGGTTCGATCCCCGCACCGAGAGAAATGTTTGTGCGGCCTACAAATATTTCTTCCGGGTCTGGGTGTTTGTGACACCGAAAAGTCTCTCGTAGTTCCTGATACCCACGACACAAGACTCGATTTTACTGTGGGGTCAGGACTATGTATGTGACTGTTGGGTGTTATTTATTATTTATTTAATTATTGTAGTCAAAATACTGCAAAGAATGATACATAACATCTTATGTCTGAGGATGGTGTAGTGGAATACCAAGCATTGCTTTATGGTGTTGTTTGGTCACCTACATACAGTCCATGAGCAATCGTATCATTCAATTATTCAATAACTAAAAATAATTATCTAGTACTTGTATTATAAAACTGATTTTGTATCAGACAAAAAACGTCCCGACTTAGGCGGGACAATCTCGCTTTCAGAGAGTCTGTCCCGGTGTCCCCAGCAAGGCCGACATAGTCCTGCTTTTGCAAACAGACCGAACGATAAATAAAAACTATTTCCTGCTAGAAATGCTTGATCGAACAACTACTGAAAACCGTTGGGTCGAATTATTCCATCACTTTCGTAAAAAAATCTTGATTTAACAAACTTTTCTACAATTATTGAGTATGTTATGTGTCTGCCTGGAAGTCACGACACTACTGGTGCTTAATAAATTGTACCTATTTAACTATTTTGTGTTTAGTGCTATGATTATTTTTTGTTATTCGAACTTCTATAATGAAATCTTGTAAAACACCAAAAACTTTTTTATTATTATTTAATTCCACAGATGTCCCGCCCTGGCACAAAAAATAAATGGTCACGTTATGTATACACCTACTAAATATGACTTAATTTCCAAAATGCCGAGCTCCTACACAACATGTTTTACACTTTACTCGTCCTTATTTAATTTTGGACGTTTTATTCGAAAGCTTCCACTTTGCAGACATATTTTGTCACCGATTATACCGTTTACAAAGATTACCTGTCTATTCCAGCAGAACATTTTTACAGGTTATCGCTGCGGAGTAAATTTAGGGAATTACTGGCCTCTCAGGATTATATTAGCGGGTGTACGAAATTAAGAGATAAGGGATGCAGTTGGATAATTTAGGGAGTTAGGATAATGATCTTTATGTTTTGGGGAATATTGTTATATTTTATAATGGGAGGGTTAAATGACTACAGCTGGTGGTAAGTGCTGTCCATTTGCAGCCGAAATTTATATATTTTCGGGATCTTATCAACATCAATATTTAGATCTTGACATTTTTGCACTACTATAGATGAAGCTCAATGTATGTTTCTTAAATATACATAAAAAAATTCTATTGCGTGCGTTTTGTTTATATATCTTTTATTATATTTTTTGTCGTATTTTGTGGATCAATATAAATACAACAATCCGATCAAACTTTATTCATACGCTCATATTTGGTTTAATTTTGGTTAATTTCTATCAGAAGCGATTTTTATAGCTATTAAAACTGCTTATCATTTATGTCGGTTGCTTCGAGTATTATGCAGGGCTGTTCCAAATTGGACTATATGATTTTATAATATAATTATTAAGATGGTTTTCTATTGTTCTGTATGATGTTCTTTATCCTTGTTGATAAGAATATCATATAAGAAAATGTACTACAGACTATTTGTTATTTACGCTAATATGTGTATATACAATAATAATATATAATATATACCGAAAACGAAGCCGGGTGGTAGTTTCAGTATAAAGCTGAAGTGTTTGAATGCAATAATCTTAGGAACTACAAAGCCAAATTGAAAAATTATTTCAGCGCTTGATAGTCCATTTATCAGCAACAGCTATAGAATACTTTTCATCGCGGAAAAATATAAACCAAGAGTTTTATTCAAAAAAAAATATCACGCGGGCAAAGACGCGGTCAATCTCAGTTCTACTATAAAAACTAACAATAAAAAAGATACCACTAAATCCTTTTAACTTGTGAGAGACATTTCGTGTCCTATTTTATCAGGGATCACATCGCGTGGGTCATTTTCAGGGATAATCCGGGAAATCTGTACGTTTCCGAATCCTAAAGGACTTCTGATTTTCACGTTACATTACTTCACGACTTTCGCTTCAAGGGTAATAGTTTTGATGTATGCGTTGTGGAAATGTTTTATATGGAGAAAATGTTTTAAATGGAATATAATTTGTTGTTCTTGTTTTAGATGACCAATTTAATTTTATTAAAAATATTGTAAGAGGTTGGGCCATATAGCCCACCATGCTGGCCTAGTGCGGGTTGGCGGACTTTTACATACCATAGATATTCTTATAAATCGTTATGGTATGCAGGTTTCCTCACGATCTGAATGATATAGGTATTACTTATGGATTAAATGCATTTTTTTTTCATATTCAAACCAAGAAATAATTGATAAGTAGAGGTATAGAAAATACGTTAATTCTGTGTCTTCCTAGGTTTCAATACCAAACTTACCAGTTTTATATACGATAAATTATTTAGTAAAATATATTCTCGATAGGAAATCATACGATCAATTACTTAGTGAAATTAATTCACAATATGAACCGCTATCTATGGACCATACATCACGACATCCCTTGTTGGAATTAATGAGCTGTCACTCCGCTTGCTCTGTGTCCTCGTCAGAGATCGAGTAATATTGTGTAAAGCTGTGGTTAATCTGAGGCTTCGGAGTTTATTGAAGATAACTGATACCCTGGGCTGCTGTTTGAACCTCAAAGCAACTTTACATTTTTTTTAACCTCCAGACGCGAAGTTTCGATTACTTTGCAGTATTTGGTGGTCACGGGGAGGACTGAGGTGTTAGTTATTCTCTCAGTGAATTACGAAATATTGGTAAAACGAAGGTATCGTTTTACCAATAATTAATTTTTAAGATTTAGATTTTTTAAGTTAGTTTTTCGAATAAAATAGGTTTATTTAAAGTAACAATCGGGTTGATCTAAATAAAACCATGATACTCAAGGATATTCCTTTCGCCTATGCAATTTTTGTTTTTTATTTTGTTTCTGCACAGTGACTGCCTTACACCTGATGGTAAGTTAATTAATCAGACGGCAGTCTCATGGCATTCGATACAATCATACCGGCCCGCTAAGATGCCTCTTCATGCTACGGCGGACCCAGGATTATAGCAAAGAGGGAAACACGTGTGATGGCAAACAGCTTGACGGTGCGGCAGAGAGAATTGGACAACCTGTTCTTTCGTGCTGAGTTTTATTATTTTTTTAGAGTATTTATAACATAGAGGGAGCGCTGTCATACATTTGCGTCTTCAGAAACGTATATATTGTCTTGTTCATAATGTTAGTAACGCTGCTATATTAATGAAAATTGAACTAATTAATCAACAAAACAAAATAATCTATAAATTCCTTTGATAACCGAAAGTATAATTATTTAGCTATAATCCTTTTAAAGGTGTTTGAGTAGAATTAAAAACCCTAAATTATTTATTTTTGTTTTTCTTTTCCAAGTGATTCGTGCATGTTGTACAACCTGTCAAATATCAGCCAATAGAAGGGCAGAAAAAGGTACCACCATATTTATCTACGTTTTTGAAGTACCAGCGCTCCCTCTATTTACTCTAAGTATTTTCCTATACATCGAAAATGACTTCAATCCCTTTTCTAAACACTCGATACACCTTCCAGATGTTATTAAAGCAAACAACATATTTACTGTATTGTGAATGGAAATGAATGTAACAATCTATGGAACACCTGTGCGTACGTGCCTCTTCCAGAGTCGCTGAGATTGCATACTACTGCAATCTATTTTCATGGCTCAACTGGTTTCTACAAAGTTTTCTTTAAAAAATCAATATGTTTGATATCAACTGATTAGAAAAAGGCGTTGGTCGAAAAACAGGAGGCCAAGGTCTAGAAACCGCATGGAGACACATTTTTGTGTGATCCACAAGTATTTGTTTTTTGTGGGTGTTTTAGACTGAAAAGTATCTTATAGATATAGATAACAAAATACTTGTATCTAAGACTCTGGACTATGTATCGGTTGAATTTGTTTATTTTTATTTTATTATTATTGTTATGAATGGCGAGGCGACCATGCCGTTCACTTGATGGTAAGCATTGCGACTGCTCATGAATAGTAGCAAAACCAAAGAACACCTTAAATTATAAACCAATGCTTGGCATTTCATTGCGCTCGCCATAACACCTGAGACATAAAATGTTAAGTCTCAAAATGTCCAGTAGTTACTCTGGCTACAATGTCCTTTACGCCGATACACAACAGTGCATTTACACTGCTATTTAGCGGATGAAATAGACATTGCAGTGGCACCTACCCAGGCGGCCTCTCACATATGAGAGACCTACCACCAATAACTGTAACTATTGATTGATTTTATTTTTAATTTGTTAACAAACATATAAAATTAACGACTTGGGTTAATCACTACATAGTATAAAATAATGTCGCTTTCTCTGTCCCTATGTCCCTTTGTATGCTTAAATCTTTAAAACTACGCAACGGATTTTGATGCGGTTTTTTTTAATAGATAAAGTGATTCAAGAGGAAGTTTTATATGTATAATACGTACATATTATTGTAGAGAAATCTATTTGTACCCGGGCGAAGCTGGGCCGGGCCGCTAGTACGATATAAATTGGCTCTGAATTCTGCGAAAAAACAATCAAAACAGTATTTTTCCATAATAAATTCCTTAAGCACCCGGAATTTCATCTATATTTTTTTCCAATTGTGTACCCTCCGATTACCCGACTCCAACGCGCAACTCAAATATTATTCAGACAAGTAAATGTAAGTTAAAAATATTTCCAGCGGCAAAACTTTGCTTTTTCGAAACAAAATTATTCAATAGTTTGTTTTTCATCAGAGTTGATGTTTCGCGAATGATTTTGGCTCGTTGTTTTGCGAATATTTCGGGCTTGTGGGGAATAAAGTTAGTTCGTACAAGTTTTTTTGGATTAGACAAAGTTCATATAAAATTGGTTTGACTTTTTGTATTTTTATGTTTCAAGTGGCGTAACGCCCAAAATGAAGGAACTGAGTTTCTTGTTCAGTCAGAGGAGCTGGTTCGATGTCCACACTAGTAAATATTTGGAAGGCCTAACATCTGTAATATACAGGGTATATCAAGACTGCTACCGAAAACGAAGCCGGGTGGTAGTTTAAGCGACTTCAGACACAATGCAACAGAAAATATTGGAAAAAAGGCGTAATTTTATTTGTTATTTTTTTTATATGGTCGTATCTGGGTGGTAAATACATGTTTTTCCTAAAATAATAGTGTATACCCATTTATTTATAAAGACTCTAAGGTACAAAAGAGTTTAAATTATTATTTTAGCAAAAGCTATGGATTTACCACCCAAAAATGACGATATTTAAAATATGATAAAAAAAATGTCGCGTTTTGTTTGCAAAATTTTTAGTTGCATTGTGTTTGCAGTCACTAAAACTACCACCCGGCTTCGTTTTCGGTTGCAGTCTTGATATAACCGGTATGTTTTCGGGTGTATATTCGACAAATATCTAGTTCAACATAAATACTAGGTTCTGAATTGCATTACCCAGAAAGATCACATCACTTCGTGTTCAAGAATTTTAATTTAAAAAGCCTTAAAATATATATCCGACTCTGAAATATATTGTGTCTGGCTGTCTTCTATATTTTTTGGACCAGAACACTGTGGATAGCATTGGTGTGACATCTTTGACAGACATTACATTTGTATGTATAAAAGAATGATTGCTTCGGTGGCGCATTTGTATTAAAATACGACTACAACTCTATGGTCTCGGGTTCAAATCACGGTTCGGGAAAATTGATATTGAATTTTTCTTTTCATTACCAGCCCGAAGTCAGGAAATTGTGCTCGATGTGGCGAAAAGCTTGTTACCTATTATATCGTGGGACTATATACAAGGTGAAATTTGGGTGTCTCTATAGCCTCTCTGCCACCTACAAATAAGCGTGAGTTTATGTATATATATATATATATATGAGAGAAGAAAGCAAAAAAAAAACATAAATATATCTAGTACTAATTTAACTTTCCCACTTACTTCAAGCAATTTACTTACAAAGCTAAGTCGGTGAGTTAAGTAGGTATCGAGCTTTCAAATAAAGTCGTAAGTTTAAAAGCTGCGGAGCTTTTACTATCAGAAAACACCGACAATCGATATGTTGTTGTTTGGTGCGCTTTGGTGTGGTATAAGTGATAAGAGAAATTGCAATAGCAATTAAAAGACTGATAGAAGATGTATTTCAGTCCAAACAATCTGTGAGTGATAAATGACTCGTGTTTGTCGACATAATTATGCCGGCCCCATCGAAACCGTATTACAGACTCAAGGTTGATCTCCGATTGTAATATACTTGCGAAAAAGATTGTGGCAGGCTTTGTACAAGCCTCGATAAAACCATTTTATTTATAATTGCAATAACTATAAAACAAATCCCAAAATGAAATCATAAAAATCCCTCATAAAATTGCAAATTGTATCAAATAAGTACATCATTAAAAAATATGTAGTGAATCGCTTCATCTTTAAGACAACATACCTCGAGAACCTAATTTAATATTAATTTCAAATTAAGCTTAATTAAATCTAATACGATTACCAAAAAAAGATCAAAGTATTGTATAATTACGTCACCATAAAATTTGGGATCAGCGATGTTCGAAAAGTAGGCAAATGTTTGTAAACCAATTCGCCAATACACCAATCGCCCTCACCGTACTATCTCAAAGCGTTTATTTTTGAACTCAGTAAACGCATCGTTTTAATTGAACTCGCAGACTTAGTTAACAAGATGTTGTGGAATCGCTTTGTACGTGTTCGTTACTTGGATTAGTTCAGCGGCTAGACGTGGATTAATTAGAAATTAGGTTAACATACCTATTGTTTATTTATTACAAGTGTAGCTATAGCTTTATTCTCAGATTCGCAGAATTAAACAAGTTTAGATCTTACAGTGGGAGTGAAAGAAAAAGGATGCAAAATGGTTTTAGGCTTAATATTCATTACAGTGTGCGCGTGTGAAAGAGACAGTAAGATATCCTCTCTGTCTGACTGTCATCGCCACCATATTGCGTCTTTTTTTTAAAAAAAATTTAATACCCTATTTCAATTACATTAAGCTGTTTTATTGCTTAAAAGCCGTAAAGCCATAATACGGCCTTTTTGACAGTCGAATTGTGTATTTAAAATATTAATATATGACTCATGTTAGCTACGTGAAAACTGTTTTGACAGAAATGTTTTATTTCAATGGTATCTGTGTTTGTATGCAAAATAGTACAAAAAGCTAAGGAGAATACAGCTTTGTATTTTCGAAATTTCTTGAATTTAAATAAATACACCCAAAACTCACATACGTAGTCGTGACTGCACACTCAAATAGTAGTCTTGTGACGTGGATATCAGAAATTACGAGAGACTTTTCGTCTCACAAAACCCAGACCTGACACAAATACTTGTGGATCGCACAAATTGTCTCGGTGCGGGGATCGAACCCGCGGCTTCTCGTTTCACAGACGTCTATCCAATATATACTGGTGATATGTGGTCATATGTGAGAGGCCATCTGGGTGGGTACCACCGCAGTGTCTATTTCTCCCGTCAAACAGCAGTGTAAACGCACTGTTGTGTTTCGGCTTGAAGGGCATTGTAACCAGAGTAACTACTGGACATATTGCGACTTAACATCTTATGTCTCAGGATGGCGAGCGCAGTGGAATGCCAAACATTGCTTTGTAATTCAAGGTGTGCTTACCATCAGGCGAACGGCATGCTCGTCTCGCAATTCATAGCAATAAAAAAAAATAAAAAAAAATCCAACTGCACCACCGAGCATGGAAATTAAAACATCATTCTAAGCCAAACATAAACTTTACTAAATGAAACAGTTAATTGTTTTTCTAAAGCAGTTAAACTAGCTGGGAAATGCAAAGAATATAAAAACACGGAAGAGTCCATTCCGTTTTATAATTATCTTCCTACCTGCTCTTTCAATGTTTTCGTCGTTCTACAAACTGGGGGGTTACTCTATACTCCGACTAGAAGTTCGAATTTTCGGACGTTGACGGTGTAAGATAAAAGTTTTCCACTTCTAAAAATCTATGCTATTCTCTATGAAATTTATCATTCACTTCGAACTTAGTCTAAAACATATATTAATATTATATACAGAGATAGATGCGCAACTCTATTTATTTATGGATTTTTCAACGTGATTTCGCCATCAGATGGCGCGCTAGGCAAACGCGCGAAATTTCAAATTTCTTATGTCAATACTTCAAAATTTTTAACTTTCCTAAACTCCTGTAATTTTAAACAATATCTAGTTGACATTGGTTAAATTTACAGCAGTTTATAATATCAACTTACAAAACATATTTCTTGGTTTAGTGCCACACTACCGGCATTTAACAATTCCTTTTGAACTACTTACACGATAATTTCTCGTTCTCACCAGAGCGTGGCGCTAGAATCAAAATAATTTTTAAAATTTCAAAATAAGTATTCAGTATTTTTCATGTACGAAATCGTACCCCTATGGTCTAAAATTACTACGTACAATACAGGATTGGAACATTTTATAAATACTTTACAACTGTATAACTGTATCGTACGTAGGTAGAGGTTTATTCGTATAGGTACTTAGGTATAGGTAAAACTGTTCGAATATATTATATTCGTACAGTTTCACGAGCGATATTCGAATATTCGTCGTACTTTCAGAGTACCGCGTAACCCCCTGTACCTATTGAAATGTCGTTTGCATAAATTGTAATTATTTAGTTAAGAAAGTTTCAAGTTAGCTTCTGTTCACTTAGTATAATAATGACCAAAATTATTTTTAAGATGAGAGTATTGTCATTTATATTGGCAAAGAAACTTATTTTTTTTTTATTTTTCCAATATCAAATTGTTTGGGTGGTAAATTCATAGTTTTTGCTGTAATAACAATTCAAGCCCTTGCGTACCGTAGCATGCTTAAAAAAATTGCACACTATCACTGGAAAAAAACGATGTATTTACCAAGAAACGACGACAGGAAAAAAACTTTTTATGATAATTTTGCAAATATTTAGTTGCGTTGTGTCTGAAGTAACTTAAAGTAGCACATGGCTTCTTCTTCGGTTGCAGTCTGGAAACACCCTGTATATGAACTTATGTGGATATTACGAGTAGACGGTGATAACCATTTAAGGCGTTATTCATAAACAGTATTTTAGTAATCGAATGTTTTTTCCCTTTCTAACGTATTTTGAATTTAGCTTGAGTGAAGAAAACAAAAAATTCTATAGCTAAAATAGTGTTTAAACTGACTAAAATAAGGCCTTATATAGTTTAACCTCCAAACAACTTCTCATAGACACCAAATAATATTATTGTTCTCCATTAATAATATTATAATATTATTGTTTTGGGGGTTAACGTCACTCGCGTCCGTAGGCTTTGACTCTAGTTTCCCTACACGTGACCCCTGGGTAGTGCCAAATGAGTGACACAGTTCGTGGTGGTAGGATTTTCCGCCCGGGTAGCGACCACCATTCATAGGGCGTAAAGACCGCCATAGTGTTCCCTGCTAGGGGAACGCGTTCCGGGATCAGCCCGTGATTTTCCGGTTTTTCGAGGGGCTTGAGTTCGGGCATGACGTTGTACCGTGTGAGTATTTTTGGTTCGCGGTCGATGGGAGGGATTTGACCCGCCGGCCAGGGAGACCCGTAGAAACGGTTGTCCGCTGGCCGCCCGCGGTACAGTACAGGGGCCCAATCGTGGTTAACCACCACGAGAGGCTGCCTCACCATGCCGCGCATAATCTTGGGTGGGTCCGTCGTGCCGGTTGGTGACCGGATGTGGGGTCCCGGCGGCCCATCCCGGGAGGGTACGGGGGCCCTTCCGTCCGGCGGGTCAATTCCGCTCCTGTTGACTATTTCGTGCCGGTGCTCACTCGGTCTTCTTAGTGCCCGGCCTGAAGCTCCTCGTGCCTCTTCACCAAACCCATCCCTTCTTTAAACTTCATGACAGTGCATATAAACAGAGCAGGTCCTTCAGCGGTGCATAACCCCACCACCGCGTTCACTATGGAGTTCGCCAACATCCGCGGTCTCCATACGAACCTCAATGCCGTCCACCACCACCTCGAGACGGCCCGGCCTGCTTTGCTCTTCCTGACGGAGACGCAGATTCGTTGTCCGACCGACAATTCTTACTTGCTGTACCCCGGTTATTCGCTTGAAGAAAACTTCAAGCCTAAAGCCGGGGTATGCTTGTTTGTTCGTTCGGACGTCTGCTGTCGCCGTCTGCGCTGCATGGAGGACCCTTCCTTCTCCGCTCTGTGGGTGCACGTGGATTTTGGTTCCCTGAGCCGCATCTACGTGTGCCTTTACAGGTCACACAACGGGGATGAGGAGACGACTCGGCTGTTCAGGTATCTTAGCCAGGCGGCTGATGACGCGCAGGCGCAGTTCCCGTCGGCCGAAATGGTGGTCTTGGGGGATTTCAATGCACATCACGAATTGTGGCTGGGATCCTCCAGGACTGATCATGCTGGAAGGACTGCCCATGCATTCGCTCTGACTCATGACTTGACACAGCTGGTGAACCAGCCCACCAGGATCCCGGATGTGGCGGGTCATGAGCCTTCTCTGCTGGACCTTCTGCTGGCGAGTCACCCGGCTGGGTATCGTGTGACCGTTAGTGCGCCTCTGGGCACTTCCGATCACTGCCTGGTTGGGTCGTCAGTACCTTTCGCTCCACCTCCACGTCCCGTGCAGGTTAAGCGGAGGGTCTGGCATTACTCGTCGGCAGATTGGGATGGTATGCGGGAATACTTCGCATCCGTCCCTTGGAGGCAACGCTGCTTTGAGGGCAAAGATCCTTCAGCGAGTGCCAACGCTATTGCTGGCGAGATTAGGCTAGGAATGGATTACTACATTCCTTCCTCTGAGATCGCCAGTAAGGGCCGTGGACGCTCCTGGTTTAATCGTGCTTGCGCCGATGCTGTCGGTGACAAACAAGCGGCGTATCGCGCTTGGATCAGGGGTCGCGCCAAGAAGGATCCTAATATCGGTTCCCTCAAAGAAGCTTACAACCGGGCCACCAAGGCCTGCAAGAAGGCTTATGTTAGAGCGGATGCCCAGCGCGTTAGCAGGATTGGGCGTGCGTTGGCCAATCACCCGACTAGCAGTCGTGCTTATTGGAGTTTGGCCAGGGCCGTTCAGTCTAACTTCTGCCGTCCAGCATTGCCTCCGCTGAGGTACCCGGAAGGTTCGCTGGCTCACAAGCCGCAAGAGAAAGCTGCCTTATTGGCAAACCTCTTTGCGGCTAATTCCCGCCTCGAAGACCGTGGTTCTCAGACGCTGCCCACACTGCCTGATTGCGGTTTCTCAATGGCGGATATTCGCATCAGGCAGTGTGATGTGCGGCGTGAGTTACGGTCTCTCGATGTGCGGAAAGCCAGTGGTCCGGATGGGATACCAGCGGTGGTTTTAAGAGCTTGTGCAGCCGAGTTGTCTCCTGTACTGACTCGCCTCTACCGAGCGTCCTACCGCACAGGTGTTGTGCCGGAATCTTGGAGGGAGGCCAATGTGCAACCGATTCCCAAAAAGGGTGATCGGTCGGACCCTACCAATTACCGCCCTATCGCTATCACCTCAGTGATGTGTAAGGTCATGGAGCGGATCATAAACGCTCAATTGGTCCGCTACCTGGAGGATCACTCGTTGATCAGTGACAGACAATACGGTTTCCGTCAAAATCGATCGACGGGTGATCTTCTAGCGTTTGTCCTGCATCGCTGGGGTGAGGCGATTGACCGGCGTGGCGAGGCTCTTGCTGTGAGCCTCGACATAGCCAAGGCGTTTGATAGGGTCTGGCACCGTGGTCTTCTTTCCAAGCTTCCGGCATATGGTCTGCCCGGCAACCTGTGTTCGTGGATTTCCGGCTTTCTGCATGGGCGTAGAATACGTGTAGTCGTTGACGGACACGCTTCGGCGCTCTTGTCGGTAAATGCCGGAGTTCCACAGGGCTCGGTGCTGTCGCCCACCTTGTTTATTCTGCATATCAATGACATGTTGTCGCTTGGCAACATTCATTGCTATGCAGATGACAGCACGGTTCATGGGCGATACCACTGCGGGCCTCCGGGTTGCCGAGTCGAAACTGTGAGGGGACGTGAAGATCTTGTCATTGAGCTCAACCGGACCTTGGATCTCATTTCTACATGGGGTTCCAGGAATATGGTTGAGTTCAATGCCAAGAAAACTCAGGTGTGTGCGTTCACGTGCAAAAAATCCCCGTTCTCTCCCCTCCCCATTCTTCAGAGTACTCCCCTGTCAATGCGGAATGACCTGAGTATCCTTGGTGTGGATATCCGCTGTGATCTCAATCCAAGGAATCACATCGAGGGCGTAATATCTGCCACGTCACGCAGGATTGGTGTTCTGAACAGGGTGCGTCGGTTCTTCACGCCCGGTCAGCTTTATCGTTTGTATAAAGCGCAGGTCCGGCCGGGTATGGAGTACTGTTCGCACCTCTGGGATGGATCCGCCCAGTACCTGCTCGATGCCTTGGATGGATTGCAGCGGCGGGCCATCCGCATTGTGAATGATGCAGACGTTACGAGCAACTTAGAGTCGCTACAACTCCGGAGGGATGTCGCCTCTCTAAGCGTGTTCTACCGCCTGTATCACGGGGAATGCTCTGAGGAATTGTTCAACTTGATCCCCTCCTCTCCATTCCTTACCAGAACCACGCGGGCTGGCTTGCGAAGCCACAGCTTGTCGGTCCAAACCATCCCGGCGCGAACCAAACGGTTCTCTAATTCTTTTTTGTGCCGCACCGTCAGGCTGTGGAATTGTTTGCCATCTCACGTGTTCCCTCCTTCCTACAATCCTGGGTCCTTCCGCCGTAGTGTGAAGAGGCACCTTAGCAGGCCGGCATAATTGTTTCCATTGGCATGGGACTGCCGTCCGATGCCAATGGATACTCTGCCTGGGCGGCATTTGCGCTTACCAGCAGGTGCAATGCCGCCACTATGTCGGGCCACAATAAAAAAAAAAAAAAAAAAAAAAAAAAATTGCCCGAATTTCTGGAACCGCAAAGCCACAAGGATCGAGAAGTGTCAAGATTAATACCTATTAGTATGTAAAGTTACGCGATGTCGCTCGCAGGGTCGGCAGAACTGTTGTTTTGAACCGCAAACTGTCTTAGCAAAAGCTAGTACTTTAACGAGTTATTAGTCGGTTGTAAAATGGCCGACAATTGGCAATTTGCCTTAGGTTTTAGTTCCAGTTGGTTGGGAAGATATTTTTTTTTTTAAACTGGCCTGGCATAATGGCGGCATTGCACCTGATGGACAGTGCCAATGCCGCCCAGGCAGAGTATCCATTGTATTTCTTGTATTCAGAGTATTTCTTGCTATTTCGATATATATGCTAATATAATAAAGAAAAAACATTAAATTGTTTGCATTGGATAAGCTCTGAAACTACTGGACTGTTTTTGAAAAATCTTTCACCAGTAGAATCCTAAATTATCTTTGATGAACATAGGCTGTACTGTATCAGCCCATATACGCCCCACATCAGGGCACGAGCCTCTACTACAATCGAGAGTGGTTAGGCCATTAAGTCCACAACGCTGGTATAGTTCGGATTGGAGGACTGCTTACGTACCATAGAAATTCTTATTAAGGATTATTTCTTAGGATATTTCGTGCTATGTAATTATATTTGTTTAACTTTAAAGTATTTAAATTAATCAAGACGTCATACAGCAACCATATAATAACGATATTAAGATGTGTATTGCGTCGCGGAGCTCAGTAATCACGCGTGAATTTTTAGTTCTTCTGAAGACAGCCAAATAGCAATTTTCTTGAGCTTTCAGTTTGTCTCCGTGAGGAGTTAGTAATCGATTTTACCCAAATAAGCATACATTGTTTTTTTAATACAAACATTTTCGACCATTATTGAATCCTTATCGTCATACTACATTGCATTGTATACATTTGTAAATATATTGCGTTACGATTTCAGTGAATGTAAGCCCGGTTCCAACCAGGCCGGCTAAATTATGTCAAGAGATACTTTGTATAACATATTCATTCCAAGTGCATGAGTCACTTGATAAATTAAATTAAATAAAATACACCGAACAGTCCCATACATATTATGTAGTTTAGAATTCAAGTTGAGAAAAATCTTGCGTCCGTGTATCACAAATAGGCATGACGAATTATCTTAAAATCATGTTCTATAATATGGATACACATTTATTATATACGAAATAATCTATATTTCAAGACTTAACAAAGGTTTAACACAGTTTTAAGCCATTTTTCTAATCATCTTTCAATAGTGCACCGAAAAAGCTAGTAGGTGTCATGGCGTCCGTTATAACGTCACCACTACGTAAACATGTAATTGTGTCTATGCGCAGAGAAGAAAGTTAACGAAACAAAACATATTTCGTTTGATAATAATGAATTCTAAAGTCTATAAGTGGTTCCGGTAAAGTTCACATTCCACATTTCTAAAGAAATTGGTAATGATTACGGCAGGTTATCATAGGCGTGACGTCATGCGTCGTGACTAGCGTTTCTGTCAAAATGGCCGATTGCTATATTTTGTACTTTTATTTTATTGAAAATCTTGTTAATCTCCAATTCTGGATTAAAACTAAAACATCGTTTTAAACCCCTCTAATATGTATTTCCCCCTAACATGATAAAATATTTGATATTTTGATACTGTCACCACGTCTATTACAAGAGATTTTTTGGTCTCAGTTCAGTTCAAAATGATCAAAATACATCCACAGAGCTCTGACTTCAAATTCATCTAACACTCTCACCAACATTTAAACAACAATTTAAACCTAATGGTTTCTTAGATTTACGCAAATATTACACTTTGAAATAAAACTATGGTTTACGGATTTTATCGCGTATTTAGTTTATTTTTTCACATTTTTTTAACTTCCCGACGTGACGTTTCGATTACTTTACAGCTTTCGTGGCCATAGGGCGGACTCTTTCATTCCTCTCTCTTTCTCTTTCTCAGTCCTCTTTCTCGCCTTCAGTACGCCCTTGTGACCACTTAAGCTTTAAGTAATCGAAACATTAGAAAGAAAAGAAAGAAGTTAAAAAAATTAAAAATGAAACCAAATCCGCGATAAAATCCGTAAACAATAGTTTTATTTCAATGTTAAACCTATCTAATCCATAGCTTGACATCTCCTCCGTTCCACTGGAGAACAGCCCCGACGTCGCGTGGTGAGCGCCCAACAATCGCTTTCCCATCCAACAGCCAACAGTGAGCCAATTCGGGCCCTGCCAAACTTTACTTAACTTCGGGAATTTATGTATCGCACCTAAACATAGCTTAGGAGTTTCTGGCATGGATTTTGTGAGGAGTTATTTGGTTTTTAATCGTATGTGGGTGGGTTGATGAAATTATTTTACATTTAGTTACTATTTTTTTTGTAATCAATTGCGAGACGAGCGTGCCATTCGCTTGATGTTAAGCGATACGACCGCTCATGGACAGCAGTAAAGCCAGATAACGCCATGAATTGTAAAACAAAGCAATTGACATTTCACTGCGTTGTCATCCTGAGACATAAGATGTTAAGCCTCAATATATCCAGTAGTTATTCTGGCTACAATGTCCTTCAAACCGAAACCCAACAGTGCTTTATTTCGAACAGGTTGTGTTATTTTAATTACACTTCAAATTTCCAAAAGCCAGTACATACCATTCAGTTCACTTTCTATACAAAAACAATCAAAACGATATTCTGTTTCCAAATTGTAACGTCTGCCAAATACTCAATCCTTCAGGACACAGGCGTGAAATTACCCCGAGCGATCTCTGCAAGTTTGACAAGTGCCTCAGGCAAGGCAACTGAGCTCTTATTTACCTATCGCTTCGGGATACTGAAGTTTTGTAAACTATTCGAGTGTCGGAACAAAGCATTCTACGGATAGTGTTTTGTTTTTCTTTTTTTCCTATGATATGCTGTTTATAAAGATGTTAAATTTATGGAAAATCGTTGGGAAAACGGCATACGTAAGTTGTCTATATAAATCTTTATAACCCAGTTATGTGTGTGTGCGTAAATGCACTGTTGTGTTTCGGATTGAAGGGCATTGTAGCCAGAGTAACTACTGGACATATTGACATACATAACATCTTATGTCTCAGGATGGCGAGCGCAGTGGAATGCTGTACATTGCTTTGTAATTAATGGTTTTGCTATTGTACATGAGCGGTCGTCTCTCTTACAATCAGGCGAATGACAGGCTTGTCTCGCCATCTATTGATAAAAAAAAAAAAACATTAATAATCTGTCTGGACATTCCAACCCGCCGCATAAAGTATATTTTTTCTTTACTAACAACAAAATATGAATTAAATTAATTAAACACCAAATATTATTAATTCGCCTATAATTCTCCAATCTCCATAGCCAATTACAACTAATTGTTGATAATACAAAAGGGACGTTACATTCCCGAGCGTAACATTCTGCGAAATTTTCGGCAATATCATAGTATTAAAAGTAATGGTTAAATGCCGGCAATATTATACGAACATTGTACGGCACGTTACACGCCTCTTTGTAGTCACTGAGCTCAATAAAACTTAATATGTTGATGATTATATTTTATTGTTTCAGTAACATTGTGTCTGTAGAATTTTGAATTTCCTTATTGTTTTGGTTTGTTAAATTAAGTAAATAAATACACCAAACAGTTACATACATAGACCTCACACTAAGGTCTAATCTTGTGTCATGGGTATCAGGTACTACGAGAGACTTTTCGGTCTCACCAGACCCGATTCAAATACCCGTGGGCCACACTAATATTTGTCTCGGTGCGTGTATGGAACCCACGGCCTCGTTTCACAGTCAGCGTCTAACAAACTGCGTCAGGAGACTATCAATATATTGAAATCATAAAAAATCCTTATTGATCCCGTGTGTGCAAAAACATATTTTATCAAATGTCGCAAATAATCTTATTTTTTACGTATAATGATGTATAATTTCGTATCTGTGTCTGTATCAACCCATATACGTCCCATTGCAGGGCACGCGACTACTCTACAATCGAGAGTACGATTGAGAGTGGTTAGGCCATATAGTCCACCACACTGGCCTAGTGCGTTACTGAATTATAGTTACGGAGTTATATCTGAATGATAATCCATAATTATAATAGTAAACATTCGTGGTTCGACCTCGCCTAGTTGGCAAGCGGCGCATGCGCCGGTCAAGGCTGCACCAATGTGTCACACCTTGAATGAGACAACTGAGTTTAACTGTTTAATACCGATCTATTTTATTTAAAGTGTAAATCTGTATCAGCCCATATACGTGCCACTGCAGGGCACAGGCCTCCTCTACGATCGAGAGTACGATTGAGAGTGGTTAGGCCATATAGTCCACTACACTGGCCTAGTACGGGTTGGCAGACGTTGCATGCCATATAAATTCTTACAAATCACTATGGTATGCACTATGCAGGTTGCCTCACAATGTTTTCCTTCACCGTTTTAGTGCATGGTCATTGATTATCAATAAACACATGACTCACAAAAGTCAGACGTACGCCCTGGGATTCGAACCCGTGACCATCGTGAACATGTTGGCAGCCGCGTCTGTTCCCTTTAGGCACTCGTTACATAATAATTAAAACGCGTTATTCGAAGTTTCCATCATATAATTAAAAACATTATTTCTGAACGTATTGTAATAATTATGAATACAATATAATTTTAAACATATTTAAGCGCTTTGTATTATTATTTCAGTAAAGTTGTGTGATGTAAAATAAAGTATTTATAAATAAGTAAGACCCTAGATTATTAAAATATGCCGTTATTCATCCGCAATATTATATAAAATACATTTTAATCGTTATTCAGTATTGTTTTAAGTAATATTATGTAGATTTACAGCCGCTGCCAATAAACAATCCCAATCCAAAATTTGCCGTTTGAGATTGACAGCTCAATCTTTTTTCTGATACTATATTGCCAATAATCTCAGTAGTGAAAAAACTATGGCAACATGGTAAATGACAAATCTAAAAGTAGAAAACAATCCAAAATGACTTCAATCTATTTTTCTAGTTGATTATTGCAATTTTTTTATTGTTGTGAATGGCGAAACGAGCATGCCGTTGGCCTGATGGTAAGCGATACGACGGCTCATAAACAGTAGCAAAACCAACACCTTGAATTACAAAGCATCACTTAAAATTCCACTGCGCTCGCCATCCTGATACAAAAGATGTTAAGTCTCAATATGTCTAGTAATTACGCCGGCTACAATGTCCTTCAACAACAGTGCATTTACACTACTGTTTGGCGGGAGAAATATGCATTGCGGTATCAGATATAAGAGACCCACCTATACTAACTTACACTGCCGTCCTCAAGCTAAAATGCCGTTAAATATTTTTTGCCACTTTTTTAGTTATGCACAAAAAAGTGTTTTTTTTAAATGTGCTACTTAATAACAAGTGGTCATCTTTAAGACCTTGGAGTACTGAATAATAGATCGCAGGAGGCACTTTTGAAATAGCGAAACTTTCAATTTATATCTGTAATATCGCTTTTTTTTGTGCATTTTTTGTGCAAAAAGCGGCTTTTGTACTTAACGGCATTTTAGCTTGAGGACGGCAGTACAAAGATTATTATCCGATTACACACCACGTCCATTAAAATACAATTCATTTTAAGCCGTATTTTGAACATGAATGATTCACCGATATTCGATATCAATTTTGCGACAAGCCAAATCACAGCGTAAATATAATTTCATTTTTACATGGAAAAAAGGAAAAATATTTCGATATATTTTAGCAAAATGTCAAGTAGTAAGACGGATCGTTGCGATTCAAGCCGCTCTTATTTCGTGTGATAGAGATTACACCTGTCATTCATTTGCGATGGGTATCGCAATTGCTCAACTCGTAATTGGTTTCTCGTATTTGTTCAGTTTTTTTGTGTTTGTAGTGAAGTGATTTATTACCTATGGTATTGGTCCGGATTGAACAGAAATGAAGTAATTTATTTTTATAAAAATAGAATGGAGAAATCTAAGACAGTTTGTTTGCTGAGGAAGTTTTTCTTTTTCACAGCTCCATCGCGTTCCGAGGCAGTGCCGTGCTATTAATTAAGAAACATCTTGTAAAATATTACTTTTTATTTTTCTCTACACCCGATTACTGTGCGTTCAAGGTAAAAGATCTTAAATGACCTTATTACTAAACTCGGATGAACGAGGGATTAACTTTAGTCCAGGCTCTAAAATTGACTTGATTATTTTGTTCATTCTTTTTACTTTTAAAATGGATTGCAATGATAGGATTATACTGTTAGGCCTATCAGAGAATGCAAACTATAAATTGAAGCTGGCCGCTTATTAAAATGTTTTTATTTAAACTTAGAATATTGTATTGACAGATTTGGTTGTTTTGTTTTATGTTGTTTGTTCGATAATTTTGACTAATAATGTAACATATGATGTAATTTTATATTTTCATTTAAAATACCACTGTGCTGTGTTCCGCTTCAAGGTCGAAGTACATCCGCCTTTATTAATAAGGTCGTGAATACCTCGCTATTCAAAATAATCGAGTCTAGTATAAACCCTTGGACTAAAGTTAGTCCCTTGCTCAACCGAAATTATTATTATGGCCCCTAAAGGTTTGTAATATACCACTATCTAATAATAGAAAATAGTATACACTAAAAGTAATATACAATTATTATTTCAGTTTGAATTATCTCTGTGATGTAATTTCTTGAGAGCCTAATTGAAACGAAAGGCCGCGAATAAAATCCCCATACGAAAACAATTAATCTTTATTAGTTCGCTAATATTTTTATGATAAGTCAAGGTATAGTGAGACCAAAACATATGTTCGTAGAGTCAAGATTTCACGTGATTTCTTTGGTCCATTTATTTATTTATTGCCTAAGAAAATGCTCGACACGTAATACCGTCCAGATAGAGTTTGATAAATGTAACAATCTTGTGTCAACTGGACTGGATACTAATGGTCCTCGAGGAGGTGATATTTGTCACAATGAAGGTAAATACTGAGTGACCAGATATCCCGGGATTTGTTGGAGTGTCCCGGATGACGGGAATGATCTGTGATACAGCTTCAGTGAATTATTTATGAATAGGTTAGATATCTTTATAGAATCAAGTTAAAAAATGTAAATTTGATAATTAATATAGACTAGAGATTATCAAACTTAATTCTTGTACCGCCCGCTTTCAAAATAAATTATTTTTCAACGCCCCCCATTTTTTATACACTCGTAAAACTAAAAAAAACACAATTTCATTACTTTAAATAATTTAGTTATAGTATGCTATATATTTTATTATTATATTATATTACGAGCTATGGAGAGGGCTATGCTCGGGGTTTCCCTACGAGATCGAATCAGAAATGAGGAGATCCGTAGGAGAACTAAAATAACCGACATAGCCCACCAGATTAGCAAGTTGAAGTGGCATTGGGCAGGGCACATAGCGCGGAGATCTGATGACCGATGGGGTCGGAAAGTGCTCGAATGGAGGCCGCGTAGCGGAAAACGCAGCGTGGGACGTCCACCCACAAGATGTTCCGACGACCTGGTAAAGGTCGCGGGACGTCGCTGGATGCAGGCTGCCTCCAACAGGTCTCTGTGGAAATCATTGGGGGAGGCCTATGTTCAGCAGTGGACTTCCTTTGGCTGATGGATGGATGGATGCTATATTAGGGGAATCTGATGTTTAAAACTTATTTTCTAAATTAGTTTTTTTTAATAGTGAGAGTTTTAATTTTAGTAAAAATTAATATATAAAGTAAATGAAATAACAAATCAACTATCGCCCCCCTATACCATACCATCCCTCCTTTTCTGGGAGCCTTAACGTCCCCCTCTAGGTCTCCAACGCCCACCATGGGGCGTTAACATCAACTCTGAGGAAGACTGATATAGACAATAAACCGTCACATATTGATCTTAATGTTCACGGTGGTAGCGGGTTCAAATCTCAGGGTGCACCTCTGAGTATTCGGAGTTATGTCATGCACTATAACGGTGAAGGAAAACATCGTGAGGAAACCTGCATACCATAGCGATTTGTAAGATTTTCTATGGTATATAAAGTCTACCAATCCGCACCGGGCAAGCATGGTGGACTATTGGCCTAAACGCTCTCAATCGTACTCTTGATTTTAGAGGAGGCCCGTGCCTTGCAGTGGGACGTATATGGGCTGATATAGAATACAGAATTGACCTTGAATGTGCAAATATTTGTGGTAGCCATTAAAATTTCATATCTATCTTAACGGCGTCGCTAAGCCTGTTTAAAACACTTACAAAAATTACATCCAATCACTCTTAATGAATCTTTTCAAGACCCACTAAAGGGTACTATTTGATATTCAATTGAAATTAAGCCCTCTAAAGTTATGAAGGCACGTGCGGTCCTAAGGGGTTACTTTATGATGCGAAGCGAAGAGCGTATGTTCGAACGTTCGTCGTCCCAAGTAAATTACATATTATAAGTTTTTCATTTCTTAAAATCAATACTATTCTCTATGAGACTTATCATTCACTCTGTACTTAGTCTATAGTTATGCAGTATAATAGAAGACTCCATCATTTTTGAAGATATCGACGCAGGAAAGCGGTTTTGTCGTATCTCGAAAAATGCGAATATGAGTTTTATACATATTTAAATTCATAAAATAATACCGCATTTAATAGCCTTGTGAAAACGGAAGATTTTATTTTAAAATTTTATTACAAAAAAAAAAATAGTTTTCCTAAGTCTTCTAGTTTGGAAGTTATTTTTTTTTTTAGTTTTTTGGGTTCTGGTGTAAAGTTGCATTTCTCGAGATACCACATGATTGATTTCTGCCGTCGATATGTTTATTTATTTATTAACTTTATTGTACACAAAAAAAAATCAGGAAATAAAACAACATATAAAATAAGTACAATCGGCGGCCTTATTGCACTAGGCAATCTCTTCCAGGCAACCTTTGGATGGAGATAAGAGACAGGAGAGAGAAAGGGCAGTCTAGGGTGTATAGTGACAAAAGGATATATCAACTAATAAACATAATTATGTTTATATGTTTAGAGTTATAATTATTGTCCAATAACGTGTATTGTATTACGTTTAATACTTACATTATTGTAATCTATTTTGTGTTTAGACAAAAAATAATAATAAATGAGCCTTGGCGCAATCATACAGTTTTACGTATGACGTTCGACAAATCGATATTCGTTTCAGATTATAGAGTAACTCCCTTAGTGGTTGTACATTTGTAAATATAGTCGCGAACTTCAGAGACATCGGACTATGTTTAGATTAGTTCAGTTCCTTAACCCTCAAATACCCTAATTCGATATCTATTCAACGAAACTAAGAGTTTTGAAAGTTTAGCACGTATCACTTCAAGATTTGTAGTTGAAGATTTGGTTAGTCATGATGAGTGATCGATCAGATTTTTAGGCTGCGGCAATAAGCTGAGCTGGATACTTTTTGGTTTAAGGGATATATTTGAGGTTTTTTTGTTTTTTAGTGACGTCATGTGCACAATATTAACATTCTTTTAAGCTTTGTAGTACCAAGATAATTATTGCTTTAGTTGATTCTTTTATTTTAAATTTTATTGTGATGTTTTTTATTTTATTTGAAGTGAAAGGTTCCTAAGCCAAATAAACGTTTATTATTATTATTATCTACTGGTGGTAGGTCTCTCATATGTGAGAGGTCACCTGGGTAGGTTCCACCGCAATGTATATTTCTCCCGCAAAACAGCAGTGTAATGCTGTTGTGTTCCGGTTTGAAGGACTTTGTCGCCAGAGTACCTACTGGACATATTGAGACTTAACATCTTATGTTTCAGTATAGCGAGCGTAGTAGAATGCCAAGTATTGCTTTGGAACTCATAGTGTGGTGGGAATAAATCAGGGTAATTTTCGTCCTAGAATATCAGATAGCGCCCAACATGCGTTTGATGGTCACTGAGAGGTATCAAAACTAAACTAAAACTAAATTAAATGAAATTAAAATTTTCAAGAAAATACAAGGTACACATTTTACAATTAATTAAGTATCCAAAATGTGGGTCCTAAATTAGAAAATCTATCCATTTGAACATTTGAACATCCCAAAACATAAAGAAAGTTTAGTTGGCTGTGTCGATATACTATTTAAATCGGTTTACTTATCCCCAATATCCGACGGAGACGAGTATCCTATCATCTTTTGAGAGTTTGGTAATGTCACTCAACGAACCGTTACAACCCTACCATATGATTGAAATCTCAGCATAATATGTTTTTACATAGCGTTGATTTTGGAATATTTCACTGCAATAATGCTGAGTCAATTTCCTTCATTACACTTTATTTTTATTTAATTTTTGCCAATATTTTTTGGCATTCGCGTCGAGTGGAATAGGAATCAGGTACTCAAGACTTTGGTGCCAAAAAATGTCTAATTAAATCTGTTTCATTGTGGATATCGTAGATTTTTTATCAAAAACGAACTGTCAAGATCAGTCTTCTTACAGAACGAAACGCGACAGTAAAGCTGCCACTTCAGTTTAGACATCTGCGAGACAAGTAGGTTGCGCCTACTTATTTATACAGTTTTACATACAATTTTTATTTTTATTTCAATGAATAACAATAAGAGCGTGCCATTCGCCTGATGGTTAGCCTTACGACCGTTCATAAATAGTAGAAAAAAAAATAATACTTTAAATTACTAAGCAATGCTAGGAATTCCACTGCGCTCGCCACCCTGAGACATAAGATGTTAAGTCTCAATATGTCCAGTAGTTACTCTGGCTACAATGTTCTTCAATTCGAAACACAAGAGTGCATTTACACTGCTGATTGGCGGGAAAAATAGCCATTGCGGTGGTATCTACCAAAAGGTTCAGTATCGGGTTCTACCACCTACAAAAGACTTCATTCGCAATAACTGACCGAAATTGCAACGTCCAAGAAGTAAATCTAAACCCCTTCAGATCAGGATTATCGATTCCGGTACCAAACAAGATTCAGACGGAAGGCAAACTATTACAAAACAATCCGAGGACGCCATTGATCTACCGTTGCCCGAGCGGAATACATTTCCACGGGCGACATTAGAAGCATTCGATGCGGTCTGAATACGAAAATACCGGGCCAGTTAGCTTGCCGATATGCTAATTGTCAAATTGGGGACAGTATTTCTGGATAGGTTTCGGTTTTGGGGGGGGGAATCAGGGGATTCGTTTCAGCCTAAAGGGATAGATTTTTGCAGATAGTATTAGTTCTATTTGTATGTAGAATAGTGGTTAGAAGATTTAGGTATGTTTGGATAGAATTCCACTATCCCATATTTATCCCAGTACTGGTTATTGTTGGTAATTGATGTTCTATTAGAAAGTATTGCGTTTATCCCAAAATATAGCCCAGTTGTTTAGTTGAGTCGTAATAAGTTGAAATGGAAAATAAAAGGAAAATGTAGATCTGATATTATTATAAGTACTCGTAACAGATACGAGCCCAAGGCACACATTTATTTTTTTAAATTAAATTTAAAAAATCCCTAATTTTACAAGAGAAATCTAAATCTAAGAAAAGATTATTTTCACTTACAACTAAAAAAGTGAACTTAAACTTAGTAAGTAAAACAGATGATGTTACTGCGAAAACGTGACACAGATAGAAACAGGAGTGGTAGAGTAACGTTCATTTTATGACAACATTTTGTTTAGAGTTTCTCTAGACATGTTTTGGTTCAAATCTATATCGATTCACCTGGTGCTTTGTCAGCAAAGTGATAAATTGCGAACGCGTGTACCGAAAGTATTCAAATCGTCAATCAACAAAACAAAGAGATGAACGCTAAAATCAATCGCAAAATATGTAGACGAGTTGCATTGGAATGTAAAAGGTCTGGCCTGAATAGTGGAACCTATAGGCTCTTTAACAAATGAAAACTGATCAATTTCAACAAACATTTTTGCTTGATTAATTCCGTAGTAAAAAAGAGGAATTTATATTTACCTAAACCGTTTATTTCTTCATATATTTAACCACGATTACTTATATGCACTCAGTGAACATGGAAAATATTTTACTACGGCATTAGTTAGCCAAAGATTTTGTCAAAAGGGAACTGGAAGCCAAACATCAATCTTAAAATATGTAGACGAAATGACCAATTGGATTCAAATGTGATGGGTTCGGCCAAATGGTGGATCACATAGGCTTTTTAATCAATGAAACGACAAAATAGCGATGGACTGTGTAAGGGAAGGTTTAAGGGATAAAGCGTCCTGATTTAATTACATTTAGATTTCAAATAAAGTTACTAATATTTTTGAATGGGATAAAAACATACTTTCTATAAAATCTACCCCTGCAGGGTTAACTAGTAATGTTAAGCTGTTAAATTCAATTTTATATTTTGCATTTTTGGAATTTGTGAAGTTATTTAAAAAAACGGCTTTGTAAAGTACCTGTGCAGCATTTTATGACAAATTCTGTTATGATTGTTGACAGAAAGATATTAATAAATCTCTCGCCATTGGACTCAATTATGATGCCTTCTTAATTGTTTCTTCAAATTATAACAGAAAGACCTGATTACGGAAGGGAATATTGTTCTAAATCTTAATATTGTCACAGAAATAAAAGGTACTACAGAAATTCATTAAATTTCTACGGTATGTAAAGTACGCTAGCCTGCAATAGGCCAGCGTGGTGGACTATAAGGACTAACCCCTCTCAATATCAAAATGGAGATGAGGCCCGTGCCCTGCAGTGGGACATATATGGGTAGATACAGAACTATATGGATCAGGATATGCTTGATACCAGGAAGCTATGTACATGAGGCATGAGCTGGTAAGTTTGCATCTAAAGTAGAATCAGTTTTATAATCCTGTAAAAATATCCCGCTACGGAGATCGAATCGAGAGGTCTAACATTTCAAAGCGGATTTTTAACCTTTGTAACACAGCAGTATGCGTTACAAGGGTTGTAAAAATAAAATCTTGCTTGCAAAACGTAGTTTAAGTATTAAATTGGGTAGAAATTTCAGTTCTGGTAAATAAGATATTTGACTATAATCAAGTTTTTGCGAACATAAATACATTAAACAAAACATTTCTGTCGAAGCGTGGCAAATATTTATATTTCAAAGAAAGAGTGGGAGCATAGTGCGGATATCTTACCGTCTCATTCACACGTGCACACTGTAATGCATATCAAGACTAGTGACGTCACTCGTTTTGTTGCGTCCCATTTCTTTTACTCGCACTGCAATATTTAAAACATTTCTAACTTGTTCCATTCTGAATGGATTTACAAGGTTCTTTGTTTGATATATTTTGGATATGCATTTTGATAAATACAATGCAATACCCTAAAACGGAGTAAAATACCCTATCCTTATTTAGATTTATCATGTTCAGCCAAAATGGATTGCTCGTATAGCATAGATTCGCGAGGTTATTTACCTTTATAGTTCATTATTTTGTCACTCGCTTTGTATTAAGTGGAGTCGGAGTCGTCGTCGGAGGACTCGGAGTTAAGTGGACAAAATTATTTCCAACTCCTCCTATTTAACTTTCTGATTGATTTCGTTGCGGGTTAAAGACAAGTTAGACATTCCCGACGACTAGCCGAGTTACAATACTATGTAGATATGTATGTAATAGGGTATGAGGGCGGGACAGTCTTCATATCGTATGACAGTAATAATTTAAGAAAATTGTTTGATTGAACTCTGATGCCCAAATCAAGATTTAACTTGTGGTATAGACCTAAGATGTTTATAAAGCATAGATGCGTTGTCCGAGCTTTATAATGGCAAGACGTTTTTGAGGTAATTGCCACACGCGCAATCAGTCACGCTTCAACCAGTGGCGCGGATACACGTTTCTCTGACTATTTGTATTCTCAAAACCAATTGCGGAAAAATAGATTAGACTGATTTAAAATAACGTACAAATTATTCTGAAACTGTGAAACAAAATAAATATTTTATTTAGTGCGCAAGTACACACAAATTTATTTTTTTATGAAATAAAATTATTAAATTCGCTCTCATGGCGACGTTTGACAACTCTCGCCACGTCATCCCGTACTTGATGCTTGGTGCTACGTCACACGCGCTTTAGCCAATAACAGTGCGCCACTTATTGTTACGTAACTGGCGATGTCTATTCATCGCGTTTCATCGCATCGCGCCATTTTTTTGTGCCATTATGTTAGTGTATGACGCGTCTATTTGTAAAACGTCATTGGTATAGACACCAATGATTATCGTACATAGCATTTGTTTACGAGTATAAAACTTCATTAAGCTATTCCATAGCATGAGAAAAGGAAGAAAACAATACAAAAATGTCAAAATTAATACTTACTTATTTCATGATGGAAGGTTGTGGTGCTGATGCTTGAGTGATTCAAAAGTATCTGTTTTAGGTCTGCTATTGGGATCGAAAAGTTTGTTTTTCTCCTACTTTCTGGTATAAAAGACTTGTATTTATTTTAATATTTACAGCGAAAAAAACTAATTTCCGCCCTATATACCCTATAAGGCGAATTATTCCTTTCATTACCACTCACTTGTAAATTTCGTGGCAGTGAGCTGTAAAACTTTTATCCTTTGAACTTACAAGTCATTAAGCATTGTCTGTGTCCTTTTGAATTATACTTTTTCATTCTATTGACTAGGAATATTTGGTTAAATATAAATGTTTTTATTTGTAAGCCTACCGTATTTATTATAATTTAATGTGAATGTAATTGTGATAAAACACAGTACAATTTTTCGTTTCAATCCTCAAAATGTTCATTGTAAAAATATTCTCTTGAATGATAAATCGAATGAATAGCAGAACCATAATATACCTAAAAAGGCAGTTCGTGTTGCTGAGGGATTTTCTTGCGCCGTTTCTTCTTAACAGCTACAACACGTTCCGAAGCGGTGGTAGCAGTAATTAAAGATTCCAAACATTTTGTGAAAGATTTGAATAAAGAATATTTTGATTCGATTTCATTTTACCTGCTACTTTCATTTACTGACTATTGTAATAACACAAAAGTATCCTACTAAATCACAAAAAAGCAGCTACAATAGAATTTCATATAATATGGATATTATACTTGACTAATATTTTTGTTTCGCATGTATTTAGAATATATAGACAGGGGTGGCTGAAAATCAGCGATGTTCGGCACTAAGTTGCCGATCAATATAAGCTGAGTCAATCCCTGTTACACTAATTGCATTACAGGTTATTCCTAATTTTTTTGTCCTTTGTAACTAATTAGAAGCAATAAATTGTATTTTTTATTATCATTTTTTTGTATATAGAAGCACTAATAAGATATTGACCTAAAATAAAAGAGGTTTTAAGGACTTTAGGTCCAGATCGATTATTTTATTATTTAGAAGCACTAATAAGATAAATAATTACCTAAAATAAAACATATTTTAAAATAAAACTTATTTTAGGAACTTTTAGTTCTAGTCTAGATTGTTTTAAACAATTCATAGAATTTAAACGCAAAACCTAAATAAAATTGAGTTTAGAAGTTTCAAATAATTCACAAAAAGGCGAATGCTTATTCATAGTATCGGTAAAAATAAAATTGATCCCGATACCGATACTGCTTAAAATTAATAATAGCATTTTTTATGGTTTGTCCTTAAACGTTTTCTTGTTTTATCCCGGTCGACAGATTTTTATAAAATAAAGTATTTATCATTAAACTTTACATTTTGTTCACAGAGTCTCAATAATGTTTATTTTTATCGAAAATATATATTATTCCCTACACAAAAAAGTAAGTTTCATCATGGCATAACAATCTTCGCACCGATACTAAGTTACATAGTAAAATGGGCTTTCTACTTTAAACGTAAAACCTCATCACTTTAACTTGATTTCGTCCCTACAACCAATATATTTTCAAGTCTCATTGCTACGCTCTTAGAGCCCCAAGGTCCTTGAGCCACTCACTTATTCATAGGATCTCGGTAAAAAGGGGAATCCATTTGAAATCCCACCTTTGTGCCCTTACTATGCAAGTTCGCTAGGTTTTTGTTGTAAATCCACGGGGTTTAAAAGACTTATGGTTGACTTGTCTGCATTAGCTATCTGAATAGGAGGTTTATGACAAAATATTTTAATAATTTATTTAGGGACGTAACATTTATAAAGGTATTTTTTTGGATTGTTTTATTCTATTATTGCAATTTAGAATTTTTTATAGTTTATGTAACAACCTACGAATTAAAGTTGGTATTTTATTTCTGTATCAGCCCATAAATAATAAATATATGGTATTTTGTACTTTGCTTGGACTTTTAAAACTAGATGGTTATTTTCTCACTATACTCTTGCTAAATCTCTTGCATGTCCTTCAAACCGGAACACAACAGTTCATTTACACCGCTGTTTGGCGGGAGAAATACACATTACGGTGGTACCTACCCAGGCGGCCTTTCACATATTATGTGAGATCTGCCACAAGAAGGAACAATATAATGAAGACCAAATAAATTTTATATAATAGCGGACTCGTTTAAACAGTAAATCAAATGACACGCCCAAAATATATTTCTGTCTGTCAAAAGGTGCCAAAATAAACTTCATTTAATGGATTAACAGGAAATCTGGCCACCATTAATCACAGGTTTAACCTTGGATCAAAAGTTATGATCATATTTAACGGATTTGTGTTTAAAATAGATATTGACGATAGTATTTCGATATTTGTCGCTCAATTGGGGCACAGGTTAAACCCACCGATAAGTATTTGTATCTGTATCAGCCCATATACGTCCCACTGCAGGACACGGGCCTCCTCTACAATCGAGAATACGATTGGGAGTGGTTAGGCCATATAGTCCGCCACGCTGGCCTAATGCGGGTTGGTTAAGTATTTGTATGTTCTGTTGATATTTATTCGGGTTTGTGTGTTGGAGTATGTTTGTGTGTTTGTAAACGTACCCACGTGAAAATGCAGGAGTAACTATACTATGGATTAATCATTGGAAAAGAATCGTGATTAAAAATAAGATTACACACATAATATATAGTTGTTTTCATGTAGAATGGACTCAATAAGGATCTGCACCCAGGAGAAGCCGGGCCGTGCTTCTATAAATGTATACTTGTAGTTGTCTATAATTGGAATAATATTAAAGTGTACGACTTTTTTATAATAATTTATCATAATAAATAATACTAAATGGTACTAAGTGCGTGGTGGCCTGTTGGTAAACGGACCAGACGCGGCTGCCAACATGTTCACGGTGGTCGCGGGTTCAAATCCCAGGGCACACCTCTGACTTTTCGGAGTCATGTGTGTATTGATAGTCGATCACCACGCACTAAAACGGTGAAGGAAAACATCGTGAGGAAACCTGCATACCATAGCGGTTTATAAGAATTTCTATGGTATGTAAGTTCGCCAACCCGCACTAGGCCAGCGTGGTGGACTATATGGCCTAACCACTCTCAATCGTACTCTCGATTGTAGAGGAGACCCGTGCCCTGCAGTGGGACGTATATGGGCTGATACAGAAATGGTACTACTACTAAGCACGGGGCTTCTTTATAACAAAGAGTTTGGTTCGCAGGGCTTAAGCCATAGCTCACGCTGGCTTATGCAGCTGGCGAAATTCACATATTATAGAAAATATTAGAATGTCTATGCTATACAGGTTTCCTTAATAAATACGTAAATAAAATACGTTACATAAAAGTTCTCTCACAGAGAATCTTGAACATCCAGAGCAGGGCATAACCGCTTATCACCGATAACGAGCTCGATAAGAGATTGTTCTAACAAGACGCAGAGAAGCGAAGCGACGAGTGGCGTGCCAAATGTACGGCTTTGGCACATTTTTGTATCTGAATATTGTTTTATCTCGGTGGCGCTTTTATTCTACGAGGCTGAGGTCTCGTGTTCGAATCCTGGGTCGGTTAAAGTGATTTTGGATTTTTCTCATTACCTGCCCGGAGTCAGGAATTTGTGCCTGATTTGGTGATAGGCTCGCCCCCTATTGTATTGTGGGAAGTAATATATACAAGGTTGAATGTGGGTATCCTGGCACCTCTGCCTATCCCTTCTGGGAAAAAGGCGTGAGTTTATATATGTGTGTAATATTGTTATGTAAAACTGTGATTTATTGACATCCTCCGTGGCACTGTTGGTTAGACACCAATTGTGAAACGAAAGGCTACGAGTTTGATTCCCGCACCGAGGCAAATAATTGTGTGATCCACAGGTATTTGTTTCGGGTCTGGGTGTTTGTGGGACCGAAAAGTCTCAAGTAGTTTCTGATACCCACTACACAAGACTTAGTCTTAGTGTGGAGTCAGCAATGTACGTGATTGTTAGGTGTATTTTTTTAACCCGTGCAAGCAAATACTTGAAAATCTTCACATTTGTAGATTTGCAAGAATCGCTTCATACATACTGATACAGTACAGCAAGAATCGCTAATTACCCATAATAGGTCAGCGAAGACCTATCTAACTTTCTCTTGAGCTCTGTAAGTCCAGAACATTAAAAGTATTTCACACTAGTATAACAGAAATGCCGGCATTACGAGAGCAATAGTAACGACCTCGAACAATAGAAGCGATCTATCCCGCTGTATTGTGCCGCTTGCCAAATATCAGACATTCCGTGGATTTGTCCTATGAAATATAATGGCTCGTTTGAATTTTTGGACGAATATGTAGAATGGTTTTAATTGGTCTTTTGTGACCTAGTGAGCGATACAGATCTTGTAATATGTATGAATAGCAAATTTTCTTGATAATATTTTTTTATTTTTATTTTTATGAATAGCGAGACGAGCATTCCGTTCACCTGACGGTAAACGATATGACTGCTCATAAACAGTAGCAAAACCAAACATAAGATGTTAAGTCTCAATATGTCCAGTAGTTACTCTGACTACGATGACCTTCAATCCGAAATACAGTAGTTACACTGCTGTTTGACGGGAGAAATAGACATTGCAGTGGTACTTACCCAGATGGCCTCTCACATATGAGAGACCTACCACCAGTAGTGTATACGTAAATTATCTTTTTTATTGTATAGGTCCGTCAAACGAACAAACAGTCAACTGATGGTAAATGATCACTGCCACCCATGAACATCCTCAAGGGGTATTCGGCTTTCGGCAATCTCCCTTACCGAACGAAACGCAACAGCTAAGCTGTTCATAAAAAATATTGGCCTGACAGTTACAACTTACCCCAAAAATATTGCCTACATAGAATCCTTCTCATAAGTCATAAGTACAACTCATTCTACACAGAAACTTGACCTTTCCTTCTCCAATCATAATGACCTAATTCCCGTGCAATTACTATTATCTTAAACTTTCTGCTTGTACTGTCGCCCTATTCACTCAAGTGCGTCGTTAGCGATATCTCGACAGTCGAATTTATTGGACTGCTCTACGAGTCCGTTTATAAGTAGTTATTATTGTTGATGGAATTTTTATTATGATAGTAAATAAAAAAGGGTAGCTTTTAGAGACTTTACTGTGTCAGTTCATATATGTCCCAATACAGAACACGGGCCTCCTCTACAATCGAGAGTACGATTAAGAGGGGCTAGGCCATATAGTCCACCACACTGGCCTAGTGCGGTTTGGTAGACTTTACATACCATAAAAAATCTTACAATTTAGTATGCCGGCTTCCTCACGATGTTTCCCTTCGCCGTTATAGTCGGGCACTTGAAGAAGTCATAGGTGTGCCCTGAGATTTGAACTCGCAACCACTATAAATATATTGGCAGCCGCATCTGGTCCGTTACCAACAGGCCACCAGGCACCTTTACACATGTTTAATCGGCCATAATTTTATCAACGCTGAATTGAAATATCGCGTCGATAAAAAACCTGTCTGTAATACTCAGGTCCATTAAAATATTTTTTCAGGCCAATATATAAAGTCCTTGTTCTTCTTCTATCTGGCGTTATCTTCGACATCCTCAATAGCAAGTAAAAATTAAAAGACCTATTTCTTAAAATTCTTGCAAAACGACAGTACACTAACCATCAACCCTCTCATTTCCCTTTTGTAGCCATAAAAATTGAACCACACAAAACAAAGAGAGTTATAAACTGGTACTGTATTCAAACGTATAGACATAATGCCCAATGATTCTCCCCGCACTATTTTTTCAGCACCATAAAAGCCTGCCCATAAAAAGGGGCGTAAAAAGCTTAACTTTACGGCTGAAAGACACTCAATCAGCATTTTGGCAGACCTAGAGAATAAAAATATGACACTATTGTTTTCTCTCGAATTCAATATAGAGTGGAAAAGTAATGAGAATTGTGTGATTTAAGATATTCACGTTGTTTAATACATTTGGAATTGAAATCTAGAAAATAATATTATTATAAATATAACTTACTACGTTTTGGTCGCGGCTCCGCTTGTAATATATGTCTTGTAAGCCAATTTGAGTTACCTGTTGACACACAGAAGATTTAATGTAAAACAAAAGGGTTTTAGTCTTTGCGAAACATTGTTTATTTTATACTCATGCAATAATTTATGATAATCGGTAGAATAGATAAGGAGTTGGAGTGTAACAAAAAATATTCTCTCTATATTCATATTCCCATTTATTATAATATTGTAAAAGGACTAGGAAATTCATAAAAAAGTAACCTAGAACATACGTTCTGCTTGTATCGCCTAGGGCTCAGGCAGTAAGCAGAAATGTATGTTGAGAGAGAAAATAAATAATATTATTTTTTTACTAAAAATAATTAAAGTCCTTTTTCTTAAATCATAATAATATAAAAGTTTGTTAGACACAGGTATTAATAGTACATAAAGCACGCCAAGGTAATTATCGTCTCAATATAGCTTCGTCTTATGATAGAACGGAACGTCTCTTCGCTGTGGTAGGGAGTCGATTTGATCAAAAGGAGCCCGGTTATCGATGATTCGAAATACCCCTTATTCAGGGGCGTGCGCTCCTTGTAGGCAGAAATGCAGTGCTTTACTTGCCATTTACAGATATTTTATTATAACGTACGTACTTCTTAATGACTTTAATTAACAGTAAATAAATGAATAAACAAAATATAATAACTTAATAACGCCTAATATTTTATAAATAGCACCTATTTGCAAGCGCACAAACATTATGTTTGCCACTCGAAAAGCAAAAGGCGCTGCAAAGCAAAATAATGTACCTAATCAACCAAGTAATGCCGCCGCGTCCCGCATGACATTTGTTTGCATGTGTGTAGTAATTTTGGTGTCCGTGCATAGTCGCAAACGCACACACGCATGAATATTGAAAGCCGCGACTCCTGCGGCAGGCCTCGGAAGCTCGGCAGTTGTCGGGAGTAATCGGAAATGTTCGTTGCCTATAATCCGAGTAAAAATAATAGACAGAAATCTAATAAACTGCGCAAAATGCACATTATGCATTTTTGTTTGGTAAGGTTTTATTTCTTTAAATAGCACAATTTTTTTGTGTTTCGCGGGGGCCATTTTGCTTTTTTCATGTGATAAGCATTGTTTATTATTTTGTTTGCGTCAGTTTAATTATAGTTTTCTTATAATATTTTACATTTTAATATTTGAAAGTGTGTACATTTAACAGTTTATTTCTGAGTTTCTATAATAATTGTAGTGATTTGCTTTTACTAGTACGTTTGTTGATTTTTTAAAATGTTATTTGATTGTGAGGTTTGTGTTGAAAGTGTGTGTTTATTAAAAATTAAAAATAACAAGTTCTCACAATTGTCATTCAGTGAAAAGATTCAAATTTTGTCTAAAGGTAGGTGTGTACCCGAGTTACAACAATTAAATCAACAAAAAGGGAATGTAACTCGAAAGTTTCATGTTAAAAGTTATGAAACGTATAACTGGCTGTGTGGTTGTGTACACACGATTAAATTATATTGTTTTCCTTGCATATTGTTTAGTAATTCTAGTACAGTGTGGACTGATTCAGGATATTCAGATTTAAATAATTTCTATGCCGCGGCAAAGAAGCATGACCATACAGAAAAACATCTGGAGGCCTGCTTAAAATTAAATACTTTTGGTAAATCTCGTATTGAAATGAGTATCAACAGCCAGTTACGATTAGATATTGAGAGGCATAATGCTAAAGTTGATCGCAATAGAAACATTTTTCAAAGGCTGATCGATGTTGTTTGCTTTCTGGGAAAACAAGAATTAGCTTTTCGCGGTCACGATGAGTCAGTATCGTCGTTGAATAGAGGTAATTATTTAGAAATAGTAGATTTATTAGCCAAGTATGATGGAATTTTAGAAACCCATTTACAGAGTGCAAGTACCTCATTCACGGGCATGTCGAACCGTACGCAGAATGATTTGATCTCGAGCGTTGCATCTGTGATGATCGATCGCGTTAAAGCCGAAATTAAACAGTCCGATTTTGTCGCCGTCATGGTAGATGAAACTCCTGATGTTAGCGGCCGTGAACAATTAGTATTAGTTTTGAGATATTTTCGTGATTTTGAAGTAGTAGATCGATTTATCAAATATGTTGATGTCAGCGCGGATCGGACCGCTGTAACCTTGAGTTCTATTATTTTGGAAATTTTAGAAGAGTTCGATTGTGTATCCAAATTAGTTGCACAAACTTACGACGGGGCAGCAGTTTTATCCTCACAAATTAATGGCGTGCAGGCTTTGGTGAGACAAAAATGTCCACAAGCTATGTACGTTTGGTGTTCAGCACATATATTAAATTTAGTTTTATCGAAATCGTTCGAACGAGTTGCTGAAACAAAACGCTTTTTTAGTATTATAAAATCAATCGCGGCTTTTTTTCACACCAGTACAAAGCGAATGGCCCATTACAACAACTTTGCCGATATGAAAAAGCTGCCTCGTGTCGCGGAAACAAGGTGGACATATCATTCGCGCACGGTTAATATTATTAATAATGCGTCCACCCACCTCCTAGAATTGTTTGAAAATATGAACGAAAATACACAAGACTGGGATGGTGAAACACTGACACAAGTCAGTTCATTTTTATATATTATGAAAGAATTTGAATTTAATTTTCTTTTAAAATTTTTCGCTGATATTTTTGCAGAAACGGATATTCTGTACGATATTTTGCAAAAAAAAACTAGTGACATCGCGTATTGTGTAACAAAGATAAAAGAGTTAGAGTCATTTTTAGAACGTTTTAGAGAGAAGTTCGAGATCTATTATGATGCCGCCGTTCACATTACCGGACCACCTAAAAGAAAGCGCAATGTCGATGATGTAAAAATACATTATCGGCGAATTTTTGTTGAAATAATTGATAATGTAGTCAGTGAATTAAGAAATCGTTATAAAAACATTAAAGATTTAAAGTTTATTGAGCTACTTTCTTGTGAGAATTTTAAAAAATATAGTGAACGTTTCCCTGAAAATGAAATCAGAGAGTTCACCAATAATTATCAGGCACATTTTAATTTTGATAAATTGAAAAATGAATTGCGCTGTATTTATAGATCACCTCAATTTGCAAATAGTTGTGTATTTAGTATTATTCAAAATTTGTATAAGGACAATTTAAATAAAGTTTTTTCTGAAGTGTTACGATTAGCGAAATTCATTGTGACTATCCCAGCAAGCAGCGCATCGGCAGAGCGTTCATTTTCGTGTTTAAAACGTATCCACACATATTTGAGAAACACACAAAATCAACAACGACTCACAGAGCTTTCCATGATTTCTATAGAAAAGGCATTAATGATAGAATTAAAACGCAATCCAACTTTCTATGACGATATCCTAAAATCATATTTAAAAAAGGATAGGCGCATAGATTTAATCTATAAATGAATGAGTAGTTTTTTTTTACTAACCCGTAATTTTATTATTAAGTTTATTTATATATTTTGCGAATCACATGAAAATCGGTCTTTTTAAAGGCCACATCGGATATCTTGCAAGGGACGTGTTCTATAACCATCACTCACTTGGATAAGATATTTGAGGTGGTCGTTTATTTACATCGGGCTATAGTAATCTCAATTAACCGGAACCTTGAATATGTGAAAATTGAAGCTGACTCGGTGAGTAGTTATAATATTTTAGTTTATTAATCATTTACTTATTAGACTTTCTTCGGCCACGACAATCGATCGCTGGTTTTTCTGCGTTCCGTAGATGTATATGAATAGTAGTACATCTAAGACTTGTTCTGTTGGCATGGTTTCCGACTTAGAGATCCGTCGCGTGGCTGTGGCTATGCTAAACATCTATAAAAGAAAAGTTTTTGTGCCGAGTACTTCGCCGCATACCCAGTATCATAATCCTGTGCACGCCACTGCCCTTATTGGATGTCGATTCGATAGCGGTGTTATTGGCTAGCGAACAATTGTTTATTATTTGATGTCCAGTAGTCTTATACCCGCTCTTTTTATTTCTTTTCTATATATCAAAGACCAGTAACTGTCAAAAGATAAAACCCGTTGAGTAAATTTCGTACCTATATCCAATGGTTTAAAATTGAAAAGAATGTCTTCGATTATTTTTACTTCTAAACAAAACCTAATCCTAAATAAGTAAGCTATCAATTACATTATTCATCGCTTCGCTACATTCTCACAGCGTCTTGTTAAACGCGTCAGATAAATTTCCCGCCATTAGCGTCGCCATGTTTACGTCGCCATCTTGCGTCGCCATTTTGAATTATTTATGACCGCCATTTCACGACGACTTTGCGAGGTTTAGTGTTACTTCTAACTGGTATTAAGCTTGTTATTAATTTTAAAGGTTTCAAGTTTAAAAGTTATAATTTTAAGAGATTATTTTAAGGAATATCGGTAATAAGAGGAAAAGTTTTTTCGGAGTACTTATGAGTTCGCTTTAAGAGGAGAAATATATTTTATATTTAGTTAAGGGAATGGAAAGCGGCTTATATTTAGAAAATATCTACAATACATTCAATTCCTGAAATATCAGCTTTAGAATGACTATACTCGGTCAACCTAGGCCAATTTAATTTATGTTCTAGAGTCTAGCACCTAGACTATAAAGAATAGGTTGGGTAGGTGGTATATAATATATACTGTGAATACCATAGAGGCGATAATATATAATGATATTATAATAGAATAAGTCTTGAGTTGTCTTGGTTAAAAATTAAAAATTATAATGTACTTTTTAGTCTGGCTAAACTCAAAAAAAGTCAGAAATATTTGTTTATCACAAACTATTGTATTTTAAGACTATTTGTGTCAACAACATTATATTGCATGTTATTATTAAAAAAAAACTGTAATTTCATAGGTCACGTTACCATACTTAACATATTATAAAATCTAAATACTTCCAGTAATATGTAAATGAAATTACAAAACACATACCTAACTTTAAACAGACATTACAAAATTCCGTCTCAATTTTTAGACTTTTTCATATGTTAACATGAACTTAAAATGGCCGAATTAAGCAAATCCTGACACTGAGATTTCCATGTCAAGACTCCTAGCTAAGAGCTTTCACATTCGCTCTGTGTTAAGCTTAAAAAGCTCGAGCTTTGAACATTCCTGCTGAAAAGTTTATTTAAACTGCGCAAGATGGGACGGTAAGAAGATTAATGTAAAGTATATATACACATATATAATGTTATTTATTAAATATTTGACTATCAATAAAACGCACTAAAACGGTGAAGGAAAACATCGTGAGGAAACCTGCATACCATAGCGGTTCATGAGAATTTCTATGGTATGTAAGTCCGCCAACCCGCACTAGGCCAGCGTGGTGGACTATATGGCCTAACCACTCTCAATCGTACTTTCGTTTGTAGAGTAGGCCCGTGCCCTGCAGTGGGACGTATATGGGCTGATACAGAAACATTAAATATTTTATAATACTAAATTAAAAATATGTGGCGTCACACTACATTAAGATGTTATTAAATTATACCCGTATACAACACTGAATAGTAATAATCATGTAAACTATTAATATAGTCTATTTCGCATACAAAACTGCGGAAATCGGCTTGTGTTCTACAACCTTCAATAACAGATTATAAATAAAAAAATGCGCCAGTTTCTAAAAAAGTGAGGTTATTCGGATATTAACGTGAGCCGCAGGAAATAAAGAAATGAAAAATATATACTGAAAATGAGCTCTAATTTGTTGTTCTTGACCGTAAGGATGCGGTCATGCTGATAGCGATTAGCGTGATTTTTATATGTACACTTGTTTCACTGCTGGGTGCATGTTTAAGATTATTTAGAACTTAGTACATAATCTTTTTGTATTGTTTCATAAATTTGTTTTTTTAAATCGCTCTTTTGTCTTTAAGTTCATGATGTGTTTGGTGTCGTTGGTATCAAATTCATCGAATCCACGGCCATAGGTGTCACAGCCGGCGTCTTAAGTAACTGAATATACGAATATATTGTAAAATAGCTAGATGTACATTTCTCATAGAACCTTCAAAATTTACTTCTTCTCCTTTAATATATAGATGACTCGTCCTTAGAATCGGAAATTATACCAATGTCAATTATTTGTTATTTTTGTAGTTGTAATGATTATTTAGGTATATAGGTAAAGAAATTTAATTCATAAATTATGATGGCATTATTATGATTATGATGGAATATCAGATACGAAATTTTAAAAAAAGCTCTGACCATATAATTATCGAATTGGTTAGGTTAATGTAAGCATTATCAAACAGACATATACAATAAGATTGAAAATGTGTTAACAAGTTAAAGAAATCCATACAATTAGACTACAAAATGTATTTTTTTTATCTGATCTGTAGAATCTTCTTACCCGCTACTCGCTAACAACATGGCCACGTACTTTCGTACCGTATTATCTTAATTTGCGTTTCATCTTCGTAATTATGATAGACGAGAGAGGTTTGCCTGAAGTTGTTTTTTACATTGTTAAAAGCATCAGAACAGATAAAGATGTTTGGATTACAAAATTATAACTTAAATTGACTTTAAAGCGAGTTGTGACATATTTCTGGTGTTTTATGACAGGTATGATACTGACCCACGCCAGATTCTCATATACACAAAAAATAAATATTTATTTATTATCTTTTCAGTCTTAACCTAATGCGAAATTAACGATACAATTTTAGTAACAATTTAAGATTGCCCTATTTAATACTAAGTACTACCTAGGTTTTTAGGATCGACCCATACCCAATAATTAATTAATCATTACTCTATCTTTATACCCCACACTTAAAATTGCGTATGTTCAAATTGCTCTAGTAAAACGCCTTTAAAACCGCCACATCACCGCTTCCCGCGCACATTCCCACCGCAGCCGTACAATGACAAGGCTTTAAAAAATGTCGAATATTGCAGAGAAGTTCAATAGAGCGCGATAAATAATGAACGGCGGGTGAGTTGCGAAAACCCAGTTTATTGTGGATTGTGAATTGTGATACATGAAAATTGAATACGCTGATAACGAACAAATATACTTTTATTTTATAAAATTGTTTTGTATTTGTACTTAGGAAGTGATAGATGGTTTTATAAAGAATTTAGTGTATGTATTTATTTATGTAGGTATTATATTTTTACGTATGTATATTAATAGTATTTATAGAATATATAGCGTATCAAAATTATTTTTTGTATACATATAAATATGTCAGGTATCACTCGATTTTCTTATATTTTGCTTTCTTGGTTTGTCTTCTCCGGTTTTCCTACTTCCATTAACTCCAATCCTCAAGCGGCCTGCATCCAGAGATTTTCTGCAACCTTAGCCAGGTCGTCCATCCACTACGCTTGCCAGTAAGTGGCCTCCACTCTAGAAACGAAGGCTGCCGATCCTAATTGGATTCGGCGGTTGACCTCTATCTCGAAGTTGGACCACCTAACCGGACTATTTGTCCCAAATAAACATATTCGACAACTTCGAGCGAAAATTCTAAAACCAGAGACAAAATTACCTTAACTGTGTAAACTCTCAAAGTTAGGAGATAATCCCTCTTGGTAAGAGTTTACCCGCGGTTAGTTTAACTTCGCCGCAACAGCTATCAGTGATGCGCAGGTGGCGACTATCGTTAGTCTGCTAATCTATCACTATTATTACACTGGGGTCTGGTTCCTGAGTTGACTTTGGAATGTAATGGTTTAGGTGAAGAGTAAAAAAAAAACACTATTTTGTATGGTCTAACTGTGGTTCATACAAATATTTGTTTCGGTGCGGCAATCGAAACCGTGGCCTCTCGTTTCTCGGAGGCTAAGAAACGCTAGAGTACAAAAATCTAAGCGAAATATATACCGAGATTATCCTGTAAAATCTTTTTCATATGGGTGAAACAGCGGTCAGTGCTAAAAATGTATAAAACTATGATTTTTACGAGCAATTGCCATCCCTTGAACTGATATCCACGTGTTCATTTTAGTCAATATCTGTTCTTTGAAGTCCAAGCCACCCGGTGCATTAGCCGGTTGAGTTTGACCCGGCAGAGGGCCTTATTTAATTAGTGTTCTTGACTTGCTCGGTCGATGCGTCAGGGTATAGTTTCAGAATATAATACTAACTTCTGCAATTTAATATACTTGTGTTGGAATAGCAATAGCAATCACATATAGCAAGTGAAGTTGATAATATTTCACAAGTTATATAAATTTGCTAAATTTTGCGATTTGCGATTGTGATTCATTCACAAAGCCGATCAGCTAATATTTTTATACGATCTCGTGTAATCTATGCACGTACTCCTGATGTATAAAAAATCCATGTGTTCTAAATGTTTATATACGCGGAAATAATCTTTTCCATCAGTTGAACCATTTTCTCGTCACCTACAATAAAAAAAGCATTTCTATTACGCTGAGCACTCAAAAATTACCAACAAGTTTATCCACTCCATCAAAGTTAAATAAACGGGGCCACGAAGCCCGCGTCTGCAGGTGAAAAATTAAAATATACGCGTAAACGAGCGATGTGAGATAAAATCTTTCCTTCGCGCCGACAGTAAACAGACAGTCAAGTTAACCCGGCCGAAATTGTTGATTATGCAAAACAATGCGGCGGTGAAAACGCAGACTTATTTGCGCGAGTGTGGGGTGTGGCTGCAGTGAGAGCGAGAGCGGAAGCGATTGATATAATTTTATTTACAGATTCAGTATTGAAAACGCCGGAAAAATTTAAATTAAAGACGAATGTATTTGGGTACAGGTTGCTGTAGTATCTTTACACATCTTCGAGGACATAAAGGTAAGCTTATAATGATTTTGATTGTAACGTATGAACATGGGTATAGCTAACAAACTATCCTCATATTTAATTATATACGCTTTATTGCACACAAAAATGAAATAAATACAATCAGATATCAATAAAAAAGTAAAAATACAATTAACGGTCTTATCGCTCAAAGGCAATGTCTTACAGACAACCATGGGATGGATTTAAGAATAGGATACACAAAGTGTAAAGGATAGAAGCTAAGAAGGAAAAGTGTGCTAAATACAAATAATTGAGTAACTAGAAGTAATAAAAAAAAACATAAATACACTCAATGTATATAAATATATACATACATATTTACACACATACTTGCATATAATAAAGTACCTGTGCATACGAATTGATCAAATTATTTTTGTCATTATGTTCATTCAGTGAGAAAGGTAGTGATCCTTGGCCAATTTATTTTGATATTGTTCGCGCCCGTCTCACCACATTTTACAGGAATTCTAGTAAAAAAAGTCAATTAAATGAGCAGAATTTAAAAAAGCTACCACAACAATTTTCGGCGTTTATCTGTACTTTGTAGGCCGTGCCTATAAGGCGTGAAAACAATTTAATAATATTGGTAAGCTCCGTAAATTAATTTCAGCGTTTATAAAATTTATAGTATCATTATATCTATGGATTTTTTAACATTTGGTTCATTATTTTTATCACTTTGTTAACACTATAAGTTCATATTTAACTATATTCGCATCTGATAATAATGCCAAATATCTCTTCCCTCAATCCATTCTTTTTCCTTCTCGATGTCCTACCGATTTGATTGTCCGGCAACACATCCATGATCCAAGCGTTGTTTATGTTCATAAGCGGCAGTGATCACTTACCATCAGGTGACCTGTTTGCTCTTTTGCCGGACCTGTGCAATAAAATAAATTCCAAGCACAAAACCAAGACTTTCATTGAATTGGCGTAAATCAAAGTCCACAACGTTGGCCTAGTGCGAGTTGACGAACTTCACACATCATAGCAATTCTTACAAAATCTCTATAGTTGGTTCTTCACGATGTTTTAATTCACCAATAGGGCGTGATTCCGTTAGAGAAGTTACAGAATTACAGGGTAACTACTGGACATATGGAGACCTAACGTCTTATGTCTCATGAAGGCGAGCGCAGTGGAATGCTAAGCATTGTTTTGTAATTCTACCTTTGTTTGGTTTTGCTACTGTTCCTGAGTGGTCGTGTCGCTAACCATCTGGTGAACGACATGCATGTCTCGCCATTCATAGCAATAAAAAAAAATAACACAAGTTACTACTTGCATGTGGGTTGTTTGGATTTGTATATTTTCATTCAAATGACCCTCTAATAGAAAGCGCAGAGGTAAATTGCATGATTTCATCTTTTATTGTAATTTTGACTCGTCTTAGTTATTCGTATTTAAGTAAAAAACCATGAATTGCACACTCTCGAAAACATGTTTCCAGTGTAAGCAACTTGTACGTAAATGTGACGTCATTTTTTTATCACTGATAAGATACTTTTCATATTATGAAACTTTCATATTTATTCATAAAATTCTACACAACAACATCATACTTACATGTAAGACTTGAATCGTGCCCTTAAAGCGGGTCGTAATTGACTATCAAATATGCATACCCCTACGAATTCAAGACGAACAAAATAAGAATTCTTTGGCAACAAGTCGCCCATTCGTCATCATTAAATTTTAAATTCTGGCAGTTTAAGCAATAAATCAGAGTTAAGTGATGAATATTTGATTTCGCCCTGGGGTATGATATTTTTTACAATCCCGTTGTAAAATATTACCGAGTAATAACAGTATTTCTTGGCAATTAATTTTTGTGCTTTGATTTTGTATTTTTATAGGGTAATTTTGAAAGTTGGGTTTAATTACTGCAGTGAAAGCGTCGTGAATTGCTTAGTAGCTAGAAAATAAATTATTGAGTAAGAATTAAGATGAGCTCATTTTGAATTATGCAGGAGTTAATTATGGTTTCAGATTGAAGGTGTGTTCATACATGAAATTATTTTTGGGAGTTGAAAGACTTATATTTCTTCACTCTAACTAAAATCATATTTTGAAGATGTATTATGCTTTAACAACACAACTTGTTGCTTTTATTAAGAAATATAATGCGATGTTCGTATTTCTGCGGCTTCATCAACTTCTGCAACAAGTTCCGTCCTTTAGTTTTCCTTCTTTCAACATAATTGAATCCTAAGTGTTTATTTATTAATTTATTCTTAACTGCACATAAAGAAAATAAACACTTAAATATATTACAAACTAGCGGCCCGGCCCAGCTTCGCCCGGGTGTATATAGATTTCTCTACAATAATATGCACGTATTATACACATAAACCTTCCTCTTGAATCACACGATCTATTAAAAAAAACCGCATCAAAACCCGTTGCGTAGTTTTAAAGATTTAAGCATACAAAGGGACACAGGGACAGAGAAAGCGACTTTGTTTTACACTATGTAGTGATGAACAAAAAGTACAGATGGAGGTCTTATCGCTCTATGCGATTTCTTACAGCCAGCCAGCATTACTATTTCAACCATTTCTTTTCTTTTGATATTCTTATATAAACATTACGACACTTAATCATATGCAGTATTGCCACATCCATACTAATTATCAGTGTGTCCTAAAGCGGATTTATATATCGCTATCAGTCACACCCCACCCTACATAACAATGTTATTCTCATTACCGCTTCACGCTAGCGCGTTCGCCCACGCCGACGCTTAACAACATCACGTGTGAACGTGACCCAACATGACCCCAATGACCTCAAGGTAACTATATGACCCCAAAATCCCATGACCTCTATGTGACTCCAGATGGCTGTAGGTGAACCCACAAACTCATAGACTATGAAATCTAGTGATAGGTGAGGTCAAGTGGACACAGGTGACCTTTGACCCCAAATCCCCAAACATGTTTATACAGTTTAAATTGATAAAACCTGACAATTATTAACCGAAATGACGGTTTAACGCGCTTTAAGTGTTTTGATACAATTATCAATTTGTTTTCAACGGCATGTTTGGTTTGTTATTAATTGTGTTAATGTCGGATTACAATTGAAAATAAATTGTTGTGGATAAATAAATGTGGTGTAAATAGTACAGGTATTATATTCGAGGTTGTGAGTAATGTGCAGTGTTCATACTACTTACTGGTGATAGGTCTCTCATATGTGAGAGGCCATCTGGGTGGGTACCACCGCAGTGTCTATTTCTCCCGTCAAACAGCAGTGCAAATGCACTGTTGTGTTTCGGATTGAAGGGCATTGTAGCCAGAGTAACTACTGGACGTATTGAGACTTAACATCTTATGTCTCAGGATGGCGAGCGCAGTGGAAAGCCAAGCACTGCTTTGTAATTCAAGGTGTTGTTTGGTTTTGCTACTGTCTATGAGCGGTCGTATCGCTTACCATCAGGTGGACGGCATGTTCGTCTCGCCATTCATTGCAAAAAAAAAAGAATGCTGGTCTATTTCTGGTTACCGGTTTATTGCCTAGTTCTGGTACACCCTATAAGTATTTAAATTCTGGTGAAACTATTACGATTCAGATATAAGTTGTCTAGGATGCCTAATAGCCTCCTTTGGGAGGTGATATCTAGACGGCTTATGTAACTACAACCTCCATGTATCTTAATTACTGAAACTAATAGATTACTTATAAGTAGGTTGTAATCGCGGCTTCGCTCGCTTCAATTAGTCTTTTCAGTAATTTAAGATCGTCTACACAAGAAGTATTAATATGAAGATTAATATTGTTTTTTTTTTTATTGCAATGAATGGCGATACGAGCATGTCGTTCGCCTGATGGTAAGCGATACGACCGCTCATGAACAGTAGCAAAACCAAACAACACCTTGAATAACAAACCAATGCTTGGCATTCCACTGTGCTCGTCATTCTGAGACATAAGATGTTAAGTCTCAATAAGTCCTATAGTTACTCTGGCTACAATGCCCTTCAATTCGATACACAACAGTGCATTTACACAGCTGTGTGACAGGAGAAATAGACATTGCGGTGGTACCCACCCAGATGGCCTCTCACATATGAGAGACTTACCACCAGTAAAATATGTGCACCAGTGTTTTCTGCTATCCTAAAGCAATATAAATGTAATTTTTAACTAAAAGATACCTTGTGTCCTTTTCTCAACCCCTGGTAACGTCAATGTAAAGTTTCAGGATGATCCATTGTGTAGTTTAGGCGTAAATGTTTAACAAACAAACACACTAAGAAACTCCTTTGGGATTTATAATATTGATGGATGGCTTACATATGACGTATTTTTCAAATCCTATATATTTCTTAACTCTACAATAAGGTCTCAAGAATATTCCACGATCAATACAAAAAATACTTTTCAACTTTACAAGCCTGAACTTTTTTAGTCCTACATTATTCCTAACTTAACTACAAAAAAGGTTCAAATTCTTTCTTTATTCCACAAAAAGGTTTTAACGAATTGAGAATTTCCCCCTTTTTTGAAGTCGGTTAAAAATACATTTGAACTTTACAAAACCGTAGTTTTAGTTCCAAATTATTCATTACTCGACTATAAAAAGCTTCGATGAAATATACACAAGATTATAAGAAACGGCCCAAAAAACGACAAGACAAATAAGAGCACAAATAAAAGTGTGCTCTTAGTATGGTCCAAAACATAATAAATCTTAATTTAAAGGAACAAGGTTCATTGTTACCTGAAGTTGATTATAATTTAATACTTTTTGCTGCATCTTGTAGTTGAAAATTCAAATGTATAAGTATAAGCAACCTCGGCCACTTTTAGCGTGTGATTTTGTTCCGGACCCTGAAGGTATCTAAGATTTATTTGATAGAAAATAAAAAGACTTCAAGTATATTCCACATTAAATACAAAATAAAATCATTTTCTCTTTACAAAAAAATTCCGTACTTACAAAGTCCAGCACATGAACCTGAAACAAAGAGCAGTACGTTAAATGATGTAAAAATGTCCACATCCCGGGTTTAAATTTAAACTGCGCTAATCGGGACAAACAGGTTAGAGCCTTGTTCCGCTTCACAGGCTTAAAACGAGGTTAAACTGAGGACAGGCGTGGATTTAGCAGATTAATTGGGGGACATATTGGATATTTTCGTAGTGATTTGATAAAAATTGTACCTTTTGACTTTAACACTGTCCATGAGCTGTCATATCACTTACAATCATGCGAATGGTATGCTCATATCGCCATTCATAGCAATGAAAAACATAATATAATAACGTAATGTAAACAATTGATTTGATCAGATACATTATTATAAGTATTGTTGGTCAGAGATGATTGTTCACAGATTTAAAATAATTGGTAATTTTATGACAATTAGGTATCTATTGTTATGCAAACGTTTAAATAGACATATAATTTGTGTTTATGAAAATATATCTGTATGAAATGTAATTTCATTTATTTCCATTATTTTAACCGCAATTAAAACGTCCAAACCACTCTCACTTCAACACATCACAAGTTTGTATTCATTATAACAAGCGGTTTACACAAACGACACAAAAGGTAATTAACTTAAGGCCCTTAATTACGACCCACGTCTAAACGCCCAATTCCGCACCTGAAAAGTTGTAATTATACGTTCTTATCTTGAAATTTCATTCTTGAAAATGGGCCGGCGAATATGTCGGCGGGGTGTTATCATTTAATAAGATTTCAGGACAAAAATGTAAATACCTGAGGACTTTAATGGTGACCGTTTTGGTAATTAGAGTTAAAGAGAAAAGAGAAATATTTTAAGTTGTTTCAAAAACATTTTTAGTATTTCATGTAATCATTTTGTTCTGTAAGATCTACAAGTTAGAAGTGGGGAAGGTATATGCAGGGTGTTCCGAATTATGGTTTACTTTATTTATTTATACTTTACGTGGTGTAAACGTACATACAAAAAAAAAAGTCAAACGAAACATAGAATGTATGAAAATCAATACCAAATTAATGAATGAATTCACCCAACAGTTACATACTTAGGCCTGACCTCATACTGAGATCTAGTGTTGTGTATCAGGAACTACTAGAGACTTTTCGGTTTCACAAACACCCAGAACCGAAACAAATACCTGTGGATCACGCAAATATTTGTCTCGTTGCGGGGATCGAACACGCTGCCTCACGTTTCACAGCCGGCGTCTAATCAATTGCACCACGGAGGCTATCAATCAAAATAATACCATCTTATTAAATCCTTATTCCATAGTTTTTCTTATTGCTATGAATGGCGGGACTAGCATGCCGCTTGCCTGAAGGTAAGCGATACGACCGCTCATGAACAGTAGCAAAACCAAACAACACCTTGAATTACAAAGCAATGCTTGGCATTCTACTGCACTCGCCATCCTGAAACATAAGATGTTAAGTCTCGATATGTCCAGTAGTTACTCTGGCTTCAATGTCCTTCAATCCGAAACACAACAGTGCATTGAAACTGCTGTTTGACGGGAGAAATAGACATTGCGGTGGTAGCCACCTAGTCGGCCTCTCACATATGAGAGACCAGTAAAGTTTGATTGTACAATATGACTATGTTTTTGCACGTTTTATAAATATAAAAAAAAATCCTATTGAAATATCAATAAAAATATATTGCTAGACATTAAGGAGCAGTCACTATCTTTAACTAGGCCTAGTGGTTTGCCTTTAACCGTAACAGATAAAAGTAACTGAGTGTAACAAAGTTAATTAGTGAAAGTTACGTTGCTGGTAAATGTGCCAAATTTTATTACGAAAAACTCTACTTAATGTAGAGACATAATTTTTGTGGGCAGTAGAGCTGTGTTTACTGGCGTTAGATATTATGTATGTATAAGCCCATATACGTCCCACTACAGGGCACGGGCCTCCTCTACAATCGACAGTACGTGGTTAGGCCATATAGTCCACCACGCTGGCCTAATGCGGGTTGGCGGACTTCTATAGAAATTCTTACAAACCGCTATGGTGTGCAGGTTGCCTCACGATGTTTTCCTTCACCGTTATAGTGCGTGGTGATTGACTATAAATACACACATGACTCCGAAAAGTCAGAGGTGTGCCCTGGGATTTGAACCCGCGACCACCGTGAACATGTTGGCAGCCGCGTCTGGTCCGTTTACCAACAGGCCACCACGCAGATATTATGATGAGATATTATGTACTGTATATGTATTTTAGTAAGGTCTAGACAAACTTGAACACTAGTAATAGACATAGAGGGTATATCAAGACTGCTACATAAAACGAAGCCAGGTGATAATTTTAGTCACTTCGGACACAACGCGCAATATATTGCAAAACTAAAGCAACGATTTTTTATTTGGGTGGTAAATAAATCTTATTTTTAAAATAATTGTGAATACCCTTTTATTTTGGAGACGTTATGGTACGCAAGTTTAAATTATTATGTTATCAAAAGCTATGGATTTACCACCCAAACACGATGATAATTAAAAAATCACGAAGAAGTTGTCGCGTTTCTTTGACAAGTTTTTAGTAGTATTGTGTTTGTTGTCTAAAATAACCACCCGGCTTCGTTTTCATAGCGGTATAATATTGTGTATATTTTTATTTTGTGGGTGTCCTGGCACCTCTGCCTACCCCTTCTTGGAAAAAGGCGTGAGTTTATGTATGTATGCATTTTTATTTAATATTCAATGTGTAATTTTATAGATTGCATTTAAAAATAATAACAAGGGTAGGTACAACCGCAATGTCTATTAAATAATCTCCTAAAAAAATAATAATAAAATTCCTGACGATTTGAAGAATATTTACTTTAACTAAATTTAAAAAAATGCTACTTAAAATGTTAATTGATAAGTATTATTACAGTATTGAACAGTTCCTAAATGATGTGTTAGAATAAGTGGTTTGATTTTTCTTTATTTTGCGTAATTGTATTTTAAATTAATGATCATGTAATTCTTAGCTGTAAAATTTAAAATATTAATATTTGTACGCCTTTATGGCAAAACGTAGAGCTCATAATATTTATTTAGATCATCAATGTACCTACCTATGTCACACAAATAAATTATTCTTATTCTATTTCCTCCGCCAAACAGCAGCGTAAATCCACTGGGTGCAATGGTACCCAGTGTGATTACTGGATATTAATATTTAACATGTTATGTCCCAGGATGGTGAGCGCAGTGGAATGTCAAGCATTGCTTTGTAATTCATACATGTTGTTTTGTTTTGATACTGTCCATGAGCGGTCGTATCGCTTACCATCAGGCGAACGGCATGCTCGTCTCGCAATTAATTGTAATAAAATAGTAGACCAACCGCACGTCAAAGAATAATAAAAAATCCATGTACTCCGACCAATGTAGGAAAGCTAAGATCTCAAATTTCAAAGCCCAAAGAAAACTTCGTATAATTTCGATATATATTATACTGTATTATGTAGTATTATATTATGTATGTAGTTTTATACTTTAAGTATGTCGTATCGATAAAACGTTCGTGTAATATCGATAATACTACTTACCTTATCATTTCTACTCGGTGACTGCCTCGGTGGCGTAGTTGTACTACGGTACGCTTACAAAGCTGAGGTCTCGGGTTCGAATCCCGGGTTGGGCAAAGTGATATTGGATTTTTCTATTCATTATCAGCCCAGAGTCAGGAATTTGTGCCCGATATGTCGATAGGCTCGCCACCTATCACATCGTGGGACGGAACATACAAGGCGAAATGTGATTGCCCTGGCACCTCTGCCTACCCCTTCTGGAAAAAAGGCGTGAGTTTATGTATGTATGTATTATAATTTCTATCTACCATTTGCCTAAGGTCATTGACCTTTAAGAATCCTTTTAAAAACATAAAAATAGTTTATAATACAAATAAGCTTTATCCCGACAACCCCCAGGAGAATATTCGGACCACAGAAACTTAATAATGTTATTCCCCAAAAGTTCGGGATTACTGTATTTCACAGAAGATAACGTAATCCTGAGCTTACAAAGCTAGTTTGCACTGAAAAGCTCAGCGTATGAACACAAACTATTTTGACGTGGATCTGTTACAATTTTTTAAAAATAGTTTAGCTATATGGGTGTTAAATATTTAATAGGTGATAAATAAAAATTGTGCGGTGGCTTGTTGGCAATGGACCAGATTCGGCTTCTGAATAGATGCGGGTTCGAATCCTAAGGCACCCTTCTAACTTTTAGGTGTTCTAGGTTTTAGGTGTTTTTGTGAAGGAAAACATCTTGAGGAAATCTGGCAACCATGGCCTAAACTGAAAGTAAATCTGGCAGCCTGGCTGGAACTATGGCCTAAACCCACTCAACCGAACTCAGCATTGTACAATTTTGAGATAATACCGTGCTAGAAATTAAGCTATTTCGAGCGACGAAAATGACAAATATACTCAGTAGTATAGCTACAAAGAAAACAAATCATCCCACCAAAACGTTAGGATTTATTTCTCTCATTTGTACTCATGTCCGCTACATAGTTATTTGTAGCTGATAAGTGCCCATTAGTGCTACGAAACTCCTAAATAATTGTAATATTATGCTACAGCTATTTGCACCATTATGCTACGAGCGTAGCAGACAATAACAGCCGTTGAATAAGTTACGCTACGACGTAGCAACGCGCTACGACATATCTGGTAGGGCCACTAAACGTTACGATAATAGTTGCTTGGTTTCATGACAATGTGCTCATCGCTTTTTATTGTGTGTGAATGTGTTATATGCCTACTGAGTTTTTTATGGTAGGGACTGAGTAATGCGTTAGTAGACCATCGTAGGTTATTATAGAACTTTTAACATTCAAAATATTTGATTTTTTTCTGTCCATTACCAGCTATTTACAAATACACAGAAAGGGCGAAAAGAGGTAAGAGGAGGCGACGAAAATTATTGTCTCTGAAAATTTATTTATGACTATCAAACAAAACGTAAAAACTATTAATTTACATTCATTTCATAGCCGCATAAAAATCTGTTCGCAAATACTAAACCTAATATTGAAATTGTATTTGGATGCGTTGAATCCAAATCCAAAACATTCTATGATTTTTATACAATGGCAAAAATAACTTAAATTCTGATTGCGTTTATTGTAACTTTCGTGAGAAAACCATTGCTTGTAGTAGCTTTAATAATAATTAAAATAGTTTTAGATTAAATTTTGGGTGTTGCTATTGAGCACGTCATAATAGACACAAAATAATTACGATATTCATTTGAACATACTATTATTACTCATCAATTCGTATGTTTGAAATGTCAATCTTAAGCAATCTATTCCCTTCAAAACTGAATGCACCAAGCCTATTAAATCGCGTAAAGACAGCGCCAGACTATCGACATTTCTTCTCCAACCAGTAGACACTTGAGTAGAGAGTTAATCTCGTGAAACTTCAAGTGCAGGGGAGATCGGGCGTTAATGCCCTCTTTGAGACGCCGACATTTACTCGACACTGAAGTAATTCTGCGAATCCTGCATTCACCCGATCTCCTCGATTGGATTGATTTAAAGGTCGCCCGGTTGTGTGGGTGCTTCTTTATTTCATATTGATGTATTGTTGGATCTGTTGATAGGTTTTAGGAATATTATTTTGGGTTGTGGTGTAGACAAATGTTGTTTTTCTGTTTAATTAGGAGCTTTATCGGTGTATAATGATGACCCCATATATTCTGTAATAGCAAGACCAAAAAATAATTGCCTCTAACCCAAGTTAACGTTGATGTTAATATAACATAAGCAAGATTATTTAATTACTTAACGCAGAGCAAAAATACTATTACTATTAATACTATTGCAATCACGATTTTTATTCCAATGAACGTCCAATTCTGTAAAATGTATTCCGAAAACAATCCATTAAATTGTTACATGTGCAATAAAATACATTGTAATAGAATTTTGGCTACAACCATTCATTTTTATTTTAGGTGCAATTTTAATGCTTTGTGAATCAACAATATTTCCAATATAGGATTTAAAAATACTTTTATTATTAAAATGAATGGGGAGGCAAGAATGCCATTTGCCTGATACGACCGCTCATAAAAAGTAGCAAAACCAACACCTTGAATTACAAAGCATTCCACTGCGCTCACCATCCTGAGACATAAGATGTTAAGTCTCAATATACCCAATGGTAACTCTGTCTACAATGTACCATCAAGTTTGTACTTGTTCCCTTTCGATAGTATATTAAATTATAACTTAAAAAAATAGATTCAACAAAACAGCCATAGGTAGGTACAGCACTCTTGCGGAGTGTTCCTCATGGGATACTGACCGTCAGATGAAACCAACCAGATTGGCCAAGACCTCTCTTTGCCTACAGTTGTTTTGGCAATGTTAGATTCAGAATCTTCTTGGAATGCCGTGACCTCATTTTGTAAAAGTGTTATGGCAAGAAAAGAAGCTGCAGAAAGGGAGAGGGAGAGGGTTGATCCCACCAGAAGACAGAGACGAAGGCGGCGGTAAATAAGCCGTAATAGCACATCCATTTAGGCGAAGACTGGTACATAATTAAATGTTGGTAAAATACATTTCGAATACATATGGGGTACGCTATTTCTGTTCAAAATAAACTATTGAAAGCGTCATACATCTTCAATAGCAGAATCTCTACCTAACATAACCCTAAGGATTTCAATGACCTGTCTGTGACCTCTATTACATTTCTAAAGACGAATAGAACAAATAATAAACATTGTATTTCAAAATCAATTTACCTGGTGAGCCAATGAGGCAATGTACTAGTGACAACAAACATCGGATCCAAATTGTCGTACATCGACTGAGAGTAAACATTAGCTTCGGTGGCCGTCCGTTTGTCTAGAGTAAAGAGTTTCGATTGAAAAGGCAGGTTTCTTGGGAATAAAGCTGTTGTTATTAACTAGCTTTTGCCCGCAATTTCGTCTGCGTGATTAACTGTACTTTACAATATGTTATTATTCTCCCTTCCCTATATCCTATCCCTATCATATCCCTATATCCTATCCCTTATTTCACAGCCATTTTCTCTTCAAAAGGAGAAAAACTTAAAACCACGAATGACGTTATAATTTATTTGCAATTTTTCCGCCCAGTCCCGTCCCGTTATATCCCGCTCCGTCCCGTCTCCAGTCTCATTACATTACTTCCAGTTTAAAAAAGTAACTAATATATCGAAATTCCTTCCGCATCCCACGGGAACACTACGGTTTTCCGGGATAAAATGTAGCCTAAGTGTTAATCCAGAGATTCGGCCACTTCCACACCAAATTTCTTCGAAATCCGTTTAGCCGTTTTTGAGTTCATCGCGTACAATCGCACAGACAAATTTCAAAAAATCATTGTTTTGGGTTCTATTACCATAACATGGCCCCCCATAATACTTTTTCTCATTTATATTCCATGTACAGACATCGATCGGTTACAAATTTGTTGTATGTATAGATGTGTATTGATAGTCAATCACCACGCACTAAAAAAACGGTGAAGGAAAACATCGTGAGGAAACCTGCATACCATAGCGATTTATAAGAATTTATATGGTATGTAAGTTCGCCAACCCGCACTAGGCCAGCGTGGTGGACTATATGGCCTAACCACTCTCAATCGTACTGTCGATTGTAGAGTAGGTCCGTGCCCTGCAATGGGACGTATATGGGCTCTATACAGATACATATAGATGACTAAAAGACTTGGATTTTATTTTTGTATACTTTTGTTACATAGTGCTTAGACTGCACTTTTTATGTTTTATTTGTTTAGAAGATCAAAAACGTTTACAATATAAGAAAACAAAATTGGTTTCAGTTTAGAATGAGTCTTTATGCGAGGTTATTTACCTCTTTAGTTCATTGTTTTGACACCAGCTTTGTTACTGACAGTAGTGCTCAAAAATATTTCTAACTCCTATTAATTTAACTTTGTGATTGATTTCGTCACGGGTTAGACAAGTTAAATACCCGATATCGCCATTCGTGCATATTTAAAATCTTGCCAAATATTTACTGGTGGTAGGTCTCTCATATGTCAGAGGCGGCCTGGGTAGGTACCACCGCAATGTCTGTTTTTCCCACCAAACAGCAGTGTAAATGCACTGTTGTGTTTCTGACTGAAGGAAATTGTAGGCGGAGTAACTTCTGGACATATTAAGACTTAACATCTTATGTCTCAGGATGGTGAGCGCAGTGGAATGCCAAGCATTGCTTTGAAATTCAACAATCTCGCCATACACAGCTATAAAAAAATCAACACCAATTCTACTGGTGTTTTCTTCTACAAAAGATTTAACTACGTTTTTTTATATAATAGTTTCGACAAACATACAAACAGATCATCTGATGGTAAGTGATCACTGCAACCCATGATCATCCACAATTTTTGGGCTGTAGATGTATTGTAGAAATCAGAAAGGAATCGGGAATAAATATCATTTTTTTATTCCAGACACCATCTATGGATAATCGTAAAATGAATTATTAATTAATAGATCAATTTCTAATCATTTATCTTCTAGAAATATCCTTTCAAGGACTAATGATATTCAAATACGTGATGATATAATTTACGGATTAATTAATGTATCCAGGCATAATCTAGATAGTATTCTAGGAAATTATAGTTCCTAGTACGGGTCCTTTGAGCACCGGGGATAATACATCTACATGATTAACTAAACTAACGGGTTAAATTGATGTCTCAAACAGAATATGATATTGACTGCAATAGTTCACACATAAGTGGAAGATACTTGGTTGTAAAATATACATTATCAAATTAATTGGAGTGTTAATGTTTTACAGAAAACCGTCGTAAAGTAACAGTGTATATACATACACACATAAACTCACGCATTTACTCAGAAGGGGTAGGTAGAAGTGCAACATGACACCCACATTTTACCTTCTGTGTTCCTACAATGTGATATGTAAGCCTACCGCCATATCGGGCACGAATTTCTGACTACGGGCTGATAATAACAAAAATAACATCGCAAAGTCACATACATAGTCCTGACACCACACTAAGATCGAGTCTTGTGTCTTGGGTATCAGGAACTACGAGAGACTTTGGTTTCACAAACACCCAGACCCGAAAAAAATATTTGTGGGCCGTACTAATATTTCTCTCGTGGCCTGTCGTTTCACAGAGAAATAATGAATAGACAAATTCAAAACAACTTTGGCCGACCCGGGATTCAAACCGGAGACCTCGTTGTAATCGTACCGTAGTACTACGCCATCGAGGCTGTCTTACAACCATCACTCACATAGAATTCATCAATTGTAGTAACAATGTTGTACCAATAAACATGTCTTCAATCTTAATCTCTGTAACGCTGAGCGCAAACTATCAATTCCAGTAATTACAACACAATTAGCGCTAACTATCCCAGTTTGATTGTAATTGACAGGAAGTTAACTGGAACTGTTCAGTCTAGAGCAAGAAGCTTATACCCAAATGGAGATTGCATTCCGTATATAAAAGTGAAGCACAAATATTTGACCTTGAATGACGTTGCTGTTGCCTGCTATCCTTTTCTTTCGAGTGACAATGAATGAAAATGACTTTTAGTTCATTCTTGTCACTCGAAAGAAAAGGATAGCAGGCAACAGCAACGTCATTCAAGGTCAAATTTTTGTGCTTCAGTGTTTTATACGGAATGCAATCTCCATTTGGGTATAAGCTTCTTGGTTTAGAGCCTAGATTTTACGAAACTGTGTTTGGTATAGACAGGAATTTTGTAAACAACTTTTAATCAATGTAACATCTACTTTGTCTATTTATCTAAATGTCGGTCATTTTGTGTGTATGTATATATTTCAGATATTTTAATGCTGTATTAAGTATGTACATACATATATAAATTCACTTCTTTTTCTCAGAAGGGGTAGGCAGAGGTGCAACCAAGACACCCACATTTCACCTTGTATGTTCCGTCCTATGTGAAAGGGGGCGGGCCTATTACCATATCTGATTCAAGTTTATGACTCCGGGTTGATAAAAAATAATAACTAAATACCACTTTGCTCGACCCGGAATTCAAACCCGAGGCATCTGCTTCGGAACCATACCGTAGTATAACTATGCCACCATAACATTAATGCTATATTGACTAGTGAAAAGAAAGTGAAATTCATAGATGACACGGGAAATACTTTTTGACTCTACTTTTTTTCGAAGTGAGAATTGTATATAGCAGGATTCTGCCATAGTCCATCACGCTGGCTTTTGGGAGCTAACAGACTTCATATGACAAAAAAACCAATTTCAATTTTTTCTTTATACCTCTAAAATTTAATATTACATTGAACTCCAAACATCAGAAGTGTCTCGTGAGTTTTAAAGCCACGAATATATTTTTGACATTATTTATTTATTAAACAGGCGGATGTCAAGTCCACCAGGCAGTTTCTTTCAAACTCCCGCTTATCATTTCGGCATTTCGCCTACATTTTTTTACTGGTGGTAGGTCTCTCTTATGTGAGAGGCCATCTGGATGGGTACCACCGCAGTGTCTATTTCTCCCGTCTAACAGTGTAAATGCACTGTTGTGTTTCGGATTGAAGGGCATTGTAGCCAGAGTAAGTACTGGACATATTGAAACTTAACATCTTATGTCTCAGGGTGGCGAGCGCAGTGGAGTGCCAAGCATTGCTTTGTAATTAAAGGTGATGTTTGGTTTTGCTACTGTTTATAAGCGGTCGTATCGCTTACTATCAGGCGAATGGCATGATCGTCTCGCCATTCACTGCAATAAAAAAAAACATTACTAAAAGAACAGTTTGTTAGTTATATGTACAACAAACAAATAGGCATTTGTACACTTTGTTTCCCATTTACAGAACAATAGAAATTCGAATGTTTAATCTGTTTGGACAGTCTCCAGCGGTTGTTATTTGATTAGCGTACCAACCTATTTAATTTGGATGTTTTCCAGTTGCGTTTGGTAATTGGAACTGTACATCAGGTGTTGGAGATTCCTGATAAATAAATAAATAACACCCAACAATCACATACATAGTCCTGACCCCACACTAAGATCGAGTCTTGTGTCGTGGGTATCAGGAACTACGAGAGACTTTTCGGTCTCACAAACACCCAGACCCGGAAGAAATATTTGTGGGCCACACAAACATTTCTCTCGGTGCGGGGATCGAACCCGCGGCCTCTCGTTTCACAGGCGGCGTCTAACCAACTGCGCCACGGAGGCTGTCTGTGATGTTGGAATTCTTGAGAACTAGGATGGATAAGAGTGCTATATAAATAGAAATGGCGTGATCAATCATTGAAATTTTTGATATAGGTTTTTGACTGGTGGTAGGTCTCTCATATGTACTGGTGGTGGGTCTCTCATATGTAAGAGGCCGCTTGGGTGGATACCACCGAATTTTCTACTTCTTCCGCCAAACAGCAGTTAAATGCACTGTTGTATTTCGGATTGAAGGACATTGTAGCAAGAGTAATTACTGGACATATTGACACTTTACATCTTATGTCTCAGGATGGCGAGCGCAGTAGAATGCCAAACGGTGCTTTGAAATTCAAGGTGTTGTTTGGTTTTGCTACTGTTTATGAGCGGTCGTATCGCTTACCATCAGGCGAACGACATGCACGTCTCGTCATTAATTGCAATTAAAAAAAAAATAGGTCGTAATTTTCTGATTTAGTTTTGAGTTGTGGTTTTAGTGGTGCCTTACGGCATGTAAATCGTGATGACATGGATTCAATTCCGGGTCAGATATTGCACATGAATTGCCAGGGAGTGATATTTAGGAAATAATTTTATTCAGAATTCAGATATTAACCAATATTACTATTGCAATGAAAAATATTATTAGTCGTAAATCAATGACTTTCTACTTCCTTTCACTGCGCTTAGAGTGAAAAATTAGTTATCATTAGATAGAAACTAGATGTAAAATATAAATACCGACTACTAGAAAATCTAGATATAACATCATAAAATATTTATAAAAGTTCTATTCGCGCTGCTAACTTTTCAATAATATGAGAGGAAAATATGTGGAAACGCAGGGAAATTCTTCGTTCATTTCACTACGTAAAGTATGCAATTCCATGCTATTTGCATAATTTACAACGTTACCGCGTTCATGTGAAGAACAATGTGATTTCCAAGTTGTTATCGGCCGTAAGCTTAGAATAGTTTGAATTAGTTTTTATAAACTAAGTTGACCTAATAGGTACTATATAATGACACTGTCTTTATTTTTTATTTTTACATATATCTATAGTAAAATATAAAGCTGAATAGTTTGTTTGTTTGTTACCTCTAATCTCAAAAACTACTTGTTTGAATTGAAAAAATATTTTTGTGTAGGATAGGTCATTACCAGCAGTAGTAAAAATTCTGGCAAGCACGAGAAATTTTTATTCGTTTTTCGTGGTCCGATTGATCGATACTACAAATTGATAATCGGAATTGAACATTTAGCCCGCCATTTTGAAAAGTGTATCTGCACCCGGGTGGAGCCGGCCAGACCGCTAGTTTATAATAAACTAGAGAAACCACGTTAAATTCTGTGTTCGTTAATTTCTGTATTCTGAGTTTTCGTTGTTTTGGTCACATCGCCGATGTTCAGTCAGACAACATTGAAGTCTATTATTATTGGTGAAGTAGAATCTTAATTTCTTTTATCATTCTTAATCCATCCATCAGCCTAAGGAAGTCCACTGCTGGACATAGGCCTCTTCCAATAATTTCCACAGCGACCTGTTGGAGGCAGCCTGCATCCAGCGTAAGTATTCCCAATCATATCTATTGTTACTTAAATCAAAAGACCTAGTAAATGTACTGTACTGTATCAGCCCATATACGTCCCACTGCAGGGCACGGGCCTACTCTACAATCGACAGTACAATTGAGAGTGGTTAGGCCATATAGTCCACCACGCTGGCCTTATGCGGGTTGGTTAGTAAATGTGCATACTAAATAATTAATTCTACCATCAAAGACTTCAACGTAAATTCTACGTAAATGTTTTTATCCAATGTTAGTAATACAGCATTTCCCAGTCAAAGCGCACTCCTTTTAGCATAATCTCCTTCCAATGACGAGGTTGTGTCTAGGATGAAAGTCAGGCATTACGTGGGATAAGCTAACAGGATACCTAGAATTTTAAAACATCTATCTGGCTGGTGCACATTAAATTCAATTTCTGGCCGGGATGGGGTTTGCGGACTAAGGGATGAGAGGTAGCGATTAGTTAAAAGCTTGTTTTGTGCTGATGTCTTTGCTTATGAATACATCTAGAGGGCAGATTCAGTCGTAATCCACAGAACATACGTATATTGAATGTATCTTTAGTTTCATAACCGTCAAACAGTTTTGAAATGAATGATATTATTATTAAAACCTGGATTAAATTATAGAATAATATGAATTCTTTAAGTATATAAGTATATAGTTATTATTTCTATTGACACAATATATAACTACAAACACAATATGCAAATACACCCAACAGTCACATACATCGTCCTGACCCCACACTAAGAACGAATCTTGTGTGGTGGGTATTAGCAACTACGAGATACTTTTCAGTCTCACAAACACCCAGACCCGAAACAAATACCTGTGGACTATACAAATATTTATCTCGGTGCGGAGATCGAACCCGTGGCCTCACGGCCACGTTTCACAGCCGGCGTCTAGACAACTGCGCCACGAAGACTTTTTTATTTTTAATAGAATGAATGGCGAGACAAGCATGCCGTTCGCTTGATGGTAAGCTATATGACCGTTCATAAACACCAAACTAAAACACCTTCAAAAACACCTTGAATTACAAAGCAATGCTTGGCATTCCACTGCGCTCGCATCCTAAGACATAAGATGTTAAGTCTCAATATGTCCAGTGGTTACTCTGGCTACAATGTCTTTGAATCCAAAACACAACAGTGTATTGCTATCTCTAAATAAAAATCAACTTGTCCTAAAAGTCCTATATTTGTATATTTATTTTCTATTTTAAATCTATCGCGTCTCTCTTATAACTTCCACCGCTAACCAACAAACTTCAGCGTCGTTTAACAAACAAATACCAATCTACCGAAATTACTCTCAGCGTATCCTTCGCCATACTAATTAGTCGCTTCACGTGTATGATGTTGTTTGTTTCTGTCTGGTTGCCATGTTAACTATAAACATATACGTAATTTTGGTGGAGAGAAACATTACGTCTTGAAAATGAAAATAATTTATTGAATCCATTAAAATATTCAACATCATTTAGATTCAGTCATTTTTTTATCTACCACCCGGTTCGGAAAGCGATTTTCACTAGAGAAGAACGGGCAAGAAACTCTAGTGTTGCTCTTTTCAAAACCAGTTTACAATGTAGTGAATTATTAAAAAATTTACAAGTTGGTTTAAATCAGAGCAGTTTAATAATAATTTGTTGTAAATTTACAATAAATATTTTTGATACGAATATAATTATATTATAATTACTATGGCTGAGTGAAGCGAAGTCGCCCAGAACGAAGGATCAGTATACTCTTTTTCGCCAAAGCAGTGAATAATTGCGAAAGTCTTATGTGATCTTGTTTCTACGTACAGTATGAAATGTCGTTTACTGAAACATATTTGAATAATAATGGTTTCTTATACGCGAATGTTACACATTGAAATAAAAATATTATTTACCAAGAGCCCTCGTTATCCCGTGACTAAACTGTAAAATAATCGAAACGTCGGGAAGAAAAAAATTCAATACAAACCCGCGATAAAATCTGTAAATAATTTTATTTTTATTTTATTCGACTTAGTTACAAAAGTATTTAACGAATTACAACTTAAAGAACTGAAAAGTAAAAACTAGTACAAAGATAAAAGTAAAATGAATTTGTTAAACAAAGTTATGTTCACATAATTATAGAACAAAGTAATTAACAAAAACAAGTCATTTATCGACGCTTTCTATAATTTCAACACATTCATCAAAAAATATCTTCTTAAAACTTTAAAAGTTGTAATGGAAGATAATAGTTTTATTTCAATATTTGAATCATCATCATCATCATCATATCAGCCACAGGAAGTCCACTGCTGAACATAGGCCTCCCCCAATGATCTCCACAATGACCTGTTGGAAGCGGCCTGCATCCAGCGACTTCCTGCGACCTTAGTCAGATCGTCCGTCCACCTTGTAGGCGGGCGTCCGACACTTCGCTTGCCTGTACGTGGCCTCCACTCGAGAACCTTTCGGCCCCAACGGCCATCGGTTCTACGAGCTATGTGCCCGGCCCACTGCCACTTCAACTTGCCAATATTTGAATACCAGATAATTAAAAAAAAGCGGCCCTGTTGGTAACCAGAAGCGGCTACCAACATGTTAAGTTATAGTGCGTGGTAATTGACTATCAATCCACGCATGACTTCGAATAGTCAGAGGTGTGCCATGGGATTTGAACCCGAGGCCTCAGCCGAGACTCTTGTTTAAGCAAATTTAAGGCAGAAAAATGACGGATATCTGTCAGCTGGACGCATAGAACATTTGATATAACTGTCAAGTGAATGAAATAGGTACCTTTTTTCTGTGAAGTCGCCATATTTGGTTGGTCGCAAGGTTGGAAAACTGAAGTAATAAGCTAATTTTTCATACCTAAAAGTATCAGAAAATACATTAAGTCGTAACTTAATTAATGCAAAAGTTAATTTTCTGAAATGCATTGCGCCGGTCGGCAGTAAGTATTGAGTAATGGCCATACATTCTGATTATCCCCTTGTTTATTTCCATCAGGTTATGCCTATTGGAAACGGATTGTCATTTAAAAAAACTATATATTTAAAAATATTTTCAAATATTTACAGAATAAGCAATAAGTGGTAAGGGTTATGTAGTATTATATATGTTATGGGCCAAGTGATTAATGCGAGCAGTATTCATAATGCCCGGGCAGTATGAAAAATGCCAAGCCATATCGGGCCAAGTGATTAATTACAATCTAAACTCGCCTATTTATCACATTGCCAGGGCATTATGAACATGGCTACATGATGATCGGGCAATGTGATTAATAGGTAAATTTTTACGTGGTGCGCTGCCGCATTGTCGCATCTGCGATACACCCATAAATTAGAATGGTAGAATTGATCTGCTTATATTTAGTTGTTTTTTAACGTCCGAAAAATTATCTTCAGAAGAAAATTTGTGTACCCACTTTATGGATCAGTTAGGTCGACTGTGCCCCAAAACCGACTCGGGACACCCCTACTTCACTTAGTCTTTTGGCTACCGACCCTAGAGTGTATATAAAAAGCCGGAGGCGCGGAGGGAGAGCAGCCCCCGCCCGCTGTAACGAAGGATAGGCAACCGTGCGAGCCGTAGCGGCTGAGGCTGGTCGCCAGAGGCGACCAGAAAGCCGAAGCTGCGGAGGTGAGCATGGGTGCCTATCTTTTGTTACGCAGGGCGAAGGGGCTGAACTTCCCGTAGCGCCGGAGACGTTGCAGAAGCAAAATTGTATTGACAACAATTGTTTTGAAGTTAGGTTACTATAATTGATATTTCTCAGGAATGGTGCGTTACCTTTTCATGGGAGTAGTACCAAGGGAGGTGCGTGACCTTGCAGTAGCCGCACGATGCCACTTCAGCTCATTGTTTTGATTTCGATTCGCTTTACATAACTGTGCCCAATAGGCACTGAGCATTATTCATAATGCCCGGGCAATGTGATAAATTTTTTGTTTATAATCACATTGCCCGCTCGTATTGGGCATTATTCATATTGCCCGGGCATTATGAATAATGCCAAATTAATCACTTGGCCCATAACATATACATATAGTATTGTATGGACAGTCTCCGTGGCGCGCCGAGAGAAATGTTTGTGTGGCCCACAAATATTTCTTCTGGGTCTGGATGTTTGTGAGACCGAAAAGTCTCTCGTAGTTTCTGATACCCACGACACAAGACTCGATCTTAGTGTGGGGTCAGGACTTTGTATGTGACTGTTGGGTGTTATTTATTTATTAATGTTACATTTATTCCAATCTATATAAAGCTGAAGAGTTGTTTGTTTGTTGTCTCTAATCTCAGGAACTATTGGTTCGAATTGAAAAAAAAATTTTGTGTTGGATAGGTCATTTATCGAGGAATGCTAAAAGCTATATATCATCACGCTACGATTTAGGAGGGAAGCAGCAGTGAAAAATCTAGTAAATACGAGGACATTTCATTCGTTGGTATGATTGGACGATATTCTAAATTGATAGAATTAAAGTGCGTGGTGGCCTGTTGGTAAACGGACCAGACGCGGCTGCCAATATGTTCACGGTGGTTGCGGGTTCGAATCCCAGGGCACACCTCTGACTTTTCGGAGTCATGTGTGTATTGATAGTCAATCATCACGCACTATAACGGTGAAGGAAAACATCGTGAGGAAACCTGCATACTATAGCGATTTCTATGGTATGTAAAGTCCGCCAACCCGCACTAGGCCAGCGTGGTGGACTATATGGCCTAACCACTCTCAATCATATTCTCGATTGTAGAGTAGGCCCGTGCCCTGCAGTGGGACGTATATGGGCTGATATAGAAACATTTTGGCCGTCATTTTGAAAAGTGTACCAGCACCCGGGCGGAGCCGGGCCGAACTGTTAGTCTATTATAAAAGCCTATACTATGATCAAATTCGTAAATACAAGTTGTTATATCCTCAGTACACACCGCCATACTCCACAGAGATCAAGTGTGACTGGTTTTGTAAATCTAAGCTGAAAGAAGGAAACTCCGGGTATAGATTCGATATGGACTCACAGCTATGCAATAAGTTAATCACTTTTGAAACGGCGCCCTCATTGAACCAACATTTACAATAAGTATATTTAGATTTTTCGTATTATTATAGAATATTGAATTGAGCAATTCTTAATATGTGACGAAGCTATACCTACTTGTGTATAAATACTTAGAATAATGGTTCCTTAAATTAGCCTTATTACCTCAGATTAACCTCTCTTTTTTCTCAACTCTTATGTCCATCCCAAGGTAGCCTGTAAGAGATTGCCTTGAGCGATACGACAACTTTTGAAATGAAATGTATTTATTGGTCATGTAGGGGATTAAAGAGATCTCAATAGAAAATATTTGCTTATAGTATTATTTATATTAATTAATTAATTATATTGATTTATTTCATTTATTATTAGTATTTTATTTAAATACTTATTAATTACTACTTTATGGTAATTTGTTTTTCAAAGAAATACATAAGTTAATCGAATTAAATTTATATTTCTTTCTTTCTTTATCCAACCCAGAACTAAAATAATTCTACCACTGGACCGATGGGACTTTTTAAAACAAATTCATTTTTTCTAAAACTATTGAAAAAAAAAACAAATTGAAAAGTAAATGTAACAAAAATAAAGCGATAAGGCGTTGGAACGGACATATCGAGAGGTAAAACAGGAAAATGGAAAAGGACGTAATGGAACGGTATCCTAGCAACGGGAGACAAAGGACATTCAGTAATAAGATGGAAGATACGCAGCCGGATCGGGATTTGTATGTTTAGCTAGGATATAAATTTGTTATAGAAAATCTGGAGTAAAAACTGGTTGAGTTGAATATATTTAAAGAACTTTTTTTGATTAATTCTAATAGGATTAAACAGCCCTTTTCTTAACTATAAGTACGAGATGAGCAGAAGTGGGATTCTTAATTACTTAATTTATTTATTTATAAATTCTTAACTTAACACCACATACAGAAATAAGACAAAAATATGACAACACGTTTAAATAAAGGTGACAATTGGCGGTCTTATCGCTTAACGCGATTTCTTCAAGACAACCATGAAATGAACTAGGTTGAAAAGAAGCTAGGAAGAATAGGGTGGTCACAACAAAGACAAAAAAAAATTGTAACCACAAAAGAAAGTAATATGTGCAAAATATGAGATATTCAAACATACATTTTCATTAAACATACACAGACTACACTAACTAATTATATCACACCAAAATACTAATGATACCATATTCTTATGTAATAACAAAAGAATCCACAGGTATACCACTGCAGAGAACAGAACCCTTTTACAATCTAGAGCAGTGGTTCTTAAACGGTGATCCACGAACCACTGGCGGTAAAAGCATTCCAAGTTGTCCACGAAGCCATCTTGAGAACATCTTTAATATAATTTTATACATTTTTTATTTATGACAGGCTCCGTGCCGCAGTTGGTTAGCCGGCTGTGAAACGAGAGGCCGCGGGTTCAATCCCCGCACCGAAACAAATATTAGTGTGAACCACAGGTATTTGTTTCGGGTCTGAGTGTTTGTGAGACCGAAAAGTCTCTCGTAATTTCTGATACCCGCAACAAAAGATTCGATCTTAGTGTGGGGTCAGGACTATGTATGTGACTGTTGGGTGTATCTATCTATCTATTTATGGTAAAATAGGAAATATCTATTTACCTAGACAGATTTTTGTCAAATGTTCCCGATGATTTAAAGATAGAAAACCACTGATCTACAGTGTTAATTAGGTCCCATGCTGGCCAAGTGCGAGTTAACAAACTTTACATACCATAGACAATCTAGAAAATTCTTCAATTCATCACGATCTTTTCTGCACCATTAAAGTGCATTGTAACTGACTATCAATACATGTCGATAACTCAAAGGTGACCCTAGAATATGAACCCGCAACCATCGTGAAGGCAGATCGGTGGATTACCAACAGGCTACCACAATGTTCTCGACGACGTACCTAATATATTTTCTATGCGCGTTACAAAAGGAAATACCTTGTTACCTGGAAGGACCGGCGTCTTATCGATCCTTTCAAGTACGATTTATTCCACCATGCTAGCCTAATGCGAATTATTGGACTTTACATACCTTTGAATAGAAAATATCTTACATTCTTACGTAGGATTTCCTTAGAGTCTTTATTAAATCATGTGAAAATGGTAGAAGGACGCTGTTTTCAGTCATGACTAAATTGACATTGATGAATGGTCAGGCTCGTCGGGGCGGTACTACTGTCTCACAGGATATCGAAGTGAACCGACAGCTTTGCTATCGCGTTTCAACCGGTGAGTGCCGGATGCCCAAACCCCTTTCCTCTTCCCATCCTTTGTCCTCTCCGCTCACCTCCCAATTTCATGGTCCGGCAACACATCCATGATCGGAGCATTTTAGATGTTCATCAGCAGTGATCACTTACCATCAGGTAATGGTTTGTCGGACATAATATGCAAAAAAAAATAGCTTATCCAGTACCTCGACTTTTATACTATTTAACACTAAGCCATCAAAGTTTTAAACGACAATTATAACACAGCACGATAAAAATTCGCCAAGCGCCAGTAAAATCGAGCACAAACGGCGCAAAATCAGGAAACAATATGCATAAATTTTAATCAGGCCCCAAATAGCCGCAGCACGCATTTCGCGCTGAACATTAAATAATAACGGCTCCGCGGTCATTCGCAAAAAAACCGATGCATCAATTTTACATTTAAACCCTTGTGTACACACATTCGTGTCATTAACTGGCAAAAACCGGTTTAGGCCAGTTCTAACCGGCGCGTACTGGTTCTGGACATAAATTCAAAATGGCGGCAGTGATTATCCGACCGTGAACGCGATAACTGATTTTGAAGCGGAATTTTCGTTTATTATCTTTGATGTTTCTGCAAAATTTGATTATATTGTTAATCCTTTTGGTTTGGACGTAAAGTTAATTGAAGGGAAATAATTTGATTGATTTAATATACTTCAGTTTTATGGTGAAAAATGTGGAAAAAATCAATGCGATTAGGTTTTTTTTTTTCAAGTAATTATGTTAGGTTGTTATCAAGCAATTTATTTTATGAAGATAATTAAGAACATTTTTAAAAGGCCTAACTTCCCAATGCTGGACTACGGTTGGACTCAGGTTCCATCTTTCATGTTGTTTCATCATCATATTTGGTTTTGCTACTGTTCATTAGCAGCCGTATAGCTTACCTTCAAGTGAATGGTATACTCGTCTCGTCATTCAAAGAATTAAAATAATAACATTCCGAATTATTCTTGCTAATCTAATCAATCACTTAAAATCCGTCTTGACTGAACTCAAAGACAAAGGCTGAAAGCTTCGCTATCTCATAAAAAAATCACCATGAATAAAAACACATTCGTTTCCGCACCAAAACAAAGCACATACAGGGTGTTGAAAATAATACGAGCAACCCTTTCGCGAGGAAATTCGAGTGGGAACGGACCGCGGTATCCGTTTTTATCAGTTTTTATTGGCAGCGCGCCGGTCGGTCTTCGCCGGATACGACGGACTCGGTTTTATGTCCCCACAGACCTTTGGTATGGGGTAAGTGGTATGACGTCGGCGTGGAAATATTTTTGAATCTGTTTTTGTCTTTTTTAATTGCTATAAAGGGCGGGATGAGCATGCCATTCGCCTGATGATAAGAGACTACCGCTCTTTCGTAGCAATTCTTGGAATTCCACTACGCTCGCCATCTTGAGGCATAAGATGTTACATCAGGTCCAGTAGTTACTTGGCTACAATTTCCATCGACCAGAACACAACAGTGAATTAACACTGTTCGGCAAGAAAAATAGATATTGGAGTGGTACCTACACAAGCGGCCTCTCACATATGAGAGACCTACCACCAGTAATCTGTCCTCTTTTCGTTAAGTTCATGTTTATCATGGTGTATAATCATTTGCAAGTGAAGCGTCGAACATCCTACAAGGTAGACGGACTACTGACGGTATACTGGAAGTATGCGTTTAATGTTTCTCGTCTGATGAACACAGTTTGGTATGCTTGAAATAGTTTCAAAAATCTTGAGGATTTTTCTAGTACAAAGTTTACATTTTCGCAAGGTTAGTATTAAGATATTTTCCTTTATTCTTCGCTGAACCCTGGACTCGAGTTATGACCTTCATTGTAGCTCAAATCAACATCAATTCACCTATTACCCCATAAGTTTTGTTTAAATAAAACTAATACCCTTCCAAATAAAGCTTAACAGCCCATATAGGACTTAACATAAAATCGCTGCCTCTCATGCCTTACACTACAACACCATAATCCAAAAGGCAGCTAGATGGTTTCCCCGTCACCTCCATATAGTCCAACGAATTATTCCGATAAACTTTGTTCTGTATAATACACACCATTTTTTTTTTTGTCAAATACTATAGAATGATTACGTAGTAGTTTGAAATAATCGAATTCAGATAAAGTGCATGGTGGTCCATTGGCTACGGACCAGGCGTGGCTGCTGACATGTTTACCGTGGTTGCGGGTTCAAATCTCAATGCACACTGACTTGTCCGAGTCAGGTTTTTTTTTATTGCTATGAATGGCGAGACGACCATACCGTTCGCCTGATGGTAAGCGATACGACCGCTCATTATCAGTAGCAAAACCAAACAACACCTTGAATCACAAAGCAATGCTTGGCATTCCACTGCGCTCGCCATCCTGAGACACAAGATGTTAAGTCCCAATATGTCCAATAGTTACTCTGGCTACAATGCCCTCCAACCTGAAACACAACAGTGTGTTTACACTGCTGTTTGAAGGGAGAAATAGACATTGCTGTGGTACCCACCCAGATGGCCTCTCACATATGAGAGACCTACCACCAGTGTATAGTGTTCCGCCCTCACACCCACCTCTGCAACTCCTGGAAGCCAGGACCAACAGCATTGTAATAACACCGACCTTTGAAGCGAGGCTCCGAAAACGTCTAACTTGTCTATAACCCGCAACGAAATTGATCAAATGGTAAAAGAGAAGATATTTTTAAACGGAGCTATCATTCAGAGTATAGAAGCAACAGTTTTTCCGTAAGGTTTCTAGTGTTGAAAAACAGCTGCAAGCTGCACAAAACCAAATTGCTTCAGTCATCTATAATTCATCTCTTTGCATATGCATGGGAATAATTTACCATAAGATTGAATGAAGGAAATTACTCGCGGAATGATTTTACTTTGTTTGTGATATGACGTATTTGTGTAAGAAGAAATAGCATGAATGAAGGAAAAGAAGAAAAAATATATTTCGTGATATTTAGGACATTTTTGCACTAAATCTTCTGCTCAGTTGTAACACGTTTCGAAATGATATAGTATTTTACGATTCAAAATACCTTTTAAGAACTATTTCAATGGACATAATCGTGAAATTATCACAATATTCGTCTTTAAATGGAATTTATATTTATCTTTTGAAACATCAATAAAGTATGCAAGCAAAAAATGAACAGCATTTTACTGAACAATACTTTTCTTGAGAACCATTTACATATCTAACGAATACTGCACCGTTTATGAAAAGGTAGAAAATGCTGCTTTCAAAATTAAAATGGTGAAACAACAAGCAGCTTACTCCTTTTCATGCAGACACAACTGGCCAGACGTGGCCGCCATATTCACGTTGGTCGCCGATTCAAATTCTAGGGCACACCTCTAAATTTTCGGAATATATTGATAGTCAATCACAACGAGCTATAACGGTGAAGACAAGAAAACATCGTAAGCTAATCTGCATACAATATCGATGTGTAAGAATTGCTATAGTATGTAATGTCCACCAAGCCGCTATGTCAGCGTGGCGGATTATATGGCGTAACCCCTCTAAATAGTGCTCCCGATCAAAACACATCCATTTTCCTACATTAAATTGGGTAACATATGCCCAAATACTGGAACGCAACTTAAATATAAATTGCGCTTAACTACGTTAATCCCGCTTAAATCTACTGGCTAAGTGGGCCGTGCGCTGTTAAGAGCAACTTATTATTTGAATGGTGTTCCAGTATATGGGCGATAGAGGTGCTTCCAGGACACCCACATTTCTCCTTGTATGCTCCGACCTACGATGTGAAAGGGGGCGAGCCTATCGCCATATCGGGCACAAATTCCTGACTCCAGGCTGATAGTGTATAGAAAAATCTAAATCACTTTGCCCGACCCGGGATTCGTACCGTAGACCTCAGCTTTGTAACCGTTCCGTAGTTCAACTACGTCACCAAGGTAGTCTAAATGTAATTCAATAAATTAGTCCTTAATCAATATGTCTATATACAATATCTTTAATCATTTCTACTAAACTTTAATAGCCACATTAGATTACTTATTAATTATTTATAAAAAGAAATACTTGCAACATAAAATCATAATGTAAAACAACAAAATCGCTGCCGCTTATAACTTGACCGACCATAATCCTCTCGTCCAAATGTTGCGACTTTGTGAGGCCAGTAAGCACATAATGAGCCAAATAAAATAGTATTACATTGTTAACACACCCAACCCTTAGATAAGGGAAAGCCTCGGGGCGTTTCACACGTGAGAATATGTTTATTAACATAACATTATAAGTTTTTGTTTGTTATGCTTTTATGAGTTAACTACTGAACCGATTTGGATGGAATTTGGTGGGAATGTAGTTTGGGATGTGAGGAAGGATATAGGATATATATTTTTGCAAAATGTATAGTATTTTTGGAGCAAAGCGGTATAGAAGCTCATGGACATGTTCACGGTGGTTGCGGGTACGAATCCCAGGGCACAACCCTGACTTTTCGGAGTCATGTGTGTAATCATAGTCAATAAACACGCACTATAACGGTGGAGGAAATTACGTGAGGAAACCTGCTACTATAGTACACTATAGGTAATACTATAGGTACGTAAAGTCCGCCAACTCGCATTAGGTCAGCGTGGCGGACTATATGGCCTAACCTCTATCAATCGCACTCTGGATTGTAGAGGAGGCCCGTGCCCTGCAGTGGAACGTATATGGGCTGGTACTAGTACAGATACAGATGTATTCAAAAATATTGAACACAAAAACGTATACAAATAAATGTCGCGTCCACTACTAACACAAATAGGCAATATAAGTACTTTATTACGCTATCACAAATAGACTACATCGCATTTAAAATTAATTAGAATCCATTTCAGTCACACAAAATGTAACAAACATTTCGTATTTGATTTTCATTTAAAAATGAATGTAGGAAATCACGATAGCCATTGAGTATGATTAATTTCATATATTTACTGAATACGAAATTAATTCTGTTTATTCATAATGAGTTTTGGTTTATTAGTTAATGTACGTGATTGAAATAAAACTAATTATTACGGCTTTTATCACGGATTTGGTTTAATTGGTCCGCCTCGTGACGAACACCGTGTCGAAATGTCAGGAAGTTAAAAAATGAAAAAAGTAATGTAGTTTGTAGTTGCATTGTGTTTGTAGTCATTAAAACTAACGCCGGGCTTCTTTTTTGGGTAGAAGTCTTGATATACCCTGTATATATTGTGGATATATATCTGGTGTATTTATTTTCTGTGAATAACACTTAATAGCCAACACATAGTAGACTTAATACGCTTAAGCCTATAACTTAACCCGGTCTCACCCTCTATTTTTCTCAGAGCAGCTAAGTAGATAATCAAGAATAAAACATGTTCATTATACCATTTAACTAGCCAAGTTCAGGGTTAAGAGGAAAAGTCCCGGGAAATATGTTACTGGAAAATGTGCCTACATCCAATTTGTCCCGGAATAACATTTTCCGTTTATGAGTAAATGTTACTCGTGTATGCTTAGAGCGGTATTTGAGTTTCAAAGTATTCAATTGAGAGAAAAGAAAGAAAATAATATTTATTACAGCCTCCGTAGCGCAGTTGGTTAGACGCTGCCTGTGAAACGAGAGGCCGCGGGTTCGATCCCCGCACCGAGAGAAATGTTTGTGCGGTCCACAAATATTCCTTTAAAGTCTAGATGTTAGTGAGACCGAAAAGTCTCTCGTAGTTGCTGATACCCACGACACAAGACTCGACCCTAGTGTGGGGTCAGGACTATGTATGTGACTGTAGGGTGTTATTTATATTTATTATTTACTGCCACAATAAATTACAGAGGACTTAGTACAGAACAGTTAAGTTAAAAATAAAGATTAATATTGCCCCAGCAAAGGTAGCTCTCATTCAGCTAATATGCCCACACCACCTGAGCAACACTGTAACGCTGATTTTCGATGAGAGACCTTCATGAAATGCGGACGTTCAGTTCAATTGGTGATTGATTGGTATTTGTGCATTTGTAGTTTTGATTTGATAAAGTTTAGTCTTAATATGATTGACTAGCAGTCCGGCCCGGCTTCTCCCAGGTGTGATACCTTTTGAGTCCAGTCCGCTTTAGAAGCAGGAACTATTTCGCGTGATAACTGTTTTACATATTTAAACTCAACGTTACTGCTCTACTTTAAACTTTCCATCACATTCCTACTTTGTACTGTAAATATAGTAGTGTTGTTGTTTTTGTAGTGTATTTTTTCATTTTGTGTTGTACAATAAAGTGTAATAAAATAAAATAAAATTCCTTTGAGTATGATAAAGTATCGAATGTATTTCAATTTCCTGCACATCACACAGCCACACTACATTTTTTCGGGATAAAAAGTAGCCTAGAAGTCAATCCAAAGTGTCAGCTATCTCCATGCCAAATTTAGGCAAAATCGGTTTAGCGGTTTGAACGTGAGGAGGTATTAGAAGGAAGTAAGATATGGTATGGATCATAGATTTTTTTCGCTTCTAGGTTTTCTTAAATTTCTTGTAACTACAGTTAAAAATCTTGTGTCAAACCAAAATAAAGTTAAAGTATGGAATAAATCATGGGCTCTCCAATCAACAACTTATTTTCAGAATATAAAAGATCAAGTGATTCAAAGTGTGCCTAGATATTTGGTACAAACATTTAATTTGAATAAATTAAATTGCCAACCCGCACTAGGCCAATCACCACGCACTAAAACGGTGAAAGAAAACATCGCGAGGAAACCTGCATACCATAGCGACTCATAAGAATTTCTATGGTATGTAAGTCCACCAACCCGCATTAGGCCAGCGTGGTGAATTATGTGGCCTAACCACTCTCAATCGTGCTCTCGATTGTAGAGGAAGTCCGTGCCCTGCAGTGGGACGTATATGAGCTGATACAGATTTTCATAAAACTTTCACATCCATCAGTTTGAAGGTTTTATTCTTATCCTATTTTGTAACTTTAAATAATTTACAAAATATTCACATTCCTGCCAAAATATTTTCACTCGAAACCAGGCGGTAAAGCTGTTTGTCCGTCCCAGTCAAATCGTTCCTAACCGGGTACTCTTTATTGCGGTCGTTATCCGGCCACCCATCCGCCTGTCAACGAAGGGACGAACTGAAAAATTAAAAAAAGTTCTGAATTGCCCTTTGAAATACTCACAGTTAATGAGCTTTTAGATTTTGCGAAAATGTTGTTAATTGGAAATGGTTTTTAATTATTTTTTATTGAAATCAATACTGTCAACATTTATCTACCGACCCCATATTATTATACAAGTCTTGTTTCGTATGAATATCTACAAACACACCATATTGTTGTTAAATTGCGAGCGTCTCAAAAATGATGGAAGGAAATTGGAAAAACGTCGGAAGAAAGAGGTACAGAGCCAAAACTCACTCAATCAAAAAATACAGCAAACCAATTACATAATTTTCCTATTATGGGACAATGATACCATCGTGGTAAGTTCATCTATTCCTACAATATTCCGAGGTAACGGCAACAAATGCCGGCAACTCATCTCTATGGTGTTGCAGATTACTGGTGGTAGGTCTCTCATATATGAGAGGCCATCTGGGTGGGTACCACCGCAGTGTCTATTTCTCCCGTCACACAGCTGTGTAAATGCACTGTTGTGTTTCAGATTGAAGGGCATTGTAGCCAGTGTAACTACTGGACATATTGAGACTTAACATCTTATGTCTCAGGATGGCGAGCACAGTGGAATGCCAAGCATTGCTTTGTTATTCAAGGTGTTGTTTGGTTTTGCTACTGTTCATGAGCGGTCGTATCGCTTACCATCAGGCGAACGGCATGCTCGTCTCGCCATTCATAGCAATAAAAAAAAAGAAGTTCATGGGCGGCGCTGATGACTCACCATCAGGTGGACCGTATACTCGGTTGCCCCCATCTGTATCTGTATCAGCCCATATTAGTACCATTGCAGAGTACGGGTCTCCTCTACAATCTCAAGTACGATTGAGAGTGGTTAGGCCATATAGTCCACCATGCTGGTCTAGTGTTGGCAGACGTTACATACCCTAGAAATTTATAGAAATCGCTATAATTTGCTATCGCTATGTATTAAACCGATTCTTATAAAAAAGAAGATAACTACTCGTTCTAACAATTCTATCAAAACAATTTTTTGACGTCGTCATAACCCGCTGTAATACTGGACATAAGCCCTTTTATCCGACGCAATCATTGCTTGTATATAAAATTCTTCACAAAATCATGTCCAAATATTTTAAAAGGACGTTAACATATCCCGTTAGATCAGGGATTGACCCTTCTCCAAGCGAGATTAGTCCTTTCCACTTTTGGGATTTAGGTGTCCAAACAATCGTGAATTGTAATTTTAGTTGTGACATGAAGTGGGATTTTTGGATATTATTTGTTAAATTCATACTTTTGATGTGATAGGGGCATTGTTTTACGAATAATGTATCTGTTCAAACGAGATGGCTATGTGTCAGTTGGCACAATAGGATATTTAACTCCATTATTTTATAATATTTATCAAAAGGTATTCATATCCAAACTCCATATCGATCATAATCAAATACACCATGTATTTGATAGTTAGTTTGATTTTAAAACATCACTTATTTATTATTATTATTTTTTATGAAAGCTTTGGATTGTAATAACAATCCTCTTTAGATGCCCCACTTGCATTGAGTAAACTCAGTTTTAGCGGAAATAGAGCTCTGAAAATCTATTATGTTTAAATAGTAATTAAATTTAGGGACCTGATAAAAATGCATATACAGAATGTTCTTTCAAGATGCGTGGATGGCCAAAGCCCAAATCGAAAATTATGAAGAGTATCAAAAAATGTTCAAAAGAATCACTATTTTTTTTTAACTATTACTGCATTCTTGGATGGTTGTAAAATACATGTTTCTAGCAAGGTATCTTACTCAATGATTAAAAAAGGAACATGCTGTATCATTACACCATTCGATAATGTCGCATATAAGGATCAAATAGAACAGCCTGTATAAAGCCCCCACTACTCGTGAAATCGTATATGTCACCAATACCTCTTGCAGCTGGCATTTATTTCTAGCCCACACAATATGGCGAGCCTGTACCCGTCAGGCCCTAAAACATAAAAATATTCGAAATGAAAAACAAAGGACATTGGGTAAGGATCATAAAATCGCCGCAGAAGCGTCTGCATTGCGACAATTTATATTTGGAGTTTTTTTGTCGGCACGGTGGGTGTTGATAAGGCTAGGACGGGTCAGGTCTTGAAATATATTTTCTGATATATTGTATAGCGGTCCGCCCGGCTTCACTCGGTTGCACATACAGATTATTTCGAGAACTCAATGATTTCCATTTGAACTATACCTGATTGCTGTCTATTATACTGAATTTCTCCATTCAAGGAATGAAGTTATGTGCTCTTATAACCCATTTTATCAGTCCTATATTCTATTCAATTCCATCCCTTTTAACTTGTAAGAGTAGTAAATACATGAGCTACCTCCATACCAAATTTCATCAAAATTGGTGCTGAAGTTTGAACGCGAAGACCAACAAACACACATTTATAATATTAGTAGGATAGATTTACGGCCGATGTCTATGTTAAGCAGTTCAGGATCAATGGTACATTATTCTTTGAACTATTTTCGCTTATTTCAGTATCTATATTTTTTTTGCAAGTAGTAGTGAGACGAGCATGCCATTCGCCTGATTGTAGGCGATACGACACCTCGTACACAGTAGCAAAACTAAACATGAAACAGCACCATGAACTACAAAGCAATGCTTGGCATTTCACTGCGCTCGCCATCCTGAGACAAAAGATGTTATTTCTAATTATGTCAAACAAAGCGATTAATAGATATATTTAAAATTTCTTTTTTGGTTATCAAATTCGCCACAAGTTAATAGAAAATGGAAGAATGACATAAGAATTATTGTTTTTGGCATATGAACCACATATCTTAAAACATACCTATCTTTTAATTCCAGTAGAACCTTATATACCAAAATGATATTAAAACAACACAAGACACAAAATTTTACAAGTCAAATCTGCTCCACCAAACGTGAGCCTAATTGGCCAATTGAAACCATTATAACTTGAACTGCCTTTCCGTTCCTCGGCCATACTGACAGAGCTCTTTCATTGATTACCGGAACGTACTGGATCAAACCGGATTTTACGAGTCGGTTACGATAAAGCGGTGTTATCTTTGCTTGATAGTAATAGGTTTCGAGCCCGTGTTGAATTTTAATTTATTACCCCCGGGGTTAAATCAGAGATTATAAAATGACGTATTTAGGGTGGTTTTTGTGTAATAGGGATGTTTTTGTGATAGGTTCTTGTTAGCTGAAGTCCTTTGGGTGTCTGTGATATTATGCTCTATTTAAATTCAGAATTACTTTAAATATTAAAATGTAGAATTTTAAGTTATTTAATACTAAAACCTCAAGTCCTTTTTACACAAATACTGACTAAGCTTTCAATTTACATATGTATATTATGTTTTTCGTCAACTATTATACAGGGTATATCAAGACTGCTACCGAAAACGAAGCAGGGTGGTAGTTTTAGTGACTACAAACACAATGCAGCTAAAAATTCTGCAAAGAAACGCGACAAATGTCTTTTTATTATTTTTTAAATATCGTCATTTTTGCGTGGTAAATCCATAGTTTTTGCTAAAATAATAGTTTAGTCTCTTTTTTATACCTTAGAGTCTTTATAGATAAAAGGGTATACGCTATTATTTTAGGAAAAAAATGTATTAACAACCCAAATACGACCATATAAGAAAAAAGAAAATTAAGGCCTTTTTTCCAACATTTTCTGTTGCATTGTGTCTGAAGTCGCTTAAACTACCACCCGGCTTCGTTTTCGGTAGCAGTCTTGATATACCCTGTATAGCAATGGCGAATGATAAAAAACATCTAAAAAGACCTGATATCCCGAACTATAATATGATCAATAGTATTATCCCTTATAATTTTTATTTCATATAGGTAAGCCGTATATAACCGGGCAGTATGCACTACCATTGGTGACTACTGAATCTTGTACACCATCTAAAGATACGTTTCTGTAGCCGAGCCTATACATCACTGAGGCAATATCCGGGCCGGATGCAAGAAATACCCGGTTAATGAACCGAGTAATAGCATGTGCTTTGATAATAAATTACTTAAATTACTGCCAGAGTACGTGCTGTGGTTTCAGAATGGTATATTGTGAGGTGTTTTATTGTTTAGAATATTTAACTGGTAATTGATTAACGGTCTCATTCATAGACAGTTTTAAAATGTATTTTAGTTAGCGAATGTTTTGTCTCTTTCGGATGACGTTTGAATTCAATTTGGGCGAAGAACACAAAATGTTTGATACTTAAAATAGGTTTTAGAACTGTCGAATTATGCCGCTAAGGTTTTAGGGTGAAATTAAATTTTATCTGCAAACGTATTTATCGGCGGCAACGATATTTTCTTGTCTGGAAACATAAGCTATAATGTTACATACTTTGTATAATATTACGCTAGACTAGGAGTCGAAAAAGCCAATAATGATAATTTACAACCTTTCACAGTTTTTAAAGAGCCACAATTTTTTTGACAACTGTTACGACGCCTATCACGGGGCAGCGGTACGGTAAAAAGCGAGGACAAGTGACTGAGAGATAAAAATGGTGCCTAATGGTCATTTATCGATAAAAATGATTATAATTTTGTATTTTTTAATAAATTGTTTTCGCCTATGGAATTAAAAAGTCGCAGCGTCACATCCAAGGAGCCGTATGTGGCTCGCGAGCCGCAGGTTGACGACCCCTGCGCTAGACCAAATTAAAATACAGTTTTGTTGATGAAAAAATATTTATACTCCTACTCAAAACTTTCAAAATTATGAAAACCGCGTTAAATCGACCTGGGTGGTATGTACTAGTGCATCGTGTTCAAGGACTATCCATTGTTGAAATAATTACGAGCAAGCTGGGATAATAATGTTGATTGTCATAAAACCTTGGAACTCCAACAAGATAGACCATTTTGCTCTAAATTACACAATTGCTCATTAAATCTATTGATATAATATTCTGGGACCACCTGTGACCACACGTTGCAACAAAAAAAAATAATTTTCAAAATCTATTCAGGAATCTTAGAATAATCGATTTTCCAAATTTTCCCATCTATACGTCCCCTATAACTCCTGTCGGTCCAGAATCAACAGCAAACAATTACTCGACACCAAGATCCAGAGCTCGAAAACTCTATACACTAGCTTACCGACCCGCAAATAAATTATACAGAAAGAAAAAACTAATGATAGGACTTGGAAATAAATCATTGATCATCATCAATCATCCCTCCACAATAAAACGGTTTTTTTAATTGTGACATAGCGCATTGACTGCATTGCACATGGTGGTAAGTGTTAATATCATCCAAACACACTATCGAATTGCATCAGACGGCGATCTCATGCCATTCGATACAATCATCTGTATCAGCCCATATACGTCCCACTGCAGGGCATGGGCTTACTCTACAATCGACAGTACGATTGAGAGTGGTTAGGCCATATAGTCCACCACGCTGGCCTAATGCGCGTTGGCGGACTTACATACCATAGAAATTCTTATAAACCGCTATGTATGCAGGTTTCCTCGCGATGTTTTCCTTCACCGTTTTAGTGCGTGGTGATTGACTATCAATACACACATGACTCCAAAAAGTCAGAGGTGTGCCCTGGGATTTGAGCCCGCGACCACCGTGAACATGTTGGTAGCCGCGTCTGGTCCGTTTACCAACAGGCCACCACGCACTTTATTTCACACACGATACAATCATGCCTGCTGGCAAAATTCCTCTTCACACTCCTCTCATATATCCAACCTTGTCAAATAAAAGTCATAACACCAAAAAACGTAATAAAATCTCTACCAGCTCTCGTCTCTACACAACCGTCCAACTCTACGAGATGATAGAGCATACGTTAATAGTTACCGTAACTGCTCTACCAAACACAGGAACGCGACCATATCCAGCATAAATGGATTTTTGAAAGTTTCGCCAACATACGAGCTAGTTTTTAAATTGGCACGGAAAAGTGCTTTGAGGTATTTTTCGGAGTTTATTTCAACCCTAATTTCGGGGTTGTTTGTGTTTTGGGGACTGCAATTAGTTTGGTTTGTGTCGAATGTGATTTTAAATGAAACTGGTAAAAGCAAAGCCGGTAAAACCTTTTTTTGTGGAAGATGTTGAGACATCTCTAGACATTACGGGGGTATCTACCCAGGCAGTCTACATATGAGTATGTAGGCCCCGTAATGTCTATTTCTCCCGCTAAACAGTAGTGTAAATACACTGTTGTGTTCCGGTTTGAAGGATATAGTAGCCAGAGTAACTGGACATATTGAGACTTAAGATCTCCTGTCTCAGGATGGCGAAACGTGGGTGTTGTGATAGCAACTCTGGCTAGGAAAAAGGCGTGAATTTCTGTATGTATATTTATTTATCTCTTACTAATTTATCCGCTACTAAATCCCACATTAGATTTGACAACACAAACCTAGTGAGATTTCGGTCAGATAATCTCGTACATGGAGTTAGTACAGCACTTACAGTATTGTTTGGTTAATTGGGTTGGCTTCGAACCGAAATGGAAACTGATAAACGATGCCTTTTGACGCACTGACACACTGGCCTTGCGGATGGACAATTTTGTACATTGTTTTTAATAATATGAATTTCCTCCTTAAGTTGAAGTCGGTTAAAAATGGATGTATAGGAGCTGCTTAAGACTGGCATGGTTGGCTTATTTGGGGAGTCCTACGTCCAGTAGTGGACGGCGATAGGATGAATGTAATATATAATTGACTCGACAATTTGGATGAATGTTCGTCGCCAGGAACATTGTGTTCTGTTAGTCCTTACAATACAGCAACAAAAAATCTTCTCTTAACTTGACTAGAATATAAAATTATAATAACCAGAATTGAAATTAGAAATACTTAAACTTATTTAGTCTTAAAAATGCATAAACAAATCTTCCACGTTCGCCAAATGTCATTACCGTATGTTAATAATTCAACATACATTGGACCAGATTACATTGATCCCTCTTTTAAATAATTCCTTTTTGGATTAGTTTGTGCTTATATTGACTGTTATATTCTAACGGGTCAACGTTGCCTGGAAACTGGAATTAGAGATATTGGCAAAATGAGTTTATATTAATACGATATAATATTGATCGAATTATTATTTGTGCTGAAATTATAATGAATTATGTACTGCCCTTTGGCTGTGTGATTATGCTTATTTGCGACCATAATTTTAGTTGACTAGACTGCTTTGGTATCGCAATTGTACTACGGTCTGATTGCAAAGGTGAAGTCCTGGGTTCGAATCCCGGGCGAAGTGATACTGGATTTTTCTATTTATTATCAGCCCGGAGTCGGAAATTTGTTCCCAATATGACGATAGGCTCGCCCGTATCATTATTATTGGTTATTTCGATTCTTCACGCTCTGGTGAGAAGGAGAAATTATCGTGTAAGTAGTTTAAATGGAATTGTTAAATGGCGATAGTGTGCAACTAAACCAAGAAATATGTTTTATAAGTTAATATTATAAAATTCTGTAAATTTAACCAATGTCAATTTGATATTTTATTAAATTACAGGACGTTATGAAAGACACAAATGTTGAAATAATGATATAACGAATATGAAATTTCGCAAGTTTGCCTAGCGCGCCTTCTGATGGCAAAATCACGTCAGTCATAAAAATAAGAAAGAAGTGGAGTAGCGCATCTATCTTTGTATACAATACTAATCTATAGTCCAAATACAATGCTAAAGTTACTCTCAGCTAAAATAGACCATTAATTCTATAGTCAAGACTTAGAATGACCCTAATTCATTATAATTAAACTAAAAAAACTAGTTTTGTACTCATTAAGACTCTCTTGATAAAGCGGCACTAACTTGAAATTAAGCTATTATTTTGGTCGTGAAGAAATTACTCTTATTTATGCGGTGGCGGTATATTTTATATATATACAAGTATATAACATTGTGGTAGATGATTGTGTCTCGTACATAGATAGTTATGCCAGCCTAATAGACTTTTACACATACTTACTGTACTCTCTCTATCCTTACTAAATTTATATAAATAAATATAAATATACACACATACATAATCTTCTGACCCCACACTAAGATCGAGTCTTGTGTTTTGGGTATCAGGAACTACGAGAGACTTTTCGGTCTCACAAACACCCAGACCCGAAAGAAACATTTGTGGGCCGCACAAACATTTACTCACACACCACACACTCACACACACTCACACACATTCACACACACGCACACAACACACATACATATAATTGACTACTCTTTGCAAATTAATATTACAAAATGGGTGCTCCGTAATTTTCATATTGTTTAGTCTATATGAATTGTGATGTATATTGTAAGTGGTGAAGAACTTATCTATACATATAAATAAAATTGAAGTGTCTGTTTGTAAAGTGAAAATAAAAAAAAATGTCCAACTACATATTGTTATATACACGATACCTATAACGAAAATTACCTTAGAATGTTTTTTGTCTGTTTGTTCCGGCTAATCTCTGAAATGGCTGGACCGATTTTGACAGGACTTTCATTGTCAGGTAGCTGATATAATAAGGAGTAACTTAGGCTACATTTATTTTAGAAAAAATCTTATATTTTAGAAAAATAAAGTTTTTGTTAAGTTCCACGCGGACGAAGTCGCGGGTACAGCTAGTAATAAATAAAATAAAAGAAAAAATATAATCGTAATAAAAATATATACAATTCAGCTCATTTCAAACGCCTTAAATATTCCATAACCTTCTCAGCATCTTATACATTATGCCAGACTAAGCTTAGACTTTAAAATAACCCTGTTTTGGTGCCTACTTATTTATTCACAGCTTAACATGTGGAGTTATTACTTGATACGTGTAGTCTTGTTACTAAAGACTAAATAAAGTTAAATTTTGTGCCAAGAAAATGAAGTTGTAACCTCATTGTGCCTTTAACAGCGTATTGGTAATGAAAACTATTTAACCGCTGAAGAATCTAATAGTTCCCATCTAGATATTAATCTACTAGATTTGAATTGATTGTACTCATTCATTGATTCATTGATTGAATTCAATCATTTTACTAATCTTCAATTCTTCTTTGGCCTGTTGGTAAACGGTACAGATGCGGCTGCCAACATGTTCACGGTTGTCGCGGGTTGAAATCCCAGGGCACACCTCTGAGAGAGAGGGCACACATCAGCCCATATCCGTCCCACTGTAGGGCACGAGCCACCTCCACAATCAAGAGTACGATTGAGAGAGTTAGGCCATATAGTGCCCCACGCTGGCCTAGTGCGTATTGGTGGACTTTATATACCATAAAATTCTTACAAATCACTATGTAATGCAGGTTTCCTCATGATGTTTTCCTTCACCGCTTTAGAGCGTGTGGCGATTGTCAATTACAAATAATTTCAAAAAGTCAGAGGTTTAATCTGGGATTTGAACCCGCGACAACCGTGAACATGTCGGCAGCCAGGTCTAGTCCGTTACCAACAGACCACCACGCACGTTCAGAACATAAAAGAACTTACTGGTTTTATTGAGACCTAACATCTTATGTGTCAGGATGACAAGCGCAGTGGAATGCCAAACATTGCTTTGTAATTCAAGGTGTTGTTTGGTTTTGTTACTGTTTATGAGCGTATCGCTTACCATCAGGTAAACGGCATGCTCGTTTCACCATTCAATGCAATAAAAAAACAGTCCCAAAAACAGGCCAACAAAATGACAAGAATTTAATTTCAGAAAAAAAAAATACGCATATGATTTCAAAGACAAAACTTCCTTTATTTCAAACAGGATTACCAATGTACCCTAAAGCTTTACTCCCAACATCCCTACAATTGTGTCTTGCAAGCCGCCCCGTTTTATTCTAATGAAAGAGAATTAAGAAGGGGCGTATTGTTCAACATAGGGCTGCCAAATATATTCCCGGTTCACGTAAATTTTCCTGTTGCTTGGTCTTGCAAAGTAAAGAGAAGTTTAGTAAGAATTTATTTAACTAGCTCCTTGTTTGGCTCATTAGATGTTGTAGTAAGAAGAGCAGTATTGGAGATAGAAAATAAACGTAATGCATCCCTGTAAGCTTATTAAAGACTAGTAGCCCAGCCCGGCTCCGCCCGGACGCAGATAGTTTTTAACTCCAGTCAAGGATACAAGCTCTCAAAAAAAATATAATATTCCTGATTTGAAACAATTTTTCACTAGTGTTCCACTCCTATTGAACATAGCGTGATGTTATATAGCTTATAGCATTCCTCAATAAAATATCTATCAAACGCAAAAATATTTTTTCAATTCGAGCCAGTAGTTCCTGAGATTATCGGGCATTAACAAACAAACCCTTCAGCTTTATATATTAAAGTACAGATAATAAATTATTATATGAATACATATATTGTCCACCACTACACATAAACAAGCTGAATTCAATACCTGATATACTTGAGTTATTATCTTGGGGCTTTTACCATTGTGGTAGTCGATATTTCTTTGAAAGCGAATACCTTACAACCAGAGAAAATCCTTTTGAATGTCTTTGTTTAGGCAATATTCTTCAACAAATCCTTTCCCCAAACAAAATCGTCGTAACGTAACCTTAGCATTGAAATAAAGCTATTTTTTACGGATTTTATCGTGAATTTGGTTTGACTTTCACATTCTCTCTTTCTGCTCTTTCTGCGTGTATCGGATCGCAACAACTAACATTTTTAAATTAACTTTTTTAATGTTAATAATTGTTAAAAGAAGGCAGTTTCCTTCACTGAGCGGCTGACTAACAACTAACACCTCAGTCCGCCCGTGACCAGTGACGTATAATCAGATGCGATTCATAATATACATTTTGAATAAACTAAATAATGGTATTTGAAAATAAATATTTGTTAAATTATCTAGGCATTTTGGAAAATAAAACTCAATTGAATTAAAATTATTTTTTGTCCGCCCCGTGACCCCGAAAGCTGCAAAGTAATCGAAACGTCGCGTCCGGAAGTTAAAACATGTGGAAATTAAACCAAATTTGCGATAAAATCCGTAAAAAATAGTTTTATTACACTGTGTAACATTCGCGTAAATCCAAGAAACTAGTACGTAACCTTAGTATTTTTTTCACATTTATAATATCATTAACCATAGTTATTTAATTCTGACAATGCAACTAATATGTTTGCTTACCAATAGCATAAAATGACGAAATGCCTTACCTGAAAAGAAATTAATACAATTAAATCATAATTATGACATACGAAACATGGTGGTTTTACTAGTGGGAGGTCTCTTATATGTGAGACGCTACCTGGGTACCACCGAAATGTCTATTGTCTCCCGCCAAGCAGCTGTGTAAAAGCACTGTTGTGTTTCGGCTTGAAGGAAATTCTAGCCAGAGTAACTACTGAATACATTGAGTGTTAACGTGCTATGTCTCAGGATGACGAGTGCAGAGGAATGCCAAGCATTGCTTTGTAATTCAAGGTGGTGTTTAGTTTTGCTACTGTTCATGAGCGGTCGTATCGCTTACCATCAGGCGAACGGCATGCCTGTCTTGCCATTCACGGCAAAAAAAAATACACATTCGATAACTAAAATAGGTTTATAAAATGTCTATGAATAAGACAGTCTTTCAATGCTTAGTAAGCACTTGCTACATTGTCCTTCAAACTACACAATGGTTTCAAACTACCGCTTGACAGAAATGGACAAAGCGGTAATGCCTTTCAGACGGCCACTTGCATACAAGGTATTCTAGTAATATTTAACACCAATTTTCTGTGAAACAAATATTTGAGGCAGGCAGCCATAGTCAACATGGTTCTGCAAAACAGAAGTAAATACATCCAAGAATCACATAGACATGTCTTGCCCCCATCTTGTGTATCGGAAAATTCAGACTTTAGCTTTCACAAACATCCAGACATGAAAATATTGCGTCGCACGATTTTTCAATTGCGGGGATCGAACCCATGGACGCTCGATTATAAGTATACTTAAAATGTCAACAGAAATATCGAATCTGATGAAATGTCAATGTCATATCGAAAATAATGAAAATGTCAATCGAAATTACAACGACTCACGGCAAACATATTAAACAAGAACGGGTCTAATAATGGATTTAGGAATAAATACGAACCGAAACAAAATTAAAATTTTCAATACATTCACATCGGATCCTTTGTACAAGATTTCTATTGTGTTTCATAAGTGTAGATTGGATTACATTGATTACGTTTGAATCGAATGTATAAGACGGCTCGAATGTAATTTATTTTCCGCCATCATTTTTCTTGTATTCACAAAGACTTTCTTAATAAGATCACGGTAGTATTCCCTGTAGACAGGGCAGCCGATAGCGATGCCTATATTTCCCTGAGCCTATTTCAGTTCCAAGATGTGATAGAGAACCTATCTTCTACATCTATTCGATACCTTTAACACTTTCGCGGACGGTCTCAGTTCAAGTTGTATTCTAATATGACACAATAAATTGCCATACCAATATATTTGGCATGTTAATACGTTGTGTTCTATAATATTGAATGTTAAAAAGACAATATGACAAAAACGTTTTATCACGTTATCGTTTGCAAACGTCGTGTCGTGTGATATATATTCTAATGGACACAACGTATAATAACGTATGGATACGTTGGACGTCATTATACGTTGTGTCGTATCAAAATTTCAAATCATGACGTACAATCACGTTGTGTCCGCGAAAGTGTTAATATATTTGTAACCGATCGATGTATGTTCATGGAAAATAAATGAGAAAGACACCTGCCTGCCAATCCTCTTGAATAAAAAACTTTAGAGTTCACAAGGCTTGAAGATCGACAAGTATTCGTCTGTTTGTTTTCCAAAGAACTATTTGCTTTGAAAAAAAATCCAGTTGTATACAAAGGTTTACCTTGTACAGTATTTATCTTTACTCTTCAACCATCTGTAGTTCATTTGAACTTAATCCTACGCGCGTTTTTGTATCAAAGTTAAACGAAAGATTCCTTCTTAAGATAAGTCCTTTTTAAGATATCTTTTCAATGTATTTTTCTCTTTTGGATTAAAACTCTTTGATTGGGGATGATAAAGTGACTACCTATTATGTATTTATTGGAAAACAAGGAACTCAAGATTATAAATTTAACATCGTTTATTCGCCGGTAAAGATATTACAATGAATAGTAAAAAAGCTGACATGACAAGTAAAAAACACAAGCGCCACTAATGGCCAGAATGCACGACTCGATATTCGTTTAGAAACTATTTAGTATGAATTATTTGATCTTAAGTATTCCAACAGAATTCAAATAAAATAAAAGCTGTAATATAACCGAAACGTTGCGTCGGGATGTTAAAAAATGCAAAAATTAAACCACATCCGCGATAAAATACCGAAAAAATACATACATACATAAACTCAAGTCTTTTACCCAGTAGGAGTAGGCAAAAAGGCCAGGACACCCACATTTCGCCTTGTATGTTCCGTCCCACGATGTGATGGGTTGCAAGCCTATCGCCATATAGAAAGAAAGAAAGAAAGAAAGAAAGAAAAATGCTTTTATTATCGCGGAAATCAGCCGCATACAACACAGTACTATTATAACAATGCAAACAATATAATAATGTAACAAAATAATGTAACATATATAAAAAAAAAAAACAGAAAAAAAAAGTACAAAACAGTAAGGTAAGTATGTTGCGCGGCTCACCCGCGACAACAGGTCGACATCTCAGCATGTTGCTGTGTGATAACAGAAGCGACCACACAGCGCTGGTTTTCAGATGTAACCTAGGGTGAAGCGACGTACAGGAGCTAATCTAGCCCAGCAACATTTACAGTATCAACAAAGATTATGTCTATGACTATACTATGACTATGACTAATTTGTGGTGATCTTAGTCGATTACATCATCTACTGATACCAATTGCTTATTGAATTACTAATAAGATTCACGATAAAATAGTTTCTCCGCTTAGATGAGTTTCGAAAGCAACACTCTAATACACACACTCTAATAGCAGCCTCCGTGGCACAGGCGGCCAGACGCCGCCTGCGAAACGAGAGGCCGCTGGTTCGGTCCCCACTCCAAGAGAAATGCCTGTGCGGCCCACAAAACACCTCCCCCGGGTCCGGGTGCTTGTGACACGGAAAAGCCTCCAGCAGCTTCTGATACCCACGCCACAGTACTCGATCCCAGCGCGGGGCCAGGACCATGTATGTGACTGATTGGGTGCTATTTATTGATTTATTTATTTAATTATATACATTATATAATATACATACATACATACACATACATATTACAGGTTAAAAATAAGTATGGGAGAATACCGCAGAGAATACCACTTAACTATATACATACAAGGCAAATAAAAATTACGGGAACGATAGGAATTGAGAATTTAATAAAATCTTTTTATAATTAATTTTAAAGCAAATTTTACTTTTCAGCTCACGCAAAGGGGGCGGGAGCGAATTCCAGCATTTAGTAGCTTGAAAGCGAAAACTTCCCCGGAATGCGGCTGTACCATGTCGCGGAGTACGTAATAAGTAGGCTGTGGTACGAGAGTCATGTTTTTTATAATCACGAGCCCACAACAATTTGGAAAAGAGATACCGTGGAATTTGCAACTTTACCACACCAAACATTAGGGACGCGAGATGCAAGTCCCTCCTGTACTTCATGTTTAATATATTATGTTTGTTCAAGAAAGGTGTTATATGACTACGTGGAGGGACATCGAAGCAAAAGCGGACACAGGCATTTTGGACTCTTTGAATTAAGCGGGATGTCTTTGAAAGTAACCGGGGGCCATAAACCGAGTCAACATAATTAAATTTTGAGAGCACCAATGAATCCACAAGTTTAATCCTAAGATCAGTACACAAATAGTTCCTTATTTTGTAAATTATTTTAAGACGATAAAAACAATTGCTTACCAAATTCATGATATGTTTTTCAAACCTTAATTGTTCGTCTACTAATAGTCCAAGGTTGCGAGCTTCTGAAACTCGTTCAATAATTACTCCGTTGACTTTTGGACTCGGGTTTGTTGTCATTATTTTAGTAATTTGGTTTTTTGTGCCCAATATCATAAATTTAGTTTTTTTTGCATTTAAAACAAGAAAATTTGATTGTGCCCAGATAAAGACTCTTTCCAAATCCTGATTTAATTTGACTACCGCGGAAAGCGTGTCCTCAGGCTTGAAGGATATATACATCTGTATATCATCGGCGTAAATGTGATATTTACAATGCAGGAAGCAACTAACCACATCAGCACTATAAAGACTAAACAATAATGGACCAAGAATTGAACCTTGCGGCACCCCCCTGGTGACAGCACGCTTCTCGGACACTAAAATATCACCGTTATCTCTCTTGATCTCAACAAACTGTGTACGTCCGCTAAGGTACGAGCTAAACCATTGGACGGTGTTCTGGTCGAGGCCATATAGGCTAAGTTTGGTCAGTAACAGTGAGACGTCGATCATGTCGAACGCACGAGAGAAATCTAGTAAAACGAGGATAGTGCCCATTCCTTGATCTTGGGCAGCAAGAATATTGTCAGTCACATCCAGCAGAGCCGTGGAAGTGCCTCGGTTTTTTCTAAATCCGGATTGTAAATCTGGTAAGATGGAATTTTTTTCAAGGTACTCCGTCATTTGTAAGTACACAGCCTTTTCCAGGATCTTAGAAAGGCAGGGCAAGAGACTAATCGGCCTAAGATCTTTAAAACTTATAGGGTTTGATACTTTTGGAACTGGTTTAACTATAGCAGTTTTCCATGCAGAAGGAAACTCACCTATATTAAGAGATTTATTGATAATGGCCGTTATAGTCTCCAAGCTTTGAGGAATCGTCAAATTGACCATTTCGAGGGATATCCGATCAACACCCATAGCATTTGAAGACAGTTGTCTTATAAATTTAAGGACCATCGTAATATTGATTGGTTTTAGAGAGAATGTAGCTGCCTCGTGGTTTTGAATCGCTAAAGAATGGGGTATGGATACACTTTGTTGCAAGTCACTTGGCATATCTAAAAAAATACTGTTGATCAGATCAGGATTATGAAAGTGATGGGGAAGTTCACTGGATTTTGGTGGTAGGACCTTTGCCCTTAAGTTCTTCCAGAGCAGCCGAGAATTGTGGATATGACAATTGATGTTTTGTTGAAAGAATGCCTTTTTTTCATTGTATAACGCAACGTTAACTAGACTTTTAAGCTCTTTATAGCATACTTTATGATTTTCCAGTTTCGTCGACCGGTATTTGGCTAATGCTTCATCTCTAAGCCGCATCATAAACTTAACATTGTCAGTGATCCAAGGAGATGAAAGATCCCTTACAACCTTAGACTTAATAGGGGCGTATATATCAAACAGCGATATTATAACATTAGTAAGGCCACCAACCATACCATCCAAGTGCTCGGATGAAGCAATCAAATCCCACCGAATCGAATTAAGATGATTTTCCCACAATTCAATAGGGATGTCCCTAATAGGTCTATAAATAACCCGCCTAGGGTGTGTCTTAGGTTTATTGAAACTAAATTTTGCTGTAACGAATGCATGACCTGAAAGAGAGCCTGTGTGTTCAATTTTCACATCGACTGCCTGGACATTAGAGCAAACCACATCGATTAATGTTTCACTATTCTCTGTAAAGTGAGTGGGCTTATTCACAATCTGTTTCAAACCCAGACCGTGCAAAAACTCATAGAATAAAACCGTTCTCCTATCAGTTTCTCTCAAAATGTTAATGTTAAAGTCTCCTAAGAGGATAACATTATCGCAGAAGGAAAACGAAGTCACAGAGTCCATGATGGCTTCGAAAAATTCGTTTACATCCAACCAGGGTGGGCGATAAGCTGTACCCACTAGTAATGTGGAACCCTTGACGTTCATACGGAACCACATTTGTTCCACAGTAGGGTGCGAAGGGTGCGAGCACAGACGTGCACTAATACCTCGCTTAATGTAGAAACCAACGCCGCCGCCCCGACCAGCGCGCACACTGGTTGGACGTGGTATGTGCCTAAGAAAATAGTTAGGAACAACAGGGGCACGACCTTCTTCACCTGCTTTAATCCAGGTCTCATTCACTGCTAGCATGTCCAATGAATACTTTTCCATGGCTGCGATGAAGTTGTCATGATTAGTGCCCAGAGAACCTGCATTATATAAACCAACTGTCAAAAACTTTTTATTAACCATTAGTAAAAAAAGAAATAAATAAATAAACTGAGTATAAAGAAAATAACAAAAAAATAATTGCTACAATAAGATGTACGTATAAATATATATTTCCGTTTAAGACATTTTTATAAAATGTTATTATAATTTCATGGAATATATTAACATAGTAACAAAACCCCATAAAGTGGGACCGTTTAAAGAGCGGATAAGGAAATATGTGGTTAAAAAAACAAAATTTAATAAATACAGTGATACATGGACTCAGTACTGTTACAATTAGTGCGGGTATTCTCATAGATGTCATTAAGAGAGCATTTTTATTTATATAATAATAACAATAATGGCGAAAAGTTGATATAAACTCCCTTATATCTGGTGGCCGAGTAACAGCAAAATTAGACACAGTAGCAAAATATAAATTATGGCCGGTAATTTGATTTTGTATCAAGCCAAAGAATGAACTCATATCAACCTGCTTAGCGCTATTTTCATATTTATAACTGAACAAAACTAAAACATGTACAATCAATAACAAAACAACTAATACTAATTTATCGTCGCAGAGCATAAAGTCATACCGACAGGCGAATGCGATGCTTCTAAATTCATTAGGAAGCCGCTGAAGATGAATTTTCCGTTGTTTTGCCCCCTTCGAAAATTCGCGAGATGTCGTCTTCATCCCGTATACGGAAAACAGATTCCCCAGACCTTTGCCGAGCCAATATGCGCCCTCGATTCGTCCAAATAAATAGCCAGCCTTTTTGAACACCGACTTCCCTGGTTTGGCGAAATAACGCGCGATTATATTTAGTCAGGCGTTCATTAATGAAAAATCGCCTCGGCTGCCCTGGAAGATTGAGGTCGCCTGTACCCAGACCACGACGTACTCGTGCGGCACGCAACATCGCATCGCGCAAGTCGCGACGTATGAATCGCACCACTATAAGACGCGGACGAGTCTCAGATGGCCCAGACGCATCGGTCGCATTCAAGCGACGGCTTCCAATGCGATCCGCGCTCACTATGTCCCGATCTTCCATTGCCACGTCCAACTTCCTAGCGATGAGCATCACAATGTGGGATAGATTTTCACCCGGACTTTCCGACAAGTTAGCAATTTCAATGTCAGCTGAGATACGTTCCTGTTCTTGATCATTAAGTTGACGTTTGAGTTCCGTAACAACCTTTTCATCCTTACAAGAACACGTTGCTGCCTGTTGTCTGTTTGATTGTTCAAGGTCTTCCACTCTCCTCTCAATATTGTCAACGCGAGTATTAAGCGCTCTGAGATCAGCTACCTCATCACGAAAAGCCTGAAGTTCGCTTCTCACGCTGCGCAGCTCATCCCTAATACGACGCAACTCCATCTCAACTTCATTAAAAGTTTCTTGGGCGACGATCGATGATACAGTATGCAGAGGGGTACATGGTGAAGTTTCTACCGGGATTTTCGCCGTTGCCATATTGCATGTAGTACAGCACCAGGAAGCAGCAATGACACCAGTTCTGGGCAACTCCATACAAATTCTGTGATATAAGATGTTGCACTTGCCACATTTAGCGGCATCTATCGGTGACATGAATTTTTTGCAACAACCGCATTTCACTCCTGGCATAATTGTCGCGGTGATTGAGTATTGATTAATTTAGTGTACTGCAAGAAGGATAGATGGCGCTCAATTTAATTAGTGTGAATGTGTTCTTACAGCCATAGTCTATGTAAAACGTACACCATGAGTCCACTACACACAATGGTGATAAGGTCCAGCACCCACTGCGTTCAATCCACGTATGGTTTAAATGAAGAATCACAAAATTCACCAATTAAATTTAGGTATCGGGTAGAAAATGTTCCGAAATTGATTATAAGATTATGATTAAGTCCCTTCTTTTTTATCACTGCACCTTAACAATGTATAACAATAGACATAAGTTATTACACTACGAACAACACTTTAGAAATATATTACTTGAGAAATAAACAGTTGTATTAATTTTATAGACAAATAAACACGGAGAATCTTAGTCTGACACGACATCCGTGACGTCACTCCCCACAATATCGGGCACAAATTCCTGACTCTGGGCTGATAATGAATTGAAAAATCCAATATCACTTTGCCCAACTCGGGATTCGAACCCGAGACCTCAGCTTTGCAAGCGTATCTTAGTACAAGTACGCCACCGAGGCAGTCGGCAGCAGGCAGTTGGCATCTAAAAAATAGTTTATATTTAATGTTTTATTACATTCGCGTATATTTAACAACGGACTATTGTGTTTTTTCACATTGCAAGGGTGGTTTTGTATCTACATATGTAGGTATCGTTTCATAATATCTCCTCTCTACTCGGGACATTTTATACCGCCCGTACCATTATGTGCATTTTTACCACCATATCGTGCCAAATTGGAATATAATATAAGCAGTTCCATGGTAAAAGAACTCCATATTACTTTTTATATTACTAGATATCGGAAGCATATACAATTACTTTTTAAATGGTGAAAAGTTTACATGCTAATATTGGGTAACCACAGTGGGTAACACAAGTTAATAAAACATATATTTTCCCGGCACCGAAATTTCTATACAGGGGCCCTACTAGATTAATCCGAAACGAAGTTCGAAACTTTGGACGATCGAAATTTATATACGATACGAATGTACCTACTCTGTAAAAGTTCGAATTTGTATAACGTACATCGTAACCATAAGTCTATGGTTACGACCATAAGTCAATAACGACCATAAGTATATGTAGATACATTTGTATCCTATATAAACTTGGATCGTCCGAAGTTTCGAACTTCGTTTCGGATTAATATAGTAGGGTCCCAGGAGTCAAAAACCTTCTGTATATGTCACCGTAAAATTGTAAATACCGTTAGATTATAATATATCTCGCGAGATTGTGAACTATCCAAAGATTGTGAACCGTAACACTGCCGTACCGTACTGCTTGCAATTTAACGCATTATTTTTCGGTATATTATACTCGTAATCTATCGAAGTGAAACTGTTAAACCTAGCGTTACCTGACCTAAGGTTCACAACCTTTCGACAGTTCACAATCTCGCGAGATAGATTATAATCTAATGGTATTTACAATTTTACGGTGATATGTAATAAATTCTAGGTGTTAGACATGTAAATGGAGTTCTTTGAAATCTTCATTCTATTTAAAATTGCCCGTGCATTTCTTAGATTGTATATATAATAGTATTATCTGTGGTGACAGCAATTTGCTTTAGGATTTGTGATACATGCTTTGTAAAATCACTACATAATATAAAACAAAGTCGCTTTCTCTGTCCCTATGTCCCTTTGTATGCTCAAATCTTTAAAACTACGCAACGGATTTTGATGCGGTTTTTCTGAATTGATAAAGTGATTCAAGAGAAAGGTTTATATGTATAATACGTGCATATTATTGTACAGAAATCTATTTGTACCCGGGCGAAGCTGGGCCGAGCCGCTGGTATAATAACACCCAACAGTCACATACATAGTCCTGACCCCACACTAAGATCGAGTCTTGTGTCGTGGGTATCAGGAACTACGAGAGACTTTTCGGTCTCACAAACACCCAGACCCGGAAGAAATATTTGTGGGCCACAAACATTTCTCTCGGTGCGGGGATCGAACCCGCGACCTCTCGTTTCACAGGCGGCGTCTAACCAACTGCGCCACGGAGGCTGTCAAATATAATCATAAAACTTTAACAGGTTATCAAAAATATTTAATATTCTACTCGGGGAAATATCAATTGGAGCAATAGGTTTAAATGCTGTTTCTTTTTACAGAGCAACAACTTGGCTATTTTTCTTTAATTAAACAACATATTACATTTCTCATCATCTCAGAGATCATCGAAAAAATTCCGATTGGATTTTTTGTCAATAATCCCGATTCGTATATCTGTATCAGTCCATATAGGTCCCACTGCAGGGCACGAGCCTAATATACAATCGAGAATAAGATTGAGAGTGGTTAGGCCATATAGTCCACCATACTGGCCTAGTGCGGGTTGGCGGACTTACATACCATAGAAATTCTTATAAATCGCTATGGTATGCAGGTTTCCTTACGATGTTTTCCTTCACCGTTTTTATTGCGTGGTGATTGACTATCAATACACACATGACTCCGAAATGTCAGAGGTGTGCCCTGGGATTTGAGCCCACGACCACCGTGAACATGTTGGCAGCCGCATCTGGTCCGTTTACCAACAGGCCACCACGCACTTGATTTGTATATAACTTTATTAATATATAAGTATTTACAAAAGGTTCTATTTACTCTTTTATTTATTTTACCGCTTAGCTGAACTCCAGTTTGTTCAGGACCTTAACTGGGCGGTAAAATACTCGTACCAAAAAGTGCACCAAAGACGTTTGAAAACTAAAATTGCGACAAATTTTTTTTTTTCAAATTTTGTAAAACATGTAGATGATATTAATGATAATAATATGTCTATATCACCAAGTATACCGGGTATATCAAGACTGCTACCAAAAACGAAGCTGGGTGGTAGTTTTAGTGACTTTAGACACAATGCAACTAAATTTTGTGCAAAAAATTGTGACGATTTTTTGTTTGTTATTTTTTTTCTGTCGTCGTATTAGGGTGGTAAATACATAGTTTTTTTCTTAAATAATAGTGTACACCCCTTTATTTTTGAAGTAGTTATGGTACGCAAGGCTTTAAATTATTATTTTTGCAAAAACTATGGATTTACCACCCAAACTCGACGATATTTAAAAAATCATAAAAAAAAATTGTCGCGTTTCTTTGCAAAATTTTTAGTTGCATTGTGTTTGTAGTCACTAAAACTACCACACGGCTTCGTTTTCGGTAGCACTCTTGATTTACCCGGTATTGTTGTACAATTTAAAAAGAACTATCCACATTCAGGAATTAGCCTATCGAATCCCCTCTTCCAATACAATTCGTCTTAAAACCTCTTAAGGTATATAATGGTTTATTCGATTACTGACCTCTGCCCGACCAGTACTTAAGTAGATTCCTACTAATTGACATGTGCCTCTTGATTTAGTAATTCCACTGGACAGATCACGAATCCATTTGAAGATTGCTCATTCAAGTTTTAGATCAAGTCCCGGTAAATGGGAAAATAGATCACCTCAAGGTGGCTAGGTTGTGGTAGCTGTTAACTATAATTGGTTGGCTTGTATGTCCTGGGCCTCACAAAATGAGGCATGTCTCAATTTATCACCATTCAGCCATATTGCAAATTTGAAGTTCCATCGATCGGGAATAGGCTTATAGTCTACCTTGCTGACTTAATCCAGTAAGTAAGTTTCTGTATCTGTATCAGCCCCTATATGTCCTACTGCAGGGCATATTATGCTTCCTCTACAATGGAGAGTACGATTGAGTGGTTAGGCCATATAGTCCACTACGCTGGCCGTGCGTGTTGGCGGTCTTTACCTATCATAGAAATTCTTACAAATCGCTATGGTGTGCATGTTTCCTCACGATATTTTCTTTCACCGTTAAACTCATAGGTCATGGTGATTGACTATACATACATACATAACTCCGCAAAGTCTAAGTGCCCTGGGATTCAAACCTGCGACCACTGTAAATTTCACACACCTTCGAAATGTTTATAGTTAATTCTCAATTACACAGTTTTGCTTACTATGTTTTTCTTCACTATTAAAACTTGATATTTAACTGAGAAAAAATATGTTATCAGTCGAATTTATTTCCATCACAACTTGTGATAATATTTTACCTTGCCTAACAAATATTTTTGAGCAACCCGTGTGAAATTTACCTTATCGAAAAATTGTTACAAACTAAACTACCCTACATAGAAGTCGAACCTTACAGTCCACAGTTCTCACTCACTCCCACTATACCTACTTTAACCACCTCTTTCCCCCAACGGGGATTCAAAGTTCAGTCATACACAATACTATTGCATTAGTTAACAGGACAATGCAGGGCTGCTCGAAATTCTCGCTATGTTTACAGAGGGGTGGGAACAATGCGTGTGTACTTAGGGGTTGTGTGTTGGGGAGGGCAGACATATTTATTTACAAACGTAGGGAAGTTGAATATTATAATTTAATTTTAGTTTATGTATGCAGGTGTCTGCTACCTATGGAGACTGTCCCTCACATCCACCACTGTAACTCCTGTAAGCCAGGATCAACAGTGGCACGAAATGTAATGACAAAGAGTATTGAAGCTCGGCAAGCCTCCGGGGATGTCTAACTTGTCTTTAACCCGCAACGAAATTAATCAGAATGTGAAATAAATTATTGTCCACTTCCCTCCGTGCAAATTGGGTGACAAAACAATGAACTGAAGAGGTAAATAATAAACTCGCAAAAAGACTTTTACAGCCGGAACAGCCAGCTGTAAAGCACCACGGATTAAATCATTATTACATTTAAATGAGTGTCTGCTAAGGTTAGAAGTACTGCCTGCACGACAGCCTCCGTGCCTCAATTGTTTAGACACCGGCTGTGAAACGAGACGTGGTGGGTTTAATCCCCGCACCGAGAAAAATATTTGTGTGAGGTATTTGTTTCTGGTCTGGGTGTCTGTAGCTTCTGATACCCACGATACAAGACTCGATCTTAGTATGGGGTCAGGACTATGTATGTGACTGTTGAGTGTGTTTATCATCTTATGTGTTTATCGTATGGCAGTGCTCGAGCCTCTTCTGTGTTTGACAGTTGTTTGGCCATAGTGTACCATATTTCAGAGGATTTATGGTTTAGAAAACCATGCTAGGTTAATTAGGATTAGCAGGTTTACTACAGAAATTGTTGGAAATCTCCATGGTATGCAAATTCACTCAGAATAATTTCCTTCTTACTGTTTCATAAAATTAAAATTCATAAAATATTTAAATAAACAAACTGCCGGCTACTTTATATTTGATTTTAATGAAAGCTATCACGTTTCTAAATAAAAACGTAAACGTTCTTTAGCAAACCAAGGGTTTGAAAACAGCTAAGTTGTCAAAGTAGGATATTTCTCGTAACAATGGCTGTTTCATCCCCAGATAGGAACAATGTGTGAACTGAGGGGATGAGACAATCCAGACCTATTACTGTGGGGGTTGAAGGGGTGGAAAAATGGGGTGGCACTCTGCATGCGGTTTTTGTGTCGTTCAAGGATTATGATACAGAAATTAAAACTGACAATATGGAAATTAAAATAATTGAGTGGAACACAATTTTGAATGAGTACTCCTGTACTTATTCACCTTACCTATTCACTTTGTATTTATACCTAGTATGTTGCGGGGCTGGAATTAGGGCATTCGTATCCGCCCTGCTTTTTGTAGACGAACATGCGACCTGCCTGATGGTAAGCAGTAACCATCGCTTATTGACCTAACCAGGTCACTGCCTACCGTAATGAGAATACTCTTTTTGTGCCTTCGTTAAAGATGGCCAAGTCATAGCGATCAGAAAACACCGAAGAAGGCAGTTTGTTCCAGAGCTTGCACGTGGTGAAAAGAGTGAGAGAAATATTTTTTAAACATTCGATTCTTTGATTGGACCATACTACAAAAGTATCTGTATTTGTTTTTTATTCAATAGTTATGGCAAACGAGTAAACGGGTCAACTGATGGTAAGTGATCACTGCCTTCCATAGACATCCATAACGCTTAGATCCTGGATGTGTTGCCGGTCCATCAAATCAGGAGGGGAGCGGGAATGACAAAGGATAGCAAGAGGGAAGAGGTATTGGGCATTCGGCAATCTCACTCAACGAAACGCGACAACAAAGCTGTTGCTTGCCGTTGATCTCCAGTGGTACCGACCCGGACGAGCCTGCCCATTCAAGCTTAGTCATGATGACTGACAATATCATGACTGTACCACTTCAAAAAAAATATAACCCTTCTCTACACCGCTGTCGGGTAAAAAAATCACTTCACCGTACAATGAGTTGTCACTGATATATTAGAGTTTCAGTACTGAATCGTGGGGAACCATTATTCTTGCCGCAACGCAATCTCTTAGGTGAATGCATGACTTGGTTTTTAGGTGTTTAAAACCATCAATCCTGGTTGATTGAGATAAATTGACACACCTTGTTATTAATCACTGGTTTTTCGTGCAGTTTTACTTACTTTGGTATTTTTTTCAATTTAGGACACCAGTTGACACAAGAATGTAAAAATGTTAAGTTATCTTTTAACCTTAGCAATCCTTTTTTCGTGATGGTAGGTACCATTAATCTTTTAAGCTTTAACGGAGTGTCAACATGAATAAATACACCCAAGATTTATGCATGTATTTCTAAGCCCACATTAATATAAATTACTGTATCGGCCCATTTACGTCCCACTGCAGGCGCGGGCCTGCTCTACAATCGAGAGTACGATTGAGTGGTTAGGCCATACAGTTCACCACGCTGGCCTAATGCGGGTTGGCAGACTTTACATACCATAGAAATTCTTGTAAATCGCTACGGTATGCAGGTTTCGTCACGCTGTTTTCCTTCACCATTTTAGTGCGCAGTAATTGACTATCAATACACATGATTCCGAAAAGTCAGAAGTGTGACCTGAGATTCGAACCTGAGACTACCTTGAACTTATTGGCAGCCGCGTCGAATCCGTTTACCAACAGGCCACCACGCACTGATCAATTAAGTCATGTCATATCGAGACTTAACATCTTATGCCTCAGAATGGCGAGCGCAGTGGAGTGCCAAGCATTGTTTCTTAATTCATGGTGTTGTTTGATTTTGCTACTGTCCATAAGCGGTTGTATCGCTTACCATTAGGTGGCATGCTCGTCTCCCCATTCATTGCCATAAAAGTCATGTGGATTGCGTATCAGAAACTATGAAACAATTGGTCTCACGGTCTACACATAGAAAAATTCACACAGGTCGCCCTACTCAGAAGTCGAACTCACGACCTCACATATCAAAACATTGTTACACTACAAACAAACCTACAATATAACATAAATAACCTCATACAACTCGCAACACATCTACCAAAACAATCATTTTAAATTGAAACCTAAAAAGTGCAACTCATGGAATCGTTTACGATACGTATCATGGTTGTATCATTTGTCTATCCCGGGGGTTCGACGCCCGGTGGGGGACGGGACACACTGACAGAAAGTTTGTACAACGATTTAGCAAATATTTTGATTGATAAAGAGGATTTTTTCAAGGGAATCACTTGTCTATCTGTTGAGAAATTGAATTTCTTGAAATATGGAATTGGTTATTTACAATGTAATATGAGAAAACAATATAAAGCTCCTTAAAAATGTTATAATATCACACAAACATTTTATATTTTGAACAGGTATCGTGAGTCGATTGTGATAGTCAATCATCAAGAATAACAAACATCATGAGGAAACAACATTCATACTATATTTATATTAGTGTTTCTATATTTATATTGCATGACTTTATATGGTGTGTAAAGTCCGCTAAATCCCACTAGGCCAGCGTGGTGGACTATATGGCCTAACCCTTCCTAATCTTCAATTATAGAGGAGGACTGTGTTGTTGCAGTGGGACGTATTTGGCCTGATACAGATACAGATCGTGTGTCGACGCTAGTAGCCACATAGTTGAAAACATTAGTTGATAAATTCATCTTAGTTACACGTACACGTTCCAGTCTTCGGGTTTAGCCTTTGATCTAATATACACTAGATACAACATGAGCGCTTAGAAAATGGCACTGAAAATGGCAGGTGACCTGCTTGCTCATTTGCCGGAACTATAGTAAAAAAAAAAAATTGCGTCTATCTAATCACTATTTGGATAGAACTATACAAATTCTATATCCACATAACATCTGCTAATGTCAATGCCAATCAAATGCCTGGAACCTGTATTCAGCAAATGAATTGAACTCAGGAATTGACAACAATTCCGGTATCTTGTTCCCGTATAATCCACAAAACTGGGAGCAAGTTAGGCCACGTCTCCCACCGCAAATTGTAATAGTCGCGAATGTGCACTCCTCGCGTGGTTCCGAACTTTCAACTTCACGAATATTTAATTTGAAACACAACTTTATACTGTAAATGGTTCAGCTGTAGACAAACTTACGGGCGGTCTCTATAATCTGTCTGTCTTTAACAAGAGGTTAAAATGGCTATCTTTAGTGAAGAATGATGCATTTTAATGTTTCAGTAAAGGGTTTTTAATAGGATGTCTGTAAAAAAAGGTTGATAGAGAGAGGGCACGTTTCGGCGCTGTAAAATTCGGCAACAATTAAAATTACCGTCAATTTCAGCCTCGCCAAGATCCGCGTCTGATTGGTGCTATGAAATGGTGCCGCGGGTTTGATCTTCGTTTCGAGATAAAGGATTGTGCCATATTTAAGATTCGTTCTGGGGTAATTCTGCTATCGGATCTGGGTGTTTAGGAGACCGAAAAATCTCTCGTCTAGAGAGAGAGAGAGAGTCAAGATCAGAGGATCTTGTAGTATCTTATCTGAAGTCTTGCATCATGACTTGTATCTTAGTGTGGTATCCGGACTGTATGTGTGAGTGCTTGCTTGTTTCTATGTTTGAACGCGTTAATATCTATAACTACTGGATCGAATTAAAATATATTTTGGTAAGACATAGCTCATTTATCTACGCAGGCTTTAGGCCATATAACACCACGCTATGACCAATAGGACTGCAGCAGCAATGATAAATGTTGCAAACACGGGAAAAAAATGTTTTTTCCACGGGCCTCTGTTTAAATATTAAACAGTTAATACGCGAAATAATATTTTGGAGATGAGAACTGAAGTTAAAAGTATCTGGACCCAGGTACCACTGGACCGGTCCTCTAGTAACGTAATATTTGAAGAATGGTTCTACAATTCACACAACAACGATACGGAACCCTTCAGTGCAAGTTACTGCAACTTGTATGTGATAAGACGCGGCGTAAAGTTTCTCGCGATGTCTAGTGTGTTGTACAAAGTTTTTGCTACACATAAGTTTCCACTACTGAGATGCTACGAATACTTAAAAGGTGTTAAACTTTCTCCATGGCGCAGGTGGTTAGACGACACCTGTGAAACGAGAGGACGTGGATTCGATCCCCGCACCGAGAGAAATTTTTGTGCGGCCCACAAATATTTCTTTCAGGTCTTGGTGTTTGAGACCGAAAAGTTTCTCGTGATTCCTGATACTCACGACACAAGACTCGATCTTAGTGTGGGTTCAGGACTATGTATGCATGTGTGATGGGTGGATGGAATTTAAAAAATATTATATATTCATATTATTCTTTGATATCCCGAGCAAATTGTTTTCCAATAAAAATTCTTGCAACAAAATAACTGACTATAATAAAAATCTGTATATTACTGAAAATCTGTTTTATTTCCAGTTAAAACTGGATTCCATATAGTTTAATTCATTCGTGCGTTCAGTGTTTCGTTTGTAAAATCGTTTCGTTTCAATTTGAGTGTTCCCGTAGTTATGAATTTATTCGTTCCGAGCAGCCGTTTTTAATGTAATATGTGTTAAAAAATATACGATTGTTGGCTGGGCCGGAAAACAATATCTTTTGGATTTGTATAATTTTTTTACGAGATACAACAGTAGTTATAGGTTTCCATAAACACACTCAAAAGTCGTTCTTCAAGGACAAGACATTCGATAACAAAAATATTTGTTAAAATTGTCTATGTATACAGCTGAAAGTGTCTGCAATATCCCTGTGTAATTTTACATCTGACTTGAGATGGATATGAGCCTGGTGGTAGGACTCTCGTATGTGAGAGACCACCAGGGTAGGTACTATCGCAATGTCTATATCTCCCGCCAGACATTAGTGTAAATACACTATTGTGTTTCGGTTTGAAGCAAATGTAGCCAGAGTAACTACTGGACATATTGAGACTTAATATTTTATATCGCAGCATGGTGAGCATAGTAATCCCAAGCATTGTTTCGTAATTTAAGGCGTTGTTTGGTTTTGCTACTGTTCATGAGCGGTCGTATCTGTTACCATCAGAAGAACGGCATGCTCGTTTCACCATTAATTGCAATAAAAAAAGAAAAGACAAGAGATGGTTATGACAGATCTGACCTGAAATGTGAAACCCCTGCGTCTGTCATTAATACGACCCAATCATAATATTATGTTTGATCATATTGACCAGACGCGGCTGCCAACATATTCATGATGGTCGTGGGTTCAAATCGCAGGGCACACCCAGAGGTGTGACTGACTTTTCCGAGTCAATTGACAGTCAATCACCTCGTCCTTTAATGGCGAAAGTAAACATCGTGAGGAAACTGCATATCATCGCAATTTGTGCGAATTTATGTGGTATGTAAAGTCCGCCAACTAGCACTAGGCCAGCGTGGTGGACTATATCACCTAACCACTCTCAATTGTACTCTCGATTGTAGAGGAGGCCCGTGCCCTGCAGTGGAACGTATATGGGCTGAAACAGTACAGTAAGTTTCAACGTAATAATACTTTTCTTAGCTGCTAGATCTTCTTACCCGTGTGTAACAATAAGCGACATAAAATGTGTTGTGTCCCGGCCATTGCGAAGATAAATCGCCACAGTTTAACACAACAAACATGATTTATCTGTTTTGTCGTAAATATGTTGTTAGCTTTGTTATAAGATCTGAAGGGGATTTAGAAAGCTCAGACTTGGGAACAATATTTAATATTATTTGGATGGAAATATTGTAGGTACAATCCAACTAAACTAACAGGTACCGTTTGACGTTTCATACTTTTCAACTTTGTACAGGCGTAACTTACACAATTTTAATAACATTTCGCCTAAAACTATAGAATTGTGGCTTTACGGCAAGCGAAATTAAAATTGTGTGAGTTACGCTTGTCTAAATATGTTTAAAATTGGAAAATATGAAACGTCAAACGGTACCTGTTAGTTTAGTTGGATAGTAGTTATTATTGTAGCATGCCTTGATTAGTCTTGGATATTTTTATTTATTTATGTTCGGTTTTTTGCACACAAAAATACAGATAAAAACGCAACTCACGAACATAAAAAGTACAATTGGCGGTCTTATCGCACAATATGTCGTACAGACAACCATGGGATGGATTTAAGAAAAGGATTAACAGAAGGCAGTATATTACTTTGTTTGGAAAAGTTATGTAGTTTTAAAATACAACATAACACTTACTTCCTCGTTAACCATCTTCAAGTAAAGCTTTGATTAGTTACTTATTACTTATTGATTAACGTTAATTGGCAAGTAAATATAAAGTATCTTCTGTCGAAGAGTGAAAAAAAAAATTTCGAATAGCAACATGCTGGTTAAGTGAATGAAATAAGAAATTAAACGAATCATTCGTTCAATATTACATCAAATATGGTCAAATAGCCTCCGCCCTGTCTCCCGCTGAAATCCCGCTTAAAAAAAATAAGAATCTCCGCTGAAATCTTAACAATTTTAACCGTCAAGTAAATACGCTTATTGGCATACGATGCGGCCAATAAGATACTGATTGGTGTAATCATAGGATTTGTGTAACTTGAGCGTCGTGATATTAATATTAAGTCATAGGATTGGTGTCACTTATCAGTGTTAGCGTCGTGAAGTAGACACGTGATGTTGCGGGTAACTATAACTGATGACTAGCCTACTTGATGCTTTGCTTGAGGGTAGTGAACGAGCCCCGAGAGTAAATACAATTAAACAGTATATTATCCACAAAAAACGCACCAGACGGAGCTGCCAACATGCTCACGGTGGTCGCGGGTTCAAATCCCAGGCCATACCTATGACTTTTTTGATGGATGTGTATTGATAGTCAATCACCACGCACAATATAGTGAAGGAAGTCAATCATCAACCCTATATCTATAAGAATTTATACCATATTTCATTTCATTTATGGAAAGTCCACCAAGTCGCTTTTAGGACAGTGTGGTGGACTATATGGCCTAACCCCTCTCAATCGTACTCTCGATTGCACAAAAGGATCATTCCATACAGTGGGACGTACATGGACTGATACGGTACATGACCTTAAATGACTTTGAAAACCTCAAACGTATTCTACTCATCCCAACTTCAAAGTCAATTTACTCACGAAAATTTCGAAAAGGTTTGTTATTTCAAAAAGGTAGAATCTCGGTGTTATAAATCCGAATTTCATGATCACTGCCCTAAGGGTTGTAGGGCAAACTACCCTTACGTAAAGGGTGTCCGCAAGTTTTTTGTTCGGTAAAAGTTATGCGGTTTGGGGTATAGTTCTTACAATTTTTTATGATTGAACTATTTATAGTTTTTGAGATCGAAAGGCTTAAGGTGTATTTTGTTTCAATGTATGTTGGTTTTACGACGTTTTTGGTGATTTTTGGTAATCGACAAAACGCGGCTTTCAACACATTCACGGTGGTTGCAGGTTCAAATCTCAGGGCACACTTCCGACTTTTTAAGTCATGTGTGTATTGAGCCAATCACCGAGTACTACTCGTATAACAGCGAAAGAGAGCCTCTTAAGAAAACCTGCATACCATAGCGATTCTAAAGGATTTCTATGGAATGTAAAAGTATGTTTTGGTTGTATGGAAGAGATCGCTAACAGCGACAAGACCGCCAGTTATTACACCATTTCAAAATAATGTAAACTTTTGACTTGTTTGGAATAAGTGGTGAACAATAAAGTGTTATCTATCTATCTATCTAAAAGTCCACCAACCTGCATTAGACAAGCGTGATAGACTATACGGCCTAACCCCTCTCAAACGTAATTCCGATTGTAGAGAACGCCCGTGCCCTGCAGTGTGTCGTATAAATATACAATATATAAATACAATATTATATATTTTTAACTTTTTTAATTTGTGAATTCATTGTTTTAAGTCACATTGTCTCAATTTTTTGTGTTTTGTTTAGAATTATATTAGCTTTTTATAACTTCTTTAAATTTTATGTTTAGTTGTTCTTCGATGTCATGTCGTGATTGCCTATAATTGTAACAGCAATTTTACTTATTCTTATTGTATTCGTTGTATTATTCATAATTGTATGTTACGTTGGTGATCCTAAATAAATAAAATAAATATTACTATTTATTGATCAGAAATATAATTCTCACGATTCACAGCTACATAACTCCAATTATCATTTAATGAAACATCTTTGCACAACCTTCGTATACATTTTTAATGCCAATCATTACGGGGCGGATGCTGCGTTATCTGCCGACATCTCAATCTGCGCACCGGAAGTCATCGTCGCCGAAGTCGACCGGAAGTGGCGTGATAATAAATTTCCCGACGCACAGTCTGTGTTCCGCAGATTGTCTGCGAGATATATTGCGCGGTTAAAAGGCTTTAAATACGTTTATTTCGATACAAAAGTGTGAGTCTTTGGGCAGTTTTATTTTATTCTCACACAAAAAAAGTTATTTTCGTGAAAGTTACAATAGTTGTAAATGAGTTTTTTTTATCTTAACTATAACCCAAAACTTGTGTTTCAGAAAGAATATTAAAATACGTGGCGAAAATACAATAAGTTCTAAATAATTTATTTTGTAATATGATTGTACTATATTAGTCTAGGGGAAAGGAAGGCAAAACGGACCCTGTGGGCAAAACGGAACGCGTTAATAATTTCGGAACTAGTAGCTCCATCTTTAAATGAGTTGTCCATCTGATCGGTAGTCAAGTCATCTCTCTCGGTCAGTGTGCTCAAAGATATCGCCCGCATGTATACACGGTAAGTTTGTTTTTTCATATTTTGATGTAAAATTTTGATTTTTTGACTGGCCTTCAGTTTTTTTTGGTTTATGATAACATGTCCCGGTTAATTCTACGGTCAGAATGTTTCATTGTTGACTCAGTATTTAACTTTGAGGGTTATTACATGCGTCATAATTTCAAAATTGTAGTTTTGTAGAAAAAACACCTAAAAGGCAAAACGGCACCAGGCAAAACGGACCGGCGTGCCGTTTTGCCTTCAATGTAAATTTATAATAAGTCATATTTTTTTCTTATATTTTTTATTGATAGTATTGGTTGTTTTAGATGGTTAATAATTATAAAAGAACCTCTAATCTGAATTCATGGCATAAGATCAACATTAAAAATGCTATAGAAAAAGTCATATCCGGAGAAATGGGGCGTAACAAGGCTTCTAATGAGTATAATGTACCAAAAATTACATTAAAACGAAGTTTGGAGAAATATATGACTACCAAAGACATTGATAAAGCCACAGAGAGGAAATTAGGTCGGTTTGAACAGATTTTTAATAAAGAGCAAGAACTTGAATTAGCTTCGTATGCCAAAGATATGGAAAGTCGATTTTTTGGACTGACGACCAAAGATATGAGGAGATTAACGTATGATTTAGCGGAAAAGAATAATATTAGACATAACTTTGGTACATGCAAGAAAATGGCGGGCAGAGTATGGCTTGAAAATTTTCTCAAGCGTAACACAGATCTGAGTCTCCGTAAGCCTGAAGCAACATCCGCAGCCCGAGCATCCGGTTTTAACCAAGTTTCCGTAAATAAATTCTTTGATTTGTTCGTCCTGTTCCAGAACAGGTAATAGAAACTCATCAACTGACTCCAGTAAAAAACAGGACTGTTCAAAGATGATAAAACACAGATGAAAAGAAAAGTAGGAGAAAAGAAATCTCATGTAAAGAAATTGAAAAAGAAAATTACAAAAAAATAAGAACGATACTTTACAACGGCCATCAAAAGGCAAAGCTAGCAAAAAGAGTGATATAAAGGCATCAGAAAAGAATAGATGTGACAGTTCTACCGACGAAGATGATGTTGAATGCTTTTACTGCGGCCACATCTATTCGGAATCAATAGATGGGTGGGTGCAGTGTCAAAATTGCCAGTGATGGGCACATTGCGCTTGCGCTGGAATAGACGACGAGGATGATGAGGTTCAATTTGTGTGCGAAAATTGTTCTGATTAGTAAAGCTCCGTTTTGCCTTTAAGGGTGGTCCGTTTTGCCTCTTGCATGAAGGTAAAACGGACCAAATTGAGTTATTAGAAATCATCTAATATCTTCAAAAACTGTGATTTGATTTAAGTCTGATTAGTAAATAAGATAAAGATTAAAGTGTTGCTTAGTTGTATTGATTAAAAGTTTAGATAAAGATTACAGTTTTTGTTCTACATGCGTTTTTTCTTAAGTGGTCCGTTTCCTATATGCGTCCCACTGCAGGGCATGGGACTCTTTTACAGTACGATTGAGAGTGGTTAGGCCATATAGTCCACCACGTTGGCCTAGTACAGATTGGCACACTTTACATACCATACTAATTCTCACGATGTTTTCTGTCACGGTTATAGTGCGTGGTGATTGATTAAGGGGTCTACCCTCTTTAGACAGCCAAAAATAAGGCTATTTTCAAGATTTTTTTTGACCGGTATGAGTCATAAATATGGATATCAAAAGTGTTGGGCCTAAAAAAATGCACTCTTTGATTACACAAGAGATTTTTATTATATTTATTTTAATCAGTTTTTGTACATAAAAATGAAGGAGAAGACTGGTCCAAAAAAAAAGATGGGAGTGCGCTGTTGATAAAATATCTGGAATGGATGATCAGAAAAAAAAAATATATATATAGTTTTATATTCAGTAAGTAAGTGGCTATAGCGCATATCATACGATTTTTTTTAATTTCAAAAATGACAAAATGGCAGCCATTTTTCTAAAAACTACGAAAAATCACGTTTTTTCTATCGTTCTTTGCCAAAAATAAATAGTTAAACTCAAAATTTCAAAAATCGTATGATATGCGCTATAGCTATAGTCATCAAGAACATGTGGTTAAATTTTGGTAAGGTTCGGTTGAATAGTTTCCGAGATTTTATCAACAAGCCGACCGAAAACGTCATTCCGAGAAAAACGCGTTTAAAGTTTTCTGTAACGAAAAATCGTGAAAACATCTTATTTACGTCTAGTCAGCGAAATGGAACGGTATCCTTCGAGAATAACCTATCATAAATGAAATTTTTCAGTATGGATAGTATGTTATATTATAGTATTGTATTTGTCAGTATATCTGCAAAAGGTTGTAGCTGCTAATGAATAGGTAGGCCGCACCGCTCCGAGCGGTCCGCATATTAGCGCGCTCAGGAAGCTACGTAAACGTCGTCCAAAAGTACAGTTAGACTGCTCGGATCTTTATAAATTTTCAGTATGATACTTTTAAATATGTATACTTTCGAAAAATACAATTAAAAAAAAAAAACGATTTTTAGAAAATTCTGAAGAGGGTAGACCCCTTAATTATTATCAATACACACATAACTCTGAATAGTCAGAGGTGCGCCCTGGAATTTGAACCTGCGACCACCGCGAGGATGTTGGCAGTTGCGTCTCATCCGTTTACCAACATGCCACCACGCACGCATATACAATCTGTATCTGTATCTGTAACAGCCCATATACGTCCCACTGCAGGGCACGGGCCTACTCTACAATCGAAAGTGCGATTGAGAGTGGTTAGGCCATATAGTCCACCACGCTGGCCTAGTGCGGGTTGGCGGACTTACATACCATAGAAATTCTCATGAACCGCTATGGTATGCAGGTTTCCTCACGATGTTTTCCTTCACCGTTTTAGTGCGTGGTGATTGATTATCAATACACACATGACTCCGAAAAGTCAGAGGTGTGCTTGGGATTTGAACCCGCGACCACCGTGAATATGTTGGCAGCCGCGTCTAGTCCGTTTACCAACAGGCCACCACGCACTTACAAAACGCATATACAATAGAAATTTTAAATTCTGTTAGCAATTCCGCATTCATAATATTTATTTTAATTCCGTTAACGCAACTATTTCGATCAATAAGAATTACAACATAACTGAACATTGTTTTTCAACAAAAATAAAAAAATTGTAGCGTTTCACAAGTGACATTTTAGTAAACAATTTTGCCTGCGCGAGCTCCCATTACCTGTCAGATCAAAAGAATGTTCTTAACATCAAAGCAGTTACGGCAGTCTAAACACTTCTATTAGAATCTAATATAACGCTATACACTCCTGTAAAATTATTTACACCAGCTGTGTGGTTTTTCATACATTTTTATTTACAATTTTTTTATATTTGAAAAATCTTCCCTTGCACCTTTAAATATTTACTTGTATGATTTAACAAATTTCGCCATAGGTGATTGTTTTGCAAATATATATTTTGAAACCATTCGACTGTAATAATTAATGACAAAATTTCAACCCTGTAGCTTACGATTTGGGGGTTCTCCTTTATGCCAGACATGTTGAAAAGCAACCTGGTATATGATTATGTAATGATTGAGAGAGACCCATTTTCCGTGAACTGAAAACAGAGAAAGAGATAACTTCGTATGCCTGAAATTGATGATGATGGCAAAAGTCTCTCGATATCATATTTAGTGCTAAAATCATGGTCCGCAAATTAAGCATAATATTACCAAGCACTCTGATCTTTTCGGCGATACACGCTGTCTCATGCATGTAAGCATAACCCAGGAACAGAACCAAAGACCTCAAATATAACCATATCCCGAAATAATGGTAAATTATACCCAGATACAGTTAACTGGAGGGAATATTCAGCGAGACCGTTGACCTTCGCCTCCGAAGGTCTCAGGGCGCCGAGCGAGAATGGCCGCATAATTTATTCAATTCACCAGAGCATGAATGGGCCGGCGGAGTATCACTGTCTTAGAAAACTGTAGTAGCATTTTCGCTGTACGTGGGGTTACAGTACCCCAAGCAGGAACATTTGGCTCTATAGTATAGTAATCGTAATAGTAAAATTTTGTATGGGAATTTGAACAGCGCCATTATGAGCGTATTTGGAACTAAATTATGGCAGCGGGAAACGTTTACGATACTATAGTATGGTAATAACGATAGTTTTACTATACAAATGTATAAAAAGTGGTAGCAGGAATAATTCTTGACGTATAGTATCGCCGATTTACTATCGAGAAATACGATTGTTTTGTCACCGACATTTTTACCGTGAGAACATTATCGAGAGTATATTTTTGTGTTTCTACATATCGAATTAAGGGAAAATGTGTTAATTACGGTTATGCTTAGTGTTTCCCGATGCCTTAGTGTTATTGTGTGTAATTATCTACTCCCTATTTCTCTAATAATATGAAATTCAATGATGCGATATGAAGTTACAATTATTGTGATACCTAACTCAAATATGAAGGTTATTTCTTAGACGATGGACTGTTTGGAATCGGAGCAACGAACTTGGGAATCTTATGAAAAAGTATGAGTTTATAGAAAGTCTGTAATTTATTGTAGTTACAAACATACCTAACCTAAACCTGTAAAAAAACTTATAAATAAAATATTTACACGGAACTTTGATTTTCGTTTTGCGTACCTACTTGATCATTTTATGTTATATTATAAGCTTATTTCAATGTATAGTCGAGCAAGCTCTTAGGACAGAGAAGTGTGAGCATATAATATGTGAAAATAATTGCCGAGGAACTTAACGAGCAAAAATATAGATAATACTTTCATAAAGTTCTCCTCCTTAAAAATGTAGAGGGATTTTATAAAACATATATACGTATCTTTATCTATAACCTTTTTAATATGAGAGTTATTATTTTGCATTAATTAATAAGTGAAAACCGCTAATGTGTGAAAACTAATAAAAAAATTGCTACGTTCGGAAATCTAAACGCATAATTAATTGGAGTCATTTTTGTATATTGCGGAATAAAAGCGATAAATATGTATTTGCTTATTAATTTATTCCCATAACCTTTCTACGCGACATTAATGCATGTTTTATATTTGTTTGTTATTTTATAATGATAATAAATTAATTTACCCAGGTAGTGAATGGCAATTCCGCACGAATCATTCAGTAACATTCGTTCATTACCCTAGGTTATCTGTCACTATCGTAACGTAATAGTATCGAGTTCACGAGAGTATGGTTAAGCGATTCATGCTACCGATATGGAGTAGTAATCGTTGTCACTATACTATTACTATACGATACTTCAAAATGTTCCTGCTTGGGGTACAGGATACAATATGACGGTAGGAATACTAACTAGAAAATGTTACTGATATCGGGTACTCTAATTGATACGATTGAGAGTGGTTAGGCCCTATAGTCAACCACGCTGGCCTAGTGCGGGTTGGCGGACTTCATTTTTCTATTAATTATCAGACAGGAGTCAAGAATTAGTCCCCGGTGAGGTCACCCCAGGTGAGGTTCGCCTGTCACATCGTGGAACATACAAAGCGAAATTTGGGTGTCCTGGCACCTCTGCCTACTCCTTTTGGAGAAAAAAGGCGTGAGTTTAAGCATGTTTTATGTAAATATATCGACTTAAAAAGCTGGCAACGTATCTTTATGAACCGTATGCTCGTTTGCTCCTATATTATGATAAAAATATGGATATGAAATTTTGAGCAGATCAGCATAATTGTATCGACAGGTAACCATCTCTGATGGGATAGTTTATTAAAATTGACCATATTACCTTCAGGTATTGTAGTGTGTCGTGTATAAAAATTGCGTAGCTCAAATAAATTGTTTTCCACGGGTTTTTGAACACTTCTACATAGAAAGCACTTTGTTTTATGGACGCAGCCACTCGGCGTGAATCGTGTGCTGCATATTTTACTAGGTTCTATGCTCGGTTGATGACGCAGGAGTTTTTCGAGTGTCATGGAGTTAACGCAAAATATTTGAATTTGACAGGAAATTTGATAGAGTTATCGTAGCTTTGGTTTTATATTTCCTGTGCATATTTCATACTGATTTTAATTCAATCTTTCCTAAAGTCATTTTCTTAAGGAATATGTTTAGCGGTATGTGGCCTAACCCGATGGGATGCGACGATTATGTATGTATGCATATATATAGCTCTAAGTCCACCAAGTTTATTTAATGATGAAGGAAAACATCGCGAGGAAACCCGCATACCATAGTTGTGTAGACAATCAGAAAATCTGTTAACATTGCATCACACTGATTATCACATGCGTTTATTTATTTATTTATTGTACACAATTGATGTAACAGTAAAGATAATTAAACAATAAAATTCATATGGCGGTCTTATCGCACTAAGGCAATCTCTATCAACCATTGGCTGGATTTATGAGGAGAAAGAAAGAAAGGGCAGTGTATAATAAAGGGAATAAAAGCTCAAATAAATAATACTATTTATAAATAATATAAAATACACAGAAGTATATAGGTATAAGTAATACACATGTTGTCACTTTATAGCACCAGTAACCAAGAAAAATGTGTTGGCACATGGCCCCAATTTCGACAATTCATACGGAGGTACGGTTATGTGCACGCAGACAACAAAATTGCCACATAAATTTTTTGGTCGGGCCAAAATTAAACCAATGACTTTCTGTGGCTGAAATGACATACACTTCTTGTCCTAAAAATATATACATACATACATAAATTCACGCCTTTTTCCCAAGAAGGAGTAGACAGAGGTTTCCTGGCAGCAACCAGGACACCCACGTTTCGCCTTTTACGTTTCGTCATATGATGTGATAGCGAGCCTATCGACAGAGGGCGAGTCATGAAAATATTTATGCTTAATGGGCCGCCTGGGTGCAGATATGCTTTTCAAAACGGCGGCCAAAATATTCAACTCCAACTATCAATTTAGAAAATCGACCTATCAGATCACGAAAAACGAATAAAATTTCCTCGTATTTGCTAGATTACTCACTTTAATGGGTGATATACTCGTATAGTCTATAGCATTCCTCGATAAATGACCTATCCAACACAAAAACATTTTTCAATTGAAACCAGTAGTTCCTGAGATAAGAGGTAACAGACAAACAAACTCTTCACCTTTATATATTAGTATAGATATAGACAAATCAAATTAACCCAAAACTAAGACATAATGCCGGAAAATTCCACATTATTTTAATAAAAACACTCGTGGCGTCAACTCCAGTGTAGTCGCCGATTTGGGTCAGATATTTCTGTGTGATACGCGGAACTGTGCTCGGCGGCGCGTCTAAACGTGGCATTGACAGCCGATGCTTTGGCACTGTTACTTTCTAACTGGGATCGGAGGTGGGAAAATATTGTTTTATAAATAAATACACCTATCACATCATGGGACGTAATATACAAGGTGAAACGTGGGTGTTTTGGTAGCACCTCTGCTTACCCTTCTGTTAAAAAGGTGTCAGTTTATGTATGTATTGTAACATTTACTATTAGTGTTTTTTTTATTGCGATGAATAGAGAGACGAGCCTGCCGTTCGCCTGATGGTAAGCGATACGACCGCTCATAAACAGTAGCAAAACCAAACAACACCTTGAATTACAAAGCAATGCTTGGCATTCCACTGCGGTCGCCATCCTGAGACATAAGATGTTAAGTCTCAATATGTCCAGTAGTTACTCTGGCTGCCCTTCAATCTGAAACACAACAGTGTATTTACACTGCTGTTTGATGGGAGAAATAGACACTGCGGTGGTACCTACCCAGATGGCCTATCACATATGAGAGACCTACCACAAGTCAGTGTTCATAAGATAACTGCAGTAACAAGTTAAATACAGGTCATCTTTGTCAGTATACCTGAGAGACTTCTAATTTCAGTGTATTAGGCTACTTTATTAACTTTTTGGTGACGTCAAGAATAACCATCTGTTGTTAGTTGAAGATCCACCTAGACAACAGTTTCTTCACTAATAGGTGGCGAAATATAATAAAATAAAAGGTACATAGGGTCAAGACTGTTACCGAAAACGAAGCCGGGTGTTAGTTTTAGTGAATTCACACACAATGCAACTAATATTCACGAATATATCAGTTTACGTCCAAAACTTTAGTATAAACTTTCCTTACAAGTTATAAATATAAGGTTCAAAATGGCGATCGCAATTCCGCACACGTTTTGAAAACGCGGTTGTAATTCCGTACCATGTTAATTTACTTTGCAAAGTGCAAATTCAATTACACCGGCTTTAGCACTTTGTGAATATTTTATTTCTCCAAAAAAAAAACAGCAACGCGTAACGAAATTTTCATGCTTTGAGCAAACAAAAAAAAACCTAGTTCGATTTTAAAGCGGCGATTTTCGAGTGTGTCGAGCGAAAGGTAAACATGTGAATATATGTACAGTATAGGAAGGTTAGAAAGGTAGTGGCCAGGTGGAAATATCATAGATTGGTTACTGGTGGTAAGTCTCTCATATGTGAGAGGCCGCCTGGGTAGGTACCATCGCAACATTATAATAAAAAGAGAAAAATAAAAATTATCTTATTATAAATAACTAAATATGCCATTTTTTTGAGGTCGGTGCCAGCTGTTGAACTATATACTTTAAATCACGGCACGAACTATACGGGTAAAACCGCGAGGCACAGCTAGTCCCAAACGTTAAGGCTGGCACGATATCCAATAAAAAAAAACTGACGTCAAAATTTTAATAAAAAGAGATAAATAAAATTGATCTTTTAATACATCTAAAATACCTAAATAGGCCAACAATTCTTGAGGTCGGTGCCGGTGCCTTAATATTTGAGACCGTAATCTCCTTTTTCTGAAATCGATTAAAAACAGGAACTAACTAAATATTCGGTCAGGCATATTTTAATAGCATTATCCACGTGTCTTCCTCATAAAGAGTTATTTAAATGTTCAACCAGCGAAAATATTATAAAATACATTCCAGTAGTTTTAAAATAAATGGTAATCTCTTTGACCGAGTTTCTTTGACCATGCATACATCCATTTTAAAGTAAATTAGCGCTTAGATTAAAATGCATATGTTTTCAGCCGTTTCTGGTTCACTGAATCTCTGGGTATGGAGCGAGAGGTAGCGGGTTTGAATACTTTGGAGTATACAGGGTATATCAAATACAGAAAACGAAGCTGGGTGGTAGTTTTAGTGACTACAAACACAATAAATGAAATAAATAAATGTAGATTTCACAAAAAATCACAATTTTTTTTTTGGGAAATTTTCAATATCGTCGTTTTTGGGTGGTGAATCCGTAGTTTTGCTAAAATAATAATTTAAACCCATGCGAACCATAGCGTCTTTATAAATAAAGGGTGAACACTATTATTTTAGAATAAAACTATGTATTTACCATTCAAATACGCCGATGGGAAAAAAAATTAAAAATAAATTCGTCTCTTTTTTTTTTTTGCAAAATTTTAAGTTGCATTGTGTCTGAAGTCATTAAACCTACCATCTGGTTTCGTTTTCAGTCGCAGTCTTGATATATCCTGTATTTAAGAATCAATATCTATGAAAGTGGTAGGTCTCTCATATATGAGATGCCACCCGGGCAGGTACTGCCGCACTGTCTATTTCTCCCGCCAAACAGCAGTGTACATGCACTATAGTTATCCGTTTGAAGGACTTTGTACCCAGAGTAACTAATATTCAGACTTAACATCTTATGTCTCAGGATGTCGAGCGCAGTTGCCAAGCATTGCTTTGTAATTCATGGTGTTGTTTGGTTTCGCTATTAGCCATGAGCGGTCGTATCGCTTACCATCAGATGAATGGCATGCTCGGCTCGCCACTCATTGCAATTAAAAAATGAAGTTATTACCTTTTGTTGCTTAAAATAAAGGGAATTTACTGTACCAAACGGTATTTAGTGCATTGGATATTATTTTGGTATATCCGTGTTGGAATAAATTGAAAATTTGCCTGCAATAAATACAGTAATTAATGCTACCACGCTTTAAGAGAATTATTTTATACATATTGTGATTGAAATTTTACCAATACATACATACATAAACTCACGCCTTTTCCCCAGAAGGGTTAGGCAGAGGTGCAAAAAGGACACTCACATTTCGCCATGTATGTTCCGTATGTTAACAGACTCTTATATCTACTTGATAGCTCGGACAAATAGTGTATTATCTATGGCTCGGACCTTCTCTACAATAGGATATTTTTTAACCTTTATCATCCCACAGCTGGGCTAAGGTCTGTTTTAAGGTCCAGAAGACGCGGTTCCAAACAATTTCCGGCAACGTGCGCTCTGTTATAATCAAATTTTCCATTAAAAATGTGCAATGTATGCAATATGCCCTTTTGACCATGTGCTCCAGCCTAGAGCATATATAGGTGTGTTTTTAACGCCGCCGAGCACTTATATATTGTCCGTACTGTCGATCAATCAAATGTAATTGTAAAGTCAGTTTCGATTAAATTTAGCAGTGAAAAGTGCTTTTTAAAAGGTCCCACGGAGCGCCATCCTTACAGCTCGAAAGCGTGCAGGAAATTAAAACTAAAGATTATATCCTATTAAGTGTGAACACAGCATACTTATTGAAAATTTTAGTTGTGTTTTACATCACTATATTTTTTGTTCATCATCATAGTGAGTGGTTATTCATATTTAGCTCACAAAAAAAATATCCGTCCTCCTATCACTTGGACTGGCGTCAGTAAAAATATATTTTGTATTCTACCCAGTTCAATTCCCAGTGGGATCCACTGAGAAGGGATGCGGATAATCCCGCCAATCCCGATGTGTTGGAAATGTATCGGGTAGCGGGTTCGAACCCGGCTTTTATTGAAGAATTAGACAGTAATTGAACTTTCAGTCGGAAAACTCATGAAAATATATTTTGGTATTTCTATACCAAATGTTCGCTTTATGGTAAGCAATACGACCGCTCATGGTTTGGCATGGAACTGCGTTCGTCATCCTAAGACATAAGATGAGTCTAAATATGTCCAATAGTTACTCTGGCTACAATGTCTTTCAAACTGAAACACAACAGTGCGTTTACACTACTGTTTGGCGTGAGAAATAAACATTGCGGTGGTACCTACCCAGGCGGCCTCCCACACTCTGTCTCTATCATCGAATTCGCCTATAGTTTTGTAATCAAAATAAATGTAATTCATAGTGCACTTATCACATACATAATATCACGGCTTTTTCCCAGAAAGGGTAGGCAGAGAGCCTTCTATGTTCCGTCCCTCGATGTGATAGGGGCGAGCCTATCGCCATATGGAGCGTAAATTCCTGACTCCAGGCTGACAATGAAGAGAAAAATCCAATATCACTTTGTCCCACTCGGGATTCGACCCCGAGACCTCAGTTTTGTAACAGAACCGTAGTAAAACTACGCCACAGAGGCAGTCAGTACATTAATAACAAGACACAGAACACCTGAATTGAAAACAAACAAGTTTGAGCGAAGGGCGAGATAACCTCTTGAAGATAGCCCTGGAGGTTCAACCAAGTGACTTAATTGAAAAACTTTTTGAGTCAAAATTGTTTTAGAATTTGGTTATACTTGCATCTGATATTGAACGCTTTAAATATAGCGCGAACGATATTTTTTTAAATACTGGGTATTCAGCCTGCGACCTTAAACGAAGCCATCAGATACAATCCAACTGAACATTTTGCAAAAAGCCAGTTTTTTTTTTTTTGTTATTTTTTGCTATCGTCGTATTTGGTTAGTACATAGTTTTTCCTAAAATAACAACGTATACTCTTTTATTTTGAACGATGCTGTGGTATGGAAAGGTTTATTCAATATTTAAATATCACTAAAATAAAAAAAATGTAGCGTTTCATTCCGATTTTTTGTGGCATAATGTAGACTTAATATACCCTGTATATTTTTGCACACCACACTAATATCAATATTGAAAAAATAAATAAAATACACCCAACAGTATTGTATCAGAAACTACGCGAGACATTCCGGTCTCACAAACACCCAGACCTAAAACAAATACCTGCAGATTACACAAATATTTGTCTTGTTTTGGGAATCGAACGTGTGACCTCTGTATTCACTAGTGTGGTTTAACCAATTGTGCCACGAAGGTTATTAATTGTATTTTAGTTTAAAAAATCAGTCACAAAAAAACATAAGTATTTGTCACACGGAATTTGAACCTACAGCATTTTATTTTACTAGTTATTGCGACCTCTGAAACTTCATACTATAATTAAAAATCAATGTCCAAGTATAGCGTGCTTCAAGAAAGTTCAATTCAGCGCGCATCGTATTAATAAATTTAGTTTGGCAACGATTCAACACTTTAAATAGACTTATAGATTCTTTCCAAATACTTCTAGATATTTCTATATACTGATAGTAGTATGCATCGGATGGAAACTACCGTAAACATGTGTAATGCCTAAATGACCATGCAATTAAATCTACGTTTTACCACTTTAGAATGGGGCGAATTAATATATTGTCTACTATCGTTTTTCATTATTTTGTGTACAAACACAAAAACAATTTAAATAAAATATTTCTGATTAAATAATATTAAAGTATAATTGAAGATTAAGTATTAAACATACATTAATAATTATAATTTAATTTTAAAAATAAGATTCGGACGAATTGAGAATCTAATCCTGTTTTTGAAGTCGGTTAAAAAGAAAGAGTGGGTACGCAGTGAGGAATTCTTACCGTCTCTTTCACACACGCACACTGACATATTAAGACTAGTGACGTCACTATATTGTTTGTACTGCAAGTATCAAGAAGATTAGTTTCTGAGATTAGTGCACACAAAGGAAAAGACAAACAGACAAAAATTCTAACAATCATTGTTTCAGGTTCTATTCCGTTACTAGTGGCAGGTCTCTCATAGGTGAAAGACCACCTGGATAGCTACCATCGCAATGTCTATTTCTCCCGCAAAACAGTAGTGCAAATGCACTGTTGTGTTCCGATTTGAAATATATTGTAGCCAGAGTTACTACTGCACATAATGAGACTTAACATAATACTATGTTTTAGGATGGCAAGAAAAGTGGAACGTCATGCATTGCTTTGTAATTTGTACAAAAAGCATTGTTTTGCTAATATTCATAAGTGGTCGTATCGCTTACCACCAGGCGAATGGCATGGCCACCGCCATTCATTGCTATAAAAAAAAAGAAAATAATACGTTAATCCAATCCCATTATAGCTTTTTCATATGTCTTTCATCTTCAGAGATAAGTTATTATGTAAGTGTATAAAAATAGATCAAAGACGTATTTTTTTACCATTTACGTGAAATGGATATTTCTTTAGTAAAAATAAAGATCTTTGTGAAATAGAATGTAAAATCTGAACTCGATTCATCCCTCGGTTTCTTAAGCCGTTTAGACTAGCCTTTTAGATATTAAACCCTTACTAGAAATATCTTAATGTATTACGTACTTATTCTATGTATATTGATAGCAATATATATGATTGATTCTACTGCGCAATTTTTAAGACGGTTTGAAGTTAAATCAAATTCATTTTATGTTGTCTAGTGTCGTTGAATTCAATAGAAAATAAGTTTATAAGCATAAAAATAATATATTTTTCTTTATTCTAAATACTTTATATAAATTTGTAAATGAAAATGGTTGGGGCTCATAAATATTTGTTACGGATCTTAAAAAAAAACTCGTAGTAATTTCTGATACACAAGATTTTTATCACAATATGGTAACAAAACCATGTGACTATTAGATGCATTGTTTTAACAAACATGTATTATTTCTATATAGAAAATATAACCACTATTTCCCGTAATATTATAAAGGAAAAAAAAATGTAAAAGTTTTTCAGTCTATGTCATTATTTCTTAAGCGTTCTCGAGTCAAAGAACACGTTTACCGATCCCAAAATATCGACTCTTTAGGAATTTATTGCCTTTAATGAGAAATCAAACGAAGAATCAATAGGTTTTCATTACAAAGGCCCTTAGAGCAGAGAAGCAATTAAAAAAACAAGGGACTTCTTAGCGATAAAATTACTAATTAATTGCTGCCCTAAATGTTTACTTTTATTTACTCATTAAGAAATTCTTTCATTCGAGAGGTAATGAAAATGAGTTTATTTGTTTTGTAGCTTTTAATGGTGTGATTGTATTCTTATTGTATCTTGAAGCGGGAATCGAACCCGCCATGTGGTTATACAATAACACCTATCATTATAATATAGTTGGTGACACACACCTGGTACACTGGTGGTAGGTCTCTCATATGTGAGAGGCCATCTGGGTGGGTACCACCGCATTGTCTATTCTCCCGTCAAACAGCAGTGTAAATGCACTGTTGTGTTTCGGATTGAAGGGCATTGTAGCCAGAGTAACTACTGGACATTTTGAGACTTAACATCTTATGTCTCAGGATGGCGAGCGCAGTGGAATGCTAAGCATTGCTTTGTAATTCAAGGTGTTGTTTGGTTTTGCTACTCTAGCGGTCGTATCGCTTACCATCAGGCGAACGGCATGCTCGTCTCGCTATTCATTGCAATAAAAAAAAGGTCGAAAGGATTGCTCATATGGATTATTTATTACACAGTATTTCAAATGGAAGGAAGAATGTCTAGTAACTAACATTTAAAAATTCCTTATTAAGTATCATTCAAGCCATAGTTTAAATCACACAACTTAAATATTCCAGTTCCGATACTCCCAGACTTCGAAGTTTAAAACCACTATTCGGAAAGCGCAAAACTTCAGTAACAAAATATATTTAAGCCTGTGAAACAAAGTTTGTAAATTATTGACCACAACGTCGAACCGAATACCCAGCGCATACTAATCGCTCCGGCAATTAATATTAAAATATTAAAGAGATATTGAAGTAGAAGTTTTTTAATTTAGCAAAGGATTTCGGTATTTTAATTGCCTGGTGAGTTTTGTGGAGGTAATAGCGTTTTGCGGTAGATGTTGTGTTTGTACACGTATCAAAACACCATATTGAATACTCTGTGCAATTTTGACATTATATATATTTTTTTTTTTTACATTTTGATCACGATTGAAAGCATTTTCATTTTTCATTTATCTCTGATAAAATAAATTTTTACTCAAGATCCCCTACATATTTCTGGACCTTCGATGCCGAATTGCCGATTCAGCCAATTTCAGCTGATTTCAGTGGTGTGAGTTGCCTGCTGCGCAAATACGACAATGCAGCCGTGAGCGAATAGCGTCTTCAATTCACTTCACACGCAGCCCACCACGTAAGTACTTGCACGTAAGTACTCCTAATTCCACCAAGTTTCCAGGATGTCGTTGACAGGGAAGGATATAGATGGTTCTAGTAAACCTCGCGATAAGTCACCTTACCAAGATGAAAAACTTGAGCAAGTCATACGCGACTTAACAAGAAAACGCGGTATTCTAAAAGGCCGGTTGACCAAATTCATAAATTACGTAAATACCGTTAGTGCAAATGTAAAACCGCTAAACGAAGAGTCAAAAATTAACTTAAAGTTACGAGTCAATGGCGCTGGTCTAATAGTTTCTGAATTCCATGAAGTGCAGTCTAAACTTGAGGACACTGTACCTGACTGTGACATTGATGACCAGTTAGATCAGCGACAGCAATTCGAAGATAGTTATTACAGTGCACTTTCTCGAGCTGAAAACATTCTTGGTGCAGGCGGACAAGCCACTGATTGTTCAGATCATTGTTCACATTCCAAGCAAATGTCTGTCAAATTACCCACTATTACATTGCCTACATTTGACGGCTTACATGAAAACTGGCTCAAATATAGGGACACATATGTATCTTTAGTGCACAATTCAAATCATATAAGTGATATTCAAAAATTTCATTACCTTAAATCCTCCCTTAAAGGTGGTGCTGAATTAGTTATAAGTGCAATTGAAATGTCAAGCGATAACTATCCCATTGCATGGGAACTATTACTAAATAGGTATGATAACACAAGATTATTAGTGAACAGTCATGTTAAGTCACTTTTTTCTATACCAACTCTTGCAAAAGAATCATTTACACTAATAAGGAGTCTTATAGACTCTGTCATAAATAATATGCGAGCATTAAAAACATTGGGTGAGCCTACAGATTCTTGGGACACACTATTAATTTATATTGTTACTTCAAAGTTAGACAAAATAACAGAGCGCAAGTGGGAGGAACACAAAAGTCTATTGTTATCAAATACTAATAATAAAGATAATTTAAAGATTGATGACTTGATTGATTTTCTTAGAAATAGATCTGACCTTTTAGAAACTTTAGTATTATCACATAAAGACAATAATAAGGAATTTAGAAAACCAAGTTCTATTAAAAGTCACTTAACACAATGCAATGTTTCTGCTAGCAACACACAAAGTCAATTCCCAAATTACAAGTTGTGTGTGGTATGCAAGGGTAAACACCCCATCTACACATGCTCTAAATTCAAAAATATGAATTTACAAACAAAATTAAAGATTGTTAAAGAACATAAATTGTGTGAGAATTGTTTGCGTTCCGGTCACACTATAGATAATTGTTTATTTGGGAATTGTAAGCAATGCCATATGAAACATAATTCTTTAATTCATCCTTATGATCATAACACAAGTTGTATTACAAAAACCACACCTGTGGTGACAGAAGGGAGTACACACACACTGCATTCACTTTTGCCACAGAACTCTGATACTGTTATTCAGCAAGGTAATGAAAAACAATTCATACAAGTTATCAATGCACAAACTTACACACATTCAGATACTCATTGCATAAATGCACAACAGATTTTGCTGTCCACTGCTTTAGTCAAAATTTGTGACAAATATAACAATTATCATACAGTATGCGCTATACTTGATAGTGGTAGTCAGAGTTGTTTCATATCTCAATCGTTGTGCAAAAGGTTAGATATTCCACTAATACAGTCCACTCAAGAAATACGAGGTGTAGGAAACATAGTGTCACATTCTACACATTCATGTGATATTACAATAAATTCTTGCGTTAATTCCTACTCCACAAACATTCATTGTTTTGTTTTATCAGAGATAACGCCCACGTTACCTGCGATTCAGGTACACAAAGCGAAATTTAAAATTCCTGATCATTTACAATTAGCAAATACGCATTTCCTCGAATCACAGGATATTGATATTATAATAGGTGCAGATCATTTCTGGGACTTACTAGTTCATGGTAAGATGCGTTTACCGAATGGTCCGTTCCTACAGAATACAAAACTCGGTTGGATAATTTCAGGTCCTATTAGTCATGTTACACAAAACAAGGGACATGTCCAATGTAATTTCACTCAGTCTATCGACAATCAATTACGCAAATTCTGGGAGCTCGAAGAGCTACCTAAGGCTCGAAATACGTATACGAAGGAAGAGTTAGCATGTGAACAATCCTTTCTCGAAAACACTACACGTAATAACGATGGTAGATTTGTTGTAAACATTCCACTCAAGGAATCCATCGAGACTTTGGGTGAGTCATTCTCTCAAGCGAAACGTCGGTTTTTATCATTAGAAAAACGACTTTTAAATGCACCAACAAGCTACAAGCAATTATATATTGATTTCATGCGTGAATATGCCAATTTAGGTCATATGACACGACTTGACAAGTATACGTATCCTAACTATTTTATGCCGCATCATGGGGTTTTTCGAGAACATAGCACGACTACAAAACTGCGTGTGGTGTTCGACGCCAGTGCAAACACTAGTAGTGGGAAATCTTTTAACGACATCCAACTCGTTGGGCCTCCTATTCAGGGAGACTTGTTAGGTATCTTGTTGCGTTTTAGGCAATTTAAATACGCAGCACTTGCAGACTGTGAAAAAATGTATCGGCAAGTCCTTATTCATCCCTCACAGCGCAATTTACAACTCATCATTTGGCGCGACGATATATCAAAACCTCTCGAGTTTTATCAACTAAACACCGTAACATACGGTACGGCATCGGCGCCTTTTCTTAGTGTGCGTTGTTTGAAACAATTAGCAGCCGAATGCTGTGACCCGGAAGTAAAAAGGGTCATAAATCATGATTTTTACGTAGATGACCTGTTGACCTCGTGTAACGATAAGACCAAATTATTAAGTATTTGCAAAAACACCATAGACTTACTTAAAACGGGTTGCTTTCCCTTACGTAAGTGGATTTTTAACTTTAATCTTGAACCGCCTCTGACATCATTCATTGAGGAAACAACATTTCAAGATTTGAACCTGGGGGGCAACAGTCAGTGTAGAACATTAGGTTTAAGTTGGTGTAATGACGCCGATGAATTTAATTTTAATACACAAATTCAGCGAAGTGACAACTCTGTCACCAAACGTACAATTTTGTCAACTGTATCACAAATATTCGATCCGTTAGGATTGTTAAGTCCGTTTGTCATAATTGGCAAGGTATTATTACAAAGACTGTGGCTATTAAAATTGGATTGGGACGATTCTCTTCCCGCTGATATTGAACGCACGTGGAAGAGGTTCCTCCACAACCTACATTATCTCAGCACTATAAAGGTTCCGCGGCATGTTTTTCAAAACATATCGACCCGAACTGAATTGCACATATTTACGGACGCCTCACAAACTGCTTACGGTGCTTGTGCTTATATACGCAGTTTATATAATGCACAAGTACTAGTTAGATTGTTGATGGCCAAAGGCAAAGTCGCTCCATTAAAACCCATTAGTATTCCTAAATTAGAGTTGTGCGGTGCATTACTAGGCGCTAAGCTTTACGAAAAAATCAATAATTCACTTACACGTCAGTTTGATGACGTCATATTTTGGACCGACTCGACTATCGTGTTAGGCTGGTTACACATGGCACCTAACTTATTAAAGTCATTTGTTCAAAATCGAGTCGCCGAAATTCATGAAATTTCGGATAAGTTCACCTGGCGGCATGTAAGCGGCAAAGACAATCCTGCCGACCTAGTTTCGCGAGGAGTCAGTCTGGAGGATTTATCTGTTTCGAAAATATGGTGGAATGGCCCCACATTTTTGGCAGACTGTACTTTCAATATCAATATAAATTCTAGTAAAGACGGACTGTTCAATTTCAAAAATCTACCTGAAACCAAATCTAGGTTGATTCATTCATTTACTACTAAATTAGGCAGTAATGCAATTTTTCCATTTGATAGATTCTCAAATTTTAATCGCATGACTCACGTCGCCGCATATATTCTTCGTTTTATTCACAATTCTAATCCGCGCAATAAGACAAGTCGTTTAACAGGTGCAATCTCAATTGAGGAATTGAGACGTTCCACTAATACACTTGCCAGAATGTCACAAATGGAGTCGTTTGCAGTAGAATATAATCAGCTAAAAAATAAAAAGAATTTTAATTCATGTAATAGACTTGCAAGTTTGAATTTATTCATCGATGATAACAAATTAATTCGTGTCGGCGGCAGACTAAAAAACTCAGTCGAATTTGACTTTAATAAAAAACATCCCATTTTGCTATGTCCCAAACATTATTTTACTCGAATATTGTGTGTCCATGAACATAACCAATCTATGCATTGTGGACCACAAGCGTTATTATACCGACTGCGTGAGCATTGGTGGATACTTTCTGGAAGAAATCTAACGAGGAAGGTGACTCATCAATGCGTTATATGCACTAGGCTTAGAGGTAAAACACTCAGCCCACTTATGGGAAATTTGCCTAAAGAGCGTTTAACTGCTAGTTTTCCATTCTATTGTTCCGGAGTTGATTACGCAGGGCCGGTGTTCATTTTAAGCCGAAAGGGTAGGGGTTCAAAATTGATAAAGGCATACATTTGCTTGTTTATTTGTTTTACTACACGCGCCATACACTTGGAGCTGGTTAGTGACCTGTCCTCTGACGCATACTTGCTCGCTCTCAAACGTTTTATTTCACGTCGTGGAAAACCGTCGCAGATAATGTCAGATAATGGTCGCAACTTCATTGGCCTACATAATGACTTTGCTCAATTTTTGTCATCATGCAGTATGGATGTTACTGAATACGCTAAAAGTCAAAACATAAAGTTTTCTTTCATACCTCCCTATTCTCCGCATTTTGGTGGCTTGTGGGAAGCGGGGGTGAAATCATGCAAGTATCATTTACGCAGAGTGGTGGGCAACGCTCACCTAACCTTCGAAGAACTCACAACGGTACTGACACAAATAGAAGCGGTGCTGAACTCCCGACCACTGGTACCTTTGTCCACGGATCCTCAAGATTTCGTTCCGCTCAGTCCTGGGCATTTTTTAATAGGACGTCCGCTTACTTCGCCAGTGTACGAAAATGACTTGCTAGAGGTGCCTATTCAACGTTTAAGTCGATACCAAAGAATAGAACAACTACGTCAGCAGTTTTGGTCACGTTGGACCAAAGAATACATTTCGGAGCTACAATCAAGATCTAAATGGAAGAGGCAGATATCGAACCTGGATCCTGGGACTCTTGTGGTTATCAAGGAAAATAATCTTCCGCCCTTGAAGTGGCAGTTGGGCAGAGTCGTGGCTACAATACCTGGTGCTGATGGCATTTCTAGAGTGGCGGATATCAGAACTTCAAATGGAATAATACGACGCTCATTTGCAAAAATTTGTCCTTTAATTTCCGAAAATTAATTGCAAGCAACCTCTGGTGCTTTCAAGGCCGCGGGTATGTTTGTACACGTATCAAAACACCATATTGAATACTCTGTGCAATTTTGACATTATATATATTTTTTTTTTTTTTACATTTTGATCACGATTGAAAGCATTTTCATTTTTCATTTATCTCTGATAAAATAAATTTTTACTCAAGATCCCCTACAGTTGCTAATCTTTACTCGCTTTGAAATGATTTATTCGACGTAGATTCGCGAATATATTATGTATTATATCCCGCCCAATGCCCTTTCGAATTTAAGAAAGTAACAAATGTATTTGAATCTCTTGCTAGTCTATGCATTAATCCAGGATGTCAGCTACCTCTATACCAAATTTCATCGAAATCTGTTAAGCCGTTTCTGAATTCATCGTGCACAGCCGCAAAGACAAGAAGCTAAAAAATTAAGATTTTATAACTTTCACATAGAGACCCCATTTTTATTAATTTTCCTTATCTACAGATATCGATCATTTACAAATGTAATATATGTATACATGATATTTAGTAACTTGGACCCATTAATGTAGCTATGGAGGGTTCAAACTAAAGCAGAGGATATACATTCATAAACTTCACGCCTGTAACCCATAGTGGTAGGCAAGGACTATAAATCGCCACTTTACTCTATCCCGATGTTATACATTCGCTTCGTCCACTTTCATAAATACTCTTCAATAATTCTCGTTGGTTCAGGCAACATTACAACTTACAACCAGTTGCAATAAACTTAGTCATATTGCTATCATTTTAAAAAAGGAACGCACTGATTTATTTTTTATTGCAGTAAATGGTGGGACGAGCATGTCGTTCGCCTGATGGTAAGCGATACGACCGCTCATGAACAGTAGCAAAACCAAACAACACCTTGAATTACAAAGCAATGTTTGGCATTCCACTGCGCTCACCATCCTGAGACATAAGATGTTAAGCATCAATATGTCCATTAGTTACTCTGGCAACAATGCCCTTCAATCCGAAACGCAACAGTGCATTTACACTGCTGTTTGACGGGGGAAATAGACATTGTGGTGGTATCCACCCAGATGGCCTCTCACATATGAGAGCCCTACTACCAGTGATTTTCCATCTAAGCTTTGGAACCTCCCGTCTTCCCTTATAAATGAAAGAAAGAAAAGAAACAAGAAACAGATTTATTATCACGAACAATACAACATACAACTCACACAACATACGGTAACATGCAAACAAAAAAAATAGGAGTGAGTTTATGCGTAGCGTCGCTGTGACACTTAGGTGAACACTCAGCATAATGCAGTTGAAATTTATCATAAGTTTTTTTTTTATAAATAAGTAAGTAATCTTATAAATCCTTCTCAATAATCATATTTATCCCTATAGCAAAATCTATCAAAATTGGTTTAGCAGTGTAACATATCGGCAGAGATTCAATCACATTTGACTAGAGGTATGGTTAGTTCCAAAAACGATAATGACTGCAGTTTAATCATATGACTAGCTGTACCCGCGACTTTGTCCGCGTGGAATTTGACAAAATTGTTTTATTTCTAAATAAAAAGATTTTTTCTAAAATAAATGTAGCCTAAGTTACTCCTTATTATTTTAGCTACCTGACAATAAAAGTCCCGTCAAAATCGGTTCAGCCATTTCAGAGACTAGCCGGAACAAACAGACAGACAGACAGACAAAAAATTCTAAGGTCATTTTCGTTTTAGGTATTGTGTATATAACGATACGTAGTTGGATATTTTTTTTATTTTCACTTTACAAACAGACACTTCAATTTTATTATATAATATTATTTATATGTAGATATTCTTATAAATTATATTTATTTATGGATATATGTGACTGGTAACCGAGCCCAATACTGACGTATTAGCCAATATAAGTTCCTTTATCGAATTCCCGAATATGGTAGAACTTGGCTCCTCGGGGACTGAGCCCAACTTAGGACTGCGTAATATTAGTTTCACCGCTTCCTCTTGATTGGGTAACCTGATCTAATTGGTATAGTTATGCTGCAGATTTAACTGTATAGGACTAGGATGGTTTAGTATAGAAAATTGGGATGTAAAAGTTATAATATATCGACGATGAAGTACTAATATCTGTATACTGTAATTGTTTAATAAATAACTTACCTATCTCGTTTTAATTATACCTAAAGGTATTATGCCTATGTTTTAGTGAGATCTCTTTAGTGTATTTTACTATACATTTACATTATTACTTTTCCCCATTAATTTATTATTTATTATTAAATAAATTTTAACATTTTTTCAGTTTGTGTAAATTTATGACTTTTTCAATTAGGTGTTATTGGCACTTCGCCGTCGATATGCCTCTGTGGGCCAGTTGGTTAAATATAGTTGCGCAACGAGAGGTCGGGAGTTTGTTTCTTGTGTTGAAAGAATTTTTCGAAACAAACATGATATTTGTCACATTTCTTTTGTATAGTTTCGTGATGGTAAAAGTCTCACATTGTTTTTGATACTTGTAATACCGAATCTATGTCTAAGTGGGAACAGGAAATTGTTTGTGAAAGTTGGTTTTTATTTAAATAGACGTCGTGACATTGAAAAAAATAGGTATTATACTCAGTTTAATCACCGGAAATCTTTTTATTTTCTGCCTACCCTCAACCTTATTTCATGTTACGGTAACTAGGCCAAGCCACTAAATAAAATGGAGTGATGCCTTTTTAGTGTGATAATGAACATAGTAACCGCAGTAGGGGAAGTTAGAAGAGCTGTTTAGAACTATAAGGGCCACGTTACGAGGGTTCCATGATAAAATATTTCAGCTTGTTGTGACAGAACACGGTAATGCTTGAGACTTTCTAAAATCTGTATTTTAAAATTGAGTGGGGATTGTCATTCAAAAACCAAAAGTAGTAATTAATAGAAAGATATAATTGTCATACTAAAGTAGTAATTAATAGAAAAATTCAATATAACTTTGCCCGACCCGGGATTTAATACACAATGACCCTCAAAAAGCCAAATGTAGTGCACTGGAATTTGTTAACACCAAACCATCACGCACTTTTAAAGTAAAGGAGGCAGGTGAAACTTTAAAGAACCTTGGGCATATTCTTACAGTCATTTTATAAAATCGGTATAAAATAGTGACATTCGCGTAAATCTAAGAAACCTTTACGTGTGTATTATTATTTTATTTTATTGTTAGTTTATAAGCGCTTCATATAATATTTAAGTAAATCTGCAACAAAATTTGCCCTCATAAGAATTATCCATGAATATTTTGAAATGAACCAATAGCACTTATATTTACAAAGCCACAGAAAATGTATTTTAAAACATAATTTCAACTTCTATGATTATAATATTATATAAACTAGCAGCAAAACTTCTATACGCATTTATGATATTAAAAACAATTCCATTGTAATTTTTTCAGACAGATATAAGGCAAAAGAAGTTAATATCCGACAGTAACTGATATGTCAGCTTTCATTACTTTTCGTTCCACGTGTCTTAACTACTAAGGATACTGCGTAATCGTTTGAATTCTCTCCACACTTTTTATTATTTTTACAAGGTTTTATTAGTCTGTATCTGTAACAGCCCATATACGTCTCACTGCAAGCACGGGCCTCGCCTACAATCGAGAGTACGATTGAGAGTGGTTAAGCCATATAGTCCACCACGCTGGCCTAGTGCAGGTTGGTGGACTTACATACCATAGAAATTCTTAGAAATCGCTATGGTAAGAAGGTTTCCTCACGATGTTTTCCGTAACTCCGAAAAGTCAGAGGTGTGTGTGTGAGAGGTGTGCCCTGGGATTCGCACCCGCGACCACTGTGAACTTGTTGACAGCCGCGTCTAGTTCGTTTACCAACAGGCCACGACGCACTTTATTAGTCTAGTCAAGATATTCCCATAAGGATGTTAGTTTAATATTTGTGTAAGGTTTTAAAACTGTCCGACGTGATCAATGGTTGATAAATTTGCTTTAATAATAATAATATTCTATAGATTTTATTACTGTGAACTTCATAAGACTGAACTGCACTGGTCACCCGAGAACATTGGGTTTTAGTTCTTTATTATATTGCCAATTAAAATGTTTATGTCGGTTTCTAGTAGAATAGAACCTTAAGTATATATTTTGATATCTAAGAAACCCATTATTTAAAAAAATATCAAAATGATTCCAAATTATTTTAAATCCTAGAGTTATGTAGTGACAAGTACAGGTAAATGTCTTAATCTTAGAAACAGCAAGCGCTTTTTCTTTTCTTCTTCGCTTTCTTAATCATGTTACTATAAAAATATACCAATAATCAAACACATCAGACCATCCCGAGTTTTCGCGAAAACTGTCATGTCTCGATTCGTCGAGTTTTCCCCCGAAATTGTCGTAATGTCTGTCGCATACACGCCACGGAATATTAATAGAAAACGTATATTAATATAGTTAACTGTCGTGAATGTTCTCGAAACATCCATAATGAGAGAAATTATATCGTGCTAAATATTTGGGAATATTTGAGCATGTCATTAAAATAGTGAAGATGTTGACTTTGATATTAAATGGTGTACGATTATTTATTTATGAATGAACTTATTTGAATTACATTTTAGTAGTAGAATCAGTGTTGCGAAATATACCCAATATCTGTATTGTTTGTGTCAGGTCCCACTTAAACAAATACACTATAAAATTAAGTATATTTTCGTTACTAAGTATACTATGAAAAATAACATTTCTTAATTAATAAATATATCAGGATATCAAAATAAAAAAATTACGTTGAATTAGCATTTTGGAGCCAACCATCAAATTTCTAATTTAACTTTATGATATTACCCATTTCTATGATTATACTGAGACCTCCACATCCAAAATAAGACCTTTACATTTTCACATTAAATGTAGACTTTCAACCACAACCGACCTTATCCACAAAATTAAAAATAAACACATCCAATTCAAAAATAGAATCCAATATTACCAACATTCAGGAAAAATCCGTCGTGCAGCAACAATTAATCACACATTACCGCGGCCAGTAACGGCATAGTTTAGCGTCCTCGACGAGAATATTCAACGTTTATTTTCATCTTTACGTTCTGGCAGCCAGCACAAAGTCACGCACCAAATAAAAAAAATAAAAAAATAATACCGCACATATAACCAACCATGCACAATCCAAATTTAAAAAGTTAACACAATTATTTTTGTATTTCGAACACGTGTTGGATTTTCGGAGGTGCGCGCGACACGTCCTCTCCGTACGAAATTTGCGGCGAGACTGAATCGTCTGAAAAGCTACTTACTCCGGTTAGAGGGGGAGGGGTATACCACTCTATGTCTCATACTGTTCAGGAAATTGCTGAATGCAACTCTCATATGTAGCTATAGAAATTACTACGTCTTAATTGGATATTAAGTTGTAAGCTGGAGGAAAGAAACGTCTCAGTAAGTTATTAATGGCGATCTCTATCTCGAGTTATTAATGTAGAGATTACATTTATAGAGTTTCGTGAGTGCTAGAGACAAGTTTAATAAGGTGTGCGGTAGTTTTGTATGAGTTAAGCTTGTATGATAGAGATTCTGGTAATTGTCGGAAGTATTGTGTTCTTATTTCAATATCTTTTTATTAGAGGTTACAAAATGTTATTTTTGGATATTGCAGTTATTTAGAAGAATCAAATAACAACATTCTTCTAATACTGTATCAGCCCTTATACGTCCCACTGCAGGGCACAGGCTTGCTCTAAAATGAAGATTGAAAGAGTTTAGGCCGCATAGTCCACCGCGCTGGCCTAGTACGGGTTGGCGGACTTTAACATACCATCCAGGTATCCAGGTATTCTAATACGTGCTCTTATTTATGTTTATTTATTATCTGCCTATAATATATTTTATAATGTGCAGCGCTACATTTTTATATAGTTTGTAATTACTGCAGATCTTATTATTTTAAGATTTTTTGTGATTTTGTGTATGAGGGGCGTTGTTATTTTAAGGATAGAATAATATCCACTGACGACACATAAAAACTATACGCAACTTTGAAACTCAAAATCAAAGTACTATCAAAATAGAGTATCTATAAATAAATTATCTTATAGTTAGATTGTTAGTAAGAGGCCGCCTGGGTGAGTACCACCGGAATATCTATTTCTCCTGCAAACTGCAGTGTGAATGCACTGTTGTGTTCCGGTTTGTAGGACATTATAGCCAGAGCATCTACTGGACATATTGAGACTTAACATCCTATGTCTCAGGATGGCGAGCACAGTGGAATAACAAGAATTTCTTTGTAATCCATGGTGTTGTTTGGTTTTGCCACAGTCAATGAATGGTCGTATCACATCATCAAGCGAACGGCATGCTTGTCTGGCCATTCATAACTATAAAATTCTTGAAATTTAAATTAAATTTTAGTTCATTTGTTTTAAGATTAAGCTGTGCTTTTGTATTGTATTATTAAAATAAATTGTAATGCTGTCGTATACATCTCGTATACCCAAGGCTAGTCACCTTGCCTACCTATGTATAAAACAACATGTAATTTATCGGTGGCGCACCGATGGTGTATCGATTGAATAAATAAAAAATAATTTACACAGTTCAAACCTATAAATGACACACTTAGGTAATTGTAATGGGATTTCATCAAAACTTACGGCAGTAACTATTAGAACAGATACGAATTATCTACTCTCGCAAAGAGTAAGGTCTCTCGTCTACACACGATTTTTCTAAAATATCTACGGTAAATTCACCGTGCGTAGACACGGTTGTCAGTGTGGTATGGATCACTATGAGAGCTTGTACACGTGCACGTCGGCGAATACCGTGGCAGCTCTGTGACGTAGCTTTGCCGTGCGATGTAAAGCTTGTACTTTTTTGCCATGTATGGCGAGACGAGCATGCCATTCGCCTGATGGTAAGCGATACGACCGCTCATAAATAGTAGAAAAACCAAGCAACACCATGAATTACAAAGCAATGCTTGGCATTCCACTGCGCTCGTCATCCTGAGACATAACACGTTAAAACTCAATATATTCAGTAGTTACTCTGGCTACAATGTCCTTCAATCTGAAACACAACAGTGCATTTACCCTGCTGTTTGGCGGCAGAAATAGATATTGCGGTGGTACTTACCCAGGCAGCGTCTCATATATGAGAGACCTCCAGTAAAATGTTTTGTATGTCATAATTAATTGTATTAATTTGTTTTCATGTAAGGCATTTCGTCATTTTGCGCTATTGGTAAGCAATCATTTTCGTTGGATTATTAGAATTAAATAACTGCGGTCAATGATATTATAAACGTGACAAAATATTTTAAGGTTACATAATGTTTACTTGGATTTACGTGATTTACGTTTTGTTGATTATATGGTTTTCCCGCCGTATGGTGAAAAAAACGTGTCCTGGACAAGGGCCTTAATGTTATTACTTTTATTTCAAATCATAATCACATATTGTACCACACGTATTATGGGCGGTAGATTCCAATTTCCATAAGAAAAGACACCTGTATCTATCGTTTAAAAAAAATGTGATTTATTCGCATCTCTTAAAATTTTCCAAGCTACTGAAATGCGCTTAACAAGTTTGCAGACCTCTTAAGAAGCTTTCTAGTCTGAAAGGTTTGTAATTTAGTTGGCAGAATTTGTTTACTGCCGCCGAGAGATGGCGCTGTAAAGAATTGCGAGCAGTAAGAGATTGTAACCGATCTAATTACCTTTGACGAAATTCGGGTACTTATTTTTTTATTGCAATGAATGTCGGAACGAACATGTACCTGTATTAGATTTGAAGCAAAAATAGATATTTGGAACAAAACTTGGCTTACCATAATCATGCATGGTAGTCGTTATCTGAGGAAATTCATACATACATATATTTTACAAAGGGCTGGACGGTATGTATCAGCCCATATATATCCCACTGTAGGGCACGAGCTTCATATACAATACGATTGAGAGGGGCTAAGCCAAATAGTCCACCACGCCGCGCTGGCCTAGTAGGGGTTAGCGGACTTAAAAATCCCTGGTATATAGGTTTCCTAACGATGTTTTCCTTCACCGTTAAAGTGCGTGCTGATGGCTTTTAATACACATGACTCCGAGAAGTCAGAGGCGTGCCCTAGGATTTGAACCCGCGACCACCGTGAAAATATTGGCAATCGCATCTGGTCCGCATTCGTAATAAAGTTTATCATCATCTCCATTTTTTAAGTTTTCGGTGTCAATTTACTTGTTTTAATAAAGTTTGTTATATTGAAAATACAGTTGGAACGTTTAATTTGTATTTTTAATTAAATGGATGCTCAACTTCGTCCAAGACGAAGTGTCTGAAAAGGTTTCAAGTTGCTCTAATGTTGAGAAGCTGTTATATTAAATTGTAACAATTGTGGCAGCGGGCCGGGCACATAGCTCGTAGAACCGATGGCCGTTGGGGCCGAAAGGTGGAGGCCACGTACAGACAAGCGAAGTGTCGGACGCCCGCCTACAAGGTGGACGGACGATCTGGCTAAGGTTCCAGGAAGTCGCTGGATGGAGGCCGCTTCCAACAGGTCATTGTGGAGATCCTTGGGGGAGGCCTATGTTCAGCAGTGGGCTTCCTGTGACTGATATGATGATGATGATGATGATGTTCAGTGATGGTACTGGGAAAATGCCCATTTTACTATGATACTTAGTATCGGTGCGAACATTGTTGTGCCTCGATGAAACCTAGTTCTTGGAAAAATTAACTTGAAGTCCAATAAAATATTATATTGTCGTCTTCTACTGCCTCGGTAGCGTAGTTGTACTACGGTACGGTTACAAAGCTGAGGTACCGGGTTCGAATCCCGAGTTGGGCATAGTGATATTGGTTTTTTCTATTCATTATCAGCCCAAAGTCAGGAATTTGTGCCCGATATGGCGTTAGGCTCGCCACCTATCACATCGTGGGACGGAACATACACGGCGAAATGTGGGTGTCCTGCCACCTCTGCCTACCCCTTCTGGGAAAAAGGCGTGAGTTTATGTATGTATGTATGTATGTCGTCTTCTACTCTGTGAACAAAATATAAAATATGATATGAATTACTTTATTTTATAAAAATCCGCCGCCCTGAATAAAATAGAAAAACATTTAAAAACAAACCATAAAAAATGCCATACTGAATTTTAAGCAGTATCGGGACCAACGATATTTTTTACCGATACTATGATCTCCTTTGGTCGTAGGTTCGTGTATAATTTTTATTTTGATTAAATATGACAGATTAGTTTAACAAATTCTGATATAATACTTAGATGCATAAAGAAGAAAGTAATAAGAAACGCTAGGGTTCGATTCCTATACTGAGACAAAATAACAATTTCTTCCTCATCCGAAATTTTATTGGTAATGGTAAGAATGCGTTATGCTGGCACTTCACATGGCTGTTTGTATTGGCTTTTGGTTGTTTGTTGTATATGGCAAAATAAATGACGTTAAAAGCAAACATGCAAATAGAGGGAAATATGACAATTTGACAATCAAGGCCAATACGTATTTGTTATTGGCCTTAATTGTCAAATAGGCCAAATATGCCAAATACACAAATACAAATAGCCATGTGAAGTGCCACCATTAGGTATTAAAAAAAAGTTTAAAATAAAAAACATAAATAAAGGATATAACAAACAGAAACATAGCAAACAAAAGTGAACAAACATAATATAATATCTTTCTTTCTCACTCTATTTCCTTTTTCGTCCATCCTCCGTCACTCATTAACTACCAACGGTTCTCAAATTAATTATTTGATTTAAATATAATCTTTTAAACCTACATAGCTTCAATAATTATATTTAATAATTATGAAATAATCCTTTGTAAATTGCATCATTCCTGCGTATACGTAAATTAAATTTTGATTTAAAACACAGACCAATACTTTGAATATCCGAGCATTATCCACAACAAAATATTATTTTAAACAAATGAGGAATGCAATAACCTTTTAAAACATAGTTAACAGCGCATTAATTCATACTGGCAATGTTACAATGGAATAACGCTGGCGAACATCAGAATGCATGAATAATGATTTTTTGGGGGCTCAGTGTAAGCGGGGGGATGAGCGGAGCGACTTAATCATAAAACGCTGTATCCATGACAAGATCACCTACCGGGTTTGGGTGTTTATGAGAACGAAAAGTCTGATACCTACGACACAAGCATGTATTGATCTTAATATGGGATCGAGACTATTTATTTGAATTGTGACTTGGGTGTGTTTATTTTCATGTATTGTTTAGGCGATAGTTGTATGAATAAGCAAAAGTTTTAGAAAGGAGGCTATATTAAAAGAGGTATAGCATCGGAAGTTCACGCAACAGGGGACAGAGGACGTAAAAAGGCTGAAAGTAGGCCGGATGCAAGCAGCTTATGGGAGGCCTTTGTTCAGCAACAGAAGTTTTCTTTTAGGTAGCAATATAAAAATAAATATCTATGTGGTAGAGCCACAATGTTATCAGTCATGACTCAGCATGAATGGGCAGGCTCGTCCGTGGCGGTACCTCACAAGAGATCTCTCACTGTCTCACAAGAGATCGACGAGAAGTGACAGCATTACTGTTGCGTTTCGTCAAGGGAGTGAGATTCCCGGATGATCAGTACCCCTTTCCCCATCTCAATAATTGATAGGCCGACAAAACATCCATGATCCAACCGTTATAGATATTCATGGGCGGCAGTAATCACTTACAATCACGTGACCTATTTGCTCATTTCCCGGTCCTATTGTAAAACATTTGTAATTAATTATTGATTTCGTTCCCGCTGTAACTGAGGCACCACCCAACCGTTTACCTGCAGGACTCGACGTGATGAATGGAGCTCATACAACCCGTCACCGACTTTATTAAGCCCATCGGTTGTGTCGCGCGTACGAGCAAATGTACCTATTGTTCTTATTTCAGCATTGTATTGATGAGCTGTTACCTGAGGTAACGGGAAAATGAAATAACGAATAATGTGAGGGGGTGTGAAGGCATTATCTTCAAATATATTTTATTTTTGCGTGTTGAACAGGTACTGCAATATTTATATTTTTACTTAAGTTTTTATTTTGTGCTTAGCATTATATTTTTCTTTGATGATTGTTTTTCATTATGTTGTAGTACACCCATTTTGGCCATTAAGCATTTCTTCTTTTCTTTCAATGACAGACGACTAAACTAATGTTGTAGGAAGTTGCTGTACATGCCTGTTTATTAATAAAGTTGTGAATACCTCGCCATTCAAAATAATCGAGTCAATTTTATGTTGTCTCAGGATGACGAGCGCTGGGAATGCCAAGCATTTCTTTGTAATTCATAGTGTTGTATGGTTTTGCTATTGTCCATGAGCTGTCGTATCGCTTACCATCACGCTTACGATATGTTCGTCTCACCATTCATTGCGAAAAAAACACCCTATATGGATTAATCTTTTCCTGTCTAACCTACTCTTTGACACTTAAAAAGAACCAATGATCCCAGCTTTGTCTCACTAAGGCCCCTTCGGAAATTCTGACATTCAATGAACGAATGTCACCGGATCCTTTTTGCTCATTTCATTCGTTCACCGCACGACGTGATCCCGAAAATCTAAAACAACTGGTGAGGAGGAAAAATTCCTTCATTTCGGAATACCTCAACATCAATTTGCCAAGTCGTCGCGAGACAGGAAGAGGGATATACGGATGGATATCCCGTGCGATGACGCTGCGGGTCTATAACTCTAGCATAGTGAAGATTATACACGACAGCCTCCGCGGCGCAGTTGGTTAGAAGCCGCCTGTGAAACGAAAGGCCGCGGGTTCGATCCCCGCACCGAGAGAAATGTTTGTGTGGCCCACAAATATTTCTTCCGGGTCTGGGTGTTTGTGAGACCGAAAAGTCTCTCGTAGTTCCTGATACCCACGACACAAGACTCGATCTTAGTGTGGGGTCAGGACTATGTATGTGACTGTTGGGTGTTATTTATTATTATCATTATTTATTAGTGCCTGGCAATAAAGACTATTGTCAGGCATGACGACAAAAAGAGACAAGATAGCGAGAAACGAAATTCCAAGAAATATAAATCTTAATAAATTTAACATATTATGTACGTTTCAATTAGAATATTTCGTCGCCACAGATTTATACAAAAAGTGTAAAAGATAGGATTAATGACGGAGCAACAGGCTGGCAGTGACTGGACGGATATAGCAGCAGACCGGGTTCTGTGACCTTGGGAGAGGCCTCGCTGTAGAGGACGTATCATTCGATAGTTAAAATAGGTTTTAAAAGTGTCCATGAATAAAATATTTAGTCATATGTGAGTCGTGTCGTAACTTTAAATACGACTAATATCGGGGTTCACAATTATTCGTCTGTAATTACAGCGTTTCGGTTGCAATTACGGCGCCGTGTGTCCCACATCGGAATCCGTCGAATCAGACAGAAATTCAATTTGCAATGCATTTAGTTCGTTCAGAGTGAAGATAATTGAACGAAATTTATTTCACTAAGGTTTTTAGTGGAACGGACGTCTTTACTCACTAGAATATTAGCGAAATGGTTGTAACGTCATTTAAACTCATGTTTTATGTTAGAATTTTGAAGTGAAAATAAGCATGGACAGGCAGGATCTGGTGGTAGGTCTCTCAAGTGTGAGAGGCCTCTGGGTAGGTACCACCGCAATGTCTATTTCTCCCGCCAAACAGCAGTGTAAATGCACTGTTGTGTTTCAGATTGAAGGGCATTGTAGCCAGAGTAACTACTGGGCATATTGAGACTTAACATGTCTCAGGATGGTGAGCGCAGTGTAATGCCAAGCATTACTTTGTAATTCCAGGTGTTGTTTGGTTTTGCTACTGTTTATGAGCGGTCGTATCGCTTACCATCAAGTGAACGGCATGTTCGTCTCGCTATTCATAGCAATAAAAAAAACTGATATGTCAGAGTATCAGAGTACCTATATTGATCAATAGTCTCAGTGTACCCCAACAATACACTCGCGATTGTGTATTTACCTACAATCCAATACAGGTAAGCCAATAAATAAATAAAATCCAATACAAATGAGTATTGAAATAAGTTTATCAAAAGGAAATTCATCGGCGGAGGGAGCGTGGCGTGACGACAAACATCGCGCGACGCGAGGAAATCACTAAATAATTTTTGAATGTGATTATAAAAATAGCAGACGCGACAACGCTCCCATTTTTATTTTCTTAGGCTCCGTGGCGTACGTATAAAATATAAATAAATGTATATAAATAAATTTATATAAATGTATTTGCAGGCCGGCATAATTGTTTCCATTGGCATGGGACTGCCGTCCGATGCCAATGGATACTCTGCCTGGGCGGCATTTGCGCTTACCATCAGGTGCAATGCCGCCACTATGTCGGGCCATAATAAAAAAAAAAAAAAAATAACTGTACCGGCTATACATACCTATACGAGTATTAGTCGTTTTATGTATATGTGACTAGGTATATGACTTTTATGTGTATGACTGTTTGGTGTATTTTTTGTAAATATATAAATATGTTGTAAACATTTATGCGGTTTGTTTATAGGTTAGGCAACATTTCAGTTGCTTTAGTTTCCGTATCTTAATACCCTGTGTCTATAATGACCAATATTTGACAAAGGTAACGCAGGTCAGATACCATTCGGTACTGCTACACCTGAAAGCCAGTATCGACAGCAAGCATTTTGTTACCATTTAGTTCATGTAAGACTAAACTGCCTCGGTGGCGCAGTTGTACTAGGGTATGATTGCAAAACTGAGGTCTCGGGTTCGAATCCCGGGTTGAGCAGTGTTATTTTTCCTTATCAGCCTGGAGTCAGGAATGTGTACCCGGCATGGCGATTGGCTCGCACCCTATCACATTGTGGGACGAAATGTATTAGGTTAAAAGTGGGTTTACCGGTTCGTACCAGCACCTCTGCCTACCCCTTCTGCAGAAAAGGCGTGAGTTTATATAAATGTGTATGTAGCAAAACCAAACACCACCATGAATTAATTACAAAGCAATGCGTGTAAACTATTTAATTACAAATACAAAGCAATGCAATTTACATACGATGTTAAGCCTCAATATATCTAATAGTTACTCGGGATAGAATGTCCTTCAAACCGAAACACAACAGTAGGGAGATTCACGTAATTTCTTGACGCGTCGATCAAGTTTCGATGCGGTTACAATTAAGTTTACGTTTTGATGCAAAATGGTATTCTTGTAATTGTTTAGCTGCGCGTGAGCTGCGCGTCAACTGTACATCATATGTGTCGCGTCCGCTACCTAACATGGGTGTCTGCGGGGAAGCGGCGGTGCGCGGGAAGAGAGGTGCCTGCGAGGGGCGCGGAGGCGCCGCGTGCGCCGGGCCGCCGCGCCGCTCCGAGAGACGCGAGACGGCGGTCACCAAAGCAAGTCGCGCACGAGCGCTCTAATTTCGACTCGCCAATATTGTAGTATTTTTATGTAATTAAATTCAAATTGTTAAAACCAATCAGTCTATTAATATTGTGTTCTGCAGGAACAATATGTATTTAATACTTTTGACATTGACATACTATATAAATAATAATAATAATAAATAACACCCAACAGTCACATGCATAGTCCTGACCCCACACTAAGATCGAGTCTTGTGTCGTATGTATCAGAAATACAAGAGACTTTTCGGTCTCACAAACACCCAGACCCGAAAGAAATATTTGTGGGCCGCACAAACATTTCTCTCGGTGCGGAGATCGAACCCGCGCCCTCTCGTTTTACAGGCGGCGTTTGACCAACTGCGCCACGGAGGCTGTCGAAAAAATTATGAGAATACGAAAAAGGGCTGATTGATCGAAACTTAAACACAACTGCACTGCAACAGAACTTATTTTATTACGTGAATCGCCCTACAAAGCTTTTACACTGCAGTTTGGCGGGAGAAATAGACATTGCGGTGGTACCTATCCCCTCACATAGTAGAGAAAATGTTGTAGGCATATAACCCCATGTCCTCTCTGCGTTTTTACTCTATAGTAACTCAATACACAACTGTTCCGAAAGCTTTAACGTATTACTTCAAATAAATATTCAGATTATGAATACGTAGGTTTGTTTGCACGTCCAACATTCGATATTTTAAACGAGTTTTCCACCGAAGCCGTGAAAGCTCATGTTACAACCGTAAAAGTTGTGTATGAATTTTAGGTAAAATATTGTATTTTTTTATTCTTTGACGGTTTATTTGATAGTTTTATAGCTTAGGTTCTAGATTCGATTTCCAGGTCAGGTTAATCAATTTGGTCAAACATAGAGGTGTATTTATCGCAATGTGAATCTAAAAGTAAATTGCTCTACCAGAGATTCGAACTTATAATCTCACATTTTAACTATGAGACAACAAACATACATGTACATACTCACGCCTTTCTCCCAAGAAAGGTAGGCAGGGGTACAACAAGTACAAAAATTTCGCCTTGTGTGTTTAGTTCCACGTTTAATTTACAATTAATTTCAATAAAAATCCTAACTACGGGATAATTATAAAAAAAAAAATATCACTTTGATCCGAACGCACTCAAGACCTTGTAATCCTACTGTACAACTGTGCCACTGATGTCTATGAAAAACTTAAACAGAAATAAAGACCAACTAAAAATATCTTGAAGGAAGTATTTCACTACTATAACAAAGTAATTTTTATGCAAATAACAACTAACTAGATACAACTGAGACGGTTTCAGTGAAAAATTGTCGCGAACATCTATTTGTTTTTCTGTCGCAACTGTTTTGAGATTGCGAATAGTTTTTATAATATAATTATACAAATTATTTTTGCGTTGAATGTTATCTTTTGAAGTTTTAGTGCACTGCGCTTGATAATATAGCTTGGCGAAAAAGAGCTTGTTTTGAAGGGTTATGCAAATAGATTCTCTATTTAAAGAGACAACTATCTATGACGTTTATCATTCACTCCAAACTTAGTCTATGTTACGGCATACGATTGAGGATTCGAACATTTATGAAGTACCTATTACCTCATTCGTACAGTTTACGTGCATTCGAACATTCGCACTTCGTTTTGTACAGAGTAACCCCCCAGTTTCATAAAATCTTTCACGCCTGTATTCAGGCCATTTTAACATTTTTAGGAAGCTAGATTCCGCGTCGTGTAGGCACGTAAAATTGTTAGTATCTCATACGGTCTAGAAGCCTATCCAAACATTCGGGTCTACAACCACATCAAACTTTGTAATGCCGGACTGTTACCTGTTTTGTCGCGTGCTCTAGGAAGTAAGAAACATACTGTTTCTTCAACATACATACAAAAATAAATTTACGCCTTTTTCCCAGAAGGGCTAGGCCGAGGTGCCAGGACACCCACGTTTCACCTTATATATTCCGTCCCACAATATCATAGGGGCCGAGCTTATCGCCATGCCGGGTACAAATTTCTGACTCCAGGCTGATAATGAATTGAAAAATACACTATCACTTCGCCCGACCCGGGATACGAACCCGAAATCCCGCTTTGTAATTATACCTTAGTACCACTATGGCACCGTTTCTTCTAAGAATAAGATTAATTTATTTACGGATATGTTTTACAAAACATGCATCAGTTTTGTAATATACAAAATTATTCACTAAACTATTTGGAATAATATAAATGGCAGTAGGCATACAATAATTTAAAATCTCGCCATTACATGAAATTTAAAAATATATCTTCGAGCGAGGGAGGCAAAACATTCGATTGTTAAAATTGATTTTTAAACTTTCTAGACTTAAGATTTTAAATTTAAATATGCTACTGGACATATTATTAGGTACTCTGGCTACAATATAATTCAAAAAGGAACACAATAGTGTATTTACTATTTGGCGGAAGAAATAGACATTGCTGTGGAACCTACCCAGTCTCTCACATATGAGAAACCTGCGGGCCTGAAAAAATCCTCTCACATATAAGTAAAACCTCTGAACCCACACCGCTGTTCTCTCATACCTTAAATCCTTTACACCTGGATAATATACTGAGGCCAAAGTACCACCGAACTTAGCACACCCAATTTTAAACTTGGATCTTAAGTTCCTCTCCTCAACAAAGAAAAATACGCCTACCCACATTCTGTTAAAGTTTGTATTTGAATACCACTCCCTCCATCCTTAATGGTTATTAGAAAGGCAGGTTATTTATAGAATTGCATCATTCGTTGCAGAGGGATTCACTTTCCACACGATCTTATATTAACTTGTTTAATGCTCATTCATTTTGGTTCTTTTCTAGTCTAGATTAAGGATTGTTTTGCGTTGAATGGACTAGGAAATCATAGATAGAAAGAGCTCTGGTATTGTTGTCTTTGTCACTGCTTACATAACATAAAGGAATGGGAAATATTGTGAAATTATTGTATATAATGGTTTCTTAAATATACGCAAATGTTACACATTGAAAAGAAAGATAAAAAAAAGAAAAATTGAAGAAGGGAGAAATAGATATTACGGTGGTACATATCCAGGCAGCAACTTACATATTATCAGAGACCTACCACCAGAATTTAATTAATTTCACGTATAGTTTTCATTAAATATTTCATCCAGTATTTTACAAAAAACACTTATGCAAATATTTTCCGTATTTCTTTGTAATCTACAGGTATATCCCAGAGCCGAAACCACAATTATTTTAATAATTTAATTATTTTTCCGGCTCCCGTCAATGAACCTTCGTTAATAGCTCCTTTATTTCAAGTTTCCGAAACATGGGCTGCAATTAATTTAAATGATTTTTACTGGTGGTAGGTCTCTCATATGTGAGAGGCCATCTGGGTGGGTACCACCGCAGTGTGTATTTCTCCCGTTAAACAGCAGTGTAAATGCGCTGTTCTGTTTCGGATTGAAGGGCATTGTAGCCAGAGTAACTACTGGACGTATTGAGACTTAACATCTTATGTCTCAGGATAGTGAGCGCAGTGGAATGCCAAGCATTGTTTTGTAATTCAAGGTATTGTTTGGTTTTGCTACTGTTTATGAGCGGTCGTATCGCTTACCATCAGGCGAAAGGCACGCTCGTCTCGCTATACATGGCAATAAAAAGAAATGAATTCTCTCAAACTGGGAATTTAAAGTGTCATGCATACATAAACTCACGCCTTTTTCCTAGAAAGGGTAGGCAGAGGTTCTACCTGGACACCCACATTTCGCCATGTATGTTCCGTTCCACGATGTGATAGCTGTCTTGGGTTGAAATCCCAGGTCAAGCAAAGTGATACTGATTTTTTTTCTTTATTATGAGCCCGGAGTCAGAAAGTACCCGATGTGGCGGTAGGACTATTCACATTGTTGGACGGAACATACAAGGATAAAACTAGATGTCTTGAAAGCACCTCTGCCTACCCCTCGAAGAGAAAAGTGTGAGTTCATGAAAATACAAAAGAAATGGCTATCTGAGTTGGTAATTATTTACCATCATATTATTATGTTAAAAAAGAACATGTTGTTAATTAACAATGAAAACGATAAATTTTCGCCGCGGGCTTCACTGGAGTATAATTTAATTTATTTACTTTGATTTAAAGATCAGAATGTAGCCTGCTGAAAGTTGGAACGGTGCCCAACACGTAATTTATCTTTGTGCCTACTTTTTGTTGGGGTAGGCAGATATATGACGTGTTTACACTATGATATTTCAGCACTACTGAGTTTATTCTGAAAGTATCTTATGGTTATTTTTTTCTATAGCCTAGGTCCACCACCACCCACTATAACGGTGAAGGAAAACATCGTGAGGAAACCTGCATGCCATAGCGATTTCTATGGTACGTAAAGTCCGCCAAGAGTTGTTACTCTCAATCGTATTCTCGATTGTAGAGGAGGCCCGTCTCTTCAGTGGGACGTATATGGGCTGATACAGATACAGGTCTGGCAAATAAGCAAGCAGATCACCTGATGGTAAGTGGTCACTGCTGTCCATGAACATCCACATCGCTTGGGACATAGATATGTTCCCGGCCTATCAAATCCAGAGGGGAACGGGAAGAGGCACCCGGCAATTTCAAATCATCATCTCTCTTAGGGTATTTTTACTGTAATAAGTAAAAAAGTGAGGAAATATAAGTCGCGTTTCGGGCACACCTGCGTCTGTCCGGAAATAGTCAAGCCGGCACAATTTTCACGACGGACAAGAGATACCCAATTTCAATTTACACATTCTCAATCAGTAAAATGACTGCACTATTCCTGATAATCACAACATCTACTATGGGAGCTAGTTATAACAATAGTACTAGTTATAATCCTTCGTTATAGTAACAACAGACGAAAGTCGACAGTAATATAAAATTGACAGCCTGCATAATTGCTTCCTTCTTCCTTAGCAACAGGAAATTTAGTAAAGCCCACCCCTAAGATTTTCAAACCGAAATTTTACATCATAATCAGCTCGTTGCAGTCTATTGCTGGACATACATGGACATGGCCGCTTCCCAGGTACGCCACAGAGCCCAGTCTGCTGATTTTTGCATCCAGTCCCTGCCGGCCCTCTTGTGCAAGTCGTCCCGCCATCTGGCCAGAGGGCGTCCCACGCTACGTTTGCCACAATATCATTGTTTGATTTTACCACTGGTAATGAGCGGACGTATCGCTTACCACCAGGTGAACGGCATGCTCATATAGATAAGCTATTTATGGTAATAAAAAAGTCATATTAACTGCTAAATATACATAAAAAGAATAACAGACAAAAAATTCTTAAACGCCCCCACAATGCTATACCCCTGTAACCCGATTAAACCAGAGCACCCCTAAGCCTTTTATAATTTTCATCCCTCACAAAAATTAATTAGTACAAGATTAAGAGCAATAAGTCTACTGATTTATAAGGGTTGTATTAAAAAAGATACAACCCTTTTTAGGATTCCGTGTGTAAGGTCATAAATTCTTACCCGAATGCCTGTTACCGTTTTAGTTCGAGAAAATTCTTGTTCCGTAGATTTTCCCGTATGTACGTGGTACGGAAATTGAATTGTTTTACGGCTTTTTCGTATTTCTTTTTTAATTTATTTAATCCTTGTTTGCACCGAACAGAGAAACAATAAAGAAATAACATAATAATAATAGTACATGGCGGCCTAATTACACCATAGTACTAAGTTTGTGGAATAGTAGATATTATATTTTAAAAAGCTCGTGGAAGGGTATTACTATCTGGTTCGAGTCCCGGATTGGGCAAAATGATATTATAGTTATCTATTCGATCGAGAAAACAAATAAAAATAATAATAAATATGGCAAATCTTTGGAAAACAAGTCACAAATACTTATTTTAGTAAATTGACTAAAACCAAACCCACTGAGTTTGACTCGCTGGATCTACTCAGAAATGGGTCGCGCCGCGTAGTATACAGTGGTAAAGTAAAGCCCGCTGAGTTTGTTCGCCGGGTCTTTTCAGTCAGGGCCGCGTTGGATCTGGCAGTAAGCCTAAACATACGGGACGTTTCGGAAATACTTATGGTCGTTGTCTTAAGTTGGACCCAAAACAAGCCCACTGAGTATTATTCGCTGGATATACTCAGGACTGGGTCACGTCGCGTAGTTCCAGTGGTAGTGTAAGCCCACTGAGTTTGTTTCGCCGGGTCTTCTCAGGAAGGGCCGCGTTGGATCCGGTGGTAACAATAAACCGCTACGCACCGTTGTAATAATATTCATGGTCCGCTAATAATTTAATTTAATTTGACTAACGTAAATAATGTATTTCTTTGTAAAATAAATTACCATAAAGTAATAACTAATACTTAAAATAAAACATGAATAAATACTAAATAAATAAATAAAACTAATTAAAGCAAGAAATTAAAATAAGTAATACTAAGTAAAGAAAATATATTGTATATAGAGATTAAGTTCTATGTGTATTGACTTGTCATAAGAGCTCTTAAATTGCCTACGTGACCAATAAATACATTTCATTTCAAATACATTTAATTTAATTTCATTTCATTCATTATCAGCCCCGAGGCTGAAATTTGTGCCCGATATGACGATAGGCACATCAAGGGACGGAATACCCAAGACGAAATGTGGGTGTCCAAATAACACCTCTGCCTACCTCTTCTGGGATAAAGGCCTGAGTTTATGGAGTTATATACTATGTACATATGTAATATCAATTGCAACTCCATGATATATTTCCAAATTATACTGTTTATTATACTGAACCATTTCTCAATTACACAACTCACCGCCCCATTTTTTTATTTAATTTTAATTAAAGCCACTGTCTTTGTTTTACAGGGATGAGTTGGCTTCAGAAAGATCCCCTTGATATATGTATACATTTGGGGGATGTTTTATTAAAATTTACATTTTTAAGAAATTACGTTGCTTCAAGGTTTTTCTTGAAATAAGGAGAGCTTCGCACAAACGTACAAAAGGATAGCAATATTTTTTTATTATTATTATTATGCAATGAATGACGAAACGAGCGTGCCGTTCATCTGATGGTAAGCGATTCGACCGCGCAAAAGCAGAAAACACTTAGAATGATAAAACAATGCTCGGCATTCCACTGCGCTCACCATCCTGAGGCATAAGATGTTAAGTTTCAATATATCCAGTAGTTATATTGAACTGAATATATCTGGCTACATTGTCCTTCACACCGAAATACAACAGTGCATTTACACAGTTGTTGGGTGGGAGGAATAGACATTGCGGTGTCGACTACCTAGGTGGCCATTGTAATTCATTATGTTGTTTGGTTTTGTTACTGTTCCGGAGCAGTCGTATCGCTTACCATCAGGTGAATGGCATGCTCGTCTCGCCATTGCAATAAAAAAGTTACTAACTACACAAAATGTTACCCTTACCATATCTATGGACACCAGTGCTACACCATTCCACATATTTTTTTTACTGGTGGTAGGTCTCTCATAAGTGAGAGGCCATCTGGGTGGGTACCACCGCAGTGTCTATTTCTCCTGTCAAACAGCAGTGTAAACGCACTGTTGTGCTTCGGGTTCAAGGGCATTGTAACCAGAGTAACTACTGGACATATTAAGACTTAACATCTTATGTCTAAGTATGGCGAGCGCAGTGGAATGCCAAGCATTGCTTTGTAATTCAAGGTGTTGTTAGGTTTTGCTACTGTTCATGAGCGGTCGTATCGCTTACCATCAGGCGAACGGCATGCTCGTCTCGCCATTCATAGCGATAAAAATATATATATATATATATATATATATTTCCAACCGCACAAACGAAACTGCACCCACTAAATTCACAAAAATAAAAATGAAACTTTAAATTCTTCTGGAATTGCGCACTACTGCTCGTGATATGAAATTTTCCGCCATAACCGATATAATAACGTTTTAACCGTACCGAAGTACGTTTAGGCAAACTTAGTGCATAAAGGACCTAGTTTTATTAACACCAGGTTCCATAGGGCTTGATACTACCTAAGTTTGAGTGTCTGAGAAGTCGAAAACTAACACAGAATATTACCGTAAAAGTAAATGCGTTTTAAATGGAAATGTAGCCTTTGGAGTAAACTAGATGACTCTTAGAAAAATATAATAATTATGTTGAACTTTCATGTATTTATTCAGTCAGTTACCATGCTCTTTAATGCCGAGAAAAAACTTCACGAGAAAATATATATTTCGATTTCGACTGCCTCAGTGACGCAATGTATGAAAAATTATGAATATTAATATCCATTATATACTTTGTCTACGCAATGTATACAATGCCTACGGATTGTATAGAATACCTGCAACTCCACTGGCAATGTATAATATAAATATATAATCCTTAATGAGTACGAATACCATTGAATACAAAGGTTAGGTTAGAATTGATATAAATTTCAAAAGTGCAAATATGGATAAAATAAAAAAAAATTGTAACGTTTGGAAGTAGTCAATAATCTACTCCAAATATTCTGTTACACCTATACATATACACATAGACATTGTAGCCAGAATAACTACTGAACATAATGAGACTTAACATCTTATTCATAGGATGGCGAGTGCAGTGGAATGTCAAGAATTGCTTTGTAATTATTCAAAGTGTTGTTTGGTTTTGCTACTGTTTATGAGCGGTCGTATCGTTAACCATCAGACGAACGGCATGTTCGTCTCGCCATTCATTGCAATAAAAAATATACATGCTATACAATATATATGTTATGGGCCAAGTGATTAATTGCGCATTATTCATAATGCCCGGGCAATATGAATAATGCCCAACAAGAGCGGGCAATGTGATAATAAATATTAAATTTATCACATTGCCCGGGCATTATGAATAATGCTCAATGCCTATTGGGCACAGTGATGTAAAGCGAATCGAAATCAAAACAATGAGCCGAAGTGGCATCGTGCGGCTATTGCAAGGTACACACACACATACACCTCCTCTGGTACCACTCCCATGAAAAGGTAACGCACCATTCCTGAGAAATATCAATTATAGTAACTTAACCTCAAACCACTTGTTGTCAATACAAATTTGCTTCTGCAACGTCTCCGGCGCTACGGGAAGTTCAGCCCCTTCACCCTTGCGTAACAAAAGATAGGCACCCATGCTCACCTCCGCAGCTTCGGCTTGCTGGTCGCCTTGGGCGACCAGCCTCAGCCGCTGCGGCACGCACGGATGCCTATCCTTCGTTACAGCGGGCGGGGGCTGCTCTCCCTCCGCGCCTCCTGCTTTTTATATACACTCTAGGGTCGGTAGCCAAAAGGCTACGTGAAGTCAGGGTGTCCCGAGTCGGTTTTGGGGCACATTCGACCTAACTGATCCATAAAGTGGGTACACTAATTTTCTTCTGAAGATAATGTTTCGGACGTTAAAAAACAACTAAACATAAGCAGATCAATTCAACCTTTCTAATTCATGGGTCGCAGATGCGACATTGCGGCAGCGCACCACGTAAAAAATCACCTATTAATCACACTGCCCGATCATCATGTAGCCATATTCATAATGCCCTGGCCATGTGATAAATAGGTGAGTTTAGATTGTAATTAATCACTTGGCCCGATATGGCTCGACAATATTCATACTGCCCGGTCATTGTGAATACTGCCTGCATTAATCACTTGGCCCATAACATATATACAGGCTAATATATACGTGTTAATAAAACCATACAGGTCTAGCCAAGTTTTTAGACTTTTCATATGTGAAACTTATAAAGAATTTTCACATTTCCTCAAAATGTTTTCTTTCACCGCTAAACTGATAAGTATGCAACATTATGCATCAAAAACTTGATATTTTCAATTTCCATAATGTCTGCATTAGTTTAAAACATTGCCTTCGCGATTCATTGAAATTCCAATATCCGTATAAAGTTTAAACGTTAAAGTTTAATGGTTTACTTTAACTCCACGGTTATTTTAACTGCAGTCGATTGCAATTTTCTTTGTCTTAAAGATATTGTTATGTATGAGATGTGAACTAATTACCAATCGCCTGATGGAAGATATAAGTGCAAAGTTCACGCTCGTATCTCCATAGGGTAGGCAGATATGTCGCAATTGCCACTTACAGTCTTTTTTATTGCAATTAATGGTGGGACGAGCATGTCGTTCGCCTGATGGTAAGCGTTACGATCGCTCATGAACCTACTGTTTATAAATAAATGCCTTTCAACAATACTTACACCTAAAACAGTATCTGTACTGCATCATTTCCATCCAGAGAAAAATAAACCAGAGACTTCTCACAATATCCAGTCGCCAAAATTATGCCGGCTGGTATCACTTCACCAAAATTACCCGCCTTGAAGCCACGAACACAAAGACATACATGTGAATTCACACCTCAATTACAAGTATATAAATAACCGAGGTCATTAAAAGTGCATTAGGTGGGTGCGGAACGGTAAATCGTTTAGAAATGCAAATTTTATAAATTATGCACTCACTATAACGTGTTCCGCAGGGTACTGTGGGGTGTCCACACGTTGGCGTGTTTAGAAGAATATTATAAATACGTTATTATTCTTCCATTTACATAACCATGTAAGAGGATAATTTAGGTTGAAAAAGGACTACATATCGATTTCATTTTTAGTATTAAGCTTTAAGCCATTTTAGATGTTTTTAATCTATTATACTGAATGAACATGTGAGATAGCCGCCTGGATAGGTACCGCAAAGTCTATTTCTCCCGAAAACAGCAGTGTAAATCCACCGTTGTGTTCTGGTCTCAAGGATATTGTAGCTAGAGTAACTACAGGACATACTAACACTTAACATCAGCTTATGTCTCAGGAAGGCGAACGCAATGGAATGGCAAGTATTGCTTTGGTGGTGTTTGCAATTCCAGGTGTGCTGTTGCTACTATCCATGAGCGGTCGTATCGCTTACCATCAGTTGAATGGCATGTTAGTTGCACTTCTGCCTAACCCCTCTGGGAAAAAGGAGTGATTAAATAAATAAAATCCCGTAAAATCTGAACGTGTGGTCCGCATATCGTGTTGATCGGCAGCGCCTCGCCGTACTCCACAGTATCTCAGCGATGTAATAATAACATACCAGTCTACGCGATATTTATGCATTTAACAGCTATGGAGAAATTTGCGTATGACTTGTTATCTGATGTGTGTTTATATTTGGCTTATATTCTAGTTTACATCTTTTATTTGTCGTAACTAGCTTGCTTATTACTTTGACAACGGCTGTGTGAATGTCGCATGCTATACAGGATGATATTGACATGTATTTAATTTATCGCACATTTTTCTCATTCCACAAAGTTAAATAATATCCGATATTATGTTTTTTGTCAAAAATCATGATATTAGTTTTTACGATTATTGGCCCATCGTATAGATTCAAGTATTTTTACGTTTTTACGTGGAGTTACACTGTATTTTCCGGGATGAAGATTACTCTATGTGTTAATTCAGGGTTTCAGCTACCCTTTTATAAAATATCATTAAAATCCATTCAGTTCTCTCTATTCCTAAACAGAACCACGCGTGCTTGCTTGCGAAGCCATACTTGAAAACATTTCGGCACGAACCAAATGGTTTGCAAATTGTTTTTCGTGTCTCACCGTCAAGCTGTGGAATTTTTTTGCCGTCACGCGTGTTCCCTAATTCCTATAATCCTGGGTGCTTCCGCCGTAGTGTGAAGAGGCATCTTAGCAGGCCGGCATAATAGTATCGAAAGCACAGGATTGCCGTCTGATGCCATTCGATGCCTGGACGGCATTTGCGCTTACCATCAAGTGCAGTGCGGTCGTAACGCCGGGCCAATATAAAAAAATGAACTTTTGCGTGAAAGACTAACAATCATACAAACTTTCCGGTTATAATATCAGTAAAGATATTTTATACTGCCATTTTAAATCGACAATGTTACTCTATTTGAATTACACAGCTTGCAATCAGTACATCACTACATAGTATAAAACAAAGTCGCTTGCTATGTCCCTATGTCCCTTTGTATGCTTAAATCTTTAAAACTACGCAACGGATTTTGACGCAGTTTTTTTTTAATAGATAGAGTGATTCAAGAGGAAGGTTTATGTGTATAACACATACATATTATTGTAGAGATATTTATTTGTACCCGGGCGAAGCTGGGCTGGGCTGCTAGTCGCTTATAAAAACAATTTTGAAATTTCAAATACCAATCAAACTAAGATTACCTAAAAATACTTACTAAATCCTCTAAAATAAATAGACTTGCAAACGTGTTTACAAAACCGTTGAGTCAGCAATGTAAGTTCAATGAACTGTTTGCAGAGTTCCCGATCCAATCACATTCACACACACATTATGCTCAAACTTTTATAATACGTATTAGGAAAGTTTCTAGCCTGCGATAGGGGTGTGATAATGTTAACACTTTGGCTTAGGCGGGAAGGTTTAATGGTGCCATATTGACAACCCTAGCTTTCGTAATTTTCGTATGAATAATTAGGATACTACTGAAGGGTTTCGTATGAAATACAAGAAAATAAAAGTTTACTTGGTATACAGTAAGCAACATATTACACATGCTATATATATATATATCTTTTACCATATGAAATAAAGAATTAGTTGCGTAAGTAAAAATAATATATAAAGGAAAAAAATCCTCATTCCTAAGCTTATTGCTCGTGGTATATGTGAAAGGCCGCCCGGGTAGGTACCACCGTAATGTCTATTTTCCTGTCAAACAGCAATATAAATACACTATTGTGTTTCTGTTTGAAGGTTGTTGTAACCAGAGTAATTACTGAATGTATTGAGACTTGATATCTTATGTCTCAAAGCGCAGTGAATTGCTAAGCATTGGTTTGTAATTCAAGTTGCTGTTTGGTTTTGCTGCTGTACATGAGCAGTCGTATCGCTTACCATCAGGCGAATGGCATGCTCCTATAGCCTTTCATAGATTTTTTTTTTTTAAATACGATTTTATTCTTCAATCGTGTCGGTATATTTTACAGGTGTTTTCGTAAGGGATAAGCAGAGGTGTGCTATTACTGCCTCCAGTTTATTTCTATCCCAAAATATTATACAAGGCGAGTTTATTACCATGTCTTGAAATAACTGCATGCTCTGACTTTTGAATAGAATGTTATTATAATATACTATGATATCTTTTTTTGTATTTAACGATCAAACACAAATACCATTAATATAACACATTTCTGTCAAAACATTATCAACATAGTTTGTAATATCAGGCAAGTATTAGTATTTTTAATTAAATGGTGGAAGTGTAGTTTGGACATCTTATTTTCTCTCTAACACGCGCACACTGTTATGCATGTTAAGCCTTGTGACGTCACTAATTTTGTTTTGTATTCTTTTTCTTTTATATCCAGTACAAGACTTCAAACATTTTTAAATGGTTAAATTCTAAATGCATTTACAAAATTTTTTGTTTGTTCAATTTGCGATAAGTATAAAAAAGATGGAGTCAAATATTCGACCCAAGATCTCATAGTTGTCAGCTCGTATTCGTCACTAGACCTTTATATCAAACTTATACTTTAATACTTTTCGAGTATGTATTTTCGATCAAATATACACTAGATTATAAGTAACGGCCTAAAAAACGGCGAGAGATAAAAGCTCACAAATAAGCGTGTGTTCTCATTTAATTTTAGTATGGTACGAACCATAATATTTCAAGAAATCTTAATTTAAAGGAATAAGCTTTACTGATACCTGAAGTTGATTTTACTTGATTATGATTGAACTATAGTCGGAGTGGTTTTACTCAGGGCCAACCCAGACTGGGACGGAATGGAAAGGTTTTTTTTTTACCAAAAGATATTCAAACTTATCTAGTGAGAATAGAACATAAATTCCAATTTTTTGAATTGACGTTGCGGCATCAAGAAATGCCTTTACCAATCATCATATTATAAATATATACCATCTGTGATACGATTGTAATAATTATTGTTAAAAATAATATACATTTTAATGAAGTATTTTAACACGCGTTTCACTTAAAAATAACAAGTTATCCAAGATATTCGGATAATTAATTTATCTGCTAATTAAAACGTATCGTGTTGCCTATAATTAATTAATTAATTAATACCGATGCCTTGTCACTGGTCTGGTTTAAAATATTTAATACATTGTTTTATTCCGACATACATGGTCGCATTCGATAATCATGATCTTTACGATGAACTGACAGCCTCCGTGGCGCAGTTGGTTAGACGCCGGCTGTGAAACACCAGATCGCGGGTTCGATCCCCGCTCCGAGGCAAATGTTGTGTGATCCACAGGTATTTTTTTCGAGTCTGGGTGTTTGTAAGAAAAAAGTCTCTCGTAGTTCCTGATACCTACAACTCAAGACTCGATCTTAGTGTGGGGTCAGGACTATGTATGTGACTGTTGGGTGTATTTATTTATTTATTTAAATATTTGCTCGTTCAGTAAGTAGTATGTCAGGATCGAGCAAAGTGGCGGTCTATAGTCTCTGCCTACCCCTCCCTACCCCTATGGGATACAGGCGTGACGATTATATGTATATACGTATGTATGTATGCTCGTTCACCACACTTGTGCAGTATCTTTTAAAAGAAATATACCTAAAATAAATGAAATTCATACCGTTTTTCCCAGTCTGGCAGTACAGAAGTGTCGCGCGGGGATTCCTGTCTGATATGACCATTGTTAATTTGCATGGCCAATGTACTCGGCGAGAATGCTACATAAACACTAATACATAAGTCATAACGTGAGGGGTAGACTTTGCCATTTCTTATTTAGGGTTGTGTTTTAATTTATAAAATTAAAAAAAAAAAATTGTATATTTTTTATTCTGAAAATAAGCATTTTATATTTCAGTGAACAAAGAGAGAGAGGTACAGATATGGTGCATACATATGTATTTGTTTATTGAAGTGGAGAATTGTACCGACATAGTAATGGTAACAATTTAACCTCTTGTTATAGATAGATAACATATAGAGAACGGTCGTAAGTCGTGGGTATCAGAAACTACGAGGGACTTTTCGGTCTCACAAACACCAAGAGCAAACACAATTTATTAGGCACAGAAATATTTTTGTCGATGCGGGGATCGATCGGGGGCCTTACGTTTCACAGTCGTCTAACCAACTACGCCACGGACGCTGTCAAATAGTATATCTATTGTATAAATATCCAAAAACCAGCAATGTAGTTTTTTTTTTGCTTAATTCACCTCTTACTAAATTAAACAAAATTGGCTACACTCAACTAATTTTTATCAAATGTATTAAAACTTTACGCTCTAAATTTATTTAGTTATCGAATGTTTTGTCCCTTGAAATTAACGAATAAATAACTGCGTCGGTGGCGTAGTTTTTCTACGGTACGATTACAAAGCTGGAGTCTCGGCTTCGTATCCCGGGTTGGGTAAAGCGATATTGGATTTTTCTATTCATTATCAGCCCGGAGTCAGGAATTTGTGCCCGATTAGGCTACAGGGTCGCCCTCTATCCCGTCGTCCTAATATGCAGGGCGAAGTGTGGGTGTCTTGCTAATACCTCTGCCTACCCCTTCTGGGAGGGAGGCGTGAGTTTATGTATGTATGTTATAAATATATACGACGTAATCCGAAAACATCCTATACTAAAACATTTACAAAATATTACATAATGAAACTATATCCCATAACCTAACCCCAAGGTGGCAACCCTGAGTTCAGGTAAGCTAATATTGACGCGTGGATCAAAGGTCCTTTGTACGCCAACATTTGCATAGAGAAAAGGTAATTTGATAAGCAAGGCAAGGTCATTGCTACCCGTCTCCACTTGAAACAAAGACGAGGCGAATTATATAGCTGACTATGTATATATAAGTGCGTAGCTTTTCGGTATACGGACCAGACACGGCTGCTAAAATATTCATAGTGGTCGCGGATTCAAATGTCATGAAAACCTCTGACTTTTCGGAGTCATGTGTGTATTGATCAATCACCACGCACTAAAACGGTGAAAGAAAACATAGTGAGCAAACCTGCCATAGCGATTTGTATGAATTTCTATGGTATGTAAAGTCCACCAACCCGTACTAGGCCAGCATGTTGGACTATAAAGTCCACATAGCCTAACCACTCTCAATCATATATTCGATTATAGTGGAGGCCCGTACTCAGCAGTGAGATGTATATAAGCGATACGACCGCTCATGAACACAAGCAAAACCAAACAAAACCTTGAATAACAAAACAATGATTGGCATTCCACTGCGCTCGCCATCCTGAGACATATGATGGTAAGTGCCAATATGTCACGTAGTTACTCTTGCTACAATGCCATTCAATCCGAAACACAATAGTGCATTTAAACTGCCGTTTGTCTGGACAAATATGGCGATATATTCACCTCCTATTACATGGTGGGATGGAACACACGAAGCGAAACGTGGATGGCACCTCTGACTACGCCTTTTGGGAAAAAAGCGTGAGTTTACGTACAATATTCCTAGAAGTTTCTCTATACCCTGTACCACAATAGCAATTCGCAAGTATCAAACGTTAGCAAAATTATGTTGATTATACATTCCGCTCGCGGCGGCTGCTGTCGCGCGAATATCTCGCAGCCATCCTACGTGACCCACATCGATAGCAGACGCTTCAAATTTATATTTTTAGCTGGACATACCGTCTTCACTTCCAGTCTTGGATTATTGGTGGTTACGACGATTTTTAGGGGAATTAAATGAGGATAAGCTCGATATTTCTTCATTCAATTGTAACACAGTAATTGAATACGTCTGTCGGTCTGCCGTTTTTTCAATAGTACTCTCGATTCTATGGAGCAACTTACTTAGGATGTATTTGTTATGGATCTCCCGTATGGGCTGATAGGGCTACTATCGGTGCTGTGCGAAGAAAACTGCTCCAGAGCCAACGTTTGGCGTTGATATTCTTGTGTAAGGCATATAGAACTGTTAGTACGGAAGCTTTGCCTGTCCTGGCGGGTGTACTTCCAGTCGACCTGGAGGTGCAACGTCGCGCCGCCATGTATTACTCTACTAGGGAGAATATGGATAAAAGATTTTTAACCGCACGTGAACTTTTAAAAGTTGAAAGATTATTTAAACCGCTTTCAGTGGTATATAGCGAACTATGAGATGAATGGCAAAATAGATGGGAAGTATCTTTGAAGGGGCGACATCTATACCAATATTTTCCTTGCGTGCGTGATCGTTTAACAAAAACTTGGTTAGATGTCGATTATTGCGTATCGCAGTTCCTCACGGGCCATGGTAACTTTAAGGCTAAACTTTACTCTTTTAAGCTTGTTGAATCGCCTGCGTGCCCATGTTCAACACCTAACTGCGAGTACGAACAGTCCGCGCATCATATACTTTGGGAGTGTAGTCATTGGCAGAATGAGCGTAAAACCATGCTGGATAGTATGCAAATATCATCTGGAGTTGTATACTACATGGACCTTGTAGAGACTAGGAAGAACTTCCATGCTTTCCGGCGTTTTTGCCATACCTATTACTGGAAACAAGTATAAAAGCTCACATAATAGGTCCCATTTAAATGTAAGAATGATTTGATCCGTGGTGCTTTACAGCTGGCTTCTCCGGCTGTAAAAGTCTTTTTACGAGCTTATTTACCTCTTTAGTTCATTGTTTTGTCACCCGCTTTGCACGGAGGGAAGTGGACAATATTTTATTTCCAACTCCTCCTATTAATTACACTTTCTGATTAATTTCGTTGCGGGTTAAAGACAAGTTAGACATTCCCGGAGACTCGCCGAGCTTCAATGCTCGGTGTCATTACATTGCGTGCCACTGTTGATCCTGGCTTACAGGAGTTGCAGTGGTGGGTGTGAGGGCGGGACAGTCTAGTACTCTCGATTATAGAGGAGGCCCGTGCCCTGTAGTGAGACGTGTATGGGTACAGATAGATACATATACAGAATACGGGCTTTGATTCATTCACGGGTTCATGGAGCTTAGAATAAGATTCTTAGACTGAATATGATTTAGAGAATGTATACTTTCAAATTTGTTGAAGTAATTAATTTCTGATACAACCATTTTTACAGTTGATACTTAATATAGACAGGCTGAAATGCGTGTTAGCCTGTTGCAACGGACCAGACGTGGCTGCCTACCTCGCTACATGTTCATGGCGGTCGCGGTTCGTTGGGCACACCTCTGACATTTCGGCTAATGTGTATATTGATAGTCAATTACCACACACTGTAACGGTGAAGGATAACATCGTGAGGCAACCTACATACCATAGCGATTTGTAAAAAGTCTCTGGTATGTAAAGTCTGTCAACCTGCACTAATGAAGCCTGGTGGACTATATGGCCTAACCTCTTTCAACTGCACTGTTGATATGGTCTGTACGCAAAGACAGTTATTATTATCATTTTAGTATAACAAGTATTTTAATCTAATCTAACACCGGTTGTGCTTTATTCCTTCACACAGTTTCTTCACAACCTTAAGGTAGACTGTCAGTGAATTCCCCAGACATTATTTCCACCTGTATACGTTCAGTATACGAAGCTTTAAATAAATAAATAATGGTTCTTTTACCCATTTTCCAAATTATCTAGGATATTTACACAAAGCATTTCTATTCAGGTTAATACAAAATCCATTTGTATTGAAGTGAACAAAACCTAGCCAAAGGAATAAAGGATAATAATGATCCTTTTAAGTCGTCAGTACATTTTCGTTCTAATGCGATGACCGAGTGAAAATTATAGCGAATTAGCCCGGGCAATTTTTCTAAGTCATTTATTTTGGCAAAATGATGCTCATCACTCATTATTAGTTTGAAATGTAGGGTCACCACAAATTACGAAAAAAAAGTCTTATTCTTTTTGGTTAAGTTTGTAGCAAGCTGTATATTTGTCACCACTCTTAACTAATCCTTAAATAAAGTGATAAAAAAGGGGAGAAAGGGGATTAAGGTTAAACCTGCATATTTCACTGACTGAATAAAATGCAATGCTGTTTCTTTACGACGCGACGGTTTCTTGTAACATATTATCACCCTGCAACCTTTTTATCTCCCTTTGTTTCTATAAATATCTCCCTTAAGCATACTTTGAGATTGAGGTATAAATATTTTCACAGTTCAGTCTACCTTGAACGCCCAAGAATTAGTCCAATTTCGGCACATGTCCAAATCTATGTAGTATGAATCTAAGGCTAGGCTAAAACGTTTGTTTATTTTAACACGCTATTCTCAGGAACTACTAATTTACAGCGAAAAAATATTATTATTTTGGATAGCCTATTCATTGAGAAAATCTATATCACATCACGCTTTGACTAATACGAGCAGAGTAGAAATAAAAAATGGTCCAAAAACTAGAAAAAAATATTCATTTTGAAGTCTTGCGGCAAAGCTGGGCCGGACCACAAATATATAATTTAAATAGGACTGACTCTTCAATACACGATGATTTTTTACCATCAACCGTAGCTACACCGCTATCGCAAAAACTTTTACCTCCAAGCTACAATCAATTTTTGACAGCCCAATTATTTCCACCGACACATAACAGATACCACTGTAAGCCACGTAACAACACATTATTAATACTATTTAAACAGATATTTCGGTTCGCAAGAACCGCTTTACATTTTGCCAGACTATAGTTTTAGTTGAAACTAACTCGTATAATTACACAGCGAAGGAATCAAAGCTGCGGCTTAATTAAGACGTATTTGTGAGTAAGTTTTGTAGTCGTTATGTTTCAGGAGTTAGAATGATTTAATTATATCAGATATTTAGAGCAGCCACAGCCTCCGTGGCGTAATTAGTTAGACGCCAGCTGAAAACGTTAGGCCGCGGGTTCGACCCCCCATTAAGAAAAATATATGTATGATCCAAAAGTATGTGTTCTGGGTCTAAGTGTTTGTGAGACTTAAAAGTCTCTCGTAGTTCCTGATACCCACGACACAAGACTCGACCTTAGTGTGGGTTGAAGACTATGTAGATCACTGTTGGGTGTATTCATTTATTAAGCTTAATCTATAGAAAAGTACTTATATACAAAGTTGACTATTAAAGCTAACGTTTTAAAAATCATCATAATTCATATAAATAAGGAAATATTACCAAAGATGTGAGCACAGATGCTAACAAAGCCACTAAAAAGGCTTCGAGCTTATTTTTACCCCAATTGTGAAAGGGAAAGAATCTACCGGCGTGACATAAATTTAATTTACATGAATTTCCATTTACGAAATATTTTGTACCTTAAAATTATAACAGTCAAGTCTCTGAACTAGGAATCGAACTCAGGCCCTTTCAACAGTTTTTACTGCTGCCAAAAATAGTACAACAAAAGAGGCCAATGTTTAAATGCATCTAGTACCACCCTCGCAAATCGCTTTCCACCCGATTACTAACAATATGTCCATTTTCAAGCTCTCAAAAAAACATAAATTTAAACTAAAATCAATTGAAAACAAAAATATCTGAAATCAAGACTCAGTTAAGGTAATCTAGAACTCAAACTCAAATGCTCCCGCATCAAAACTTTCTAGGCAAATATCCTGCAAAATCGGGAAACTTTGGCCACCCCGCACAAATCGCTTTAGAGGCCTTAATTCCCCCATTACGTACGCATTATTGTTTTTCTAAATACATTTGCGTGTCATCCTGCTCTGTAAATTGAGGATATATTTTCACGAAGATTAAGGTGTATTATGATTTATTAGCTTTAATGGTATTTGATACAGACTTTGTAAATTATAAACATTATTTTATTATTACTGCGATGAATGGCGAGACGAGCATACCATTCGCTTGATGATAAACGATAGGACTACTCATGGACAGAAGCAAAACCAAACAACACCATGAATTACAAAGCAATGCTTGACATTCCACTACGTTCGCTATCCTGAGACAAAATGTTAAGTCTCATTAAGTTCAATAGTTACTCTGGCTACAATGTCCTTCAAACCGAACCATAACAGTGCATTCATACATTCGACGGGAGAAATAGATAATGCGGCGATACCTATCCAGGCGGCCTCCCTATGAGAAACCTATCACTAGTGAATAGCTTATTAATTTTATTGTGTCGTATTATAATTACGTATAAATAAAGAAAAGCTTAAAACTTCCCTGTCTACCCAATAGCATAAAATCGTAATTATATATATACAGGGTATATCAAGAGTGCTACCGAAAACGAAGCCGGGTGATAGTTTAAGCGACTTCAGGCACATTGCAACAGAAAATATTGGAAAAAAAAGCGAACAAATTTTTTTTGTATATCGTCGTATTTCGGTGGTAAAAACATTTTTTCGTATAAATGATAGTGATGAAACCCTTTTATTTATAAAAAAAACTCTAAGGTATAAAAGAGTTTAAATTATTATTTTGGCAAAAACTATGGATTTACCACCCAAAAATGACGATATTTAAAAAATGATAAAAATATTTTTTTGCATTTCTTAGCAAAATTTTTAGTTGCATTGTGTTTGTAGTCACTAAAACTACCACCCGGCTACGTTTTCGGTAGCAGTCTTGAGATACCCGGTATATATATTATATACTGAAGACAAAAACATCGCGTAGCAAAAACATGGCACCCAACATCAAAGGTGGCCACTAACTTACAATTATCACAAAATGGCAGCGCACCCGCGCGTTCGGTTCACTGTTCCCATTGTTTTATATGAAAACTTAGGTAAGTTCACACCACACGACACGTTCACGACACGAGTCAGATTTTCTATGTTAACTTTTATTTAAGAGCAGCTCTGTAGGTAAAGTGCGTGGTGGCCTGTTGGTAAAAGGCGGCTGCCAACATGTTCACGGTGGTCGCGGGTTCAAATCCCAGGGCACACCTCTGACTTTTCGGAGTCATTTGTGTATTGACAGTCAATCACCACGCATTAAAACGGTGAAGGAAAACATCGTAAGGAAACCTACATACCGTAGCGATTTATAAAAATTTCTATGGTATGTAAGTCCGCCATCCCGCACTAGGCCAGCGTGGTGGACTATATGGCCTAACCACTCTCAATCGTACTCTCGATTGTAGAGTAGGCCCGTGCCCTGCAGTGGGACGTATATGGGCTGATACAGCCCTGTAGGTGAGCCAATTTGTGATACTTCTTTGTTGATGTGGACTTGAATGATATAATACATTATTATATTAATGTACATATTGTAATATGACTTGATCCATGCTAGATTTTGAACACCTGGTATTTTAGTAACCACTTCAATAAAATGTTGTTATCTTTTGTTGCGTATAATAGCTATAGAGTAAACCACGGTCAATCAATAATAATATAGTATCTTTAGCGGGTAAGAAACAGAAAAAAAATCTGTAGAAAATATGATCACTGATCAAATACAAGCAACCCTTCCAACTAACTAATTTAGTACAGCATAGTGAAGTCACATCATACCAACAAAGTGGTATACTATCTTTAAAATAAATAAGCACCAATTTACAAGTACTTGAAGATGGAGTTTAAAAAAAGTATTTGCCATTATTAAAATTAAAACTTTTGTACATTAAACACCCCTATAGCCATATTCTCCGTGTCGTGGGGTGTGAACAGCCCTACGCCCTTTGTCTACCCCTTCAGCAATAAGTTTTGTTTTCTTATGTAAATGATATTGCTGTGTTGGAACACTTACAGCGTTCAAAACATGTCTCCCCACATTACATACTGTATGTGCTCTATGTATGTAGAGACCGTGTCTATGTAAAGTTAATTAAACTGGACAAGTGAACTTTGAATTTGCATAAATCAACGTTTTGTTTGCACATATTTATAAGATGTGTCTGCAAGTGATTACACAGAAGCATTAGTCTGTGAGTTGATAGAAAACCTAAAGAAGGACCGAAAGTATATTATTTGTTATTTATTATGAATATATTCTATTAGTAACATTTGGTGAAGGAATTCGTGTGACGGTTATGTCATCATAACATTCATCTGTATCTGTCTGTATCAGCCCATATACGTCTCACTGCAGGGCACGGGCCTACTCTACAATCGACAATACGATTGAGAGTGGTTAGGCCATATAGTCCAAACGCTGGCCTAGTGCGGGTAAGCGGACTTACATACCATAGAAATTATTATAAACCGCTATGGTATGCAGGTTTCCTCACGATGTTTTCCTTCACCGTGTTAGTGCGTGGTGATTGACTATCAATAAACACATGACCCTGAAAAATCAGAGGTGTGCCCTGGGATTTGAACCCGCAACCACCGTGAACACGTTGGCAGCCGCGCCTGTCCGTTTACCAACAGGCCACCACGCACTTATAACATTCATAACGAATATTGTATTTTTATCAACTTATTTAAGTTCTGAAGCGCGTATCTACTACCGTCGTACAATCATTTTTAAATTTTTCTACATAAACTTTGAAAAAATTCTTATAAAATTGTGTTTTCAACTTTAAAAATACAATCTCAAAACAAGAAAGGAAAATAAAAATAAGACATTCCTCAGCAATAAGTGGTTCCTTGCGCTGTTTCTTTTACACAGCTAGTGTACTTTTCAAAAAATACTTATACAATAAATTGAGATAAAATTAAAATAAAAAATCGACCAAAAGAATGATAGAAGGTATTGCCAACATAATAAATTATTATACTACGGAGTAGTATGGAATTATATGAGAAATATAGGATATAAAAATATATACAAAGGGTATTTCACAGGCGGCGTCTAACTAACTGCACCACGAATGTCCAAGATATGTTATAAATAATAAATAACACCCAACAGTCACATACATAGTTCTGACCCCACACTAAGATCGAATCTTGTGTCGTAGGTATCAAGTACTGCGAGAGACTTTTCGGTCTCACAAACACCCAGACCCGAAAAAAATATTTGTGGGCCGCACAAACATTTCTCTCGGTGCGGGGATCGACCCCGCGGTGGCTCGTTTCACAGACGGCGTTTAACCGACTGCGCTGCGTAGGCTGTCCATCGACCTCTAAATAACTGCACCACGAATGCCCAATATATGTACATTTAAATTTTGAATCTTACTTCACTACATAGTATAAAACAAAGTCGCTTTCTCTGTCCCTATGTCCCTTTGTATGCTTAAATCTTTTAAACTACGCAACAGATTTTGATGCGGTTTTTTAATAGATGGAGTGATTCAAGAGGAAGGTTTATGTGTATAAGACGTGCATATTATTGTAGAGAAATCTATATGCACCCGGGCGAAGCTGGGCCGGGCCGCTAGTTACCAATAGAAAGCATCTGCCGATAACCCCAATCTCCCAGCAAATAAAACTTTAGAATCGTGAAATATCAGCGGTTTTCCTACCCAGGTGCATTCAAATACTCGTGCAGTGATGTGTCGCCTAATATTTTTCCCTATCAGCCCGTCCACACGCGACCACGGCGTGATGAATGGCCTGTGTCTCGAACAGGGCTGGTGCAATATAGGATCTAAATGGGTGGAGTTTTGTCTTTATCTAGAGGTGAATAGGTAAAAGAGAAAACCAGGTATCGAATCGGGACGATAGTGCAATGGTTTGAAATTGGTATATTTATTTCTAGTAGTACGTCTTATTTTAGATAAAGTAGGTTGTATAGAGGCAGAAATATTATTGTTATTATTTTTGAAAAGGTATTTATGTTTTTTTTTTCACTGTATCTATGGAAGTATTTTTATTCTTTTTTACTAATGTTTTGTTTCCCACATATGTACATAAGTTATTTTCATAAATTCAGACTTTAAACTAAAAACTAAAAGACATTGTCAAACCTTTTTCACAGTAAATCCACTGCTAAATAACGACTATTTCCTAACTTTAATTTCTTGTCGATGTTTTAAAACCGCACAAAATAAACATACTTTTTAATAAAACGTAAGTAATGTGAGTCTCATAAAATAATATTAGATTTAGTAATATCTCACGCAGGAACTACTCATAAAACAATAAAAAAATGCTTTCTAGTTTATTACATCGTTTTGTCTAACACATTGCAACCCTGCGTTTGCGTGGGGACACCATAAACAGTCAATGTTTTCGGATAGTTTTCATTTGCTTTTGTTAGTTCACACCATGTTTTATTAACCACCGGATGTTTTTTGGCTGTTGGGAGGGATAATACCTTATGTTTTTACAAAAACCAAAATAGGCTTAATAGTAAATATGAATTTCAGGAATCACATATTATTTTTGGCTATTTAAAAATATTGTCTTGATCAGAAATGAAAAAGATTTCTCGCTCTACTCCAATATATTTCTCTTTCATTATGTGTATATAGATATGTTTATGAAACAATTTACCTAAACAATGCCTCTACCACAAAATATTTGTTTTATTATCATGAATGGCGAAACAAGCCAGGCATTCACCTGAGGGTAGTAAATTAATAATAAATAAATCTTTATTCATAAACCAAATTTGTATAACTATACAAGATTGGGATAGCCGATATGACCGCTCATAGTCAGTAGCAAAACCAAACAACACCATGAATTACAAAGCAAAACTTGGCATTCCTCTCCATCCTGAGACATATGATATTAGGTTTCAATATGTCCAGTAGTTACTCTGGCTGCAATATCCTTCAAACTAAATAAATTACTTCAAATAAATAACTACAAGGAAGTCACTGTATAAAATGTCGAACAGAATGTTCAATAATCCCTAATCGGTCCGGGGAATTTGGCGCGAAGATTAGCATACATACAAGATCCCGATATTGCCCTGTACTGCGGAAGTCTGGCATAGCAACCGCATTTTTAGTAGCATTTATCAGATCTTTGTACTATTTATTCAATATTTTTTACGAGATGTTTAGAATGTTGTGTTCTGGTTTGGTGGACATCGTATTCAAAGTTACTACTGGGCGAAATGAGACTTAAAATTATACGTCTTAGGATGGCGAACGCGGTGGAATACCAAGCATTGCCTTCATTATTATTTTTTAATTTTGTTCTGGTAAATTAGCATCCCAAATAAAGATTCGTTAATATAGTAGATCATACTTCATTATGAACCTTTATGTGTGCTTTCCCGGACCAATACCCTATAGAGTTCTGCTTTATGTATATTTATACACATACACCTCACAAGTATTTGAAACATTACGTCTCAAAATCTATAAGAAATGTGGTATAATACTTCTCTAATTAGTCTTACTGATAGAGCCAAAGGGAATATTCCAAAATTAACAATTCCACATTCATTCATTCTACTAAGGCGTTATCCAAGCTGGTGCCAGGGCCCATTTTACGGCTGAGTCTCCTCCGTTTCGCCCGGTCTTCGGTATCCTCAATAGTAAGGTCATTGGCTCTCATATCTTCCTTGACGACATCAAGCCGGCGCTTTTTCAGTCTACCCCTCAGGCGAGGTCCTGGAATGTTGAGGCTCAGGCACACATTACCGACGTACTCCTGTGACTTCCATAGGACGTGACCATGCCAAAAAGTAAATCCACATTTTTTTTAAATAATGACTCGTAATTAAACCAAAGCATACTCAGCATGAAAGTAAATCCAAACAAAATATAAATATAAAACCCAATATTAGTTTTGAAATGAAACGGCAGGAGGGATAATGAAAATGTCTCGGAACAATATTTGCAGAGCCAACGTTGACACAAGATCTTAATGCAAGACAAAGATTTGTTTAACATCTCTACTGTAATGTAGCGTCGCTGATGTTAGGTAGAGTCTTGCTTGTTTATATATAAGAGACAAATAAAGATACATTACCATAAAAAAGATTTATTAATAAGAAAATCATACATTAAACATGAATTAATAAAACCACTAAGGTTTATACCAGAGCTGACACGAATTAACAACAACACAGTAATACTTAATATTTATGTTATTAAAATTATCGATATTACAATTAACATAATACAGCAATATTGTTATGTTGCGTTATTAAGATATTTTTTTCATCTTAATCTCTATTTTTGACATTGTTATATTATATATTCGGAACGGGCTTCCGACACTATCGAGAGTACGATTGAGGGTAGTTAGGTCATATTATAGTCCATCACGCTGGTCTAGTGCGGACCACACGCGGCTGTCAACATGTTCACGGTAGTCGCGGGTTCGAATCTCAAGGCACATCTCTTACTTTTCGGAGTCATGTGTGCATTGATAGTCAATCACCACGCACTACGAGTATAACGGTGAAGGAAAACATCGTGAGGAAACCTGCATACCATAGCGGTTCATAAGAATTTCTATGGTATGTAAGTCCGCCAACCCGCACTAGGCCAGCGTAGTGGACTATACGGCCTAACCACTCTCAACCGTACTCCCGATTGTACAGTAGGCCCGTGCCCTGCAGTGGGACGTATATGGGCCAGTACAGTACAGTTATTTAAAATTTAAATTTATCTTTCCTAACTAAAGCACATCTTCAAATTATTTACTTCAAAAATATACTTTATTAGAAAATTCCTCTCTTCCAGCCACCATCTAAATATTTCTACCAATATGTATTCTATTTAATTTCCTTCTCTACCTTGCCTGGTAGAGACGTAGAGACAGTCACCCCAGTTTGAGTAAAACACCCTCATGCAGAGTAAGCTGCGTCGTGATCAATCTAGTGTCGAGTGCAAAGCAACCTATTTATACGGATTTACCATCAGACACCGCGTCCTGAGTTCTGCTGTCTCTACCCGAAACTGTGGCTCTATGTACAGTTGTTCGGGATATATGGGAGGTGAAACTATTTGTTGTGATAAATGTGGTTGTATTGTTAGTTCGATGACAGAAATTATTATAAGTTAAGTAAAAAATTCTGAGTTATGTAGCAATGCATATGTCATGAGTATTTTTGACTTAAAAAAAATATTTTTCTGAATTGAAATTAAAATGTACGTTTACGTAAGGTTGGAGATTATCTGTGTAGTATACTTGCATTCAGAATTTTTCAAATGCAATTAAAAAGTCAGAGATGCGCCTTAGGATTCAAATCCGCATCCACACCCTCGGCAGTCGCATCCGGTAAGTTACCACCACCAATAGTCCACCGCGCATATTTGTATATACTTATAATTAAATTATTTTACCGTTTTTATAAGCACACAATTCTGTACCAATACACGTTAATATAAAAGGATAGCCAGTGATACAAAACTGTATTTCGTATGCCATTCGATGCTGTCTTAATGGCATTGCTCTTACGATCAAGTATATATCACTTTCCCTAGCCATATAAAAAGAAAAAACACACACACGCCAACTGTTCTTTGGTTAAATTATATTATATTATATATTATATTAGATATATACCTGTTACCCTTGTATTTACAATGTACAAATATACTCTTAGGTCTTTAAACTCCCCCACATTACATACTATTTTGTATACCTTATGATCCGTCGTACGTTTGGCTGTTTGGAAGAGATCGCTAAATAAAACCGCCAGTTGTTACACTATTTCAAAAGAATGTAAGCTGTTTTCTTATAGTCAACAGTAAAGAGTAAGTAAACAATAATATATCTATCTACAATACGAAAAACACGACATATAATAAAATAACATTATTTAGCACGTTGTCGCGAGCGTGACGGCGGCGCGCGACGTGTCATGTCACGTGACAGCGGCGCCGGCGAATATTGGACGAGCATAGTGTTGCCTGTGTGTCGACAAACGATGATCAAATTACAGGTTAGTTGCACAAATAGTGGGCAGATTTACGAAAAAAGAACACTTCTAATGTCTTTTCTCTTTTCTCTCTCTCTCTTCAGCCACCTGAAGTCTAATTGAACATACATTATACAATAGATCTAAGAGAAAATAACAAAAATCCTTATACTCCTGCATACAGTACTATTGAAAATCTTATCTGTCAGTGATATTTTCTAATAATTTTGTTAGCTATATTTTTATTCTTTTATCTGTTTATCTTAGTTACATTTTTTTGCTTAGTATTTTTTATAAACTTTCAGAACTTTTTTGTTAAAATACCACTATTGCACACCAAGAATTCACACGAAGATTGAAAATCCTGTTATAATCACTGTATAGTAAACTTATTTTGAAAAAAGCAACGCTAGATTTTCTTGCCTGTTCTTCTCTGGCGAAAACAGCCTTGTGAACCGGGTGGTAGTGGAAAAAAAAAAGTGATTGAATCTAAATAGTGTATGACATTTTATGGATTCAATAAATATTTTCATTTCATTTCATTTCATTTCATTTCATTTCATAGGTTCAACGCTGCCATAATTGGGTCAAATCACAGAACATCAATGTCATGGTACTTACCATCACGTAAAATACAGTAATTTTACCCAGCCAGGGTAAAACACACATTAAATCTAAAATTATCGATAGAAATGAGTAAAACCAAACTTCGACGCAGCCCGCGTGCTCGCAGTATCATAATCATTTGTTATCTGTCGTTCGTCTCGATATTGGATGTTAGTACCGCGTATTACCTCTAATGAACCGCTGCCTGTCTTCTCCACTTGTCTACTGTATTTGTAATTTAATAATAACTTAGTACCTAGCTATTTTTAAATATTTTTATGGGTCGAAACGTCATTATTTATCCTTGAAATAAGCCTGTGTTTGATTGGATTTCCGGTGATAGAAGAAAGAAATTTCCGATAGTAGAAGAAAGAGGATAAGGTGGCCTAAGCCGTTTTATAATTTCCGATAATAGAAGACAAATACAAGGTGGCCTAAGCCGTTTTATTCGGGTGCCCAGTGATAAGCGGCTAAGCGCTGTCAAAGTATAGAACAGGATGAAGTTACTCTCATACAACTGAATTAAACGACGATAGAAATAGTCTCTATCGATGATAGTTCTGCATCAGCCCATATATCCTACTGCATGATACGAGCCTCTTCTACAATCGAGAGTACGATTGGGAGTGGTTAGATGATATAGTCCATACTGGCCTACTACTAATAGTTAGTTATCTCTCGGCAATTAACACAATTATGTCGGTCCCAAAACAGGTTAGGCCATATAGTTCACCCCTTTCACCACTTATACATGCCATTGAAGTGCGTGGTGACTATTTGGTATACGGATGAGACGCGGCTGCCAACATGTTCACGGTAGTCGCGAGTTCGAATCCCAGGGCACACCTCTTACTTTTCGGAGTCATTTCATGTCATGTGCATTGCTAGTCAATCGCCACGCATTATAACGGTGAAGATAAACATTGTGAGGAATTCTGCATAGCGATTTCTACAAACATCATACTAAAAACTATAGTTATTGCCATATTAAGCCATGATTCCATTAAAAAAACACAAAATTAAATTGAACAACAGTAAACCGCTCAAGTCCACCAAAAGGTCAGCGAAATGCCAATTAATTTGGTGAATGTCCAACATCTCCAATACGATTGAAATCTACATTAATTAACACTCAAATTGGTTATATGAAATGCTCACGAAAACCACAATTCAATGAAATATTTGTGGAGGCGAACACTCGGGGTTTCGGGGTGAGAATGAATCTTGTGTCTTTTTTATTTATCGTCACATAATTATGTAATGTAAATCGTTTGCGACAGAACAATCGACACTTAAAAAAATCGTTTAAAAGATAATTTCATCTGTCGTCATTTTGTCTTAAAGGGCAGGCAAAGCACCTTAATACCTTAAGTTTCGGTTGACCATAGAATAAGTGATCACTTGCAATCTTTAATCAAATATACACTAGATTATAAGTGACGGCCTAACGGCAGCAGAAATAGGAGTACAAATAAGCATGTGGTATTATTTGATTTTAGTATGGTCCGAAAACATAATAAATATTAAATTAAAGGAATAAGGTTTATTGTTACCTGAAGTTGATTATAATTTAAGACAATTATATATTTGATCGAATGAAATATTTCTGTATCAATAATAAAAATCAATGTATTTTTGTCCATTTTGTGGTCATCAAAAACGTGAAATAATTAACACATTTTTCTTATTTACTAAATCTATATTTATCTGGTATATTAAAATGAGATAAATTTTTATTTATTTAAATAATTCACAATTCTCGCGATCTATTCTAACCCTACCCCGCTACGTATTTCAACACCGGCTACGAGCTACGCGGGCTCGCTACATGGCACGTGCGTAGCACCGTAGCACGCAGGACGATTTGGCTACATTACCCGATCAACCACGCAGGGTTGATATATCAAAACATTAGTAATTAGAGGTTTGTCTGCTTTTAAATTTTTCTCAAGACCAAAAATATAAAATTTACTGTTATAAAATCAAGCCTGTTAAACCAGAAACCTTAGCAACAATACCCTCAATAAGACACATAAATAAAAAATTAATACACCCAACAATCGCATACAAACTTTTGACCCCACACTAAGATCTATAGTATACTAGCGGTCGGGCCCGGCTCCGCCCGGGTACATACACGTTTTAAAATGACGGTCTAAATGTTTAATTCTGACTATCAGTTTAGAATATCGACCAATCGGACCAAGAAAAACGAACAAAATTTCCTCGTATTTGCTAGAAATATCACTACTGCTTTCCTCCTATATGTCATAGCGTGATGATATATAGCCTATAGCCTTCCTCGATAAATGGACTACCCAACACTGAAAGAATCATTCAAATCGGACCAGTAGTTCCAGAGATTGGCGCGTTCAAACAAACAAACAAACTCTGCAGCTTTATAATATTAAGTATAGATAGGTAATCTACGAGTATAGTATATTTACAAATTATTATAGATGTATATGTAAGTATTTATAATTGTATGTATGTATATTATGTTACGTGTATGCATAAATAATATTATTTATGATTATCTATTTAATTAATTATATCTATTGGAGCTTTTCTTATCTTTATTTTTACACTGCCCTTTCTTTCTCCTTATTTTATATCCATCGAAAGGTTGTCTGGTAGAGATCGCTTATTAGCGATTAGACCGCTTTGTTCTTTTAATAGATGTTATTTCTTGATATTGTGTTGTTCTTTTTGTTTGTGCACAATAAAGATTTAAATTTAAAAGATTAAATAAGATCGAGTCTTGTGTCGTGGGTATCAGGAACTACGAAAGACTTTGCGATCTCACAAACACCCAGACCCGAAATAAATACCAGTGGATCACACAAATATTTGTTTCGGAGCGAGGATCGAACCCGCGACACGCGTTTCACAGCCGGCGTCTAATCAACTAAGCCACGAAGGCGGTCATTCACAAAACAATATTACAATCCTTAATCTGCAGTCATCATCTCAGCAGCCACCGTGGAGCAGGTGGTTAGACGCCGACTGTGAAACGAGAGGCCGGGGATTCGATCCCCGCACCGGGAGAAATGTTTGTGCGGCTCACAAATATTTCTTTCAGGTCTGGGTGTTTGTGAGACCGAAAAGTCTAGTAGTTCCTGATACCCACGACACAAGACTCGATCTTAGTGTGGAGTCAGGACTATATATGCGACTGTTGGGTGTTATTTATTTATTTATCTTCTACTTACATTTGTCCCATATTTACGTCGAATGAACGCAGCTTCCAACTATTTATCTGACCCGACTACCACCCCTCAAATAAGCATTGATTGCCGTTTGTCATTTCGCAACAGCCAGTCATTCCCGACGCGAATCTGATAGGCCTCGGCAAATTGGTAATTACTTTGGAAATGATGGCCGAACAACACTAACGCACTAATTACTCCTGTCTATCGCTTTGTAATTACAGTTTGTAGCTGAATGGTATTTTGTTCAATGTACTGAAGCCTGCCTTGCACAGTAGTCCTACGGTGAGTTTACAAAGCCCAGGTCTCTACGAATCCCGGGTTGGCCAAAGTGATTTATTTATTAAATACTTTATTGTACTTTTGTGTATCTGGTACACAAAAGTACATATAATTAAATAAAACAATATATGTACAAGTGGCGGTATTTTTGCTGGAAGTAATTTCTGCCAGACAGCCATGGGATGGATAAACGAGAACATACGAAAGTTTGGGCAGCTACAGGTATACGAACATTATATGATATATGATCATGTCTACATAAATATAAACGAAATATCAAAAATAAAAACAAGCAAAGGAAAATGTGATTACTGGTGGTAGATCTCTAATATGTGAGAGGCCGCCTGAGTAGGTACCACCGCAATGTCTATTTCTCCCGCCAAAAAGCTGTATAAATGCACTGTTCTGGTTTGAAAGACATTATAGCCATAGTAACTGCTGGAAAAATAGAGACTTAATACCTTATGTCTCAAGATGGCGAGCGCGCTCGAATGCCATGTTACTGTCCATGAGCGATAGTTTCGCTTACCATCAGGCGAATGGCATACCTACTTGTCAGTCCAGTCAGTCTGTTGAGTCCCTGCTTAAGGGACTGTGTCTTGTGAGGTGTCTTAAGTTATTACATAGTTAGATACCCTAACATCATCATTTAGTGACCATATCAATATCAAAAATATTTTATGTTTTAAATAAAAAAAAAAAGATTGACTTGGCCATTGACACTGCCGTGCCCTCAGATATCCCAAGTTCAAAGTAATTTTCTATCACATTCCCACTAAAATATTTCTGAAAAAACAAATCTTGCACACATTTTGCAAATAAAAATAAAGTTGCAATAATCAAGTTATGTTCATTCTGACTCGTTCGTAATAAAAGCTATCTAGAAAAACATGTTTGCGAGGAGCTTGCATTACGAAGTTTTGCTCGCAAAGTTTCTGCGGCTTGCATTATTCAAATATTGTTTGGAGTATAAGCCAAAAGGTTAGGTTATTTACGCATGGTTACTGGGAGGCTCAAATTATTTCTTAAGGCGCAAAAATTATGACATTTACAAGACTAAATTGATGATATTTTCATATAATAATATCAGCTTTAACTGTGTTTAATTTGATAAATAATCATTGACAATCGCGTTTCCAAAAGATGTATTTGGTCTAGAAACTCTATGATCAGTTCTCCTATGTATCCTGGACTGTGGCTGTGGCACGAGAGGCCGCGGGTTACCAAACCAATATTTGTGTGAATAAATAATATACTAACATAATAGTATATGCATACTATTATGTTAGTATATTATTTATTAACTCTTTCTACATCTCGACTGCCGCAGTAGCGTATTAATACTATGTTACGCTTGCAAGGCTGAAGTATATTGTCCAATGATTACTAATCACATTACTGGTTCTTTAAACTAAAAAAATACATAATTTATAAAGCGCATGTAAACTCTACCTTAACATAAAAATACCAATAACAAACGTTAACATTGAAAAGTAAAAGTATTTTAACTCTTTATTTTCGCTTAGTCTCGCTCATTTCCATTCGAAACTTCAATAAACAAAATATGTAAAACCAGCCCTTTGTAACAAAGCGTTTGAAACCTTTGTGAGTAAACTAACAATTTTTACAGGCCGGAGAGAACAAAAAGTGTAAAACTGTGTGGGTGCCTGTAACTATCTAACACGGATACTCTATTTGATTGAACTGACTTACCATCAGGTGTTTTGTAGTCACGTTGTCGGTATAGGTTTCCTTAGTAGAGACAATAAGAAAACTGTTATTGCACATATTCTTAGTCATAGTCTCTTTAGAATTTTAGGTTAAATTTAAATAAGTTATTAATCATAAGACTAGATCGTTATTAATACGATGTATTAAATATATATATATATATATATAACGAATTACTAGAATGTAAGTTCGTTATCATGCTGGGTGTATGCTTGTCATTATGGTTCACAGCTAGTTATAGCTTAGTATTGTAGGCGTATATGGGCATGTGTCAGATCAAATCATAGGAAATCATAATCTTACTCACGGAACGCGAGACAGCCTCCACGCTCTTACAGCACTATTTTCAGATTATAATATAATATCTAGCGTAGATTCTGTCGAACGCCTAAAGAGGGCGTTGGCATTCTGTTTTTAAAAATCAACTCGATGACGACAAATATTTAGTACATTATACATGTATAGTATTAAAAATAAGTATGATGTAGGCACTTTTTCCAGGAAAATATTACCATAGGGTATAGCGAAAAAGAACAGGCAATAAAATAAAATTGGCATACAGGATTTATCAAGTCTTCTGAAAACGAAGTCGGGTTGTAATATTAGTGATTACAGATAATGCAAAAAAACGCGACGTAAAAAATATTGTTGGTATAGGTCTACCAGAATCTCATGGCATTTTGGGAAATTTGAATTTACGCATTGCAACACTGGGGTAATTGGATGAACATATTTTGATACTTTCAATAATTGTAATTATTTATTATTTCAAATTGACATTATTTTTTTAGTACAACTTTTTAAATAAATTACATAATGATTTAAGTAAAAATATAAAGGTTATTCAAACATTAAAATTACTTCAGAATTGTACTTTTAGATTAATAGCCAATTAAAATAGGCAAATAAGATTTTTTTCAGTTTTAAATTATAACATACATACGAGTCTTACGAGTATTTATAATATAGATGGAGCGCTGGTATTTTCAAAACGTAGATAAAAATAGTGGTACTGAGCCACCAGTTTCGTTTTAATTCTCTCTTCTTGTTAGTTCTTACTTAATCAAACAATTTTCAATTTCCAAATTGTAAGTAGTTTGATTATGAGTCGGTTTTATTTAAATAATTATTAGATTCGATAAATGTAATACGAAAGATGCAAGATTATATAATAAAAACGTATAATTTTATTTCCAGTCTTTTTTATTTCATTAACACTTTAATCAGAGCTTACTTCTAAATACTCTTCCTGTAAATCTTCTGATGAAGACGATGAAGATAAAGGAATAATAATAAACCGTTCCTTATCTAATATCTCTGGAAACTCCTGTAAATAGGTATTTAATGCATTACTGTTTAGTTCCAAAAAATGATATCAAAGTATATACGATAAAACACATACACATATCTAACACTAACAAAAAAAAAATTAAATAAAAAAATAAAAACCGACTTCAAAACAAAACCACTAAAAACCAAAAGTCGGTTTTACGGGCGAAGATTTTACGTGACAACGTCTTTTTCTCGGTAGAATATTTATTGATATGAATATAATTAAATTAATCACTCAACTATAATTAGATCATAGTTGAGTGGGAGAGAGACGCAAGGCATTCGGCGGGCCTCTCTCTCGTTCGGTGACTCATCGTAACGTTACCGGGCGTTACACTTTTTCATAAGTGACTCCCAGCCGCAACCTAATTTAAGACGTTGTCACGTCAAAAAATAATAAGTACATCTGCGAAGCAAAAAAATAATATTTCTTTCATGCAACTTATGCATGTTGATTAATTTGTTTAATAACTTGACTAGCCAACAAATCAAAATATATACGTAACATATAGAAAGCGGGTCGCCCAGTACCAAACATGTAGATATTTAAACTAATATAAGGCATAGGTTCTGAATTGAAGTCGGTTTTTATTTTTTTATTTAAAATTTTAGTTATTTTTATCTTTTAAGTATTGATAGGAATTAAAATGAAGAAGATTTGGTCCCCACAAGGAATATGTTCTTTCCGATGACAATGAAATCGCGAAAATCGGCTAAAAGCTGCCGAAGATATTAGAGTATTCACATGTTCATTATTTGGTCTCCCCCCCCCAACTCCCTTCGCCCCTACCCCCTTTTCCCTCCACCACTGTAACTTAGCTTTTATATTGAACCCAATGCAAAAAGAACCATCGGAATCCTATTAAATTTTGAAGAGTTCTACTCTCCAGGTCCGAACATGATCATCAGATCTTCATGTTGTGTTCCTGGGATTAACCTGTCAATACGTTCTTTCCAATGAAAAAGAAATCACTAAAATCGGTTAAAAACTGCCGATGATATTAGAATTTACGTGTATTTTCATTTTATCACCCACCCCCCCTCACCCCCACCCCTTTTTCCATCTCTCACTGTAACTTAACTTTAATAATGAACGTAATGCAAAAAGAACCATTTAATCCTACTTAATTTTAAGGAGTTCCTCTCTCCAGGTCCGAAGATATTCGTCAGATTTTCATCATATTTTTATGGGACTAAACGACAAGCACCAGCTTTCAATCAAAGAAAGAATGGTCGAAATCGGTTCACACAGTACAGAGAAACCAGGTAACAAACATAAAAAAAGCAACATACATTCGAATTGAGAACCTCCTCCTTTTTTTGAAGTCGGTTAAAAAATGAAGTATCAAAACTATTCACTCCGACTTACTTGTTAAAACGACGTCGATTTTAAAATCGACGATTTTGTTTAAATTTGACCAAATTATTCACTGATCTGGTGATAAACCTTGTAAACAATGTGTGGCACTTGTGATTGTAGAACTAATTTGTACATTTTCTCTAAGAAAGGATAGAAATCTTAAAATATTCACATTGAATGACATAACTCAAGTTTTGAATCAGCTGTTCGTCGATGGTATTGCCACATAAAAATCATTGTTTTTTTTTTTTTTTTAATTTTATGCCATTAGATTCTGGTAGACCTATAACAGCCTCCGTGGCGCAGTCGGTTGGCCGCCGGGAGACAAATATTTGTGACAGATTACAGTTTTGGGATTTGTGAGACCGTCAACTCTCTCGTCTTTTCTAATACTCCCGACTCAACACTCGATCTTAGTGTGGGATCAGGACTATGTATGTGACTGTTGGATGTACATATTTATTTATTTATTGTATCACGATTCAGAATTGCCGTTGGCTCTATATATGTATGAAATCTATAAAAGAAAAATATCTAGGAATTCTCCTAAGCATATTATAATCAATTAAATATTAAATGTAAGGTATGTACAGTATTTATTTATGTAAAATCAGCCGAATGGACTATATGGCCTAACCCCTCTCAATCGTTATCAATAGGGAAGGTCTGTGCCCTGTAGAGGGACGGATATGGGCAATTACAGACACCTAATAATATTTAAGAAGTCTAATTTACAATATAAACGAGGCTATATTACTATCCATTTAAAAGTTAATTCATAAACAAAATTCATATTAAAATAAATGTTATGCAAACAAAATAATAGATCAATCAGCGATTCGTAAGACCACGCGTCCATTCGAAGCGATACGAACTACGAAATATATCGTTAACATTTTTTTTCTGTATCTGCCCATATACTACTGCAGGGCACGGACCTCCCCTACAATCGAGACGATTCCGAAAGGTTAGGCCATAATATAGTCCACCACGCTTAGTAGTGCAGGTTAGCGGACTTGATATGTCATAAAAAATCTTACTAATCGCTTTGGTATACTGTTTAAACTATTTAGATATAATACCAATATGGTTTTACTTGGTGTAGGTTGTAAATGCGAATACAAATGGGTTAGCGCGACCAAAGTAATGTCACTACAATAAAAATCTTACGTGAAGTAACAGATTTTCTGTTGTTTTCTTTGATGAGATATCAAACTTCTGTACATACATGTAAGCATATACTCTATACATACAAAAAAAATCTTAATTTCACATAAAATTAAAGTTATGTCAATTACCCAGAATGTATAAGAGATAATTAAACCGAGACATATATAATTATTGGCGTATTTGTGTAAACTCATTCTAAAGAAAGTTTGAGGATAAGCACTAAAGTTATCCATGGGTATTTCTTTTCGCGCTGAGTGTTCCAAAGATGGAAACTATTTTAATGTCGGTTAGGATTTTTGAGTATTGGTGTCGGGGTTTTAGAATCAGTTGTGGTGTTGCCATTATATTTTTCATATCTTGTAAATAGTAGATATACCCAAATTACGTTCGTTTTTAAATTTGATCGAGGTTACATTTTTCTCCATTTTTTTTTCATTGGATATAGCTTCGGTAACGTACTGGATACTTATCCTTACACACGATTTACTAATATTCCGTTGAACTTTGGATAAATATTTATGAACCGAATGGTTTGTTTGTACATCGTCAATCAACGTTCCATTTTGATCGGAGGATTTTACTAACCGAACTTTTCTTGTTAAAAAATTAGGCCGACATAATTGTGTCGACAGGCGAGACATAATCAAATCTGGTTAGTGATAAGTGAATAGTTTTCTGGATGACCGCATTACTGAAAACGACCACTTTTTTGAATTAGTAAAAAAGGATTCTTTATATTTAAGTTGTTTAGACTAAAATTACTACAGTGCTAATGGGTTGTCTAGGATCGTATTGCAACTACTATCCTATAGGCATACAAAATGGTTTTTAGAAATGGACGTCCTGTGACTGAAGAGACAAAGAGATTTACAGTCTCTTATATCAAACCCAATCAGCAAAAATCTTTTTTTAATTGCGAATCGCGAGACTAGCATGCCGTTCACCTGATGAAAAGCAATGCTTGGCATTCCACTGCGCTCGCCATCTTGAGGCATACAATGTTAAGTCTCAATTTGTCCAGTAGGTAGTTTGGTTATAATGTCCTTCAATCTGAAACACAACAGTGCATTTACACTGCTGTTTGGTGGGAGAAATAGACATCTCACAAAATATGACAGACCAGTAAGGGTATGTCTCAGGATGGCGAGCGCAGTAGATTGCCAAGCATTGCTTTGTAATTCATGATGTTGTTTGATGTTGCTACTATTCCTGAGCTGTCGTATCGCTTACCATCAGGTGAATGGCATGCTCCTCTCCCCATTCATTGCTGTACAAAATAATAGTTATTTAATTTGAAGAATGTTAATTAAAACTAACAACTTGTGAAGTCTGTTAGAAATGTTTCACGTCAACAAGCTGCCGGCAACGTCGTTTGTGACGACGCTCCGAGGCAGCCCATCACCGGCTATTGCTATTTGTGTTACTCACTGTTTGGGTAGTGGATTCGATGCTCGAATAAATATAAATAAGGATTTATACATTTCAGGGCGGTTAAAAGAATCAGTTAATGAAATAATGTCAGGGAAGAGAGAATATATTTAGTGTTGGGTTAAATAACTTATTTCGTAAAGGTTAGACCAATATCAACAAATCCGTATTTTAATATTAAATTAATATCAATAAATAAATAGGTCCAACAGTCACACACACAGTCCTAGCCCACATTAAGATCGAGTCTTGTGTCGTGGGTATCAGAACTACAAGTGACTTTCTGTCTCACATAACGCAGAACTGAAACAAATAGTTGTGGTTCACACAAATATTTGTTTCGGTTCGGGGATCGAACCGGCGACCTCTCGTTTAACAGCTGGCGTCTAACTGACTGCGCCACAGAGGCCGTCTGTGGTAGAATATATTTGGTTATCAATAATTAGATTTTGGAATAAGGATAATAATGTACTTGTGATCTTAACCAGTTGAGCTAATAACTTCAACTCAACAAGTCTCTTTGTTTAAGTTTTTGAAAACTATAGTTAGTACTCAAGGCTCAGCCTATGATGATAATGATAGTCGTAATAATGGCGAAACAAAATATGTCACATACATGAACTCACGCCTTTTTCACAGAAGTGATTGGCTGGGGTTCTCCTGGCAACTGCTAGGACACTTCCGTTTCGTACTGTGTGTTCCGTTCCGCGATTTGATAGGGAGCGAGCCTATCGCCATATCAGGCACAAACTCCTGACTGATGATGAATATAAAAATCCAATATCACTTTGCCCGACCCGGGATTCGAAAACGAGACCTCAGCGTTGTTAACGTATCGTAGTACGCCATCGATGCTGTCTTACTATACTTAAATAAATACTTTATCGACTACATTTAAATGCTAAAATATATGAAAATTGTAAAATAATGTGAAAGTATCGAATGCCCCGACAATAAATCGAGTACGCGAGCAGATATCGAATTATCTTCCACTCGATTATAGCAGCGATCGAGCGACCCGTCGGTTTTTTACGAAAATAAACCAGAAAAGCATTCTAGCAGATGATTTTATTTTTAAACTGAGTACCTTTTTGCATTCTTGCTTCGACAATGCGATTTAATTATGCCTTCACGGCTCCGACGTTAGAAGTTTTTTAAAGGTAAAAATGTGACCTTTTATGTAGGTTCCTTTTTATGGTGCGAATAAATACGTAATGCAATAAATTTACTGGTGGTAGGTCTCTCATATGTGAGAGGCCGCCTGGGTAGGTACCACCGCAATGTTTATTAGTCCCGTTAAACAGTAGTGTAAATGCAATGTTTCGGTTTCAAAGACAGAGTAACTATAGGATATATTGAGACGATCTTATATCTTAGATCTTATATCTCAGGATGACGAGCGCAGTGAAATGCCAAGCATTGCTTTGTAATTCAAGGCGTTGTTTGGTTTTGCTACTGTTCAGGAGTGGTCTTTAGCTTACCTCAGGCGAATGGCATTCTCGTCTCGCCATTCAGTGCAAAAAAAAAAGATATATACATATTGCTGATTGCGATGGTACCTACCCAGATGGTCTCTCACATATTTATATAAAAAATAGTATTAAAATAAAGCGCTATTTTCTGCTGAAGCAACGTTCCTCCATTCCCGTTTAACTTTCCGTGCAATCTCGCACTTCCCGAAAGTAAACTAAAGTGGTGCATTTTAATCCGAATGAAACGAAATTTGGCTCCCAATTCAAACGTACATCTTGATTGGGATCTCGGCTTGTCTATACTAAGGGTTTTTAACAAACTCGGCTAATTTAAACTTCGTTGGAAGTGCGGTTTAACTAATGGGTTTAAGTTAAATTGCTAGACAAAGTGTTTTAAGTTTTTAAAACCAAAAGAGGGTAGTGGCTGCCATATTGACCCATTTAATTGTATTGCTCTTTAAGAATTATGTATAAATTCAAGCAGCCATAATTTTTTACCCTACTTGGGAACTATCCCGCCCCCACACCCACCACTGTAACTCCTGTGTCGCAGGATCAACAGTGGCATGCAATGTAATGACACCGAGCATTGTAGCTCGCCGAGTCTCCGGGAATGTCTAACTTGTCTTTAACCCGCAGCAAAATCAATCACAAAGTTAAATTAATAGAAGGAGTTGTAAATAAATTATTGTCTGAATCTCTCCGTGATAAAGCGGGAGATAAAACAATGTAAAATAGAGGTAAATTACTTCACAAAAAGACTTTTACAGCCGGAGAAGCCATCAAATCATTATTACGTTTAAATGGAGCCTATTATGTAAGCTGTTATACTTGACTCCAGTAACAGGTATGGCAAAAACGTCGGAAAGCACGGAAGTTCTTCCTAGTCTCTACAAGGCCCATGTAGTGTACAACTCCGGATGATATTTGCATATTATCCAGCATGGTTCTCCGCTCTGCCAAAGACTACACTCTCAAAGTATATGATGCTGATGACTGTTCATATTCGCAATTAGGTGTTAAGCATGGGCACGCAGGCGATTCAACAAGCCAGCATTATTATAACAACCGGCGATCCTAACCAATCAATTCAGACTACATTACCACCAGATGTATCACATTCATGCCTCTATACCCTCACCCATATTTTCGTCAAAACTCCTTGACCCTCTTTAAAAGCAGTAAAAATACCTCATATATTATAGAGGGAGACTAATTAACCCGAGATTTACGCGCTGCTCCCGCCCTCATTAAGCATGGAATCGCAATTTTTCTGCGACCCTCAAGCTCGGTTTTACGAGCATCCGAACAGACATAGCACAGTTAAACATTTCATGATGGTGTTATTACGTGTTGGATGGAGATTGCGATTACTATTATGAATAAATAAATAATAAAAATATACCCAACAGTCATGTACACAAATAGATCTGACTTACATTAAGATAAACCTTGTGTCGTAGGTATTAGAAACTTCGAGACACGTTCTCACAAACATGCAAATACTCGTGAGCCCCAACGATATTTGCCTCAGTGTGCAGATTGAACCCGCGGCCTCTCGTTTCACAGCAAATTTCCAATCAACTGAGACGCAGAGGCTGTCTGTTATAATTATTATCAATCCTTTCATGCGATTATTAATGTTTTAAGCACGGTTAGATGAGAAGTGTATGTCCAACTAAAGGATGCAGGTTCGACCCCGCACCGACGCAAACGTTTTTGACAGACTTCAAAAGAGTAGATAATCGAAACGACTGTTTTTTTTTTATTTGATACTTATTGCGCCGGCAATGGGAAAGCGATTTAGAAAGTTTTTTTTGTGATCCAAGGGTTTTTATCGGGTCACTGAAAATTATGTCGTAGTTCCTGATACCCACGACACAAGACTCGATCCTAGTGTGGGGTCAGGACTATGTATGTGACAGTCGGGTGATTTTATTTATTTCTATTAAATTAACTAGACATTTATTTCCAATAGAAACCTTGATTCAGGTATACATATCTAATAATTGTACCTAGGCTTTGTGTACGGATAATTGGACAGTCTGTGTGTGGAAAGAATTCGTATATTTTATGTGGATCAATATAACATTTCTATTGTATGAAATTGGTTTCGCCCTTAGTAATCGTGAACCTTTATTATTACTTAAATACTTCAGTTATTGAAATTGAAATCAGCGAGTCTTTGTAAACATTATTTTTGACCTTCAAAAAAATTATTTGGAATATATAAAATATAGAAAAAACGATAAACATTATCTTCAATGTTACTTTTTAATGTAGAGTAGGCTCGTGCCCTGCAGTGGGATGTATATCGGCCTATACAGTACAGAACATTATTTAATTTATAAATTCAGAATTATTCTTCCTTCTCAAGAATACAAGCAATTCCTATCCGCGTCCTAATTGCTATGAGATACTTACTAGGCGCTCGGAATCAGTTTCCAAGCGCGTTGTAAAACTGTTAAAATAATATTTTACAACTGCCAGGTGGAATAAACATTTTAATAACACGATACTTTGTTTTATTCTTCATACATTTTGTAAGATTTCAACCTTCGTGTCGGGTTATTTTGGTTTATATTTTATTTCCGCGGCGTTAAACATTATATCGTGAAACTTGGTTTATGTTTCGTTTTACGCTACATTTCTGAATAATATGTGAAATGTATAAAAATTTGATTTCAATGTAATAAAATTAATATTTTTTCTAATGCCTAATATATAACAGGAACAAGTGTGAAATCTGTCATAACAATAAATAAAAAAATACACCCAACATTCACGAACATAGTTCCCCTAACCCCACACTAAGATCGAGTCATAACTCGTGAGTATCAGCTACGAGAGACTTCTGATCTCACAAACACCCAGCTTCGAAACAAATACTTGTGGCTCACACAAACATAAATACTTACTTTTTCACTACCCTATATTTCATGATCACAATAATCCAGTCGATCCAAAGGTTGCCTGGAAGAGATCGCAGCTAGCGATAAGGCCGCCTATTGTAACAATGTTTTTAGTTTTTAAGTATTTTGTACGCGTCTTTCATTTTGGTATACAATAAACCATATATAAATAAAATAAATAAATTTGTCTCGGTGTGGGATTCGAATCCGCGGCCTCTTGCTCCGCAGCCGGTCTCTAATCAACTGCGCCACGGAGGCTGTACAGTGTACAATATAATACAATACTTTCGGAATTTACTTTATCATGCACAGTAGCAAAACCAAACAACACCACGATTTACTCAGGAATGCTTGGCATTCCATTGCGCTCGCCATCCTGACACATAAGATTTTAAGTCTTAATATATCCGCATATCTTTAATATAAAGCAGTTGTCACAATGTCCTTCAAACTGGAATACAACAACGCATTTGAGTGTGAAGTGGAATGCCAAGAATTGTCTTGTTAAAAGTGATGTTGTTTGGTTTAGTTACTGTCCATGAGCGGTCGCTTACCAGGTGAATGGCATGCTCGTCTCGCCATTCACTTTAATTTTAAAAACACGAACGCCCACCTGACACTCGTCTAGTTAAAAACAAACACACCAAAGTAAAAAGATTTGCTAAAACCAGACAGACACGAATAATTCAGAAGGTATAAATGAAAGTACGGAGACACCGCGGTGGGCGATACTGAGCTGAACTTGTTCCAGTCAAAACAACTGTACGTTATTTCAATTCATTTTACATGTCGTGTTTTAGAGATACGCGGGCTTGTTTTTAGGATATTTTTTTTGTATGACTAGGTGCCTCGGTGGCGTAGTTGTACTACTGTATGATTAGAAAGCTGAGATCTCAGGTTCGAATCCCGGATCGGGTGAAATGATTTTTCAATTCATTATCAGCCCGGGGTCACGAATTTTTGTCCAATATGGCGATTGGCTCCCATCACATCGTGAGACGAAAATCCAATATTCACTTTGCCCGACCCGGGTTTTGAACCTCAGCTTTCTAACCGTACCGTAGTAAAAATACCTCACCGAGGTAGTATGTAAATATATCTAACTTGCTATTTAGGCATATCCTATTGTGACTTTATCCACACTAGAATTTCAAGACCTCCAAAGTATTCACCACTCATTATTTCGTTCGCCGCAAACTAATAACTCATACATGACACAAACAATATAGAAGTTAATCCTATTGAGCATATAAAGACAGTACAGAACCACACATCATTTGGGGGTGAAACGGTCCAATTTGCGAGGTAATCCGGTCGGCAAGTGGCGCGACATCACGTTTAAATTAAAACCCGCCGCAGTAATGAATTGAAAATGTTTTTGTTCACGCAGCCAGGGTTTTAAATCTTTAAAGTGGATATGTTTGCGGTTTCGAGTATTGTATGTCGGGAATGGAATTTGGTCGCAGTTTGGTAAGGTCGGCCACTAATTATTTTGAAGGGAATAATAATAACTAAAATGTTTTCAAAAGTGGTAGGTATTTGTCGAAGTGCGTGGTGGCCTGTTGGTAAACGGACCAAACGCGGCTGCCAACATGTTCACGATGGTCGCGGGTTCAAATCCCAGGGCACACCTCTGACTTTTCGGAGTCATGTGTGTATTGATAGTCAATCACCACGCACTAAAACGGTGAAGGAAAACATCGTGAGGAAACGTGCATACCACAGCGGTTTATAAGAATTTCTACGGTATGTAAGTCCGCCAACCCGCACTAGGCCAGCGTGGTGGACTATATGGCCTGACCACTCTCAATCGTACTGTCGATTGTAGAGTAGGCCCGTGCCCTGCAGTGGGACGTACAGGGCTGATACAGAAGGTATTTGTCAGGTAGACTAATTGTCAGTCATGTACCGTGGCTCGTTCGGGGCAGTACCATGTCTCACAGGAGATTAATGTGAAGCGACAATTTTTCTGTCGCGTTTCATACGGTGAAAGGTGGAAAGGTGGTCTACTGGTGGTAGGTCTCTCATATGTGAGAGGCCATCTGGGTGGGTACCACCGCAGTGTCTATTTCTCCCGTCAAACAGCAGTGTAAACGCACTGTTGTGTTTCGGGTTGAAGGGCATTGTAGCCAGAGTAACTACTGGAGATATTGAGACTTAACATCTTATGTCTCAGGATGGCGAGCGCAGTGGAATGCCAAGCATTGCTTTGTAATTCAAGGTGTTGTTTGGTTTTGCTACTGTTCATGAGCGGTCGTATCGCTTACCATCAGGCGAACGGCATGCTCGTCTCGCCATTCAAGGCAATAAAAAAAAAAAAAAAGAGATTACCGGATGCCCAATACAGCTTGACTCTTCCCATCTTTATTCCTTTCCGCTCTCCTCGCCATGTGATGTGCCGGCAAAAAATCTATGATCCAAGCGTTATGGATGTTCATGGGCGGCAGTGATCACTTACCATCAGGTGACCTGTTTGCTCGTTTGCGGGATACATATAAAAAAACCGCTAGCTTCTCTTCTTCTTACCTTATAGCCTCTGTAATGGACGACTTATGTACCTATCCATTAATAAAATATTAGTTGGGTAATCTGTATCTGTATCAGTCCATATACGTCCCAATGCAGCGCACGAGCCTACACTACAATCGAGCATACGATTGAGAGTGGTTAGGCCATATATTCCACCACGCTGGCCTAGTGAGGGTTGACGGACTTACATACCATAGAAATTCTTAGTTAGTTGGGTAAATCATTGTATTATACATACATGAATCACACAAACACTACTGAACTGATCTGTTTTTTTCTTTTTGTTTTGTGTAAGATCTCCTTGTCTTAAATTTTAGGACATCATTTAGTATAAATTTATTTAACCCACAAAAACTTGGTTTCTCTCTCCTGGAATTATGATGAAAATGAATATAGCATTGTACGTATATTAGGTAGACATGACAACTGATGGTAGACAGGACCAAAAAGTTCTCGAGTGGATTTCAAGTAGGTACTCGAAAGCATAGCGTAGAATCAAGAATGTCCATCCTCCCAAAAAGAAAAAAAGGTACTGATAAATGGTCCAGGAATTAAATGGTTGCCAGCCGCTACCATCACGTCGCTATGGGAATCCTTGGGCAAGGCTTTATGTTGCTGATGGTGATAAAGATAGCAAAACAGCAATATACCGTGGGTGTCAGATAAAAATAAAACAAATAAAATTGTCATTATTTTATTATTAGTTAACAATCACAGATTATTCTTTATATATATTTACAATATTTGTTATAATATTATATCTTACTAGATACGAAAATTTGTTATTTACGAATACGAAAACAGTACAGAAATTTGAACATTCATATTATTCTATTTCAACTTATTTTCGGTTCAAATATGGTGGAACAAAATACTGTTTCTGATTTCAATTTATCTTTCTATAAAGAATACATAGAAAAAATATTGTCATTATATATGAAAAATCATTTAATTGCAATAACATAAAGGTACCTTTCTTTACAGTAAAATACAATTTCTGGTTTATTTCATCTGTAATCTGCACGAGCTCCTCTACAATCGGGAGTACGATTGAGAGGGGTAAGGCCATAAATAGTCTATCCAGTATTTCATCTAATTATAGATACTTTTTCAAGAAGACGTTTCAATTTCAGGGCAAGAAATTATTTCATTGGCATCCATTAATTCGACCCATCAAGAAATAAAGCATATGACGACTTCGCAATTACTTCAATACCACAAGTGCTTATTCTCTTCTCTAGATGTGGCCTTTAACATTAAAAACTTTTTGAATCCTATGCTAACTGCATCAAAAGAACTACATGTAATATAGTATAGTTACTCTAATCCTCAGAAAATTGAGGCTTTAGTACCCATAGTCATTTTATGACTTCATAAAACTAAATTGCACAATTAACTAAATCACCATTCGATAATTTAACTATGAAATAATTTATTAAAACTATATCACAATATAATTCTGTGTCTACACGACAAATTCATCATCAGAGTTTATCCTTTTGATGACAGAGGTGTAAATCTCATTATCTGCTTTCAACCCTTCCTTCCCTCGATAATAAGGGAACTCATTATGCGTAGGAAGGTAGTAGATGCCTGGTCTATCAAATTTGGTCTCTAAACCCATGTAGTTAGTCTCTGAATTGTTGAAGCACTTCGCAAATCTTGCATCCTGAACGCTGTCACACTTCATACCAATAAATTTCTTTGGGTGTTCTATTGCTTGCCACCAGTACAAAATAGCTCTAATATGCGAACAGATAACTAAGCAAGGAATGTACGGAATGTCACTAGGTTGAAATTCTCCTCCGTTGACATAAATATCTATATGTCCTAATCGTTCTGCTATTCCAAATCCGTCGATATTTGTATGGATAACATCAACGTGGACTCCGTCAGTTGGAGCTAATTTGTATTCAGGATCCATGTTTCTAAAGCATGGTCCTGCTGGGTCCAAACCAGTGACTCTTGATACCTTCTTGCCGGTTTTTTCGTAGAAATATTTGGCGGCGTAGGCTACCACGTGGGCTCCAAGACTGGCACCAACAAGTTCCAAGTCCTCGCTAGCTAGACCTTGTTCTACTAACTTGGTAAGAAACTCTCCCAGTTTCTTGCCTATTGCTCTTGTGAGGCGGACGGATCTGGAAAGAAGCATTTTGTTTATTACAAGGCAAGATGACAATCTAGTAAGAAAATGTCTTTCTATTTTCAATATCTTTGAATTCAGTATCTTCGCCATTGCATTATGTTCATTTATTGGTACAAAAATGATAAATTTCTATAAAGCAAAAATCTCATTATTGCTATTAGCAACCGTAATCCCTCAGGATTTTTATTAATAAAATACAGATATACCAAATACATATTTACAAATACGATTTAATAAATACACACCCCTCAGAAAGATACGTAATGACTAACAGTATCAACAAGGGGACATTTTGATACAAAAAAAATATTGACACATATTTTGATTGATCGCGCACGATGGTGCGATCGGTTCTGTACCCTCAGTCACTGCCACATTTTGTATTTCATAATAAGTATGATTATTAGGGACAGAAGGAAAGGCTACTGCTGAAAATAGGCCTTTTTCGTTGACTTTCACAGAGACTTTTTCGAATAATTCACGATTCTATGAGTTTCATCATCAGCTACAAAAATTCTACTATTGAACATAGACTTTTTCCTAAGATCTTCTTCAGCGATGTGCTTTTATTTATTGGTTCTCTGCTTATTTTATCGAGTCATCCCTCTTCTTTTATAATCATTTTACAATTACTTCGAACAGTCACAAGTGTTAACCCCACATAAAGATCAACAAATCCTGTATCAGAAATAACGAGTCCCACAATCATCCAGAGCCGAAACATCTGTATCACAATATTTAAAACATCAATTATTAAAGTAGCCAACTTTAAAAACACGTTTCCGATTCATTTTCCCAGCCATCGTAAAACCCACAACGCTCGCAAACAAGATCATTCATACAACAATCAGCAATAACTCATTGCCGGTTGACACGCCGTAAATACACATCATTTCGTATTTGTACGAATTAAATTACCACTTTACGATCAGGTGGATCGTTTCGCCAATCGTTTGCAGTAAACTTAGCAACAAATAATATTTAACCTTGAGTGATGAATTATTTGTAGCTGTTTGTTTTCTTGCTAGATTTTGAAGTCTTTCAGACTTTATGTAGCCCTAGATTTTTGTAAGTATGTTAGAGCAGTGTAAAGAGGTAAAGAATCTACGGTGATCGAGGATTATAAAGAAGAGGCAGACATTGATCTGTTAAGATTTTAAAGTAATTTCCCGCGTTATATACTGCATTTGTGTGAAAAATAGAATTTCTGCTTAAATTGACGATAATTTCGCCGTCAATCAGCTATTGCTAAATAGCAGAACAGAAAAAGTCTTGCATACTGGCTTACTATTGGCCAGTAACTCCCTAAATTTTTTTTTTTTATTGCTATGAATGGCGAGACGAGCATGCCGTTCGCCTGATGGTAAGCGATACGACCGCTCATGAACAGTAGCAAAACCAAACAAACCTTGAATTATAAAGCAATGCTTGGCATTCCACTGCGCTCGCCATCCTGAGACATAAGATGTTAAGTCTCAATATGTCCAGTTGTTACTCTGGCTACAATGCCCTTCAACCCGAAACACAACAGTGCGTTTACACTGCTGTTTGACGGGAGAAATAGACACTGCGGTGGTACCCACCCAGATAGCCTCTCACATATGAGAGACCTACCACCAGTAAATCAAACAGACGTGATCTCTCAACTTAGAATTGACGTCAGCATGCACTAACAAGTAATTTTCTACAACAACCCTAGTTGCTACCCTTGAATATGTATAAAGCATGATTAGCATTCTAAAGCTGTCGTCAGGCCCGGTTCATCTCAGCAGCTAGATTAGACAAATCGTCTCATTAGCGAGGATAGTGTGCCTTAGCTGTGAATTTAGAGCTTTGGAGGGAAACATTGTGAAGTATTATAATATTAGTAATATTTCTTTTGGGTCTGGGTGTTTGTGAGTCCGAAAAGTCTCTCGTAGCTCCTGATACCCACAACAAAAGACTCGATTTGAGGGGGGGTTCGGTGTTATTTATATTTATTTATTTGTATTACATACATACATAAACTCACGCCTTTTTCCCAAAAGGGGTAGGCAAAGGTGCTACTAGGACACCCACATTTCGCCCTGGATGTTCCGTCACACGATGTGATAGGGGGCGAGCCTATCGCCATATCGGGCACAAGTTTCTGACTCCGAGCTGATAATAAATAGAAAATCTAATATCACTTGACCCGACCCGGTATTCTACATAATCTACATTGTTGAATGTTTGGCATTCATTCCTGAGAAATAAGATGCTAAATCTCAATATATCCAGTAGTTACTCTGACTACAATATCCTTCAATCCGAAACACAACAGTACATTTACACTGCTGTTTGACAGAAGAACTATTTCTTTACTGTTATAATATATAGATATTGCGGTGGTACCTACCTAGATAGCCTCTCACATATGAGAGACCTACCACCACTAAACGTCCAGTGGCTAAAGATAATAATGATGACCCTACAAATACATTAGATATATGGAATACGGGCAGAGGTGTTAATTATTCTAAGCAATGAGATAAAAAGATAGACTTACTTCGGATAGATATATGAGAGGAAGACAGCAGTTTCGGTGATGAACACGTTGTACCCTCGCTTGCAGTACGCTGTTCCGATGGCTTGTGAGTGAGGGAAGGCAGAGCTGTCCAGAAAACCCACCGCGTATAGCACCGTCTTCTTTGTTTTGAAATCTGGGAGAAGGTAGATTAGTCAATATACAAGTTTTGTCATTAAGGGTTTATAAAGACGAAATTGGGATGCTACACTCAATAAAGAACAACATTCGCTATTTGGCTAACCCTGAAATCTGTATTTAAAAAAAACAGCTATTCCATAAATTTAGCAGATTAAAACGATTATTTTTGTATTGCTACTGTTCATGAGCGGTCGTAACGCTTACCATCAGGCGGACGGCCTGCTCGTCTCGCCATTCATTGCATTTAAAAAAATATTCTGCCACCTATGTTCATCAGGGATAATGTAGGTTTCCGATGGTAAAAAAGTCCAGTAGTTTCAGAGTGTATTCAATGCAAACAATTAAATCTTTCCTCTTATATTAACTTAGACAAAACCAACAGAAACACGGTCAAATGTCATCCAGAAAAACCATAATAAAGCGTCTGTTGATTTATTACGTAGGATGCAATTTCCGGCGAATGAATAATGCAATGCGAGCCCGCGCGTCGGTCTGGCGTGTCATTAGCTTGTGCGAATGTGGTATTAGGGATTCCGCACGCAAAGATAACTTTGTGGTGTTAATATCCATTTTACATTCATACAGGAATTTGTGATATGGCGATAAGTGGCACATATCGCAAAGCAAGCATTGAAATTTAATATGTGGAACCGTTTTTTAGAACTGATGGCCGTTGGGACCGAAAGGTTCTGTAGTGAAGGCCACGTACAGGCGAGTGAAATGTCGGACACCCGCCTACAAGGTGGACGGAAGACCTGATTAAGCTTACAGAAAGCTGGATGCAGGCCGCTTGTTCAGCAGTGTAATTCCTTTGGCTGAAGACATAGAGGAAGATGGCGGTATACAGACAAGACGAAACATGGGTGTCCTGGTAGTACAGCTACCTATTCCTTATGGGACAAAAGGCATGATACATGTATATGTTAAATGTACGGGGTGAATTTTTCGAGTGGGCGTGGATGGTGAAATCCGATACTATGAAGAATAGAGAAACATGCTGTAAAGAGACACGAGCCCGAATTTGATACAAACTAAAACTCTATCTTTAAAACATTTCGCTTGTATAATATTTATTCGTATTTAATTATATGAATATGACACTATATTCATCTATTCTGTGAATATGACGTTATCCCCAAACAATAACACGACTACAAAATAACTGAAACGTAATAGTCCTAAGTACAATAAATGTTAAGTTGTGGTGCAGTTAATAATTCAATATCCATAATAGCGTTTAATTTGTACATAATTACATGCAACAACGTGATCATCTTTATTATAGATTAATTTGCGTCTCCGAACGACTAGTAATTTAACCTTTTCCTTGATCAATCATGTATACGATAATGTATAATATATTAAAATTTTACTTGACGACCTCTTGTAGCAGGATGTTTTGGAAATCCTTTAATGGTAGTTAACATATATTTTGACCCCTAATCTTTAAAGTATTTTTTTTTAATTGTGTGAAAAATGTAAATTCTACAAGATCTTATATAATAAAAACATTTTATATTTAATTATGTGATTAAAATGATAATTTCCTACAACTAGATGACATAAACACAACATTTAACACATTCCGACAATATCTATTATAATAAAAGTGAACAAGCGTTTTTGCAACAAGCGTACATTACTGCAATTATGGCATTATACCAGTAATTATTTCATTACGAATTCCTAAGTTATCTCGTTTCCTCGTTCCTGATAATTACCATTTTTTTACTGGAAGGACAGCGTGACTGTAATGTTTCTATACATACATACATAAACTCACGCCTTTTATCCCATAAAGGATAGGCAGAGTTGCCCACCACCATTTCGCCTTGTATGCTACAACCCACGATGTGGTAGCGAAAAAAATCAGCTTTTCGATACATTTTCTAGATAGAAATGATTATTTTTGTATGGAACAGCTGATTCTTGTTTCGGGATTTCAGGGTTATCGCAATAGTAACAGTTGTTCATTATGATGAGTGAGTGAGATTTTCACTTTATTCTTTTTTCGTTTTTAAAAATTCACATTAAATTATTTAGATGTAGAAAGTATGAATTTTCATGGTCATATAACTATGAAAATTCTCATACATACATAATATACATACACATATGTGTATTGATAGTCAATCACCGTGCACTATATCGGTGAAGGAAAACATCGTCAGGAAACCTGCATACTATAGCGATTTGTAAGAGTTTTTACGGCATGTAAAGTCCACCAATCCGCACTAGGCCAGCATGGTGTACTATATAGGCTAACCCCTCTCAATCGTACCCTCGATTGTAGAGGAGGTCTTCGAGAGGATAAAGAAGAATAAAAAAATTATTCTATAATTATTCTAAATGCTAATATATGAAATAGTATGTGATATAGACAACTTACTGATACTCTTGTCCTTAGATATGATCTTAGGAGCTGTATCAATCGGCAAGGGTCGTCTACTGATCACTCCGTCATGCGACATCTTGTGCACCGAGATCTGAAGCTGCGGCATCATCGACAGACTTATAGTGGCGTTCTTCATCACGCCAGGACCTGGGGGGCACGACAGAGTTATTTCTCAATTGCCAAACAGCGCACTTTATACAGCAAAATGTACTTGTATCATAAACAGATTGTCAGGAAAGAAAAGACGATATTATTAGTTTTTACTTTAATATGTTAGAAATTGACAGCCTCCGTGGCGCAGTTGATTAGAGCCTACTGTAAAACGAGAGGTCGCTGGTACGATCCCCGTAGTGGAATAATTATTTGTGTGAACCACAAGTATTTGTTTCGGGTCTGAGTGTTGGTGAGACCGAAAAGTTTCTAGTAGTTCCTGATACCCACGATTCAAGACGCAATCTTTGCGTGGGGTTAGGACTATTTATGTGACAGTTGGATTTATTTACTTAATATAATAATATTTATTATTGGCGATGGCGTATATGACGTCCCGAGACGATTATAATAAAAATAATTTCAAGATGGTATGAAAGTACAGTAAGTAAGTAGTTTTTTTTTTATAACAAGTTACTATCAAAGCAGTGACTGCCTCAGTGGTGTAGTTGTATTACGGTACGGTTACAAAGCTGAGGTCTTGGGTTCGAATCCTGGTTCGGCTTGGAGTCAGGAATTTGTACCCGATATTGCGATAGAATCGCCCGCTATCACACTCTGGGACGCAACTTCCAAGGCGAAATGTAGGTGTCCTGGCACCACTGCCTACCCCTTCTGGTAAAAAGGCGTGACTTTATGCATGTATGCATAACCATCGAAAAAAGGAGAAAGGATGACCTAGGTGAATATCATATCCATTTACCAATTTTACCTACCGAACACAATTAAACACTAAACAACTGGGAGAATGTGGTACCAGTGCGGTCGAACAGCCCCATGGACACTGTAATCTGAACTGACAAATATAAATCCACCATTTTAGTTTAAATATGATTTGGCATCTGAATTATACATACATTGACATAAAATTGCAAAGTATAGTATGATGTTAATAAATAACAATCAAGATTTATCTAGAAGCAATTAAAATCACAATTAATTACAACATTACAATAATTGTCACAGTTAATTAAAAATAATTATTTATGTTATCATTATTTATTTTTTTGTATTGTTTCTTTCAATGTACTTCTTTTTATATAAGTATTAATTAACTACAATAATCGTTACTAAGTAAGTAGTTATATTTATGTTGGAAACAATTTTTGAGTTTCAGACAATACCACTTATAGGACAAAATACACAAGCAATCTATGAAGATTCTCAAGAAGGATATTACCAATGTTAAATATTGAAAAGTATTTAATTATAATTTCATAATAAATAATTAACAAATCTTTTAAAAGAGCATCAAAGGGGAATCCTCTTTTTACTATGAAACTTATCGGTGCGATTTTTTGTACTACGATGAAACCTACTTTACTGTGTAGGGAAAAATATATTTTTTCAATAAATAGAAATATAATTGCGACCCAGTCCCGGTTCTTTGGGAAATTAACTTGGACTTAATTAATTAACTTGATAAAAAATATATTTTGTCTTCGGGTCCGAGAACAAAATGTAAAATGTGATGATAATTACTTTATATTATCATAATCTGTCGCCCGAGATAAAACAGGAAAACGTTTAAGGACTTATTTTTTTTTTTTATTGCTATGAATGGCGAGACGAGCATGCCGTTCGCCTGATGGTAAGCGATACGACCGCTCATGAACAGTAGCAAAACCAAACAACCCCTTGAATTACAAAGCGATGCTTGGCATTCCACTGCGCTCGCCATCCTGAGACATAAGATGTTAAGTCTCAATATGTCCAGTAGTTACTCTGGCTACAATGCCCTTCAACCCGAAACACAACAGTGCGTTTACACTGCTGTTTGACGGGAGAAATAGACATTGCGGTGGTACCCACCCAGATGGCTCACATATGAGAGACCTACCACCAGTAAACTTATCACAAAAATTGCAAGAATTAATCATTTTAAGCAGTATCGGTATCGAGATCAACGAGATTTTTACCGATACTATGAATGGGCATTCTCCATTGGTCGTAAAATGACAGAAATATTAATATTTTAGTAGTGCAGTGGGAATTTCTTGCTATCTCTTTTGCACCCACATGCCATATGGCATGACGTCACAACACGATAGTTGCATTCCTTTTAGTTCGCCCAAGAAATTTGAAAAATTCTAATTTCCTAAATATTAAACGGAACTAATTACTATATAAAACTAATTATTAAACGGATTTAAAAATAATATATTTCTGTTTACGATTTCGCATGACATAAACTTTAAATATATGTGGTAATAAAAATAGATCCAATATCCCTATTATCATTATCACCAGCCTCAGACATTCCACTGCTAAATATGAGCTTTGTTTAAGAACTGTATACACATTCATACTGCCATTTCTACGGTCGGAGAACCTAATTTATATAAAATTGCCCTTGCAAGTTTTCCGGTAGCTCAATGGGCATAACCCCTCCAATTTTAAAAGGTCTCGTGATAATCTTATTATCAAGCGTATCTTTGCTCGTTTACATGCATTCAAAACTTTCTATTCTGTACTCTGACGCGACGACGAATATTCGAACATCCCACGTAAAACTACAAATATGCCTAAACACATTAGAAAATGTTCGAATCCTGTATCGTACGTCTTAATCTTAGACTAAGTTCTAAGTGATTGATAAGTTTCTGGTGACTTAACGTGAAGACTGGTGGTAGGTCTCTCATATGTGAGAGGCCATCTGGGTGGGTACCACCGCAGTGTCTATTTCTCCCGTCAAACAGCAGTGTAAACGCACTGTTGTGTTTCGGGTTGAAGGGCATTGTAGCCAGAGTAACTACTGGACATATTGAGACTTAACATGTTAATAATAATAATAAATAATAAATAACACCCAACAGTCACATACATAGTCCTGACCCCACACTAAGATCGAGTCTTGTGTCGTGGGTATCAGGAACTACGAGAGACTTTTCGGTCTCACAAACACCCAGACCCGGAAGAAATGTTTGTGGGCCGCACAAACATTTCTCTCAGTGCGGGGATCGAACCCGCGGCCTCTCGTTTCACAGGCGGCGTCTAACCAACTGCGCCACGGAGGCTGTCTATGTTATGTCTCAGGATGGCGAGCGCAGTGGAATGCCAAGCATTGCTTTGTAATTCAAGGTGTTGTTTAGTTTTGCTACTGTTCATGAGCGGTCGTATCGCTTACCATCAGGCGAACGGCATTCTCGTCTCGCCATTCATAGCAATAAAAAAAAAAAAAGTTTCATAGAGAATAGTATTGATTTTTAGAAGTGGAAAAATTTTATATATTGACGTTCAACATCCGAATATTAGAACTTCGTATCGGAATATAGAGTAAGTCCCCAGGTGCTACAAAGACACCCGTGTTCCACCATGTGTCTTCCGTCCTACAATGTGACAAGAGGCGAGCCTATTACCGTATCTGGCACAAATTTAATCCGGTCTGATAAATAATACAAAAATCCAATATCACCTTACCATAGCCTAATTTCGAACCCAAGACCTCAGTGTTGTCATAGTACCGTACAATGACGCCACCAAGGCAGTTATACCTGTATCACATAGTATTTATATACACAAGGCCATGATCAGTAGTTAAACGAGATGTCTCGATAAACTGTTATACATATTATTGAGAGCAATTAGCATCATTCAATCGGACCTTGCTAATTGGAACTTGAAAGAAAACGGCAAAAAACAGTGTGAAGAAAGGCAGGGTTCTGTAGCAATATTATTAATTATATCGCTAATTATTGATAGCCCCCATGGCGCAGTCAGTTAAGTGCCGGTTGTGAAAGTAAAGTCGAAAGTTCGATCACCGCATAGAGACTAAATTTGTTAATAAATAAATAAATATTACCCAACAGTCACATACATAGTCCTGACCCCACACTAAGATCGAGTCTTGTGTCGTGGGTATCAGGAACTACGAGAGACTTCGGTCTCACAAACATCAAGACCCGAGACAAATATTTGTGGGCGTCACACACATTGTCTCGGTGCGGGGATCGAACCCGCGGCCTCTCGTTTCACAGCCGGCGTCTAACTACGCGACGTTATTCATAGACATAAAAAAATCACTAATCAGATGTTTAACTGCTCATTAACTTTAAAATGACCCTTTGTTTTATAAAAAAGGTACATTTGCTATTACTGTCAAATGAATAAAATATATTTTTTCGTGGATCGGCAATTCAAGACCTTTTTTAGTCTATTGACTTATTTCTTAAAATATGGAGGAAAAAAAATTATGAATATCAAACTTAATGAACGTTTTATCTCCTCTTAATATGATTAAGGATTTAACCTATGGATTTAACTAATTTAAGTTGATGTGGTTAGTAGCCGTTTTTTAGTAAGAGTAAGGATCACTACACAAACTGTTGTACTTCTATGATTACGTAACCCACGTGGTAATTTATTAACTATATATAAAAACTATGTAAACAATAACATGAATAAATATTAGTGTAATAAAATAAAAAATATGACTTGTTGATATAGCAACGTTATTTTATATACATATATGTATTTTTTATGTAAATTCAATATATAGGTAAAATATTTACTCAATTAATGCGTTGTTTAAGATATTTTGCTTCTATAATGAACCCATAAGCGGTTTTATAATACGTTATACTATTCTAAAGCTTGAGGATTCTTGTTCCAAGTAATGGAACTAACGCAAGCTCTTTACTGGTGGTAGGTCTCTCATATGTGAGAGGCCGCCTGGGTATACCACCTCAATGTCTATTTCTCCCGCCAAACAGCAGTGACAATGCACTGTTGTGTTCCGGTTAGAAGGACATTGTAGCCAGTGTCACTACTGGACATATTGAGACTTGACTTATGTCTCAGGATGGCGAGCGCAATGGAATGCCAAGCATTGCTGCATTCATGGTGTTTGGTTTTGCTACTGTCTATGAGCGGTCGCATCGCTTACCATCAGGAGAATTGCATGCTCTTCTTGACGATAAACGAAATAAAAGAAGCCTTTGATTATTTTTAATCTCCTTTTTGTATTGTCTCTGTAGGTAGAAGAGCTGCTGAACCGCGGGATGTATAGCGGCTATCACCACTCATGGGGTTCTGCAATACCAGAGACACAATCAAGTTGCTGCCTACCGTGAGGTGAGTGGTCTAAATTATTATTTTACTACGTATACGTGTATTTCAGCTTAGATAGTTTAAAATCGATAATCGAGACAATTATTATCAAAAACGTAATACCTGCTATATCCGAAACGGTATACGAGTACACTATCGTGGTTAAATATAGTATTTTTTATCACAATGAATGGCGAGACTAGAATACGATCAGCCTGATGGTAAGAGATACGACTGCCCATGAACAGTAGCAAAATCAAACAATACCATGAATTACAAAGCAATGATTGGCATTGGACTGCGCTCACTATCCTGAGACATATGATTTTAATTCTTTTAAGTTTTCACCATTTCTTTATTAGGTTTTTCCCAGTTTTATACGATGGTTACTAATCAGATAGTTACCAATATCCTACTATCAGTCAGTCCCGTAGAAAAGTCATGAAAATTTTGAAATCCATGGTATTGTTTAGTTTTGCTACTACTAATTTTATTACTCATATGCGAATAGCAAGCTCGTCTCGCCTTTCAACTCCATAAAAAAATAAGGTCAAAAGGTTTTATTTCGCTCCATAACATCTCTAAAAAGCAAAAACCCAGTTTGCACTGACACTACCAGTTGATCTTGGCTGGAATCGTAATCCTAATTCCACCCATAATTGTACAGTAGGCCCGAGGCCCTTTGAATTTTAATGGCGCTAGCGCAGTGTCTGTCATTATCTTGTAAATATTATGTTTATTTTACAAGTAAAACTTAAGTCTTTTCTACTGGAAATATACGGTAACCTACTGTGAATGCTTTTTGTGTCTTGACAGCCTCCGTGGCGCAGTCGGTTAGACGCCGCCTGTAATACAAGAGGCCGCGGGTTCGATCCCCACATCGAGAGAAATGTTTGTGCGCCCACAAATATTTCTTTTGGGTCTGGGTATTTGTGAGACCGAAAAATCTCTAGTAGGTTCTGATACCCACGACACAAGACTCGATCTTAGTGTGGGGTCAGGACTATGTATGTGACTGTTGGGTGTTATTTATTTATTACAAGACACTGCTTGGCATTCCACTTCACACTCAAATGCGTTGTTGTATTCCAGTTTGAAGGACATTGTGACAACTGCTATATATTAAGGATATGCGGATATATTAAGACTTAACATCTTATGTCTCAGGATGGCGAGCGCAATGGAATGCCAAGCATTCCTAAGTAATTCGTGGTGGATGTTAGTGTGGGGTCTGGAGTTTATTAGATTACGAGTATAAATACCTGTTGTTTATATTATAAAAGTCAACATTTTGTGTACTGTATACCCTATAGCACAAACTAGCTTCAACCATAACATTAACTTTGAAAATGGCAATCCCATGCATTAACAATGCCAATACGACTCAAATGTATGTTGATGATATTTTCAAAATTAACGTGGGCGTGGGTGTACTGGGTGTAAAATTGACGTGCATGGTGGCCTGTTGTTAACGGACCAGACGCGGCTGCCAACATGTTCACGGTTCAAATCCCAGGGCACACCTCTGACTTTTCGGAGTTATAAGTGTATTGATAGTCAATCACCACGCTCTAAAACGGTGTAGGAAAGCATCATGAGGAAACCTGCATACCACAGCGATTTATAAGAATTTCTATGGTAAGTAAGTATGGCGGTAAGTAGGCCAACCCGCATTAGGCCAGCGTGGTGGACTATATGGCCTAACCACTCTCAATCGTACTCTCGATTGTAGAGTAGGCCCGTGCCCTGCAGTGGGACATATATGGGCTGATACAGATACAGACCGCAACCACCTCGGCCTACCCATTCTTGAAAAAGGCGTGAAGTTTGTGTTTATATTAATATTCAGCCCGAGCAACATAATATTATGTCATATCATCCAACAAGAATCCTGGACAAATATTGGCAGTTTTGTAACACGCAACGAAACGAGATAAACTAATTAGCATGCGTAAAGCGTATTTGCAATCGAGTTTTACATGAACCATTAAAATCTATATTTGTTAAACATTTGATCAAACAAGCCAAATGGTTTGGCATATTTGATATCGCAATAAGTTGTGTTTTTTTACATACGCATATAGCCTCACGCCTTTTTCCCAGAAGGAGTAGGCAGATGGGCTAACAGAACACTCACGTTTCGCCTAGTATGTTCCGTCCCACGATGTGATAGAGGAGGCTATTGCCATAACGCGCACAAATTCCTGACTCCCGCCTGATAATGAATAGAAAAATCCAAGATCAATTTGCCCGACCGGGGATTCGAACCCGAGACTTCATCGTTGTAACCGCACCACAGTACAACTCCACCAACGAAGCTGATTTTATACACTTAGTAGCGGCCTGGCCCAGCTTCGCCCGGGTACAAATAGATTTCTGTACAATAATATATACGTATTATACATATAAACCTTCCTCTTGAATCACTCTATCTATTAAAAAAACCGCATCAAAGTCCGTTGCGTAGTTTTAAAGATTTAAGCATACAAAGGGACATAGGGACAGAGAAAGCGACTTTGTTTTATACTATGTAGTGATACAATAAGGATTACAAATTAGTGTCCATCTTTGTGTATTGCCGGTCTACTTACAAGCGAATATATTATGTAGGCTTTTTTTATTTATATTCTAGGACCGGCAAACGGGCAAACAGGTCAACTGATGGTAAGTGATCACTGCCGCCCATGAACATCCACAACGCTTGGATCATGGATGTGTTGCCGACCCATCAAACCGGGAGGAGGGCGCGAAAGAAAAAGGATAGAAAGAGGAAAGGAGTATTGGGCATTTGGCATTCTCAATCCTTTAAGGTGAGCAGTTGTTTACTTACGGCCGATGCCAATAATCAATCGAAAAAATTTGATTGATGTCAATCTGGATTGTTTTCTACTTTTCGATTTGTCATTTACCATGTTGCCATAGTTTTTTCAGTACTGAGATTAATTATTGGCAATATAGTATCAGAAAAAAAGATTGAGTTGTTAATCTCAAACGGCAAATTTTGGATTGGAATTGTTTATTGGCAGCGGCTGTTATTCTCAGACCTATGCCAAAAACATACAAGATTCTGACAGAATAAACACATTAATTTATCAAAGTAAGTATTTTAATCTTCCGTAAGAATTTATTTAATATCCGCTCAGATTTAATATCGTGTGTGTGACTCCGTCCCTTAATAAACTGCTAGAGAATGTGGACCAGCGGCTCTGTATGTGACATTCAATTGTTTTTATTAACTGTAAATTATAGAGAGTGGGCGGTGGTCTATTAGTAAAGAACTGCGGCTGCCAACATGTTGGTGGTCGCGGGATCAAATCCCACACCTTTGATTTTTAGTCATTTTTGTATTGATAGTCGATCACTGCCTCGGTGGCGTAGTTGTACTATGGTACGGTCACAAAGCTGAGGTCTCGGGTTCGAATCCCAGAGTCAGGAATTTGTGCCCGATATGGCGATAGGCTCGCCACCTAACACATTGTGGGACGGAATATACGAGACGAAATGTGGGTGTCCTGGCACCTCTGCCTACCCCTTCTGGAAAAAAGGCGTTAGTTTATGTATGTATGTATGTATGTATGTATGTAGTCGATCAACACGCACTATAATGGTTAAGGAAAAAATCGTTAGGAAACCTGCATACTATAACGATAAATAAACAAAATCTATGATAATATGTAAAATCCATCAAAGTGCGCTAGGCCAGCGTGGTGGACTTAATAATCCCTCACAATAGTACTTATGTAGGAAAGCCCTTGCCCTGCCGTGGGACGGATATGGGCTGATACAGACAAGATCACCGTATTGTCGTAAATCTTTTTTTATTGCCATGAATAGTGAGACGAGCATGCCGTTCGCCTGATGGTAAGTGATACGAGCCCTCTTCAACAGTAGAAAACCAAACAACACCTTGAATTACAAAGCAATGCTTAGCGTTCCACTGCGCTCGCCATCCTGAGTCATAAGATGTTAAGTCTCAATATGTCCAGTACTTACTCTGGCTACAATGCCCTTCAATCCGAAATACAACAGTGCATTTACACTGCTGTTTGACGGGAAAAATAGACACTGTGGTGGTACCCACCCAGATGGCCTCTCACATATGAGAGACCTACCACCAGTGAATCATTATCATTACATAGCATAATATAATGAAGTTGCTTCCGGGGTCTGTGTGCTTCTTTTAAACTATTCAACGGATTTTCATGTAGTTTTCAGCAATAATTAGAGTGATTAAAGGAAAAGGTTTAAATGTATAACACAGATACAGGGTGTTCCACGAAGTTGGCATATGAAGGGGAAGTAGCTAAAATATTGGAGATCGACAATTTTATGACAAGATGGGAAATGACGGGACGGAATCGGACCGAAAGACGGGACGGGATTGAAAGGATCATTGTCAGTAGAAAAAGGGAGGATAGGACAGCTATGTTAAGTTAAGAGTGGACCTATTTCGTGTGGAGTGAAATCAAAAAATATCTACAACCAGGCCAAGAGGACAAGCTGCTAGTATTATTATAAAAATAACAGTAATATTGTGCTGTGTGTGAGGTGTGAAATGAATGCTGTCTCAAGTGTTTGCCGCTGTAGAAATGAGTTAGCGCAAATATTGAAAACGCCGTATGGATTGATTCGCAAATATTATTATTGACTTGTATTACGGCGGGAAAACTTCCGCATTCAACGCTTTTGATACGTGACGAGGCACAAAAGAGATACAATGGAAGGTTATTGACAAGTATTTTTTTATATTTCCTTTTTCATTTAATCTTTTAAATATACTGAAGTATTTTACTGCACGTTGCAGGAAATTGCTTCCGATAGGTCTCTGCAAATAATTGGAGGTTTCTTTTTTTTATGAATGGCGAAACGAGCATGACGTTCGCCAGAGAGTAAGCGATATGACCGCTCATGAACAGTAGCAAAACCAAACAATACCATGAATCACAAACCAATGCTTGTCATTCCACTGCGGTCTCATAAGCTCTCAAATATGTCCAGTAGTTCCTCGGTCTACAATGTCCTTCAAACCGGAACGCAACAGTGGATATACAGTGCTGCTTAGGAAAAATAGACATTGCAGTAGTACCTACCCAGGCGACCTCATACATATGAAAGACCTCCTTAGTAAAAAAATATATTTATCTTTAATCTTTAAAATATACTGTAGTATTGCACTGACGTTGCTTCCGATAGGTCTCGGGATACAATTTTTACACTTAATTACTTTATGTTTTTGTCTTTGTGTTGATTAATTTTAATTGTAAATTGCTGCAAACTGATTCGTAACAGTGAAAATCTGTATTCCGCTTTCCGTTAACTTAAAATTAATGTATACTATATTCTTATATTACATATTTGGTAAATTATTTAATTTAAAAATAAAATAATAAATAACAGTAGAAGTTCTATGTGGAACAGAGGACTTTCTGTCGCAAAAGATATAAAGAATCTTTCAACGACTGCCGCTTTTACAATGAATACGTTTTATTACATTCGACATATATTTGCGTAGTTGTAGTACGGTACGGTTACAAAGCTGAGGTCTCGGATTAAATCCCCGGGTCGGCCAAAATGATATTGGATATTTCTATTCATTGTCAGCCCGGATCCAGGAATTTGTTCCCGATATATCAATAGGCTCGCCCCCATCACATTGTGAGACACACACATGGCGAAACTTGGGTGTTCTGTTACTAGGGGAGCCTCTGCTGACCCCTTATGGAAAAAAGGCGTGAGTTTATGTATATATGTGTATATTGATGCCGCTGTAATTCGATTACACTGTTGACTGTACATGGTAAATACGAACCACAAATGTGTATCGGAGCAGTATCTATTTTTCGCAGTCGGTGTAGATCCAACTGCGCCACGGAGGCTGTCAAATAAGACCACAGCAGAACATCGGCATCCCCAAGGTTCCCACAGCAACAAATCAGATTAAATTAAAAGTATTTTTACTCACAATCTGGAATGAGGCCAGCGGGGTACCCTATATCTGATTTAGGAACATACGTTCCGGCGTCGACAAAGCCCGACATAACGATAGCAATCGCTACTGATTGTATGGTAGTCGCTCGCCTTTGCGCCATGATTCTGCAACAAGAAAAAACATAGTTAGTTATATTGTTATTAGTTTAGCATAACTATGACAACCTTTATTACACAGTGGCAAGTAGCTATGAAACGAGAGGCTGCCAGTTCGATTCCGGCACAGAAATTTACAATCAATTACTTTTTTCATCATGTTCACGGTTGTCGCGGGTTCAAATCCCAGGGGACACCTGACTTCTCGGAGTATGTGTGTATTGATAGTCAATCACCACGCACTATAAGAAGGAAAACATCGTGAGGAAACTTGCATACGACAGCAATTTGTAAAATTTCTTTTGTGTGTAAAGTCCGCCAACCCGCACTAGGCTAGCGTGGTGGACTATATGGCCTTACCATTCTCAATCGTACTCTCGATTGTAGAGTGGGCCCTTGCCCTGCATTGGGACGTATATGGGCTGATACAGATTTTATATTTATAAATTTATATATTATCTATTGACTGTACAGTAATAAAAATGGTTTCGGAAAGAATTAATCACATTAGATTAATATATCGTGTATTTGAGACTCTATTTTGCCTAACGTGTTTTGATATCCCGTTTGGCACTATAAATAATATATTGCTTTGTAGTTGAATGTGGTTTTCACATACATATTAAAAATAACGGTTACTAACACCTGGTTCATTATAGCAAGTAGTCAATCTGCCTAGATTTTGTTTTTAATAAATAAATACACCCAACAGTCACATACATAGTCCTGATCCCACACTAAGATCCCAGTCTGGCGCCGTGGGTATCAGGAACTACGAAAAACTTTTTGGTCTCACAAACACCCAGACCCGAAAGAAATATTTGTGGTCCGCACAAACATTTCTCTCGGTACGGGGATCGAACCCGCGGCCTCGCGTTTCATAAACGGCAAAGCTCTCCATTCGGCACCTGAGAGAATGCCGAAAGGAGCAACAGTGTAGGTAACCGAATCTACCATATTAATTTCTTTAGAAGAATAGTAAAGGGAAATAGGAATAGCAGGTGGAGAGTAAGATGGAAGTATCAACAATATAATTAAGCAATTATATAATGTATATCATGTAAAACTCGCAATATATGTAAAACACCACTATGTACTCACACACAAACTAAGCAATTGGTTCTTTGAGATTAATAGTAATATGTTTTACTTTCTCTCAAATATAATAAATAAAAAAAAATCGATTAAATTAAAATGGGACTAACCAGTACCTTAACAGAACCTGGCACAAAAAGAACCATCAAAATCTGTTGAGAAACAACTCAAAAAGCGGTGAATAATCATCTGAACATAAAACCTGCATCATTTTTAAAATCGGTAAAAAATTAAAACAACGTTAGTATTATTGGTTTTTAAAGCCATTTGTTAACTTCTTAACATTGCTAAGTTAAGAGTCCCTTTTTAAAGACGGTAATGATAATTATGCTACAAATTAGTTTGAGGCCAAATATTCTGAAAGAGGAAGCGATTCAGCTAAGTTGCAAGGACGGTACAAAACGTGTCAGATTGTTATGCAGTGGGCCATTTAAAAAAATCTAGCCTAGTGTGAGTATTCTACTGATACATTAAATATGAGACAGTCTCGCGTATAGGGTTCGGTAGTGGATTATTTCACAGTAATAAACTATCCAGCTCACATTGAAACTCGTATAAGCCGATAGAGGGATAAGACCGCCTTTTGTACATTTTTTTCACCTATTATTTCTGTATTGTTTAGTCTTAGGAGTACAATAAAGTTATAAATAAATAAATAAGCCAGAATCTAAATTAATACTGGAGCAAAAAGTAATAAAAACAATAAAAAGACAAATCTGATTTTTTTTTCCTGAGCATTAATATACTTAATTAATCAATTCAAATTATCTTTATACGCTTTACATAATATATATTTTACATGTACATTTAAAAAATAAAAAAATGAAAAATAAAATGAAGACACAAATTATAATATTGACACTCAAAATTCTAGTGAAATATTAGACGAAATCATCATGACATCCAGTAATAATACTGAGAAGTAATTCAATTTAACTTTTCCTCAAGTTGGCTGTGAAGTCATAAAATCATGTCCGCGGTTCTTACAAACTTTACATCTGATGTGTCGCACGCACGCATCGCTGTTTATATCAATAAACTAGCTGTACCTGCGACTTCGTCCGCGTGGAATTTAACAACTTTATTTATCTAAAATAAAAGATTTTTTCTAAAATAAATGTAGCCTAAGTTATTCCTTATTATATCAGCTACCTGACATTTTCAGAATATTTTGAGACCAAATAAATCAAAGAAACATAACGAGCTCATCCACCCGCGTGTCATAATACCATATTTAAAAATCAACCTCAAAATTTAAGGGTTTATTTTTTTCTGCGGAACCCTAATTTGTTTTTCAAAATTAAAGTAGCCTATGTTACTCCCGCAAAAAATAGCTATCTTTCAGTGAAAGTCCCGTCAAAATCGATCCAGCCATTTCAGAGATTAGCCGAAACAAACAGACAGACAGACAGACGGACAGACAAGACAAAAAAATCGAAGGTCATTTTCGTTATAGGTATCGCGTATATAACGATATGTAGTTGGACATTTTATTTTTATTTTCACTTTACAAACAGACACTTCAATTTTATTTATATGTAGACTTATATTACTATTGTATCTTCTTTTGTGGAGGTATAATATAGAGTAATATTATTATTATATTATAATAAATAATAAATAATAAATAACACCCAACAGTCACATACATAGTCCTGACCCCACACTAAGATCGAGTCTTGTGTCGTGGGTATCAGGAACTACGAGAGACTTTTCGGTCTCACAAACACCCAGACCCGGAAGAAATATTTGTGGGCCACACAAACATTTCACTCGGTGCGGGGATCGAACCCGCGGCCTCTCGTTTCACAGGCGGCGTCTAACCAACTGCGCCACGGAGGCTGTCTTATGTTCACAATATATCTAAATAATAATCATTATATAGTTCAAGATTACCACATTGCGCATTAAAACAATTATTTTCTTATATATAACCTACATTCTCAATAAACCTGAGTTTAGCCAATTCTACAGAAATTCTTTCCGATTAATTTTATCCGATCTAGACTGTTCCGCTGTGTAATGGAGTGAAAGGATGGTTGCGTTTGGAATCCGTGCCAAACGCCTTCATAACCTATATATTTGGTACCAGGTGGTAATTCAGATGAAATTAGGGCATAAATGTGATCCTAACAAAAGCAGGTTGTAAGATATGGAGTCTTTTTAATTCGGTTCATCATTATAATCATCATCATCAGCCTATTCGCGTCCATTGCTGGACATAGACCTCTCCTATGGCACGCCACTGGGCTCGATCTTCAGCCCAACGTCTCCAACCGCTACCAGCCATCCTTCGGATATCATCACTCCACCTCGTTCAATTCGGTTGATGATTTGAAAATTGTACTTAATTAAATAATTTTCTATAATTGAGGATGCACGCAGAATGTGCCGTTTCACCTTGGTACGATTTTATCACTGAGGTCTCGGGTTCGAATCCCGAGTCGGACAAAGTGATATTGTATTTATTTTTTATTGCAATGAATGGCGAGACGAGCATGCCGTTGGCATGATGGTAAGCGATAGGACCGCTCATAAACAGGTGCAAAATCAAACAACACCATGAATTACAAAGCAATGTTTGTTATTCCACTGCGCTCGCCATCCTGAGACATAAGATGTTAAGTCTCAATATGTCCAGTAGTTACTCTAACTACAATATCCTTCAATCCGAAACACAACAGTGTATTTACACTGCTATTTGCCGGTATTTTTCTATTCATTGTCAGCCCGGAGTTAGAATGCATGAATCTTAAATGCAATTTCCTGATTCGTTCATTTGCATTTTGAGGCTTCAAAATCTTCGATAAACGAGTCCGATACTTGCTTAACCGTTTTTTTATTATTAAATAATTAAACCATGTATATGATACCCATGATTAGTTCCAAAACAAGATTATGGCACTCTTGCAAGTTTGAGCAAAAACTAATTATTATGCAATCAAATTTCAAAATGGTAATATTAAATACGAATTAATTTTTCGGAGGCTCCCTTTTTTACATTGATTTTGAACGGGAAATAAGCAGAGGTAATCGTTACATCACACTAGTCATTATGTATGCTTATTTTATTATTATCATACTTAAATATAGTGTTTATGTTTTCATTTTATTGGTAGTAAATCACAACACACGATGAAGGAAGGTATCATGAGGCATTGCAAGGCACGGGCCTCCTCCACAATCGATTATTATTATTTAATTAGTAGTCCGCCGTAGTGTGAAGAGGCATCTTAGCAGGCCGGCATAATTGTATCTATAGGCATGGGACTGCCATCTGATGCCAATGGATACTCTGCCTGGGCGGCATTTGCGCTCACCATCAGGTGCAATGTGGCCACTATGCCGGTCCAAAATATATTTTTTTTTATTAAAAACACAAAGATAAAAACCAAAAATACATTTTAGTCCCACGAAACAGGGCTTCGGTTTGACCGTGGAGATAGGTAAGTGTCATTTATACATATATGTTCAAAACATTTGAGTAGACATTAAACAAAAGACAAAATAACACATAGCATTAAAATTGCAATTAGCTCTTAGCATTAATTGTATTTAGTCCACCACGCTGGCCTAGTGCGTACATATCATAGAAATTCTTACAAAGTCGCTATGGTATGCAGGTTTCGTCACGATGTTTTCCTTCACCGGTGCATGGGGATTATCTATCAATACACACATGACTACATAGCCTAAAAATTAACTGTGGCATGCAGATTTCCTCACGATGTTTTCCTTCACCGTCATAGTGCGTGGTGATTGATTATCAATACACACATGACTCCGAAAAGTCAGAGGTTTGATGGCTGTGAGACTGCGATCAGACGTGTGATGGCTGTGAGGCTGCATTAGTCACATCCTTGGTCACATCTCTACATCTCAATGGGTTTATAAATTGTCTCTGAATGAGACCGTGAGTGTTCCGGTAAAGTCTCTTATCATTTTTAATTTAAGGATAGTATTTTTTTATTCTTTATATTTGCATTTTACTCTTAGATTTGTGTTTTTTTGTCTGTCCGTTTCTTATAAAATTTTATTATGTGACCTTATTAAAAATCTTTCTTAGTAATTTATAGCGGTGGGTAAACGATATAACAAAAATGCTCGTTAAAAGTGGATGCAAAAACTAAAACAGAAACATTTGGGAAAGTATGAGAGGCCTTCAACTTTTGTTTGTTAATTATGTTGTTTCGTTATTTTACAATGTTTTTAACGACTCAAAACACAAACTATGAGGTTCTGTGAGTATTAGGTGTACTTATCATTATGTTGTCTACAATATACATAATGTATAATGCTTATTATATTTCCCAATCAATAGTGCATAACAGCCTCCAACTTATTCACAGTTCAGCAGGCATATAATACTAAATACTATGTGGTAACCTGTGTATCTGTCTGTCTGTATCAGCCCATATACGTCCCACTGCAGGGCACGGGCCTACTCTACAATCGAGAGTACGATTGAGAGTGGTTAGGCCATATAGTCCACCACGCTGGCATAGTTGTTTTTTTTGTAACCTTTTGTGGTAACCTGGCGAATGGAAATAACTGGAAACAAAACAAAGCTAAGGCATTATTATTATCCCTATTTATTTGTTGGGAATAGTTTAGTTGAGTATACAGGGTACAAACGCAATGCAGCTAAAATATACAAAAAAAAATGTATTTACAAGACACAATACAATAAAAAATTGCGCCAATTTGTATAAAATTGAAATAGCTTTAAAATTATATAAAATATAGTAGTAACCGGAATAAGTGCCTGCCATATTTTTTTTTTATAAAAAAGTATTAATTTATTTTAAGATGTCAAAACGGCAGACATGCTGCAATCATGTTTTGAATCATTTTTTATACCTTTCAACTTCTTCGACCACCAAACTCTTCAGCTTGATATATTAGTATTTATAAGGTATTCAAACTTATTGATGAAACATAACTTTTACCATACTTTTGGTGTTTTTTTTTTTAAATAATGGCAAAAATATATTTACAAGGTTGCCTACTAGATTCTAAAGTATATACAAATACAATGTAAAACAATGAGCATTTAGTTTTTTCAGTGCTAGTATTTTCTTGTCACTTGAAACAATAAGCTATTGAAATATTACAAATTGTTATCCATAAAACGGTAAATAAATAAAGAATAATGAAATATTAAAATAAGACATATAAGAATATTGAAATGAAATGAAATGAAATGAAATGAAAATGAAATGAAAATAATTTATTGAATCCATTAAAATGTTCAACTATTCTAGTTCAAATATTGTAATAATGAAATATTGAAATAAGAAATATTGTATCAGCCCAAAGTCGGACTGAATGAGGTTTCTCTAGAGTTCGATTGGGATAGGTTAGGCTATAGTTCACCAAACTGGCATACTGTTGATTGGCGGACATCACATAGCATATATATTTTTTTAAAGACATATATGATAATAGTGCGTGGTGGCCTGTTGGTAAACGGACCAGACGCGGCTACCAACATGTTCACGGTGGTCGCGGGTTCAAATCCCAGGGCACATCTCTGACTTTTCGGAGTCATGTGTGTATTGATAGTCAATCACCACGCACTAAAACGGTGAAGATAAACATCGTGAGGAAACCTGCATACCATAGCGGTTTATAAGAATTTCTATGGTATGTAAGTCCGCCAACCCGCATTAGGCTAGCGTGGTGGACTATATGGCCTAACCACTCTCAATCGTACTGTCGACTGTAGAGTAGGCCCGTGCCCTGCAGTGGGACGTATATGGGCTGATACAGATATGCAATACTGTATGTATATTACCCATAGTCTCAAATTTCTAAGCCGGTTCCTCGCCACACTCCAGCCGATAAATAAAATAGCCAAATTATGCAAGAATAATAAAACCTAGGTTGAATCTAGCGGTCATTGACATAATCAAATCATTTGAACGTTTTAAAAATGCAGATGTACCTTGAAACTGGAATTTTATTATGCTACTACCGGTCTGTCCCAGCTTTTTGATTCCATTTAACAAATACGTTATTTTCCTTATACACTGACACACCCTGTACGTGCATTTTATATATAAACCTTCCTCTTGAATCACCCTATATAATATTAAAAAACGCATCAAAATCTCTTGGGCAGTTTTAAAGATCTAAGAATACATGCACAGACAGACGGGAAGCTACTTTGTTTTATACTATGTCTGTATCTGTATCAGCCCATATACGTCCCACTGCAGGGCACGGGCCTACTCTTCAGTCGAGAATATGATTGAGAGTGGTTAGGCCATATAGTCCACCACGCTGGCCTAGTGCGGGTTGGCGGACTTTTACCATAGAAATCGCTATGGTATGCAGGTTTCCTCACTATATTTTCCTTCACCGTTATAGTGCGTGGTGATTGATTATCAATACACACATGACTCCGAAAAGTCAGAGGTGTACCTCGGGATTCGAACCCACTACCACCGTGAACATATTGGCAGCCGCGTCTGGTCCGTTTGCCAACAGGCCACTACGCACTTCGCACACACACTTTATATTATGTACCTAGTGAGAAACAGAAATGAGTAAACATAATAAAAAAACGTTTCATGATATTAAAAAGGCACAGATTAACGGCCGATGCCAATAATCAATCGAAAAAATTAGATTGAAGTCAATCTGGATTGTTTTCTACTTTTCGATTTGTCATTTACCATGTTGCCACAGTTTTTTCACTATTGAGATTGATTATTATTGGTAATATAGTATTAGAAAAAAGATTGATGTCAATCTCAAACAGCAAATTTTGGATTGGGATTGTTTATTGGCAGCGGTTGTTAAACGAGATCTTAATTTGGTATTTGTTGGATTCCTTTTAATACAGAAATTTTATTATTATTCGCTACACGTGTAAAACCTGATTTTTGGTAGGTACCACTTTTATGTTCAGGTTTTTTTCTAGTAAAGAATGGCGAGACTTGCATGCCATTCGCCTGATGGCAAGCGACACAAACCGACAGTAGCAAAACGAAACTACATCGTGAATTACAAAGCAATGCTAGGCATTCTACTGAGATCACGATTCTGAGACATTAGATGTCGAATCTCAATACTCGTATATCCAGTAGTCACTCTGGCTACAATATCCTTCAAACAAACAAAACCGTGAATCACAAAGTAATACTTGGCATTACAATGCGCTCGCCATCCTGAGTGAAATGTTATTTCAAATATGCGCAGTAGTTACTCTGGCTACAATGCCCTTCAAACCGAAACACAACAGTGGATTTACACTGGTGTTTGGCGGGAGAAATAGACATTGCGGTGGTACCTACCCAGGCATCTCACAAATGACAGACCTACTACTACTTTTAGGGAGCAACATTTCCAAATGTTAGTCAGCAACATCTGATTTTTTTGCGTTATTTATTATATTCATGCAATCGATAAGATTGTGATATTTTATATTATTTATTTAGTTGTGTTATTGGCGGTATGGACCTAATTAGAAATAGCTAACAAATAGTAACAAGCAGCAACATAAATTATAGATTGTTACCTATTGTTACTGTGTTGTATAAAATATATTTGTTACTAGCGGCCCGCCCCAGCTTCGCCCGGGTGCATATAGATTTCTTTACAATAATATGTACGTATTATGCATATAAACCTTCCTCTTGAATCACTCTATCTATTAAAAAAACCGCATCAAAATCCGTTGCGTAGTTTTAAAGATTTAAGCATACAAAGGGACATAGGGACAGAGAAAGCGACTTTGTTTTATACTATGTAGTAATTAGTAATATGACATGAGTTGTATGTTATAATAAGCCCTGACTGTTGAGTGTATTAATATATAATACCAGGTAATTGTAAAAAAGAAAGAAAACGGTTGTCGCAATAGGTGTATAACACTAAAAGTGTAATATTAAGTACCTACCCAATAAAATGTATTAAAATAAAAATATTAAAAAATAAACTTAATTATCATGCCAGAAGAACTTCAAAAAAGACAAGTGTCATTAAAAAAAAAATATAGCAGCACTATTAAAAATGTCATTGTGCTCGTATGAATAATTTTATACGTCGGTATATCTTTACATTTTGGTACGGTTTTTGTTTTGTTTTGTGATTCAAAAGAAACAAAGAAACGTATTGCAATAATTAATAAAAATAACAAGTATATTCGGTGGCGTAGTAGTACTATAGTACAGTCACAAGCTGAGGTCTCGGGTTCGAATCTCGGGTCAGGCAAAGTTTTATTGGATTTCTCTATTCATTATCAGCCCGGAGTCAGGAATTTGTGCCCGATATGGCGATAGGCTCGCCCTCTATCACATCGTGGGACGGAACATACAAGGCGAAATGTGGGTGCCCCGGCACCTCTGCCTACCCCTTCGGGGGAAAAGGCGTGAGTTTATGTATGTATGTATGTATGAATGTATGTATGTATGTATGTCTACAGTTAGAAGAGCGGTAATTGTAACCGATTTGTCATGCCTTTAAAAATAATAACGAAAGATTCAAGTCTAAAGTAAAAAAAAGAAAGATACAATTTACGAATTTAAGGTCCAAGGGATTCAAATATAAATTCAAATGTCAAACACCTCAGAATCAGGCCTGGACAATAGAAATTATGGTTGCGTGTCATTGACCCCGAAAAGTGCCCAGGGCAACGATTTAAGAACCCGTTTGATTAATCCCAAGAAAATATGATAATGGATGTCGTATAAAATAATAAAAATGTATATAACCCTTATTGACTCACGTTGTGATTAATGTTATGTATTCTGACACGTAATTAATAAAATAAATAATAATAAATAACACCCAACAGTCACATACATAGTCCTGACCCCACACTAAGATCGAGTCTTGTGTCGTGGGTATCAGGAACTACGAGAGACTTTTCGGTCTCACAAACACCCAGACCCGGAAGAAATATTTGTGGGCCGCACAAACATTTCTCTCGGTGCGGGGATCGAACCCGCGGCCTCTCGTTTCACAGGCGGCGTCTAACCAACTGCGCCACGGAGGCTGTCCAAAATTGATTAAATAATCTTAAAGTTGTTTGGTTTTCCAAATAGTCATGACGAGTCGTATCGCTTACCATCAGGGGAAATCGTCTCGCCTTTCATTGCAATAAAAAAATTGTCGTAATATATGACTGGTTTTCCACTATAATAAATAGGTCGCTATCGTTGCCATACAACGAAAATAGTAAATACTACCAATAACTCTAAAATCAGTCATACATTCCTACTTTCTCCGTGGCGCAGTTGTCCTACAATACAATTACAACGCTGAGGTCTCGGGTTCGAATCCCGGGTCGGGAATTATATTAGAATTTTCTATTCATTATTAGCCCGGAATCAAGAATTTGTGCCCGATTTAGAGATAGGCTCAACATATCGTGGGATGGAACACACAATACGAAACGTAGGTATCTCGGTAGCATCTCTGCCTACCCCTTCTGGGGAAAAAGGCGTTTATAAAGGGTATATCAAGACTGCTACTGAAAACGATGCCGGGTGGTAGCTACAAACACAATGCAACTTAAAATTTTGAAAAAAAAAACGCGACTATTTTGTATGATTTTTTTAAATATCATTTTTTTTGGGGGGGATATCCATAGTTTTTGCTAAAATAAAGATTTAAACTCTTTTATACCTTAGATTCTTTATAAATAAAAGGGTATACATCATTATTTTAGCAAAAACTATGGATATTCCCCTCAAAAATGATGATATTTAAAAAATCATAAAAAAAAGTTTTGCGTTTTTTTCCAAAATTTTTGTTTGCATTGTGTTTGTAGTCACTAAAACTACCACCCGGCTTCGTTTTCGGTATATTCGCTAGTTATACCCGGTATGTATGTGTGTCGTTATACGTAGGTATGTATCAGCAGTAGATAGTTTAATATTTCCATATGTGATATCATAAAGGCGTTCGATTACATCATAAACCATAAGGTTATAGGCGTGAAAAATTATTTATAGCGTTTTATGTATTAATTCAAATCTTTTTCGTTTTGTAACTTTGACAATGTGGAGTAAGCCAAGGTTCTATTTGGATATTAATCGTTTATTAATAGACCTAACTACATTTGGGTACAATTCTATTATGATATTAATACATTTAACCCAATATCTCCCATATTATAAGTACATACATACATAAACTCACGCCTTTTTCCCAGAAGGGGTAGGCAGAGGTGTCTAGACACCCACATTTCGCCTTGTATGTTTCGTCCCACAATGTGATAGGTGGCGAGCCTATCGCCATATCGGGCACAAACACCTGACTCCGGGCTGATAATGAATAGAAAAATCCCATATCACTTTGCCCGACTCGGAATTCGAACCCGAGACCTCAGCTTTGCAAGCGTACCTTAGTACAACTACACCCCCGAGGCAGTCATAATATAAGTAGGTTTTTTTTATTCCACTGAATGGCGAGACGGGCATACCGTATTCCTGATGGTAAGCGATACGACTGCTCATAAACAGTAGCAAAACCAAACAACACCTTGGATTACAAAGCAATGCTTGGCATCTCACTGCGCTCGCCATCCTGAGACGTAATATGTTTAGTCTCAACATGTCCAGTACTTACTCTGGCTACAATGTCCTTCAAACCGAAACACAACAGTGCATTTACACTGCCGAAACCGAAAAGCCTCAAACCAAACGGCTTTTCGGTCTCACAAACACCCAGACCTGGAAGAAATATTTGTGGGCAGCACAAACATTTGTATCAGTGCGGGGATCGAACCCACAACATCTCGTTTCACAGGTGGCGTCTAACCAACTGCGCCACTAAAGCTGCAGATATTTTAAATTTGAAAGAGTAACAGCCCTAATTGTTTAGCATACATACATTTACTCGGGCATTTTTCCAGAAGGCGTAGGTGGTACCTACATTTAGAGATTCATTTTATTTAATTTTCTTTTTTGGGAAAAATAAAAACATTATTACAATAAAATATGGGATCCTACTCTTTCCAATTTAGATAAAGTATCTACAGCTTAAAAAGCTTAAGGACTAATTAGAGGTGCTACCAGGACACCCTCGTTTCGCCTTGTGATAGGTGGCGAGCCTATCGTCATATCGGGCCAAATTCCTGTCTCTGGGCTGATAATGAATAAATTCCAATTTCAATTTTGTTTTTGCCTTTTTTTGCACGGCCCAGAATTCGAACCAGAGGTCCCAGCTTTATAATTGTACGGTAGTACAACTACGCCACCAGGGTAGTCAAATGTTTACAGATACCAGAAATATCAATAATTAAAAAGTATAGAATAATTAAAAAGTAGTTAATATATTTATTAATGGGGAATAGTAATAATATAAATGTATAGTAAAAATAAATTAGGAGATTTCACTAAAACATCGGCATAATACCTTTTTTAATTAAAAAGATAAATAATTTTATTTCTCAAATAATTACAGTTTGGAGGTATTGGTACTTCTCGGTCGATATGTAAATCGAAAGGCAGCCGATTCCACTTCCGCACCTAATCTGCGATAATGCGAGTCCAAAAATCCTTTATTAAACAAATATACGACATTAGAAGTATACCTTGATATGTCACAACTATGTTTATCGTCGTATTTATAGTTATTTATTACTTTTGCTACAAGCCACACCTAGCCGGTAGTTTTGACGTGACCATGCTTTTTATTCTGTTGTTATTCATGCGTGTTACACATCATTCCGTGCGATGCCTTTAAACAGAACACAATGAGATACACCTGATAACTTCAATTGTATTGCACCTGTGGGTGCAGGGCAGGCTGGTTTAATATTATAAATAGGCTAGTTTTACGAATATTGTTGTGGGAAAGGATGTAGAGTAAGTTTAATCGAGGGACAACAAACTTCGCACCGATACTAAAATTCATAGTGTAATAGGCATTCATTCTCCTTTCATATGTATGGATGGTACGCAATTTTCGGAAGTATACTCTGCATTTTGAGTCCAGTCCATTTTTTTTTTATTGACCATGCAGGCATATTTGTTTCGACCAATGAGAAACAACCTTGTCAGTGCATTGCATTTGCTTTGTCGTGCCAGAGAAAACAATAATAAAATTTGTTATGTATGTGAATTGCATTAGTTAAGTTACTAAGTTACATAAAAAAATATATATTGTTTTAGAAAATAAATGAATTTTAAAAAATCACACCCATAAACACGGAAGCGGAAGAAATACTTAATTTGCGGTGTATTTTGCATTGGATTCAAACCTAATAAATCTGACTGCTTAGGCAAAGCGGATATCAAACATATTTCTAATCTATACCTACTAATATTATAAAGCTGCAGAGTTTGTTTGTTTGTTTGTTTGTTTGAACGCGCTAATCTCTGGAACTACTAGTCCGATTTGAATGATTCTTTCAGTATTGGGTAGTCCATTTATCGAGGAAGGCTATATACTATATATCATTACGCTATGACCTATAGGAGGAAAGCAGTAGTGATATTTCTAGCAAATACGAGGAATTTTGTTCGTTTTTCGTTGTCCGATTGGTCGATATTCTAAACTGATAGTCAGAATTAAAAATTTTGACCGCCATTTTAAAACGTGTATGCACCCGGGCGGTGCCGGGCCCGACCGCTAGTAAAATATAATTTGAGCAGATGACCGTGAAATTGTTATGAACTAAATTATTTCTAAGATTTTTTAATAAGACGGATATGATCACCTTATTTAAAGGTCAATAAAAAGAATGAATAAAAAAAAACGAAAATAATAAATTATGTAAAAGAAAACCTATTGGAACTAGACGCGGCTGCCAACATGTTCACGTTGGTCGCGGGTTCACATCCCAGGGCACACCTATGACTTTTCAGAGTCATGTGTATTGATAGTCAATCACCACGCACTAAAAACGGTGAAGGAAAACATCGTGAAGAAAGCTACATATGTGATATAAAAGTCCGCCAACCCGCACTAGGCCAGCGTGGTGGACTATATGGCCTAACCACTCTAAATCGTACTCTCGATTGTAGAAGAGGCCCGTGCCCTGCAGCGGAACGTATATGAACCCATATGATTGGATACGACCGATTACTTTTTTTTTCAATAGCTTAAAAAGTGTCCTACTGCTGGGCAAAGGTCTCCCAAGTTCCTCCTCTTAGAAGCAATGAATTGGTAATTCTACGCCGTATATTGCGGGTTCGATCACCGCATAGATAAATATAAAACGTGTAAAAATTGTATGACTTACCTACAAATATTTGTCCGTACTAGACAATGGTACATATGTAAGCACATCCTCAACACATGGATAAAACTAATAATATCCAATAGTTGAAAATAAAAGCGTATCATTAAAGCTCAATTAAAACACGTTTGTACGAAGTATATCAATTTGCATATAACCCCGACATTTAATAATTGTAGCGGCACGCAATACACGGTCACAGACACTATAAATATTATTATAGATAAAAACATACACATAGAACAACAGCTTATTTGTATATTCCAATATTAGAAGAGAGGTATATAAGTGTATAATCAAAATTAGTCTTAACTATTAAAAAGAAATACTTAATGAAAAAATACATATTTAAAGACTTTATGGTTTACAACACATATTATTATCACCTTACTAACAGATTCACATAAAAAAACACAATAATATATTATCTATAATACAAAAGTATCCTCATTATACCTTTAGTATCCTCACAAATATAAAATAAAATTTCCGCGAAACAATAACGAATATAATAGCAAAAATATTCATTGAAATTCTCGAATAAATAAATACAAAATACGCAAACAATTTCCCAGAACAATCAAGCGACAAAAATAGGAAGTAAATAATATATTGTTCGAAATTCAATTTTGAATTCGAAATACGGAATTCAAAATTCAAATTTAAATTCGGAACGCAAAATTCGATTTTCAAATTTCGAATTTCAAACACAGGGATAATAATTATTCTAAACGTCAAACTTACCAGATAAAATGGTCCTTGATCCTTTTATAACATAACAAAATCACAAAATATTGATCAGTTGCATATTATTTTTATGTCGTATTCACTTTGCCGGCACAGTCGCTGCGTGCGGCGGTCGCGGCACGCACGCGCTACTGTCAAGCCAAGTTTAAGGTCAACTGAGCTCAACTGTGGTCACTTTTATATAAATGTACATTTATATGTAATCGTGGCAGTATGTTTGTTTATAATTTATTTACATTATTTAATGCGTCAAATAACACTTGGATGATGAGCCGGTCACTTAAGAGATATAGTTTTTTATAACCTACTTAAAGCATCGCCAAGGTATGGTTTAATTTGAAATGTAGTTTTTCTTTACAATAATGCAAGTCTTACAGCTGCTGGTTACTGCATATTCAAAGTATTTTAACATTATTTTTTGTGTTTACTTGAATATTTTTTTGTGTATAATATGCCTGGCTAACGAGCAAACCGGTCGAACAACACAACGCTGTGATTATACATGTATTGCCCGCTGATCAAATTAGGAGGGGATCGGGGAAGAAAAATGATGGGCAGAGGAAAGCGTCATCCGGCAATCTCACTCACCGAACGAAATGCGACAGCGAATCTGTTGCTTCACGTCGATCTCCTGTCATATAGTTGTACCACCCCTGACAAGCCTGCCTCTTCAAGCTGAGTCACTTACAAACAGCTTGGCTCTAGCTCCTATTCTACTTTCCACTACTGTCATTGACTTTGTACTACTCTTGGACAATATTCCACACAGTATAAGATTTTTTTTCCGAGTTTGAATCTCAAGTCTACAAGAGATTTTCCATCTCAAAAATCGACATGCTATTTTCAGACATATGTCCTGATCTATGAAAAATTAAGTCCGACTTTCAATGTACCAACCAAAACAACCAAACAATAATATAAAAATAATTTAATTTATGGCCAAAACATTCATTCAGTTTTATTTATAAAAAAAAAATACATCATTGATATCACATTGGAAACATGGCAGTTTACTAAAAACCAGATTATTCGACGTAAAATATTGCATAAAAATAACAAAAATCAAAAACAAGCGAAACCGCGTTCAAAAATTGTCTATTAAATAAATGCCTCTGATTATGACATTCTTAAATAAATACTTTGATATTTTTTAAAACCAAACATTAGTTATGATTTTCATTGAATCTTGACCTTTCATTATTACGTAATAGTTTGTCATTTTTTTATTGAAATTAATGATATTATGTTTAAGTGATGTTATGGTTATGTAATTATTTAACTGCGTCTTTTGACAGCATTCCTTGGATGATAGTTTGCTGATTCCCAGGATCTAATCTGGATGTTCTTTCATGTCGGTCATATTAATCGTCATTTAATGATGGCTGAGTGGACAAAAAATTCAGTCAGAGATACGAAGGTCGGAGATTCAAAGCAAGGCACACCTTCGACTTCTAGAAGTTACGTTAGCGTTCGAATGAGCTCCCCACTTCAGTGTTCCCGGAGTGCTATTTTCCTTCTCTCATTCTCCTTAAAGTTCACTTGCTTCTGCTAGGATTAAGCTGCTGGGAATGTCAGGGGTTGCAAAGGTCCATGAGCAGCTTAACCGTTTACCATCAACGGCCTGCAGGCTCGTTTGAATGCCAGGGCTCGTCATTCATAGCATTAAAAAAATTGGGTGTGTCTCCAACATTTCCTGGTACTCGCTCGAAAAGTAAAACGTACATAATTGTAGAAACTTTTTATTCAAACTCGGAAATGTTAAGTTTCAGCCAGTCGTTGAACTGACATGCAAATGCCAAGGATAGTTATATTTTTTACACAAGAGGGCGGGCAAACGAGCCAACAGGTCCTATTGGTGATCACTACCGCCCATTTACATCTATAACGCTTGGATCAAAAATCTGTTGCTTGACCATAAAATAGGTAAATGAGAAGGAAGTGAAAAGGGCTTCGGGCAGTTTCACTCACCGAACTAACGAGACAGCAAAGGTGTCTTAAAGTCGATGTCCTGTGAGACAGTAAGCCCCGGACGAGCCTTCCCATTCATGCTGAGTCATCACCTGCAACAGCCCATATTTCCTTGTGAATGCTTTATTTGAATTGCACTAAACATAACAACTTTACTGGTGGCAGGTCTTTCATATGTGACAGACCACCTGGGGTGGTACCAGAGTTGCACTAAACTTAACAACAACTTTACCTGGGGAGGTCTAATCGCACCGCACCACCGCAATGTCCAATCTTCCCGTCAAACAGCAGTGTAAACACACTGTTGAGTTCCGGTTTGGAAGACATTGTAGCCAGAGTAACTACTGGACATATTGAGACTTAACATCTTATGTCTCAGGATGGCCAGCGCAGTGGAATGCCAAGCATTGCTACTGTGCATGAGTCTGTATCGCTTACCGTCTGTATCGCTTACCATCAGACGAATGGAATGACCGTCTCGCCCATTCATAGGAATAAAAAAAAATATTTAAATTATGACAACACTATTAAAAATGTCATTGTCTTTGTTGAATAATTTTATACGTAGGTATTTCAATACATTTTCGCTTTTTGTTTGTTTTGTGACATAAAATAAACAAAGAGCCTAATGATAACAATCAATAAAAATAACAAGTATCTAAACCTTTTCCGTCGCAGTATATCGGGTTGCCATAATAATATTAAACGCGATCTTAATGCCCTCATATATAGATACTTGTTATTTTTATTGATTGTTAAATCAATAAAAATAACAAGTATCTAAACCTTTTCCGTCGCAGTATATCGGGTTGCCATAATAATATTAAATGCGATCTTAACGCCCTCATACTTGAATCCTTGTACAATGACCTACTAAAGATCAATGCATGACATTTAACATTATTGTACTAGGTTTAATGAATAGCACACAGCAAGGCGGGAATAAAAAGTATATTGTTGCTAATAAGTATAAAAATCGTCCATTAACTTTAAGGGCGTAATTTTGTTTTTGTTAGTTTTTTTTTCCTATGATGACAATATTCAAAACTGGCTGCTATTCCGAGATAGATAACAGAGCAAGCTTATGTCGTGGGAGTTGACAATACCATAAATGGAGGTTTTATTTGCTGGCGTAGGTTTTTGTTTGGGACCCGGCTCGGCCGCATTATCCGCAGCATGCTTGGCTGATAGGCCAGCGACATTGACATACACATTTTAACCCCTTACAGCTTTACTTTTGAAGCAGAAAAATACATTCAATGTCTATTTCTCCCGCCAAACAACAGTGTTAATGCTCTGTTGTTTTTCGGATTGAAGGCCATTGTAGCCAGAGTAACTACTGGACATGGCGAGCACAGTAGAATGCTACATTGCTTTGTAATTCAAGGTGTTGTTTGGTTTTGCTACTGTTTATGAGCGGTCGTATCGCTTACCATCAGGTGAACGGCATATCGCCATTCATTGCAAAAAAAAATCACGACAGCTTCCGTTACGCAGTTGGTTAAGTGCTGGCTGTGAACCGACAAGCCTCGGATTCGATACTGCACCGAGACAAATGTTTATGTGATCCACATGAATATTTTATGAGAGCAAAAAGTCTCTCATAATTTCTGATACTCACGACACAAGACTCGATCTTGGTGTGGGGTCAGGACTATGTATTTCCGTGTTGGATGTATTTGATATTTTTGACCTTCAGAATCTTAGTGGAGAACTTTCAGACATTCAGGTTTCCTTACGACAATTATCTTTGCCATTGAAGCATAAAATAATAATAAGTAAATCAAAATGACAATGGTACGCGCTCCTGATTTTGAACCCGCGATCTTTAGTTTACATTCTACTAGCTGCCCGACCTAGCTTCGCCTGGGTGCATATATTTTTTGATTCCACTCCACACCAAATACATGTTATTATTCGTATAAACTCTTGTATATCTAAACTTGACGTAGCTATCCTACTATCCGGCTCAATCCCGACTCATCCGTCTGTTCAGTCTCTTCCCGATCTGTCCCGTCCTCTCTCTTTATTATCCATTCCGTCTTATAACTATATTATATAATTTTGTATGGCAAAATGTTTTTTCCTTTATTTTATACTTTCGTCAATTTAATCAAGATAAAAACTATCCAATTATTTAATTTGGAACAAATAACACATATCTACAAAGCTTCGTTATAATCAGTTGAGTAGTTTAGGAGCCCATCGCGGACAAACAACGTGACACGTGAATTATATATATTAAGAAGATTATATTTTATTTATTTTTTGTTATATATTCACGATATTTCTGCCGTGATGACATTTTGCGAAACCTGTTGTTAGTTGTGTAATTTTATTCTTTTTAAATTCCATTAAGTACTTTGTCTTTTTATGTATTTTATGTATATACATATACATATCGACACTACACCGAAGCTTCCTTTTGTGGAGCAACATTGTGCGACAATTTTATCGATTGTTTCCACATGTTAGGCAACAATACTAAACATACCGGGTATATCAGCGACCGAAAATGTAGCCTGGTGGTAGTTTAAGCCACTTCAGACACAATGCAAAAAAAAAAAACAATTTACTTATTCCTATTGTCAAATTTGAGTAGTAAATACTAAAGACATAGTTTTTCCTAAGTTAATAATGTACGCCTTTTTATTTTTAAAAGCCCCATAGATAGCTAGGATTTAATATATTATTTTAGCAAAACAATATGAATTTACTATTAGTCGCTGCCAATAAACAATCCCAATCCAAAATTTGCCGTTTGAGATTGACAGCTCAATCTTTTTTCTGTTACTATATTGCCAATAATCAATCTCAGTAGTGAAAAAACTATGGCAACATGTCAAGTGACCAATTGATGAGTAGAAAACAATCTAGATTGAATTCAATCTAATTTTTTCGATTGATTATTGACATCGGCCGGAACACGGCAATATGTACTAACAATAAACAAAATATTGTTATCAGATGTTGCTAAGTAACATTTGGTAACTTTCTTTAACAAGAAGTAATTGAGGATTGGACGCTCGCTTACACGTGTTTCCGACATTAAAATTATTCTTTCATGTAGAGTCATGTGCGTTCAATGCCTTTTTAATTTATTTACACGACCCTGAATAGTTTTTTGTATTGCAACGAATGGCGAGACGAGCATGCCATTCGCCTGATGGTAAGCGATACGACCGCTCATGGAATGTAGCAAAACCTAGCAACACCATGAATTATAAAGCAATGCTTGGCATTCTACTGCGCTCGCCATTCTGAGGCATAAGATGTTAAGTCTCATTATCTCCAGTAGTCACTCTAGCTACAATGTCCTTCCAACCGGAACACAACAGTGCATATACACTGCTGTTTAGTGGGAGAAATAGACATTGCAGTGGTACATGTAAGAGACCTACCGAATAGTATTAAAATTCTAGCAAGAATACTTTGGCAGTTTCCTTAGCGCAGTTGATTCGAGTCCGGCTGTAAAACAAGAGGCTGCAGGTTCGATCCCCGCACCGAGAGAAATGTTTGTGCGGCCCACAAATATTTCTTTCAGGTCTGGGTGTTTGTGAGACCGAAAAGGATACCCACGACACAAGACTCGATATAAGTGTGGGGTGACTGTTGGGTTGGGGATTTATTTATTAATAATTCCCACAATACGGCCATTTATGCGACTGTTACCGGCCAAACCCGATTTCAGTATAAACTAGTTCTGCCTACACGTGATAGGACTAACCAGTTCGACCTAGACCTAACTAGTTCTTCCTACAAGCGGAAGGAAAAACCAGTCAGACTAGACCAAATCAGTGTAACATAAAAAATGAATGTTTTTATGAAAAAATTAAATGCACAAAAAATACTCGACGGGAAGGAAACAATATTTAGATTAGATTAGTTTATTTCCATTTTTTAACATATGCATTAATTTCATCCGCTTTTGTTCTTTAAAAATTGTTATAATCCTAACCTAACGATATCTTTGTCTAAGGTCTAAACTTCTGAATTCACATCCAGAAAAACCGATTTTAGGATAAATATCTGGATAAGGGTTTTTTAGATTTACGAATGTTACACATTGAAATAAAACTATTACTCGTATAGTTAAATAAGTAATCGAAACGACAGGAAGTAAAAAATAATAAAAATTAAACCACATCCGCGATAAAATAAAATAAAAGTAAATAATAGATTTATTTCCATGAATATCTGGTTTATCCCATTGATAATAAGATGAACTAGTTTGGCCTAGGCCAGGAATGGCGAACCAATGGCACACGTGCCATGGATGGCACAAGACATACAAATTGGGGCATGCCACCGATCACAAAATTCTATGCACTTAGAAAAAAAAACATCTATAAGATTTATTTCTCAAAACAATAAATCATGTTCCGCGGTCATTTGTTATTTTAGTATAGGCACATAGATACGACTGCAATTTGTACTCTTATGTTAAATATTAGATTAGTTTAAGATTTATTTGGTGTACAAAAAAGAGTATTAAAAATATAGGTATTTTTGTAAGTCATGAAATTACATATATTTAACGGCACGGTTGGCCTTATAGGATACTTAATAAAAATGGCACGTTGATAGTTAAAGATTCGCCACCCCTGGCCTAGGCTATACCGGCTTGTCCTACCGCATGTAGGAAGAACTAGCCTCGCCTAGGCGAAACTAGCGTATCCTAAAATCGGGTTTAGCTGGTAGCATTACATACACTATATTATACCATACCCAAGTTACCATACTGTCCAACTAAACTAACAGGTACCGTTTGACGTTTCATACTTTTCAACTTTGTACAGGCGTAACTTACACAATTTCAATAGCATTTCGCCTAAAACCATGGAATTGTGGTTTTACGGCAAGCGAAATTAAAATTGTGTGAGTTACGCTTGTCTAAATATGTTTAAAATTGAAAAATATGAAACGTCAAAGTTAGTTTAGTTGGATAGTAGTACTTGTGAATAAAACCCTGAAAGATAGGTCACTTCATTTATGTAGAAATAGAGTCTTCAAATTGTTTTACTGAAACCCGACTCCGCCATTGTTCCAATCTATTTCAAATTCAATAAACTGTGTATTTACATTTATTTTTATGTACCTAAAAATATAAGCACATTAGTAAATAAAAAAAAACATTCAGTGCTTAATACTGTTAACCACAATGTTATATAAGATTTATAATAATATAACCAAGAATGACCCCGATCTTAGGCCTTTAGCACTTCCGCGGTAGACTAGTAATATACTTTTATTGTTTTAGTGTTTATGTTCATGATTTACACAATGTTTTTTTTTTTAAATGGCTATATAGTACCTACACTTTCAAACTCAGCGTAACTATATAAATAATCCCAACACTCAATGGTCACATACATAGTTCTGACGCCACACAAATCGAGTGCTGTGTCGTGGGTATCAGGAACTACGAGAGACTTTTCAGTCTCACAAACACTCAGATCTGAAACAAATACTTAATGTCACAAAATTTTTCTCGGTGCAAGGATCGAACCCGCGGCCTCACGTTTCACGGACTGCGTCTAGCTAACTGCACGACGGAGGCTGTTAAGTCAAGCTTCTGAAGGCTCAATAGGTCTTGCTCGCTCCGGCCTTCTTCCTTCTGAAATAAAATGGAATGAAATTAATTTAAAGGTCGTGTAGGCAATTAAATAGCTCTTATGACAAGTTATTGACTTGTAAACATAGTAATAAATCTCTATGTACTACACATTAGATATCATTTATTTATATTATATTATTTTGGATTTCGGTAGTCTCCCTGTTTACTAAATTTATCACTATTTATGGTAAGCAAATAATGTTATTCAAGGTCATAAATATTACGTTAGTCAACGTATCAGTGGACGAGGAGTAGAATTAAAACCACGCGAAGCGACTTAATATACAACTGGGTCCACGCAGCTCTATCTGAGAGGACCCGGCAAAACAAACTCAGTGGGCCTTCCATTTTGAAAGGTGGGCAACGCAACTTAGGTCTAGACTGTTATAAGCGGCATTCACTTACCTAATATCCGTTTGCATGTCAGTGAGACAAAGAAAAAATAGGCGTAACAAATAAACAAATTCTTCAAAGTCATTCGTTTACGAAGCGTGACCTACAGTTTGTAGACCTCAAAAATTATTGGCCTATTTAGGTATTTTAGATCTATTAAAATAAAAAAATCTCCATTTTTATTACAATTTTGAAGTCGGTTTAATTATTTGTTTTCAATTTTAAGTGTCGCGTGGTATAACTACCGGCACGGATCTTGAGCGCTAGCCGTTACTTGCGCGGATGTCGATTCATAACATATCTCTTAATATATTCATAATTCTAATAAAATATTCTTTTCATCCCATAATTATAGTTACTAAGAATAAATTAATAATAATAAATCAGTATACATTTAGTTTGTCCTTAAGTTCACGATGCGCAAAGAAATCCCCACTCTGTCGCCGAGCGCTCAAGATCCGTGCCGGCGGTTATACCTGAGCTGAGCGGATGCTTCACCGACATGTCGGCGGGTAACACATGCAGGTGCTTGTTGCCGACATGGTTCTTTTCTTCCGAGTTGTGCAGGCGGTCTGGGGGTAACCCCCTACAAAAAAACGATACAAACTTCGAATGTTCGCACACCGTACGTAAAACTTCACTAATGTGCCTAGATACTCCACAAAATGTTAGAATTCTCAACCGTACGTCGTAACCATAGACTAAGTTCGGTGAAAATGATAAGTATAATAGAAAATAGTATTGATTTTTAGAAGTGGAAAACTTAGATTACTCCGGACGTCCAAAAATCCCAACATTCGAAGTTCGTATCGTTTTTAAATCAAATCAAAATATTCTTTATTCAAATAGTCTTTCACAAGATCTTTTGAATCGTTCATTTCTGCTACCACCGCTTCGGAACGTGTTGTGGCTGTGAAGAAGAAGCGGCGCAAGAAACTCCCTCAGCAACACGAACTGTCTTCTTTTTTCTTTCTTTTTCTTTCTTTTTTTATATCGCCATTTACAATTACAGTCTTTCATGTCACAAGTCACAATAATGTCAGTTTTAAAATGGCTTTTATAGAGTAATCCCCTGTGTCGCTGAGGCGGGCTTGGTGTGTAGACTATAGTGCGAAAAAGTTTCTGATACACAACACAAGACTTGTATCTTAATAAGTCTATATGTTTAACTTTTGTTTGTATTTATTTATTAACTAACTGCGCCACGGAGGCTGTACACAACAGATTTGTATTCTTACCGCGAAGTAAGCACTGTTAAATAATAAAAGCATTGCATAAAATGACTATAATGCGAGTTACGTTACGCAAGAATTGTACCCTATACATTATTTATATTGTAATTCCCATTACATTGGACTATGGAATCATATATGGCGAATGTTTATTCATGGGAAGTTAGATTGTGACTAATAGTTTAGTTGTGAGCGGAATGGATGAGAGAAGACGAAGGTACGAATCTAAAATGTTTATTTTGAAAATAATGTTTCTAATATGTTTATGCCTGTATCGCGAAGAGGAAGTTGTTACGCAAAATGTAATTATGTCCCAAGATATTATAAAGCGGTAGCCCGTCACCATACCAGGCATAAATTCTATTTCGGACCAATATGAAAATTTTCTCTCGCCAAACAGCAGTGTAAATGCACTGTTGTGTTGTATGAAGGACACAGGATCCCTGGAAGTATCCCAAGTGGTCTGCGGAACCATCCTAAAGCCATACTTTAAATAATTTCATACATGTTATACCGGGTATATCAAGACTGCTACCGAAAACGATGCCGGGTGGTAGTTTTAGTGACTAGGAGTACAAACACAAAGCAAAAAAAAAATTTTTTATCATTTGTTAAATATCGTCATTTTTGGCTGGTAAATCCAAAGTTTATGCCAAAATAATAATTTAAACTCTTTTATACCTTAGAGTCTTTATAAATAAAAGGGTATACATTATCATTATAAAAATAACAAAAAAAAATTGTCGCTTATTTTTTCCAACATTTTCTGTTGCATTGTGTCTGAAGTCGCTTAAACTACCACCCGGCTTCGTTTTCGGTAGCAGTCTTGATATACCCTTATTTATTGATAGACAGAAAAATCCTTTGTTAATTTATATACATAGGATGTAAAGAACGGCTGTAAAAGGTCAAGATCCACTAATGTAGACCTATGATAAATTAACATACAAATGACAGCAGCATCCTATGTGGCTCAGTTGGTTAAACACCGGCTGTGATGTCAGGCCGCGGGTTCGATCCCTGGGCCCTACTCTGAAAATCCGAAACGAAGTTCGAATTTTCGGAAGATCGAAGTTTATTACGATACGAATGTACCTATACATAGACTTATGGTCGTAACCATATACTTATGGTTATGGCCCCCCTGCTCCGAAACATATATTTGTGTGATCCACAGGTATTTGTTTCGGGTCTGGGTGTTAGACCGAAAAGTCTCTCGTAGTTACTGATACCCACGACACAAGACTCGATCTTAGTGTGGAGTCAGGACTATGTATTTGACTGTTGAGTCTATTTATTCAATTATTTAAATATGGATAGTTTATACCACACACAAATATGTAAATAACATTTAACACAAATAACAAATTGTTTATTTTTATACAAGTAAAATAAAACGACTACAATGCTAAGGACCAAATACCCAATACCTCTTCCTTTCCTTTTTTCCTTTTATAAGATAAGTCGGCATTCAAGTTCTTTATCAGCCCATATACGTCCCACTGCAGGGCACGGGCCTACTCTACAATCGACAGTGCGATTAAGAGTGGTTAGGGCATATAGTCCACCACGCTGACCTAGTGCGGGTTGGCGGACTTACATACCATAGAAATTCTTATAAATCGCTATGGTATGCAGGTTTCCTCACGATGTTTTCCTTCACCGTTTTAGTGCGTGATGATTGACTATCAATACACACATGACTCCGAAGAGTCAGAGGTATGCCCTGGGATTTGAACCCGCGACCACCGTGAACATGTTGGCAGCTGCGTCTGGTCCGTTTAACAACAGGCCACCACGCACTTACGTATTCAAGTAGATATTAACAAAATAAAATTTGGCAGGAGAAGTTAATTAATTTATGTAAATTGCATAGTACTTTTTTACAAAAAGATAACTATAATAGCCTATTATTTGTGTATTTATTACCTCTGTTATAATTTGTAGACTATAATTAAATAATTACCTGTGATTAAAATTCAAAGTTGTCTAGACGTCTGCTAAGTTCCGTATCATTCATCGCATCATTAATATTTCGGAATATTCCAAAGTCAAATAAATAAACACCCAACAGTCACATACATAGTCCTGACCCCACACTAAGATCGAGTCTTGTGTCGTGGGTATCAGAAACTACGAGAGACTTTTCGGTCTCACAAACACCCAGACCCACAATATTATGCATTAATATGTGCAAGACCAGCGTTGGTTTTATTACCAACGCATACTGAGCAGGAGCTGTTTTGTGACAAGCACTGTTGAATTAGTACAATATAAGTTAATTTTAAATATAAGTATTGCTATTGTAACAAATAAATGTTTATTTCTTTCTTTCTTTCATCAATTAAAGTCACCCGCAACATCATTTTTTTTTAATCTTTCCTGGCATAATGGCCACTTTGCATCTGGTAGTGAGCGCAAATGCCGCCCAGGCAGAATATCCATGGGCATTAGACGGCAGTCCCATGCCAATAGATACAATTATGCCGGGCTGCTAAGATGCCTCTTCACACTACGGCGAAAGGACCCATTCCAGAATGTCAATTTCACGACGGTTGAAATCTCAACCTTATTTTGTATTTTTTAAGAAAAACAGAAACATTGACATTTCAGCAGGAGGCAGGGCGGGGGAAATTCTGGGTGGACTGGGGCGAGAAGTAACCATCTCAAAAAACATGCAGCCGAATTGAGAACCTCCTCCTTTATAGAAGCCGGTTAAAAAGAGATTAAAAAGAGACTGGTTGTTCAGCCTTAAAAACTAAATTTGCGATGACAAAACTACCAGACATTTTTTTTATTTGGTGCAATGTTACCCGGAGTGGTTAGGAACATGTTGTTCAAATTAAATACCATAAATATGTCAATATAATTCCGTATGTTGTACCGGACATGCCATCATAATATCACGTATGTAGGTTCAAAACCATAATGAGTTGTAATTGTTTTACATTAATTCAACCTTCGGTAAATCTTAAAGCGACCAACTCTAAAAAAAATAAGATGGCTCTAATATCCACGCTATTCATAATTCGCGAAGCCAATTTCCGTCCCAAAATGTAATAGGTGAGGCACCTCCGAAGGTATTCCAATTGAAAAACTCGTATTGACACTACCAGACTCTCGAATCTATTTGCATTTTACCAAGTGTTCCTGGTACCGAGTGTTTGCCAACCAAATGGTCTCGTACTTTGCTCTGCAAGTGCGATATAAGTGACAATCTAAGCAAGGACGTTTGAGTTTATTTGAATTTTAAGAAGCTTAACTAAGAGTTCTTCAGGAGTACTTACATGAGCTTAGATACCAAAGGATAAGGCCGTCTATATTTACAACAAATTTTAGTCAATGTTTTGTCCCGTAGACCATTTGAGCGAAGAAAACCTACTGGTGTTAGGTCCCGCCTCTCTAGATAGGAACCACTGTAACGTCTATTTCTCCCGCCAAACAACAGTATAAAGACACTGTTATATTCCGGTTTAAAGGACATTATAGCCAGAGTAACTACTGGACATATTGAGACTTAACATATTACGTCTCAGGATGGCGAGCGCAGTGGAATACCAAGAATTGGTTTGTCATTCACGGTGTATGGTTTTGCTACTGTTTATAAGCGGTCATCTCGCTTAGTACCATCCGGCATATGGCACCATCAGGCGAATTATGCTCATCTCGCCATTTATTGCAATAAAAATCATTCGGTAACTAAAATAGGCTTGAAAACTTCTGTGACTAAGGCCTGAAGTGTTTCTTAAGATGATTTAGTATCACCTTGAACCACTGTAGAAATAAGCAGGTTTGACCAGGTATTATAGTCTCAAATTAAAACGAGGCTGAACTGGAATTTTTGTATCGCTCTTTTATGCTTCCTATTGTAAGATTCCGGCAGTGCATCTACAAAGTACAAACTATAGTTCGCGGGTTTGATCCCGGTATCGAAACAAATGTTTGCGTGAACCACAGATATTTGTTTCGGGTCTGGGTGTTTGTGAGACCGAAAAGTCTCTCGTAATTCCTAATACCCACGACACAAGACTCGATCTTAGTGTGGGGTCAGGACTATGTATGTGACTGTTGGGTGTATTAATTTAAAGTTATGATTTATTTATAGTAAAAGTTCAAAAGCGGCGGCAATACATAAATGCATGAAAATGATTAATTCCGAAACAAAAATAAAACATTAAAGAGAGTAATATGGCAACTTTTTAATTTCATTGTAAAGTTTCACACACTAGCCCCAACAGACCAAGAGAATTGGAATCCATATCCGCATTGACAAAGCATTTATCATTATTAAAGATATTAATAATGCATAAAATCCCGGATAATTTTTAAACAATCCATCACTGATACGTAATACAACGGAACATGTAAAAGAATGCAATGATTATACAAAATTAATTCAACCCGACAAAAAACACGGAAAAATGTCTTAAAATGTCAGCGGGATTCAACCAAGGCCCAAGAAATTTTGACCTTAAACACAAAGAAATTGTAATCTATATATATAAAAGAGGAAGGTGACTGATCTATATATATAAAAGAGGAAGGTGACTGACTGACTGACGTATCAACGCACAGCCGAAACTACTGGAGCTAAGGACGTGAAATTTTCCACAGGGGTTCCTATTGTGACGTAGGTGAGCACTAAGAAGGGATTTTTGGAAATTCAACCCCTAAGGGGGTGAAAATGGCAAAAAACTGTTGTATGGAAAATCGAAACCGTTAAAGCTACAATTGTCAAACTTAGCACTTTGGTTAGTCATTTAAAAAGGAAACTAATTGCATACTTTGTTGTCTAAAATTAGTCATAAAGGGGTTAAAATAAGGGTTGAAGTTTTACGAGACTCGGGTGATTTAATGACAATCTAATCAACGCACAGCCGAAACTACTGAAGCTAGAAACGAGAAATTTTCCACAAAGGTTCCTATTGTAGCATAGATGAGCACTAAGAAGGGATTTTTGAAATTCAACCCCTAAGGGGGTGAAAAGGGTAAAAAACGGTTGTATGGAAAATCGAAACCGTTAAAGCCACAGTTGTCAAACTTTGCACTTTCGTTAATCAATCAAAAACCAAAATAACTGCATACTTTTTTTTTTTTAATTAACCCTAAAGTGGTTAAAATAAGTGTTGAAATTTTGTAGAACCGAACTGTCAAATCAACGCACAGCCAAAACTGCTGGAGCTAGAAACGTGAAATTTTACACAGAGATTCCTATTGTGACGTAGGGTAGCACTAAAAAGGGATTTTTGGAAATTCAAACCTTAAGGGGGTGAAAAGGGTAAAAAACAGTTGTATGGAAAATCGAAACCATTAAAGCCACAGTTGTCAAACTTTGCACTTTTGTAAATCAATCAAAACCAAATATAGCTGAATACTTTATTTTTCTAATTTTAACCTTAAACGGGTTAAAATAAGGGTTGACATTTTGTAGAACCGAACTGTTGCATCAACGCACAGCAGACACTACTAAAGCTATGAACTTAAAATTTTACACCGGGCTTCCTATCATAATGTAGAGCAGCACTAATAAAGAATTTACCGAAATTCAATCCCTAAAGGGGTGAAAAGGGTGAAATTGTGTTGTTTGGAAAAACGAAACCGTGAAATTTGCAGATTTCAAACTTGGCACTTTATGTAGTCAATTAAACAAAAATAACTTCATACTTTTTGTCTTAAGTTAGCTCCAAAGGGCTCAAAATAAGGGTCGTAATTATGTATGCAAAATCGAAACCGCTTTTACTGGTATGAAAATTTGTATTTTAGCTACCTATTATAAACACAAGAAATTGGCGTGCATTAATTTTTTAAAAATGGCACGAAGGAGATGAAATTTTATAAAAAGTATTTAGGGTTCCGTGGGTATAAAAAATCCCTTAAAAATTGAGCTTGATGGTATGTTCAAGAACTGGACAGGGAAAGCAATATTTTAAATTTTAATAATTTTGTAAGTGTTTCATGAGTGTAAGAGTTTCACATTTACGGGAGGGGTCAGGGAAAAGGAGGAAAAGGACGAAAAGTTGTGTTGGAATATCGGGCATAAGCAACTTTCGTTTTAAATATATCTATATGGGTTTCGCGCAAATAATATGTATAAGTAAAATTGTGCGTAACTCTGGGATTATAAATTTTAGTGGGAGGAATTTATTGTGTTTAATAGTATTTACTTATTATAGTTAAATAATGACCAATTGTAAGATTTTGGATTTTTATGTTTTAAATGGAATTATAGCGGGAAATCGTTGTTGATAAAGTAAGTAATATATATTGCCACATAATTTGCCCAACAGGATGCTCACTAATAAATAATGACGTAATTCGAAGTTTAGAATTTTCTCAGTTTTAGGGGAGAAATGAGGACGTAATATAAAACATATTATAAATAAAGTTAATAACGCAGACGAAGTTGCGGGCAAAAGCTAGTATAATATAAAATTGAGGAAAACGGCATCTTGTACGCTGATAAATGATTTAATACGGTTTATGTTATGATCTCGAATGTGGGTGTGTCAAGGCTTCGCCAGATTAAAGGGCTTGTATAAGCAAAATATGACTGATATAATCTGCAAAACTACATTGCCGCATGGTTTATCCTTAAGGAATTATAAACAGGGAAAATGATTAGTCGTTGCATGTTTTCGAGTAGAAATTATGTTGACTCATCAACCGGTTTGATATGCTAAACACCGACTACTTATACAATACCAAAGCTATTTTTTTGGGAGCGGCCTATTATCCAGCGTTCATGCATCGTTCATGTGTGAATTTAGATTTGAGATTACAGTGTATCGACATTGTTTTTATCGAACTGTTGGTAGATCTCTCATATGTGAGAGGCCGCCTGGGTGGGTACCACCACAATCTCTATTTCACCCGTCAAACACCAGTGTAAATGTACTGTTGGCTTGAAGGACATTGTCGCCAGAGTACCTACTGGACGTATTGAGACTAAACATCTTACATATCATGATGGTGAGCGCAGTGGAATACCAAGCATTGCTTTGTAATTCAAGGTGTTGTTTGGTTTTGCTACTGTTTATGAGCGGTCGTATCGCTTACCATCAGGCGAACGGCAGGCTCGTCTCGCTATTCATTGCAATAAATAAAACTCAGTTCGCTAAATCAGTATGCCGGCAGAACTCGTACTTAATTAGAGCTTGTAGATCTTATAATGATGTTTCATCGAATGTAAATATTGATATCTTTAATGTTAGCTGTAATTAACATAAAAAAACTTTGTGTAATATATTTTTTGGAATGCGTAATATCCATTGAGCCCGTTTTTGCTGTTATATTGCCGATGTTTGCACTATTATTATTTTCTATATGTGGAAACTTTTAATTGAACTTTCTTTAGTTATATAAAGTGTTATTTTTAAGCTAGTTGTAAGATTTCCTAAAACAAATAAAATAAATAATTTAAAAAAATATCTAGCAAATATTGAAATACCAAATACTACAGTTACGATGCACCGCGCGCTTCACACTCGCTTCCTCCGTATATCATCCGACATTTGCTTGTAATAAAAATTACCACGTGCTTTGAATATAAAAATAGTATTCGGTTTATTTTAAACATTGTTGGGGATACCCCGGATCTGGTCACACTGTAAGATGACTCAATGTTCTTCATTATTTTTATCGAAAGGTGGCGTTAACGAAAAATTTGAACAGTGACTTTTATAGGATAAGAAATTAAGTATTTCTATAGTACTTATGCAATATTAATCCTAATCTTTTATTATAATTTTATTAACAAATCTATCTTCCAGTGAGTAATAAAGAGCATTAAAAAACAGGAAACCTCTCAGTTTTGACGATCGGCAAGAGATGATAATATCCCACTCTACACTCACACACTCAAAAACACACATTTATGTATGAACGCATGTCTAAATGCAGTAGTACCATACACAATGCCTTGAGCTGAATTCCATAAAAAGATGTTTTAGGGGATGTGTCCATCACCATCTATGTATCAGCCCATATACGTTCCATTACAATCGAGAGTACGATTTAGGCCATATAGTCCACCACCTACCGGGCCTTCAGCGTATGGGGACTTTATATACTACAGAAATTCTCACAAATCGCTATGATATGCAGGTTTTCTCAAAATGTTTTCTTTCGCCGTTATAGTGCCTGGTGATTGACTATCAATACACACATGACTACAAAAAGCATGCCCCGTAATTTAAACTCGCGACCACCGTGAGCATGTTGACGACCGCGTATGACCTTACTTGTCACAAATTCCAGGCCAATGCAACTCATAATATGTATTCGAATCATCAAATCTCCTAGGGTGCGTGTTGGTCTGTAGACACAGGACCAGACGGGGTTGCCAGCATGCTATCGGTGGTCGCGGGTTCAAATCCCAGGGCTCACCTCTTACTTCTTGGAGTCACGTGTCTATTGACAGATAAATCACCAGGCACTATAACAAAGAAGGAAAATATCGTAAGGAAACCTGCATTGCATACAATATCGATTTGTATGAATTTCTAAGGTATGCAAAGTTCACCAACCCGCACTAGAACCCCATGATGGTCTATATGGCCTAACCACTCTCAATCACTCTCTCGATTATATAGGAGGCCCCAGCCCTGCATTCGGAAGTATATGGGCTAATACAAATACAAAAATCCTATTGATGTTAATAACGCTGATACTTATAGGAGAATGCCCATTATGTATCGGTAAAAATATCGTTCATCCCGATACCGATACTTCCTAATATTCATTATAGCATTTTTATGGTTTGTCCCTAAACGTTTTCCTGTTTTAACCCAAGCGACAGCTTTTTTAAACATAAAGTACCTAATTATCATCACAATTTATATTTTTTTGACAGAGCCGAAGACAAAAAAATATGTTTTTATAGGACTTCATTTCTCCAAAACTTCCGGGCCTGGGTCGCAATTATGTTTATATATATTGAAAATATATATTTTTCACAAGAAAGTAGGTTTCATACATACATACATAAACTCACGCCTTTTTCCCAGAAGGGGTAGGCAGAGGTGCCTGGACACCCACATTTCGCCAGTATGTTCCGTCCCACAATGTGATAGGTGGCGAGCCTATTGCCAAATCGGGCACAAATTCCTGACTCTGGGCTGATAATGAATAGAAAAATCCAATATCACTTTGCCCAACCCGGGATTCGAACCCGAGACCTCAACTTTGTGAGCGTACCGTAGTACAACTACGCCACCGAGGCGTAGGTTTCATAGTATAATAAAATGGACATTCTCCTTTAGAAATTATCTTTAGAATGTTCTCAAAAATTCTACATGTGTATTGCGTGCAACAAAGGTCAAATAGTGAAATAAAAATCGTATAATCGAAGTTACGGCCTTATATGACCAATAAAGTGCAATTACTATATCAAAACCAATTTTCTGTCCGGATATTGTGGTCCGTATCGAACGCGTTCTTATTCCGGATTAGGTATTTTATTATGTACTCAGTCAGGTTTATTCATAATTAGTTTCAAAATCTATTTTAACTATCGAATGATTTGTCCCTTAAAAACAACTTTTCACTTCAGTTTGAGCGAAGAAGACAAAATCCCCGCACCGAGAGAAATGTTTGTGCGACCCACAAATATTTCTTCCGAGTCTGGGAGTTTGTGAGACCGAAAAGTCTCTCGTAGTTCCTGATACCCACGACACAAGACTCGATCTTAGTGTGGGGTCAGGACTATGTTTGTGACTGTTGGGTGTTATTTATTTATTTATCATTAATATTATGTGTGCTTTTTTTGCTCACTATGGTAACAATGTACTGGTAAAAAAATAATTAAAGTAATGAAAAAGTAGTTTTTTAGTTTTAAGACTGTATAAAAAACTGGGGGCGCTGAAAAAAAAATGATTTTCAGAGGGGGCGGTACAAAAGGTGAGTTTGATAATCTCTGATTTAGAATATCGACTAATTGGACCAAGAATAACGAACACAATTTCCTCGTATTTGAATCGCTACTGCTTCCCTCCTATAAGATAGGAGATAGGATCAAGGAACCAGCCTGGCATTATCGCGAATATATGTGTAGTAGGTGGGCCGGATTTCAAAAATTCTAGCCAGTGACAACTGGCATATCCATGTCGCCACCATCAATATCAAGTCTTGTCGAAAAAATAAACCCTGGATCCCGCCATTGTGTGTTATAAATAAATTCAACGGCCCGTTTCCAACCATGAAATCAGTAGGTAATATATAGCCTCTAATTAATTAATTAATTTATCCGACTTCCGTCCTAACTGCGACCTTTATCAAGTTCACATTTCGGCCTTTGAAGACAAACGCTCGTTTACATGCCTCAATTTGATGTCAGTTGTATAGAGACAGCAATTCCCCTGTACATGACACATTATGGCTCTAGATCAGCCGACGAGAAGGTTAATACTGGATAACAAATTATTTTATTGCTAAGTTATTTAGTTGCCGATACATTATCTAAAATTACACACATTAAAATGGTCCGGTTCTTTTAATTGCTATTAATGGCGAGATGAGCATGCCATTCGCTTGATGGTAAGCGGCACGACCGCTCATGGACAGTAGTAATGCTTGGCATTCCACTGCGCTCGCCATCCTGAGATAAGATGTTAAGTCTCCATATGTCCAGTTGTTCACAACAGTGCGTTTACACAGCAGTTTGGCGGGAGAAACCGACATTGCGGTGGTACCTACCCAGGCTGCCTCTCCCATATGCGAGACCTAAAACCCGACGCTCTTACAAACAACAACCAGCCACAATTTTTGGATAAGACTTATGTTCAACAGTAGATATCCTATTTTTCAACATGAAAGACATTTTGTCTTGATGCATAAATCGACTCCAGATCACTTAACATTTGATATAAATGACCCTATCAATAGAATAGAATATAATAGTATTTTGAAAAAGATTCAATACCATCAAGGTTTGCGTCAATACGGCTACCTTAGCCTTATCATTTCTTAGCCAATATATAAATTTTGCTTTGAATCAATAGGTATAATATATAAAACAGACTCATATGTTCCCCCATGTTCAAATCCAGTATAATTAAATCCAAGTGCCCACGAATTACGAATTAGGGCACGTAATCCATTAAGGTATCGGCCGGTCTAATTCAACGTAAGACATTACTATTCCTCACGTACAATTGTGTCATGCGGGATTCTGTATATTTTCCATTCTTGTATATGTAAGCTCACAATGAAAGAAAGAAATTAAGTTAACTAGAAAACAAAATAAAATAAAAATAAAACATGATAGAGTATAATTATACTAACTTAATCTAAACAGCTGTTGCGCAGACAATGGGCCTCCCAGTCGGCTTTATAATGCAGTACGGCAAAATAATAAATAATGATCGCTCACTGATAAATACGCTATGTAATACAAGATTTATACATGGAGCGGGTTATGCTCGGTATTTCCCTACGAGATCGAATCAGAAATGAGGAGATCCGTAGGAGAACCAAGGTTACCGATACAGTCCAAGGGTTCGCAAGTTGAAGTGGCAGTGAGCCGGGCACATAGCTCGTAGAACCGATGGCCGTTGGGGCCGAAAGGTTTTTGAGTGGAAGCCACGTACAGGCAAGCGAAATGTCGGTCGCCCGCCTACAAGGTGGACGGACGATCTGGCTAAGGTTGCAGGAAGTCGCTGGATGCAGGCCGCTTACAACAGGTCATTGTGGAGATCCTTGGGGGAGGCCTATGTTCAGCAGTGGACTTCCTGTGGCTAATATGATGATGATGATGATGATGATACAAGATTTCCTCACGATGTTTTCCTTCACCGTTAAAGTACGTGGTCATTTACTAGCTATCAATAAACACATGACTCCGAAAAGTCAGAAGTGTGCCCTGGGATTTAAGCCCACGACCACCATGACCATGTTGGCAGCAGCGTCTAGTCCGTCCATCTACAGGCCACCACAAAATAGCAAAAGATAAATTACATCGCTAGCCTAATACTAGTTGATGAGACTGTTGGAGACTGTCCCGCCCTCACACCCACCACTGCAACTCCTGTAAGCCAGGATCAACAGTGGCACGCAATGTAATGACACCGAGCATTGAAGCTCGGCGAGTCTCCGGGAATGTCTAATTTGTCTTTAACCCGCAACGAAATCAATCAGAAAGTTAAATTAATAGGAGGAGTTGGAAATAAATTATTGTCCACTTCCCTCCGTGCATAGCGGGTGACAAAACAATGAAATAAAGAGGTAAATAACCTCGCAAAAAGACTTTTACAGCCGGAGAAGCCAGCTGTAAAGCACCACGGGTCAAATTATTATTACATTTAAATGGGACCTATTATGTGAACTGTTATGCTTGATTCCAGTAATAGGTATGGCAAAAACGCCGGAAAGCACGGAAGTTCTTTCTAGTCTCTACAAGGTCCATGTAGTATACAACTCCAGATGATATTTGCATACTATCTAGCATGGTTTTACGCTCATTATGCCAAAGACTACACTCCCAAAGTATATGATGCGCGGACTAGTTGATGAGCTTTTTATTAAATATGTATATGTACTAGCCTTCTTGGATTGGTGGAAGCTGGCTGTGAAACAATATGCTGCGGGTTTCCAGCACCCAGACAAATGTTTGTGAGAACCACAGGTATTTGTTTCGGCTCTGGATGTTTATCAGACCGAAAATTCTCACGTACTTTCCACTTACTTTTTACCACGACATAAGACTTGATTTCAGAGAGAGTAACTCGCCTGTCTTGTCGTACTGTTGGCGAAAATCGTATGCAATGATGACAGAAGATAAACTCTATTAGATTGACACATGTTTACACGATGTAAGCTTTTTATAACTGTACGATAATCGTATTTTCGAGTCGAAAAACTCTCCCGTGAAATATCGTTTATTAAATAATAAGGTGTAAATGGGGCTTTAATGTGGTTTTATGACTGTATGTCGCTACTGGATTTATTTATTTATAGGTATATAAAAACAAACTTGTTTTAGTGTACCCGTTCCGGAAAATATTGACACTTCTGATTTACAATTTGTTAGTAATTATGCCATGACGCGTAAATATTTAGGCGGCCGAGGAGGCGAACAAATACGGAAAGATGTAATAAATATGCTCTCAAATGATGAAACACTATTTATTGGCATATATAATAATAATATTTATTTATTTGAGACAGGACAGCCATACAATAAAATGACATTTAAAACAACCATTAATCTATGACACAACTTATAAGATATAAGACCTATATGCTTCCATTATTTTACGAGGCGTGTCATTTATTTTGTATCAAAAGAAATATTTTGCAAATTATGCCACAAAAAATAAAAAGTGAACCATAAATTGATTTAAACTTAATTTAAAAAAATAAAATTACTCGACGCGTATTACTAAACCAACAAAAAGATTTATACGACTTTTCAAGAAAACTTTTCTAAACACAAATCTGCGTCTAGGTGAGTAGACAGACTGCCTACTGCCTGGCAGAGTCATAATATGTCTTTCTATCCTTCAACTATTTCAGGCTAACTCGTCAGGTAAATTGAAAACGAATATTTCTATCATTAATTAAATTTAGTACATTAAATTGTATAAACAATGTGTAACAATGGTTTTTGTAATTATTAAGACAAATGCCTGCCTATAATATTCTTCAAATTGGAATATAATATAGGAATGCTCGAACATTGACCACTGTGGAAGAGACATCTCGGCGAGTCTCCAGGAATGTCTAACTTGTCTTGAACCCGCAACGAAATCAATCATAAAGATAAATTAATAGAAGTTGGAAATAAATTATTATCTACTTCCCTCCGTCACAAAGCGAGTAGAAACTAGATTTAGTTGTTGTGCGGGAAATAATGTTACATACATAAACTCACGCCTTTTTCCCAGAAGGGGTAGGCAGAGGTGCCTCGTATGTTCCGGTCCCACGATGTGACAGATGGAGAGCCTATGGCCATATCGGGCACAAATTCCTGACTCCGGGCTGATAATGAATAGAAAACTCCAATATCACTTTGCCCGACTCGGGATTCGAACTCGAGACCTCCGCTTTGCAAGCGTACCTTAGTACAACTACGCCACCGAGGCAGTCCGAATCGCCACACCAGTCGCCAAATAATACTACCGTTCTCATAAATATGTACACGGTCTGATCCCGGAACACAACACTGCGTAGGTCACTATAGCAAGTTATACCTTATTAAGGTCAAATTTTTCAAAACTGATGGGCATCGAATATCAGATTTTATTAGTATAATTATCATACGCGTGACTGATAAAACCAAAGGTCTTTTGAATAAAAATCAAAGGTCAAAGGCGTCTTATGTAAACGAGGTCAATACATCTATACATATAAATAAAATTGAAGTGTCTGTTTGTAAAGTGAAAATAAAAAAATATGTCCAACTACATATCGTTATGTACACGATACCTATAACAAAAATGACCTTAGAATTTGTCTGTCTGTCTGTCTGTCTATCTATTTGTTCCGGCTAATATCTGAAACGGCTGGGCCGATTTTGACGGGACTTTTATTGTCAGGTAGCTGATATAAGGAGTAACTTAGGCTACATTTATTTTAGAAAAAATCTTTTATTTTAGAAAAAAAAAGTTTTTGTTAAATTCCACGCGGACGAAGTCGCGTGTACAGCTAGTCCGAAATAAGTTTGTGAATTAAGTCGAATTTGAATGACAAAATTAGTTGCACGTCATTAGTTATGTCTTATAACTATTAATTTATTCAATAATTCATACAATAATATGCAAAATAAATACAGTGCATGTTTACTTTTTTTTTAGCCGTTATTGATAGACGAGCTAGCTTCCCGCCTGATGGTAAGCAGCTACCGCTGCTCATGGACCTTGGCAGAGCCAGGAGACCAGCACAACAAAGTGACTGCCTACTATAAGAAGACTACCTACTCTACTTAACCCTCGTTCGGAAAAGAGGTCATTTATTCCATTACACTCAATTTGCTTATGTCCAGCAGTGGACTTCCTTGAATCGAAGAGAGAAAGACAGACAGGATCAGTTTCATTACTTATAAATTAGTTTACTATTGTAAATTCGGCTTTGAATATCGCGAAATATTTTTAAATAAATAATAAGCATGTTTATTCATTGATTACTGGTACTGGTATACAAAGGAATTAAGAAGTGTGTTTAAGAGAATTAATCGCAAAGTAGTACTACTGTGAACACAGGAAACTAATGTCAAAAAATGATTGACAGCGTCTGTGGCGTAGTTGGTTAAGACGCCGGATGTGAAACATGAGGCTGTAGGTTCGATGCCCGCATGACGCATCAAAATAAATTTCATTATTTATGATTCATAAATAATATTGATTTCGGGTGTAGGTGTTCCGAGATAGAAAAGCATCGTAGTTTCTCATACCCATATTACAAGGAATTATAGTTTTGTCTCAGTATTTGTTTTTACATGTCCGGCAAACGAGCAAAAAGGTCATCTGATGGTGAAAGGTAAACTGCTACCCATGAACATGCATAACGCTTGGATCATTTATATGTTGCTGTCCCATCAAATCGGTAAGGGAGCCGGTAGGTAAAAGGATGGGAAGAGAAAACGGGTATTGGGCATCTGGTAATCTCACTCACCGAAAGAAACGCGATGCCAAAACTGCTGGTTTAGATCGATCTCCCGTGAGACAGTGATACAGCCCCAGACGAGCTCTTCCATTCATGCTATATCATGACTGATAATAGCGTGAACTGATTTACCACGTGTCTACCACACATAAAATCGTATACGGTTAGGAATTAGGATTAGTGTACGACTCTAACAACACCTTCTTCTTCTTATTTTCAGACCGTATCAACCCAATCAAGTGGTAACTGGTAAGGTCTCTTCAAATTCTGAAACCAAGTTTAGATATCAATACCGAATGGCGGACTTGACGAGATGGTTCAACCAGATACAATCCTAATATAACCGATGGGGAATAACATCTACGCTTTTGTCTTGAGTTCTAAGAGTAAGATTGTGGGATACCCTTTAATTTAACTGCTGCTACAATAATTGAATGTTTAGATGACAAATCATCATAGTAAAACGTGTGTCGTATTCCAGCCTACATACGTCTGCTTTCGAACATGTTGGCATAATTTTATCGATTAGAATACAATTAGACTGGTAGGTCTCTTATATGTTTGAGGCTGCCTATTTAAGTACTACAGCAATGTCTATTTCTCCCACCAAACAGCAGTGTAAATAGGGTTCCAATTTTAAGTACATTGTATACCTAGTAATTACTGGACATAATGAGACTTAATATCCTCCTGAAGATGGCGAGGGCAGTGGAATGCTCATCTTTGCTTTGTAGTTCATGGCGTTTGGTTTTGCTACTGTCCATGATCGGTCGTATTGCTTACCATCTAGGGAATGGTTCGTGTCGCCATTCATTGCAAAAAAAGGCAAATTCATGCTCTATATAAATTGCACGGGATTGTCTGTAATATACATTGCAGGAGTCTCTTTCATTGTATTTATATTTATAGAAAATACATAGATAAGGGTTCTATAGGTATTCAAATCATACTCGTTATATTTTACCATACAATGGTTGTCCATTGTTTGGTTTGTTCCTGTTTTGCCTGTTGCATCGCTAAGTGTTGAGAACGCATATTCGGTTTAAGGAGACTAACTTAATCTACATAATAATAATAAGATTTGGGTAGGTAGTAATATTAGATATTATGTAAGTATGTATACTTATACTGTCTTCTGGAGGCATTCATAATTTATCTAAGAACAAAATCTCTTATAAAAATAACTAATTTTAATATGCGATGCAAAAGTTTTTCCCACTAGCGCATACTTTTCCAAAGGAGCAAACATAACGAGCTTACATTCGGAACCGCTCGGAAACAATCGGCTTCTGTGAGTTGATAGAAAGAGACAACAAGTTATCTCCGCCGCCGAATGCAGCCGCCAGCCATTAGCAAACCAACAGCTGATAACGTCATTTGTATTTATTTTTGTAAGTGATAATGTGCAACTCAGTTTCATAAACAAATTCTTAAGTAGCAAACCTCGACGTATTTATATTTTACATTCCAATAAATAGAAAGTGTATATAATGGAAAAAGTTGCTGTTGTCACCGGCGCGAACAAAGGACTGGGGTTTGCTGTAGTCAAGGGATTGTGTCGTAAATTCCAAGGAGTTGTGTATCTAACAGCAAGGGATGAAACAAGAGGGGTTGAAGCAGTGAAAACTTTAAATGGATTGGGATTACACCCACAGTTTCATCAACTAGTCATAAGTGACGAGGAAAGTGTGAGGAAATTTGCTGATTACATCAAAAATAAGCACGGCGGATTGGATGTACTGGTAAATAACGCTGCAATACTAGAATGGGATCAAGTATATCCGACGTATGACGCTGCAAAACGCAATATTGATATAAATTACAAAAGTTTGTTAACCATTGAAAAGTATTTATACCCACTGCTAAGAGATGGCGCTAGGGTCGTCAATGTATCTAGTGCGTGCGGCCATCTATCGAATTTAAGAAACAAAAAATGGATTCAAACCTTTTTGGAACCCGGCTTGACTACGGAAAAAATCAACAGTTTTGTCGATGAATATTTGGAGAGCGTGAAAAATGGAACGTTCGACAAAAACGATTTTGCTGATGATGGAAAACATGCAGAACATAGGGTGTCTAAAATAGCTCTGACTGCATTGACTATGGTCCAGCATAAAAAATACTCTGACAGAAATATTTCTATTAATGCTGTTCATCCCGGCCATGTCCAGACTGATATGGCTCAAGGAGAAGGAGCCATAAGCCCTGATGAGGCAGCCGAAGTCATTCTTTACTTAATTTTTGATGTCTCACCCAAAGTTCAAGGCACATTTATGTGGTACAATAAGAAATTAATTGATTGGTATGATGCAGACAGTGACTTTGCCTGCAAGGGTCTCTGGTAATAAAATACTCAAGAATTCAAATAATCACTCATATTTTAAAAGTCTATCTATGTTTATGTAATAAACAAATTTATTGTTAAGTATAAAAAATATCATTCCACACACTTTGTGAAATATTAAATGTAAGTACTTATGTTATTGAATCCAGAATTCAGCTACTTTTTCACCCACCAAGTATTGTGGTTATAATAATAATAAGTTACTTTTTAAGTGCAGTAAGCATGCCGCATGACTGTTGAAGCAATAAATAATTAAAAGTAATATCTTTTGTTGTAATTATTGTTTTGTTCTTCTCAATAAAAACATTTGTGTTTTATTACAGAGCCTCTTTACTCTATAATAATTGATTATGTTCATAAACTGTTTGAATAAGGACGTTAAAGTATATAGACGGACGTAATATGTACACAATAATAAGTTTCAGTAATAAAATAATAAATTATACGAATGAGAATAATTTATTTGCATCCAAAAAGTGAATTATGTACTTTTTCTGTCTTTTTCTATTGGTCCCAAACTAGACATGCCTGTATCTTGTAAACATAATATTGGATATTTATTATATCAGTAAATTGTACAATCCGGGATGTGAAACAATCAAAACGAATAAACCGGTTGATAATATCTGGATTACAATGAAGTAGCGACTCGCCATTAACATTTTTTAAATAAACATCTGTTTTCACGCTTCCCGTAAAACGGAACGTTACACATTTGACACTTCACCGATCGAAATTGACAAGAGCTAAGATTTCAAAATTTCATTTGACAACCTATCTGCTAAAGCAACAAAATTCCGTTTACGGGTGTGCTTGATTTGTTCTCCAATATTTTTGAATTAAAACACGTAAATAAAACGTTTATAATTATCTGCAACAAAGAAATAAAAACAAACTATATTTTTTAACCGTGAAAAGTCGGAGCGAAAATACCCAGGGCCCGATATTGTGTTAGGTAAGTTACGATTATTTTATTTTAACATTTTTCAGCATTGCAAAACTAATACGGGAAAAGGAAAACATACGTTAGTGCATCTTACGTCTGCGGAGGGAGCATTCAGTGTTTTCACTGCAGTATGTCATTTGTGTTTTGAAGAAAATATTTGCAAGGAAATCGTTCAAAAATAGCTCTTACCGTGACCTAAAGTTTTTCATTAACATTCATAGTGCGGATTGTGAGACCTAGATTTAGTGCTAGACATTTACCTAGTTTTTTTTTGTGAAAATCGTGAAAATATTATTTACGTGCGGAATGCGGCTGGAACCTTGGATTGATTTCTACAGATTCGTGTCGTAAGATCGATTGCGTAAAAATATCTCGAGACGATGTATTAAACAATAAATATTGCTATCTTCAATAACCAACCTTGGATGTAATATTACCATTTGAATTATCAGATGTTTCTTACAATTTATTTTGTAGCAAGGCTATTCAATTTCCTTGGAAAAATATTACAATAATTATCTTGCAATAAAATGTGGAACATATAATAACAACATAGCATATATATTTATAAAATACACACATTATTATCTATACAAAATTAAATAAATTTGTCTTAAATAAATCTGTAATCTACTTAATATATAAAGATATATCCTACAGTTAAATAGCAAAAAAAAAATAAATTAGGAAGTGGTTATTACACATTAATATTTGTGAAAAGCTCAAGAAGTCATTGAACTCATTGTGCTAAAATTTCCATCCAAAAATAATGATGTGGGTGGACAAGAAACATGGCTTTGCTGACCTTGTTTTTTTAATCTTGTCATGCGGTAGTTGGATGTATGTTTTATATTTATGTACAATAATGTCTATGAAATATTAATTATATTTAACTTTTAAGCTCACATAATATATGAATTATTATATATTTTAAATGTTTTATCATTGAAATTTTGATTTATATAAAATACTTGCAAATATGTTTTAAAAAAGTAATGCTATGCTCAAGTTGTTATATAAATAGATAAAAATAACATTAAAATATGTAGTCATTCGGTACAAATTAACAGGTAATATAAAACAAGGAAATCATGTTAATTTATGCATACTTTAAGGCTTTAGATAAAGTTATATTTGTACATATTCTGTAGGAAATAAATGTGATAATGTAATTAAACAATGATTTGTTTCAGTCTATTCTTAGCATTAACAGGAACTTGTGACAAGTAATATAGTGCATATTACTAATTTAATTTGTAATATTTGAAGTGAATGTGTAGTGTATGGAAATTATTCAAGTTTTTTCTTTTTATATTATCAGATATTGAAAAAGGCTCTGAGGGGTTTAAATGTGTATGTACTTAGGTATATTTTCATAGTAAATTAATTCAAGTTTAGTATCTAATACATTGAAGATTCTTTATTGTACTTTAATACCATATAGTTCATCAGAAAATAAAAATATGATTTGATTGTGATTTCTACCATACAACCTATGGATGAATTCCGTAATATTTTACAATACATACATACATTTTATAAGCCAAATAATAACAATAACAATTTTAAATGAAATGTGTTGCCTTAACAATATTAATTATGTATGAGTGATACCAAATACAATTTGATACCAAAAGTAGGGTAGCGGGGCATAACTTTCTAACTAATGTGTGTGACAATTAAATGTAAAAGTTGTAATGTAAATTAAATGTGTGGAAAAGCAATATTAATGCATTGTGAATATGGAAAATTAACCATAGAGTACCTGAAAACAATCAGGCATATTTTTCCTGATTTTTTCTCTTTTACTTTATTTTTTGTATTCACTGTTGTTTTCTCTTATTTGTCTAATGCATTTAGTAAATATTTTTGTATTTTATAAACATTACATTTATTTCAGTGAAAATAACTCATACAATTATATTATGTACATCATAACTAAACATGAAAATTATATCCTTTTAGTTGATAATGTGTTGGTGAACCTTATGAAGTTAATAAACAATTGTATATAGAGTTAATAAGCAATTGTATAGGAGAGAAATAAATGTCTTACAATAGGGTATTTGATTAAGATCGATTTTTTGTATTATATTGAGTATAAATTCAAATATTAAAAAAAAATCCGTCAAGACTATATTTAAGTAGCTTGTTACATGAGGCAAATATTAGTATTTTAAATTAAAGAGTGAGAGTGTACTTGAGACATCTTACCGTCTCTTTCATACGTGCACACTGTAATGGTTGTAAAGCCTAGTGATGTCACTGGTTTTGTTTTGCATCCCTTTACTTTTACTCCCACTACAAGAATTTAAATTTTTCTGATTTATTTCATTCTGAATGGATTTTGAAAATTCTTTGTTTGTTAGATTTTGGATATGGATATCTTTTCATAAATGGAGTCAAATACCCTAATGTTGTAAGCACCCCAAATTTTACATATGTACATATAGCGAAAGTGATAAAACAATGTTAAAAATTGTATACTTGAAGTCATTGGTGTATCAAAAACAGTTTCGGCTTGTGTAAAGTGCAATGTGATAACACAACAATGGTTGTAGACCGGGTGGTTAAGATGGCGTCTTTCGCGGCGCAAGCTGCGCTGCGTTCTCGTTGGAGCTCTCTCATCGAGTCCACCAGCGTGGACGTGCCAGGGGAGGTGACAGACGGTGTGCGCTCGGTCGTCGGATGGCTAAAACAGGCACGATTTTATTGTATTAGGCAGTTTTTTTAGTTGGGGTACCTTTTTTTATTTCAGTTGTATGATTGGTGTCATTTTTTGCTGTAGAGGTACATTTGTTTTGTTGGGTGTTGTAGTTTTTTTTTTGGTAATTTTTATTTATATTTCAGGTTTCTTGTTTTATTAAGCTATTTTTCATGTTACTTATGTTTTTAAGTTTATGTAGATTTTTGTAGCTATGGTACTTTTGGTTCTTAGTTGGTTTTTAAGTAATACTTTGGCTGTAGCTAGTGATTTACATATACATAATATGTTTATATATTATGTTTTTGCAATTACGTGGTTTAATGATGTAGCAAAGGTAAGTATATTTTTAATGCGTATGTAGTTAGTGTATATTGTTGGGTTCTGCACATATTTTTTATGTAACATTGAAGAAAATTAATTTTACAGGTTATTAAGGAACTATAATTATTTATTTTTTCACAACATTCAAATTCCTTTGCACTTGGTTCCTTCATAGTTTCTAACTGTTTGTAGATCATACATTTGAATTCACAGAACTATTTAATAAGTTATTTGAATTGACGTCATTTGAGACGCCTTAAGCCTATTAGAAACCCTACAAGAGGCATTAAATTCCGGCATTATTCACTGTCAAACAACTTCAATAGTTCCTACTTATATCTAGGTACCTATATATTTTCTTTCAATGTCTATATCACTCCATATACAGGATGTCCCAGTTTGTAAGAAAAATAACATGCATTTAGTGTGGAGAGGAAAAAAAAAATTGCATTGAATTTGAATCTGGGACAGGCAGCTGGTACTAAATTAGTGAAGATTTTACGGAAAATATTTGAATACTTCCATGCTTGTAATATCATTGCATAATTACTAGTTACACACGATCAATTAAAACTGTCAGTTTTAGCACATTATCTGAAATATGTGTTGACGGTGATATTATTTATTTATTTATTTATTTAACTCTTTTTTGCACTGTACAGAGAAACAACAACGAAATCACAAGATAATAATAATAGTACAAGTGGCGGCCTTATCACACTAGGTAATTTCTTACAGGCAACCATGGGATGGATATTTAAATAGGATATAGAAAGGGCAGTCAAGGGCATAAATGAAATAATGATAATCTACAATGAATAATATACTACATTATTTAAATACCTATAATATAAATACACATATACATATACATATATATATATATATATATATATATATATATATATATATATATATATACATACACAAACATACACATATACATACTTATACAATTACCAATAGATCGGAACGCGCAAAAATATTCCGCACCTAAGTCCCTAGTGAGAAAGAAAATAGTCCTTAATCATTTTTTTAAATGACATCAGTGTTCACCACAAAGTTATTAGTACTCTCCAGTTATTTCAGAATAAACGTCTCTAATACCCAATTATGATAAGGATTATGTATTAATTAGTCAATGACATCGTATGGGCGTATTAATAGAAAGTAGATTAATGAGCGCCAAATTATTAAGCGAGAAAGTTATTTTGAAAGCCCCTGTTATTCTTTTTCGTTTTATTCCATCGGTATCATGAACCGAATTAGTGCTATTACTTATGCCATATACGTGCCAAGACCATATAACTGAGAACACGATTGAGAGTGGTTAGGCCAATATAATCTCTATTTGTTTAATATCTTGCGAATACTGCCATCTCTCTCTTTTGCCGTCCCACGGATAATTCCGAAGAGCTTAGGCCAACCCGTACTAGGCCAGCGTGGTGTCCTACGCCTATCAATTCCACTCGATTGTAGAAAAGGCTTGTGCTATTTAGTGGGTTGCATTATTATTATGGATAAAATGTTTTTTTTCTTAGTGCCTGATCTGGATTGTAATATATAATTTATACTATAACATGATACTAATATACCACACAAGAGGAACAAAATATATTTGCCAAAAAATTGGTATATTTTTCTCCCTATCGCTTTTACGAAGTCCCACTATCTTCCCTCTCATTTCAATGGTTTCTTGTCTCCTAGTTGGTATGTACAGTGCGTTAAAATTATGTTCGCGGTGACCACTTTAGTAGAATACCCATGATAAATCTCAATCAATGACTGCCTCTGTGGCACAGTTGTACTACCGTACGATTAGAACGCTGAAGTTTTGGGTTCGAATTCCGGGTGGGGCAAAGTGATGTTGATTTCTTGTATTGATTATCAGACCTGAGTCAGGAATCTGTTCACGATATGGTGATAGGCTCGCCCGCTATCACATTGAGGGAACACACAAGGTAGAACGTGGTTGTCCTGACACCTCTGCCTACACATTCTGGGAAAAAGGCGTGATGTGTGTGTGTATAAAACCTCGATGTTTTAAGCTAGACATTCGCTTTCATTTTTCGCAACACGTAGATTCAATTATTTAATTAGTTGCATGCCTGTATTGCGAAACAAAGAGGTATTTAAATGCATGTATTATCTAGACTTATATAGTGTTACTTTAGTACTGTTATATAAGTTTTTGGATGTATATAGTATATCAATATCATCGCTACACCCTGTATCGCCCTCATTATAATTTTGCCATTAGGAGAGATTGTGGCCACAATAAAACTGGCCTTATGCGGATTGGTGTATTTCAAATACCGTAGAAATCCTTATGAGGAATCCTCAGGTATGCAAGTTTCATTACGATGTTTTCCTTCCCTAAAGCAAGAGACAATCTAATACAAATATTTATTTATTTATTTATTTAATCTTTATTGTACACATACAAAAGAACATAACAATATAAAGAAATAACATCTATAAAAAGTACAAAAGGCGGCCTTATCGCTAATAAGCGATCTCTACCAGACGACCTTTACCAAATATACACGTAATTTCGTAAAATCTGCTTGAAACTGCAACCATCAAAGGACATTGTAGCCAGAGTAACTACTGGACATATTGAGACTTAACATCTTATGTCTTAGGATGGCGAGCGCAGTGGAATGCCAAGCATTGTTATTCATGGTGTTGCTTGGTCTTGCTACTGTTCATGAGCGGTCGTATCGCTTACCATCAGGCGAACGGCATGCTCGTCTCGCCATTCATAGCAATAAAAAAAACCTGCAACCTTAGTGTTAGTAATCAGATTCGTTTTTGACTAAACTATCGCTTATTACATTACTATAATATCCAAGCCAATTATCTATGTTGTTACTTTATTACTGTAATTGGAGACTACTAACAAGGTTATTTTGTACATTTAGGCACTTGGTTTCAGCGAATTTAGTTGTCTATTCTTTTAATTTGTGTAAGAATTTGAGCTATGCGAATAAGTATACCCGTTTATTGCAAAGGAACAAAAAACATAATTAATTCAGTATTGATTAGGTACCAGGAAACACCGTTTTCGTAATATCGAATAAATACAGGGTATATCAAGACTGCGACCGAAAATGAAGCCACATGGTAGTTTTAGTGACTACAGACACAAAGCAACCCAATTTTTTGCCAAAAAATTGTGACACTTTTTTTGTAGTATTTTTCATATCGTCGTATTTTGGGTGGAAAATACATAGGTTTTTCTAAAATAACTATGTACACCTTTTTATTTTTAAAGATGCTATGGCACGCAATTTAAATTATTATTTTATCAACAACTGTAAACTATGGATTTATCACCATCGCCCAAACACGATGATTTTCAAAACAAAAAATATAACGCGATGTTTGCGAAATTTTAGTTGCATTATGTTTGTAGTCACGACCCGGCTTCGTTTTCTGTAGCAGTCTTGATAGGTATATTTAGTTGAGGTTGAAAACATATGTGTACATTTAGCTATATCTCTTTTTCGATTGGTATAAACTTGTCATTAGTCACAAAGCAGGCTATAACACAAACTGCAATAATTTTTCCCCCCAAACTGTCACCGGATTTGAGTACTTGCCCAAATTAGCTCCAAATTCGACGGAGTCACGGGACCCCTCTGTGAAACGATGTGGAAACGTTTGACGGATAAATTGCAATGACCTTGATTATCCCCTTCGCTTTTTGGCAGTTTGTCGATAAACTTTAAAATTGGCGGAGGCATACTGTAGTTATCTTGGACTATAACAAGACGACCGAATTCACCGCGATGGTATTATTATAAAGAATATTGATTTTAAGTCTGACTGCATTACTAAAGTGTTTTATTCAGTGAGTGATATTGAAGACAAATTATTGCTTTCCTCGTGTCGTGCTTATTTCTTAACTTTGTGTGGGAATAGTGATTTTTAATTTGTTTATGAGGAAAGGTCATCAGTCATCATTAAGGTTAGTCGTTTAATAAACCTAAGCAATAAAAGGAAGTGAAGATGGACATGGAATTAAATGAGGATGAACATCTATGATTTTCTTCACTTAGCCTTGTCTAAAATAACTTAATGGTAAACAAAATTTAATAGTCGACACACAGATGCACACCTTTCTTTCTTCACCTACTATCTTGCTCCATCGGCACTTTGGAAAAACTCCGGGACCTCACAAAATTACGCCAAAGTTCCTCTAGTGCGTAGCTCGTAGAAGCACTATTCACAAGTTGTTTTTTTTTTATTGTAATGAATAGCGAGACGAGCATGCCGTTCGCCTGATGGTAAGCGATACGACCGCTCGCAGCACCCCTATCTTTCTGGCTATGTTCAACAAACACGAGAATAAGAATAAGAATAAGAATCTTTATTTGCTTAAAGCTTGAGAGTCATGAAACAAAACGATTTATTAAAAGCATTAGACTGAAATCAAAATATAGTATCACGTTCACCAACAGAAAAGTGACATTTGTCTAGGCCCCCTGATTGGCCGGTTAGTCGCGTCTAGTATCTATGGCCGCTTCTTTACTCTATGCGTAAGATGTAATACTATAGTTTGATTTCAGCATTAATGTGTGTTGCAGGCGTCTTTAGAAGTGCGTCAGGTGGGTCGGCGCGCCGTGAGCCAGCTGGCGGGCCGCGGCATGGGCGGCGACGTGCTCATTGTGCACTACAACGATGTATACAACATCGAGCAGACCACCAGTCAGTACCTTCATTCATATATATTATATTACACATTAATATGTACTAGCAGTACTATTAATACTCCCAGCAGCACACTTTTTGGTATCGTATCCTCGGGAATACCCATAAGAATTCAAACGAGCAGTTAAACTAACACGTACAGGCAAGCGAAATGTCGGACGCCCGCCTACTAGGTGGACAGACGATCTGATTAAGGTTGCAGAAAGTCGCTGGATGCAGGCCGCTTCCAACAGGTCATTGTGGAGATCCTTGGGGGATGCCTATGTTCAGGCCTTCCTGTGGCTAATATGATGAGTTAAACTAAATAAAAAGAGAGATTATTGTTTACTGTGGAGTCAGGATTTTTTTTATTACATTTGAGTGTGTTATTGCTATTTTCAGACACGGAGCCAGTGGGAGGTGCCTTAAGGTTCAGCACAGCTGTGAAGTCACTACAGCATCTCAACCCACTGGTGCTATTTAGTGGAGATGTATTCTCGCCTAGCATGCGTAAGTATTTTGTACGTAAACCTTCTAATCAATCACAACGCAATATAACAGTGAAGGAAAACGTCGTGAGGAAACCTGCATACTAATGTAAGAATTTCTGTGGTATGAAGAGTTGGCCAAGCCGCATGAGGCCAGCGTGGTGGACTATATGGCTTAACCATTCTCAATCGTACTCTCGATTGTAGAGGAGGCCCCTGCCCTGCAGTGAGACGTATGTGGGCTGATACAGGAAATAAACTTTCTAATATTAGCTAATCGATAAAAGCTTGATTTATTACCATTCTAAGTCTCCACAAACTGTGGATTGATCCTTTCGAGTCGTGTACAGTAAACCGAAAAGAACTTGTCCAAAATGACAGCCTCCGTGGCGTATTTGGTAAGACGATGGCTGTGAAACGAGGGGTCGCGGGTTCGATCTCCTCATTGAGACCAAGGCCACCTATAGGCAAGGGCAGTGTTGGACGTCCGCCTTTAACGTGCGTGGACGATATGATCAAGATTGCAGAAAGTCTCTGAAGTCAGGCCGCTTCCAAAAAACGCTGTGGAGATTATTGTAGGAGGGCTATGTAATAAACTTCCTGTGACTGAAACGAACAAACTATGACAAATATAAATTGTTCGAGCCGCAAATATTTCTTTCGGGTCTAAATGTTTTTTAAATGTTTTATTAATTTTGTTGACAGTGAGCACATTCACAAAAGGCGCGCAGATGGTGCCAGTATTGAACGAGATCGGAACACACTGTGCGGTCTTCGGGAATCATGATTTTGGTAACGTAAATAACATTAATTGTACCATTTCATTTATTTACTTGATATACTTTTCACTATGTAACTTGAGATATAAATAAAGAGTCGTTCTAACATTAAAACACCTTAAACTAACCTTAATTTGAAATTAATTGACCATTAAGTTATCGGTAAAACAGTTCATAAACTATTAACATCGGTAAGCATTTGCAAATTGTCGTTATAGTTTTTTAAGTAAAGCCTACGTGCCTTTTTGCCATTTAAACTGTACTAAATCAGTATTAAAAAAAATATTATAAAATCGGAAATTATTGCGTTTTTGTTGTGATTCGAAATAGAGTTACCATCAAAAACATCCTGTCAAAAAAATCCAAGTCTCGCAGCTCAGGTTTTCTACCGCAAAAAGTTGTGAGATGCATGTAATACCAAGTCGATTAATTTATTTAGTCCTTAAGGGACCTTCTATATAAAGTTATTACGTTAGTTATTACCACATCAATATTCAAAATTCTTTTCGTTTTAAATAAATAGATCGACTTGGCCATCGCATGAAAACATAATGTATCGTACAATTTGTACGTAATGCTGCTGGCCAAGTCGATCTATTTATTTAAAACGAAAATAATTTTGAATATTGATATGGTAATAACTAACGTAATAACTTTATATAGAAGGTCCCTTAAGGACTAAATAAATTAATCGACTTGGTATTACATGCATCTCACAACTTTTTGCGGTAGAAAACCTGAGCTGCGAGACTTGGAATTTTTTGACAGGATGTTTTTGATGGGATCTCACGTCTTTTTGTAGAGTCCTACTTTTTTCCTTTTCGGTACTTCTTACTTCTAGAATATCACTAACGATTTTTCTTAAAGCCTCTGTCTTATGGATTTTTCTCTATTTTTGTAGGTATCAATTTATCATAAATATAGCGGATTTGATTATTAATGTTCTTTCTTTCATTGTAATTGATATTTTCGAGCTATTTAGTCTATTTATTTGCAAGTTTTTCTTCGTCATGTTTTTCTAGAGGAATGTTGTACAGTTTCATGGGCTGAATATACCATTTCCCTCTCTATATCCCCTCCTGTTATGCCTCATATATATAGATATCTATCTACAACTATTATTCCATTATATACGGGCACAATGATTCATTAACTGCAAATGTAACTTTGTAATCCTATACATTTATATGGGATTACAAAGTTATTCACGCAGTTGGTCTATCTAGAAAACTAGACACAAATGATGAAATGTTTGAATTTTCCCTTGCTTTAGACACTAAACACTAATTATATTCTACATTTGAAGGTTCTATGTCAGCTAGAAGTGCCTTAGACTTATGATGATCGGTCAGTCAGTGAGTGACAAAATTAAGAAAGTTTGACTAGTTACAATTCTTAAACTACTGGTTCAAATTGAATGAAATTTTAAATATACCATGTTTACACAATGCCTGCTTAGTAACTGAAAATTCAGGCTTCATGCTTTAGCCACAACGAAGTTATAGGGGGTTGAAAATGGTCTGAATTGCTTCGAGAAAAGGATGTTACGGCCTATAGCTCGACTTGGACGGGGGCTCGGCCGCGCCCCCAGATTTAAGATGTGAAAACACTTTGTTGTGCTAGTCCCCTGGCACTGTGGAGGTCCATGAGCAGTGGTAACAGCTTACCATCAGCTCGCTAGCTCGTCTGCTAGGCAAAAATATATTCGTAAATAAAAATAAAATATCCCGGTATTCCAGATTTCGGTCTGGAAGTCCTCTCAGGTCTGGTCGCGCAGTGCAACTTCCCCTGGCTGATGTCCAACGTGATCGACAACGAGACCGGCAGACCGCTGGGAGACGGCAAGATCACACACGCACTCATATGCAACGGACATAAGATTGGACTCATTGGACTTGTTGAACAGGTGAGTAGCACTTGTTGAACGGGTGGGTAGCACTTGTTGAACAGGTGGGTAGCACTTGTTGAACTGGTGGTTGTACTTGTTGAACGGGTGGATAGCACTTGTTGAACTGGTGGTTGTACTTGTTGAACAGGTGGGTAGTTTTACCATTTTGCAGGAAGTGGTGGTAGGAATTTCATATTTGTGAAGACGCCTGGGTAGGTACCACCGCAATTTCTCCCGCCAAACAGAAGTGTGAATGCACTTTTGCGTTCCGGTTTGAAGGGCATTGTATCCAGAGTAGTATATTTTATGGGTTCTTCAGTCTTTTTTCCATCATTAAAATGATAATTATAATTTATGTGCAAATTATTTAGAATGAAATACAAAAGGTGTATTTTAATAACCAATAACAATGAGGTTTTTAATGTTTAAGGAATGGCTGGAGACATTGGCCACAATAAACCCAGAAGAAGTGACGTTCATAGACTTCCTACAAGCGGGCGAGAAACTAGCGTCACAGTTGAAACAAGAGGTAAATATATTTATATTCAAGCTGTAAACGATACGAGTATACGTAAGTTCACATTTATAAACCTGAAGGGGTAAGCAGAGGTGACACTAGTGCCACTCAGTGATACATATAGTAAAGCAGTAAAATATCATGATAATTACTTTATTTTATAAGAATCTGTCGCTCAGGATAAAACAGGATTTTTTTAAGGACAAACCATTAAAATTTCTATAGTGCTTTTTTTGCCGTCTACCCTTCGAAGATAAAAGCGTGGCCTTTTATATCTATGGATATTTTATCCTTTATTGATGATTAAAATTGTTGCAGGGTTGTGAATACGTGATAGCGTTAACGCACATGCGCACACACAACGATATCAAATTAGCTGAGGGCTGCACAGAAATCGACCTTATATTGGGAGGACACGACCACGTCTATGAAGTTTTGGAGGTAATCAGTTTTTTATTAGAAAAGAGTAATCATAATAATAACACCCAACGTTCACATACATAGTCCTGACCCCACACTAAGAAGAGTCTTGTATCGTGGGTATCAGGAACTACGAGAGACTTTTCGGTCTCACAAACACCCAGACCCGGATGAAATATTTTTGGGCCGCACTAACATTTGTCTTGGTGCGGGGATCGAACCCGCGACCTCTCGTTTCACGGACGGAGACTGTGGCTGTCTGGAGTTCTAAACATTTTATTGTTTTGTTTAAAAAATATTGTTTTCCCGCGTTTACCAGCTCTCTACAAAAAGCTTGATAGTAACCTGAATAAACGTGATATTTATCATGATTCTTTATCGTCATTCTAAAAAAAGTATCTATATGATTATTGATTAACAATATGACAATAACCTTAAGTAAAGCTGGATGCGGGCTGCCTCCAACAGGTCACTCTGGAAGTCATTGGGTGAGGCCTATGTTCAGCAGAAGACTTCCTTGGGCTGTTGGATGGATCTCATCCAATGTCTTCACAATCACAAGTACCCTCTAATAATCGTTCAATGAAATGAAATGAAATGTATTTATTGGTCAAGTAAATACATTTCATTTTATTATACGATTATTTGAGGGTAGTTTTTCATTTCATTCAATCCCCAGGTAAACAACAAGTACATAGTGAAAAGCGGCACTGACTTCCGTCAGTTCTCGAAGATTAGCATCAGCTTCGACGACGAGATCACCAAGGTGGAGATAACTGATGTTCCGGTCACCAGCTCGTACGCGGAAGACCAGGCGCTGAAGGCCAAGGTCGAAAAGTATTCGGGTATGTGGATTTTGTCGATAAATTCGGTCGTTTTTCATACGTACTGTAAAGGGTATTTTGTCGATTAATTTTGATCATTCTAGTACTAGAGAAGAATAGTTAATCAATTGTTTTGTCGATAAATTATTTTGTATTATTCTGTTGTTACAACGGTATATTTTATTGATAGTAATTTGTTTATACAAGTAGTTAAATGTGCATTGAGACTTAGTAAGTTTAATAAATTTTATGAATAATAGTTATTGGCGAAAGATCATAAGGCCGGAAACATATTGTTGATACGCAATATGACCAGATTCGATGTGACGCGATGCTTCGTTATATAAAACCTGAATTGAATTAACACTTATTGTATCGGGTTGATTTGAATTGCGTTACCAATATTACGTCACTGCCTGAATCAGGGACACCAATATCCTTGAAACCTTTATACACTAATGAATTTTTTTTTATAAAAAGTAATATTCTACATATCCAATATAAAACAGCACACATACCTATTTTTTTTTTTATTTATTCCATAAAAAAAAACTATTTTCCCCAATAATACAACTCTTGATCCTCATGTATCCTCCCCAGCGATGATAGAAGGCAAGATGGACGAGGTGCTGGGCAAGTTCTGCGTACCCCTTGAGGGTCGGTTCTCGTGCATCCGGCGCCAGGAGTGCAACCTGGGCAACTGGGTGTGCGACGTGCTGCTGGCTGCCACTGGAGCTGACCTGGTGCTGCTCAACTCCGGGACCTTCAGATCTGACCAGGTGACAAGTTATTTTGTAAGGTTCGGTACACACATATTAACCCATTAGTGCATGACGTCCGATAAATCGGACTACTATAAAATGGTAATTTTTGGAAAGTTCAGTACAAGACTTCTGTTAGTCGAGAGAAATAGACATATATTATTCAGCACAAGACTTTTTGAGACTAAAAATCACAATAAGAAGTTTAACAATATATTAATAAAACAGAAAATATGTACAATTCATATAATCCGATTTATCGGACTTCATGCACTAATGGGTTAACATAACACCTCACAGCGACATAGACATTACCCCTACGGAACAAAACACAGAAAAAAATATATATAAAAAACGCCTGATAGTTACTTTTTACAAGATGTTTTTATTGCAAAATTCGGAAATAAATAACAACACCCAACAGTCATACATAACGTGACCATACGTCCCGATTTAGGCGGGACAGTCCCGCTTTCAGGAAGTCTGTCCCGGCGTCCCCAGCAAGGCCGACATAGTCCCGCTTTTGCAAACAGACCAAACGATGATCAAAAAGTATTTCCCGCTCGAAATGCTTTATCGAACTATTGAAAACGGTTGGGTCAAATTATTCCAGCACTTTCGTAAAAAACAATCTTGATATAAAAAACTTTTCCACAATTATTGAGTACGTTATGTGTCTGCCTGGAAGTCACGCCACTGCTGGGGCTTATAAATCGTGCCTGACTTACTATTTTGTGTTTAGTGCTATGATTATTTTTTGTAATTCAATATTCTTTATTAAAAACTTGTAAAATACCAAAAAACATTTATTTATTATTATTTAATTCCACAGATGTCCCGCTCTGGCACAAAAAATAAATGGTCACGTTAGTCATACACAGTCCTGACCCCACACTTTGATCGAGTCTTGTATCGTTGCTATTAGGAACTACGACATTTTTTACAACACAAATACATTCACAAATACTCAGATCCGAAACAAACACCTGTGATTCACACAAACATTTGTCAAGGCGGGGATCAAACCCGCGGCCTCACACTTCATAGCCAAAATCTAACTAACTGCGCCACGGCGGCCATCGAGATTATTATAATTTTTTATATTGCGATAAATGGCGAATCAAGCATGCCATTCGCCTGATGGTAAGCAATACGATCGCTCATGAACAGTAGGTATACCAAACAACAACTTGAATTTCAAAGCAATTCTTGGAATAATTACACAATTTGTATGAAAAATTACATTATTTGTATTAAATATACTTAAAGAAATAATATTTATGACCTTAGATTTGTCAGCCTCGCATAATATTTTAATAATATCCATACAACTTACAAACTAATTTCCAGGTGCATCCAGCCGGAGACTTCACACTTCGGGATCTGTCCACCATCATCCCGATGAGAGACCCTCTGGTAGTGGTGGAGGCCACCGGGGCTGTCATACTGCAGGTGCTCGAGAACTCTGTCTCCAAGTATCCCAGCCTGGAGGGACGGTTCCCACAGGTAAGTCGGGTTCCTGTTATTATTTAGTAAGGTTTACTGGTCTCTCGTATGTCAGAGGTCGTCTGGTTGGGTACCACAGCAATGTAACAGGCATTCTCCCTCTTTCTTTAAAAATGATTTGTTTTTCAACAGGCTTTAATTAAATTCGCCTGTATGTATGTATGGAACAGAATCTGTGAAGTCGATTTTCGAGCACTTCAAAACGTCAGATTGACTTGAAATTTTGCATACTTAGCTAGGACCAATGACAACGCAGTAATCATATCCAGAATCATATATACATATATATTTTTTAAATATTATTTCTTAATTTGCGCGCAACCGTCTTTTTTTTACCTACCCAGGCGGCCTCTCACATATTAGAGACCTACCACCAGTGAATAGTAGTATTTTTTCTCTAATATTCCGGTATATTTCGTCTAAAAGTCCATAAGCCCCACTAAAGTAACACGACACTAACCTAACACGAGTAAACGAGTAAGAGTGTTTGAGTGCGTGCGTGGGTGCGTGTGTGTATGAGGGAAAGAAAGAAAGAGATAAATCAATTGCCTACAAAATAAAACTTCCTATATTTATCAGGTGGCAGGCATATCATTCGCGTTCGACCCTACCAAGCCACCGGGAGAGAGGGTTGCGGAACAAGTGGTGAAGATCGGCGACGAGTACCTCCACCGGGAACAGAAGTACCGACTGGCGGTCAAGCAGTACCTATATGCCGGCAATGACGGGTTCACCATGCTGCCCAAGTGTCCTATACTTGTAAGTATAATACACTAGCAGACGGGCCCGGCTTCGCCACGTGCAAAGTTTTTGACTTCACTTCTATTTTCTATTTTAACTTAATGTGAGTGATGTAATAAAGGGTCAAGTTAAAAGCATCCTGAACCGATAAGAATACTTGGCGATTGATAAATTGGTCGAAGTGAAAGTACTATGTCAAGATAGATCATAGTGTCGATTCATAAACTCTGACTACCCGTACGGGTTACGGGCGTAACGTTTGTGTAAGAATTAATTAGTTTCGACTTACTCTTCTTTTTTTATGTGTGGCGAGACGAGCATGTCATTCACCTGATGGTAAGCGATACAACCGCTCATAGCCATAGCTTAGCATTCCATTGCGCTCGCCATCTTGAGATATAAGTTCTGTATCTGTATCTGTATCAGCCCATATACGTCCCACTGCAGGGCACGGGCCTACTCTACAATCGAGGGTACGATTGAAAGTGGTTAGGCCATATAGTCCACCACGCTGGCCTAGTGCGGGTTGGCGGTTCAGATATAAGATATTAAGTCATAATATGACCAGTAGTTACTATGGCTACAATGTCCTTTAATCCGGAACACAACAGTGTATTTACACTGGTGCATGGACATTGCGTTGGTACCTACCCAATCAGCCTCTTACATTAGAGAGACCTACCACCAGTACTCTACCATATAATAGATACATATGCCATAAGTATTCACATAATAATGTATATAACATTGCAGGTATCAGAAGACATGTGTCCGGAGATCGGCATGGCGATTCAGAACCACTTCGCCGCCATCAACGTGCGCACCGGCAAGTCCAAGCCATCCAAACATCGACAGTCACTCGTCACACTCAGTAGGAGGTAAATAAATAACTATACATAGTATATATAAAATTATATGTAATATATGTATAGTAAAATTAATTACTAAATTAAAGTAAAAAAATAATTTAAGAGATTAAATGCCATATGTAATATAAATAACAGTCAACAGTCACACACATAGTCCTGACTCCACACTTAGATCGAGTCTTGTGTCGTGGGTATCCGAAACTACAAATGACTTTTCGGTCTCACAAACACGCGGACCTGAAATAAATATTTTTGCGCCGCACAAACATTTTTCTCGGTGCGGGGTCTCGCGTCCTCTCGTTTAACAGGCGGCGTCTAACCGACTGAGCCTCAGAGACTGCCAAAATAAACAATAGAGGTTAATCTTTTTACCATCGATATTTTGTACCGTGACATAATATTATGTATAATATTATCCCCCCCAGACACAGCCTGGTGAAGATGTTGGACGGCAGCGAGTTGGACGGCCCCCCTCCCCTCCGCCGCGCCTCCTCCGCCGCCGCTGAACCTAACACCCCCGCCACCCACCCCCACGCCACGCATCCCACGCACCACAGGTACACAACATATACGACTATATACGTTTTGAATAGTTTCTAATGTAAATAAATAGATAGATAGGTCTTAGGCAAAGCGTGAACATAAATTGTCAAAGAAAAAACAATTTAATGAGCTTAAACTTAAGGGCTCAGTTGCACAAACTAATTTGCTAATGCCTTTGCCTTTGACAATGTCATCGCCAAACATTTAAGACGTATTTGACATTGCTAATGTATGGGATTGACAATATCAAGGTCAAAGGTACTGACTAAGTTAGTTTGTACAACTGATCTTAAGAGTTTTAGTTAATTATTTTTTTATGACATTTATGTTCACGTTATTCCTAAGACCCCTAGGGATGTCTTGACTTTTTTTAATCTATGCCCGCCATAATGCCTGCACGTATTTGTTTATGTGGAATATCTGTTATGTTCAAGTAATTATTTCTTTGTCAGGTTAACCCGCAGAGCATCGCTGGACGATCTAGAACAACAATCATGCGAGTTGGCACCAAAAGTCGACAACAGAATCATTCTAATCGACAAACCAGAGGTGAGTTGCTGGCTACTGATTTTGAAAACTTTATCTTAATCGGTTCATCCGGTTAAATACTAGAATGGTATGTGTTAAGGGGTAAGCTTAACATCGTGTTGGAAACAAATTCAATTCGTAAACAAATTATACTTTTTTAAACTCTAGTTCGGAAGGGAATTCCTCAAATCGGGAATTGTATCCAGGACCACTAGTTCACATTTTATATAATATACATACTATAAGAGAACAAAAAGACAACTTAGCAAACCTAATTTGTCAATGGTTTTCATGTAATTACTGGTGGTTTTTGGTATCTCATGTGTGGGAGGTCGCCTGGGTAGGTAACACCGCAATGTCTATTTCACCCGCCAAACAGCAGTGTAAATGCACTGTTGCGTTCCGGTTTGAAGGAAATTTTAGTCAGAGTAACTACTGGACATATTGAGACTTAACATCTTATGTCTCAGGATGGCGAGCGCAGTGGAACGCCAAGCATTGCTTCGTAATTCAAGGTGTTGTTTGGTTTTGCTACTGTTCATGAGCGGTCGTATCGCTTACCATCAGGCGAACGGCATGCTCGTCTCGCCATTCACAGCAACAACAAAAAAACAAAATATATGGTGTTATACTTTGTTGTAAACCTACTATGGTCCATGGGCGGTCATATCCCTTACCATCAGGCGAATGGCGTCCTATTGGGACGAGAAATATTTTTCTCTCTTTCCATTCATAGCAATATATTGTGTTTGTTATCAGACACTCCAAGCGTTGATAAGCGAGCGTGCACGCTGGGAGTCGGACGCGGTGATCGCGGAGGTGGACGATGAGAACTCCCCTTAGAACGAACTCGTCAGCCCCTTCGGCTGCTTCCTGTGGTACAGGCACCTCTACTGATGTAAGCAGAACAACGTTTATTTACTCAACTATCGACATGAAGTTAGCTACTCAATTATGGTAACAACATTTATTTACTGAACTAGCAACATGAAGTTAGCTACTGAATTATTGTGAGTAAAGAATTGTTTTCACAAATATGAAGTTAGTTACAAATGTGTTAAGTTTCTGGTACAGACTTCTGTAATTTAATAAATAATTGTTTTGAATTATAATTGTGAATTTAGCTACAAATATGTTTAGTTTTTGGTACAGACATCTGTAATTTATATTGATTGTTACGCATATTTAAAAAAATCATTTTTTAACTACAATATGAAGTTAGCTACAATTTGTTTGTCAATGAAGTTTTCGCTTGTATTGCCCAAATATCAAAAAATATTGTATATATCAATCATTTTCATTCGGGATCTTATAATAAGCTACTTATTTTTATAGAAATTAATAAAACATATTTATTTTTAAACGCATACTTTATGCTAACTTCGAAAATAGTCATAAATTTAGTCACAAACCGTATTATGAAGTTAATGACAATCATTTAGGATAGTCTACAAAGCATAATTTGAAATATTACAATATTTTATTTGTATATAAATGAAGCTAGCAACAATAATTTTGATTATTATATTACCATATAGTTGTGTTAATATTTTTGAATAGTGTTGTTTTTACATTTGACTATATTATGCTCATATGAAGTTATGTGATTATTATTATGTTATACAGGATGTTACAAAATTACCGGAAATACTTCTCAAATATTTGTGTACTGGCTGTTTAGGCAATCATATATTATGTTTTGAATTGCAAATGATATTTACTAATTATGTTACCAATATATATTTTAATTGCATATTATTACGATTATCAGATGCGGATGAATTTTGCTGAAATATTTTAAAATATTTGTGAAATACTAAAACTTGCAAATACATCAACAGTTGTTGAGATATTTACTTTTATAGTTTTGTAACATCCTGTATAATTATATTTTACAATTTACAACGTTTTTGTTACATTATTTGTATATTTGACGCTATTTATTTAAGGGTTAAACTCATTGGTTTTATACAAATTATTGATAGAACATTCATACGCTTATTGCAGTGATTTTTACAAAGCAATAATTTATATTTTTAGCTAAGTGATATTTAATTGTTGTATCTCTGCCTACCCCTATGTGGTTATACTGAAGCTATAAAATACTGATGTATTATGTACACTTTTACTTTTATAACTATTTTCAATACATTTTTTTTACTTTGTATAATTTCTATATTTTTGTATGATTATTATTTGAGTCATAACAGATTTTGTTTTGGGTAGACTAAGAACTCCGATGAGATTTTTAATTATTTTAGAATATTACACTTATAAAACAAATAACCTAAGCCAATTAAAAGCTTTCACATATGAGGAAAACCAAATTTGACAATGTTCCATAAAATTGAAATCATGGCAATGGCTACATCTTTTATTTAAATATAATTGAATTGATTTTTTTATTCCTCTCACGAATCTCCGTATTTCACTTCATAAAATTAGAGGGTAGTTTAAATTTCTCAATATTAAAATTCTAAAAGTATTGTAAATATCATATACACCGTATTTGAGCATAAAGTTCTTTACATAATTTTGATAGTAAGGGATTATTTCGAGGTTTCTCTAGGAATTAACCGAAAATACCTATGCTAAACCTAACAGGAACTAAAAAATTATAACGATTGATAACCCTTGGGATCGAAAATATAAATCTCCTAATTTACAATTCCAGATAAAACGAAATATGGTATGTAAAGTCCACCAAACCGCACTAGGCCAGCGTGGTGGACTATATGGGCTAACCCCTCTCAATTGTACTATCGATTGTAGAGGAGGCCCCTGCCTTGTGGTGGGACGTATGCTAATACAGATGCAGAAATGGATATAATTAATCCTTATCTAATAAAAAATGATATATTTTATTAGAAAACAAAAAATAAAATGACAATTTCACCCACATGAAACCTCTACTGAGTGCAGCACTGCCTAAAAACTATTTTATGCTTAAATACGGTCGTCATCATCTACCTCAGCGATAGTATTCCATTCATGATAAGAAAGTATATTTTTTCTTAAATCAGCAATATTCGGCTTTACTAATTTAAGATAAGCTTAAAGGTATATAACACCAGTATCGGAGTTAGCGGGGGGTCATGGGAGATATGACCCCCCAAATTTATTTTTTTGCGAATCGTTTTCATCAACATATCATATTCTTATAATTTGTAACGTTGTTTACGTAGTTGAAATGTATAGACAATTGTTGATTTTGAGGGCTAGTTTTTAAAGATTTTAAGTTAGAGAAACTGATTTAAACCGGTTGTTTGGTGATAGTCTAACTGATATAATATAAAGGAATGGAAATTGGTACCAATTTCTTATCCTATTGTATAAAAATATGTTTAAAAAATAATTGTTAAAAATTTTCCAATTTACATAATACTATATTATTTTTAAGTATTTCTCAGTCTTTTAAATATTTGAAGATTGTGAATCGATAAAACTAAATTGAAATCTTAAAATTAGCCCCCAAAAGGTTTTATTCATCTAATCATAAATTATTATGAATTATTACAATGAAATTAAAATGTGAATAGTTTTAAGCCGTTCGATATTGTATCGTATTTTAAGCTGCTTGTACAATGACCGAGGCGTCTGACAAGCTTCTTTTCGAGGCCCAAAATATTTTAGGATACAAAGATAATCATAAAGACGTATAAAATACAATTACTAAATTTAGACCAGTCTAGTTGGTCATAATTCGGATAAATTTAAATTGTATAATTTAACTCAAAGATTGTTGTAATGCAAGCAGCAAGCCTATTCATTTCCTAAATGAATACGAGTACTACTCTTTAAACAGACAATATAAATGACATTTTGACAGAATGGCCGCCTCGGTCAATGAAAATAAATAATTAAATTATAGCTGAGAATAGCTTATGAAATTCTAGAAATAAATAGATGTAAGGTTTAAAAGTTTTCTGATGGAACAAGCCCAGATTAAGGCATAGGCTGTGTGTCGCAGTGTATATGTGAAGCTTTCTATGGCTAATCCAATATTTTATTTTTGATTAACATTCTCAAACATTCAATCGTACTCTCGATTGTATAGGAGGCCCATTGGATAATTGGAGTGACTTATCAAAACATAAAACAACATAATGACGTAAAATCATTATTTGCACACAAAATACATCGAAAATGGCGTTTTGATAATTTAAAAATAAAATATTGATTAATCCAAATATAATTCACTGCTACAATACCGTGCGTTTTGTTGGGAGATTTAACTTGCACACCAAAGCCTTTGGTAGATCTATGAAATACGTTACCCCAGACTAATAATTATTTATTATATTGGCAACTTTAGTCTAGCGTTGTCAAAAACATGTTTCTATTCCCACTGTATACTGCCTTTTGTCCTGCCAGTAATTCATTTTGAATAACCAAATACAATGACGAACATTGTTCAAACGTCTTGAATCTTATGATATTTCTTTTATTTTTTTATGTATTTATATGATAAATACAATTAAGTTATGTTTTGGTATACATACAATGCACAACAAATGTAACCAAATAAGTAAAAAATATTACATGAGGGTATATTCAAAAAATTACACAGACTAAGAGGCCGCTCCCAATGCTAAAATGATCCCTAATAATGTTAGGAAATGACATAAACTAATACATAGTTAATGCCAATATCGTATTAAGTTTGTGACTCCAAATGTATTGTACAATTAATAAATAATTAAAATAATAATAATAAAATTAAATCCCATCCATGATTAACATGCTACAAAACATGTAAATGACAGCTAAAATCAGCTGATTATTTAGCTTTACATTGCGTTGTTAAAACAACGGGATAAAGGTAATTATTTAAAAAAAATCAATGTGTTTATCCAAAGTAACTTAAAATACATTACATACAGGAGCGGTTTTCTAAAATCTGTGTAATTTTTTTATATTTCAAATTGTGTACTGTATTCGTTCTCATTAACTTTTGGGCTTTATTTGGTTAGGAAACCCCTAAATAAATTGAGGTTAATAGTTGGTGCAAACTTAAAAATCATAGAACAGTCCATAGAATTGTAACTAAAATATTAGATCATTTAATGAAAGTAATTGGTAGGTTGTATTGTGAGGTTATTATGTGCTAGGTTTCTTCGAATACCTAGATTAAAACAATATATTTACAAATGATTTAGCTAAAGCAATATTCATACGTTGTTGCGCTAGTCAAGTCTGTCGGATATTTGTTTATTCACTCGATGTAAGTAACATGTTTTGATTACATACATTGCATTTAACACTTTTTTATTGATACTAAAACATAATTTCAGGTTATAAAGTGGTATAATGTGATTACAATGGTTTTTAAGGTTTTTTTTAAATACAAGATGAATATTATAAAATTTAGGCGTTTGTAATTTTTTTTATTATACTTTATCTATTGATCTTTCAGGTAGATTACTAAATATCTGGGTTTGACTGGCGAAAAAGCGTAAATCTATAGTAATAATTTGCATAACTTATGACGTATTTAGTGCCTTTCATAAGCGAAATACATAAAATAGTTAGTTTACTGTACAAAAGAATACCGGGCTATATTTGTTATAAAGAGCGTCCAGATATTACGATTGTCTGTCACTGCCATTTGTATAAATAATTTTTGTACATTTATTACTTTTCGATGGACTTTCTGTTGGAAACGATAATTATGATTTATTTTTATTGATATAAAATAATAATTATTATGTAAAATGGAAGACAAATGGTGACTATATGAATAATTACCAATGCAAACAATATTTGACTTATTTTTGACCTTGGTACTCTTTTCTAAGACGTAATATCTGGACAGTCCCTGTAAATTCATACAAATCATACAGTTTCTTCTTAATATTATGTAAAGCGAGTGACAATCCCGAATGTCGGCCTCGTGCATTGTCAGTTGCTATCGTAACGCTGGGCTGCACAATTGCTTTGTTAAAAGCTTTAATGGTTACCTCAGAAGTCCCTGGATGTAAGTACACCATAATGAAATATTGTCGATATGCAATTTGGTAATCTCTAATGGCATATTAAAAATAGCATAATTTATTTGGCGCTCTGTAGTAAAACGGGTTTGCAATCAGACGCATGGAGTTCAAATTCTGAACGCGAAAAATCTTTATGTAGTCCATATAATAATTATCTAGGTGTTTTATTAACGATTTTCTTTTTTTTTTTTGTAACTTTTGTTATTAAGTAAACCAACCATCTTTGTTATCTTGGTGTATTTGTAACAATGATAAATAAATTTCAAAAAGTTGTCAATAGAAATGCCTCTAAAGGCCAATAGAGGGCGCAAAATCATTAAAATAAAATGGGGGTACTTTGATTACTTATTGATTTTTTCTTTACTATGACTGCCTCGATGACGTAGTTGTGCTACGGTACGGTTACAAAGCTGAGATCTCTGGTTCGAATCCCGGGACGGCCAAAGTGATATTGGATTTCTCTATTCATTATCAGCCCAGTCAGAAATGTGTGCTCGATATGGCGATAGACACGCCCACTATCACATCGTGAGCAGAACATACAAGGCGAAATGAGGGTGCCAGTACACCTCTGCCTACCCCTTCTGGGAAAAAGGCGTGAATTTATGTATGATTTTTATTTACAAATATTCCTAATATGCCACGAGAGGTTGCGAAATGTGAAATATTGAAGCTGATGCTTCCAAAATAGCTTTGCAAACGAAGTGATCTGTAACGTATAAGGACAAATTATATTTTAAATTGTAATTACGTAATGAGTGTTGTGAGTATAGATATTATAGAATGCACATGAAATGTTGAATTGTACTTGCACTTTGGGACAAAATAATGGGCACGTTAATATTACAAATGTGAAATATCAGGACTAAAACATTGAACTAATAGTTATGGAGGTTGGTAAGAAAGCCGCCAAAGACCGAGACATTAAGCTACTTTTTGTCATATTAGATTTATTTTAAAGTTTATAGAGCAGAATAGAATCAAGTAAAATTGATGTTTGGTGTTCAAACTATCCTTTTCGGGTTAGACAGACTGGTCATAAAAGATTTTTTGTATACTTTATATTTCACATTGTAAAAAGTTAAAAGTAAGGTTTAGTTCCCCATATTAAATAGAAGACTGCCATATTTTGTCCTGAAGTGCATGTAAGGAAGGAAGCTGTTAGCACGCCGTTAGAGTGGGTTCAGTGCCTGCGCAGAGTCTACTCCATGTGATATATTTAATGACATTATGTTGCTAACGTTTGTTATTTGTTTTTTATTACCAATTATATTAGTGCGACTAATTTGGAGCAGTTTTATTTATATTCCTTTATTTGTGAACTATATTTACTATTTAGTATCTCCAGTGGACAAATCTTAGAAAGAATAAATTATCAAACAAATTCTGTTAATTAATTACAGAATCCCCCATGCTTATTCATTTAATATTTCCATCTCACTTGCTCATATTGCCATTTCATTCATCTAATATCCACGACTCATTATTCAACATCCCTACTCAATTATTCAAAAAACTGAGGGTAGAAAAACAAAACGTCACGTATAAAAAATAATTTATTATAAAAAGTGAACGTTAGCGCTGCTTGTGTATGTGTGAGACCAGGGCCAGCGCGCCGCCGGGAATGAACCTGACGAAATTGTCCCCCGTCAGTGGCCCCAGGGCGTATACCCCCCGCATGCGGCCCACTTCATGGGTCCCTTTATCCACCGCCACTGGATTCGCCCTGGACTCCACTGGCTTGAACTCATCCACTCCAAACCCTATGCCATCTGAAGGGTCGGAATCACACTGGCACTTGTCAAAATAGGGGATGAGCTTGCACTGACACTCCACCCTTTTATTGCAGTCTTCTACTAAACATTTCCCGTCGTTTCCGTTGATTTCTGTGTAATTCAAATATCTGGATTTGCAGCTCTGTATGCTTTGTCCCAACATTGACTTGATGTATGACCAGTGGTTTCTGAGGAAACACTGTTTCTCCTCCATTTTCCTTTTGTTTATTTTATCACAGGTGCAAGTGTTGTTTTGGAGGAAGAATAGGTCTGGTTTAGATCCGATGAAGACTCCGATCAGTGAGACGGTAATTTCTGTGGTATGGTTGGTTTTGAGATTGAGCAGTTTGACTCGTTTGGGCTGGAGCGTGGGTTCGATGTCGTGGGGGGTCGGGAGGGGGGTCACTTCCACGATCACGTGGTCGGGGTGGGAGGTGTAGTTCTCGTATTGCGCTGTGGGGCCGTCGCACATCATTTTGTACACCTGTAAAAAGAAAATTAATCAGTTATTATTGTAAGCTAAAATGTTTTAAGCATATAATTTTCGTTTTAGTGTGTTTTAATATTTCTTTAGACGCGCTTGGAACAAAATTGAGAGTAAAATTTTAAAAATGCGCCCTTGCTATAGCCTAAAAGTGACGTTAGCTGTTATTTATGTACCAGGAACGCACCAAATTGACGGCAATATCTTCGTTCTAAACGGATAACTTTCTATTGACAATAATATGAGCAAATTCATTATTTAAAACGTAGCTTTTTACGTTTCAATCACCAGGAACACATGAAGTTGGTAGAGGTATTTTATTCATAATAAGAAGCCGAACTCCTATTGGCTACACTTGATACGCCCACCAGTCACGAAGGACCAATCAGCGTCGCCGTAATGTAGGATTAGAATGCGATGGAAATATAGGTGTGAAACGTTAGACGGATGGTGTGGGGCGTGGTCGTGTGAAAGAGATGACGAATGAAAGTACTAAAGAGGAAACGAGTTAGAAAATGAATGCTTAAGATGTATAACTACTTGAACGTCCTTATGTCAACGGGCCAAATGTATTTTTTTTTAAATCTACCTTAATTCTGTTAACATTAAGACTGTTATTATATTGACATTGACAAGCCTCTAAAGGTGCCGGGATGTTAAGTACTTAAGTGCGGAGAATGGAATAAAAGAGAACATGGAGGATTATATGATAGAAGGCGTAAGACGGAATAAAGATACTTAGGAAATTCTGTCTTTTAGCCCCATTTTAAAGGTACATACGTCGCGCCATTAATATGAGTGTTCTAGAAATAAGTGCAGTTGGATATTTCGTGATATAGTGGTGAATGATAGGCCATTGTAAAAATTCGTGATAAAAGTGACTTATATCTTAAAAAGAAGTATGTGTACTTCTTTTTATCTTTTATAATTATGTAGCTGTGGTGATGATAGTGAAGTGAATTTTAGCGAATAATGATGTTGGTACTTTTTGTCATTAATTAAGATAGCTTTCAATTTGGTTTCTTAATAAAATTATTAGTACTGCCTGCCAGTATTCGAGGACCTTCTAGATAATTTGACAGTCTGTCGCGCTGTAGGTTAGAAGTCGGATCGGGTAAGTTGTCCATAGTTTCTGATACCCATGACTCGATCTTAATGTGGAGTCAGGACTGTGCATGGGACTGTTGGTGTATTTATTATTATTATTATTTATTTCAACTGCCAGCGCTGACGGTCAGCGTGACTTCAATCAGCCTTATAATATTAGTAATATATCCAGTAGTCTCACCTGGCAGTAGTCGGGATACTGCGCAGGCGCGAGTCCGGCGAGCGCGGGCGCGGGCGCGCGGTGCAGCTGGTGCGCGTGGTGGTGCGCAGCGCGGGATAGCACCACGCCGTCCGCCGCGCTCACTCCCGACCCTACTATCAGCACGCCGCCCGACACCCACTCCGCTGTGAATGTATTTGGTACGGTTAAAGATTTATTTAGGAAAAGTTGCAGCATATGACAGAGAATGCATGTGTTATTACTGTGGGTATCTTTGGCTAAGGACAGTAAAAATATATAGAAAATATACGAGTGTGTACCATAGATGTTTTTGGCTAAATTTACAGCGTATGATAAAAAAGAGGCAGATAAATTATAAAAAAAAAAAAACCGTACATATATTATAGAGATTATATGGTGGTTGAAGTGTGAAGTACAGTTTTGTTTTACGTAAACATTACAGGGACACAAAAAAAAATTATAGTGTGTTAATTGTAAAAGCAGACTTAGTATACCACCTCAAACGTGGCATGTTAAAATTACAATATCTTTTAAATCGTATAGACCAATGTATTGTTTAAATTATTTCATACCCATTTTATAAATTATATCATTATGTTAAGCATCTTACCGTGCAGCGAATGCAGCGCCCTCTCGAACGTGGCGAGGTCGTATATCGCGTGTGGTACGTGACGCAACACGTTGGGCCTGTCGCCACCGCCGCACGCCACCACCACGCGCCTACACGCCACCACTAGTGGACGACCGCCGTTGACCTCGCGACTGTGGAAACATCGTCATTTACGGAACAGTTGGAAATGACGGTGGGCATGACGAATACGTTTGGTCTGGCGCTATTACCACGCAACTACACGCCATTAGTGGAAGATCATCGTAGATCTCGCGACTGTGCGGGAAACATCGTCATATACGGAACAGTTGGAAATGACGGTGGGATATGAGGCGGCATGATGTTGACCTCGTCTGTGGGGAATATTAGAATCATCACCTTCATCATCAAAGAGGAAGGAAGCGGTTGCGCTTAAAAACGATATGTGACACTGTCACGTTTGTTTGTAGGTGCACTTGTAGCCCACATATGGGTATCGTCAGGCGAGTGACAACTGGTCTTTCGTAATTGAAAACAATCTTGCGTGATGAATTGATGCTTCACGCTCTGCTAAAAATATCAAAAAGGGGGGAACACATTGGCTACCAAACAATTCAACCGACTTTTACAAAAATATCCGTATAAGTTTTATATTTAAAAAAAAGTCCTAATTTTAAATTGAAAATCTCCCATCATTATTAAAAATCACACTCCCTCGACGCCAGGGAAAGAGACAGGGCATAATAAATAATTTACAATGAGATACTTACGCAGTGACATAGAACTTCGCCCCGAGGGGACAGTTGGGTTGCGAGCACGGGGGCTCCGGGCAGGGCGGAGCCCGACTCACGTTAGTCACCACCACCCCACTGCGGAAGTACCGCTGTGGACAACAATAATAACATGTACCAATATGGTAAAGTACGTGTGATTCATAACCTTACAATGAATATATACTAATATTGTGAAGAAGTGTTTGTTTGAACGCAGCAAAAAATATTATAACAGATAACAGCCTAGTTCCTACGGAAGATTATAAGCTATTTAAAATCACGCTACTGCCTTTAAAAGCAAGGCTGCAATGTTAAATAAACTCATATCGATAATTGGGCTCCATCTGCCAAAATTTATTTAGAATTTAGTCCATATTATTGTGAAGTTATCTAAAAATACAATATCAGCAATGCCGAGCATAAAATCCTGTCCCAATGTAGTCATAAGTCATTTACAAAAATTTGGAGACTGTCTCGCCCTCACACCCACCACCGTAACTCCTGTAAGCCAGGATCAACAGTGGCACGTAATTTAATTACACCGAGCAATGAAGCTCGGCGAGTCTCCGGGAATGTCTAACTTGTCTTTAACCCGCAACGAAATGAATCAGAAAGTTAAATTAATACGAGATTTGGAAATAAATTATTATCCACTTCCCTCCATGCAAAGGTGACAAAACAATAAACTAAAGGGGTAAATAACCTCGCAAAAAGACTTTTACAGCCGGAGAAGCCAGCTGTAAAGCTGTAAATTTATAAACATTTAAATGGGACCTACTATGAGAGCTGCTATACTTGATTCCAGTAATAGGTATGGCAAACACGCAAAATATCAAACACTCCTTACCTGCAACTTACAAGCGTGGACATATCTCCTGCAATAGTTCGCCACAGCCCTGGCAGACAGCCTACCAGCCCCGGCATCAGCATGAGGCGGCAGGGTGAGCCACGCGCCAGGAGACAGGGTCTTCACTCCCGGCGGGAACGTATGCCAGGCGCCGCCGGGAGGCCCTCGACCCAGGACCAGGTGGTCCACCACCTTGGACTCCTCGAAACGCCACTCGATTAACGAGTCAGCTGGAATGCCCAGGTCTGCGCACGGACGGAGGAGATTGTCCATCTGAAATGATGTTTATATTGTTGGTTTTTCTCTTGCTTAGGTAGAGGGGTATTAGAATGGAAGATTCTAACTTAATAACTTGAATTATAAAGAAGGATGAATGATAAGAAGGTTCCTGATAGAATGCAACGATTATGCTTGAGCTTAAAAAGTAGAATATGCGGTTTTTTTATTGCAATGAATGGCGAAACGAGCATGGTAAGAGGTACGACCGCTCCTGGACAATAGCAAAACCAAACAGCATGAATTACAAATCAACGCTTGGCATTCCAATGCGCTCGCCATTCTCCTATATAAGATGTTAAGTCTCAATGTGTTCAGTATTTACTCTTGCTACAATATCCTTCAAATCGGAACTCAACATTTCATTTACACTGCTGTTTGGCGGGAGAAATAGACATTGCGTGAACAGGGTTTGGAGTTTAGGAATAGAAAGCTTTGGTAATATTTCTTTTACTAGATATGATGAGATGAGCAGGTTTTTTTGTAGTTAGCGTCATAGTCATGCTTTTCCATAAACGGGAATAATACTACTCAAAACTTGATTTTTTATGTCATTTTCATAGCTTTCACATTATTATTGTTTTATGATTACAGCCTTCAGCCTTCTACGAGAGGCTACGGGTTCGAACCCCGTACCGGAATGTAATATCCTGAGATATTTCTTTCGAATCTAGGTGTTTATGACACTCAAAACTCTCTCGTAGTTTCTAATATCTACAACAAAGCCTAAATTGATCTTATTGTGGCGTCAGGGCTATAGTCCGGTCATTTTAGACATTTGAAATAACAAATATTCCGACAGAGCCAAATTTTTGTGGACAGCTTGGGTTCACCATCAGAAAGAAATCTTCAAAAGTCCCCATCGATCCCATGTGTGCTTAAAAAGTTATTCGGGGTCAAAAGTCAAAATTTCAGGTTTTTTGGATTTTTCTCGAAAATGGTAAGTTTTTTCGAAAAATAACCTCAGACCAAATTTGTAGATCCAAATATTCTCTACAATAAAGTCTTAGTCATTTTTTTTTCTAAGAGTCACCATTTCTGAGATATCGCGACTGCAAGAGTTATACATGATATGCACACATTTCAACGCCTCCTGTGAGGTAGTGTACTCGACGCGATTTTTTTAGCGTGGTTTCCCCTGTAGGCCTACTCCACGAATTGTCAAGATGTAAATTTCAGGGAAAATACTTTTCTAAATGCATAATGAATATTGATATTGATATTGATTTTGTATGGGTTATTGAGTTTAAGTGTAGTTCTGATTTATTTTCATATTTTAGTCTGATTCATACTCTTCAAAGTCTACTTCAATAGTCATGTCTTCTTCTATTTCTTCTTCTTCCTCTTCCTGGATGTTCAAAAATTGTTCAAATGAAGGTGAATCAGCTGTTTCTTCATCAAAATCACATAAGTCTTCCTCTATTGTATTCAATCAACATTTGAACAAGACTGACCTCGGCAATTCGTACACGCTAGAGAACGCGTGGAAATGTGTGCATATCATGTATAACTCTTGCAGTCGCGATATCTCAGAAATGGTGACTCTTAGAAAAAAAAATGACTGAAAATTTTTTGTAGATAATTTTTAGATCGACAAATGTGGTCTAAGGTTATTTTTCGAAAAAACTTACCATTTTCGAGAAAAATCCAAAAAACTGAAATTTTGACTTTTGACCCCGAATAACTTTCTTAGCACACATGGGATCGATGGGGACTTTTGAAGATTTCTTTCTGATGGTAAACCCAAGCTGTCCATAAAAATTTGGCTCTGTCGGAATTTTTGTTATTTGACCACTATTTTTATGTCTAAAATGACCGGACTACTATGCATGTGACTGTTTGGTGCATTTATTTATGATGCATGTAAGACTGTTCAAGATCATGATGTTAAAACTAAAAACATCTAATTTAGCATTGGAATGGCCTACCATTTGAACATACTTCGGCTTTGGGCTGAGCTTTGGTAAAATTACTTTTGGCTACTTAAAAAAATATCATTTTCCGTGCATTTGTCAGTTTACATGTGGGTAGGTTGCAAAAGTTGAGTCTCGGGCCGCGTCGCATCAACCGCCAGTTCGGTATTCAGTGAGCTCCGTGAAATAGCTCATTGTGTTATTTCGATATATTTTGAAGTTCTTTTTTGGTGTGATTGTGCATTAGTGTGTTAATGCTTCATCCGGCATTTCTAGCGGTTACCCCGTGACCACGAAAGCGGTAAAGTAATCGAAACTTCGCGTCGGGAAGTTAAAAAACGTAAGAAATAAACCAAATCCGCGATAAAATCCGTAAATAAGAGTTTTATTTCAATCTATAATAATATTATAAAGCTGCAGAGTTTGTTTGTTTGTTTGAACGCGCTAATCTCTGGAACTACTGGTCCGATTTGAATGATTCTTTCAGTGTTGAGTAGTCCATTTATCGAGGAAGGCTATAGGCTATATATCATCACGCTATAACCTATAGGAGGAAAGCAGTAGTGATATTTCTAGCAAATACGAGGAAATTTTGTTCGTTTTTCGTGGTCCGATTGGTCGATATTCTAAACTGATAGTCAGAATTAAATATTTTGACCGCCATTTTAAAACGTGTATGCACCCGAGCGGAGCCGGGCCCGACCGCTAGTGTGTAAATAAGTGTGTGTGTAACATTCGCGTAAATCTAAAGAACCGTGATTACTAGCGGCTGTTCAGGTGAGTGTTTTTAATTATATAATGATCATATCAGCTCATAATTGGCTTCTGTTATGCACGGGAGAGCAATCATATTTAACATTGACGTGCAAGAGTCCTCAATGAAGGGGGCTTAATCGTCAGTCCACCATGTTGGCCTAGCGTGGGTTGACCGTCTTCACATTACTTAGAAGTTCTTTTAACTTTTTTACGTTTTTTATTTTTTTATTCTTTTAAGTATACAGGTTTTCTCAGAATGTTTGCATTTACCGTTAAAGTGCCTGGTAATCTATCAATGCACTATCACTGAAAAGTTAGAGGTGTGCTCTAAGATTTGAACCCGCGACCACGCCAAATCGCGTCCGACCAGCGCAATCCTCATAACAATATCTTAATGAGAACCTTACATAATATATAATGCTACATTGTATAATAATATATACACGTGTATATGTAAAGTCAGCAATATATGTGGAACGTGGGGTATATTTATCATCATAAAATACATTTTAACATACAATAATTATATTATTAATTACTCCGGTATTTTCCATACTTTCACAAGCTCTTCAAATTCTAATAACAATTTCCCTACTTATAAATTATCTTTATAATTGAGAAATAATTGTAAATTACTTGTTGTGATTATTCCGACACTTGACGTTAAGTATTGTAAACGTGTACTCATACTAATCAATTAGAATACATTTTAAGTATCTGCTGAGTCATTTCAATAATGTTATGGCAAAGTGACAATACAATTGATGTTAAGTGCACTGTACAAGGGGGTTACTCTTTACTGCGAGTCGAAGTTCGCATGTTCGGAAGATGAACGTCAACATATAAGAGTTTTCCACTTCTATAAATCGATAATATTCTTTATGAAACCTATCCTACTTCGAACTTAGTCTAAGATTACGACGTGCGTTAGTAATAAGAACAATTTTAGCTAGAGAATGTTTTCTGTTCTTCGCTCCAACTGAATTCAAAAGTCGTTCGAAAGATAAAAATCGATAGCTAAAATTAGTTATAAAACTGTCACGAATAAGACAGAGTATTAAATAGCAAGAGATAGGCTTCAGTATATTGTAAACTGGTTTTGAAAAGAGCAACACTAGAGTTTCTTGCCCGTTCTTCTCTAGTGAAAACCGCTTTCTGAACCGGTTGGTGAATAAAAAAATGTCTGAATCTAAATGATGGTGAACACTTTAATGGATTCAATGACCTCTCGAATATTTGGCATTTGAACTCCCTGTGTCTGAAACGTATGACCGTCATAATATTGTCAATATTCTATTTAGACAGCATTTATGATTTATAACATACTAGCGGCCCGACCCAGCTTCGCCTGGGTGCATATATTTTTTGATTCCACTCCACACCAAATACATGTTATTTTTCGTATAAACTCTTGTATACCTAAACTTGACGTAGCTATCCTTCTATCCGGCTCAATCCCGTCTCATCCGTCTGTTCAGTCTCTTCCCGATCCGTCCCGTCCTTTCTCTTTATTATCCATCCCGTCTTATAACGTGCATTTACATTTCGTCCTATCAAATCTGCCTGCTATCCCAGCCCTCTCCCGTACCATCCATTCTATTGTATCCCGTCTCTCCATATTCATGTACATATAAGATTGCCTTATGAAATTTTGACATTAAAAACTTTTTTTTATTGTCCATCCAATGTTTCTTCCCTTATTTCAGCACCAAAATGCTGGTTTTCCAAATAATATTGCACACCATTACTTTTTGTTAGTAATATTGCACGCCATTACTATATACATACATATTTTGTTAATATAAACCATTAAAAAAAAATTGGCCAAATTGGTCCAGGTGTTGTTGAGTTATGCGCTTACCAACACATTTTGCGATTCATTTCTATGTTATAGAAGAAGATATAGTCCACCCCGCTGGCTTAGTGCGGGTTGGCGGATTTTATTTCACGTAGAAATTAATCCGAAAAGTCAGAGGTGTGCCCTGGGATTTGAACCCATGACCATCGTTAACTTGTTGGCAGTCGCGTCTAGTACGTTGGCATTTATACAAATTAATAAAATCTTCATACTGCCTTACCAGGTGAGGTAAGTAATAGAACAAATATTTAAAAATATAAAACTGCATATCGTTTCATTATAATGTCTAGATACGGCATCAACGTACCAATATGTTTTTTATTCTTGAGTCTGAAAACAATACTAATGCGGAATTTAAATTTGTCCCCCAGCGCATCTAAAAGTATCAATTCAAAAAATGTCCTTTATGAAAACGAAATATAATTAGATATATTTTGGTGTATTCCGGCAAAACGCTTCGATAGAGTAAAACTATTGCAATAATCTCAAAAAACAATGGGCTATTTTGGTAGATATGGACATCGTTTTATTTTACATTTAACAAAATTACGCGCAAGACGCCGTATCTAGATAATATTATATACACGATGTACACATTTTTTGAATTTTGTTCTATTTCGTCAGCCGTCAATGAAAGACAATGGAAAGATAGATCATTTTACGTTGGTTGGTAGTTGAACCTTGACCGTCGTTTACCTCTCCCGTCAACCAAACAAAGGTCATCCTATATTGGCTGGTCGCATCACGCTTGAACAATTAAAAAATTGGCTTTTCCTCGCAATTTTTCCATTTTTTCTCACCGTTTAGACCTTCCCTAGACCTCCACGAACATTTCAAGACCAAGATAAGATAAATCCGTTCAGCCGTTCTCGAGTCTTAGCGAGACTAACGAACAGCAATTAATTTTTATATATATAGTAGATTTCGACAACCTTTGAGGGGCAGTTGGTAAAACGAGAGGCCACAGATTCGATCCCCGCACTGCGACATATATTAATGTTCTCCACAGGTATTTGTTTAGGGTTTATGTGTCTGTGAGAACGGTAAGTCTCTCGTATTTTCTGATTCACGACACAAGACTCGATCTTAGTCTGGGGTCAGGAGTATATATGTGACTCAGTGGCGTGCCTAGGGTTGTGAACTAGGGCAAGCCCAATATTTTTTTTAGCAAGGATATGTATTGGTTCAGGAGCAAAATGGTATTAAGAAAGAAGAACGTGTTCATCATGCGATAGGGGGCGAGCCTATGCGATAAAAAAATATATAGAAAAACGACCCGAGATTCGAATCCGAGACCTCAACTTTGCGCCATACAGGCAGTCCTAGACCTACCACACGATCTATATAAGATTATGATAAAAACTAATAAAATAATAACTGTCTTTATCACCGTTATGAAAAAATCTATTACAATAAGTTGTTTCGAAAAAATCTAATAGATGGCGCGATTTTCACAGCCAGCTATTTAATATTGCCAAAATACTGAATGGCCTATCATTAGTTTTAAATAGATGAATAAAACAAATGTGTAAGTCAAATTACTTTTGGGCATGCATACGTAACTTTACATTGCAATTATTTTGTAAATTAATTACAATATAAAGTTAACAATAAAAAGCCACTACAATAGCACAAGTACGGCGCCGTGTTTAATTTCGCGGCCAGAAATTATTGTTATTAATACATTCATGTTATGTTTTTGTGTATGCATGTGATTTTTTGATTCATCATGAGCCCTGAAAGGAAGCTCTTGATGAGCTCAATGGCAAACAGTGTCAACTAATTTCTGAAAAACACTACGATTACTGTCTACGCGAGCATAATGTTTTGAAATCTCATCACATATGTATCTGACGCGTAAAGAGGTTTCTATACGCTGTTTACCGGAATTATGAAAAGATATTAATGCATAATATAGTTTTCTGTACTTTGACAAATCACAACAAATCAGGCGTAGGTTTTGGACCAGATACGAGTAGTTGTTCGTCAACGAAATGTAATGAATTTACCTTTTCCTCACCGATCAACACTTGCACGCACTTCAAACCATCACAAGGCACATTTTCACCCATTATTATACGTAATAAACGTAAAATACTATAATTAAACGAAAACTAAACGTAGATGTTCTGTGATTACTAGTTAATCGTCCTCTCGAAAGACATAATAATAAACGTGAAACTATCCACATTCCACAGGTCCTAAATTATGTACAATTCCAAATTATATATTAATAAACATATTTAAAACATCATAATACGGTCTCAAAAAATATCAATTTATTTTATATATTATCCAATATAACTTATAGCAAAACATAAATATTTTTCCATAAATTTGGATCATAATATGACGCGTCAAGTGCACAACTTCACTACGCGAAGCCGGGCATTTTGCTTGGTACAAATTGCATTATAGAATAGCTATATGTATAGGTACGTAGTGTCATGGTAGTAGCAATTCACCCATAGGTGCGACTGAGAGGGCAATATACACCAAATGCCCGGTAAAAGCACACGAGAGAGAAAAAGATAGATAATATTTTATATATTGCGTCACGCGTGGACCAGCGTTGATTTTGAATGAAATATTTTTATGTTAGTTTTAGACCGCGGCGCTCGCTTTGGCGAGTTGCCGGGCGTGGCGCTGCAGGCGCGGGTGCTCCGTCGCAGGCGCGGGGCTCCATTATGGCACGCCGCGACGCGGTAAATTTAAAAATGATAGACGTTTTGCATTAAACGAATGTATTTTATTTATGTTACTAATTTTCCTTTAAGATTGAGTATATGCGTATTAAGTAGGGCAAGCCGGGCTTTTGGGCTTGTATGGAAGTACCGCCACTGATGTGACTATTTTGTGTATTTATTTATTATTATAATTATGACTTATAGACGCTCAATCGTTTTTACAGAGAAAGATTGAAAATTTTAATTTATGAAAATAACATTTAGAATGTAGATGATACCCACGACACAAGACTCGATCTTAGTCTAGGGTTAGGACTATGTATGTGACTGTTAAGTGTATATAATGTGTATGTATTTATATAATTCCATGACCTTCTAGTACAAATCCTTTACAACGCGGCCAAAGCCATTAATAGCAGCTAATGTTTTTATATAGACCACAAAAAAATATACAAGAAGTGTCGAACCACGCCATGGCTGGGTCAGAAGGAAGGTCGCAAGTATTCGCAAAAAATACCTGTTTATAGCTTTGGGATACAATTTCATGATTAATTATTTGTAACCATTGCTTGAATATTGTTGTATATTTATCAACCTCTGTGGTGAAGTTGGTTTAGAGATCAGCCGTGTTTAAGTGGACTCAGGTTTAATCCTTGCTGAGATAAATGTTTGTGTGATTTAAAACTTTTTTTCGGATCTGTGTGTTTGACAAAAAGTCTGTCAAAGTTTCTGATATCCACAACACATTAGTAAGATCGTATAGGGTTAGGACTACATAGTCCATTACATACATATGTAATGTAACTAATCCTTCTAATCCTAAACCGATCTTAACTATAATGAATCCTTGGAAGTTAATCGTACCATATAATATTTCTTCTTCTTCTGAGATGTGATTAATGCTTTACATAAAAACCAAAAATAAGTTTATGTGATATTCATTCTTTATTTACGTGAAAATATTTAGTCGATAAATATAAAAAGAAATGTGATTGTTGTTAGCAGAGTCAATTCTCTGATGCAAAAAAGTATTTTGTAAAACTTATGTCAAACCTAAAATCTCCCTGAATAACCTATCTATATTATTACTAGTACATGGAATAAGTTTCCAATTCCAATCACAAACAATTTTCATGTGAGACAATGTACACGCCACTGACCACGATAAGTCATGGTGTGGCGACCTGCGCGATACACTCTGATAAGTGATAACACATCGATCCACAGGGACGCATTAGGACATCGGACGAGGGGTCATACCTAACGTGACCATTTATTTTTTGTGCCAGAGCGGGACATCTCTGGAATTAAATAATAATAATAAATGTTTGATGTTTTACAAGTTTTTATTATAGAAGATTGAATAAACAAATGCACTAAACACAAAATAGTTAGTTAGACACGACTTATTAAGCCCCAGTAGTGGCGTGACTTCCAGACAGACACATAACGTACTCAATAATGATTGTTGAAAAATTTTTAAAATCAAGACTGTTTTTACGAAAGTGCTGGAATAATTCGACCCAACGGTTTTCAGTAGTAGTTGGATAAAGCATTTCGAGCGGGAAATATTTTTTAAATTATCGTTTGGCCTGTTTGCAAAAGCGGGACTATGTCGGCTTTGCTGGGGACACCGGGACAGAGTTCCTGAAAGCGGGACTGTCCCGCCCAAAGCGGGACGTATGGTCACGTTAGTCATACCCCCCGTGATAAACTTTAATTAGTGGCACGCCCAGACAATTAGGTTATAAATGGTTATAATTTAAGAGATATTAAACAAAAAAATCTTATCGTAATATTATTCTTTTATTCACTGAAGTATAAAATGAGTTGAATGTATTAATATCTCTATATACCGTTTAATGCAAATAAGTGAAAATAAATTAGACCTAATAATTTGCTAGATAATAAATAGCTTAGAGAACGAAATCGCATCTCAAAACAATAAAATTACTACGCTATTCACCAATTACAATAATTAATTATGAAAACAACATATTTATAAATTAAACAAGCTTGTAATTAATTATACGTGAGTTGATAGCATTTAAAAACTAGAAACATTGTAACAATGAATAAATAATCTGTGTTATCACTGAAAGTCATGACTTTCAGACAATAATAATAAAATACACCCCACAATCACAAAGTCCTAAGATCGAATCTTGTGTTATAGATATAAGGAACTACGAGAGAGTTTTCGGTCTCACTAACACCCAGATTCAAAACAAATACTTATTACTAATGGATCGCATAAATATTTATATTCTTTTCCATTCTTATTGTAATTTTTGTCTCTATTAATGATCTCATCTTTTGCTTGATTTATTGTTAAAATTTGTTGAATTTGTGTGTCTTATTCTTTAAATTTTTAAAATGAATTAATTAGTGTTATGGATTGTGTAGCATCGTAGTATTCAAATTAGTAAATAAATTGTCTCGTAGCGGGAATCAAACCCACAGCCCTCCGTTTTATTTAAATTATAACTTTGAATAAACACACACCAATAACCTACTATGTTAAGAGTTCCTTCAACTCTAAATCCCAATCTATTAGTTGATATCTTGGCAGGTGATACAGATCTGCATTGTTATTTTCGTTTGGCAAAACATTTTGTATATATCGATTATTACTTTGTATCATATTTGTGTCGATCTATTTTTGATACAAACACACGTGGATTAATCACCATTGATATAGATTACAGGATAATTCAACATCATTATTGATGATGGCTATTAGGTTTAATATTGGGTTCTGCTTGAGAGCTGTACATTTTAACTCACAGTAATTTACACTGCCTTAAAATAAGACATTTTTACAGATTTTATCACGCATTTAGTTGATATTTTTAAAATTTAACTTCTCAGGAGGTTGTATAACTAACGTGACCATTTATTTTTTGTGCCAGAGCGGGACATCTGTGGAATAAGTCTTTGTTGTTTTTAATAAAGAAGATTGAATTACAAAAAATAATCATAGCACTTAACACAAAATAATTACTTAGGCACGATTTATAAGCCCCAGTAGTGGCGTGACTTCCAGACAGACACATAACGTACTCAATTGTGGATTCTTTTTTATTTAATAGATTGCTTTTTTTTTACGAAAGTGCTGGAATAATTTGACCCAACCGTTTTCAGTAATAGTTCGATAAAGCATTTCGAGCGGGAAATACTTTTTGATCATCGTTTGGTCTCTTTGCAAAAGCGGGACTATGTCGGCCTTGCTGGGGACACCGGGACAGACTTCCTGAAAGCGGGACTGTCCCGCCTAAATCGGGACGTATGGTCACGTTATGTATAACAGTCGCGTAAATCTAAGACACCCTAATCGATATGCTGCACTCAAACATAATGTAGTAAAAAAAAACACTATTGAATTCTGGTTTAAAGGATATATTAACCAGTGTTAATGAGACATTGAGACACTTAACACAGTATATCTCGAGGTGATTACAATAGTTCGACCTGTACTTAATCATTTCTTGGGTTATGGTATCATTAATCGAAGTTCTGAGTGTTTTATTTATAGAACTTACTCGTCTCATAAAAAAATCCGGTCCGTGATAATTATCAGTCATATTGACCCCCACGGCACACCCCAAATCAGACACTGACCTGTCGGTTTCACGTGTCACGATAAGATAACTGATACAATTCCGTCATTACTATAAGTAATTTAACAGGGGTCATGTAGTGTACTTTATGAAAAAACGGATGTACGGCACGTTACTTCTCAATAATCGAGGGTATGATTGAGATTTTTACTGTCGCTTTAGTATAATGAAATTATCAGTTTTCTAGTTATTTTATTTTCTCCCTATCTAAGAAAGTGAATACAATACCGATGATAGATCCAGTGTCATTCAAACATCCAATCATATATTCTTCGGTCAGTCGAAACAATTATGTCGGGCTGTGCTAACCGTATCACTCGTCACTTGCGTCGGGCACACTGTCGACAGATAGTTATGTCGCTCGACATCATTATGCCGTCCATCTTGAATATAGTGAACCCCATAGAAACACATAAGCATTAAACTTATGAACAAATCCATAATCGACAATCTCTTGATCATGTCCTATCTTAGGATTTTTTCCGTTATACTCCAAGGTTCACAAGACAAGGATCAGGTGCTTACCAGCAATGGAATGGGGTTTTGACATCGTCCCTCCAGACCTTCTGCCAACTCCAAGAGGTCTGCCTCGTACAGGCTCTGTCCTGGAGGAAGATTTGATAATCTGAAATTTGAAAATTGTTATCAATCGATTAGAATTTCTTGTCTCCGTACTGTTTCAGCATCTCTTTGTGGAAGATTTTAATAAAGTAGGAAGATTGTGCTAAATACAGGAACTTAATTAATCATGTTAAAGCTCTAAAATCTTGACAGGTCATTTTAACTTGCGTAAATTGTGACTTAAGCATATTCACAATTTTCAATATTTTTGGAACCCAAAGGTTATCAAGTAACCTACTTTTTCCACTTATTAAAGCTGTATGTTATACTAATTCATCTGTATTAACAATCTAATAGTATATGGTATATTCTCAATCGTTTTCTCGATTTCAGTAGGTATATATGCTATACCATTAATCTATGTGAATTTCTTGATGTTTCTTATCTTTATGTCTGTTTCTGTGAATCGCTTGAAACATCATTTTGCAGATATGTGTTTATGACTATATTGGCTCATATCAACTTATCGTGAATTGCCATGTATCATATCCAATAACTTCACTATAAATATACATAAATATAACACATAAACAAATTGTTTTTACCTGATCACAAACAAAATGACTCTCTCTTAAATCCTAATCTATATATATAAAAGAGGAAGGTGACTGACTGACTGACGTATCAACGCACAGCCGAAACTATTGGAGCTGGGAACGTGAAATTTTCCACAGGAGTTCCTATTGTGACGTAAGTGAGCACTAAGAAGGGATTTTTGGAAATTCAACCCCTAAGGGGGTGAAAAAGGTAAAAAACTTTTGTATGGAAAATCGAAACCGTTAAAGCCACAGTTGTCAAACTTTGCACTTTGGTTAGTCATTTAAAAAGGACACTAACTGCATACTTTGTTTATCTAAAATTAGCCCTTAAGGGGTTAAAATAAGGGTTGAAGTGTTACGAGTTTCGGGTGATTTAATGACTATCTAATCAACGCACAGCCGAAACTACTGGAGCTAGAAACGTGAAATTTTCCACATGGTTTTCTATTGTGACGTAGGTGAGCACTAAGAAGTGATTATTGGAAATTCAATCCCTATGGGGGTGAAAAGGGTAAAAAACTGTTGTATGGAAAATCGAAACCGTTAAAGCTAAAATTGTCAAACTTTACAATTTAGTTAGTCAATCAAAAACAATAATAACGGCATACTTTATTTTTCTAAAAATAACCCTAAAGGGGTCAAAGTAAGGGTTGAAATTTTGTAGAACCGAACTGTCTAATCAACGCACAGCCGAAATTGCTGGAGCTAGAAACGTGAAATTTTACACAGAGATTCCTATTGTGACGTAGGGTAGCACTAAGAAGGGACTTTAAGATATTCCTCCCCCAAGGGGATGAAAAGGGAAAACAACAGTTGTATAGAAAATCGAAACCGTTAAAGCCACAGTTAGCAAATTTTGCACTTTTGTAAATCTATAAAAACAAACATAGCTGCATACTTTATTTTCCTAAAATTAACCCTAAAGTGGTAAGGGTTGAAATTTTGTAGAACCGAACTGTCGCATCAATGTACAACCGAAACTACTGAACTTAGGAACTTGAAATTTTACACGGGGCTTCCTATCATAATGTAGAGCAGCGCTAATGAAGGATTTACTGAAATTCAATCCCTAAAGGAGTGAAAAGGGTGAAATTGTGTTGTATGGAAAAACGAACCGTACGAAAACGTACCTTTGTACAGATTTCAAACTTGGCAGTTTAGGTAGTCAATTAAAAACAAGAATAATTTCTTACTTCTTTGTCTTAAATTAGCCTCAAAGGGCTTAAAATAAGGGTTGTAATTTTGTATAGAAAATCGAAACCACTATTGTTGGTACGAAAATTCGTATTTCAGCTACCTATTATAAACACAAGAAATTGGCATGCACTAATTTTGGAAAAATGGCACGAATGGGATGAAATTTTATAAAAAGTATTTAGAGTTCCGTGGGTACAAAATAACCCTTAAAAATTGAGCTTGATGGTATAATTCAAGAACTGGATGGAGAAAGCAATATTTTACTTTTTACTAATTTTGTACGTTGTTCATGAGTGTAAGAGTTTCACATTTACGGTCAGGGAAAAGGAAGGAATGGACGGAAGGTTGTGTTGGAATATCGGACATAAGCAACTTTCATTTTAAATATCCATGAATGGGTTTCGCGCAAATAATACTCATAAGTAAAATTGTGCGTAGTTCCGGGATTATAAATTTTAGAGGGAGGAATTTATTATGTTTAGTAGTATTAACTTATTATAGATAAATAATGAACAATTGTAAGGTTTTGGATTTTTATGTTTTAAGTGTAGTTAAAGCGGGAAATCGTTGTTGATAAAGTAAGTAATATACATAGCCACATGATTTGCCCAACAGGATGCTCACTAATAAATAGTGACGTAATTCGGAGTTTTAGAATTTTCTCAGTTTTAGGGGAGAAACGAGGACGTAATATAAAATATATTGTAAATAAAGTTAATAACGCAGACGAAGTTGCGGGCAAAAGCTAGTCTCAAATAAAAAATAATAAACTATATAAAAAAAATAAACTATTATAAACTATAATAAACTATTATCTTGGTATTATCCAGTTTATTAGATGACGACTGTGAAACGACATGCCGCGGGTTCGATCCCCGAACTGAGACAAATGTTTGTCTGACCAATTTGAGATTAGGATTTAAGAGAGAGTCATTTTGTTTATGATCAGATGAAAACCAAAACTAGTTAGTTTTGGTTTCTTGGCCGACGAGATCTAAACTTTTAAATAAAATGATTCTAGAAGATTATTTGTATGCCGCCAGTTCTCGATAATCGCTTCTTCCAGCAGTTTGTGGAACTTGGTGGCAGACGAATCCTTAATCTGGTTACATCCTCATACATCCTCAGAGTATTTATAATATAGAGGGAGCGCTGTCATACATTCGCGTCTTAAAAACATAGATATTTTCTTGTTCGTAATGTTGGTAGCGCTCCTATATTAGTGAAAACTGAACTAATTAGTTATCAATAAATTGCTAGAAATTCCTTTGATAACCCCAATTATATTTAGCTATCATCCTTTTAAAACGAGTTTGAGCGGAATTAAATAGCCCTGAACTATATATTTTACTTTTCTTTTCCAAGTAATTCATGTATGTTGGACAACCTGTCGAATATCAGCCAATAGGAGGACAGAAAAAGGTGGCCCGGCAACACCATTTTTATCTACATTTTGAAGTACCAGCGCTTCCTCTATATTCTAAATACTCTAAGGGTACATCCAACTATGACTACAATCATGTCATGAGGGACCGACTGCAGAGAGAGAGAGAGAGAAGACTTAGAACTTTAAAGGCGAAAAGACTAAGTGAAACTCACCTGGCTCTGAGCATTTCGTCTATGGGCAAGTCTTCTGGTATCTGTTTGAGGTATGGCACATTGCCTGCCAACATGAATGACGTCACCATACCGCTGGGACCATTACCTGTGGACAAATATTAAATGTATTTTATTTTATTGGCATATTTATTACATTTAAATATTGTAATATTTATATTATTTAGTTATACATCATTCTTAAGAAATGTAAAATAAAAAAATAAAAAAATTTACTCAACATTATTATTCAATATCAGAATTTTAATAGATAATATGTCGAGCAAAATATATAATCCGCGAAATAGGCTAGAGTGGCTTTTTTATTACGATAAATGGCGAGACGAGCATCCTGTTCGCCTGATGATTAGAGATACGACCGCTCATGTAAAGTAGCAAAACCAAATAACACCATGAATTACAAGGAAATGCTTGGCATTTCACTGCGTTCGCCATCCTGAGACATAAAATGTTCATTATGTCCAGTAGTTACTCTGGCTATAATGTCCTTTAAATTGAAATACAACAGCGCTTGTCTGGAGAAAAAGACATTGCGATGGTATCTACCCAGGCGGACTCTCACATATGAGAGACTTATCACCAGTAAACAGCGTTTCGAGAAGCTACTGGGTTAATCAAAACGCGATTTTTGACTAAACTATCAGACATTTTTTTCAATCTTAGTACAATGTCCCTTAAGTTTGTGTTAGGAACATGTGGTTTTAATTAAACACCATAATATTATGGCAAAATCTCTCAATAGTGAGTTGGTTTGAAATAGTCCGGCTTATTTGTGTCGTCTGGACTTACGTAAAAATCTTCTTGTACCAATAAAAATAACGTACTCTATAATTTAAAAGAATTAAAATAAAACGACAAACAGAAAATAACAGGCGAACGTTTTATTTTATGTATTTTTTTCCTTTTTCTTCGTTTTTAATCTGCTCAATCGATAAGACGAGGATAATACTAGAAATCCTTTTCCAATGATATCACTTTGCATACGAGTTCGTTAAGATGCCATCTAGAGATACCTTTGGACATGTTTTTTTAGTATTTTAACTGGACTTTTAAGAAAAAAGGATACATCGAAAGTTAATCCAAGAAATAATTTTTCAGATTTATTCAGAACTCTGTGATAATTAATACGAAGTGAGCTAGAGTAATTAAATTTGGTCGAAGCCAGGTTACTTTGCTTTTTTTCACGAGTGATTAGCGCTACTACGAGTAATGAAGTATGGTATCGTAATGGCAATTCCTTACCAACCCAAATAATCCACCGGCGCCTGATCATGTTTTGTCCGTCGACACAATTATGCCTAGACGAAATGATACTAGTATATTTTAGTGAGCATCTAAATGCATCATGGAGACATATTATAAATTGGAGCACAGAGCTCTCCTGTATTTATTCACATCGCACGACCCATCTGCATGTCGCCAGACGGTGGGGTCAACTACGGACGCCACGAGATTATAACTTATGCCTTCGACATTTTATCGCAATTTATCATGATTGTATCGAATGGCATTGGACCGCCTTCGGATGCCATTTGATATTCTAACTAGACGTTGCGCTTACCATCACTATCTATCCATTACTAATTTAATATGTTTCACTGATAGTTGGTCTCTCATATGTGAGAGATCGCCTGGGTAGGTACCACCTCATTGTCTATTTTTCCCGCCAAACTGCAGTGTAAATGCACTGTTGTGTTTCGGATTGAAGGACATTGTAGCCAGAGTAACTACTGGACATATTGATACTTAAAATATTATGTCTAAGGATGGCGAGCGCAGTGGAATGCCAAGCATGGCTTTCTAATTCTAGGCGTTGTTTGGTTTTACTGTTCATAAGCGATTGTATCACGCTTACCATCAGGCGAACGAAATACTCGTCTCGCCATTCATTGCAATACAAAAAAATACATGATAATAATTCTATTCACAAATGTCGAGTGATATTGAGAATAATACGGGCGTCGTTCGTCTGACCCCACTGACAAGATGCCGCCACGCGCCGTCGCCGCCAATGCTCCGCGTATTCAGTTACATTGCTAATATAATGCTCTGTTATTGTATACCAAGTATATGTAAGTAGGTTTTCATACAATACTAGCGACCTGGCCCGGCTCCGCCCGAGTTCAGATACACTTTTATGAAAATATCCTGTCGCCTATGTTTGTCAGGTATAATGTTCTTTCCTTCACACAGAAATGGGTAAAATGATTCCAATGCACATTAAATTAAATGCAGATTACTGACGAGAAATTCCATTTTCGGTTCGACACAATTATGTCAACCAACAATAACCGATTAATTCAAGCTGAATCTGAAACGCAAAGCACTTGCGCAATTTATTAAGAAGGGGTTTAATAATTATGAAAAAAGGTCGATATGCAGAATGATAACGAATATCTTAACATCTGGCACCTACAAATTGTAAGGTTTATATTGAAATATATGTCAAAAACAAAAAAATAATAAGTGACATTGGCAATATGGCGTGGAATTTTGGATATAAGGCTAATGGTTTGAATGAGGGATTACTAAACATATACTGCCGGATTGAGCGAGTATTGGATCGGGAGAGTATATATAATGTACGGTATGTTTCGCAGAGCGGAACTGGAAATAATTTGTAAAAGAGAATAAGACCATGTTGACTGTATTGGAATTATAAATTGTAAAAAGTACAAGAATTTTAGTGGAAAAATTCCTCCAAGTGAACCCTAATAAAATAAAATATTACAAAAAACACTAGTTCTCTACAAAATGACAGTTTTAATAACACTCACCAATTACAACAACTTCTTTGTAGATCACGTCGTCTGATAGACTGTGTTGGCACGGTTTCACGTTGTCTTTCATTTTTTTAATTATATCAGATCCTATTTCATAAATACTCTTTAGTTCCAGCTCTGCTCTATGCCCGGCTATATTTTTAATCTGTGTCCTTGTTAATCCAATAGCCGTCGAGTATTACGAATTCTAAATTCAAATTTAAATGCAATTTTAATAAATACTTCTTTAAATAATATCACATGCAGTTTAAAGTCTTACGGACTATGGTTTGTCTATGGGTTTGTGTTTTTCCTCCTTTTCATCAAATTAAAGAGGTTGGTAGCTGCCGCTTTTGTCAGTTTTCCTTACGAATAGCGTCTCTATGGGTCGGTGCTTATCTGAAACAAGAAAAAAAGCGTTAATTATGATATTATTTCAATGATAGCCTTTAACCTTAGAACGAATATTGTCATCGATTTCCTACACTTAAAACAAACATATGGAAAAAACACATCCAACAATCAGTCTGATCTTTGGTCTTGCAGCACCAAAAATTGATAGAAATAGATATTTTTTTATCTACAGGTATCAAACACGCGGCCTCTCATTTACCAGCTGGCCTAACCAATTTCCCCACGGAAGCTGTTAAAATAATTTGGCACTCAAAAAACACAATTATTTTTAAATAAGGGCATGCTTCGAGAACTTTTCGATCGAGTCAAGTACACACCCAAAAATGGCGTTATAATTTATTCTTTAGTAGCGAACCGGCATAAATCAATATTGAAGGTCGCAGATACGGTACATTGCGGGTCGATACATTTACATAATACACCTTATTATCGATGTCGGTATATGCGTCACTCGTACAATGTTGCGTTGCTAATTTGTTCGCAAAATTTTGTTTCATAAAAACTTATTTTTTTTTGTTGACGTGGTATAGGTGTTTTAATTTGGGTTTGTCAGAAGGTTAAACCTGGGTTTGATTCTCAGGTCGTGCAATTTACATTTTGTGAAAATCTTAAAGCTAAAATAGTTTTATAGGATGTTTCGAAGGAAGTAGGGGATCGAACGAATAAGCTAAATATTAATATTCATAAAAATTAGGAAGGAGCAATCTTAGTGCAGTATAATAAAATAAAATGAGTGGCAATGACACACATTACGAAATAAATTTTATAATGGGTGTCTATATTTTGTATATATCAATACATGTTATGTACAGTGCTCGTATAAGTAGCTTCATTACTTAATTAGCGTAAAAAACAAGATTCAATTTTATTTTATTTTATCTTGACAAGTAATGGTCCGTAATTAGTTGATATTAATGTAGGTACATTTATTACCTAGCAACACAGATTAGGTTCAGAGCTGTGTGAGACTCGGTATAATTAAAGCATAAGACCCTCCACGAGGCCTCTCTCTCTCTCTCTCCCTTTCTTAAATCACAGAACATAATCCTTCTCCATAGATCGCCAAATACACCATAGGATGCATCCAACGACTTCCTACCATCTTTACTAGGTCGTCCCTTCACCTTGTCCGCCTTCCAAGGCCTATCCACAAATGTATCAGCCCATATACGTCCCACTGTAGGGCACGGGCCTCCTCTACAATCGAGAGTACGATTGAGGGAGGTTAGGTCATACAGTCCACTACGCTGGCCTAGTGCTGGCAGTGAGTAAATGAGTTGATAATATTATCTATATTGATAAAATACTGAACGTCAGCATTACAAACAGATTTATGAATCACAACATTGTACCATAGATATGACGTTAAAGGCACAGTGGCTAACCGCGAGTTACAATCATGCGATTACAGTCTACCACCGCAGGGGTCATGGGTTCATTTCCATTATCTAAACTAATACTATAGAGGAATGATTTGATTGATTGCATTGAATAGGCTCTGAAACTACTGGACCGATTTGTAAAATTATTACACTATTAGAATCCTACATTATCCGTAGTGAACATATGCGATAGAATATTTTAAAAAAAAGTTTATCTTCAACCGCGCGGAGCCGGACCGGGCCGGTAGTCAAATAATAAACATGCCTATAACCCAACAATCAAATACATAGTCCTGACCTTACACTAAGATGCTAGTTTAGTGTCCTATCAGAAATTATGAAAAACTTTTCAGTCTAAAATCCAGCAGTAAAAAATAATTTTGCTTGATTCGGTAATCGAACCTATGGCCTTTCGTTCCACAGGCAATGTCTTAACCAACTACGCAAGAGAGTATTAGTTATGTATTAACAATATGCAATAAATGTAGTACTAATAAAACACACAGCGTATTTAAATTGCGTAGTTACACATACGCAAATCCTTTATCACTAATTAATTAATCAATCACTAATTATCATAATATACGTAATATATTGTTAACTTTATAGTATACGGTCTGTAGTGACGTCACAGTCAGTTGTAAAATCACTCCAAACGATTGTACATCAGACATAACAATTATTTATGCCAGTTGCACTTGGCTAATACATTATTCAACGGACACACCCACATTGAACAACTGTAAGCCAGTATCATAGCTCTGAGTAACCACTGCCATATATTTTGCCCCATTCGAACGACTTTTCAATTGTATTTCAGCGATGAAGACAAAACATTTGATAACTTAAATAGGTTTTCAAATCGCCTTTGAATAAGGCTGTAAGTCTATAATAATTTAAAACCTAGCTCAGTCTGCAATACATACTTGGCTTTATTTATATACAGTTCGTTATTAAACTCTTTGTCAAGTCTAGTCTGAATCCTTTTCAAACGACTTTTGAATGCGCATTAAAGAAAACAAAACATTTGATAAATAAATTAGGTTTATAAACTGTCTATAAGGCTGAAGTCTATAGTACATTCGATTATACAATTCAAAACATGGGCAATAAAATCTACGTGCTACGTATTGCGCAGTAACCTACGAGGTGAGAACAGCGCTACGATAACCTCAGTGTGCTACGAGTTACGAGGAACTCAGTGAACTACAAAGAACTCAGTTAACTACGAGGCACTCATTGAATTGTGAAGTGGGCATAGTTGCTGTGCAAAATATTATCTATAGCTTTTATAAATGACAATTAAAGCTTATAATGTAGTATATAGTAAAATTAATAAAAAAGGTAATAGTATGAACATTTCTTTTTAAAATTTAATATTTTTTTATACAAACACTACTACCAGCGAACTTCAATTAATTCATTCAACGAGCTAATAAAACTCATCTATTTTTAGTTACAAATGACCACTCAAACAATATAACCCTACCAAATAAAATAAACATGCAAAACGGAGAGGCGACATTCGAGATTTTTCCGCCGCAACATTGTCGCGCAGTATATGCAACTGGCATTGATTTATTAATGTATAATAAACTAGGCGCGAATAAATAAATCAGTCGATAACATGTCGTATACTTTAACCGGTCTTTGTAGGGGGGATAGGGTTGATGACCGTACCCCCCTTTAAGTAATCTGCGTTTTAAGAGGATCGTAGTGGGTCAGATACTAGGGTTGCCATACGTTCCATTTTCCTGGGACTGCCCGATTTTGATAAGTGCCCGTTGACTATTATCCCGTATTAAATAAATACACCCAATAGTCACATGCATAATTCTGCCCCACATTAAGATCAATTAAGTCTTATGTCGTGTGTATCAGAAACTACGAGAATCTTTTCGGTCTCACAAACACCCAGACCCGAGACAAATATTTGTGGGCCTCACAAAAATTTGTCTTGGTGCAATCGAACCCGCGGCCTCTCATTTCACAGCCGACGTCTAACCAACTGCGCCACAGAGGCTGTCAAAAAAGAGCAGGTTCTCCATTCGAGTATTCCATTGTTTGTTTTTTTTTATAACGAATTTTTTTATCACTTCCAAGCTCGTATTGTTTTAAGGCACTAACTTTGTCCGATATTTTCATTGAAAAAATGGCCACCCAGACATTTACCGCTTGGCAACAGATAAGCGGTGAGAAATTAGACAGCGGATTACGCTGGAGACAAAACAATTTTAATCGGGGTCAAAAGGTTACTAACTTATTAAAATTTATATTGTTCTTACATTGTTGCGGAGACGAGCAAACGGAATAAAATGAATATTTACAGTATTTTGAAGATGCGTTGAGGGCATCCCAAAATAGGATAGGAAAGAGAAAATTATGGAAAGTGGAAATGTTATAACTCTTCTCTTCGCGTCAGTTCTTTGGGAGACAGTTCAACGTAACCTCCCCTGATGATTCAACTCATTCCTACCGTCCTAAGTAACCACAAAGCAGCTCTATTTTTTTGTGAGTGACAAAATTGCCTGATAGAGCATTCTAGACATCAAGGCCATTTAGATCTATATTAACAACTATTGTGCAATACTAGTAAAAGTCCCAGATTTACGCGGAAACAGTCGAAACTACCGCAAATCGCCTTGAAACGGAGTCACGGCCATCGCCGTATCGTCTAGGTTAAAAATAAATTGCGTAAAGGGATTAATGCGGCGAGAGTAACTGTTATAGGGCTCAGGTTGGTCGCTTCACTACATAGTATAAAACAAAGTAGCTTTCGCTGTCCCTATGTCCGTTTGTATGCTTAAATCTTTAAAACAACGCAGCGGATTTTGATGCGGTTTTTTTAATAGATAGAGTGATTCAAGAGGAAGGTTTATATGTAAAATACGTACATATTATTGTACAGAAATCTATTTGTACCCGGGCGAAGCTGGGCCGGGCTGCTAGTCATATTAAATTTACGAAATATAATGTAGACAAATATCCCATATTTAATTATCTCTATAATCTATTGTATTCGGAGCAATTGACAAAACGGATGAAAATATTTATTTGCAATGAAGGTTTAATTTGTTTAATTTTTCGGATCTTGAATTCCATAAGTTTGTTCTTTTTTATTTATTTTACATATTAACACGTTGATATATAATGACAAATGCTATTTACAAGGCGAGGTATCTATAAAATTTATAACTTTATTCTACGCATACGAAACTAGTTTGGTTTGTAACTTTAATATATCATATGTATAATTAATTATTTTAAGTTATTTATGTATTTATTTAAGTGTGTCATTAAAATGTATATTTGTGACATAATCTTAGATCACAATTAGATAATAAATGCCAAGGCGAAGTGGCATTGACAGACCGGCAAAAATGTAAAAAAATCTTTAATTAATTTATAGACAGCCATCCAAAAATCCATAAAATACAGGTTCAAAAGCCTATAAACAACACTATTATACCAAACACTGGTGGTTTTACTTGTGGTAGGTCTCTCATATGTAAGAGGCCACCTGGATAGGTACCACCGCAATGTCTATTTCTCCTATCAAACAGCAGTGTAAATGCACTGTTGTGTTTCGGATTGAAGGGCATTTTAGCCAGAGTAACTACTGGAAATATTGAGACTCAACATCTTTTGTCTCAGGATGGCGAGCGCAGTGGAATGCCAAGCATTGCTTTGTAATTCAAGGTGTTGTTTGGTTTTGCTACTGTTTGTGAGCGGTCGTATCGCTTACTATCAGGCGAACGGCATGCTCGTCTCGCTATTCATTGCAATAAAAAACAAACAGAATAATTAATGTCTTAACTTCCAAGGCGTAAGGAAAGAGTGAACTGCTCATCTGGAAGTAAACGATCAATCTCACCCGAACATACATACGAGTAGTAGATACTAAACGATCGTGTGTTGCTGTCTTTTGAAAATATTTTTGTTTTATTACAATATAGTTTGGTGTACTATAACAGAAAATTATGAAGTTATAGGCTTTAAGATCAACCAACCAAATCAATCAAAATATTCTATAAGTAAATAATAATATTTCACGAGATTCTTTTACTGCTGTCACCGCTTCGGACCGTGTAGTGTCTGTCTGAAGAAACTCCGTATTTAACACGAATTGTATTTTTTATTCTTTCATTTAACCAATTTATAGTTACAATGGCTCATGTCAGGAGATTTTACACCTCATGTCGCCGGGTGGAGAGCGCAGTACAGTGCAGTATTTTTATCAGTGGTATTGCTCATGCAAGGGCGGATCCAGCTTTTACGCCAGGGGGGGTCATATAGGACGATTTTAATACTCAATTTTTTAAAGTTTGTTACAGCCAATTTACTTTATTTATCGACATACAAAGAATTAATTGTGATTAAAAATTTTATCAACAATATAATCAATACATTATGTCAATCCAGAGTCAGCTCGGGGGGGGGGTCATGACCCCCATGACCTCCTCCCTGGATCCGCCCCGACCATTCTTGGCGGTAAATCTTCGAAATATTGAAACTCATATTAAAGCCGTTTTCCTTTTATATGTAGGTACTACGTACCTGCACACAAACTCTAGGTTCCCAAATCATGTCCAAACCGGTAACATGGTTTTTCCACGACAAAATTCATTCCACAATTTATTTCACACATCTTTCCTGTTCAAATTGACTTGATATTCGGTCATACGTATCAAATATTCGAAAGTTATATAGAAATACAAACAGCTGTGTTTGCTTAGTGAAATTTATTCAATTTATCACGTCATATTCAATAATGCTCTGAAATGTTATGTAAGAATAATTTTGTCGTATTCTTTATTTAACTACCTATTTATTCATTATGCTCTCTCCTGCTACTCATCTCAACTACTAGCTTACAGTATACTTAAAGTGCTTACTATAATTTACCAATCATTAACTCAGAAATTAATATGTCATCCTAATCACAATGCAATAATCAATTTTAAGAATAAATAAATCAACATTAGTCAAATATCGTGACGATCAGTCTTTCACTTGATTGTTGAATTTTCGCGATTGATCCGTGTATATCTATCAAGATTGATGTTTTTATTGTATTGGCCTTGCAACGAGCAAACAGGTCACCTCATGGTAAGTGATCACCGCCACGCATGAACATCCATAACGCTTGGATCATGGATGTGTTACCGAAAAAAAAAAAATACGGGAAGAGGGAAGAGTATTGGGCATCCAGCAATCTCACTCACGAACCAAAACGCGACAGCAATGCGGTCTCCTGTGAGACAGTGGTTCCGCCCCGGACGAGCCTGCCCATTCATGCTGAGTCATGACTGACCACAGCATGGCTCTATTACTTTATAAATTGGTTATAGAATTCCACTATAATATGATGCGTTATTTCATTTGGATGACTACTAATGTATTAGATTAAATCAATAATTATTTATTAGTTAAATGATGTGTTTCTGCTCACGACATGGCCTGGTTTGAGCAATTAGCCCGCAAGCGTGTAATTCGGCATCATCGAGCTGCTCTCCCTCCTTCACAATCATATATAGGCACAGGATTTAGCTGTCCAAAATGTGGCCGTATTTGCCGCGCACGAATCGGTCTAATAAGTCACCAGCGTAGATGTACTATCCCATCGTAACATCTCCACTAGGCGCTATTTAATCATCTCACGTAGATGTTAATTGCCGATGAAATGATGTGCAAGATTTTACACACAATTTAACATTAACTGATAGTATCTTGCGCTTTTAAGCTGGAGGTAGTCACATCTAATAAATAAATACACTTATAGCCATCGTAATATATTTTACACTCAAGGTTTTGAGTAAATAGTTAAAAAAATGAGACAATAAAAATGAGATTCCTGGCATTGTGTCAAACCAGACAAATCACTTGTTTTGTACGATAGTTTGGGACTCCAAGAAATACGAAGAATTTCATACGAGTCATAGTGTTTTCCTGTAACATATGTTTATTAGACAAGCTACTAACTACATACAACATCATAGGCTATATATCATCACGCTATGACCTATAAGTGGGAAGCAGTAGTGAAAAATCTAACAAATACGAGGAAATTTATATCGTTTTTCGTGGTCCAATTAATCTCAAAATTGATATCAGAGGGATCCTTTGCTCCGATATTCTAAATTGATAGTTGGAAATTAGAATTGAACATTTTGGCCACCATTTTGAAAAGTGTGTCTGCACCAGGCCGGAGCCGGGCCGCACCGCTAGTAATATATATATATATTTATATATACAGTGATATATCCAGTATATAGCAGGCGTCAAGACATAAAGAATAAATTATTCGATGGAAATCAATGGCCTTCACGGCCATGGAAAATTATAGACGCCAAGCACACATTAATTGAAGTCAATTCATATGAACGAGTTTACACTTCGATCGAAATCAGAATTAATTCCAATCAGAATGACTTGTCCATAATATGTGACTACGTCTGATGCATTATTTATTGCTTTATTAACCGACATAGAAAGGGAGGTACTCTATTCAGAAATACTGTCATAATTTTGTTTGTATACCTATAATCTATACATATAAATAAAATTGAAGTGTCTGTTTGTAAAGTGTAAATTAAAAAAAAAGTCCAACTACATATTGTTATATACACGATAACGAAAATGACTTTATTTTTTTTGTCTGTCTGTTTGATCCGGCTAATCTCTGAAATGGCTGGACCGATTTTGACGGGACTTTTATTGTCAGGTAGCTGATATAATAAGGAGTAACTTAGGCTACATTTATTTTATAAAAATTTAGTTTTTGTTAAATTCCACGCGGACGAAGTAGCGGGTACAGCTAGTAAACAATAAATTAAGCGAGTATTTGCATCCTTGGTTAAACTAGGCCGACAGTTGATGGATCACTGAACAAACAAACATGCTATTTTTAATCATACATTTTTCACAATAGTTATTTCGAACACTGAGTTATGTATTCATTTGAGGAGCGTATATCACAACACAACTAGTCTAAGTATTGTCCAGATAAATTCCTTAATTCATAAATTGCTTGTTGTTATAAAATATTAGGGAAAATTCGATTTAATAATTATATTGACTGACCCGTATAACCACTACGCTTAAAATAGTATTTTTTTGTCAAATTACTTCAATAGTAATCACAACTTTATTTATATAAATAATTTATATACATACAAAGTCTTGACCCCACACAAAGATCGAATCTTGTGTCGTGGGTATCCGAAACTACAAGACTTTTCGGTCTCACAAACACCCAGATTTCCTATGATTAAATTAATGACTTTTTATGGTTATATCCGACATTATTGTACCTAAAGTTAAATAAAAACTGCTCAATGATAGATATTATATAAAACCACAACAATAAAGTGTTATTATTCAGTGGGTTTTTACTCCCAGTATTTACCTTGGGTGATGTCTCATAAACGTTTTCCTGTTTAAGGAACTGCAACAGGGAAGGACACTTTGTAGAAGTTTTATGCCTATTTTATAGCATTAGACTAGAAAATTACAGATTTATATACTTTCTAGCTTTGTTGGTATATGAGGTGAAAGTCAATTTTATCGTTTATATTTGATTGGCTAGGTGGCGCAGTTTGTACTGAGGTATGATTGCAGGACTAAGATCTTAGGTTCGAATCTCGGGTCGGGAAAAGTGGTATTGGATTTTTGTATTAATTACCAGCCCGGAATTTGTGCCCGATACGGCAATAGGCTCGCCCCTTATACTCCAGTCATTTGGTAGATCTACCTGGAAAGTTTTCCGGGAGTTTTGAAAATTAGTGACTTAATAGATTTTGACGTCCTCTTTTCGAATTTTCACTTTGCCACCTCTTATCTTTGCCGCTCACGCCGTCATATTGAAAAATGGCGCCCATAAACAGTTTTAAAATAGTTATGAAAATAGTTACGTAATAAATTAAACTAGAGAACCTACTTCCTATGAGTGTCCTCTGCCTACCCCTTCTAGGAAAAACCCGTGAGTTTATGTATGTGCATATATGTTTACTATTTATACTTAGCTACCGGTTATCAACATCCATTCGAACTAAATATCGTGCATAGTCGCCGAAATCTCCGTCAAATATGTCGCCAAGTTTTGGGTTTAAACGGTGTGTATCCAGTACATATTAAGTTTCGGCACAATTGCATTGAGAAGTGATACCCATCTCTCAGACTGTACTGTCATTGCCTATCCTATGGGCCCTTGTATTTATTTATTTATTTATTTATTTATGCTTCATATACAATTATGTATAACGGCGGACTTAATGCCTGGGGCATTCTCTGCCAGTCTGTGTAGTCACTGTTTAGTTTCTAAAAATGAAAATAAAAATGAAAACTGTAAAGTGATCGAAACGTCGGGAAGATAAAAATGTAAAAATTAATTCCGCGATAAAATCCGTAAATAATACTTTTATTTCAATTTCTAAAAATGAATTTATAAATCTCTGGAAATATTTAGTCTCTAGTCTCTACCCCGCAACTTAATTATAATGTAACAGTAAATATTTACGGTGTTATTACAAAAATGTGACTAGAAATTGTTCAATTACAAATTCATGTCGGAGCATTCATTGGTTAGTTAGACATGGTTTAAACATTGCTTAAATTTAAACACACAAGCCGATGGTGCTTGGACGCATGGTAATTTTATATACGATAAGAATGTACCTACATATACTTATGGTCGTTATTGACTTATGGTCGTAACCATAGACTTATGGTTACGATGTACGTTATACAAATTCGAACTTTACAGATACATTCGTATCGTATAAAAAAACTTCGATCGTCCGAAGTTTCGAACTTCGTTTCGGATGAATATAGTAGGGCCCCATGTTAAATCTTAAAACCACATAGAATACAAATAAACTGAGATTAAACCTTTGCTTTTTGTCTGGTCCTATGTTTTGTGACTTCAGTTTTCTTAAGTCTAACTATTGGAAAACATTGTAGATTTTTGGTGCTTTAGCGGGTGTTTAAATAAACAATGTTTAAACACTGTTTTGTAATAGAATTAGACAAGATTTAGACGGAATGTTTAGAATTAGATACTGTTTAACTAAACACGTGTTCAAATCGTGATTTTTTTGTGTAATTACCCCACAATAGTTCCACTGCAGAACTATGTAGGTCGCGTTTTCAGACGTAGCGCAGACGGCAGCACGGTGGGCGCTGGCCGATGTCCAAAAACTCAGTTTACGAGTGTGGGTGACATTACTCATTCCCTATGTTTAATAACTTTTGAGAAGTCATCATTTACAAGTCCAATGACTTCCTGCAAATGAATATTTAACAAAAAATTAATAGTTCATTTTTTATCGCATTTAAGTTTGGAGTGGGCGTAACGTGAATTTTTGCATATTTTTAAAATGGTCGTATAATGTTTACGTTGCAGAGTCTGATCTGATGTTAAAGTATATTTATTGCAATATTTTTATTGCAACAAATAGCGAGACGAGCATGCCATTCGCCTGATGGTAAGCGATACGACTGCTCATAAATAGTAGCAAAACCAAACGACAGCATGAATTACAAAGCAATGCTTGGAATTCCTCTGCGCTCGTCATACTGATACATAAGGTGTTAAGTCTCAATAGGTTCAGGAGTTGCTCTGTCTACAATGTCCAGAACACAAAAGGTACAACATCCAGTTAACCTAAACCAAATGGTTTTAATGGACTCTGGATAACTTGTCTAAACGAGTTATATAATTCATGTTTGGGCCTCTATGGCGAGTTTTAGCCTGGTATAAAATCGCTATCTTATATGCGTAATATCTCTTATCTGTCCAAAAATATGTAAAGAAACGGTACAGTTGTAGCTAAAATATTATTTTTAAATACTAATTACAATTCCGATACCCCGTCCTCTACACTGTCCGCTTAAGAAACTACAAAAGATTTTGAACTTTATTCATAGCCACTTTTAAAACGTATTTTAATTATACAATATTTTGTCTCTTTCGAACGACTTTTGAACACAGTTTGAGCGAAGAAGACAAAACATTCGATAACTAAAATAGGTTTAAAAACTTAAATATTTAAAAACATTCAACAGTCACATACATAGTCCTGACCTCGCACTAAAATCGAGTCTTGTGTCGTGGGTATCAGAAACTACGAGAGACTTTTCGGTCTCACAAACACCCAGACCCGAACCAATACCTGAGGATTACACAAAGATTTGTTTCGACGCGGGGATCGAACACGCGGCCTCACGTTTCACAGGCAGTGTCTAACCAAATGCACCACGGAGGCTGTCAAACTAAACCGTCTATACACGTCTTTTGTCTACACATCGATATAATTTGAAGTAATTATACAGGGACCTAAAATAGCGTTTACGGGTCTGTACTAATGCCTTATTTCACAGTCGGTTGCTCCGTTCAAAACTAATTCCAAACTCCATACAGTCTGGATGCAAACCCATGAGATTTGCTTCATAAAATTTTATGGTTATACCTACTTGAATATTATCTTATTGGTTAGCGGTTGAACAGATGTTAACCATAGTTTTCCTTATATTGAGTTCGATGTATTTTTATTTATTCCGTAATTTTAATGCGAGGAATATTTACGCAAAATGAAATGAAATAAATAAATTGATTGTTGCAAAATATTTGCAATACGAATATACTGTAGTATTATGACGGATATTAATATATAATGGATAAGAATGTTGTTTACGAATTGTAATGTTACCTATTTGAATTATTACAATTTATTGTTTTTTTTTTTTTTATTTTATTTATGTCTTGATTTTTTCTTGTATTCCTATTTTGTTTTATTTTACTAATTCATTGTGGCCATGCGATAGCAAATGATTTGTCTTTCTTTAAAAAAAAATATTTGTTGGGTTTTCCCGCAACTAGTGTGAAGAGCAGAAAAGAAAACCTCGCAAAAATTTCTAGGATACATTTCCTCTAATTTTCCAGCGTCATTAAAACCAATATTCCACTTTTTTTAAATATGTTCGTAAGGTGCAAATTCGAATGCATATAAAATATTTTCCTTCCTGATATTTTTTGGTATAATTATTAAACTGTGTCGAGGCCGGACCTTTCGCGATGATGAAGGTTGTTGGACATCAGTATTCATGGTGTGGCTTCGATGCAATCAATTGTAGACCTTAAAACCCTTTCGCTCGCATTTACATTGAAGAATATGGACATGCATAACACGTTAAAATACTTATTGATGTTTCAATTAATGCTTTGAATTTTATTCATTTATTTATTTATTTATTTATTCTTAACTGCACATAAAAATGATAAACACTTAAATATATTACAAATGAAAAAGTACAGATGGTGGTCTTATCGCTTTAGGCGATTTCTTACAGGCAACCTTTGGATGGTTAGAAAAAAAAGGAAAAGATGAGAGAGCAGTCCAGAAAATAAAGGATAAAAGTTCCAATAAAATAATAATAGACGAATTATTTATAATTAGTATTTTAATACTTTCTATTTTACATCGAATTTGCTTTCAAGTAATATTACAAAAATACTACATAGTTATAGGCGTAGTTATGTTACGGTATGGTTATAAAGCAGAGGTCTCAGGTTCGAGTCCGGGTCGGGCAAAGTGATATTGGATTTAGATTAGATCAACAATTTTTTATTGAACATAATATTCACAAAATCTTTTTCATTCTAGATCCTAACCCCAATTTACTATCTACAGCATACTTTGACGGTAGAAATTCTTACACTTCATCAATTTAAGTGTTGAAATACTTCCACGATTTTAAACCGTGATGTAGCTAGCGAAGTCTAGACTAGTCAATCTTCAGCAATATAAAACATTTGGACCAGTTCCAGATGTTTTCAGCTTCCATCGGAGATAAACATAAAACAATCCGTGGGTTTTCCAGAGTTATATACTGGCATCGCAGTAAGTTCAATTGGCCTACATAGTTATCGCGACCGGCGATTCTCATCTCTTGATATGTTGACGCGTGCATTGAACTTTGCTGGATAGCAAACGGGAGGCCGCGAGTTCTGTTCCCGAATTGAGACATATGTTCGGCATCTTTAACAGTTGAGTCACAGTTGGAGATAAATTTTAATAAATATGAGCATACCAATAACTCTTTGGTAAAAACCCATCTATATGCCGATGGACTGGGGTCGATTGTACGCGTAATCAGATGATGTTTTGTTCCCTTTGGTAATATCTCTCTCTCTCTCTCTCTGTTCAGCCACAGGAAGACTACTACTGAGCATACGCCTCCCCCAAGGATCTCCACATCGACATGTTAAACGTGCTCGATATTATATGTAAAAAATCGATAAAATAATAATTTTCGAACATTTTCAGCTACGTAATCTGTCTTACCGTTATACAACGGTTCTATAACGGTGAAGGAAAACATCGTGAGGAAACCTGTATACCATAGCGATTTCTGTGGTATGTAAAGTCCGTCAACCCGCACTAGGCCAGCGTGGTGGACTATATGGCCTAACCACTCTCAATCATATTCGTGGGACGTATATGGGCTGATACAGAATCTGTCTTATCGAACAATTAATAAACAAAATCGGTTCATACGTCTTCGAGTAATCGGTGTACATACATAGAAAAAAGATTCCGATGAATTGCGATTTGAGAACCTCCTCCTTTTTTGAAGTCGGTTACAAATAAATACATGCAACAGATCAGTCACATACATAGTTTTTTTTAATTCTCATTTTTAAAAGGGGTTTTAATCACTACATACATAGTTGTGACTACAGACTAAGATCAGCCTAGTGTCGCGTATCAGAAACTACGAGAGACTTTTCAGTCTCACAAACCGCAACTTTTAGTCGTGTACATACAAAAATTTGTCTCCGCGAAGATCGAACCCGCGGCCTAACTTCAGAACCGGCTTTAAACACACTGCGCCACGGAGGCTGTCGAAAAAAATGTAACATTAATTGTATACGTTTTGCGAACCATCATGAATAAGCAATATATTAATATAACCAGTATAAAAACGAGTTAAAAAACCTTAGCAACTGCTTTGCGTTGCAAATTATTTACGAATTTCGCTTGGCAACTGTGAGCCAAATTATATTGAGAATAAACAAAACTTGTTTCGCTTATAAATTATAATATGTACGTCAACTTCCGTAGCGCAATCGAGAGGTCGTGGATTTGACTCCTTAAGAGGAATTTATATTTCTGCGGCATGGTACATATAAATTCGGAGTGTTTTAATTTTTTCTTGATGTATTGCTGTATTGGCTAAGTATATAAATTGCAACGCGTGGATTTTTTATTTGATTTATCTCCAGTGAGACGATGAAAACCAATCATATATATACAAGTGGGTCCTGTATTTTTATACATACATAATCGTCACGCCTGTATCCCATAGAGGTTGGCAGAGACTATAGATTTTTTTTTATTGCAATGAATAGCGAGACGATCATGCCGTTCGCCTGATGGTAAACGATACGACCGCTCATAAACAGTAGCAAAACCAAACAACACCTTGAATTACAAAGCAATGCTTGGCATTACTGTATTTTTACGTTGAGATGTATTTATTTATCAATTCAACACACACACACACACACCGTCATTACAGATGTATACCCAATTGGAACTAGCGGGACTATAACACAAATCTAGAAAGAGATAACATGGACTATATCTTACTCTAAAAAACTAATTCTTCTTGAACTTTCCATCAATATTAAAGTAAAGCCGCGGTTCACAGCTAGTATAATATAAACACAAAACATATTTTCCAAGGATACTAAGAAGCAGGGACGGAGTTTATTTGAGATAATATTGAGACATATTGAGACTTAACATCTTATGTCTCAGGATGGCGAGCGCAGTGGAATGCCAAGCATTGCTTTGTAATTCAAGGTGTTGTTTGGTTTTGCTACTGTTCATGAGCGGTCGTATCGCTTACCATCAGGCGAACGGCATGCTCGTCTCGCCATTCATAGCAATAAAAAAAAAAAACAAAAGATAAATCACAATAATGTATTCATTCGTTTTGGACCCAAAACAGCGTGACCTTTTTTGTCAACATCTTTATATTTTAGTAGATAATGGACAAATGTTTTACAAGTTTTTTACGTATAATAAATGAGGTTTTTATTCATGTGGGAAACATTATCATCTACTCAAATGTTTAACTTTTTACATACATTTAAAATGCTGCGAACAGAAAATAAAAACTAAACGACAATGACCTCCAAACTATTAACAAAGATTATGCAATTTGTACGAATAATTATATAAAATGTATCACTACGTAACTAATGTAACACTGGTGGTAGATCTCTACCACCGCAATGTGTATTTCTCCCGTCAAACAGTAGTGTAAATGCACTGTTGTGTTTCGGTTTGAAGGACTTTGTAGCCAGAGTTACAACTGGACTACTAAGACTTAACATCTTATGTCTCAGGATGACGAGCGCAATGGAATGCCAAGCATTGCTTTGTTATTCAAGGTGTTGTTTGGTTTCGCTACTGTTCATGAACAGTCTTATCACTTACAATCAGGCGAACGGCATGTTCGTCTCACCATTCATTGCAATATACAAAAAAAATATAGACAAAAACAGATCTTGTCTTAATACGACTTGTTAGGATACGCATATCCACTCAGATAGCAACTTAAGACAAGGTTTAGAACCTTCTTTAAGCCCTGATGATTCAGGTGTGTTGCCTTTCGGGATAGCATTTGTTTCCGTCTAGTTTTGCATGAATGATTTACCGGTTCTCGTATTGAATCAGTCCATATACATCCCACTGCAGGGCACGGGTCTCCTCTACAATCAAAAATACGATTGAGAGGGGTAAGGACATTTAGTCCCCCACGCTGGCCTAGTGCGGGTAGGTGGACTTTACATACCATAGAAATTCTTACAAACCGCTATGGTATGCAGGTTGCCTCACGATGTTTTCCTTCGCCGTTATAGTGCGTGATGATTGACTATCAATACACACATGACTCTGAAAAGTCAGACGTGTGCCTTGGGGTTCGAACCCGCGACCACCGTGAACATGTTGGCAGTCGCATCTGGTCCGTTTACCTACAGGCCACCACGCACTTGTGCACGCAGATGTCTAATGATGAAAATTTATATAGTAGAAAAGGTGTCAAGTTCTTGGCAATAAATAGTTATCGTTACAATCAAAGTATTTTGATATGCATCAATCTACTATCTCACTGGCACTCATGCAAACACATAAGTACATAAATGTTCTATATAACCCCGCTAGTGACGAACACGATGACGTCATAGGCGATGAATAGCGTAATCTGATGTGACGTCATACACACAATCGTTGAATGCGACATTTAAATTGTATCGTAGTAGTTTTGGTAGGTAGTAATTTTATGTTTAATTCTGATATATTTGTTAAACTATTGTTATTTGTGTCTGGCGTGGGTGATAAAGAAGTAAAAGCTGATATTTTGATTATCATAGAAGTCTTGCAGCATTATTAGACAGTCTTAAAACCTTTTTTAGCTATCAAATGTTATATCTTCTTCGCTCGAAAAGGACAAAACATTCTATAACTAATATAGGCTCTAAAAATGTCTATGAATACGATGGTGGTTATTAAAATTCATTAAAAATAAATAATATATTAACATGTAATCATTGTCTTGAATTATCTTCTATCTTTATGAATCAAATCTTATTTTTTTGTAACTGGAGTAACATTTTTTGAACTTGTAGCAAATGCGTTCGTTTTATGAGTTTTTGACGGGCCAAATCTTTAATATCACATCGAAAATGCATTTCAACCAAATATAGTTCATAAATATTAGAATTTATAACAATACGATTAAAACATTTATTTATTTATTTAAAACCATAATTTCAACTGTACTATGATAGCTATAAATTATACCCACAATAAAAGACTTGTAAATGACAAAAGAGATATAAAAACGTAATGGATAATAATTTAAGTGTATAGATTATGGATTTTTATAACAGATAAGTAATAACTATCTATTACCCCATTGTTATCGAATGTATGGGATTTTCCATTTTCAACTTTATTATTGGTAATTTCATCTTTACTATTATTTTGTGGTGATAAGGATTTTTATGGTATGTATGTAAAATCCGACAATACACACTAAGACGGGGTGGTGGACTATACGGCCTAGCTCTTCTCAATCGTGCTCTCTATTGTAGAGGAAGCCTTTGTCCTGAAATGGAGCGTTAATGGGCTGATACAGATACAGGGAGGGTTCCTCATAGTACGACCTACGAGAATGTGCCCAAATACTTTACAATATGTCCGAATCCTCTATCGTACATCGTAACCTTAGACTAATTCCGAAGTAAATGATAAGTTTCATCCTATACATGGGCGGCAAACGTACGAACATTCAAAATTCGTCTCAGAGTATAGAGTAACCCCCTAGAATATCGAATATACGTGTTGTTTGGTCTTGTACTGTCCACGAGCAGTCGTATTACCATCAGGCAAAAGGAATGATAGTTTCACCATTCATTACAAAAAATATATCTGTATATTTTCAAGTACTACTCCCTGCCTGTTGCCCCTCACCTTTAATATCATGTCAAGACACTTGTATATAATCTTTAGTAAGTAGGTACTTATAGTGACTAACAGTATTGCATTATCATTATGAAATTTATACGATAAGGTACTGCGTCTTATTGTAAATTGAGTTTCTTATCATTGAAGCTTACTGTCAAGGATGTGTATCTGTATCGTCCCACTACAGGGTATGGGCCTCCTCTACAATCGAGAGTACGATTGAAAGGGCTTAGGCTATATAGTTCGCCACGCTGGCCTAGTCAAAGTTGGCTGAATTCCAGCAAGGATGGGCCGTTATGATTTGTTTAGTTAATTTAGGATCTGCATTTTATTTATTTATTTACGATCCTCAAGTTAACACACAATTATGAGTCATACATACATATTACACCCGTACAACACACACTACAAAATTACCCACTGTACAACCCGCACTAGGCCAGTGTGGTGGACTATATGGCCTAATCACTCTTGATCGTATTCGCGAGTGTAGAGGAGGCCCGTGCCCTGCATTGGGACCTATATGGGCTGATAGATAGAGATTTACATAACCGAGTGTACTGTATAATATTTTAGTCGTCGTTTATGTATTAGTTGTTTATGTGGCTAGTGAATTATTTAATATTTAGTTTAGTACGGATCAACCATCCACAAAAAAATCATATTATTTATCTTTTACACCGAATAAAATTTACAAAGGTATTTTATAAATATTCAGGAATAAAAATGAAATTTAAACGTTTCTTAACTGCTGTAAAAAACGTCCAGCATTTATCTTCTAAATAAACAGTTTCCTATCAAAACCATCTCTAAAAGCTTAACATTGATTAAATCAAAATTGATAAACCCTCATCATTAGGAAGTTTGTAAAATTTGCCAACCACGTGTTACACACGCAGTTATCAGTACATACTTATTCGTCATAACATTCGATAATATTTGCGATCAAAATAGCACAATTATTATAAAATTATGCTAATTAGTTAGAATGATTTTGCTTAACACGTTTAGGACTAGTTTATCTTTCAATAGTTCTTGTTAATTATGTTTATCCACACACACACACACACGCACTAAAACGATGAAGGACAACATCGTGAGGAAACCTGCATCCCATAGCGATTTATAAGAATTTCTATGGTATGTAAGTTCGCCAACCCGGACCAGGCCAGCGTGGTGGACTATATGGTCTAACCACTCTCAATCGTACTGTCGATTGTAGAGTAGGCCCGTGCCCTGCCGTGGGACCTATATGGGCTAATACAGATACAGATGTTTATCTTTAAATATTTATGAATTTTTAAAAGTTTATTTATGAATATTTTCGCAGTATTTTATAATTATCTTCAATGTTAAATATAGGCCTTTGCAAAGGATCTAAGACGGAAAATACAAATTCTAGAAGTTAATGACTCTAATTTTTTGTGTCACATATTTTTCCTTTTCTCCATTTTGCATTCGATTCATTCAAGAGCATAGAATTGCATAATATTTTATAATAGATATTACCTACAAAATTGTAATGTTTAACAACACGTAAATTTTGTATAAAAAGGTTATACAATTTAACATAATCAACAATTTAACAATAATAATTAGCATGCACTAATAAAGTTATTTTAAGTATTTTAAACTTATTTATTTCATATAATAAAAACTGAAAAATATAGAACACAAGACAGTAGCCTGCTAAAACATTATTTTAACCAAAAATTAACTATTCCATTACACGTATCACCTCCGAATCATTTAAATAATTTATACTCCACATTACAATAAAAATAGAGCATCTTGAATTTTAAGCACTAAATTTACATTGTTAAATTTAAAGTATATAATAAAAAAATAAATACCTTGGAATAATGCACAAATTAAAATCACAAACACATCACAAAATCTCGCGAAATAAATATATGAGCTCTGTAGGAGCGCGCGTGCGTTCTCCTCGAGATGCGAGCGCGTACTGAAGACTGAACCGGCACGTCGACACTATAATGTTTCAATTGAAATAATTAATGCTCATGTGTTGAGTTCGAACTATTGTATATTACTTGTCGTGTGTGAACGTGTTTAGATTATTCTATTGTATTTTAACTGCATGATGTATAAGTGGTTATACCCAATTGAGACACAAGTAAGGATGATCGGCTTAACCAGGGTAATACTGATACCATGTAGAAAAGTACTAGTAGTAGGTCTCTCATATTTGAGACATCGCCTGGATACCACCGCAATATCTGTTTCTCCCGCCAAATAGCAGTGTAAATGCACTGTTGTGTTCAGATTTGAAAGACATTGTAGCTAGAGTAAATACTCGATTTATTAAGACCTAACATCTTGTCTGAGGATGGCGAACGCAACATACCAAGCTTGGCTTTGTAATTCTTCATTTCACTCAATACCCTATCTGGATTGCACTTCACATCAGACGTAGACACTTTTTCCTGTCATTTAAAAAAACTGAACAGGAAAGGTCATTTATATCATGTTTATAGGAAACATTAACAATTTCCTCAAACTATTTAAGTGTAATTAATTGTCCAGTTGTATCAATTTCATTAATAATATTCCGGTGGTAACTTATTAGCATCCACCATTGAGATAATAATTATAGTAATATTTGGTCAATTGTATCCGCCTAAATAGTGACCACCGTATATGGTACATGTATATGTATGTATATATAATTGTCATAGTGACCTACGTATGACATTCCGTGATCAATGTACATTGTGAAGGCCGGCATAATAATTTCGACTAAACCCTAACTATTCCATATTTTTTTCTGGACAGCATTACCTCTCGTAAAGTCTAATGTTCAATCTCTTCATTAAATTTAATCTAATAATTACGTTACAAGATAAAATAATAACAAAATATTATTAATCAAATGTTATTTTTAAAATCAGTGGAATTCCAATCTCCGATAAGGTGATACGGATTGGAAAAGGAACTGGTGATAAAACGATAAGTACATTGATACGGAACCAAAAACTAGAACAGCTGAAGCGACGGCTTTGCTGTCATGTTTCAGTAATAGTGATCACTGGAGGTCCAGTACTCTTTTACATTTCCCTCCTTCCTTCATTCCTTCCCCTCCCGTTTTGAAATGCACTTAATGCCTAAATGTTAATGTCTATAAGGAAAATTTTTAAATCCGTTTCGTAATAAACAAGTTGATAATATTTAAAATTTAGGTATAAATTGGCAGTATTATACAAAATGATGCAAATATACAAACATACAGGTGTTGATGTTATCTACCATAATTTGCATGCGTACGAAAGAGAAAACAATTGCTCACAAAACTCCTTTAAAAATATTAAGATCTCAGTCATTTCACAACCAATTTTGATGTTCTTCTCTTTCATAGCCGATATTTTTCAGGAACTCATAATTACTGCTCAAAATCAAACTTGTGTCGGTTTGTGTCAACCTGCGAAAGAATTTCACATCAAGGAAAGAAAGAAAAATAAAAAAAATAGTTTATTTGTCACTAGCGAACAAAACGATTTACAAATACAGAATACAAATATAAAAAACACATTAAAATGGTGGTAGGACACTTAAACACTTTCCGCCCTGTCCATATATTTACATATGTCAATGACTTTTACTATTAGATCTGTTATACCTACATCATACCAGTATATACCTATGCTGGATATACAAAACATACAATAACCCATATATTATTTACAAACATCCGCGTCACACACTGATATCATGTATATGTATGCATTATCATTATCTGCGATATGTGACGCAATCGTGCTTCGGCTATACAGCATGACTGGCGATCTTGTGGGATGTCAGAGAATAATACGAGCTGTACTATTGACAATAATATTGACAAAGGTGGGGCGTGACGAAGCATAACGGGCTGATAAAATAGGATAGTTGATTTTGTATTTAATTTTGGTTGAAACAAAGGTTATGATAACTAAAATGTTTTTTTTTTTAAATCTGCTTGTAATATAGAAACATAGCAAAAGTAGTAGACGATCAAGTCATTGTATTGTATGCCGGCAAAGTTGTGTGGAGCTGTGAGTAGCGAGATAGAGCTATGTCTCAGTCTCTCTCTCTCTCTCTTCTTCTTCTAGTCTTCAGCCACAGGAAGTCCATGCCGAACATTGGCCTCCTCAAGGATCTCCACATCGACCTGTTTTAAGCAGCCTGCATTCTGCTACTGCCTGCAACCTTAACTAGGTCGTCCGTACACCTTGTAAAGTTATCTCACATCGATGTATCTCGATCTTTTTTTATTTTTATTTGAATAAACGGCGAGATGAGCATGCTATTCGTCTGATCGTAAGCGATATGACCGCTCATGGACAGTGGCAAAACCAAAAAACACCATGGTTTTAAATGACATTAGCAATGCTTGGCATTCCACTGCGCTCGCCATCCTGAGATAAAAGATGTTAAGTCTCAACATGTCCAGTAGTTACTCCGGCTACCATGTCCTTCTAACCGAAACACGACAGTGTATTTACACTGCTGTTTGACGATCTATCTGTATTACATTTACGATCAGATATTGTAGTAATTTCACAGTATCCATATAGATAGATCATCAGGTCGATGTGGAGATCCTATGAGGCCTATGTTCAGCAGTGGATATGTGGCTGAAATAATTATGAACCATATAAAAAGGAATAACAATAAAATCCTAATAACCTTAAAACATGGCGTGTTTACATAAAATTAATTATTTAAGTAGAATAGCGTGGCCTTCTGTATTGACCTCCGTCATACTTTCTTATGACAATGAATTCGGTGAGTCGGCACTACAAACCGTGACAATCGGGATTCAAACACTAGTGTTTACACCCGACGTTTATTCCTAAACTAGCGGCCCGGCCCAGCTTCGCCCGGGTACAAATAGATTTCTGTACAATAATATGTACGTATTATACATATAAACCTTCCTCTTGAATCACTCTAACTATTAAAAAAAAACCGCATCAAAATCCGTTGCGTAGTTTTAAAGATTTAAGCATACAAAGGGACTTAGGGACAGAGAAAGCTACTTTGTTTTATACTATGTAGTGATACATCCAAATGTCACAAACATAGTCTTACACTAAGATCAAGTATTGTATCGTGGGTTTAGGGAACTACGAGAGATTTTTCGGTCTCGACATTCAGGCATGAAGTATAAGTTTAGTTCTTTTTACATAAACATTATAAAATATGTCCGCAACTTTATTAGTATTTATGTGGTAAATGCAAATTATTGTTATCGACTGTGTAAATAAAAAATCTTTACCACCTAACGTATCGCTTTATTTATACAAGTGCAAATTCACCAAAGAAATTCATCAACGAAAAACCTAAAACCAAATAAAAAAAATAAATCCCTTACTTTTTGCATCACTTGCGAACGACATTCATATATTATATAGATACTTGTACATATTTACAATATTATTCACGTGTAAGGCAATCAAGTTGATTAATGGCGTAAAAACTACAAGGTCTTTTTAATTGACCGCTGCATCATTACGGATCCGACTCATTGAACCCTACAGCTATTTTTGATTGCTAGATTTATGGCAATCCAAAAAACAAGCCAATGGTCTCTCTCATGATGAGTGGTCACTAATTTTCTAATGCCTATTTTGTGATGACTGGAAGTCTACAAAATAAATAATACTTGAAATTCATAGGTGCATTGGGAGCATTTGATTTTTTTTGAGGAACAATAAGGGGGAATAATTATTAAGCTCCTAATAATACTACAAGCAGTCATTATCATGTCAGTTTTTAACCGACTCCAAAAGAGAAGGTTATTAATTCGACTGTTTTTTTAGTAAGACACATTATTCTAGCCAACCATTTTATAGTCTAGTGGCTATAGCGGAACTGTCTCATTTCCAAAACTTTCTATTTTTACTTATTAAGGTGGTAACCGTCATATAATCACATTTTAAAACCCACTAAGGTTTTACAGACATTACAGAGATAAAAAACTATGATCAAATAGTGAATACAAAATTATCCTAACGTTCCAATAAAAATCGATAATGAATTCCAAATAATTCTACAATATTTCACAACAGTATCACTACTAATACAAAATAACTTTACACAAACAGACTATTTAACTATATATAACAGACAAGAGATAAAAAGTTGCCGGAACTAAAATACAGATTGATTGTGGAAAAAAACTGCGCTCTACATAGGAAAACCTGGTTTGCTTCCGTCTAGATAAAATAATTCTTTGAATAAAAAACTGGACTGATTTCGATACGGCTCTTGCGGAATTGAAACAACAATTCCCAATGTATTTCTTTTTACATTAGCATGACAAAATGGCTGCCTTGCACCTGTTATATAAATAATATAAACAAGGCATACGAGGAAACCTGCACACCATAGCGATTTGAAAAAAAAATCTATGGAATGTAAAGTCCGGTAATCCACACCAGGCCAGCGTGGTAGAACTATATGGCCTAACCACTCTCAATCGTACTCTCGATTGTAGAGGAGGTTTGTGACACATATACATGCATACTCAGACACACTGTTCTAGTTTCACGGTGAGGTAAAGAGAAGAATAGGTGAACCTCTTTGTTCGGAAGAAGTAGTAGTGATCACCAACCTATGGGTTTTTAAATTTGTACGCGTGATTCGTCTAAGAAAATGGAATGTGTAAATTGATTGGGAGATTGTCTTGTCGTAGTTTATCTAGCAGAGCTGTGCATAAAATATGATCAGTGTTCGAAGCAACTATCCATCAACAGGATTGGTAGAAAAGGTCTAATGGCAGGAGATATTTTTCACGAAACTCGTCGGAAAATATCTGTGGTGTACTGTATCAGCCTCAGTATCAGCCCATATACGTCACACTACAGGGCACGAGCCTCCTCTACAATCGCGAGTACGACTGAGAGGAAAATATCAGACCGTTCCATAACTTTAGTATGCATTCTCGCACCGCTTAGCTACCACAAACTTATCTGGCAGGTAGCGATACTCATACAGGGGTTGAAGACTAGTCAGTAAACGTAATAGTCTCTTCGGCTTCAATATACTAACAACAGCCAACAGCGCTTCAAAGTAGGCCAATTTGCGTTTACATTACTTATTATGATAATACAAGAGCTACGATTTACATAACACTAAGCGTTACACTGATGTCCGTGTGTTTTGCCAAACATCTTATAAATCACGTGAGAATGCTTGGCTTAGATTTAGTTGCCCTATTGATTTTCCCATAATTGAACAATAATGAGAAAGATGTGAGAGTCAATGTTATGACTGAGGATCTGGAGAGCAGTGACAGACATAATGTAGATGGCGGACTTTGGTATAGGTCAGGAAAATGCCAGGTAGAACTCATAATTATATTAATCAATGATAAAAGCTTGGAAAGTATATAAAGTAGGCTGGTTCTTGATATAATTGTCATAGAAAACAGAGATAGAATAACCGTATAGCAAACACGTTTCGTAGGGTCAGATAAACAGCCGAATTCTATTAGTCAATGCCTTCGATCAAATATACACTAGATACACAGTTCCCTGTAAAAGTTCTGTTAAAAAGTGGCACCGATGCATGACATTAAAAAAAGTAAACAAAAAGATCACATATTCCAAATATATTAACACAAATTCCACCTTATTCCTGGAGCTTAAAGTAGCTTTTCAAATAATATTGTCTAAAGTTTTACGACGTTTTAGATGCAACGGTCGGTGCGTGACTGAAGGCGAAAGAGTGCTTAAGCACTCATTTTTGGTGCCATTTTCTAAGCGCTCATGTTGTATCTAGTGTATATTTGATCGAAGGTCAATGCATCTAAAAATTATCATTCGTCCGTCTATAAACAGCCATTAGTCTAGAAGAGTCTTTTTTAATGGTTCTTATTCTATGTCAACTAAATTGGAGGTTCCTATACAATACCAAAGCACCTGACGATCAGTTCAACATCAATCCAATTTGGGATTATATTTGGCCGTTCGACAATTACTCTTGATCGGAACCGGGCATACACAATACAGATGTTTACATAACCTAAGAGTTTATCTGCTCTCATTAACACGTTAAACAATTGCAGATAATTCAGATAAGACCACTGATTTTTGTGACTTCGCCTTTCTGCCATCTTGTTCCATGTCCGTAGTTTCCACGTGAGCAGTGTTGGTATGATTAGAGTCAGAAGTATGCATCAATTGTATGTTGTATTGTCTGTTTATAAAGTTAACGTGCTTTACAATCTACTCAGCATGAATGGAATACCAAAGCTTGGTAGTAACACAATTATGTTTGGAGTGAAAATATTCTTTATTGAGTCTTTTAAAAAGATGTTTTGAATGGCGACTATGGGTAATTATCTAGGCATACATTTCCCGTCTGAGGCATCGCAGGTCTCATCAGGAATTTTACTACAAATTGTGTCACAGTCAGAAATTCTAAAGACTGGGTCTAATGGAAACGGTTGAGTCATAAAGGAGTCATTGTCACCGTCTGGGATAACGCTAGATAGAACAACAGGTAGATACCTCTGGAATATTTAAATTCGTTGGTTTTGAGCACGAATAGTAGTCAGGCATATTTGTGGATTTCCTAGTGAAAAAGTCGGGCATAATCAGTAACGAATCTTGCAGTACTTTAATAGTTTTTCACACCAAGTAAGTCAAGCAATTCAAAGGGGTAACTTTACAAAAATGTTGAAAAAGGAATTGAGTCAAATGTTCAGTAGATTTGGAAAATACACACGGGAGCAAAAAAATCAACTCAGAGCGCATCTTTGCACTAAAATGTCTCTAGGACGAAAACTTTAACATAAAATAATTTTTTGGGTTCAACACCTTACAGTTCTGAGTCTTACCTATAAGGTCATACCAAAATTTGCAGTCTCATCTTTTCTGCTACTCAATAGGCCGCTGTGATAGGTCAAGAGAAGATATTACACTCGTCAGCCCTGCATTCATTGTGAGTTTATGAGTCCCATAAAAGCCCATCTGTTAGCCTAATCTCTATCAGGTGCCCTTTAAACGTCACCCGGTACACATCTGCTTAATTACGAGTAAACAATATTACCTGGAAATGGACACAACAAGTGAAATTGCGGCCCAAGTGGTTGCATTATTGGAAGAAGGAAAGACACAACGCGAAGTTGCTCGAGTGCTGCACATAAGTCAGTCTGCCGTTTGAAGAGTATACAGAAGATACCAGGACACTGGAAGCTTTAGTCGGAGAAGAGGTTCTGGCAGACAGCGGTCCACATCAGAGAGAGATGACCGATTCATTGTCAGCACTTCACTGAGAAATCGGGCTCTATCAGGCGTCCAAGTTCAACAACAACTCAGAGAAACGCGGGGTTTATCTGTCAGTAGGTGGACAGTAAGAAGACGACTCAAGGCAGCCAACCTTACCCCAAAACGACCAGTGAGAGGCCCCAAACTAACCACAGCCCACCGTGCAGCTCGTCTTCGTTTCGCTAGAGAACACGTTGATTGGACATACGATCAATGGCGCACCGTATTATTCTCTGATGAGAGCAGAGTCTGTCTGCATGGCAGCGATAGAAGAGGACGAGTGTATAGAAGGCCAGGAGAGAGATTTGCACAATGCTGCATAGCTGAAAATGTTGCTTTTGGAGGAGGGTCTTGTATGGTGTGGGGTGGCATTTCAATCGAAGGGAAAACCGAGTTGGTTTTTGTAGAAACTGGGGGACGGCAAAGAGGTCTGACTGCAGAACGATATATTGAAGAAATTTTGGGAGAACACGTTATTCCTTACGCAGGATTTATAGGCGAAAACTTTGTTCTGATGCACGATAATGCGCGTCCACACACAGCAACCTGCGTACGACAATACCTAAATGAAGTGCAAATAAAAATTATGGACTGGCCAGCGCGTAGCCCGGACTTAAATCCCATTGAACATTTGTGGGATCAACTCAAAAGGAAAGTTCGAGCATCCTCAACTCAAAATCCTATCCCAGCAACCAAAGACGAGCTTAAAGCTGCACTTTCGGAGGAGTGGGAAGCTATACCGCAGAATAACGTGGTCAAGCTTATTAAAACAATGAAAAGCCGATTGCAAGCTGTAATTAGGGCAAGGGGGGGTAACACTAAATATTGATAATGTTTGTAATTAATTTAAAAAAAAACTGACATCAACTTGTTTAATTTTTTTATTTTTCGCTTGTCATTTTAGTATTTTTCCGCTACTTAACACTAAAGCTGATGTTTAGTAGTGAACCAAACCATTAATTTTATTAAACCTAGGCTCATTTTAAAGCTAAGACCTAGAATTTAAAGAATTTAGGATAAACAATGGTATTTAGGTTTTATTTTTTTTGTCAGAGATGTTACAACGGCCGTTTAAAGTTTGAGTCGATTTTTTTGCTCCCGTGTGTAGTATGCATAACTAACTGGTGGTAGATATCTCATAAGTGATGAGCGGTCTGGATTGGTACCACCGCGATTTTTATTTCCGATAAACAGCAGTGTAATGGCCTGTTGTGTTGGTTTAAAGGACAATGTAGCCACTAGCCAGAGTAACTATTAAACATATTGAGACATCTTATGTCGAGCGCAGTACAATGCCAAGCATTACTTTTTAATTCATTGCGGTCGTATTGTTTACCATCAGGCGAAGTGCGTGCTCGCCTCGCCATTAAATGCAACTAAAAAAACCCACGACACAAAATGCAACAATACCGATGACCCATAAACTTTCTTTGATATCAATACAATGATACATAAAATTTAAATTAAGGTTAAAGAAAGACGCACAATCATTATTGATCACGATGTTTATAAAGATCCAACATTGTGAAACATTTTGTTTGTCGCTCTGTATCCATGGCAAGTTTATGTGTATATGTTGTTGGTATTGATACCAAATCGATATGTGAATAATTTATATGCTAGGAACTATTCGCGGTTATGTCCGCAAAACAACTTGTAGTAAATAAATTCACATAACTGTCGCCATATTTCTGACTGCAACATATAAATCTGGTGTAGTGGATGTAGGAAACTATGACAGATTTTACCATCATTTTTTTTTCATGGAGAAAATCGATTAACCTCTCCTTTCGATACCTCGGGGGAGGACGAAATGGGAATGTCAATGTCACTGGCCTTCCGGCCCGGTACACGCGGATATTGTGGCCGAGCTGGGTCCCTAGCAATACCTACGCCAGCATACTGACTAAAAACCCCTCGATAGCCGTCACAAGCATTGTGAGCGGCCCCAGACATCCCAGGGTGAAGGGCGCCCCGATTTTTATCCCCGAAACCGCTCCGCGCAAAGCCATTGCTGGTCCTACCATACTACCTACTTTGGGGCGCTCGTTTAAGGTGTTTTGGGCGTCCATAACAGAGACAAGGCACACCTCCCCCGCCGTATGCCCAGCGTCTACGATAACCCCTTTAGGTCGCCTTTTACGACGGGATAGCACATGGGCTTAAAATAAATATTCCAGAATACGCTAGTCGGCTTCTTAAACAACCACAGCAGATAGGCCGGCAAAATTATGTCAACCGTAACGAGATAAATTGATATCGTGATTTCATCTGAACGAATCAACCATTTTTATAACCCGTACTAGTCGTTGCGTACGATAAATTATAGAGGAGTTAACACAGATTTCCCTCTGGTTGTTTATATCTATACATATAAATAAAATTGAAGTGTCTGTTTGTAAAGTGAAAATAAAAAAATATGTCCAACTACATATCGTTATATACACGATACCTATAACGAAAATGACCTTAGAATTTTTTTTGTCTGTCTGTCTGTCTGTCTGTTTGTTCCGGCTAATCTCTGAAATGGCTGGACCGATTTTGACGGGACTTTCACTGAAAGATAGCTATTTTTTGCGGGAGTAACATAGGCTACTTTAATTTTAAAAAATAAATTAGGGTTCCGCAGAAAAAATAAACCCTTAAATTTTGAAGTTGTTTTTTTAAATATGGTATTATGACACGCGAGTGGATGAGCTCATTATGTTTCTTTGATTAATTTGGTCTAAAAATATTCTAAAAATGTCAGGTAGCTGATATAATAATGAGTAACTTAGGATACATTTATTTTAGAAAAATAAAGTTTTTGTTAAATTCCACACGAACGAAGTCGCGGGCACAGCTAGTATATACATATAGACGGTATCTGACGTCACTATGGTGTGACTAGACAGAATTTCTAACTACAGCCATTATTACTACCAGCGTGGGTGTAACGAGTATTTAATGGGAGGGAGTATTAGGCAAGTCTAAACTTACGGGTTTGCGTAAATATGTACGAATCGATTATTTGAATGTGAATTTGACTTTCCGACACTATGATAGCGTTGGTCCTTGTTTTACCAAGAAGAAAAAGCTGTTTTTTGAAAGATTCTAATTTTGAAGTAGGGTATTTATTTAATTAATTACCTTACCAACTAAACTACAAATACTTACAATTACAAAATTCAGTTCATATTTCAAATTTTCTTTTAACTTACAGGTAAGTACAACACTGTTACTATATGAGTGACTCAAGAATGCGTTTGGCGCCCAACATGGTGATAGGCGCACCCTCATCACAATTCAAGAAATAAGGTCGGTAAACTGCTGGTGAAGCTAATTGCACCACTGCCTGCCCCTTTTTTTTTTACATAGCAATATGGCATAATGGTAAGTGAAACGACCGCTCATGGACAGTAGTAAAACCAAACACCATGAATTCAAAAGCAATGTTTGGCATTACACTACACTCGCCATCCTGAGTTATAAAATGTTAAGTCTCTATATGTCCAGTAGTTACTCTGTTAAAAGAGTGCAGTTCCACTGCTATTGGGAAACCATTTCTCACCTAATTTATTACATAGAAGAAGATATCCAAAGTTGTACGGTTATTTTCATTGGAAAAACCATCAATACAACACACGCCACCGGATTAATTCGTATTATATTTTTCTATTGATTCACTCAAGTACTACACGAATAATAAAACCATGTTCCAAGTAAATATCGGTTGCACTCACCAAAATTAATAACATCGATAGCAATTCGTAGTATACAATTTTTCCACAGCTGATTACGTGTTATCGGCTGAGTGATATCACCTAATCAATCGATTGACACCAGATGGTGGGCTTATATGATGTGCGTCACAACCCACCACGCCTTCTGTCAACGACTTGGTTATCGTACGGAAGGTCGCGGGTTCAAATTCTAGATCACTGATGAGATTGCTGGCATTACTATTAGTATGGGAAGATCTGAGGAAGTGGTTCAGAACCGGAAATAGTGAATATTATTTTGTACCAAATATACCCGGTTACAATCATGCTGGTCTAAAGTGAAAAGTCCTGATCTCGAATCCCAAGTCCTGGAAAATACTTTGTGTGAGTTTTTAGTTTAAATATCCCGAATTTGTTCAGAGTTACAAAACTGTTTAGAGGGGCAACAGGTTTGCCCCTATCACATCTTAGATTAGAAATAAGCATAGCGAGCTGTGAATGTTATTTTCACTAAAAGACGCAACTTTACTTACCCTATAGGGATTATGCTATCTCGGGCAAAATATTATGTAAGCAATAGGTATATAAATGTTATTAAGTAGATTATACGTGACATAATTATCATTTCTATGACTAATAATGCAATTATTCCTTCAGATAATTCAATTATTTCATTTGTTTTGTTTACCAACGGCCTTATTCATAATAGACAGTTTATAAACCTATTTTAGATATCATATGTTTTGTCTTCTTCTCTCATACTGAATTCAGAAGCCGTATGAATGAGACATAACGTTCGATAGCTAAAATAGGATAATACACTATGAAAAAAGCCGTTAGAATTGAATCATGTATTTAGATTATTTTTGATACTGATATTTGCGATGGGAATTCTTCGAAATTCTCAAGCTACGTCATCCCGTATTTTATAGAAGAATAGTGGGTACTCTCTATAATATCAAGAAACTAAACAGCATCACTTATTTCAATAATCATACTTTTAACAAACATATATTTTCTCATACATTTGCGAGATACAATTGCATCGAGTTACGAAATGCTGCCAACTGCCAAGTCATTTATCTACCGCAATGTTTTAGTTACTTCAGCTTCAGGAAAATTTACTGCAGCCACGCGTTTACATTACACGCTTCCCGTTTGTAAACATTACTCATAGAAGGAAGTAAATTATGGGGAATTATTTGCACTTACCAATAGTATGTTAATTGAGGATATAAAATATGTTGTCATTTAGTAGTGATTTTTTCGCCCACACTATCACTGAAACTTGCATGCCATTTTAAAGAGTGTCCACTATTAATACTCCGTCAGTATTCTGTAACAGAGGTATTAGCCCGGTCCAATTGGCCCATTGATACTCTAGCTTTCGCCTATGATCTATTTAATGACCGTACAACTTCTTTTGTTCAAATCCAATATGCTTCAGAAGCAAAAGGAATAAAAATATTTTTTAATATTGATCACTTCTGTCCAACACGCATTAGGCCAGCGTGGCGGACTATATGGCCTAACCACTCTCAATCTCACTCTCGATTGTAGAGGAGACCCGTGCCCTGCAGTGGAACCTATATGGGCTGATACATTTCACTTCTATAATTTGTTTCGTCTCCAAACCAAAACAATGTAAACATATTTTCAATTTCAGTCTTGTAATAATAACTTGGGCCTATTAGGCCTCCCGTTCCTTTACTATTTTTTCACCCTACTCCGCTATAAAATCCGTATAATAGTTTTATTTCAATGTGTAACATTCGCGTGAATCTAAGAAACCATGAATGTTATAGATATTCATAAGCGAAAAAAATCATTGATTATCAACAAGGGTCAGGTCAAAGGTACCCCGAACCTACGAGAATGCATGAAGTTGATGAAATTGGAAGAAGCGAAAGTAATATGTTAGGATCGGGCAAAGTGGCAGTCTATAGTCTCTGCCTACCCCTATGAGATACAGTCGTGACAATTATGTATGTATCAAGTGAAACGTCAACTAATTTCCCAGACCAATGTAAAATAATAATATCCCCTATAATTACGTCACCAACTACACAGTACACTCCCATCTTCCACGCTAGATCTGTATCTACAAGCGTAGTAGGCGTGCACCTATTCTCCGAATGCACGTCTATTGAACTTGGCAAACGAACAAAATTATGCAACCGCGCAACCACGTACGATATCGATTCCGCGTTGTAGCAGAGGCCGTGACATAGGTGCATGGCCTTTTGTGGCCTTATGTGGGGCTTATGGACTTTTCGACGAAATATACCGGACTATTAGAAAAAAATGCTACTATTCACTGGTAGGTCTCTCATATGTGAGAGACCGCCTGGGTTGGTACAACTGTCTGTATGTGTGTAGGTCGTATAATTAATGAAAATTATTTTCGCATGTGGATCCTACTCGTATCTAATCATTGCCTATCACATATTTATTTATAAGCCTCCTCTTCATCACGCCATTCTCACTCCACTGCTTTCTAGCATACATGCCGACGTCATTTGACCATCCAGACACTGCGAGCACTATTGCTTGAGTAATAAAAAATGGCGACGTCATTTAACGATCTAGACCTTGGGCAACCATGGGTAATAAGCTCCCGAACACTTAATGCAAGATTTTTTTTTTATAAATGAACTCTTTGGGATAATTTAAACTCAGTATTCATAATATTTAAATTTGTTAGCGTAATCTTTCACAAGATGTTATGGTATCGTCGTATCGTATGATGTGATGTTAAGTAATAAGATACTACTTCGGTATGTTTTGTGAGAAATACAGAAAGGAAGACACTTCGTTAGCAATATTAACTGTGCTGTTTATTATTTTACGTTTCTTGTTTCCTACTTAATTAATTTCATTTTCGACACACCCATATAAAACTGTTCCAATTACTTTGGGAGTGATCTGTGCAATTACTCCAAAAAAGTACAAATATTTTGATGTTTTTTTTTTATTGCTATGAATGGCGAGACGAACATGCCGTTCGCCTGATGGTAAGCGATACGACCGCTCATGAACAGTAGCAAAACCAAACAACACCTTGAATTACAAAGCAATGCTTGGCATTCCACTGCGCTCGCCATCCTGAGACATAAGATGTTAAGTCTCAATATGTCCAGTAGTTACTCTGGCTACAATGCCCTTCAACCCGAAACACAACAGTGCGTTCATAAATGACTTCATAAATGTGGTATTTAAATATGGTAAAGTTATTTCCCCGTCGAATGACGTCACGGCATAGGCGAAATAGATATTCCCCATTTAAGTGACACCTAAGGCGTTAATTCCGCGCACTGAATCTTCATTCATATGGCTTGTCTATCAAAACAGGAAAATAACTAGAATTGTACACAATAAATACCTTTCTGCCGACCCTTATCCTATTTTTAAATGAGGTGGTGCTACTTGACTTATGGTGAAAAGTTGCACAATGATTTGAAATATTTTACGAGCGTCAGGCTAATATACACCTTTTTAGTAGTGAGGCTTAAAAGTATTCGCTAGCGTAAATCGTTTAATTATAAATAAATAACACCCAACAGTCATATACATAGTCCTGAACCCACACTAAGATCGAGTCTTCTGTCGTGGGTATCAGGAACTACGAGAGACTTTTCGGTCTCACAAACACCCAGACCCGGAAGAAATATTTGTGGGCCGCACAAACATTTCTCGTCAGCGCACAAACATTTTTCAACACATGCGGCGTCTAACCGACTGCGCTACGGAGGCCGTCATTAGTTTTAGTTTTCGTGTCTCATACCTTCAAATTCCTTGAGACATTATCGTTAATTTAGTTTGACTTTTTTTAATTTATTCAGCTGGCCCTTCCACAGTTGATTTAATGTAGAGCCTATGTTTATGCTTGTTGCATGTTTATGCTTGTTTGTCTTTATTTTTTAATTAGCCGATCATTTCGCCAGAATACATTTGAAAAGAAAAAGGGACGGTAGGATAGCTACATCGAGTTTAGATATACAAGAGTTTGTACGATAAATAACATAGGTGTATCTGGTGTAGAGTGGAATCAAAAAATATCTGCACACAAAAAAAATCTTTCTAACTTTTGATAAGTATTTTATGTTTATGGGCAAGCTTGGCTTTTCATTTACTCCAATCTAGTAATTTCCACAAAACCCAGAACTAGACTAAGCCTATTCTAAGGTCAAACATTTCAACCTTGATACGCGTTCACAATAACAATCATAGTGTATTGCGCAATATGGTGCAACAGATGCCGAGATAAACGTTGGCGCATGGCTTGCATATACGCGTTCTGGTTAAATTTACATTCTTAATCCAGGTTTTTTATACTCCCGGTTATATTTATAGATAGATTTTACAGCCTCCGTAGCGCATTTGGTTAGACGCCGCCTGTGAAACGAGAGGCCGCGGGTTCGATCCCCGCACCGAGAGAAATGTTTGTGCGGCCCACAAATATTTCTTCCGGGTCTGGGTGTTTGTGAGACCGAAAAGTCTCTCGTAGTTCCTGATACCCACGACACAAGACTCGATCTTAGTGTGGAGTCAGGACTATGTATGTGACTATTGGGTGTTATTTATTATTTATTAGATTTAAAACCTATTTTAGTTATCTAATGTATTGTACTTTTCGAACTACTTCTGAATTTAGTTTGGGAGAAGACAAAATGTTAGACGTTAATCGCCGCGATGGCAGATTGTATTACTGCGGTCTCGATAGTGTATCAACCGACTATGTCTTACCGGTCATTTATCGAGCTGTTATTACATACAAATATTTAGGGGTCTGGGGCATTACTCTGTACACACACTGACACAACAAATGTTGGAACATCGCAAGTAAAACTGTACGAATATGCCTTAATACTTTACAAGATGTTCGAATCCTGTATCGTACGTCGTAATCATAGACTAAGTTCGAATTGAATGACAAGTTTCATAAAGAATAGTATTGATTTTTAGAATTGGAAATCTTTTATCTTATACATTGACGATCAACGTCCGAACAGTCAAATTTCGTGTCGGAGTATAGAGCAACCCAGAGACCAGTGCTGTTAGATGTCCGAAATAAATATACGAAACCTTAACTCAATATGGTCGTTTACATTAACAAGAACTTTACAGTACAGAATTAAGCCGAATGGATAGATTATCTTGTGTCTTCAGTCGTTACAACATTTAGACACCATACATACATACATAATCTCACGCCTTTTTCCCAGAAGGGGTAGGCAGAGGTGCCGGGGCACCCACATTTCGCCAGTATGTTCCGTCCCACCATGTGATAGGTGGCGAGCCTATCGCCATATCATTTAGACACCATAGCTTAGTTATATGATGAAGACTGTCCTGCCCTCACACCAACCTCTGCAACTCCTGTAAGCCAGGATCAACAGTGGCACGCAATGTAATGACACCGAGCATTGAAGCTCGGCGAGTCTCCGGGAATGTCTAAACTCTAAATTATATTTAACCCGCAACGAAATTAATCACAAAGTTAAATTAATAGGAGTTGGAAATTAATTATTATCCACTTCCCTCCGTAACAAAATCAGCTAGATGATAGGATACGGTGGAAAAGCGATCCTAACGACCCACCCAGTGTATCACTTGTCAAGATCAGCATATATCCGATTTGTGTTACCAGCGAGAAGCAATCAACCATTACAAGTCGATATTAATTGCTAGCGGTCCGTCGCGGCTTTGGCCGTCTTAAGATACTTTTTGAGTCCAGTCCACTTTAGAAACATAGGAACTATTTCGAGTGATAACTGTTTTAAGCATTTAAACTCAACTTCACTGTCGTACTTAAAACTTCCCACGCCATTCCTTTGAGTTTGAACGAATATCGAATATATTTCAATTCATTGCACATCCCACAGGAAAACTAAATTTTGTCGGGATAAAAAGTAGCCTATGTATTAGTCCTGGGTCCCAGTTACTTTAATGCGAAATTTCATCAAAATTGGTCCAACAGTTTGAGCGTGAAAAGGTGACAAACACACTAACTTTTACATTTATAATATTAGTAGGAAGTAGGATATCACATCGATCTCTCTGCAATGCATACATACATACATAAACTCACGCCTTCTTCCCAGAAGGGGTAGGCAGAGGTGCCAGGGCACCCACATTTCGCCTTGTATGTTCCGTCCCACAATGTGATAGGTGGCGAGCCTATCGCCATATCGGGCACAAATTCCTGACTCTGGGCTGATAATGAATAGAAAAATCCAATATCACTTTGCCCAACCCGGGATTCGAACCCGAGACCTCAGCTTTGTAAGCGTACCGTAGTACAACTACGCCACCGAGGCAGTTTTTCTATAATACACGACTAAGACTTGTACATAACTGTGGGGTCAGGATTATGTTCGCACGTGATCATTGATTTTATTTTTTATTTTTATTTCTATCAATGGCGAGACGAGCAAACCGTTCGCTTGATAGTAAGCGATACGACTGAAGCATAAGATGACAAGATGGCCAGTAGTTACTCTGGCTACAATGTCCTTCAATGCGAAACACAACAGTGTATTTACACACTGCTGTTTGGTAGGAGAAAAAGACATTGCGGTGGTACCTACCCAGGCAGCCTCTCACATATCTTCCATCAGTAATTTGATCTTTGCTAAAAATTCTATATTATGAGAAATCCAGTAAACTGCGAAAGGATAACTGGCGCATTAGATTACGGCCTAAGCCATCCCAATAGAAGTTTCGATTGTAGAGAAAGCCCATGCTCAACAATGGGTATATAAAGGGTGATGCATCTAATTTGTAAATGCTTGCCTTTTGGCATGACAGTGGACGTGCGTCAATGCTTCTTTGACAAAAGACTGAAATACTTTGCAGATCTATGGATTGTAAAATATAGCTTGATAATTTTGACAGATCGCAGTAGGGATGAGGGTAGTGTATAAACGTTAATGAATCTATTCGATTATTATTTTTCTATCTTGTTATCGATAATTGCGTGATTAATGTATGGATTTTATAAAACAGTTTTTTATTATTTTTTATTTATTATTATTACTTTAAAAATAAGTTATTACTAATACTACTAGAAGTAACATATCTTCCCTCTCGCTTCAATGTGTACCCGTGTGCACGCACCATACGCAGAGATTTTGTTCCCGATGTCCGCTCTAGTTTAATACCTCAATGGGTGATGACAATATTTTTTCCGACTCTTCGTCTGTACCTTGCGTTGATGATGGCTCGTCATACTTTTCCTGCATTATTCGAAACACAGTCGCTCGGCCAATGCCAAGTGCGTCCGCAACTCTGTTACCAACTTGGGTAGGGTAACAAGGTAACAATGGTCCGCCAGTTTGACACTCACGTTCAAAATATTCTTGCAAGCGAACCACAAACTCGTGACATTCGCTATTCAAAACAGTCTTTTTCGTTCTTTAGGCCGCGTCAATTTCTGGATACTTCTGGTTGCCGTGCGCCGCTTGCCCTCGATGACTCATACGTCGACACCTTGCCATTTCACAACAACCGTCCGGTACCGGACGGACCGGACCGGAAATATTTTTGTTACAATTGTGCAGTCATTAGATACTATTTTTTATATCCATTCTTTAGAATAACATCTGAAAATATACTAACTATATTATCGGTAACTTTTATTCAATGCACATTTGTTTAATGTAATCAGTAAATGGAACATATTTCGCCAATTAAGAAACAAGTTACTTTTATATTTACATTTTTGTTATGTGTTGTTTTTATTTCAAATCCGATTATTGATAGTCTGTGGTTAATCGTTATGCGTGGCACATCTCTAAGGGGGCGGTACCTGTCCATGAAGTACAGTTTTTATTTGTATGACATTTTAACAAAAAAAATACGTAACTTTATAGTCGTGAGCTGTCATAATTATCAAGCTATATTTTACAATCCATAAATCTGTTAATGGCAGCAAAATAAATATAAAAAAATCGCTACTGCATTGTTTTCTGAAATATTTATTTTCTTTATTAGAATACTAGCGGTCGGACCCGGCTTCGCCCGGGTGCAGATAGCTTTTGAATCCAGTATTGATTTGACAACAACATATAATTTCGCGTACTAACTATATTTTTCCCGCGCGCCGTCGACTATATTTCCCGTCCCGTTATATCCGGTTTATGTCCGGTCTCATTCAGTCCCATGATGAAATTTTAATTATCATTTATAGCGGTCGGGCCCGGATCCGCCCGGGTGCATACAAGTTTTAAAATGGCGGTCAAAATATTTAATTCTGACTATCAGTTTAGAATATCGACCAATCGGACCACGAAAAACGAACAAAATTTCCTCGTATTTGCTAGAAATATCACTACTGCTTTCCTCCTATAGGTCATAGTGTGATGATATATAGCCTATAGCCTTCCTCGATAAATGGACTACCCAACACTGAAAGAATCATTCAAATCGGACCAGTAGTTCCAGAGATTAGCGCGTATTTGCTAGAAATATCACTACTGCTTTCCTCCTATAGGTCATAGCGTGATGATATATAGCCTATAGCCTTCCTCGATAAATGGACTATCCAACACTGAAAGAATCATTCAAATCGGACCAGTAGTTCCAGAGATTAGCGCGTTCAAACAAACAAACAAACAAACAAACAAACTCTGCAGCTTTATAATATTAGTATAGATAGTAAGCAATAATGATAGTCTATAAGTAGGTACTATACTTTATGGAAGTTGCGTATTTTAAAATTCGACGCACAGAAACCTGTTAAGCTTTTTTATTTGTTCCAATGTTATATTAATTTCAAATTATTAATTAATAGCGGCCCGGCCCAGGTTCGCCCGGGTGCAAATAAACCTCCGTCATACTTTCCTACGACAATGAATTTGGTGAGTCGGCACTACAAGCCGTGACAATCGGGATTCAAACACTAGTGTTTACACCCGACGTTTATTCCTAAACTAGCGGCCCGGCCCAGCTTCGCCCGGGTACAAATAGATTTCTGTACAATAATATGTACGTATTATACATATAAACCTTCCTCTTGAATCACTCTATCTATTCAAAAAACCGCATCAAAATCCGTTGCGTAGTTTTAAAGATTTAAGCATACAAAGGGACATAGGGGAGGAGAAAGCAACTTTGTTTTAGATGTAGTGATATTGCACTAGACCGCCAACTTGCACTAGGCCAGTGTGGTGGTCTATAATTATGCCTAACCACTCTCAATAGTACTCTCGATTGTAGAGGAGGTCTGTGCCCTACAGTGGGATGTATATGAGCTGATACAGATACAGAATATATTGCTAAAAAAATTTATTAAAGGTATGTTGGTGACTCAAACTGTGATAAATCCAAAACTATTATAACTTAAAAGATAATTTTAAAGTTTCAATTTTAGATGAATCCTGATTTCAAAACATTTCAAATGCCTTGCCGTTAAGACTTGGATTTGAATCTTTCATATAATTAGACAAACTATAAGATGTTTCTTTTTTCTTTTTCTTTAATGTTCTATTGCTATATGGTTGTCTGGAGGAGATCGCTATTAGCGATAAGACCGTCAGTTGTTCACTATTTGTAAGCTTTTCTATTATTTTTCATTATGTGGTAATAAAGTGTTGTGTATCTGTATCTGTTATTTAAGGAAGTTTATGTTAATCATCTGAATATTTCATATTCTCAATTAACATTTAAATGTATTTTTTATACACTGACTAGGTCAAACATATCAATAAGGATTTAAGGATCAGTAAATTAATCAAAATATGTTGAATAAAATTCTCATATATAATTTCAAAGCCATCATCAAAAAATATGCATTATTAAATTTTGAAAAATAATTAAAACCATATAAAATGTAAATTCACCAATGCCAGTGCAAAAATATTTATAAAAACATTATTATAAAATTTTTAAAATATATATTGCTATAATTTTCTTTGATAACTTAAAGTATATTTAGCTGTTATACTTTTAAATGAGTTTCAATGGAATTAAATATCCCTAAACTATTTATTTATATATTTTTTCCCAAGTAATTCATGCTTGTTGGACAACCTGTCAAATATCAACCAATAGGAGGCCAGAAAAAGGTGGCCCGGCAACACCATTTTTATCTACATATTTTAAGTTTTTTTTTTTTTTTTTATTGCTTTGAATGACGAGACGAGCATGCCGTTCGCCTGATGGTAAGCGATACGACCGCACATGAACAGTAGCAAAACCAAACAACCCCTTGAATTACAAAGCGATGCTTGGCATTCCACTGCGCTCGCCATCCTGAGACATAAGATGTTAAGTCTCAATATGTCCAGTAGTTACTCTGGCTACAATGCCCTTCAACCCGAAACACAACAGTGCGTTTACACTGCTGTTTGACGGGAGAAATAGACACTGCGGTGGTACCCACCCAGATGGCCTCTCACATATGAGAGACCTACTACCAGTACTGCTAGTTCCTCTATATTATAAATGCTCTAAGGCTAAATAATCATTTAATAGGCTTATTTATTATTAATAATTTGATATTTTAACTAAAGATCCTGATTAAAACCAACTAGCAATGTTGTAATAACGACCATATTGTAAACTGCTTTTGAAGAGCAACACTAGATTTCCTTGCCCATTCTTCTCTAGTGAAACAAATCTAAATTATGTTGAACATTCTAATAGATTCAATAAATTATTTTCATTTCAAAGAATTTAGAAAGATTATACCTATCTTGATCCTCATGAAATGTTATCTCTTTCAAACAATGGTCATGGCCAAATTTAGAGGAGTTAGTCATTATGATTTCTTTTAAATCACTCCATGCTATAAATATTCCTTTTCTTAATTTTTTATAGTGAATAAACTATGAAATAATCACAGCATTGCATAATTTAATTAGCAAAATGGTGATATTGATTTGTTGGCCCACATTACCAATTGAATTCCTATTAGAAATTGTTTCTATTAATATATGTTTGGGTAATTATTCTCAGTAACAGCTTATTATTAAATTGACGACGAGTTTCTTCGAAAACGCCGACAATCGCCGGCTGTCGGAAGTGCAATCGACAAACTCATAACAATTTACTTATAGGTACAGTGACTTAGTTCGCGCTCACATCATATCGTATTACTTAAAACATCGTCGCTACGTCCTCCGCTGCTAAAATAAAACATAAAACCTCTCGCAAAATCGATAAAACATCACACATGACGAGGTAAACAATGCGTCCCCGATGGCTGGAAAATATCGATTTTAAAAACTCTCTTTCATTGATTTTTTGACACAAAACCTCACTCTTCGAGGTCAAATTACACGCTTCGTGAAATAAACCATATAATTCGGGTGCAGTTATACAGAAAATGTTTTTTACTTACCTATTACGTGCAGTATTGAAGGATTTCTCTAGAGCTCACTACCGAAATTGATTAAAATACTAATTCACTTAAATATTACGATTCAAAACTTTACGTATTCAACTAAAACGAATTAAAGGACAATAAATTAAGTATGTGATCGAAAAATTATACAGAAAAGTCGCGAAATAACTGATAAAACGTGTATTTAACCTTTAGCACATTAATTCATTTCCTTCGTCAGATGTGAAAACTAAAAACTTTTCTCGCGTCAGATGGTGCTTGAATAGGTAGTTAATTGACATTTCTCTTCGTTTCTTGTTATACGTTCTGAAACATATTAATTACACAGTTTTATTTCGTAAATTACGTGTCTTCTTATTCAAATAAACAAAATACAAGTTTAACCGTTTAAACGTTGGTTTTTTATATTACTTTCATCCGTAATTTGTCTCCTTATGATTTAATACTGCATAACAAAAATGGTTGTTTGCATAGTAAGAAGCTGAAAATTCCAAAATTTAAGTACTGGAACGTAAATCCTGTTTATTTTGAAAAACGTCAAAAGTCCAAACTCAAAAGCCGAATTAAGCGCGATAATTCTCATTATTTTAGTAGTTATTGTCTAGAAATATATAAAATATGTCAACTAGTGCAAGAAATGCGCGTCTCTCCAGAGAGGTTAAAAATTTTGAGACAAAACCCCCTTGGGGGATTACGTGCCACCCTCAAAAAGACGATGTTTTCGATATATTACTCGTTACCCTTCAAGGACCAAAAGGAACCCCTTACGAAGGTGGGACATTCAAATTGGTTGTTACAATACCTGAAAAATACCCATTCGAACCGCCCCTTGTGAAATTCACTACGCGGGTGTATCACCCAAACATAGATAATGGTAAGATATACTATTTTGTGTTTAAAAAAGTCCTAGCATGCGTGCACCTGTTTTTCTCACAAATTCCTATCCTAACATTTCTTTTTATTTCTCATCTAATGTAAGACTTATCTAAACAAAATCTCATAGACCTGCTGTACACAGCTTATCCCCTTCTAAGTATTGTATTAATAACTTAATTTATGTTAAATACTAATTTCAGAAGGCCGAATATGCATGGACATGCTGAAAATGCCTCCAAAAGGAACCTGGTCTCCTACAATGACTCTTGAAACCCTCATGGTCTCATTGCAGACACTCCTGGCCAACCCAAACCCAGATGACCCCCTCATGGTGGACGAGGCAAATGAATATAAATACAATATAGATAAGTTTATGGAGAATGCTAAACAATGCACTGAGAAATATGCTAAATGATTAAGTAGATATTTTTAGTTCATTCTACTTGATCTTTCAGGACAGTGACTTAACATTTTGACTGAAGGTGGCAAAATAATGTATAAATATAACATAGGTTTAATAGAAGCAATTTGCTGTCCTCACTAAAAAAAACTATTGTATGTATGCCATGATAGTCAATGAATTGACTTGGCTGGTCTATGGTACCCTTAGCTATAAGAAAGACTGTTGATATTATATCTTATTTTGTAATTGTTGAATGACACATTTTGTTGCTGCCTCTTTAAATCTAAATCTGGCATTAGGGTATTAAAGCACTATTGGTTCTTGCATAACAGAACCCAAAAGGTGACATAGAAATGGCACTAAGAGGCACTATTATTGCTTGAAGTGCTACTAAATATGGTGAGTGTAATTATGGCCCATAGTATAATGTTACGTCATAATATTTTACAATATATAACCAGCAGCAATTATTGTAGTAAATGGCAAAACCACATAAACAATAGTGAAATATGTAATGCCAATATATCTCATAACATGTATGTAAAATCTTGATGGTGTATTGTACTGATCCATAAATTAGATTTTTAATTATAAAAAGGAAATCTCTGTAAAGTAAGTTAAACAGCAGATTACCATGGCAAGTTTCTTAAATCTACAAATAAAAATATTTTTTTATTTCATGGAATGGCGAGAAGAATATGTCATTTGCCTGATGGTAAGCAATACAACAACTTATGTACAGTAGCAAAATCATGTTACAACAGTACATTTATACTGCTGTTTGGCAGGAGAAATAAACATTGAGGAGGTACCCAGGTAGCCTCTCACATACGAGAGACCTACCACCAGAAAAACCAATCATACTAAGATTCTGATCACTCAGACACCTTGACTTGGGCAAAAGATCTGGTTGCATATCCAAAACCTTTAGCAGGATGAATTTATTAAAAAAATGTTATACCTGAATCTCATACATCTTTTCTGTTATGTTTAATAAGATAATCTGGCCTATTTTTATGTGTACAAGGAAGTTAATTCAACTTGCTAAGAATTGTACTTTCTGAAAAGATTTGATTTTAATGAGAATTAGCTAAATTATATTATCTAAATCATAAAATGTTAATGACAGTTCTACTTTCTGTAATCTAGAATTTTTAAGTATTAAGCATAGTTATTGTAAATTTAGTTTTTGTATAAAAAAATGTAATAAAAACTAAACACATTTGCTATAACCATTTTTTAAGTTGTGATTAAAATAAATGAAAAACCCTTATGTTCTTAAAGGTTTAATAATTAAATATTTATGTATGTGATAATCTTCTATCGTAATTTAAATAACCCTTTACAATATTATACATGGAAAATATCTAACTTCTGTCACAATATAAAATGAAGCAAAGATCTAGCCATCCTGACATCCATAGTGAAAAATCTTACCAATTTTACATTGCTATTGATAAACATAATTCAATCATATTATTTAGTAACCATAATGTTATTTTTTGTGCACCACTAACCTAAAACAACATAGTATGTTTACAAAAAATAACATTTGCAGGGAATTTAGTAAATCCTCTTATATTCTTAAAATTATTATTTCATATATATTTTCTTCTCCAGATTATTGATAAATTAAAAAATTCTTTGAAGCCTACTGCTTATTTTCTGTATGAGCCAACAAAGAGTTTAAGTGAATGGATTTTTTCAGATCTTGATGATTTTATTCAAGGTAAAAGTTTGATTATCTTATGGTTTTTAAGCTATGTGAACCTATGTAGTATACTTCTGGTTATTTATTTAAAACTTTATTGTACACCTTAAACTAATACAGAAAAAATATTAAAAAAAATTACAAAAGGTGGTCGCTGCTTATCGCTTGAGGCGATCTCTTCCAGACAACCATGGAATATGGGATGGTTATGGAAGTTATAACAAGAATAGAATAAGGATTTGGATGCAGAACAGTAGTCAATGGCTCATGTGAAGGATGACCGAGTTGGAAGACTATTATGTGAATTGTCCAAGAGTAAACATTGTAGGCATTTAAATATGCAAGTGAAATAAATTAAAATATTTCTGAATTGACTGTTAATTGACACTTAAAATTGAAGCTTTGCATGGAATTCCAAGGGGATTTACTAAACCACTATCTGAAAAGAAAATCGCAATAAGGAGAAATGGACATTGTTTGGCTGAAAAGACTCATTTCTAAAATCTAAATGTTTTAATTAGATACTGTTGCCATTGAAACCAAGTGTATTGAACCCAACTATAGTTTCAACATTTTGCTTTCTTAAATTCATAAAAAAAGTAAATTATTCCTATGCCATCACATAAAAATTAAATCTTTCAATTATTCTTATCCCACAATATTACGAATTCTTGAATAATACACTGTTTCACTCCATTATTAGATTTTTTACAATATTGAGTGAGCCTTTTCTGCTTAACTACACACAATTGATCGCCTTTCCCACAAGCTTTGCATAAACAATTTCTTACGATAATATAGGATGTATCAACCGGTATCAGTGCTGCTGTCATCTCCGGAGCTAACACTATCCGTCTCAGATGAACTACTGTTTCTCTTTAACTTCTTCCCAATATTCTGTTTGCTCCTAGCATTTGCTACTGCAGAATCATTGTTATTACTTTCATCGTCTTTCAAATCTTTTTTCTTGGATTTCTTGTTGCAGCTAGTTGTTGGTTTCAAGGTCTCTGTGGAGACGGTGGTGACCATTTTGGACTCCATCTTCTGGTCCGGTTTAAAGTCATCATCTTCCTCATCGTCTTCCGGTTGAGGTCTGTTCGCGATGGCAGCTGCTACTGCCATTTTGTATGCTTCTGGGTATTGTGAGCTGAAAATGTTAATTATTCTAGTCAGTAATTGCAAATTGTTCAATTTATTCAGAAGAATATTCCTCGTTTTTATTTCAGTTTTTGCCTAGTTAGTACTGCAGATAATAATGATACCACTATCTATAATGGGACATGATTGAAAGCACTTAAATAATAGTATAAGGCACTGGCATAAAGCAGGTTAGCAGATTAATGATAATTCTATCTTATTTTCAACATTTATATAATATTATTTATGAAAATTTAAAACAACAGAGCATTCTACATTTTAATGTGTGTTATTAAGCGTTAATTACTCTAAAAAATAGTAACAAATTTACACACAATTGGCCTTATCAAACTATTTGTTTACCTGAGTTTAGTTTTTATTGCCCTGATCTTTTTGAATATGAACTCTAGATCTTTCTTCATTTCTAGTAACAGTTGTGTATGTTTTTTGAACTCTGCCGAGGCAGCTCTGAGCCGGCTAGCTGACAACTGATTGCAATTTGTTAACATTTCTGTAGTTTTCTCAAACCTTTGAAGCCTGAAATACGAAAATATTGATTAAAGAATTATATTACTCTAAATGAATCTGCTATTCTGCTATATTCTTTTCCCAAAAATATCTACACCAATATGCTCAAAGACGTTAAAAGCAATAAAATTTAAATTTAAAAAATTGTCTATTGATATAGTAGTTTTTTTAATACCATTTATGCTAATCAACTCTAAATTAATACCATCATTACACAATATTAAAATCTTAAACAATTTTTACATCCTATTGGTATCATTACGAACTAAAAAGGTTTTTTAAAATGTGAGTTGATGTGAATTTAAGTTTGTTAATAATTATTTAAATATAAGAAGTTTTATGCTTACATATTTTTCTGCGCCCTAATAATCATTTCAACATCTGTTTGGTCGACCATTCCCGCTAGCCCTTGCACAAAAACCTCTGGCGCGGAATAATTTTGAAAGCATTCTATAGAAAAATCACTTTCTGGTGTATCGTTAGCCATCATTTTTGTATTTTTATTTTCAAATAGAGCGTAAAGCTAAATTGTAAAGCCAACGAAATCAATCGATAAACGTCAACAATTGCAAAATATTGGATGACATTTAATTTTTTTCGAATAGTAGGCCAAAGAACATAAAAGCATACAGCCATAGGTAATCATCCATTTTGCGAGAAATCCTCGTTTTCTCCCCCTCAACAATCTTCAGAGTTCTGATTATTCCTCTATTAATACTGAAACACATTTTTAAACTTTTAGGTACTTGCCTAAATGGTAGGTAGGTAAATGCGGATAATTTGTCGAACTGATCTTTGATGCCACTAGGCGATGCTGATGACAGCCAAGACTCGGAATAAATGGGCAGGCTCGTCCGAAATAAACGTGAAGCGATAACTTTACAGTGCTGTTTCGTTCAGTGAGTAAGATTTCCGGATGGCCAATACCTCTTTCCGCTTCCCATCCTTTTTCCTTCCCGCTTTGATTTGATTTGGCCGTCACCAAATCTATGATCCAAACTTTGTAGATGTTCATGGACGGCGGTGATCAAATAATATCAGGTGACCCATTTGCTCGTTAACCAGACCTATGAAACAAAAAAAAACATTGCTTTGGCCATGTCAATGCATTCATAATAATATCGTCTTTGGCAGCGAATTACTTGAAAATAATAATGGGCACTATATCAGCTCATTTATATTCCACCACAAGGCGTGAGCCTCCTCTACAAATAAAAGAATACGATTGAAAGGCTTTTCAATATAGGAATTCTTATACCATGAACATTCTTATAAATAACTATGGCATGCAGCTTTTCTTATGAAGTTTCCTTCACCGTTATTATGCATGGTGATCGACTATCAATACAAACAAGACCAACGGCGAATCCAGGTGGTAGGTCATGGGGGTCATGACCCCCTCTGGGCTGGCTCCAGATTGACAGTATCTATTTATTATCTTGTTGATATTCAAAAGTACAGATTGTTATGTTTTAATATTTTATCGAGCGTTATATTAAACAACATGACAGTTACACAACTCTTTTATTTCTGATTTTAGCACAAACTAATAATCTTTATATGACATTTCACTAGTTTCCTTTATTCTCAGCAGTGGCGTAACAATAGGGTGGCAGAGTGCGCAAAATGCCACGGGCCCCCGGCCTAAGGGGCCCCCGGGCCGGCAGGGCCCTGGTCCAAAAAGTCTCAGGTCTGACAGGGTCTCAGGCTTGACAGGGCGTCGGGTTAAAGTCTGACAGGGTGTAAACAGAGAAGAAAGTAACATTAATAACGAAATTAATTTTAATAAACAACTGACTATATTTTAAATATGATATACACTTCATCATGAATTTGATTTAAATGTTTTGTTTTTGTATCATAATAGAATGAACTTAGTGAGAAACCAATAAATTATAATGTAATGAATATTAAGTGAATAAAAAAATATTTAGTTAATATTTTCCAAATAAATTTAAACATGTCTTGTTCTAGTAATTATTTAAGAGGTAACGAAAAACAAAAGAGAAAGAGGTAGTCCGAAGCGATAAATAAAAAGTTACAGAACGAGCAATTTATTAATGAGTCTCGGAAATGATCAAATGGACGAAACTAAAAATTCCATAAAAGCAAATCCAGATGGTAGAGAATATTCAGACCCAAAACAACCACAAGTACGAGCAAACATAAAATTGAACCATATTTAGGGGTAAATATCCATATATTACAGATAAGTGTAATAAAAAAAATACGAAGTGAAACGACTGTGATTGAGAAAGGTACACTTTAAACCCAATGGTCTTTTCTGAAGAGACAGTGGCAATAAATAATAAAATAATAAACAAACACTCCTACTACGTTTCGCTGACGATATCGTCTTGATAGCGGTAACGCTGGAGGAGCTGCAACAGATGCTGGACGATCTGGATTCAGCCTCACAGCGAATAGGTCTTAAAATTAACTTCGACAAAACAAAAGTAATGATCCACCACCACATTGATCCAAGACCTGTCGCTGTATGTGGCCACCAACTCGAAGTTGTTTCGGAATATACCTACCTGGGGCAGACCTTTTAGAAAAAACTTTGAGAAAGAGGCTACGAGTATTCTTGTCACCGTTGCCAAAAAGCTTGAGAACGATAGTTTATAGCCAATGCGACCTACAGTGCTGAGACTTGGCCACTCACAGTACGACTGGTCCACTAACTTATGGTTGCCCATGGAGCGTGCTTTGCTCGGTGTCTTTTTGGAAGATAAGATCCGTTATGAGCTTATCGAACAGAGAACCAAATTTATAGACATAGCACACAGGATTAGCAAGCTGAAGTGGCAGTACATTGGCCACATCTGTCGATATCGAACCGATAGCTGTTGGAGTAAACGTGTTCTTGATTAAAGACCGCGTCTTGGCTAAGGTACTGTAGGACGCCCTCCAGCTAGGTGGAGTGACGATTTTCAAAAGGTCGCTACCACATGTTGGATGCGACAATCTGACGACAGGGTGCAATGGCGCAATTTGGAGGAGGAGGCCTACGTCCAGCAGTGGACAACAAAAGGCTGATGATGAATAAACAAAATGTTTGAGTTGAGGCAAACAATTTGTAAATGCCATAGAGAAACATCGAGAATTAACTTGGATTCATGTGTTTTGTATGAACAATGGTGGTTACATTAGACATTAGATGAGGAGCAACAATCCATATAAAAATTAAGCATTTTTTTGACGGCAAGAACTTACTATACTCCACGAAGTTACTAATTTAGGTTTTCGTGGCCCTAGAGAAAGCGCGGATAGCCGTAATAAAGCAGTTACTAGCAAAATGTGATCTTGATTTAGAGGAATGGTTAAATAAGTCTAAGGGCCAGATTACATACTTAAGTCCGAAACTGCAAAATGATCCAATTGCTGTTTTGGGCCTAAACCCCATTATATTTAATACAACTTAAGATTCATCTAAGACAGACCAAATATGTGAATTTTATCGGTACTGTGTAATATGAAGAAATGAAAACAGAATTCCAAAAGCAATCGTTAATAGTTAATGACTATTTAGATTTCAGTAATTCTTTTTAGATTTCATGAAATGATTTTTGTTCAAAATTCCATGAGAAATAGATGAAAGATGAAGCCATGTCATTAAAAGATTCTGTGCTGTACTGCATCAGCCCATATACGTCCCACTTTAGGGCACGGACCTCACCTACAATCGAAAGATACGATTGAGAGTGGTTAGGCCACCACGCTGGCCTAGTGCGGGTTAGTGGACTTAACATACCATAGAAATTCTTGCAAATCGCTATGGTATGCAGGTTTTCTCACGATGTTTTCCTTCACCGACAAAGTGCATGGTGATTGACTATCAATAGACACATGACTACGAAAAGTCAGAGGTGTGCCCTGGGATTCAAACCCGCGACCACCATAAACATGTTGGCGGCCGCGTCTGGTCCGTTTACCAACAGGCTACCAAGGACCTTAGAAAATATTCATAAACATGAAACTACAATATATTTTTTTTACATTTGCGAAGGGCCCCATTTGATGATTTTTGCCACGGGCCCACAATGGGGTAGTTACGCCACTGATTCTCAGCCTTTAAAATGTCGATAAATAAAGTAAACAATTGTGAGTGTTCACAATTCAGGGCTGTAACAAACTCTAAAAAATCATTATTACGAATTTGAGTCAAAATAATCGTGGACAGTGTTCTTACAAGAACTATATGACTCCCTGGCTTGGAAACTGGATCTGCCCTTCCATATGAGTCCGAAAATTTAAAAGTTGTGCTGTGGTATTTGAATCCGAGACCTCCATGAACATGGTGACAGCCGCTTCTGTCCGTTTACCAACAGGCCACCACGCATTGTAGTGAAGTTTTCGAAAAAAAAAAATATTTTCGTGAAATTAGTTGAAATTGGTGCTTTTAAATCGTAAAATTGATTTTATTCTTTTATATTCTTGATTAATAAAGTGAGCGTTCATACATTTCTAATACTTTGAACCATGAACTAATATTAAGTAATGTAATGGCTGGCATTTGAAATAAATGTTCTAGAATTACTACTACTTCTTATTTCTACTTCCCTCTGGGTTTCAATTCACCCCGTTTTTCAGTATAAACTATCTATACGTTTCGAATACGCAATGAATATTTAAATTTTTTGTAAAATTTCATGATCCAACAGTACTTAAAACACAAATAATGGGTGGTAATTTTTTCCAGAAAAAGGTAAAATTTAGTTATATTATTTATGCTTCTTATGGCATTGATAAAAACGTCTAACAAGTAAAGTTTATAAAGAACGAACGAGGAGTTAGCAGGTAGGCAGGTTTTTTAATAAATACAACAATTTAAAACCCAATCAATTCATTACGAACATAAAGATCAAGGGATTACTTGTCCTAAACCTTGGACTTGCAGGTCAAAAGGAACGCCAAAATTTTCAGGATTAGGACCAAAGCTCTTACGCCAAAGATGAACTGGCTTGTTCTGCAATCGATTGCGTTGCTGCAATGTTAAAGGAAGAAGCCGTTTCTGAGCTCTAAGATGGGATTGTTTCTTCGGCTTACTCATACGATCGAACAAAAAATTTGGCACATAAATATTATTATTCGATTCTGCATGAGGCACAATTTTCGTAAGGCTGTGTTTTCCAAACAGTATTTTCTCTAATTGGGCCACAACTTGTTTGTTGTTCAGACCGATTCCATCTTTCAAGAGTATGAGTCTTATATTTTCGATCAACCGCTTTTGTTTGGCCGATAGATGCTGCTGAATTTCCCTGCGTCCACTTTTATCTTTAAGGTAATTAAGTACGTCATTTAAAAGTTTCTTCTTGTAGTCTTGATAGAATTTATCTAGATCTTCTGGGTATAGATGATTATTGAGGCCATTCTCAGGGTTACTTGTTTTAAGTAGTGCATTGTTCAATTCTTTTGCTAATTCCTTTCCGTCTGGTAGATGTGTTAAGTCAAGAATGACGGCATTAACATTGCCTTCCCTGCTAATATCGTTACCAACAGATGTACCATAGTCTATCAATTTGCATTTAGCATATTTGCAATGCTTGTTTAGTTCATTCAAAGCATCATTTACGTTGGCTGAATCAAGTACAATCGCGTCTAGCTTGTTGTTTAGTTTATACTTCTTTCCATACCTAGCTAATTGCTGTTTTATGTTATCTGAACCATCTCTTAAGTTAGAGCTGTCATCTCTATCATCATCATCATCATCATCATCATCATCATCATCTCTATCTAGATTGTGTCTATTGCTTCTCTCTTTATTGCACCTTCCATGAATTCCACATCGGGCGTGGCCTTTATGTGCTGTGTCTTTTTCAATCGTTTTCTCTAATGAGTCCAGAAGTTTTGTGACTTCATTAGAACTACTTGCAGCTTTGTCTATCCCACATCTGGTGCCCGTACATCCACATCTTCCAGATTTGCAGTTTTTATCGTCTAGAAATTGCAGTAGTCCTTCTTCCGACCTATCGGATTTATTGTCGTCTTCTTTATTTAGAAGGAGATTCAAGACATCATTGCGCCCTAGAATTATTTCGTTTTTGGGCTTAGTAGAATATTTCTGATGTACTCTGTGGTCCTTGTTGAGTTGAATTTCCAAGCTTTTGAGTAGGTTTTGTAGTTCCTCGATCTGTTTATAGTCTAAATCGACTTTCTCTACGTTTCTCTGTTCGGTAATTGCTACAAAGTAGTAGAAAAAAGTGAAAATGAAGATTTTTGTATACATTTTAAATTTTACGAACCAGTACTTTTCATGATACAACAGAAGCCAAATGGGTATTCCTCTTCAGATTCAAATTGTTAATTGATTGACTTCAAGCGTCATTAAAACTATTGTTTGATTATCAATTGAGCGTATGATTGCAATTTTTAGTATTACGTACTTTTATATGATGTTTTTATTACTGACTAGCTTTTCCCCGCAACTTCGTCTGCGTTATTAACTTTACTTACAATATGTTTTATATTACATCCTGATTTCTCCCTTAAACTGAGAAAATTCTAAAACTCCGAATTACGTCACTATTTATTATTGAGCATCCTGTTGGGCAAATTATGTGGCTACATATATTACTTACTTTATCAACAACGACTTCCCGCTTTAAATCCACTTAAAACATAAAAATCCAAAACTTTACAATTGGTCATTATTTATCTATAATAAGTAAATACTATTAAACATAATAAATTCCTCCCTCTAAAATTTATTATCACAGAGCTACGCACAATTTTACTTATGAGTATTATTTACGCGGAATCCATTAATGGATATTTAAAATGAAAGTTGCTTATGCCCGATATTCCAACACAACCTTCCGTCCATTCCTTCCTTTTCCCTGACCCCTCCCGTAAATGTGAAACTCTTACACTCAAGAACAAAGTACAAAATTAGTAAAAATTAAAATATTGCTTTCTCTACCCAGTTCTTGAATTATACCATCAAGCTCAATTTTTAAGGGTTATTTTGTACCCACGGAAACCGAAATACTTTTTATAAAATTTCATCCCCTTCGTGCCATTTTTTCCAAAATTACTGCACGCCAATTTCTTGTGTTTATAATAGGTAGCTAAAATACGAATTTTGGTACCAATAACAGCGGTTTCGATTTTGCATACAAAATTATTATGACAAAAAAGTAAGAAGTTATTTTTGTTTTAATTGACTACCTAAAGTTCCAAGTTTGAAACCTTTCACGGTTCGTTTTTCATACAACACAATTTCACCCTTTTCACTCCTTTAAGGATTTAATTTCAGTAAATCCTTTATTAGTGCCGCTCTACATTATGATAGGAAGCCCCGTGCAAAATTTCAAGTTCCTAACTTCAGTTTAAATTTAAATTTCAACCCTTACTACTTTAGCGTTAATTTTAGAAAAATAAGGTATGCAGCTATGTTTGTTTTTGATTGATTTACAAAAGTGCAAAGTTAGCAAAACTGTGGCTTTAACGGTTTCGATTTTCCATACAACCTTTTTTTACCCTTTTCACCCCCTTAGGGGAGGAATATCTTAAAATCCCTTCTTAGTGCTACCCTACGTTACAATAGGAATCTCTGTGTAAAATTTCACGTTTCTAGCACCAACAGTTTCGGCTGTGCGTTGATTAGACAGTTGGGTACTACAAAATTTCAACCCTTATTTTAACCCTTTTACGGTCATTTTTAGAAAAATAAAGTATGCTGTTATTTTTGTATTTGATTGACTAACTAAAGTGCTGAGTTTGACAATTGTAACTTTAACGGTTTCGATTTTCCATACAAACGTTTTTTACCCTTTTCACCCACTTAAGGGTTGAATTTCTGAAAATCCCTTCTTAGTGCTCACCTACGTCATAATAGGAACCTCTGTGGAAAATGACATGTTTCTAGCTCCAGTAGTTTCGGCTGTGCGTTGATTAGACAGTCATTAAATCACCCTAGTCTCGCAACTCTTCAACCCTTATTTTAACCCTATTATGGCTAATTTTAGACAAACAAAGTATACAGTTAAATTCCTTTTTAAATGACTAACTAAAGTGCCAAGTTTGACAATTGTAACTCTAACGGTTTCGATTTTCCATACAACAGTTTTTTACCCTTTTCACCCTCTTAGGGGTTGAATTTCCAAAAATCCCTACTTAGTGCTCACCTACGTCATGATAGAAACCCCTCTGGAAAATTTCACGTTCCTAGCTCCAATAGTTTCGGCTGTGCGCTGATACGTCAGTCAGTCAGTCAGTCAGGTTCCTCTTTTATATATATAGACTAGCTTTTGCCCGCAACTTCGTCTGCGTTATTAACTTTATTTACAATATGTTTTATATTACGTCCTCATTTCTCCCCTAAAACTGAGAAAATTCTAAAACTCCGAATTACGACACTATTTATTAGTGAGCATCCTGTTGGCAAATCATGTGGCTATATATATTACTTACTTTATCAACAACGATTTCCCGCTTTAACTCCACATAAAACATAAAAAGCCAAAATCTTACAATTGGTCATTATTTATCTATAATAAGTAAATACTATTAAACATAATAAATTCCTCCCTTTAAAATTTATAATCCCAGAACTACGCACAATTTTACTTATGAGTATTATTTGCGCGAAACCCATTAATGGATATTTAAAATGAAAGTTGCTTATGCCCGATATTACAACACAACCTTCCGTCCATTCCTTCCTTTTCCCTGACCGTAAATGTGAAACTCTTACACTCATTAACAACGTACAAAATTAGTAAAAATTAAAATATTGCTTTCCCTATCCAGTTCTTGAATTAAACCATCAAGCTCAATTTTTATGGGTTATTTTTACCCACGGAACCCTACATACTTTTTATAAAATTTCATCCTCTCGTGCCATTATTCCAAAATTAGTGCATGCCAATTTCTTGTGTTTATAATAGGTAGCTGAAATACGAATATTCGTACCAATAACAGTGGTTTCGATTTTGTATAAAAAAATTACAACCCTTATTTTAAGCCCTTTGAGGCTAATTTAACACAAAAAAGTAAGAAATTATTTTTGTTTTTAATTGACTACCTAAACCGCCAAGTTTGAAATCGGTACCTTTCACGGTTCGTTTTTCTATACAACACAATTTCACCCTTTTCACTCCTTTAGGGATTGAATTTCAGTAAATCCTTCATTAGCACTGCTCTACATTATGATAGAAAGCCCCGTGTAAAATTTCAAGTTCCTAACTTCAGTAGTTTCGGTTGTACGTTGATGCGACAGTTCGGTTCTACAAAATTTCAACCCTTACCACTTTAGGGTTAATTTTAGAAAAATAAAGTATGCAGCTATGTTTGTTTTTATTAGATTTACAAAAGTACAAAATTTGCTAACTGTGGCTTTAACGGTTTCGATTTTCCATACAACTGTATTTTCCCTTTTCACCCCCTTGGGGGAGGAATATCTTAAAATTCATTCTCAGTGCTACCCTACGTCAAAATAGGAACCCCTGTATAAAATTTCAAGTTTATAGCTTCGGTAGTTTCGGCTGTGCGTTGATCCGACAGTTCGGTTCTACAAAAGTTCAACCCTTATTTCAACAACCTCAGGGTTAATTTTATAAAAATTCAATATGCAGCTATGTTTGTTTTTGATCGATTTACGAAAGGGCAGTTTGACAACTATGACTTTAACGGTCTCGATTTTTTATACAACCGTTTTTTACCATTTTCACCTCCTTAGGGATTGAATATCCATAAATCCTTCCTTAGTGCTATTCTATGCCACAATAGGAATCTCTGTGTAAAATTTCACGTTTCTAGCTCCAGTAGTTTCGGCTGTGCGTTGATGAGACAGTTCGGTTCTACAAAATTTCAACACTTATTTTAACCACTTTAGGGTTAATTTAAAAAAATAACGTATGCAGTTATTTTGGTTTTTGATTGATTAACGAAAGTGCAAAGTTTGACAACTGTGGCTTTAACGGTTTCGATTTTTCATACAACCGTTTTTTACCCTTTTCACCCTCTTCGGGGTTGAATTTCTGAAAATCCCTTCTTAGTGCTCACCTACGTCATAATAAAAACCTCTGTGGAAAATTTCACGTTTCTAGCCCCAGTAGTTTCGGCTGTGCGTTGATTAGACAGACATTAAATCGCTCTAGTCTCGCAACAATTCAACCCCTATTTTTACCCCTTTAGGGCTAATTTAAGAGAAACAAAGTATACAGTTAAATTTCTTTTTAAATTACTAATTTAAGTGCCAAATTTGACATTCGTAACTCTAACGGTTTCGATTTTCCATACAACAGTTTTTTGCCCTTTTCACCCCCTTAGGGGTTGAATTTCCAAAAATCCCTTCTTAGTGCTCACCTACGTCACAATAGGAACCCCTGTGGAAAATTTCACGTTCTTAGCTCCAGTAGTTTCGGCTGTGCGTTGATACGTCAGTCAGTCAGTCAGGTTCCTCTTTTATATATATAGACTACTAGCTTTTGCCCGCAACTTCGTCTGCGTTATTAACTTTATTTACAATATGTTTTATATTACTTCCCCATTTCTCCCCTAAAATTGAGAAAATTCTAATACTCCGAATTACGTCACTATTTATTAGTGAGCATCCTGTTGGGCAAATCATGTGGCTATATATATTACTTACTTTATCAACAACGATTTCCCGCTTTAACTCCACTTAAAACATAAAAAGCCAAAACCTTACGATTGGTCATTATTTATCTATAATAAGTAAATACTATTAAACATAATTAATTCCTCCCTCTAAAATTTAAAATCCCGGAACTACGCACAATTTTACTTATGAGTATTATTTGTGCGAAACCTATTAATGTTTATTTAAAATGAAAGTTGTTTATGCCCGATATTCCAACACAACCTTCCGTCGGTCCATTCCTTCCTTTTCCCTGACCGTAAATGTGAAACTCTTACACTCATGAACAACGTACAAAATTAGTAAAAATTAAAATATTGCTTTCCCTATCCAGTTCTTGAATTATACCATCAAGCTCCATTTTTAAGGGTTATTTTGTACCCACGGAACGCTAAATACTTTTTATAAAATTTCATCCCCTTCGTGCCATTTCTCCAAAATTAGTGCATGCCAATTTCTTGTGTTTATAATAGGTAGTTGAAATACGAATTTTCGTACCAATAACAGCGGTTTCGATTTTGTATACAAAATTACAACCCTTATTTGAAGCTAATTTAAGGCAAAAAAGAAAGAAATTATTTTTGTTTTTAATTGACTACCTAAACTGCCAAGTTTGAAATCTGTACCTTTCACGGTTCGTTTTTCCATACAACACAATTTCACCCTTTTCACTTCTTTAGGGATTGAATTTCAGTAAATCCTTCATTAGCGCTGCTCTACATTATGATAGGAAGCCCCGATTAAAATTTCAAATTCCTAACTTCAGTAGTTTCGGTTGTACGTTGATGCGACAGTTCGGTTTTACAAAATTTCAACCCTTACCACTTTAGGGTTAATTTTAGAAAAATAAAGTATGCAGCTATGAATTTGATTGATTTACAAAAGGGCAAAGTTTGGCAATTGTGGCTTCAACTGTTACGATTTCTTAGGGGTTGAAAATCGTAAAATCCTTCCTTAGTGCTACCCTACGTCTTAATAGGATCCCCTATGTAAAATTTCACGTTTCTAGCTCCATTAGTTTCGGCTGTGCGTTGATCCGAGAGTTCGGTTCTACAAAATTTCAACCCTTATTTTAACCCCTTTAGGGATAATTTTAGACAAACAAAGTACGCAGTTAGTTTTCTTTTTAAATGACTAACTAAAATGCTAAGTTTGACAACTGTAACTTTAACGGCTTCGATTTTCCATACAAACGTTTTTTACCTTTTTCACCCTCTTAGGGGTTGAATTTCCAAAAATCCCTTCTTAGTGCTACCCTACGTCACAATATAAATTTTTGTGTAAAATTACACGTTTCTAGCTCCAGTAGTTTCGGCTGTCCGTTGATTAGACAGTTCGGTTCTACAACATTTCAACCCTTATTTTAACCCCTTTAGGGTGATCTTTAGAAAAATAAAGTATGCAGTTATTTTTGTCTTTGATTGACTAACTAAAATGCATAGTTTGACAATTTTAGCTTTACTGGTTTCGATTTTCCATACAACCGTTTTTTTTCCTTTTCACCTTCTTAGGGGCTGAATTTCTAAAAATCCTTCCTTAATGCTACCCTATGTCATAATAGGAACCCTTGTGTAAAATTTCACGATTCTAGCTCCAGTAGTTCCGGCTGTGCGTTGATCCGATAGTTCGGTTCTGCAATATTTCAACCCTTATTTTAACCTATTTAGGGTTAGTTTTAGATAAATAAAGTATGCAGTTATTTTTCTTTTTGATTAAATAATTAAAGTGGAAAGTTTGACAATTGTAGCTTTTACGATTTCGATTTTCGATATAACCGTTTTTTACCATTTTCACCCCTTTAGTGGTTGAATTTCCAAAAATCCCTTCTTAGTGCTCACTTACGTCATAATAGAAACCTCTGTGGAAAATTTCACGTTTCTAGCTTCAGCAGTTTCGGCTGTGCGTTGATTAGACAGCCATTAAATCACCCTAGTCTCGCAACACTTCAACCCTTATTTTAACCCTTTCATGGCTAATTTTAGACAAACAAAGTATGCAGTTAGTTTTCTTTTTAAATGACTAACTAAAGTGCCAAGTTTGACAATTGTAACTTTAACGGTTTCGATTTTCCATACAACGGTTTTTTACTCTTTTCACCCTCTTAGGGGTTGAATTTCCAAAAATCCCTTCTTAGTGCTCACCTACGTCATAATAGGAACCTCTGTGGAAAATTTCACTTTCCTAGCTCCAGTAGTTTCGGCTGTACGTTGATACGTCAGTCAGTCAGTCAGTCAGGTTCCTCTTTTATATATATAGATAACAGTTGTTGAGAAATGACTTTCTTGTGATTGTTTTTAAATTTATTGTTGTATAATTGATGTATCACTTTAATCAATTTTAGGACTCAATTCGTAGAAATATTATAACACACAGTTCTAAATCCAGTATTTACTCTAATTATTTTACTCATTATGTTTATGATTAATGTCTATGATTGATAAAACAATTCTTACTTTGAATTCTCAAAAACTGCAAAGAGAATTGTGTGTTTTACAAGCTGATTAATTAGATGCAACCAATAGTCAGACATTTAACCTAGGCCCTAAATAAGAATATTCTCGTGTCACGAGTGTCTTGGGTTCAAAAACTATTCGAGCTATTTCCATCTTATAAGATCTAAAATTTATTTGTGAATCATAGAAAAACATTTGTCTAGATGTCGAAATCTAAATCGCAGCCTATCGGTTCAAAGTCGGTCACTTATTTGTGATTGATAGCAGAGCATTCTAAATATACTATACCATGTTCGTCCAATATTTGAACGTTAATTTGTCATCAGCCATGACACGCTCGTAAAAAAAGAAGTATCAATTGAAATATTTTATCATCATCATCATCATCATATCAGCCACAGGAAGTCCACTGCTGAACATAGGCCTCCCCCAATGATCTCCACAATGACCTGTTGGAAGCGGCCTGCATCCAGCGACTTCCTGCGACCTTAGTCAGATCGTCCGTCCACCTTGTAGGCGGGCGTCCGACACTTCGCTTGCCTGTACGTGGCCTCCACTCGAGAACCTTTCGGCCCCAACGGCCATCGGTTCTACGAGCTATGTGCCCGGCCCACTGCCACTTCAACTTGCCAATCCTATGGGCTATGTCGGTAACCTTGGTTCTCCTACGGATCTCCTCATTCCTGATTCGAATCGATCTGAATCCAACTCGGTTGGGCAGCGTTCGGGAAACTTCGCGACGTCTTCTCGTCCAAAATACCTCAGTGCCTAAAATCGAAAGTCTTCGATAGTTGTGTGTTACCAGTGATGACATACGGCACCGAGACGTGGCCTCTCACTGTGGGCCTCATTAAAAGGCTCAAAGTCACTCAACGAGCCATGGAGCGGGCTATGCTCGGTGTTTCCCTACGAGATCGAATCAGGAATGAGGAGATCCGTAGGAGAACCAAGGTTACCGAAATATTTTATATGATTATAAAACTTTATTCATTAAGTTTCACATTGCAAAGTGTATGCCAAGTTCTAATAAACCAAAAGAATAGCACAGCATTCATTTACGTTCTCATTTTTATTCCTAAGTTCTTGGACATTTCATTCGACTAAAGGCAACTGTATGTAACCTTTAACATTCATTTCGACAGGCACAGCATGATGCAGCAGAACCTCGTTTTCAAGGTCAGGACCGTTACTCCGTCTTCCATTCTCCTGCCCATCATGTAGATCATCGACCACAGTTTGCAACCTCCTTTTGTACTCCTCCGCTTCCTTCTCAAACTTTTTTAGGTTAATTTCAAAATCTTCTGCAGTGCCTCCTCCATGGTCCATGGTATCTTGGTATCCAAATTTTGTGCCAACGACTTTACCTGATGCTAAAGTATCCCTTATTGCGTCCATAAGTTGTTCCCTTTTAATATTGTCGGCTCTTCTGTAGTCCATGTTATCGACGCCGTAGAATCTATTTTGTTCATCGATGATGGATGTTAGGTCAAATCTGTCGTTTTCATCACCAAATGTTACGTCTGGCTTCAATCCGGTGTTTATTGCGTACTGGGATAAAGCGCCGGTTAGGAGAGCGTGGAGTACAATTAATTTTATCTGAAAAGTTTAAATCATTGTGATATGGTAAAGCTGAAGTAATTTCCGAGCAAATCTTAACTATTAACTACAGGTTATGATCTTTTAAAATAAGATAGTCTCTACTCTCTAATGATCAAGTGTTTGAACATGCTAGTGTGACCAAGGGCGTCGTCAAGGGGGGCAGGTAAAAATTGCCAAATGTAAAGCAACCAAAATCTTTGACTTGACTTGCCTACTATACGGAATTTTTTTGCATAGATGTAAGGCTCGTACTACAAGTGAAAAGCTTTATGTGCTCTTGACTTTACCTACAGTTCATAATTTTCTCATTCTCCATGTTATTTGCCATCGGCTGGCGACGCCCCTGAGTGTGACGTTGAACGAAAGTCACTCGGTGTCAGCCGCTTGCAAAATGTAGCTGAGCATTTTTTTGAAGGGGCCTATGTCTAACAACGATCTTTGAGTAGCAAAATATCTCAAGAGTATGATATACTAAAGCATAACCCTAAACTCGTATCCTTTTAGGGGCCGGTAAATATGTTCCTAGTTAATACAACCCAAAGCTCTGTGAGCCAAATTTCGTCCCAGAACGTGTTTTGGGTGAGTATATCAGAGTCTTTATCTTCAAAACTCGTAAATGTATGATTCCTTAAACTTACCATAGTAGAGCACGTAATAAATATTGTTGTGACTTTCCAATTATAGTGTTTCCGAATTATGACTTTTAATCAAAGTTTTAATTAAAGTAGTTTTACGTTTAAATCTTGAGAATTTTAGGTAAATATTTCAGTTTTTTTAAATTTTATTTTACTCTAGACACTGACACACACACTGGAGAGCACTGGAGTGTTACGTTGTTTTTTAAATATCATGACAGAGGTTTTAAAGAAGTTTTAAAGATTAAAAACCACCAAGAAAATTATTATTTATAATTATTGAAGTTTCTATCTAATCCATCGCTGTTTTACGAAATATTAGCCATAGTATATAATTGCGTAAGATATAGGGGCAAACTAAAAATTGTGTGGCGTTATCGACCCCTCTAAGCTTAAGAAATCTACGTTAGTGGTGAGTTATGTAAGATCTCATATATCACTTGCTATTATAATTTTGTAGAATTTATAGTGAAAACGTATTTTACGGGTTTTTTTTTCATTGGGAAAATCCTCTTGGATTCCCGCACTGGGAAGGAATGCCGGATTTTTACCGACTAAAAACCCCATCTTGCTTCATCGCCACTTTGGAGAAACTCCGGGACCTCACAAAGAACACGCCGAAGTTCCTCCAGTGCGTAGCTTCTATAAGCACTACTCGCAGAAGTTGTTTCTTGCTCCCCTAAGCTTTTCTGGCATCAACTTGGCGTATTCGTCTCCGAGCAGGATTGGCCCTCTCCCGATCCCGCTCCAGCTGTATACGGTTTGTAAGTTGAAGAAAACTTTTTTCTTCTGATCCCAGGGAGTATTCGCCCACGAGATCAAGGACAGATTGACACAATGCCACATTGAAAGTGTTTAACTACAGCTAAATATCCTTAAATTCTCAATATGAATGTCCAAAACGACCCAAACAATCCATATCGCGAGCCGTAAAACGCGTGGCGGGAAAAAATGCAAATGGCGGCGCGTCGGCGTCACGTCCGCGGCGCACATGTCGCGCCACTGATGTTGTTTTAATTGCACTACGTATTTTATTGCGTTCACGAGACCACCCTGCGCACACTTGTACAATCACGAATTCGTTTTGGGGTTTTAAAAAGGTTAGGAGATGGTCGATGGGTGGGGTTAGATACGTGGGCAGATGACGAAGAATGATACAAAAATAAATTATATTATAATCAACTTGTATAGAAGTAATGAACTCTAAGATTTTGAAGATGTGTGTAGTCTACCAATCCACGTTTAGTTTACAGTGGAATAAGATCTAACTCTCCCGACTTTGGACTCCCGACTCCCAACCGAAATTACTTATCATACAATACATTTCACATTGCATGTTAAATCCATAAAATGTTAAATCACTTTGTTATAACAATTAATGGCGAGACGAGCATGCCGTTCGCCTAATGGTAAACGATACGACCGCTCATGAACAGTAGCAAAACCAAACAACGCCTTGAATTAGAAAGCAATACTTGGCATTCCACTGCGCTCGCCATCCTGAGACAAAAGATGGTAAGTCTCAATATGTCCAGTAGTTACTCTGGCTTCAATGTCCTTTAATCCGAAACAAAACAGTGCATTTACATTGCTGTTTGGCGGGAGAAATAGTCATTGCGATGGTACCTACCCAGGTGACCTCTCACATATGAGAAACCTACCACCAGTAAAATATCTTAACTCCATTTCAAGACATTGTAGTAGTGGTAGAGCCAAACTGGTGTCAGTCATGACTAGTGTTGCCAGGTTTAGTTTTTGAAAATTCGGGACAGGACATTAAAATAAGTGGGATTACGGGTTCTTCAGCGGGATGCCTATTAAAGAAGAATTATATATTTTTTTGCTGTCACACATTATTACTCTCCCTCTTCTTGCAGCATATACTTATCACATCGAAAAACTTCGCGATCGACTAGACCAAGTAACATATCTCTCGAGGCTTCAATTCATGAGGCGCCATGGTTTTGTACCATGCATATATACATAAATTGACGCCTTTCTTCCAGAAGGTATAAGCAGAGGTTTCTTAACTTACTTCAAATATTTCAAAAATTTTCCTCTAGCGTTTGCTATGGGTCTTCATCGAGTTATTCCTTAAATTCTCAGACTAAAACTTTTTCGATTTATCAGAGCGATCTTTATTTCCAAGATGAAAATTGATATTTTCCGACACGCCTTTACACATGAATTCTGATAAATTATGCTCGCTATAATGCTCGTAGAGAATTAAGTGAAGTTAAGATGCGCTTTTCTTTTAAATTACATCTACATGTACATGTCGTAAAGTAAAATTCGCCAGAAATACTCTCTAAGTGGTATGAAACTTGAAATTGTTACGAAAGAGTTTTCATTGGAGCTAGCTAATATTCACGAAGACAAAAGTTCACTAACAGTATTTCCTTGCACATGTGTTACCATCTAAAATAAGAAAGCTAGGATTTCGTGAACAAACCGCGAGAACTTATTCAAAGTCCTGTATTTTTTTGGAATCAGCCTACGGAAACCACTTTAGAATCGAATTAGATACTAAGTAGGTTAATAATTGTAGGAAAAAGCGAAATACAGTACGGATTATAAATAAAAGTGTGTAATATTTAGTTTTTTATTCGTTCTGAGAGGGATGATCAAAAAGCGGGACATTTGGCGTCCCGCCGAAGGTTCAATCGGGACGCGTCACCAAACCCCTGAAAAGCGGGACGTCCCGCGTAAAGCGGGACACCTGGCAACACTAGTCATGACTCAACATGAATAGATAGGATTGTCTGCCGTCTCTCGTCTGTCGGGTGGTGCCACTGTCTCCAAGTCTCGACGTGAAGTGACAACTTTGCTGTCACGTTTCGTTAGGTAAGTAAGGTTACCGGATCTTCATACCCTTTCCAGATTCCATTCCTTTTCCAGACATTTTTCCTTTCCGCTGATGATCCGGCCACATATTTATGATCTAAATGTTATGGATGTTCACTGGATGGTCACGTACCATCAGGTGACCTGTTTGCTAGTTTGCCGGACATATTATTGTATAAAAAAATAAACTTTACCGTGTAGATTGGCCTGTGTGGTGTGGCACAGACAATTTTTAAACCGGAGCAAGAAAGTTTATAGGGAGAAGCCGTCTCTCTCGTAATGAACGGACCTCTACACCTCCCAATAAGCATTGCTTTATTTATTCGAGTGTTTGTGCGGCAAGTTGTTTATAAAAAGACATTTTATCCTACGGAGTCGGCAACAATGATGTACCTATCATGGTTTATGCGGGTCGTATGCGGGGATGGAAATACACAACCGTTATAATATGATTTATATTGATAACAATGTGGGCATCGTGAGGGATATATCCTATCTTATTCTATGTCATAGCTTAATTGGGTGAGGAACGGATAACCAGAAGGCAAAGGCAAAGACGGAAGAGAAGAAGTTATATTTGTGTTCTTCAATAATTATTACTTTAACTGTTAAAGAAAACATCATGAGAAAACTATAACAGATTGTTGTTGTTTGAATAGAATTGCGATGTTATTTGAAATCAACTTACGGTATTAGGTTCGTCAACGTCAACTCAAAAGTCTAGTCTCAAAATGTTTTATGTCCAGAACGTGGCCGATGCAAAATTATATGCCAAATTATTTGCAACATATCTGAAATCCCCATGTAATGAAATGAAATATTTCATATCATGATGAATTTCACAAAGTTGCGGCCTGAGATTGAATGCGATAGATCGCTGATGGCCAATGGTGTGTTATTAGTCAGGGCTGTGTTTAGCAGTAATATGTATATTCCCATTGAAAAAAATCAATCCTCCATTGACTTATAAACTACAAAAATACAAAGTAGCTAAGCACGAGTTGAATTCATTAATCAAGGGTTCCGCGTTAAAGCTGCATATTAAATTGTTAGTAGGTACTATTACGGGAACGTACAAGGCGACATGTGCGTGTCCTGGCACTTCTGCCTACCCTTTCTGGGAAAAAGACGTGAGTTTATGTATATATGAAATCATTTCATTACATTTTACTTACCATGTCATGTTATTGTTGATCCTGGCTTATAAGGCTTATAAGTACTGTCGGGCAATGGGCGATGTTACCTCTTTTTTTCGAAGGAAAAGCCTCTGTACTCCTTTCATTGTTTCAAGGAGGTTTGAGGGGGTAAATCGGGGTCTAAACCCTTCTAAACTGCGTGTGAGGTCTTCCGTATACACCTCGCAGATATTACCCACGTCGAATGTGTAAAATGATCTCTACTACGCCATCCACATTTTCCAAAAGGTAATTCTCTGGGACACGATAGCAGTATAGTTTCACCGCCTAAAGAACCTTGAAATAACCAAGCAGTATAGTTTCCCTACCTGTATCTGAATTAGCCCATATACGTCCCACTGCAGGGCACGGGCCTACTCTACAATCGAGAGTACGATTGGGAGTGGTTAGGCCATATAGTCCACCACGCTGGCCTAGTGCGGGTTGGCGGACTTACATACCATAGAAATTCTTATGAACCGCTATGGTATGCAGGTTTCCTCAGGTTTCTCTACCTACAGAACCTTAAAAACAACCAATAGAAACCATTGGAAAACCACATTTGACTAACGATGCGAACTCGTAAAGTATTCATGAGGTAATGTGTGTTTGTGCCCGCTCACGCCATGCGCAATCACCGCCCATTACACATCAAATATTCATAATTCCACGTAAATGCCGCTTTTACTGTCTAACTATTGTTTAGTTCTGTAGTACGATGATATTATGTCTCATTTTTATACCTATTGGCACCGTAAGTGTCTACAATGTATGTACCTGATGGTAACAAATCATTACGGTAACAAAAAACTACATTTACTGATATTTAGAGTTAGTCCTGCATGTTTTAATAAAGTAAAAGTTTGTTTAAATTTCTCAATATTTTCTTCAAAGCTTTTTCCTGATATAAGCAGATCATCCATATACAGGGATTCAAAACTGCTACCAAAAACGAATCCGGGTGGTAATTTTAGTGACTACAGACCAATGTAACTAAAAATTTCGGAACTAAACGCGACATTTTTATTTAATATTCTTCTACTGACGGCCAATCTCTATATCCTATCTATCTTTAACAAGAGGTTATAATAGCTAACATTACTATGTCGGTACAATTGTTTGCTTCATTAAACAAAGATAGACAGAGATATTTATGTAGAGATCTTACCTAGCCATCTATACTAATATTATAAAACTGCAGAGTTTGTTTGTTTGTATGTTTGAACGCGCTAATCTCTGGAACTACTGGTCCGATTTGAATGATTCTTTCAGTGTTGGGTAGCCCATATATCGAGGAAGGCTATAGGCTATATATCATCACGCTATGACCTATAGGAGGAAAGCAGTAGTGATATTTCTAGCAAATACGAGGAAATTTTGTTCATTTTTCGTGGTCCGATTGGTCGGTATTCTAAAGTGATAGTCAGAATTAAACATTTTGACCGCCATTTTAAAACGTGTATGCAACCGGGCGGAGCCGGGCCCGACCGCTAGTATAATATAAATATATACATCATATGGCCTAACCACTTTCAATCGTACTGTCGATTGTAGAATAGGCCCGTGCCCTACAGTGGGACGTATATTGGCTGATACATACAGACTTCATACCTATACATCATATTTAAGCCTCTCTATCTTTGTTAACTGAAACATAAGATGGATCGATATATCTAATGAAATCTCTTGTTAAAGATAGATAGATTATAGAGAACGGCTGTCAGAAGGTTTCGGATAAGTCCCACTGTCCGCAGTAATAATCGCAGTCCCGTATTGAAATCAAGCGAAAATCGTCCCGCAAGTCCATGTTTGTTTCCCGCATGTCCCGCATTGGGCTAAAATTAGCTATGTTACAAATTATATACGAAAATACATACATCTATAGGTTTCCTACTTTCAAAAGTATATATTATGTTGATAAAATTTGGCGCCTAGCTTTTGAGACTCCGAAAGTAGCAATGAATGAAACGCAACAAAAAAGCTGTAATTTAACACCGTTTTTTTTTAAACACACAACCTCCAGGGTATATCCACACATTTGTATCGTAGCTTTAACGACCTACACCAAATATATCCCACTTACTAATTACTATGAATTAACCTTCAAACTTAAATAAGTGAAACACAAACTGCAGAGCAATGTCAAGACCGTATGCCAAGGATTCCTCACTCCAAAACGAGCTAAAATTAAAAAGTTGACACAACAAACACTGGCGACGCGCAGCTTAACAAACAGCAAACACACGGCACGCGCCGAACCGACGCACTTGATCAAACAATTCTACGTTTTAACATTCACGCTGCTGTACATGTGTTTTAATAAAATTGTGTTTTCCTTTATTGTTACACTTCGATGCAGACTTTGAGGAGATCGCTGTCGAAAATAATTGGCTGAGGCTTCTGTTTAGCAATGGATTTCCTGAAAATTAATGATTATTAAAAGTAGACTCATGTTTTTAGAAGGCTGTAACCGTTTTAGTGACCATCTTTATACAAATCACACTCTATTTTACGTTTTATTTGGATAGTACTGCATTTGGGATCAGGTGCAGAGTAAGGAAATTATTATGGGTATAAAATAAACTAATAACCTTTTTCATACTTATGCAAGTTTGACTGACGATTTTATGCATATTTTGTAATATAAATATGGTAAAGCAAAGCTGTAATAATATTGTACTGCACTAGGAATAATACCTTCGATGAGTTTTATGAGCGAATAATGATTTAACTGCGTTTTTATAAGTATAGATATTTCATACATTTGTTTTATTGTGTTTTGCTAATTGTCCAATTTGACTCTCAAAACATCTGAGGTACCAGGACGTCATGAAACTACTGAAAGTGTGAATGCGCGATGTGCCACGTTCTGGCACAAGCTCTGAAATACGAGCTCAGCCGCGTAAACTTTAACCCGTAAGAGCACCGCCACCTGTAATGAGCCGATAGTACAGGCGAGCATAAAAGCTTAAGACGGGGTAATATTTCTTATGTTTCTATTATTCTACTGGCATAGATAAATGAGTTCATCTAATGCTAAGTACAATTATAGCACTTATTGTCCCGATAGTCGTTTCTGCAGTTTTTTCTGAAGGGTCGATTTTTTTATATGTATTTGTTATTTTGTAGTATATCTTTAGTGGAGTGTTTAGCGCGATTTTCATGTTAATCTTTTTGAAATGTACTAAAGGGCCAATCCTTGGTTTTTAAGTCAATGTTCTGCCCGGTCTTTAACATCCTTGATTGTAAAAGTTGTTCTTATATGTTCTGTGGCGATATCAAGCTCCTTTTTTGGCCTAACTTAGGGTGTAATGTTTATTTTAGGTTCAACCGCTTTTCACACTCTTTACACATTTACTCTAATCTCATCATTGCACATAATTTTATCGATCTAATCTTCTTTCTTATACTGTTTTATACACATTTACTCAATTCTATTAGGTAAATATTTGTTTATTTATTTTGAGACACAAACTTTCAGGTTTTTAAACACAAAACGAGCAGAGCTGTGCTTAATATTGCTGCAACAAAATAGGATATTATAATTGGAACGTGCTTGCTATACCAAATCGCTTTTATGGGATAACGATGTCGATGTCATATGAAATAGTGATGATTTGAATTTTACACTAGTAATTACAAATAATTACTTGTGTAAAATTCAATTTATTTTGTAAAAAAGTTAAAGAACTATTATTGTTCTTAATGTTATGTTATCCGTTAATTAACCATTATGATCTCTGTGGTATGCAATTTCACTTTTTCTTACACTATTTAAGAGTATCTGTATCAGCCCATAAACCGCCCCCTACAGGGCATAGGCCTCCTATACAATCGAGTGTACGATTGAGAGTGGCGACGCCATAAAATAGTCCACCACGCTGGCCTAATGCGGATTAAAGTGCAGTCACAGCAATTGACTATGAACACAACATATACTACATATTACACTTAAATTTCCACATTTGTATAATATTAATTCGGCGTAAACCATTCTGCGGCCGACAGTACAGGTTACATAAGCGTTTCGCGCCAGATGCTGCCTCGTTGATAACGACTTATTGGCTAATGTCGAAAAACGGTTACTGCTCGCCACCGCACGCGCTTGTTAAACATATTTATTATTAAACGTTATGTATTGATATATGGTACAGATTGTCACTATATGTTATCACCCCAACTCTTATAACGATCAACGGTGATACAAAACGATAATAGGGACTGATTTATGGGAAATGTTAATTAGAAAATATCACAATTAGTTTTTCCCCTCTTGCAGATTAAAGGAAGCCTAGAGTTCCCAATTCGCTGAGGATCAGTGCAGTTAATTATTTTATGTAGTATTCGGGTTCGATCCCCGCATAGAGATAAATGTTTGTGCGGCCCACAAATATTTCTTTCGAGTCTGGATGTTTGTGAGACCGAAAAGTCTCTCGTAGTTCCTGATACCCACGACACAAGACTCGATCTTAGTGTGGGATTAGGACTATGTATGTGAATGAGGGTTTTTATTTATTATTTATTTATTTTCATTCTGTTGAATCTTGCTTCCAGGAAATGCAGTTTTAAACTTGTAGTAGAATGAAAGTAGATGTGGAACGTAAAACAGCACAACTGAAGTGGTATTGGGCAGGTCATTTGGCCCGAATGTATCTGGATCAGTGGGCTAAAACAGTGACTCAATGGGTACCTGAGGACCGAAGCAGCCGCGGAAGGCCAAAAAACGCTGGCGTGATGACCTGGATGCTTTTGAGCCCATGTGGCCGAAAATTTCTTGGAACCCCGATGATTTATTTTATTTGTACATTCTACATGAACCACCAATAGATGATACAATAATTAACTTAAGTATACAATGAATTTCACAATCAAGTTCACCTAGTTATAGGTGGGCCCATTTACATTAAACAACCAAAAATTCAGACAGCAAAAAAGCAGAAATTAAATTTTTTCATTCAAGTATTTTACTGACATATTTGTATACTGTGATAGAAAGCTGGTATTTGACCGATTAGCAAGTGTTTTTAACCTACGTCTTCTTGTTTTGATGTTACCTACATAACTGTATCAACCGTATGATAATTAATTATTTTTAGTCGAAGTTCAATCAGAAAAACACTAAACTTGCATCCGCTGGTAGAGTGAGATATTTATCGAAGCAATATATTTTAATAAATCGACTTATCTAAATATTTTTCTTCGTATCTTAATATTTTGAAAGGCTTTTGTCCTTTTTGTGGAATAATGTTTAGTTTGCTATAAAGTTCAAAGATTCTTGCATTTAAGTGCCTGCGGCAAGCGGATTTTTCTGGCGTATACGATACATTTTAATATAATTGAAAAGACATTTACTGAGAGAAAATTATTAAGGTACTTTTTAAAATGACTGTTATATGATGGTCTGTCTTAACCTTCGTAGAATAAGTTTGTGCAAAATTTCCATTCCGTAACAAAACATTACAAAACAGAAACTGTACAGTATACATAGAATATTTTTAAACGCGAACATTTAAAACATTAAAATGCGCGAAGAGAAGAAAAAAATCCGAAAACAATTAGCGCCCATTTCACTTTGTATGTGAAAAACTGAATCCGGAATGTGCAAAGCCGCCCAACAGTTTACGCGAAAAGCGTCGAGGCGGGTGCGAGCAGCATTCCCGCCCTCTCAGTTTCACGCAGAGCGCGGCACTGAGCGCACGGTCCCGCGCGCGCCAAAACACATGCGACGCGTTCGATATTCAAAATAAAATATTTTTTAATTCCAGCCATTATTACTTTGCACAAATCCCGTTCCATTTCACGTAATCTGTGAACGTTTAATTTCAAAGTGATTTATTACAATTGTGCGTGTTAAAGACTGCAATAAAAACCCCGTGGGAAAGCTGCTGGCTGTCAGCTGTCAAAAACGTCGAGGTAAGCATTGAAATTATAATTTATAGGTGCGCTATAAATTATTAAGTATGATGACATTTGAGGATGCCTGTTTTTTTTGGTGAATTGGAACAGATTTTCGTTTTTTAAATGTTATGATATTTTCTCGTACGTTTTTTTTGTAAATATGTGAATGCATGAATTGACCAAAATGTTTTATTGTACTTTACTTTTATATTATTGCATATAGTGACCGTTATGTATGTAAATATTATTCAGATGGTAGTTGTCTCTTCAATGGAATATATTACACCATACATTTATTTGTTTATGTAAAATTACTTGTGGGCCGAATGTTTTTACTAACTTTGCCGCGGATATACATAATACGTATGTATTTTTAAGAAATAATGGGATTTTCTATCACTGACTCTACATACACAGGAAGAGCAACATTTTACGGTTCAATTTAAACTACATAATACTTTTATCATCAGTCTGGTACATTTTAAGTTTAATACAACAATTGTATTTCAATTCTTATTTACGGAAATATAATATATTTTCTATATATTAAAATCTTTATCTGTACCTTTTTAACAAGTATACTATTTGACTCAGATAATCCTTAATTAAGACAATTTAATATGTTGTTTATTGGGGTTTAATTTAAAATATTTAAATGTTATTTTCGGTCCATTTTTCTACGTTCCACTTCAGGACACAGGCCTTCTGTACGGTAAAACTTAAAAGTTAAATTGGTTCTTTGTTTTTCGTTGTTAAAATTCGCATAGTGCAGGTTTTCACAATGTTTCCTTTACCATTAAAAGGACCCATAATTATTTAACAATGAAAACCTACTTAGAAAATCCAATTTACATATTACAAATACAAAGTTATCATCTAAAAAACAATTATCTTTAACATTCAAATGCATAAACAAACAAAAACAATGATTGGACTATGAACAATTTGTAATGCTGACCTAATGTATCTGTCCTGGGTTCGAACGCGCTACTAAGGCACTGTTGATTTGCTACACCGCCATCAGAACATGTGAGATTAATTGCTTTTAGGAAATAATAAGATAAAGAAACGATTAGATGTCTTAACTATGCCACTCTTAAATTACACACTTTATATCATTGATAATACTTGTTGCCTCATGTTACAAGTTCCTTTAATACTGTTTTGACAGAATAATTTTATTTTAATCGTATATGTGTTGCACAGAAAAATAATGCATAATACACACATGAAACGTAACATTCTCGGATGGGTTACAATGACAAGTTTTCCACTATGCAAGGTGATAGATAGTGTCATATTTCATAAGAATATTCTGTAATACTAAAATATCCTATTATATAGCTTGGCAAAAAAGTGTCTGTTTTTAATGAGGGCGCTAAGATCGAATTTAATACTAAAATGGCAAACCGAAATACTATGACGGAAAATGTTTGAATGCATGTTATTTTTATTTAATGTTATTAATAGTTTCTTTGCTTATTTTAAATCACAAAGCAACAAAATGCACACGAAAATGTATAGAAATACCTACTTATAAAATTATTCACCGAACACAATGACATTTTTAATAGTATTGCCTTAATTGTATTTCTTTAATGCCACTTGTCACCGTATCGTACTTTGTTGCCTCATTCCAGCCTTTAACTAGCAATAGAATCCCCCAATCTCAAATAAAATGCCCTAAAACCCCTTCAATTTATGAATAATTGTAATTACAATACGGGGTGAAGGCAAAGCGGGCATGCGGGCTGATATCTCACCTTCCTTTATACGGGCTTACCTTGCGCTATGACGCATATCATTCTATCTAGATCAGCCCATATCAGGAGAGACCTTCAGTTTTGTTAAGATTTCCTTCAGTCTACCAAGAAAGTAAGATTTGTGGGTTGAAAACAAGTTAGATATTTCGGGACTCGTTTAGCTTCAATGCTCGAAGTTATTAACTATTTTTGTTAACCAAAAACATAAAATGCGTTGAATATCTTATGAAATCTCCATTTAAAGATAGATATAGTATAGAAAACGGCTATTAGTTGCTGAAGAAGGTGTGTAAATAATTTTTCATTTAATAAAATCATAAAACAACATAATTTTCTTACGAAGGATGTTTTATACAAACTGCACCTCCGTAGCATAAAATCAGAATATATCTAATAAAAAATCTCATAGGCGTCCGCATAGTTATTGCTTTGCCGGCACCTGGGCGCGCAGCTGCCGCTGTTGACACAGATGTCTGCCACCCTTCATCCCCCTTCATCCCTCTACCAACCCCCCGCCATATTCAGCTGAAACACTAATCATTGTTTCACAGTTTATCTTGACAAATAAGGGATCGGTTTTTAAATGCACAGATCTTTGAATTTAGTAAACATTGAAATGAGTAAAAGCTGGCTGAGTGAAAAAATTACTTGTTCGATGGATGTGTAAAGATAATTGCAAATATTTTTGTTGGATCAGCCTCTGTGGATCAGTTCCTAGATTTGATTAGTTCTTTACGAGTAGTAAGAGCGATTTAGCATTACGATACTCAAAATAAATACATTAAATAGTCACATACATAGTCCTGAGCCCACACTAAGATCGAGTCTTGTGCCGTGGGTATCAGAAATTGCAAGAGACTTTTCGTTTTCATCAACATAACGTTCTCACAAACAAATGCTAGATCCCACAAATATGTATCTCGATGCGGGGATCGAACCCGCAGCCTCTTGTTTCAAATCCAGCGTTTAACCAACTGCGCCACGCGAGTTGTCTCGTTGCTAAGCACATACCATCTCTTCCAACAGTGTTCCTACCGTCTGCGCCAGTTGGAATCTGTTTGGTTACCACCTACCAGCAGGTGTTTGTCGCACGCGCCACAGTTTGCACAGCTGGTCACCAGCCTGTGAATTTTAATATGCGGCAATATGGAGACAATATTTGTTACATGAACGGCACGAGACGAGAAAATGGTCGGGTTAAATTAGTTGCAAAAATTCAGAAATTAGGAAAAACTCGATCAGTAAATAATGTATCTTATGAATTATCTAGTAAATAACAATGACTGCCATTCGTTTATTCCTTTTCTTAAAGCCATCCTATAGTTGTCTATAAGACATTGTCTTTGAGCGATAATTGTAAAATATTAAGTAATATCTTCAAATATAACTCAATGATTTAGATTGCTCGTTTTCCCACAGCAAGGCCTAAGCCTCCTTAGTAACATAATTAAGTTGGGTCAGAGTTTAGACTATATGCCACCACGTTGACCTAGTGCAAGTTGGTGGACTTTACATACCATAGAAATTATTGTAAATCTCTATGATATCCTGGTTACTGAACGATGTTTTCCTTTGCTGTTGAAATCGACTAGTAATAAGTATCATTTATATCATTATATACTATATAAGAACTACCACATGCGGTTCCCGCCCCTCATTGTTAAAATTAATTGACATACCAAAAACATATGCACCGTATTAAAATTATTTGGCGACATAACACTTGTGTACATATATTTTATTATTTTGTAATGGCGGTAAGTATATAATAAAAAAGCAATTTTGTATAGTCTGTGACGTGAATTCTTAGACTATGTACAATAGTTTTTAGATTAGGTTATCTGGGTAGGACTTCTGCTTTTCAATTATGGAAAGACGTAAGTTTAGGTTTTTTCAATTTCAAATGCTATATTATGATAATTATCATCACCTTATTATAGGGAACTAAAATAAAAATACTTAATTTCCAATGATTTACTATTGTCAAATAACAGAGCATCAGTTTTCTCCATGATTACGAGGAGTATTTACTAAATTAACAACTTCTCAAGTATTAAACTCTTATGAACGCACACCATCATTGTTGTCGCAAGAACAGATATACATATGTACATAGGGTGAAACTCAGACTTGTTCTTTTAAGAAGAGCTTCTCAGCATACAGAATGCATAGGCATTCTAGAGAATAGCCTCTATCTAAACTAATATTACCAAAAGAAAATGTTTTTTTGTATGCATTCAATAGGCTCTGAAACTACTGGACCGTATGAATAATTCTTACACCATTAGAATCCTACATTATCCCTGATTAACATAGACTATAGAATATTTTCAAAAAAGTGTACTGCACCCGGGTGGAGCCAGGCCGGTTCGCTAGTAGTTTATACTTTTCAACATTATATCACTATAAGGAACACACCGTGAGCAACCTGCATACCATAGCGATTTGCAAGAATTTCTATGGTATGTAAAGTCTGCTCGACCCGCACTAGGCCAGCGTGGACTATAATGGCCTAAGCACTCTCAATCGTACTCTCGATTATAGAGGAGGTCCGTGCCCTGCAGTATATGGGTTGATCCAGATCCTGGGTCATATATAATCATTAAAATATATCGCTCGTTAATGTAAAAACACTAAAGGCTGTTCTCTAAATCCTATCTATCTGTAACAATGGATTAAAATAGCGACTATGACTTAGTTGGTGCAATTCTATGCTACATTAAACAAAAATAGACATATATATTTATCTAATCTAACTGTCGATTAGTATGTGCACCACATATATACGTCTCTATCTTTGTTAACTGAAACATAAGTCGCATCGAAATATCTAATGTTATCTTTTGTTAAAGATAGATAGATTATAGAGAACGGGTGTAAAAAGTTGGACAAGGAAGCGTTTGATAAGTGTTGTGGGCCGGCGTAATGAAAGCAATTGTAAACAAGTATGTGTAAATGATGATAAAAGTGTCCCCCATGCGCCGCGGAGAGCACATCACGGAGATGCGGGCGCTGTGGTACCGACAGCAGAATAAATTAATTTGAAATTTGTTTATTTACTAAAAAATTATTGAAAAGTGATATTTTTTAAAAAAACATTATATTTTATTGTGTTTGGGTGGTAAATCCCTTGTTTTTGCTAAAATAATAATTTACTCCTTTGCGTACCATAACGTCGTCAAAATAAATGGGTATATTACACTATTATTATAGAAATACAATGTATTTATTACCCAAATAAGACGATTGGAAAAAAGAACAAAAACACATTGTAGCAAAATTTTTAGTGGCATTGCATCTGAAGTCACTGAAACTACCACCCGGCTTCGTTTTCGGTAGCAGTCTTGATTTACCCTGTATGTGTGTATCTATCTGGTTATTATGACCTACGAAATTAGATTAACGGAATATAAAGCTCGCTTAAAAGGCTATGCTTGCGGCTGCATCGTGTGCCCGGTCGGTCACTACCCTGTAAAATGGTTGACGAGGCCATGCGTTGTGGGGACTGGTCTATCCGATTTGCTTGTATTCTAGCAGATTGTTTACTTATTGTATTACTTATTGTATTACTTATTTCGCATTTAGCAATTATTGGCTTTCAAAATAATTGCTAAATGCGAAATAGAGTGCACATAACTATCTTCATTCTGGACAACTCAATCGATCAATATATTACTTTTATTTTCCCAGGAACCCTAATCTAAATATATTGACCGTAATTCCATTAATACATAAATTAGTTTTCGAAACTAAACCTCATCCATAGCTACATCACAGAAGAAAATCAGGTGAATAACAACGTATTTTGTCCCCTTTTTATATTATGTGGGTTTTCAAAAACATTTGATAATATGATTGGTCAACATAACATGCTGTCGGTACGTGTCGGCCCGTATGCGTGCCGTCGGAGCGCCGAGCCCGCACCGCCAGATAAGCCCTGCATAAGTACACACTACTTTATTTGTAGCGTTCAGACAGTCGACTCTTTTGTCGCGGTTTACACTTTATTACTCGCTATTAGTCCACGGAATGATTGCAATTTAGTATCGACTTTTTAGAGATCCACCAAACTAATCTTTCGCTATTAGTCCACGAATATACACTACTGACTTTTTATCGATATCTCTATCGACCTTTTCTAAACGGATTTCACATACGGTTTAATCATGATGTTTCCCCCACCGATAAAGTAACTCCAAGGCTATTTATTAATTATTATTAACAATGTACATGATTCTGAAAATGTCAGAGGTGTGTCTTGGGATTACAACCAAGACAACCATCTTGGTTGGTGCCAAGAAACCATCATAAATATTTACCTCATTCATAGACATTTTTAAAAGCTATTTAGTTATCGAATGTTTAAACCTTTCGTACGACTTTTGAATTCAGTTTGATTTAAGAAGACAAAAGATTATATAACTTTAAAGGTTTTAATACTATCTAAGAATAAGGCCGTAAAACGTTAGTAAGTGTATAGTGAGGTCAGACCTCACATTTATTTGTTTTAGGATATTATCAGGCCAAAAAAATCTCTCTTAATTTCTAACACGACAGAACATTGAATTTCCTATGGGTCAAGATCATGCATTTTATGCAATTAATTTATAATCATTTATTAATTTAAGTTTATTTAAGTTCTCAATCGTACTGTCGATTGTAGAGTAGGCCCGTGCCCTGCAGTGGGACGTATATGGGCTGATACAGATACAGAATTAAAGAGGTGCCTCTGGATCGTAACCTGTAGTTATAAATCTGTCTCTATAGTACCACACAGCTGTATACTCTATAGTCTATGGATACGAGGGCTGGTCAAGCAGTAATCCTATGTGAGTGGTGTGAGCCTTTGCCGATGACAGCTCCATTAGCCACGGCATCCATACCTCGGTGCTTCAGCGTTTTTGAACGATTGTTTTGGAAATTTTGATTGCAATGCTTTTTTAGGTCTTTTAGTAGAACTGGTTTGATTTTGCCTTGTATCAAGTGCCTTGCTATTAAATCTTGTTTAGTTTTATTAGTAACAATTGAGGTAATGGTTAATGTAAGTCATATCAAATATTCAAGATATTTATTTCTTCACATAAGGGTTATGGTCTTGGTTTTCTGGAACTGTATTTGTCTTTGAAAAATCTCAAGATTCGGAAGAATTCTGGCTACAACTATCACCCATAGGCCATAAGCCGTTTTTTCAAATTACAATTAAGATACCAAGGTTCATCATCATCATCACCTTAGCCACAGGAAGTCCACTGTTAAACATAGGGCTCCCCCAAGAATCTTAACATCGACATGTTGGAAGCATACATCCAGTGTCTTCCTGCAACTTTAGCCAGGTCGTCCGTCCACATTGTAGGCGGGCGTCCGACATTTCGCTTACCTTTATGGTCTCCCCTCTAGAACCCTTCGGCCCCAACGGCCATTAGTACTACACGCTATGTGCCAATACTATGATTCCTAGGTTACGGCGTAATAATTTCGTTGGTTTCACAGACAGTGATTTAACTTGGATCTTGGAAATAGGAGTGTAGATCATTACGATCTTTTGGCGTATGCGTTGTTGACTGTTTCATGCTCATATCAAAATAAATAAATATACCCAACAGTCACATACATAGTCCTGACCCCACACTAAGATCGAGTCTTGTGCCGTGGGTATCAGGAACTACGAGAGACATTCCGGTTTCATAAATACCCAGACTCAAAATAAATACCAGTGGATCATATTAACATTTTGTCTCGATGCGGGGATCGAACCCACGACCTGACGTTTCACAGTCGGCGTCTAACCAACTGCGCCACAGAGGCTGTCGAAAGAATTAGGAACTGTTTCTCTCTTAACATATAGATATATTTGGATACTATTATATTACAAATATTAATGCTTGTTGTTTATATTATGAAAATATATCTCAAACAATTTGTTTAGATGTTTTTTAAATTATATTTATAGTTCAAAAGGAGAATGCCCATTTTACTATGAAACTTAGTATCGGTGCAAAGATATTTGCCCTCGATGAAACCTACTGTTTGGTGTAGTCAAAAATACATATCTATACATAAAAATAAAATTGAAGTGTCTGTTTGTAAAGTGAAAATAAAAAAAATGTCCAACTACATATCGTTATATACACGATACCTATAACGAAAATGAACTTAGATTTTTTTTGTCTGTCTGTCTGTCTGTCTGTCTGTTTGTTCCGGCTAATCTCTGACCCGGCTGGAACAATTTTGACGGGACTTTTACTGTCAGGTAGCTGATATAATAAGGAGTAACTTAGGATACATTTATTTTAGAAAAAATCTTTTATTTTAGAAAAATAATGTTTTTGTTAGATTCCACGCGGACGAAGCCGCGGGCACAGCTAGTTTTCAATAAATATAAACATAATGGCGACTCAGGCTCGGAGTTCTCGGAGATATTAACTCGAAGTCCGCCAAAATTTTTTTTTACTCCGGCTCTGTGAACAAAATGTATGTGTTGATATTATAAAAAATATTTTTTATTAAAATCTGTCGCACGGGATAAAACGGGAAAAGGTTTGAGGACAAACTATAAAATGCCATAATAAATTTTAAGTAGTATCGGTATTTACAATATTTTACCGATACTATGAATGGGCATTCCTCTTTCACCACACGACCAATAGAATTTATTTTATTTTATTTGATTATCTTTATATACCAAACAGTATACAGGCGGACTTAATGTCAGACGGCGTTGAAGAATGGGTAACCACTGAAGTTGGGAACGATAAGAAGACACATGATCGTAGTTGCGAAGATTATAAATAAATATCACCCAACAGTCACATACATAGTCCTGACCCCACACTTAGATCGAGTCTTGTGTCCTGGGTCTCAGGAACAATATTTGGGGGCCGCGCAAACATTTCTCTCGGTGCGGGGAACGAACCCGCGGCCTCTTGTTTCACAGGGGGCGTCTTACCGACTGCGCCACAGAGGCTGATTGTAAATAAATCGAATGCAGTTATCGTGAATTTAGACGGACATTACACATTAATTTCCTGTAATTAAAATAGCAGAACCTGCCGTAGTCCGAAAACCTCAAACCATAGAGGTTGTGTGACACAGTTTTTGCTCATAACAGCGTATGGTAAGTAGAATGGCGGGAACACGGCATAATGGAGCTGTCAGCGGCACGCGAGCGCGGGAAAGCAAAAGTTTGATTAAAACCGAACCAATCAACTAAACTGTTGTGCCCGATTTTACCTAGATAATATTTTGTAGGGCTGTGACGATGCGTTGTCGATGGTTTGTTTGAATTTATATAATTATGAAAAAATAATTTATTTTATAGATTTTTCTCGAAGATGTTCGTGGAAAATGAAAGGGTTTGACTGTGACGGGTTGTGAATATCAAGTCACTCGCATTTTTAGTTAAACACGACATAAGAAATAATAAAACGACATGCTAGACCGTTTGACTTGGATGAAAGGTGACAAAACAAGACAGATTTATTTCTCATAAATCTTACATAACTCATAATAGATAAACAAGGAGTTCATGTTACTTTTATATAAACTAACACCCCCACTATATAAAAGTAACAAATAACACAATATAACTAACATGAGGAATAAAATAAATTTAACTTTTAACTATACCAAGTATTTTCATAAATTTATAATGCTTTACCCCACATAAACCTTTAGTCAATAAGTCAGCAGGCATGTTTGCAGTTGGCAAATACTTTGTTTGAATAACATCATTTCTAATTACCTCTCTTATGAAATGATATCGAACATCAATGTGTTTGGTTCGTTTATGCGAATGATAATCATTTGCCAGCTTCAATGCGCTCTGACTATCACAATACAACACAATCTTATTAGAAAAACCTACTATTTCTAATTCTAGATTTTTTAAGTAAATGGCTTCACGACCAGCTTGTGACAAAGCCATATACTCAGCTTCACAACTGCTTAAAGCTACTGTCCTTTGTTTCTTACTCTCCCAAGAAATTGCAGAGCCAGATTTTAGGAAACAAAATCCCGTATATGACCTTCTATCAATGGAATCACTTGCCCAATCACTATCCACGTAACCAACAAGCTCTGCTCTTCCTTTAGAATATTTTAAACAATAGTCTTTTGTTTTTAGTAAATATCTAAGCACTCTTTTTGCATAATTCCAGTGCTTGTGTGTAAAACAATTATTAAATTGGCTCAAATAACTAACCGAATAAGTAATATCAGGCCGTGTCAACACTGACAAATACATCAAGCTACCTATCAATCTTTGATATGGAAATTTACTATCACAAACATTTGATCTTTCAATATTTAATTTAGATTCTATTGGAGTTTCAGCCGTATTACTATCAGACATACCAAACCTTTTCAATAACTGTTCAATATAATGCTGCTGATCTACAGTAATCACATTTAAATCCCTGTCGATTTTAATCCTCATACCTAAGTACTTCTTGACTTGTCCTAGGTTTTTAATTTTAAACTTATGACTCAAAGCTTTAATCAAATAATCTGTTTCAGATTTATCATTTGAAAATATCAAAAAATCATCGACATAAACTCCAACAATAGTTTTCTTGCCATTAACATGATTCTTTATAAAAACACAAGGTTCTAGCTTACTCTTGCTAAATCCCAAATTACATAATGTCTCATCTACTCTTTGGTACCAAGCAAGCGATGATTGCTTCAAACCATAAACAGCCTTTTTTAATTTTAATACTTTATTTGAATCTACACAGGGAAAACCTTCTGGCATATACATGAAAATACTTTCCTTTAGATAACCATTAAGAAAAGCTGTTGTTACATCGAGATGTGTTACATCCATATCTAACTGCACGCTTAAAGCTAGAAGTAACCGCAAAGTAGAGTGTCTTATCACTGGAGAAAAAGTTTCCTGATAGTCCACACCAGCTTTTTGCGTAAAGCCTTTCGCAACTAACCGCGCACGATATCTCACTTTATTTTCACAATCGTATTTCTTTTTTAGCACCCACTTACTTTGCACGACACTAGCATTATTTGGAGCGTCAACAACTTCCCATACTTTGTTGTCAGCAAAAGACTGCATTTCTTCTGCCATGGCCTGTAACCACTGTTGTTTCTCAGGACCATTGATCGCCTCTGCATATGTGATATCCTCATCACTCAGATAGGGATTGGTGCTACACATGTATCCATACCTGTCGGGTTTTTTTCTCTGTCGTTTCGATTTTGTTTCAACAATTGGCACTACAGGTAAATCGTCTGTTTCCAATTGGTGTAGATCTTCCTGTGGAGGCTGCTCTCCACTCTCTGCAGGCTGCACATCCTTATCTGGCACATCCTCATCTTCCACATCAAGATATTCTGATCCATCAGAGCTAGATTTTTCTGAGACTTGACATTTAACAACAGATTCCTCAGATAACTCCCCCACTGAATCTGTGTTCTCTATGCAGACAGTGACTGTGTCTTTCTTGTTTTCTAGTATTATCACATCTCTACTAGTAGTTACTAAGTTTCTTGCAGGATCATACACTCTATATCCTTTGCTTCCATCTGCATAGCCAACTAGAATACATTCTTGGGCTTTCTTGTCCCACTTTCGTCTTTTTTCTTTAGCTATGTGTACCATTACTGTGCTCCCAAAAACTCGCAGATGACTTATATCTGGCTTGATACCATGCCATAGTTCATAAGGTGTTTTTCCTTGCAATAATGACGAACCAGTGCGATTATGCAAATACACTGCTGTATTTGTAGCCTCAGCCCAAAATTTCTTGCTTAACTGTGCGTCGAAAAGCATGCACCTAGCTTTCTCAACTAAGGTTCGGTTCATTCGTTCACATAATCCATTCTGCTCAGGTGTGTATGGGCATGTTGTTTGATGAATTATACCCATTTTCTTTAAATAATCACTAAACTCAGCATTGCAAAATTCTTTTCCATTGTCACTTCTGATAATTCTTATCTTTTTACTTGCCTGAGTTTCAACCAATGCTTTGTATTCTTTGAAACTTTTCAAGGCATCACTTTTATTTCTAAGAAAATAAATATTTGTCATTCTGCTATAATCATCTACAAATAAAATGAAGTATTTAGAACCACCAATAGAATTACACTCCATAGGACCACAGATATCTGTGTGAATAATATTCAACATCTCTGTGCTTCTCCTAGCAACGTGAGTAAAAGGTAATCGAACCTGCTTCCCTTCACAACACACGGTACAGGAAGACTTAGTAATGTTAACTTTCTCTTTTAAAGAAAGTCCGTCAACTGCATTTTGCATTTTATTCAGACACTCACTGTTTATATGTCCTAATCTGCGATGCCAAAGCTCACCTGATATTATTGCTGCTGCAGACATATTTTCTTGGAGTTGTAACTTGTAAACTCCATTTTCTAATAACGCATAAGCGATCAGTGTACCATTTCGACTATATATTTCACAGGCGTTTGTAGTAAATACAACATTATTGCCTTTGTTAATCAATTGACTCACTGATAGTAAGTTAGTTGTCAATTCATGCACACAAAACACATCTTTTATGTCTACATCATAACTGCAATCATTAGCTAAGGTAGTAGTAATCTTTACATCGCCCGAACATACAATAGGCACTTTTGTTTTGTCGGCTACTATAATAGTCTGACCTTTCTTTTCATAAGAAATATTTGTAAGCCACTGTTTATTTGGCGTCAGATGCACACTGGCTCCAGAATCGATGTACCAATCTTGCTTACTAAAATTCCCGCTTAGGAAAACTACATTGAACGCATGTGGTTGATTACGTTCTTTTCCTCTGGTATTTGACACTTCAGTCGTACATTGCGACTTATAATGCCCTATTTGATTGCATCGATAACATTTAATTTCTTTCTTCGACTTTGTTGACAATGACATTCCATTCTGGCGGCCATTATTATTTTTGAAATTTATAAACTTCCTTGGAGCCGATGACTGCTGCCAGCCTTTACAACCACTGGCCAATGCACTATTCGATTCATCATTTATTCCATTTCCTGTTTCCATGTCAAGGAGCTTACTCTTTATGACGTCAGTTGTAATCTGAATACCCGAATGCTCGATAGCCATTATCATGGGAGCATATTTTTCTGGTAGTCCCGCGAGCAACAATGAACCAATCCACTCGTCGCTTAATTGGAAACCTGTATTACACAACTTTTGTCCTGTCTCAATCATTTGTGTCACATATTCTGTCATGGAACCACAATTTTCTTGTCTTATTGAAATTAAATTTCGAAGTAAGCTTATTCTCCTTGCAAACCCTGAATCGTCAAACAAAGCTCTCAGTTTCTCCCATAATTCTTTGGTTGTAGCAACATTTCTAATGTGCACATACAACGAAGAGTCAATCGTGAGAATCAGCTTCGCTTTTGTTTTTGCATCATCCTCGGCTAACAATCTTACACCTTCCTCTGGTTTGATGCATTTCATCATACCTTCTAGGACTAAGAAATTTTCCGCTGCAAAAACCCATTCGCAATAATTTTCTCTGCCTTTTAATTTTGGCACATTGACAATGTAATTCGCCATTGTTATGTATTCTGCACAATACTGAAGTCGGTACCTAGGCTAGCTCTCTAATTACTCTACTGCGATTTATCTATTCAACGTTTATGTAAAATCACTTTTGAATAATCGCGAGATAATTTGCTAAAACCCTAAAGGCCATAACTGGGCCCGTAACCTAATAAAACGACATGCTAGACCGTTTGACTTGGATGAAAGGTGACAAAACAAGACAGATTTATTTCTCATAAATCTTACATAACTCATAATAGATAAACAAGGAGTTCATGTTACTTTTATATAAACTAACAAGAAATATACCACTAACTACAGGATCCAGGCTGTAGTAACCGCTGGTTGATTTCTGGCTGGTTGATTTGAAAAATCTGGTAGCTAAGTCTATATATCTCCTATTAGATCAAAGAAGAATATACACGAAATAAATATGAGCAAAACTATAGTTCTTTTCATCTTATGAAAATTAACACTACACCTACCTACTTAAAACTCAAACTTAACCCTTTAGGTAATGATTCTTGTATCTTCTATCTATTATAATACATACCTATATAAATACACGCCTTTCTTCTCAGAAAGGGTAAGGAGGGGTGCTGCCAGGATACCCACGTTTCGCCTTGTGTGTTCCGACTTCCATCTCACAATGTGATAAAGGGCGGGCGTATTGCCATATCGGACACAATTTTCTTACTCACAATCATTAAATGTAAAATTCACTATAATTTTTCCCGACCCTGATTCTGACCAGTATTCGAACCTGAGACCTCCACATTATAATCGTATCTAGTACAACTGTGCCACCAAGACATCCCCTAGTATATTGTTATTATTAAAAGTATTCACTCCTTTAGATATCTATCCATTGTATTAAAACTAATATTTGTCGACATCGTCTCACCCCGTCCTTTTGTGGGAACACACAGGTGGTGTATTCATTTTAAACGAGCGAGCTGTGCGCGGCTGACTTGTTTCCATTTACTAGCCTGCACACCGACGCCACAATTAACATCTATTTTAGCACAAATCATAGCTTTCTATGCCTTATAATAGTTTACTGGGTAACACATAATTATATGTTAACACACTCAAGAATTAACGAGGATGTACTGGTGGTAGCTCCCTCATACCGCCTAGGTACCACCGCTATGTCTATTTATCCCGCCTAACAGTGTAAACGCATTGTTGTGGTCCGGTTTTAAGGACATTGTAGCTAGAGTAACTACTGGACATATTGAGACTTAACGTTTTACGTCTTAGAAGGTGTGGTATAAATATGAATTAGACTACCTAACCAAAGGAAATCGATTTGCTATCCTGTTTCGATCGGTGAGTGGGATTGCCGGAGTTTCCTCTTCCCGTAATTTTCCTTCACCTTTTTCCTTCGATTTGGAGAAGCCGGGAATATGTATGTGATACAAATGTTGTAATGCTGTCTACTAATCTTTTCTCAGTAGTAGGCAACGCGCTTATGATCAAAGGTGTTATTTATAATTGGCGGTTATCACTTACTATTGCTTGAGCTTTTTGCTCGTTTGTCGGACCTTAGCAATAGAACAAAACAAAACGGACTATATTTGTCTTAATTATAAATGCTGCTTCACTGAGGATGGTAGGTCTATTATGTTATTTTTATTGATTTAGATCCTTTATTGTACATTAAGTAAACTTAATAATAGAATATTATATTAAATAATAGTACAAAAGGCGGCCGTTCACTCGAGGCAATCTCTTACCAACTACCTTGGGCTGGACAATAAGTAATATGTTTACTATCTCCAAGCAATAAGACTTAATGAATGAGAGTCTCTGTTTGCCAACGTATTCGGCCTGTACTGCCAGTATCGTAAACTGTTCAGTACATTCGCGATATTGCATTCGACCAAGCTGATATGGTGTTATTATGTGTGTTAATTCGAGTAGTAATGTCTCCCAAGGAATTATGTTGCAATTTCTATTTCTCCCATCAAATAGCAGTGTAAATGCACTGTTGTGTTCCAGCTTGAAGGGCATTGTAGCCATAGTAACTACTAGACATTTTGAGACTTAATACCTTATGTCTTAGGATGGTGAGCGAAGTGGAATGTCAAGCATTGCTGTGTAATTCATGGTGTTGTTTGGTGTTGCTATCCATGAGCGATCGTATCGCTTACCATCAGGCGAAAGGCATGCTCGTCTTGCTATTTATTACCATTCTTAATAAATCACAACTTAGCGGAATTTCCATGTTGATATCGATCTTGATAAAAGAGGATGGGATGTGCGAAGCATTTTAACTATAATTACTGAACCAGTAGTACCTCTACAGTTAAACCAGCTGATGTATTTTTTAAAAACCATATGTTATTACTATGTACAAGATGTATCAATAAAGAAGTGATTATTCCTATTAATCATAAGCTTCGATTTATTATAAAATTACACTGTATTTTATACCATTGCTTCAAACAATCGATGTTCAAAAATTGATCCTTCGAGCACGTTCCCGGAGTACACATAAAACCCTTCAATCTACGCAAACAGAGAGGCAAGCAGGGCTAATCCACACAATTTCGTGTACGGTCGGAGAGACCGCAAGCTACGTCGTTTAATTATAGGTGCGAGTAACATATGCACGGGTTAATGGCGCCCAACGTGTGACTGGGCCGTTTCGAACTAGTAGTTCAGCTTTCGACGGGTTGATAACACTTGCTAGAAGATTTTGTGTAAGATTTAATAGTATTGACGTATTAGGGTTAAAAGATTTTATTTCAATACTATATTAAGACTAAACCAGCATTAAGTGGTAGAACTTTTGGAAAGCTTAATAAGTTGATACTTTTTAGACTTAATGTGATTAGAAGGTAAATAAAGTCTTTCATTTTATTTAACCCTTTGAAAATATGATCTCTTATTTCGATTCGTTTTATGGTTTAAAAAACTCATGTTGTTTCGACACTGTATTTGGTGGGTAGGCAGAAAAAGAAAGTTGAATGTTTCACCTGCCATTCACACTGTGTGAAAATATGTAGGTATTTTTAACCACTACACGGAATAACAGCAAACGCCTTTGATGTTACATGTCAAAAATATCAAACACACGCAGTTTTCAAAAAACTATACCAGTATATGTGTGTAAGTTCATAGAATGGAATCACTGGGAACAAGTTGTTTTCAACAGGTTTATATGAAAATCTCTGAGCTATGTCCAGCAGTGGACTTTCAGTTGTTGAATGTGATAATTATGTACCTATTTTATTTATTTATTCATGACAATTTTCACAGATTTGATTCGAGAAGACTTAGGCATCAAAACTAGTACAACAAGTATATATGTGTATATTGCCCGGAGACTATTATTTTTAGACATAACGAGCTGTACCACTTCATTCCATTTTTTATTAGTTTAATTTTGCGACACTAGGACATTAGAATTTCTTCTGCGAGTAGATAATGTGTCCTCCACGCTATAAACTTAAGTTTCATATGCATAAATACTCACACTTGGACAAATATCTTTAAAGACTTATTAAAACTATGCGCGGGAATCGAATCCGCTATCTCCTGTTTCGCGGCCGGCTAACAAATTACCCCAGGGAGACTGTCAATTACACCCGTTATATTCTGATAAAATACACAAATAATTTCATTTAATTAAAATTAATTTTAATCAACAGTCATTCGCATACTAGTTAGTAACGGTAATGTCAAAACGTCAATTATTTTACTACTGGCGTTTTCCGTAAACACATATTTACGTGCTTCATTTTCCGATATGAGCCACTACAATAGGAATGTTTTCAATGTTTAATTTTGAACAGCATTTCATTATCACTGCAAAATATCCATTATAACAATAATTAATTTAAAAGCAGCATCAAATTGATCGTAAAATGATATATTAATATTTTTAGTAATGCTGTGAGGACACTCGCTATCTCTTTCTCTCCTACGCACCTTATGGAAGATGACGTCACAGCACGATAGTTGCGTCCTTTTCTGTTTGTCCTACCAGCGATTTTGAAACAATTCTATGTTAATATAAAAGATATATAAAAAAAGAAGATTCCTAGCTCGGAAACACTTCATTTTCCGAGACTAAAATAAGCCAATGTGTTAATCCAGGGTATCAGTTACCACTTACGACCATACAAAATTTGGTAAAAATTGGTCCAGCGTTTTGGACTTGAAGAACAAACAAACACAAACTTTCGCCTTTAAAATATTAGCAGGAAGTAGGATAGAAACCAATCTTCGAATCCACGACCTTAAGATAGAGAAAGGTTGTGACCTTTAACCACTGATTCCTCACACTTGCGTGGGATTACGGGGTTTCCTCTGTATCCTGCTCGTCATCCGAATGGATACAAATTATGTAAAAGCAGAAAATGTCCTTTCTTTCCAACATTGAAACTTGTAAGTCATAGAGACCAGCTGCGCCCTGCAAGCGCACCTTGCCAAGGTTTATGGGACTCCATATTACACAATAACTAATTTTGGCGCGTGCTCTGTGTTTTTATTTATTTCAACGTGCGGTATTCGATATAGTTGTATTGGTTTTGTTATTATTCATTTTCTTTTGTTATTTTATTTTTAAACTATAACGGTGAAGGAAAGGAGACTTGCATACCATAGCGATTGGGAAGGATTTCTATGGTATTCAAAGTCCGCAAACCAGCACTAGGCCAGCGTGGTGGAACAAATGGCCTAATCCCTTACAATCATACTCTCGATTGTAGAGGAGGTCCGTGCAGGGGCGACAAATGCATTAATAATTAAGGTTGTAGGCCGATTTCAAAATATTACTGCTGAAATCGTTTGAGAAGACTATTCAACAATGGACATTCGACTGATGTTTATAAAGATGATAAAAATATTGTCGACAACTGAAATAAAATCATGAACTACGATATGCCTATTACTTAACATGCCAAACTTCTGTCCACATGTTTACGACAGATCATAACATGAACCCCGAATGTTTTTTTATAATTACTATACATCCGAAGACCTAATCTCCCATTACAATGAAAGATCAACATGGAGTATCAAACGAATCAATTTCGGGTTTACGTATAAATAAACTGTTTGGCGGAGACGTAGAGGCTGCGGTTGACAGGCGCCTGTAAGGGATTGCCGACACAGATGTTCTTCGCCCCCTCCGCCCCCTTCCGCCCCTTTCCGCCCCCTTCCGCCCCTCTCCGCCCGTTCCGCCCCCAGCCCGGCTAAAGGATTACTGCTGTTTGTTGAAAAAATCGATTATTTCATTTTTGGACATGGTGACGGCTGGGTCTGTGTACTTTCCAGATGGGGGCTTAGTTATATTTTTAATTATATTTTTATGTATATTTATTGAAAGACGCCATATACATATATTGGCCCATCTAAAGACTCTGAATTGTGGAACTCTGGGTTCAAATCCTTGGACAGCCAATAACTGGTGGTAGGTCTCCCGTATGTGAGAGGCCACCTGGATAGCACCGAACAGCAGTGTAACTGCACTGTTGTGTTTCGGTAGGACATTGTTGCCGGAGCAACTACTGGATATATTGAGACTTAACATCTTATGTCTCAGGATAGCGAACGCAGTGGAATGCCATGAAATCGAAAATATTTGGTTTATTTTCGATTTCTGTGAGGGCGGGAATTTGAAACTTGTTGTCTCGCAGTACTTGCTTGACGTGTTGCAGCTCAGTCGCCAGGCGTTTCTCGTCTCAGATCCTTGTGCTCTCTGAAACAAAGATTTACTCACACTAGCTAACTGTATTTCTTTATGTACGTATGTATATATATATATATATACATACGTATATACCGTATCAGCCCATATACGTCCCACTGCAGGACACGGGTCTCCTCTGCAATCGAGAGTACGATTGAGAGTGGTTAGGCCATGTAGTCCACCCCACTGGCCTATTGCGGGTTGGGTTTGTATGTATGTGTCACAAACTTCTGAAATTGCCGTAGTGTTTTTGAAGACATTCTTTGTTTTTTTCTTTTTTTTTTACTCTGGCCCGGCATAGTGGCGACATTGCACCTGATGGTATCTTTGTCTTCTTAGTTAAGAAAATTCTGGTAATATTTTCATCTACGCCAGTTTATTGCAATATTGATCATTATGGAGCTTCGTAAGGTACCATAGTTATATATTTCTTTAGACAGACAACAAAATTTGGGTCAATGATTCATAGGAAGTAAAAAGTTAAAAAATATTGTATCTTGGATTTTAAAAAATAATTAATTTGTTTCATGCTTGTTACTTTTCCTACTACCTTAAATGCCGGCAACGCATCTCCATGCCCTACGGCGTTGCAGATGTTCATGGGCGGCGGTGATGACTTACCATCAAGTGAACCGTTTGCTCGTTTCCCCCCATAACATACAAAAACCTATAAGCATACCTAGTTATTTCTATGTTTCTCACTAAACATGTACCTGTATTGTTCTTTTCATTTAAAGGATGAGGAAAGAAATTTATTTTTCATATTATTTTGCTTTGTTAATATTTATATGACTTAAATTATCTTTACCCATCCTTATTATACTTTTTTTTTTTTATTGCGATGAATAGCGAGACGAGCATGCCGTTTGCCTGATGGTAAGCGATACGACCGCTCATGAACAGTAGCAAAACCAAACAACACCTTTACTACCATTTACTTTACTTACCCATACTTTCATCATTGCATCACCAAAAGTCTGACACATTCACACTTCTTTTTATCTACTCACACTGTATACATACCTATATATATAAGAACCTACATAAACCTCGTAAATAACATCTCGGTGGCCATTTTAAAAAATTAAGCATAAAAATTCGCATTAGCAACGGCTAAGCGGCAGTAATGTTATACGATTTCCTAAATGAAAATCCATATAGCATCGCAGCCTGTGGCACATGTTGCGCACACAGAATTACTTTTGCTGGATATGTGACGGACGGAGTTCCAGCTCGGGTTTGAGCGTGGTTGGTTTATATTTGAGTATTGTTGTAATATTGCACCTTTAGAATTATAGAGACCTTATTAAAATATCTTATTTCTTGGGAAACGTTCATTAAAGATTTGTAACATAAGGAATTTTGTACTAATGGAAGATACATCTTTCTGTCTTTCACACGTCTATAGGTCCTTTTTTAACGGGTCGATGGATATAGTCATTTTGAGCCAATATATGATTAAAAGCCAAAATATTTTTTTTCGATTAGGTCACTTTAATTGTAAAGGTGCGATATATTACATAAAATTTAAAGTAGGTATTTCGTTTAATGTATAATATTGTAATACGACCAATGACCAACTCAATTACTATTGTACAGAGAATTACTATGATGTTAAGTTTGCAAGAAAGATGTGGTGTAAATACTACTTGATGTTTAAGGGCTTTGGAAATCTACTGTTTCTGTCTCTCTCTCATCAGCTACAGAAAGTCTACTGGTGTACTGGTAATACACACTTTCTCCAAAGATCTCCACATTGGAAGCTATTTGGATATCTATTAGACTGTATTATTTTTTCCTGATCTTTGTCCACTCCAAGTCATTACAACTTTTGCTCAGGTAGTCCTCTTTCATTTAGAGCTAAAGCGAAATGAAACCCAAAACTACTCGATATTTTTTTTCATTGATCATCAATCATTTTATTCTATTGTCCAACCTAATTTAACATTCGACCTCAATATACTATAACCAATAACCTCAAAAGTGAAACCCCAATATTTCGTTTACCCTATCCAGCAGTAGTTTCTCGCTCCGCATTCATTAAAATTTGTTGGCGCCGGGCGCGCCCGTCCGCAGCACCTGACGCCCCGCCACCACGCGCGCTAACGACACAGCTGTTCCACACACATACATTACCCGCCGCCGCCCGAACGTACCACACCGCGCCCCAACCCAACCGGCAATGGATACTGAAACGAAAAAATCGAACGCGTTTTTATAGATATGTATTTTTATTGGTAGAAATCTTATTGGTTAGCTTAGATTTGAGTTCGGGAAAACTTATTTGGAAGAAAATTTGTGTTATTATGCGGTGACACGTTGGAATTACGGTTTGCAGATGTTGATTTTAATATTCAGCCGCGTTGCGTATACGTTGCTGGCTGCCAAGGAAATGAGAAATGGAATGGTCTAAGTTAACGAGCATTGGATGATGAAGTGGAAATTTCATCGTGAATACTTACGGGTTAAAAATTACGACTGTTAATTATAGCTCAGAAAGAGAAGGTAGAAAGAAAACTATAAAAGTTGAAATTATGTTGCACCAAAGTATGAATGGTCAGTCAAAAGCAGGATGGTACCACTGTCTCACAGATACCTATTCAAGTGGCTGGACTTCACACAGCATAGAAATTCTTGCACAGATCCTTGCAGGATAAGGGATTCCTCGTGGACATTGAGCGACCACTGTAAACTATGGATAAAAATATGTCACAATGACCATTGACCATGTCGTGCTGTAGGGCTCACCTGCGTATGTTGGAATATAATCTGAGAGACGTAGTTGTACAGCTATAGACAAACGGAGAGATAACAGGTGCATGTTATTCCTTTTATCTTTTTTTTTTTTTCAAGAAGAAAAGCTTTTGAGCTCCCTTTTGGTACCTCGGATGAGGCCTTAAGGGTTTTGTCAGTGTCTCTAGCCTTCCAGCTTGGCATTCTGCGGATTGTGACAGGGCTAGGTCACTAAAAAGCCTACGCATACTAAGTATCCCTCGGATTCCCGACATCCTACCATATTTCATATTCCTTTGCCATTACAATACGTAACTACTGGATATATTGAGACTTTACATCTCATGTCTCAGGATGGCGAGCGCAGTGTAATGCCAAGCATTTCTTTGTAATTCAAGGCGTTGTTTGGTTTTACTACTGTTCATGGGCGGTCGTATTGCTTGCCATCAGGCGAACGGCATGCTCGTCTCGCCATTCATAGCAATAAAATATATCTCTATATTTATATACAATTACTTCAACACCAGTAACCATCAGTAGTGATATTTACGCAACGCACCCGGGGCGCTGGGGGCGAATAAAAACAAAAACAGGCAGGGTGCTTAGCATACCACGCCTTGGGAACCACCACCTGGCTGTAATACCTTTCCAATACTCTCGTTGGATTCTGAGGGGTTTGGACTGGATTTTTGTAAATGAAAGTGATCAGACTGGAACCTTCCTGTCTGATGATAAAAAATTGTGGAGATTATGAGGTGGTAGCTTGGATGAGGGTGAAAATCACCTTTAAATACCAATACTTATCAGAAATTATTAGGCATTGCACGAAAGCTTGAAGCAATAGGCATAGAATGTGATGATTCTCTGTAATACTTGGTAACAAGATGTTTCAATTATCGTTGCTTGGTGGCAGAATTCCAAAAAGAGTGGTACCGACACAGAACCTGCAAATTTGCATGGGAGGAACTACCTCACTACCTAATACCGAGCATAGGTCTCTTACATCATGATTAGTACTTAAACAAATTGCTAACTTACTAGTATTCTTAGTAGTATTCAACTTACTTAAAGTAGAATAAGGTCCATTTTTTATAGAAAACTAATTTATGTTTTTCCATTATAATCACGGGTTCCCTGCTTCGAGAAAAATGTTTTTTGTAGTGTATGTGTTTGTTACCTCTAATCTCGGGAACTACTGGTTTGAATTGAAAAAATATTTTTGTATTGGACAGGTCATTTATGGAGGAATGCCATAGGCTATATACCTATATAATAAATAAATAAATAAAATAAATAACACCCAACATTCACATACATAGTCCTGACCCCACACTAAGATCGAGTCTTGTATCGCGGGTATCAGGAACTACGAGAGACTTTTCGGTCTCACAAACACCCAGACCCGGAAGAAATATTTGTGGGCCGCACAAACATTTCTCTCGGTGCGGGGATCGAACCCGCGGCCTCTCGTTTCACAGGCGGCGTCTAACCAACTGCGCCACGGAGGCTGTCCAAATATAATCATCCTATGACCTATAGGAGGGAAGCCATAGTGAAAAATCTAGCAAATACGAGGAAATTATATTAGTTTTTCGTGGTCCGATTGGTCGATATTCTAAATTGATAGTCGATATTAAACATTTTGGCCGCATTTTGAAAAGTGCATCTGCACCTGGGCGGAGCTAGTCGTGACCGCTAGTATAGTTTTTTTTCACCAGTCTACTACACTTCACCATCACACCATCTTAAGGTCACTATCTATTCTCACATGATACATATTCGCAATATTTTCGTGCGGGACTCGCGGCAAGGGTAGATGCCTCATGCCCCCCTCCCGCCTACCCCTCCCCCCTCCGTGGTCCCGGCGAGAACCGGCGCAGCTGCGGCCGGCCGCGTTCCCGCCAGAAACAATTTACAACACACCTACATTCATCAATATTTGTTTAGTTATTTTTATATAGTTAAATCCTCGATAAAATATATTATACTAGATACAGGGTCCGGAACAAAATCACTCGCCAAAAGTGGCCGAGGTTGCTTATACATATGGATTTCGAACTACGTGATGTAGCAAAAAGTTTTAAAAATCTTTCTCTCGGTGAGGAGATCGAACCCGCGGCCTCTCGTTTCGCAGGCAGCGTCTAACCGACTACGCCACGGAGGTTGTCATTTTGCTCGGTGTCAATAAAATGCGCGCTGTCGATCCTGCGACACTGCGACAGAAGATATTCTGAGGTGGATGAAAATTCGGGAAAGTATCTGAAATTACCCACATTCGTCCTACTGCTGGGCGTTTTCCTCCTCTAAAATGTAGGATTACCGACAAATTAAAAGCTATTTGTGGGACATCAGCTGTTTCGACATTGTCCACCGATGGTAGAATATTCGTCATAGGAAATGTTCCATTGTGGCTCCTTATGTGCATTAGTCTCTAGAAGGCCGGCATAATTGTGTCAACCAGCAAGATACAGCTACGAAAAGGTATAAGCGTTTCACAGTTGATAGAATTTATCTCTTTTTGTAAATCATGACATTAATTTTCCGTAGCGCCGTAGTACCGTAGCACGTGTTAAGGCTTTGTAGACCTTGGGTCTACGAATTCTTCTACGATGTGTCTACGAAAAATGTCAATATTGATATTATTTTACTTTCTCATGAATCCTTTCTGATATCTATGTATATTATAGTAATTGTTTGAATGTAATTTTTGTATCACATTTTAAAGGTTTAATTATTATTACTAATGTTATAATTATACCGGTGTTATACGGATAGATTTTCGTTCCGATAATAAATCAGATTTTGTTCGTCTCGCCTAATCGCGCTCTTGAATATTTTTAAATCAATAGTTTACATACATAAACTCACGCTTTTTTCCCAGAAGGAGTAGGCAGAGATGCCAGGGCACCCACATTTATTCAATAGTTTAAAACCGATCTAATATCCTGACACCATCAGTGATTAGAAATAGGAGCCGTTAAAGCGATTTAATTAAGATATGAAAGCATTTTAAACAAAGCGGTACATCGCTCTAATCCGCAAACATATGCTGGAATTATCCTGTGATATATAACATCACAAAGAAGCACAAATTCCCAACCATTCTTCCCATTTTCAGCCACAATATCATTGCTGAAAACAGGCTTTTCTAAGGTTTTCTACAGCTGTCTTTTGAAACTTTTAGAGATTTCCTGCAGCCTCATACACTCGTTTATAAAAACTTCGCCCAGTAATACCTATAGAGGAACTTATTACTTATACACTTTATTTTGGCGGGATAAAAAGTACACTGTGTCTTAATCCAGGGTGTCAGCTAGTTTCGTGCCAAATTTCAACAAAATTGATCCAGCGGTTTGAGCCTGAAGAGGTGACAAACACACAAACTTTCGCATTTATAATATTAGTAGGAAGTAGGATATCTCCGTCTATTCTCGAGTGCAGTGCAGTGATTTTTCTATAATACACAACTAACGGCCGATGCCAATAATCAATCGAAAAAATTTGATTGAAGTCAATCTGGATTGTTTTCTACTTTTCGATTGGTCTCTTACCATGATGCCATAGTTTTTTCACTACTGAGATTGATTATTGGCAATATAGTATCAGAAAAAGGATTGAGCTGTCAATCTCAAACCGCAAATTTTGGATTGGGATTGTTTATTGGCAGCGGCTGTTAGACTTCTATATTACTGTGGGGTCAGGATTATGTTAAAACGTGATTATTGTAATTTGATTATAGTAAGATTAAAGATTATATGGAGTCAGAAGTTTTGCCTGGTATGGTGATAGGCTCGCCGCTGCGACAGAACAAAAAAGTGAAACGTGGGCATCCTGCACCTCTTCTTACCCTTTCTGGAGAAAATGCGTGATGTTATCTGTGTGTGTGTAAAACATACAGAAATCTGACACAAAACCATTACTCAACGATCGATCAGAAATAGCGCCATTAAAGCGATTTTATTGAGATATGACAGCTATGTAAACGCAGCGGCACAACGCTCTAATCCGCAAACAAACGCTGAAATTATCCTGTGATATATAATCGTTTGTTTGCGCGTCCGTTCGGCTGTTTGTTGAGAATCGCGAGCGGCCATCGCCAGATGCGCTACAGAGGAATTTATTGCGTTTGCTCACGCGACAATGGTAGTTTTAACTGGTTTTTGTGTAATATAAAAATTTTAAATATTATTTATTAGGGTGTAGTGTTGGGTATTTTATGTGATTAGAAAAAATATATATATAGTATGGTGGTGCCAAAACGGTAGTGAAGACGAATCGATCCCGACTGAAGAAGACAAAAGATTCGATAGCTAACTACTAGAAGGTAAGTTTCCATATGTGAGAAGCCGCCTGGGTAGGTATCACCGCAGTGTATATTTCTCCCATCAAGCAGCAGTGTGGATGCACTGTTGTGTTTCGGATTGAAGGACATTGTAGCCAGAGTAACTATTGGATATATTGAGACTTAACATCTTATGTCTTAGGTTGGCGAGCGCAGTGGCATGGCAAGTATTGCTACTGTCCAAGAGCGGTCGTATTGCTTACCATCAGGCGAATGGCATATTCCTCTTACTTTTTATAGCGATAAAAAATACGAAAGTACGAAATTACAATCGAGAAGATTGCTCCTTGTCTATCAATCCTATTTAAGGTGCTGTTACTTTTTTTAAGAAGATAAACTCAATTACCCATGTTATAACTTAGTAAACCCATTAGAAAGTTATTGTGCATGTTCCACTAGTGGAGATGTATAAATGCGCAGAAAACAAAACGTAATATTTTCCAACATCAGTTCGGAACCTCGCACCTGACGAACCCGTAACCGACAGCCCCTACCATGAGAATAAAATCACTAATTCTTTATTTTTTACCTTGCCCTCTCTATCTCCTTTCTTTAAATCCATCCCATTGTTGTCTGGAAGACATTGCGGGCGATAAGACCGTCATTGGTACTTTTTTTTATTGTTTCTGTAAAGTAGTTTAAGTTTGTGTATAATACAAATTTAAACAAATAATATATAAAATAAATTCATTGAGGATAGGGAATATGCACGTAATCTTCGTCTTCTTCTTCTACCTGGCGTTATCCTGGCCGGTGCCAGGGTCCGGCTTCTGCCAAATTCTTCTCCATTCGATTCTTCTTCATTTGGAGTCTCATGTATATTTCCTATTATTTGTGTATTGATAAACAATCACCACGCACTATAACTGTGAAGGATAACATCGTGAGGAAACCTGCATACCATAGCGATTTGTAAGCATTTCTATGGTATGTAACGTCCGCCAACACGCATTCGGCCATATGGCCTGACCACTCTCAATTGTACTCTCAATTGTAGAGAATGGTTCGATTTGTAGTTCCAAATTCCACCACACGCCACTATCAAATAGATGAATTATACATACATACCGACTAAATTGCAGTTTCTGATCGTTATTTCACCATTCCGTACAGTCAACTCACGCAAAACTCACCCCTACTAATAGTAGTGGCCGGGGGTGGTGTAGCTAAGGGTAGCCGCCCCCTCATTTCTCGTTAGCACAGGTGCGTTAGCCAGGTGTCGCCCCAATACAATTTTTACTTTCACACGTAATTCAAGCGCCGAGTTAACTTATGCCCCTAATAAGTTTCTTGAGCGTTTGTGAACAATTACCGATGCTGATTTACTGCTCGGTGTTTGGATTAGAGGACTTGGGTTTGAGTTTTGGTTGGGGAAATTTTGGTAATGTAATCTGAAGCAAAGAAATAAAGATGTTTATAACGATTTATTGAATCCATACAGTTTTTAGCAGAGAACTAGCAAGTAAGTTTGTAATGTAGGTCTCTCATAATATGTTATGTGGAAGCCGCCTGGGTAGGTATCACCGCAATGTCAGGTACCTAGATCCAATCAATCACAATTTTAAATGTATTTTTTTTGGAATAATTGACGAGAGGAGCATGCCATGGACAATAACAAAACCAATCAAAACCATGACTTACAAAGCAATGCTATACATTCCACTGCCGCCAATCGCCATCCTGAGACATAAGATGTTAAGTCTCGTCTCTAGTCCAGTTACTCTAGCTACAACGTCCTTCATACCGGAACGCAATAGTGAATTTGCACTGCTGTTTGGAGTGGGAATAAACATTGTGGTGGATAACCTATCCAGGCGGTTACATAGTAAAGGTAACATTATAATATAAAAATTCTATAGCACGAGAAACACAGATGTTTGACCGTGTGTTTGCCCGTGCTTGTGGCGTTGCAAAAGCCCGGGCACGGCGGCTGCTTACAATCAAGCGGGCGGTCAGCTCGTCTGTTTTCGTAGGCCATAATAAATAAATAAAAAGCTTCGAGATATGCACATTATTTTTGGATTATTTTGTTCGTGAGGAATTCTTAATTTACGTGTAACTTCCGAAATTCTGAGCTGTGTTGGATATATATATTTTTTTTGATAGCAAATTTTATAAACCATACAACCATTTGATTTAAGACAATACAGAATTAAAAATAAAGTTCTTGTTTCAAACATTAAATTATTTAAAAAAAAAATACTAGTATTTTTTCTTACTATTGTACAAGTTAAATTACATAGTACTCATTCTTGACTACACCAGAAATATTCCGTGTCTTCGCGATGGTACTAATATTGAAAATCAACGTAAAATAATATACTTTATTCGACTGATAAGTGAGACTTCCAGGATATCCAACATTCCTTACCTACCTTACCATATTTCCTTTATGTTTATTTCGTAAAATTTAAATCTCCTATGAATTGCACCGGAATGGAATTTGTGTCCGGCGTTTCGAAAGACAAATTACATAATGCAACAAGCTGCGCAAATTGTATGGCAGCAGTGGCGTCTCTGCCTATCACATCGAGAATACGGGAGAGCTTTGTATAGCTAATACATCATGATAGACGCTATTCCGTTCATATAGAACATCAATTGGCAACATACAGTACTCTTCCGTCATTATTTCGATGACTTATCACGCTATGATAGAAAAACCCAAGTTTAAAAGACATCGGAAAACTGTTCATCATCATGTCAGCCACAGGAAGTGCTAAATATAGGCCTTTCCCAAGGATCGACCTGATGGAAGCATGCATCCAGTGACTTCCTGCAACCTTAGCCTTCGTCCGTCCACCTTGTAGACGGGCGTCCGACATTACGTGGCCTCTACTCTGAAACTTTTCGGCCCCAACTGCCATCAGTTTTGAAAAATATCCACATATAAAACTGCAGCCCTTTGATTGAGTTCGCGATCTTGTTTCTATTAAATTGCCACACCACCGGCCCATCGCTACGTGATAATGAACTATAAAACTATACACACGCTACCGCAAGTCCATAGCGTTGAAGAAAGCAGTGCAGTGGTGTTTGAAGGAAAACATTATAAATACTCGCACGCCCCCAGCCATATGGCGCGCACGTGGCGACGCTCATACCCCCCCCCCCCCCTCCCCTCTCGCTCCTACACCCCTCCCCCACACCCGGCCGGCTTGCGTCACGGGAACATCTGTGCGCGGACACGAGCCATGAAAATCTGGATGCGAATATTGTATGTTTAATGGCTTCTCTTGGTTTATCGTTGGCCAATCCAATAGTCTGTTTGTCTTTCACCTCTCTTGCATTCATAAAAAACGCTAATCAACCACATAAACGTAAAGAGGAGATAAAACGTTCATTAAGTTATGCTATTCACAATGGTTTTATCTACATATTTTAACTGATATTGCCACTTCACAGAAAAATGATTTCATTCACTTGACAGTAATATTAAACGTCTGACTGACAGACCTATGTCATTTGTCTGCTTTACATTTGCTTAAACAAGGGGCTTGACCATTTTTAAGTTAATAAGCTATTAAAATTAGCTGATAAGTGATTTTTGACATTTATGAATAACATTATTGAGCCAGCTCATATCAACGGCATTTGAAAACTGCTTTCAGACCTTATGAATGGTTAGGAGTTTAGGACGTTTTCACGCGCCTTGCTGCGAATGCGTGTAAGTCCTACAAATAGGATATTTTAAATTGAATAAACGCACCCAGTTTGTCTATGGTGCGATCGCAACGCTGATGTTATAAACGCACGCCTTTTTCTCAGAAGGGACAGGCAGAGGTGCTGCCAGGACACCCACAATTCGCCTTATATGTTCCATCCCACGATGGAATAGTGGGCGAGCCTATCGCCATATCGGGCTCAAATTCCTGACTCCGGGCTGATAATGAATAGAAAAATCCAATTTCACTTTTCCCGACCCGGGATTCGAACCCGAGTATTCAGCTTTATAACCGAATCGTAGTATAACTACGCCACCGAGGCAGTCAAATTGTAAAATACTATTACAATATCACTCTCAATCAATCGTCACTCTCAATCGTACTGTCGATTGTAGAGTAGGCCCGTGCCCTGCAGTGAGACGTATATAGGCTGATACAGACAGACAGATTACAATATCACTTAACTAGCATCTATTTAATTCAAATAACATTTCTATCAAATATAAATCATAATCCAATTTGGCATCAGATGATACGCAAATAGACGAGGAAGCGAACCTTGGCCTTCGCGATCGCCTTGTCCATCACTAATGCATAGGTAAGACAGCAAGTCTAGATCTAAGACATATGTAATGTAGCTAGTATCCGTATTAGCGTTTACAAAATACGCATATCAATTACTCATATGTGAAAATCCTCTCGTGATCATTTGAGGAATATTTGCATGTATAATGGGGACAGTTACGATATCACTACATAGTATAAAACAAAGTCGCTTTCTCTGTCACTATGTCCCTTTGTATGCTTAAATCTTTTAAACTACGCAACGGATTTTGATGCAGTTTTTTTTAGTAGATAGTGATTCAAGAGGAAGGTTTATGTGTATAATACGTGCATATTATTGTACAGAAATCTATATGCACCCGGGCGAAGCTGGGCCGGGCCGCTAGTTTTGTTATAATTTCAAATTAGAATAATTAAAGAAGTGGTAGAGTCATGCTCTTCTCAGTCATGATTCAGCATGATGGGACAGACTCGTCCGGGTCGGTACCACGGTCTCACAGCAGATCGACGTAAAGCGACAGCTTTGCTGTTGCGTTTCGTTCGGTGAATGAGATTGCCGGATGCCCAATACCTCTTTTCCCTTTCCATATTTTATCCTTCCCGCTTCCCTCCCGATTTGATGGTCCGCAATACATTATGATCCAAGCATTATAGGTGTTCATGGGTGGTCGTGTTCACTTATCATTAGGTGTTTGCTAGATTGCCGAACCTATGTAATAAAAAATATTGTAACGATGAACTGAAACATGTTAAAGAAATATATTTTTATTGCCATGAATGGCGAGACGAGCATGCCATTCTCCATGGTAAGCAATTCGACCAAACAACACCGTACCGTACCGTACAACACCCTGAGCCATTATGTTAAATCTCAATATGTCTAGTTATTAATAAATTACCCAACAATAATTAATTATGTAATTTCCCATAACAGTTAAACCGAGCGGTTATAACGATGCATAATATCATGTATTTTTTTAATTTCCCTACAAATTCCTTCCTTTCCTAGCCACTATAAAACTATATGATCAGACGGCAGTAACCGGCCGCGCAGAGGCACATGTCAGGAAGCGCCCGCCCACCGCGTAAACACTGGAGGAAGCTTTTTATATCCGACTAGCGGTGTACCCGGCTCCGTCCGGGTTCAGATACACTTTTTTAATGGTTCCGTACCTAAAAGGAAAAAATGGAACCCTATTACTAAGCCTCCGCTGTCTGTCTGTCTGTCTGTCTGTAACCTAGCCGTATCTCATAAACAGTGATAGCTAGAAAGCTGATATGTTCACAAATTATGTATTTCCGTTGCCGCTATAACAACAAAAACGAAAAATAAAATATGATAGGGGCTGATACAACAAACGCAAATAAGCAATTTTTAACTCAATCTTAATAAACAGGAACAAGCGTGTTTTTTTATAGATGGTACGGAACCCTTTGTGTGCGGGTCTCACTCGCATTTGGCCGGTTTTTTTTTTAAATATTCTATCGCCTTCGTATCACGGTCGTATCGCTTATCAATAGCAGGCTCGTCTCGCCATTCGCCAAAAAAAGATTAACAAAACACATAATCTCCATAAAATTCGAGTTGTGTCCTAGGATTTATCTATACTAGAAATCGTAATATTGCCCATATAAAACTTTGTAATATCTCGACACCTTATAGATAACTTCAAGTTAACCCTACCCCCTTCCAAATAACAATACATTATGGAATAAAATTGAAATCAGTACCGCCTTCTGCCGGGGGGTGTCCGAATCTTTCTATATTAATGCAGGCGACAGCTGCGCCCTATAACTGAAGGGTAACAGGTTCGATCCCGACAGGACAAATTGGATTGTATTGGGTTATCCTTTTCTGATTTTATTATTTAGTTATTTGATAAGGGAGATTTGGTATATCTGTCTATAAGATGTAGTATATCAGTTTATTTTTTAATTTGTTTATTTTAAACGTGTTGTATATGGAGAATACAATTACATAAAAAATTAAAGTGTTTTTTTTGGTCAGTATTATTTATTCAAATGTCGTCTTATTGAGGTATTGGTAACGCGAAGGAGCTATGAAGGAGGTCCTGGGTTCGATATTTGAGTCACAAATTCAATTTAAGAGAACATATCCATTAAGGTCAGATGAGTTATCCAGTTACTTTTGAATTGAAACCTACACAATAGATTTTCTAACCTTAGAATCGAACCTGAAACCTCATTCACAGCAAATAAACCGGCGCATGAAACAAACGTGTTGCGTTGGTTATGGTGTGACGTCACAGCTCAGGCGCTCTGTTACGGAACATCTGTTCCCATCACTATTTATACAGAGTTTATTAACACATTCGCCGACCATTTCCTTTGTAATTCTGAAAAAGTAAGTTTTTAATTTGTGTTACATGGTAACTAGAGAAAATCTACCATACATATATGTAAAATACTTATAAGGAGATATAATAAAGATTGCTTACAAGCTTATACCCAATGATTGTCAATTTCTTGTTGTATATTAAATACTAAATGCAGAATATTTTTTTTAAAAAATTCATTTTTTGATTGCGCTATTGATCATTTATTTAAATATGTTTGTACATGTACACATCTATAACTTCCTTCCACTAATAATTTTTATGCACCCATATTTTAGAATGTGTAATTCAATCATTTTCAAATGTTTAATTTCTCAGTATACTACAAAAACATCATACATTATTTACATAGGAGAAAACATTTCAATAAGCTATTATTCAATTCTAAATTAGTTAATAAACTCCACACAACTACCCACAAATATTTACATGGCAACACTAGTCCTATTAAAAATTCCCCGCTGGATCACGATGCACGCGCACTTCAATGTTTACTTGGCAGTGGGCATCAATGAAATCGTTTGAACTATAATTTTGCACTGGCAACACTAATAATAAACTTCCCACAAATACTCACATTTTTTTGCGGGCTCTAATCCCAGGACACACCTCTGACCTTCAGAGTCATGTGTGTATTAGTCAATCACCACGCACTATACCGTTCAAGGAAAATAATGACGAAATCTGCATACCAAAGCAATACGTAAAAATTCCTACGATATCTAAGTCCGCCAACCCGCACAAGGCCAGCGTGGTGGAATATGGTCCAACTCCTCTCGATTGTAATTGTGTCGACAAGACCTATATGGGCTGATACAAACACAGATTACAATTAGCTGGCAACACCGACGCTAATTAAAAATTCCCAGCTGTATTGCGATGCATGCGCACATTGTTTACTCGACAGTAATCCGTATCAATGAGATCTGAACCATTGCAGGCACACATACTACTCTTCCCACGCGCTTCCTCACTATTTTTACAGATCTAGATGTTGAATGTTGTCGTAAATACTTTGGTATAACGTTTCCGGTATGGTGGAATAAGATTTTCTTGATTTTAAATTCCTTCATTTTCTTTTTTGGTTATTTCGTTGCTTTTAACACGTTAACTGCCAACGCGGTCAATGTTGTGCGATGCCTAACTTTCCTATCAATCCAACGAAAAATAACATATTCTTTTCAATTTTTGTCGATTGTTTTTTTATTACTTAGTTAGAATACACTCTTAATAAATAATAAATAATGTGTTTGAATGGAATAATTTCTGACTCTCCATCAAGAATTATTAATCATCGAACAACATTGAAAAGTATACTCATTTTATTGGCAGTTAACGTGTTAAACTAATGTCGCTAAGAGAGTCGTCGAGTTTCATTGTTCGGTGTTAATTCTTTGTATGCTGTTGATATCGGCTTAAAGGATGCTATGGTGAGGAGTAGAAAGAATCGTTTATAGTCTATACTATATTAGTATACAAATTGTTGATTGCTGAGAATAAAAAAGATCTCACAAAGTTATAGATTTTAAAAAAGACATTGGTAATGACATAGACGTAGGCATAACTTCTAAATGTTGTAACATCTATACCCTAAATAAATATGCATCACACAAGCATTTGTCATGTGAGCGAACCCCGGCGTCTCGTTTACAGCCAGCATGTTAATAAACTATGCCACGGAGACTGTCAAAATCTGTGCCTCACTCAAATATTAGTGATGAAACGCAATATATTTATATTTTGTTCCAGATGGAAGCGAAAGTAAAGGAAGAAGTGCCAGACAAGGACTACACCCAACCAACTACAACAGAAAGGAGAAAATGTAAGTATCAAATTATTTAGTTGTCAGATGTTCATTCTATTTAATATTATCCCGGCCAATGCCTTGATCAGTTTTCCTACTCAACTTTTAGCATTTGACCAAGTTTTTAGCATCCCTCACTGTAAGATGATTAGCTCATATTTTCTTCATATTACGACAGCCCTTTTCGTCTTATTTAGAGACCTTAGACTCAGCTATGTTTTAGCCCAGTCATGTATACTACAAAACGTTAATAACACAACATACGAGATCATTCTTAACCACAGTAAGAATGATGATGAAATATCACCTTTTTTTATTTATTTATCATTTTATATTAAAGTGCACATATTAAAGTATCACAAAACCAATTTACAGGTTTGTCTGGATACTGAGACACACTTAATCATTCTTAATATAAGCCAATTTATAGCTCTCTCAAGAATGAACACAACGACCTTTTGAAAGTGGACTGTATTCAGCAGGCAAAGATCACTCCGAAGTCATAAGTGGGAGTGAATAGTGATCTGTGTCAGCAGCTTTCTGCAATCCCTTTAAAAACCTTCAATAACAAAAAATCACCTAACTACTGGACGTATTGAGACAACATCTTATGTCTCAGGATGGCGAGCGCAGTGGAATGCCCAACATTGATTTGTAATTCATGGTGTTGTTTGGTTTTCCTCCTGTCCATGAACGGTCGTGTCGCTTACCATCAGGCGAATGACATGCTCTTCTCACCATTCATTGTTATAAAAAAAAATATATTAGTATCATCGCACGTTTTTTCCTTTATTTAGAGTGTATGTTGCGACGGGAACAAATAAATTGTAATTCTTTCTTTCGTTCATTATACAAAAATAAAATATGATTCAAATTTTAAACAAAATTACATGTCACAATCATACTCCGTTTTTATGTATTAAAAAATACAGTTATTTAACACAAACAGAAAAAATTGTTTAATTCTCCTAATTTAATAAAAATAATTTAAAGGTTACCTTTTTCCGTACAATTTTACGAGTTAATTGCGGGTTCAAAATTAACAACTGCCTATATCAGACGCGCCGATTTTCGTGCTAAGTTTCATTCATTCTACACTGGTAGCCCTGGCTTATGTCCCCTCTACATGGGCTATTGCGATGGTCCACTATGATAGCCCATCGTGTAAGGGGCATAGTGACGTATAATGGCACTTGCGATAGTCTTGGAATGGCGTCGTTGTCGGTTTTATCGGCGCACATCAAAGGTAGCGTTTCCATCATTCACATGGCTATTGATGGCCAACTAGCTGGTCCATCGCTGGCCCATCTTGTAGAGGGGCTATTTTACACAGGACATTTATTTTGACAGGTTCAAAGCCACAATGTCATAGCCGTAATTTACGATGTATGTGAGTGTTGGGTGTATTTATAATATTATTTATTTAAACGTAAATCTAATTTACCTATCTTTTATCTGATAATTGTATTAAAATCAAAAACAAGAATGCTCTTATGAGTTTTGTGATGAGACCTCTGAATTCTCTCAAACACAAAAGCATACAATTGAACTACATTGTACCATTTAAAATGACCATTAGCGAGAACAATTGGTTGAATACATAGTGTAGGTACTGTTATCGGCGTGTTGTGGGAACTGCTACAACTGGCGTGATCATAATCTGCCATCAACGCAGCGGAGCACGGACGGCGACGGCACTCGGCTGTAGGGGCGCTGGATGTGATAGTTATAAGCTGTTTTTATTGTTTATCTATTTAATCGAGCTCAACAAGTCCAATACAAGAACATAAGGATTTCCCAAGCAATTTGTTGGAAGCATCTCTCTTTCTCCCTCTTCAGCTAAAAGAAGTCCACTGCTGAACATAGGCTTACTCCATGTATTGCCACATGGACCTGTTGGAAGCGGAGACTTCCTGCAATCTTAACCAAGTCGTCCGTTTGTTGTGGCCTCCACTCCATCTTACACCCAGCAGCCGTGATGGAAGCATATTGTATCCGAATTCTGATAACAAAGACATTGCTATTTTAAGTATTTTCTAGCGCAATATGATTATTGCTGTTGAGCGATAAGACCGCCATTTGTACTATTTGTTATTATTATTTCTGTATAGTTATGCTGTTGTTAAGTTTGTGTACAATAAAGATTTAAATAAATAAATAATTATTCAATGGTTGATACCAGTGACTAGTTGGTAGATACTTCCAGTTCAGAATTCCGTCTCCAGCCTTTGTTGAATGGCTTAAAATTAAAATATTCTATTGGCCTTATACTCGTAATCTATTTTTAGGCTATCGATCCATTATTTTTCGCTCAAAAGTTTTAAAAATGTCTAAAAATAAGGTAATAAACGAACGACCTCAACTCATTATACTATCTAATAAAAATAACTCTTTATCTCCAGCCAACTAAACCTTTTGCTAATTAGTCATGCAACATTTTTTCTTAAATTCACTTATCAATGGTATTAAAGCGTAGTTTTATTTTAGTCTCATCTAGTTCGTTAGATCTGCGGCGGCCACCATAACTCTGAAGAGTGTATTTGCCAAAGGGTATGTTGAACTTTAATTTGTCCATTAAATATTCAAGTTTTGATTATGTGGATTTTGTAGAGTAAATTAAAAAAAAATAAGGAAATTGATAACAGGACTGCCTTTAGGCTTAAATTATTAGTTGTTTTTTCTATCTCAACCTGGAATATTATAAGCGTTCAAAAGGTTTAATGTTTTGATATTTTTTTGACAGCCTCTGTGGCGCAGTGGGTTAGAAGCCGACTTTGAAACGAGAGGCTACGGGTTTGATCCCCGCGTCGAGATAATCTTATTACTAATGTATCTTTCCTCTAACAACCGGTGTCTGAAAGAGATCGCTTAAAGCCATAAGACCGCCAGTATTCTTTTAGTGCAAATAGCAAAACGAGCAAATCATTCGCTTGATAGTAAGCAATACGGCCGCTCATGGAGAGTGACAATGCCTGGCAATCTACTGCCCTCTCCATCTTGAGACATAAGGTGTTAAATCTCAAAATGTCCAGCAGTTACTCTGGCTACAATGTACTTCAATTTAAAAACACTGTATGAAATGAATGAGTATGTGAATTGAAATGCGGGTGTCCCGGCACCTCTGCCTACTACTGGAAAAAAGGCGTGAGTTTATGTATGCGTAAGTATGTATGTGTGTGTGATAAGTAAAAAATATGATGCACATTTGGCGTTTTCTTAATATTGCCACAAAAAAATGACTACAATGCAATTGATCGTCAGTGATACCAGACAAACCAAACATCCCCAAAACACATATTTAAAGCACTATAACAAGTTTACAACCTTGCATCACTTCTAAGATGCGAAGATCCCACCCAATTAAACAACTATATATAAATATTGGCAATTACGTTGGTTTACAAGACAGAATAATGGAATGAATAGTGTAGCGGAGGGCGAGAACACCGCGCGTGGGAAACAAGCAGCATGGCGCCCGCAACGTACCGCGCACAGATTTTACAAACCTTCGCTTTTGATGATATTGTTGGAAATATGAATTATTACGTTATTGGATTTTTACTATAATAATATTGGTCTTCTTCACCCCATATCTGCAGTATGTAAAATAAATCCACTATTCGTAATATTATGTAAGCTTGTTACAGAATAAAAAGTATTTCTTGCTATGCGTTGGGGCTAAATTAATTCATCATATCAGCTCACATTAATCCACTGCTGGACACAGGCCTCTTGTCTATTACACCACTTCTCCCGGTCCTGTGCTTGTCTCATCCACCGTTTCCCTTGAAACCTAACGATGTCATCAATCCATCTGGCGGGTGTTCGGCCTACTTTCCTCTTGGCCCCTCTAAGCCACCACTACGTAACTGCCTTAGTCCACAAACTATCGCTTCGGCTGGCCAAGTGTCCTGCCCACCTCCACTTTAGTCCAGCAACTCGTTGAAATTAATTAATTATAATTTTTTCGAAAAAATATTAGCTTATGAATCGATTTCCGGAAAAGGAGGAGGTTCCCAATTCGTCGAAATCCTTTTTTATGCATCTTTACCGAAGACCCGAAGAAAGAAAATTGAAAGATGACTGAATGTAGAACTCCACAAAATTGAGTACCAACGTTGAAATTTAAATTAATATAAGGCATAGGTCCCACACGTTTGGCATTTGGCGACCCGCCTTCAATATGTTACACATATATTTTGATTTGTTGGCTAGTTACAGCAATGTGCATAAGCATTAACATTACATAATAAGCAAATTCATGAAAGTGTACAAGTACAAAGAAATAGATTTAATTTTTTACTTAGTACTAGTATTTTATATTTTTTTATTTATAGTTTTTTAATTCTGCCTAGACATTAATTCTTTAGGCAAAAAAATATTCCTGGGCAATTCAAATACTACAATCGTTTCCTTCAATAGACATTAATACAGATTTCTTATACAAGTAAAATTCTAAATGGAAGTTATTCAAACAAAGCCGGTAATGAGTGGTTTGCCCGTCGCATGTATTATGCAGCCGCCCGACCCCTCAAGAAGGCTGTTATTACTGACTACTGCTGCTAACTAAGCATTACTTAACACATCAACATACTTGATAATTGTGGTTATTGTGGGGGTAGATATGTGTTATTTAATATTCTCACGCCTACATTAGTTATTGGTGCTGTTAGTCTTATAATTCACCAGATTTATTTCTGTCTCTACGTATATTGACAGCCTCCGTAGCGCAGTTGGTTAAACGCCGACTGGGCATGGAGAGGCTGCGGGTTCGATCCCGGAAAAATGTTTGTGGGGACTACAAATAGTCTCACGTAGTTCCTGATAGCCACGCCACAAGACTCGATCTTAGTGTGGGGTCAGGACTGTTGGGTGTACTTATTTTATTTATGTTTTGATACACATAGACAGATCACGATAGAAGATAACTAAAATATCTAAAAAAGGATAATATTTATTACGGTTGAAGTGATTTAAAAATGCAATGCATGCAATTTGTTTTTATTTATTGTAAGAAACGAGTTCCTCGTCACGCACACAATTCTAGACCCCGCAATTTACATGCCGAACGTATTACCGAAAATTTCACATAATGTTCGCTAAATATGACAATCAAAACAAAAATCCTATAGATACTTCACTAAACCATTGATCTTGAGGCGTAATCTCGATTCCATTTTTAGAAAAATATCAGAATCCATGAGCTAATCTGTGGATCTTACAAAAAATTGTCTCAGCGCGGAAATCGAAGCCGCTGTCTCTCAGTTAACAGTCATAGTTGACCAAATGCGCTACAGAGGCTGTAAACATCCATATAGTTATTTCAACAATTGACAACTACACCAACCTGCTTAGTCAGTACTCGGTAACATAATAGCTCGTGTTATGGTAATGTGGTGTTAAATCATAGACAAGAGGAGGGCGATGGGAGGGCACTTGTTAGAGGGCCCTCCGTATGAGTGTCGCCTCGTAGTTTATGACCCAATGAGACCAGAGTCAGCCGGTTTTGTATTGATGATTGAAAAACTGATTTGATTTTCCCTCTATTTAAATACAGGAAGTTTACTGCTGAACATAAACGTCCATAGAATTTTTCTTTTCGATTTCTTTTTAAATTAATAAAAGGATATTTTATGCAAAGTATTATGTATATGCGACAGGCCGAAGACAGGGTGAATTGGCGTTCAATTTGGGGTAGGCCAATGTCCAGCAATGGAGATTAAAAGGCTAGGATAATAACGCAAAATAGAAAAACGTGACACACATAAAAAATATTATAATATTTAGTACCAATAAAGAATATAAATGGTGAAATGTTAGTAATTTACTAGGTTGGATTTCAAGGTGGACGGGCGACCTCGTTAAAGTTACAGGCAGTCGCTGGATGGAGGCCACTTCTATCAGATCACTGTATCCTTTATCCAGCAGTGGACTTCCCATGGCTAAAGAGAGAGACAGAGAGAAAGAGAAAGATACCTATTTCAACGTTATTTTTTAAACAGATTCAAAACTGGTATTAAATGTATCATGTAACTTTTTATGGTATGTAAGTCCGCCAACCCGCACTAGGCCAGCGTGGTGGACTATATGGCCCAACCACTCTCAATCGTCCTGTCGATTGTAGAGTTGGCCCGTGCCCTGCAGTGGGACGTATATGGGCTGATACAGATACAGTATTTTTTAATTGAATAGTTATCCCATCTAATAATATTAATGTGAATGTAAGTTTGTTTGTTACGCTTTCACACGAAAACTACTAAACCGATCATGGTAAAACTTTGTACATATTCTTGGAGGTATTAGAAGTAACATAGGATAATTTTAGTTACGGAAGATTTTTATTACGTAAGTTAAAAATATTTAATTGGAATTGAACATTTTGGCCTCCATTTCGAATAGTGTATGTATGTTATGTATTATGTATTATGTATAATCTCATGTATCTGACTGCCTCGATGGCGTAGTTGTACTAAGATACGCTTGCCAAGCTGAGGTCTCAGGTTCGAATCCCGAGTTGGGAAAAGTGATATTGGATTTTTCTATTAATTATCAGCCCGGAGTCAGGAATTTGTGCCCGATATGGCGATAGACTCGCCACCTATCACATCGTGGGACGGAATATACAAGGCGAAATGTGGGTGTCCAGGCACCTCTGCCTATCCCTTCTGGAAAAAAGTTGTGAGTTTATGTATGTATGTAGGTATGTATGTATGTATCTGCATCCGGACGGAACCGGGCCAGTACTAGTGTAGTTATAAAATAGTGTGAGGCAGTATGAAGTGTTAATGTGACATTACAGGCAACGGGTACCGGGAACGGGCAGCGTTGACGAATTTATACAAAACAGAGGATTACGAATCCGCAGGTGTTCGGGAATGGCCGACAAGATAACCACGGGGCCACTAAACTGTCGACCTTACAAATAATAATATGTTTGTTATTTATTTAATTTTTAATCTTCTTCTATATGTCGTGATAAAGACAGGTAGAAGAATGCAAAATTACATGTTATTGAATACTAGATATCTTCAAACTTTAACAAAATCTAATTTTGCCAGCGTTATAGTATAAAAGCTGAATTTTATATATGTTATTAAGGCAATTATCAACAAATATTTCCTTGATATTCAGACACTTTTGATGGTTCTTTCATCTTGCCAGACACATTGAAGCTGATAACTTCCAAAGTAACCACGATCGGAACTTCATTATAGCTGATTGTGTGATGCCTATGTCAGAGGCATGCGCAGACAAACAGTCAACTTTTATAAAATGACGAATGTCTGGCAGCCACGGGCTCTTGGTCTTGGATAAATACATCTCATTTCATTTCACACCTAATTTCTAACCTTATTCAAAAACAGATTTAAAACCTTTTAGTTATCGAAGGGTGTCCCTTTCAAACAACTTTTGAATTCTATTTGAGCGTGGAAGACAAAATATTGGATAACTTAAATAGGTTAGGAAGTAAATGGTTTATGCGGTTCTTTACTACATAGTTTATGCTTAGGATTTGAACCTGCACTTTCAATCTGGTTGTTCAGCGTCAACCTTACAGAGCAATCGCTTTTTTTATTTTATTTATGTAAGTTCGACATGGCTAAGGTTGGAGAAAGTCGCTGGATGCAGGCCGCTTCCATCAGGTCGATGTGGAGATCCTTGGTGGAGGGCTATGTTCAGCAGTGGACTTCCTGTGGCTGAGATGATGATGGTGATAATGATGATGATGATGATGATGATGAATGTAAGTTAGTCGAGACGAATTATAGATTGATTAGATTAAAATACAGAATTAGGTCACACTAGTAATTACCGCGTGACTAATTAAATGCGGTTTGTATTGCGCGAGTCCAATTATCACTTCATTATATTGAATATGTTCTAATATTACATCATAATACAATTTACAAAATACTGTATTATGTAAATTAAATTTACATACATTATTAATATTAAACAAATACATACCATAAAAATAAAATAAAAATAGCCTTTATTTACTACTTTACTCACAAAAATACTTATTCTAGGTTTTATTTACTTTAAACTTAATTTTTAAATAAAACAATAGTTAGTAAATATAAAAGTGTATAGTTAATAAAACTATATGTTAGTAGTCGCCTCTGAGGCGTAGGCCTCTCCTAAACCCTTCCATACATCTCTTTCGCGTGCTTTTTGCATTCAATGCGATCCACATATATGATTAAAAATGTCTCTCCATCTTTTACTTGGCCGTCCCTTTTTTCTTTTTCTTCCTCTTGGTAACCACTCTGTTAGGCGTTTTGTCCATCGATTGTTATTCATCATGCAAATATGTCCCTTGGACTAAAATTATCAGATAAATCAGCAATGAAATTATCAGAAATAAAACACATATAGTAGATGTAAGAAAGAGAATTAGAATACTCAAATGGCAGTGGGCAGGAAATAAATACATACCGGATGAAAAAAAATATACCCAACATATTTTCGAAATTGATAAAGAAAAATACATGATAAGTAAGAGATACGACCGCTCATGGACGGTAGCAAAACCAAAGCAATGCTTGATATTCCACTGCGCTCGCCATTCTGAGACATGAGATGTTAAGTCTCAATATGTCCAGTAGTTACTCTGGCTAAAATGTCCTTCAAACCGAAACAAAACCGTGCATCTACACTTTTATAGGGCTTCCTAACGTTGTTAATATTTAGCAAACTTACATTAGAAAAGTCAGAAGTGTTGGAAAAAGTGTTGTTGAAAGTGGGATTTGACTCTCTAAGCACTGACTCAACAATCGTGAGGTTTTTTATCAACAGGCCACACATCCGCCGAAAAACTCAAAGGTGTCAGGACGCGTGAGGCTTGCAGTAGGCAGTATTGTGCTAATACAAAACGGACGGATATTTTCGCCCTGTAATTGTAGAGATGAAAGCGGCGCTCCGGGCGAGGTGTCGTCGCCACGCGCTCTCCACATAACGAGTGGGGATGTGCCCGGGATGTCGATGGATTAGATTTAGAAAAAACATGGTATGCAAAAAAGACGCTTCTCGCTGTCTTTATACAAAAGTAGTTTAAACTACACAACAGATTTTAAGGCAAATATTAATATTTTTTTGACACTGGAAAAGCATAATGCCTGTATTGCACCTGATGGTAAACGCAAATGGTCCAGGTAGAGTATCAAATGGCATCAGATGGCAGTCTCATGCCATTCGATAACATTAGTTACTTATTTATTGGCAACATGGAAAACTTAAAGCTGTTATTTATATTAGGAATAGCAACAGTCAAAAAGCCAAAATTTATCCGGCCTACTAAGATGCTTCTGGTGCGGCACAAAAAGGATTTGCGAAGTTTTTGGTTCGTGCCAAAATACTTAATACTTATTAGAGTAATTCAAGAGGAAGGCTTATGCAGTTTTTTTATTGAATAGTTGCACCCCGGTAAAACTGGACCCGGCCTCTAGTAATAATGTATTTAAATGTAAAGGAAAACAGTAAAAAACAATCTAATATTTTAAAGTCAATTTATTTTATTTGTGTACAATTTTATTTGAGTTTAAAAATAAGATAGAATGTCTAAGTCACAACCATCGATGTTTCTTGAACATTTTTCAAGGGATTTATATAAGTTGAATGTAGGTAGGATAGTATCTGATCTGATAAGCATCTAGAATACTTGATACTGGCGAAATGTATACAAAGTTAAAATTTTTGAGGCTTTTAGTCTGTTTTTGTTCATAATAAAAACCTTCTAATTAATGTCGTTTTCTAAGTTCAATGGAATTGAATAAACACAAAGTTATCTTAATTCAGACACACAAAAAAACGATCGTTGAACTTTTCTATAAACTCCGATTAATTCATAGTTTACATATAAAAAAAACACGTATAAAATAGATAGATAAGAGGAAGGTTAATGTTAGCTCATAATTTGTTTTTCTATAATACATTATTTAAAAGCCTTCTAAATAAACCCATAACCATATTACGTCATCTATCTATACCCAATAACCATTAACCACATAACACTCATATTTCTTTGCAAATTTCATATTTTATTTCTATGCAAACATTTTTATCGATATCGACACCAGACCCACCACTAGCGCGTGTCTGCGGCACGCTCGGGCCGCACTTGGCACGCCACTAGCTTTTCGACAACAACTTTTATTTATTCTGTCACACGCAGCTCACACCCGCCACACAAAAAATATGATAAATTATTGAACCCACGATTGTAATTGAGATTAAGAAACTTAAAGGACCTTGTGAATTCATTTTTAGAATTGTTTATTTATTTATTTGGAAAACTCAACAACTTATAAAAAAACTTGGCTGACTTAATATTTAAATGAATGTACATACATACAAATATAAACGCCTTTTTCCTAGAAAGACAGGGTAGGCAAGGGCATAAATTCCTGACTCCGGGTTGTTAATGAATAGAAAAATCCTATATCACTTTACTCGGATTCGAACCCGAGACCTGAGCTATGCAATCATACTGTAGTACATCAGCGCCACCGAGGCTGTCAAATAAAAGTCTAAAATCAATAAGAGAGTTTCACGAAATCAAGATATACCTAATGTGGACTATCAGTTATCACATAGTTAAACATTAATAAAAAGAGTTAATATAAATAAGTTAAAAGTTGTGGCCTTCCTAGGGCGCACCTCTGACTTTTCGGAGTAATGTGTGAGTATTGATAGTCAATTGACGCCCTATAACGGTGAAAGAAAACATGGTGAAGAAACCTGCATACCATAGCGATTTGTAAGAACTTCTACGGCATGTAAAGTCCGTTAAGCCGCACTAGGCTAGCGTGCTATGTGTCGCAGTATCCTGCAGTGGGATGTACATGAGCTGATACATATAAAGATTTGGTAAAACATTTCTTCAGGTTGCAAGAAGTCGCTAGAACGTAGTGATTACTTACTCTATGGAAGTCGCTGGATGCACGCTTTCAGTGGCGATCCTTGGGAGACGCCCATGTTCAGCAGTAGACGTCCTGTGGCTGAAGAGAGAAACCTGTTACGATTAAAATGAGTCACTGCCGCAATCAAAGACTTATTTATTTATTTATACGCATTATTGTACACCAAAATGAAAAACGCTTACAAAACATTTAAAAACTAAAGACATGGTTACAATTGGCGGCCTTATCGCTAGCTGCGATCTCTTCCAGGCAACCTTCGGATGGACTGGATTATTGTAATATTGAATTGTGGGGTAGTGCAAATAGTGAGAAAAAAATATATTAATTTACATAATATAAATTATACATACATCATAATACCCTACATATTAATCTAACTATATAGATGATATATAGTGCGTGGTGGCCTGTTGGTAAACGGACCGAATGCGGCTGCCACTGTTCACTGTGGTCGCGGGTTCAAATCCCAGGGCACACCTCTGACTTTTCGTAGTCATGTGTATATTGATAGTCAATCACCACGCACTAAAACGGTCAAGGAAAACATCGTGAGGAAACCTGCATACCATAGCGGTTCGTAAGAATTTCTACGGTATGTAAGTCCGCCAACCCGCACTAGGCCAGCGTGGTGGACTATATGGCCTAACCACTCTCAGTCGTACTCTCGATTGTAGAGTTGGCCCGTGCCCTGCAGTGGGACGTATATGGGCTGATACAGATACAGATAGATGATATAAGTAAAGAGGAGCAAAAAATAAAAAGATGACAGGATAATAGGTTACTAAGTTTTTAATTTAATTAAATAGTTCAGTAAAGATTTTGAGACCAAAATATTCTGCACTAATAATTGATTTAATTCAATCTTTGTTCATAAAGTTCATGTTACGTACAGGATAGCGTAGTTTCGCTCGTCTCTGACTTCGAGGCAGTGGTCGTAGGTTCAAATCCATAACTTAAACCCCCATACTTCACGAATTTGATTTCCTTAAAAGTTCATTACCTGTCCCGGGAGTTGTACCCAGAACTTTGGGGTTCACAGTCCATGTTCAATCTGCTTGCACCTTTTAGGTGCATCTGTATACGTTTAATTGGATAACCGTCGATACAAATTGTATTAAAAAATATTTTTATCAAATATTATAATTTATAAGATCAAAGACGGTTGACAATAAAAACTGTAGGTATTTGTAGGTTAAATACCTATTTAAATTTTCTGAATAGTCTTCTAAATATTTTTTAAAGACCTCTTTCGATTGAAAATATAAAAAAACCTAAATACAAACTACGTATTTCGTCCGTTAAAGATTATTTTAATTTTTTTGAGGTAAGTAAATATTTTTCTATTATGTTGGGCAAAGATAAATTCATTGAATCGTGAACGTCGCGCTATTGGTAGCCCTAAATTATTTGGACGGAAATAATATGGAGCCAGTAGGTTGGCGATTTCAAACAATGTTTCTGAGATGTAAGGTTACAAATCTCGATATATTTCTGTGGTTTCAAATTTTAGCCACGTCATAAAATAATTGGAGCGGGCTATGCTCGGTGTTTCCCTACGAGATCGAATCAGGAATGAGGAGATCCGTTGGAGAACTAAGGTTACCGACGTAGCCCATAGGATTGGCAAGTTGAAGTGGCATAGGGCCGGGCATATAGATCGTAGAACCGATGGCCGTTGGGCAGAAAGGTTCTTGAGTGGAGGCCACGTACAGGCAAGCGAAGTGTCGGACGCCCGCCTACAAGGTGGACGGACGATCTGACTAAGGTTGCAGGAAGTCGCTGGATGCAGGCCGCTTCCAACAGGTCATTGTGGAGATCCTTGGGGGAGGCCTATGTTCAGCAGTGGACTTCCTGTGGCTGATATGATGATGATGATGATAAAATAATTATTAACATGATTAGAATTCGTTTAGAAAAATGTCGAGCAAGTCACTAGAAACTAATCTATTTTTTGCAATAAAAAACGGAGCCTGATTGGCTATGGTTGTAAATCCAAGAACACGTGTGCAATACATACCATATTGTAATCGTGTATATGTATAATATGTACGTATGAGAGAAAAAAAATCTGTAAAGATTGTTATTTTATAAAGCATGAGTGACAATTCTGTACAAGGTCTTCACTTAAAGAAGGTAGCTATGTTTACCTTTTAAGGCGTACAAAATGTTTAAAGGCGTACAAATTTATATTTGGCGCATAAGGTAAATTTGAATAAAGCAATGCATAATGTTTTTTTAATATTACCGTCTAAACCGCTCTCTATTAATGATATTTTTCTATTTTTTGCCCCACAAACCGCGCTCTGAATGGCTTCGCTAAGCATAGATCACGGCGCGTCGTCCGTCTGTGTAAACTGCGTGATGAGTTACGTGTCCACGCATAGACAATCGCTGTTTATACCCCACTCGCACACATTCACAGACACTATGCCACCTGGCTTTTATTCTACACTGGGAATTCCTAGTGGAAACTGTTTAGATCGTATTAAATATAATAAATAAAAGTATAAATCGTATTAAAAAATATGAAACTGGATATAAACTTTTATCCTCTGTTTATTTAAGTGATGAATGTTTCATTTTCTTTTAACTAAACGAACATTTTAGAGTCATGAGTGGACTTTCATTCAGCATCTGCATCAGCCCATATACGTCCCACTGCAGGACACGGGCCTCCTCTACAATCGAGATTGAGAGTGGCTAGGCCATATAGTCCACCACGCTGGCCTAGTGCGGGTTGGCGGACTTTACATACCATAGAAATCGCTACGCGCGCGGTTTCCTTTCGATGTTTTCCTTTTTCCCCAGTGATCCGCGGAATATTTTAGCATTTGTATTTAAAGGTAGATAGAAAGACTCTTTATTTGCTTATATTTTGTTACTGTATTAACAAACAACCAAACCAATCAAGCAACTGGGTGGTCAAAAAAAAATTATGTCAAATGATCCCTCATGATTAAACGGTTAAGAACCATTAATTTAATATATTATAACTATCCTTCTTCTTATCTCCATCCAAAGATTGCCTGGAAGATAAGCCCGTCGATTGAACATATTTTTAGCTATAATTTTTTTGTCTTTTATGTACAATAAATAATATAAATAAATACTTTATAGACATCTACATAACATATATTTTTTCCTTCAAGTTACCTCACTATGTTAAAAAACAAGCTGTTCGCCCTCTTCCCCCCTGGCCCCACATCGCCGTTAGTTGTACAAACGCGGCGACTCGCTCATGCCGCCGCATACCTCCTCCTGTTTAATGGATTATTCGGCACAAACTATCGATTATTAAACGCCATGCACCGACGCTTTCTACTTGTATCATACTTTGTGCAAAGGTTAAAGCAGCTTTGAAATTAGATGACACAAAACTCGATTATAGTGTGGGGTCAGGACTATTCATGTGACTGTTGAGTGTACATATTCATTTATTAGACGAAATACATCACTACATGGTATAAAACAAAAAAAAAAGTGCGTGGTGGCCTGTTGGTAAACGGACCAGACGCGGCTGCCAACATGTTCACGGTGGTCGCGGGTTCAAATCCCAGGGCACACCTCTGACTTTTCGGAGTCATGTGTGTATTGATAGTCAATCACCAAGCACTAAAACGGTGAAGGAAAACATCGTGAGGAAACCTGCATACCATAGCGGTTTATAAGAATTTCTATGGTATGTAAGTCCGCCAACCCGCACTAGGCCAGCGTGGTGGACTATATGGCCTAACCACTCTCAATCGTACTGTCGATTGTAGAGTTGGCCCGGTAGCCCTGCAGTGGGACGTATAAGGGCTGATACATGGTATAAAACAAAGTAGCTTTCTGCTGTCTGTCCCTATGTATGCTTAGATCATTAAAACTACGCAGCGGATTTTGATGCGCTTTTCTTTAATATATAAAGTGATTCAAGAGGAAGGTTTATGTGTATAATACATACATAGTACATATTATTGTAGAGAAATCTATCTATTGTAGATAAACTGTTGGGTGTATTCATTTATATTCTTGTTGCAGCCACGACAGCCGGCAAAGAACACAGATCGCCTGAGCAGGAGGAGACCAGGTCCTCACCAACACCGGGACCTCCGAGCCCCCAGAACAACGGAACTGCTGGTAAATAGATATCTTCGTAAATGCGACTAGGTTAAATAAAGATGTGAATGTGAGTTAAAGGAATATAAGTATTTAATGGTGACGTATTCATTTATTGGAAAAGCTTACAATTTTGAATTTCCAATATGTGCATTCCAACCAAATATATTTATATTAATATATGATAATATATGGGTATATTTTATCACATCAAATTGCCCACAAGCTGTCTGATAGTCTTCAGTAGTCTAATCTAACTCACAAAAATATTGGACACTTGTAACCAATTAATGACTGTTGTTTTTTTGTTTCGTAATTATTACAATAAAAACAATGACAGCAACAAATTCAAATATCTTTTAAAACATCACCTTTCTTTTAGCAGCCCTATCATCAACGGAGTCTCTTTCACCGCCCTTACCGGAGGGCTCTCGGTCCGCCCCTGCCCTTCAGCGCTTACGGCGCTTTTTATCAGCGTTGCAGCAATTTGCCACTGATGTAGGGGCAGACACAGGCGAACGAGTCAGACAACTGATATACAACCTTGTTGTGAGTACAGCGACATCTATTTGTGGTAGAGTAGGAACTAGTTGTACAAATTGGAATGTAGATGGCGTTAGTAATTTTTTGCGGTAATATCTGGGACCAGGTTTTAATTTTTGAGCTGTTTTAAAATATTTGTTAATAATTTAGGACAATAATATTTACCTGTAAGCTTCTCCGAAGCTTGACCGCACAGCATAAATACATTTAGCGGGTGAATATTGTAGATAACTTTTAAATATTTTTTTGGAGATTTTGAGTGCTTCTTACGGCTCCAAAATAAACATGTATATACAATTTCCTAGTTCTTATTCCATATAGCTAATATACCCATGAATGACTACTCATTACACGTTATACTTTTTTCGCAATAAGATAATTTCTCCCACCAGGCAGGAACGATGACCATCGAGGAGTTCCAGACGGGAGTGCAGGAGTGCACTAACTACCCGCTCCGCGCCTCCGTGCCGGGGTTCCTAAGGGCTCTGCTCCCTCTGGCACAGAGGGACTTGCATGCACGAGCGAGGAGGGCTAAACAAGTATGTACTGTTATATATTTTATTTATTCCGTGTTTCATAATACTAGAGGCCGCTTAGGTGTTTCAGTTCGACCATGATCGTTGAATAATTATTATAATTTGACAGTAATTGCATATAAGCGAAAGTGATAACATTCCAAAAAACTATCACAACTGAGAGATGCAAAAATATTGATTCTGATAGCAAACGGATCCTATTGAAAATTTCAAAATGACAACATCTCAATTCTAGGCGTTAATTATTCGCATTAAGGGCGGTTCCAGCCTCGGGCCTTATAACTGTGGTTCGAATCTTTGAAAATAGTTGATGTTTCAGTGTCACCAATAAATGAATTCTTCAACAGACACTACCCCAGTATATCAGATCCCACGAGCACCTGATCCTCGAGTCTGGAGGCGACAGTAGCGACATCTTCGCGCCGCAACAGACAGGAGCAACTGCTGAGACGGGAATCAAACGCAGAGCCAGCGACCCGTAAGTCAACAATTAACATTATATTTTTAATTAATATTTTTAGTTGCATTTACAATGGGACTCTACCGAAAATAAGTCAGGGACACAGAAATATCATTCGATATATCGCAAAAAAACCATTGTACTTTTGGTGGCATACCATATGTTTACTATAGGTTCATTTCGCGCCTGTCTGTCTGTCAAGGTTTTTCTCAGGATCATAGGGAAGTTTGTAGTTAAAATTCATATTTAATACGTGACTCTGTCATCACCTGACAGTATAAAAAATTAAGTATATAGAGTTAAACATTTTCATATTTCATTCGTATAACTAGAAAGTAGAAAGAATATCCACTACGAGGTATGGTAACAAATTTTGCCGGCCTGACGATATGCCAATAGTTACTGTTGTTGGCTTCAATATCCTTCAAACCAACGGTGCATTAACACTGCTGTTTGGCGGGAGAAATAGCCACTACGATGTTACCTATCCAAGTGACCTCTCACATACGGGAAACCACCAGTATCCTACAATGATTGAAGTACATTCTACAATCTCCACAAGCACGTGTGTAGTCCATGCATTACGGAGAGTATCGACAGATGGTCGGTTAATGGAACGTGCTTTTAGCGCGTCGACAACTGATGCTTCCCGTGCGCGAAAAATTTACACAGAACGCAATGGGCCGTTATTTTTAGTTGCGCATTGGTGAAAGGCTGGAGATTTAGTAGGAAAACATCGTGAGGATACCTAGGTATAGATCTTTACAAAAAATATAAATATTGGTGGTGTTTGCCGTCTCAAATCAGCGTTGCGCAACTTTTTGCTGAGTGACTGCCTACTTGTATCAGCCACGACGTGCAAACTTTTCCTTTTTTTAAATTAAAACTTATTTTCAACTTTTTTTTAACCCAAGCGGCCTCGCACATATGAGAGACATACTACCAGTAAAAATACTTGCATTAAGACAAATGTTTCAGCCATAAAGATTTTATTCCAGTTTGCATATTACGAGACCTATGTCTCTCATGGTTTCTATGTGGTTTCTACCTATAGCTTAGCCCATCCATAGCCACCTCTAACCCTACACCGCACTATTACAATACTAGCAAATGAAATCCAATGTAAAGTTGTGAAGAAGGCAATGACGCCGGCTCCGATCGGAAACTATCAATAATAGCGTTCGCGCGCAGGTGAGTGGTATGGACAGGTAATTTGTAGTGCCTCCCCCCTCCCCACACCCCCCACTCGCCCGGTAGGGACGCGCCGGTTACCGGACTCGTTACCGGGAATTTTTATTTAAATAAGTAATCTTTATTTAGTAACAAAGGGGAAACCTATGCCCAGCAGTGGGACACATTATAGGTAAATAAAAAAATATATTTAGTGAACATTTTGGGTAAAATGTGATAAAGTGTGAATTTGTGTTGAGTCGCTAAAGAGTATTAAAGTATCATAAAATTAAAACTTAGGTAAATATGCGCTGATATTTTTAAAGCAAAACAAAAAGAGTTTAATTTGGTTAGTAGAATATTTCATTTTATGAACATTCCTTTAAGGTAAATTAAGCTTCAGTAATTCCAAACCAAGGCTAAATGGCCATCGTCAGAAATCTAGCAATTAAGAGTTTGCTTGAGACGGGATAGACCTTACTCCACTCTCTTTCTCTCTCACTGACTCTCCGCTCTGGAATAATGCGAGGTGACACTAATTACAAACGTACCCAATTGAAGACGCATCTTTGCAAACGGGTATTATTGTTTGAAACGACATGGGACCGCCATTTGATACTTTGTCTGGGACGGCATCGTGTTTACCACCAGATACAGTCGCAATGCCGCGCCAGATTTTAAAAAAAAACTAACTGATTAAAGAAATATCCCATATAGAAAATGTTTTGAGAAATACATCTTCAGACACGGCGTTAGGGCAGGGCGCAATTGACGGCCCTAGGGCGCCGTAGTAGTTCGCCTAGGGCGTGGTTAATGCCATAACCTCTACTGAATATTCTATTAATTGTAGTTAACGTATAGCATCAGTCAATAAAACTACATAAATTAAAAAAAATTACCCGCTAAATCACGGACCGGTAACAAAATATTCCCGGCACTCCCATCCCTAGCTGTCAAGCGCAAGGGGCGCGCTATGACGAGGTTTTTGCGGTCAGCCTTTGATAGCCCTCGATGGCTTACGATTGTTCCGCCTAATTGGGGCCCCGACGTACTTCTGTGACGTCCCCTTTATGGCACTTTAATCTTTCATTTGCATTCATTTTGGAGATTTTTATTGGCGTTTGTTTACCTATGCAGTTTGGGTCTGAGTGCTCTGTGATTTATTTTTAAAAGATTTCATATTATAGATTGGCTATAAGGGGATCTTCTGTCTTTGACTCGAATAGGTACGTTTGTATTCCGCAATTTTATTGATACATCTGCTTGCTAGTTAAACAACATGTTTTGTGTCTATTTGACGGAAAGCTCTGTGTTATGATTTAATAACTAAACAATATCAAAAATGTATTAAAACATATTTTCATTCTTTCATAAAACATTTTTATTATGTTAATTTGTTTACAGGTTCCATAAACTGTAAGTTATTTGATTATAAATTATTATTTTTATGAATGTTTTAAAGAACCGCTTTAATGAAATACTGTAAGATCTCTCACACTAGGCAACCCTGTCACGTGAGATGTCCTTAAAAATTTGGTTAGTTGTCGCCAGTAATACAATAAACAAGATTAATAACGCTATATCGTTATTAAAAACATAGTGTTGAATACTAGCCTCATTATTATTTTAACTCCTCACCTTATAATACCCACATACTCTAATCACATAAAATACGTATCCAAAACACCCTCTATAAAACAGCGGCTGAAAAATTTACAACACAAATTTTGGCAGGCATTGTAGCGCAAAACCGAAGTGCTACAGCGTGTAGTCATAATTTAATAGGCCACTCCACGAGGTTCTAACGAATAGTGTGGGGGAAATTTAAATCGTGCTGTGGCCGCTCGCCCTGCCAAATGGTGCAATAATAATAATTTAACTAAGCTACAGTGCTGTGCGGTTTGGGCACACCCTATATATGAGCTTCGTTGATGGTTGAGGTTCTGTGTTGCTAGTTAAAAGGTTGCATTTATTACTTATAAACTATACGAAAAATCGCGAATTGTAGGTTTTTTATTGCGCGGCGAGATAATTCATAGTTTTCCTAAAGTGTAATAAACTATTTAGATTTAAAGTCAAAACTTTACACAATTTGTTAAAATGGCAAGGAACTGATTGTGAAGAACCATGGAGAACATGATTATGGTATAAGAGATTTCCTTCATTATCATTGTATGGATAATACATATATCTATTTCTTATTCATTTCAAAACCATTTAAAATTCCATAGCAAAAGATTTCCATTAATCTGCACTGCCGGGAACGGGCCTTCTCTACAATCAACAGTATTATATTGAGCGGGGTAAGATTATTTAATATAGGTAATCTACTACTCTGGCCTAGTGCTTGTTGACAAACTTTAAATAGTGCCTTAACATAGTTCTAGTGTGTGGTGGTCTGGTTGTAACATACCAGACGCGACAGTAAACATGTTCACAGTGTTCGCGGATTCAAATCTCAGGGAACAGCTTAGACTTTTCGGAGTCATGTTTATTTTGATAGATAATCAATATAACAGAGAAAGAAAACACTCTCAGGAAACCTGCATACCATGGCGATTTGTACGAATTTCTACGTTATGATAGGTATTTAACTATACAAGAATACAGGCATAAAACTAGAGATTTATCTCAAAACGCATTAAAAAACATAATAATGTAGTTAGCCTGCAGATTAGTGATGCCAATTAGAACGATTAGAAGTTCCCCGGGCGGGCACAGATGGCGCTGATCGGTAGCCACATTACGCCAAATCGTTGCATGTGTTGCCATTATAAAACGCTGTTTTATTACTCTGCCAATTTCTTGAGCTGTAAATAAGTTGCGAAATAAATTTTATTTATTTGAGATGAAAATCTAACTAAGATACCTAAACAACTTGATCTTTGAATTACATAATCCGAAATTAATTGTAGGTATGCGAAATATACAATTATTAAAGTCTTTTCAACTAAACAATGGCCTAAGCTTACTAATTAGCTTGTTTATTTAGTTCTTATATCTTAAATGTACAAAAAGTTCAACTAAATAGTACCTACACTGTAAATTAGACTAATATCACGCATGACGTACAAATACCAACCCTTAATCATAAATTTACAATCATAATACTTAAATCCCTTTATAAATACCCATTAATTTCAATAATTTATATTATACTTGAATAAATAAGCAGCAAGCAACAGTCGCACTAGGCTATTGAATGAATTTATAATCGGGTGACGCCTGCCAACTTACTATTAGCAATTAACACTTGAGGTTTATTGCTTTATCAAAGTGTTCAGGCATAAGTGTGGAAATATTTTCCTGGTTTTTGGTTTAGGTTATATTGTAATTTTTAAGCTTAGATATAAGGAGATATATAAATTAATTTATTGGCCATATGGAAAGAAAAATGTAAATATCAAGGTTCAGTTTTGATACCTTCGGATATTTTTGAAAGTCGTCAATTGCGAATCACTTCAATAATCTCGCAGTACAATACTTATATTATTTTTGTATGGATCTATTCATGCATGCATTCTCTTTACGCTTGGTTGGTTTTTGCTTTGTATACCAATATAAAAAATACCACTAGAATCTATAGTTTTCTAGTAAAAAAAGGAACGGATTGCCGAAACAAAAGTCGTAGATACTTTATGCAACGCTTAAAACGTATGAATCTTACCAAAAACTTACTGGTCTTTTCGAACAACCTCTCCATTCACAAGCCACAACATGTTTCTTTACTCCGCCAAGAAGGCTGTCAAAATCACAGAAATCCAAGACTTATAGTTGATATCAAATGAAAGTTGAATAAATATGAGTGAGCATAAACAAAGCGTGGAGTTGTCGCGTGTCGGGAGGGCGGGTCGTCCTCTTGTTCGGATTATTATTAATCGCTTCGATTCGGCCCGATGTTAGTTCGACGGGTCGTGTTCAGCTCTTTGTGCCGCGTGGGGGATAAGTTATAAGAGCCACGCTTTTATTTTTATAAACTAGTTCAACTATATGACTCTCTTACTCTCTTTCATTGACTACAAGAAGAACTGCTTAACGTAACCCAAAACTAAAAAAAACTAACTCCGC